>OW026520.1:31265499-32727999 GCA_932274085.1 Protocalliphora azurea | reverse complement strand
AACTTGTTTTCGTGGTGGATATTTGTTTCGAGGCAAATAATAGTTTCTGTGATGAAAATAAATTTTTATGGTGAAAATAATTTTTTGTGAAAAAAATATGTTTTGTGAAAAAAAATATTTTTTTTTTTTTTTTTTTGTTATCGTGATGAAAAACTGTTTTTGTGATGAAAATATTTTTTTTTTTTTGTGAAAATAAGTCTTAGTGGTGAAAATTATTTTCTGAAAAAACTGGTTTTCGTAGTAAAAATTTGTTTTTGTGGTGAAAATAAATTTCTGTGGTTAAAATAGTTTTAATGACGAAAATAAAAGTTTTAATGGTGAAAATAATTTTTTATGATTAAATAAACTTGTGGTGAAAAGAAATTTTTTTGTGAAAATAAGTTAAAATAATAAGTGGTAAAAATATTTTTTTTTTCTGAAAAAAAAAAAAAATATAATAATATATTTTTTTCGGAAAAGAAAATATTTTTGGGGTAAAAATAAGTTGGTGGTGAAAATAAATTTGTATGGTGAAAACTAAGTTTTGTGGCGAAAATAATTGTTTGTGATAAAAAATATTTTTTGTGATAAAAAATATTTCTTGTGATAAAATGTTTTAGTGGTAAAAATAATTTTCTGAAAAAGTGCTTTTCGTAGTGAAAATTTGTTTTTTGCAGTGAAAATAAATTATTGTTGTTTTTATGGCGAGTTTTAATGATGAAAATAAATATTTGGGGTTAAAAAGTTTTAATGGTGGAAATAATTTTTTATGATTAAATAAACTTGTGGTGAAATTTTTATGGTGAAAAATGTTAGTGGTAAAATTAATTTTTTTTTTTTTTTTAAATATCTGGGGTGAAAATCAGTTCTGGTGGTGAAAATAAGTCCTGAAGGTGAAAATAAGTTTTTGTGGTGAATATATGTTCGTGGTGAAAATAACTTTTCGTGGCGAAAATATGTTCCGAGGTGAAAATATTTTCTTGAAATGAAATTAAGTTCTTGTGGTGAAAATAAACTTTGAAGTGAAAATAGGTTCTGGTGGTGAAAATAAATTTTTTGGTAAAAATAATTTTTCGTGAATATAAGCTGCTGGTGAAGATAAGTTTTTGTGGTGAGAATAATTTTTGTGAAAAGTTCTGGTGGTGAAAGTAAATTTTTATGGTGGAAATACATAACATTTACATACACTACATTTTCGTAATGGAAATTTTTTGTGGTGAAAATTATTTTTTGCGGTGAAAATAAATTTTTGTTGTGAAAGTAATTTTATTGTGATGGAAATAAGTTTTAGTGGTAAGAACAGTTTTTGTGGTGAAAATAATTTGCAGTGGTGAAGTTATATTTTTTTAGTGAAATTGAGTTTGTGTGCTAAAAATAATTTTTTTTTTATGAAAATGTTTTCTTTTTTTTGTGAAAACAAGTTGTTGTGGTTAAAATAAATCTTTATGGTGAAAATTTGTTTTCGTGGTAAAATTTATATTTTGTGGTGGAAATAAGTCCTTGTGGTGAAAAAAGATTTTTAGTGGTGAAAATATTTTTTGTGGTACAAATTATTTTTGTAATGAAAATAAATTTTTGCGGTAAAAATAAATTTTTGCAGTAAAAATAAATTTTTGTGGTGAAAATAATTTTTCCTAGCGAAAAAAAAAAAATTCATGGTGGAAATAAGTTTTTGTGAGAATAATTTTTCAGGTGAAAATAAGTTCTCATGGCAAAAAAAAAATTTGTGGTGAAAATAAATTCTGATGGTGAAAATTTATTCCAACAAATTATATCCACCTTTCGTGGTGAAAATAAGTTTTAGTAGTGAAAGTGTTCATATAGAAAATATGATTTTGTGTTGATAATAAGTTTTTGTGGGGAAAATAAAGTTTCGAGGTGAACATGAGATTTTATGGTAAACTTGAGTTTTCGTGGTAAAAATATATGTGAGGGCAAAACACATTAAAGTGTAGTGTGCGTAAAAATACATTTTCGAAGAGAAAATACTTTTAATTGATGAAAATTACTTTTGGTGGTCTGAAATTGTTTTTGTGGTGAAAATAAGATTTTTTAGTAAAAAACGCTTCGTAGTGAAAGTAAGTTTTAGTGATAAAAAATAATTTACGAAATAAAAATAAATTTTCGAGATGAAAATTATAAAAACTACTTTTCGTAATGAAAAAAGTTTTTGTGGTAAAAATAAGTTTCATGATGAGAAAAAATTTTAGTGATGATAATGTTTCTTTTCGGGAAAATATATTTTTGGTAAAAATAATACAAATGAAGATTGGTGAAAACCATTTTTAATGGTGTAAAAAATAATTTTAGTGGTACAAATAAGTTTTCGCGGCGAAGAAAAATGTTAATATTAATTAATTTTGTGGTAAAATTATGATTATATGGTGAAAATGAGTTTGAAATTTTAAAATTTGTTTTGTGCTGAAAACAAATTTTGAAAAATAAGTTTTTGTGATAAAAATTGCTTTTAGTGAAGAAAAAAGTTATTGAAGTGAAATTTTTGCCTTCATGGTGACAGTAAGATTATAATGGGTGATTCAAGTAGACATACTTTTTTCAATAGCCTTTTTTTGACAGATCACGTGTGAGTCGTGTCATGCTGTTATGTTATTTTTGTTTAGTATTGTTTGACATTTCATAATGGAAAGACTTACGCCTGAACAATGTTTACAAATCGTTCAACTTTATTACGAAAATTCACGTTCTGTGAGGAATGTGTTTCGTCCACTTCGCTCAACTTATGGTCAACATAATCGGCCTACTGAGCGTACTATTCGCAACACCATCACCCATTTTGACACCCAGCATTCATTATTGGATAATATTCGACCGAATAGATCACGTCCAGCACGCTGTGAAGAAAATATAGCGGCCGTAGCTGAGAGTCTACACGAAGACCATGGAGAGTCGATTCGGCATCATTCGCAGCAACTCGGACTGACGTATGGAATGACTTGGCGCATTTTACGTCGAGATCTAAAATTGAAAGCGTACAAAATACAGCTTGTGCAACAAATGAAGCCGCTCGACCTTCCCAAGCGACATAGCTTCGCTCTATGGGCCCTTGAAAAGTTCCAAGAAGATCCGACGTTTTCGAGGCAAATTTTGTTCAGCGATGAGGCCCATTTCTGGCTTAATGGGTGTGTAAACAAACAAAATTGCCGCATTTGGGACGAAGAGCAACCTGAAGAGATTTAAGAACTGCCACTTCATCCAGAAAAAACAACGGTTTGGTGAGGTTTGTGGGCCGGTGAAATCATCGGTCCATATTTCTTTAAAAATGATGCCGGTGCGAACGTAACCGCCAATGGCGACCGTTATCGTGCCATGATAACCGACTATTTGATGCCTGAAATTGACATTTGGTTTCAGCAAGACGGCGCCACTTCCCACACATCGCATCAATCAATGGATTTATTGAGAGAACACTTCGGTGAGCACATAATTTCACGTTTTGGGCCAGTCGATTGGCCACCAAGATCGTGTGATATCACGCCGTTAGACTTTTTCCTGTGGGGATATGTAAAGTCTAAAGTTTATGCGGACAAACCCGCTTCGATTCAGGCCTTGGAGGAAAACATCACGCGTCTCATTCCCCAGTTACCAGTCGAAATGCTCGAACGAGTCATCGAAAATTGGACTCAACGGATAGACCATCTGCGACGTAGCAACGGCCAACATTTGATAGACATAATAAACATTCCCCATTAAATTTGGATTTTTTGTTGTTTTTTTTTTTTTTCTTTAAAAAATTATGGAACCTCGAAATGGATCACGCTTTATTATAAAAATAAGTTTCGTATTAAAATTGAGTGAGAAAACACGATTTATTCCAATTTAAAACATGATTTATTCCAAGTTCCCTATTAAAATATAAAACAGAAATATATAACAGTCTCATTGGCGGGGCATAAGACTTTTAAGATTTTCTTAGCTCTAATTTTAGTTGCGCAAAAAAATACTTTCACAAATTTTATTATTTAATTATCAAACAAATTAGAAGGGTTCATTTTCGTTTTTTGATTCAGACAGTTATTTTAGCATATTTATTTAGGATAATTTATGCACAATCGATGGTTGATTGTTAATGTTTTTCAATACAATTTGTTTCTATTTTTGTTTTTTATTTTAAGGTTTAATTAACATTTTAGGCTGTAGAAAAAGGTCACGATAAGGATGAAGTTACTTGAAGGAATTTTGTTTCATTTTTTATATTGTTATTAATTTTATAACTGGAAGGTAATTAATTACGTGACCCAATGCAATTGTATTGATTCCTTTATTTACTATTATGGTTATATACAATTAACATAAACAATAGGTACTTATATACTTACATTATTACATACACTTCCCATACATATTTATGACTTATTGGTGGTTGTTAGCAAAATATTGGATTTTATATATTTATTAAAACCAATTGCTTTAATTAATTACTTTGTTGTAATGTTATACATATACATACCTACATATTTGTAATCAAAATATTCTGAAAATGAAAGACAAACACAACTTTCATACGAAACATTTTATACATTCATTTATTCTGAAAATACAAAATAATAAAAAACAAGCCACTTCAAATGTTATTGTGGCATGTAATAAATTCGATTTTCTTTAGTATTCTCTCTTTTTACATTTATCCCCTTAAGTCTTTAATTTTATGTATAAATAGTTTAATAATCTGCCTTTCAATTCGTGTTGTAAAGCAAAAATAAAAAAGTATGAATTTATAAATTATTAATTTTGGGATTGCATGTCGAAAAGAACAACAAAAACAAATAATTTTTATTGACATTTAGTTAAAACTTAAACTAAATAGTTATATATAGTAAATGAATTGTATAAAAAAAAACATAAAATCAACAATAAAATGCCAATACATGAACATCGAACGAACACTCAAACATTCCTATGTGAAAATATTTAGTTGGAAAACAAATAAACATTTATGTATAAATAATTGAGTGAAATGAAAAACTATACAGTGACGAATAAGAAAAAAGCATATATTTTAATATAAAACTTTAGGAATACACTTAGGTGATCTCATTTACTGCCACTCCATGTCTTAAAATTCGATGTTAGTGGTGAAAAGTTACAACACCCTTTAATAAGTTTTTCGTGGTGAAAATATTTTTTTGATGTAAATTTTTTTTAATGGAAATATGATTTATGTGGTGAAAATACATTTTTGTGTTAAAAATATTTTTTCATGGAAAAAAAGTTTTTGTGGTTAAAATACATTTTTGCGATGAAAATATGATTTCGTGGTGAAAATACATTTTCGTGGTGAAAATACATTTTCGTGGTGAAAATACATTTTCGTGATGAAAATAAGTTTTTGTGATGAAAACCGTTGTTGTGAAAATAATTTTTGAATTGAAAATTAGTTTTCGTGATGGAAATATGATTTTGTGGGAAAAATATATTTTTGTTGAAAATATGAATTCATGGTGAAAATATGATTTCGTGGTGAAAATGCACTTTCGTGGTGCAAATTAGTTTTTTTTGTGATGAAAATAAGTTTTTGTGGTGGAAATTAGTTGTTTTGTGGTGAAAATAAATTTTTGTGCTTTCACAATTTTGAAATTATGATTTAGTGGAAAATAACTTTTTGTGGTGAAAATATGATTTCGTAGTGAAATAAGTTCTTTGTGATGAAAATATGTTTAATGGTGAAAATAATTTTTTGCGGTGAAAATATGAATAAGTGGTGAAAATATGATTTCGTGGTGAAAATGCACTTTCGTGGTGCAAATTAGTTTTTTTGTGATGAAAATAAGTTTTTGTGGTGGAAATTAGTCGTTTAGTGGTGAAATTAAATTTTTGTGGTTTCATCACAATGATTTCCTGGTGAAATTATGGTTTAGTGGAAAATAACTGTTTGTGGTGAAAATATGATTTCTTAGTGAAATAAGTTCTTTGTGATGAAAATATGTTTAATATGAAAATATATTTAATGGTGAAAATAATTTTTTGTGGTGAGAAAAAGTTATTGTTTTGATGATTATGATTATGATTATGATATGATTATGTGTTTTAAAAACATGTTTTTGTGGTGATAATGTATTTTAGGGTGAACATAATTTTTTAGGTGAAAATCATTTTTGGGGATTGATTTTTTTTTTTTTTTTTTGAAAATTTGTTTTTATAATCGAAATATGTTTCTTTTGGTGAAATAAGTTTTCTTAATGAAATTATAATAATTTATTTATTTTCTCGGTGAAAATTAGTTTTTGTGTTGAAAATAAATTTTTTTTGGTGAAAATATAATTTAATGGTGAAATAAGTTTTCTGTGACAAATTTTAGTGTTGCGAAAGTAATTTCTTGTGGTGAAAATACGTTTTTGTTGGGAAAATATGATTTCGTGCTGAAACAAGTTTTTTGATAGAAATGTTTTTTTGTGCTGAAAATATAATATTGTGGTGAAAATAATTTTTTGTGGATAAAATATGTTTCTTGTGGTGAAAATGGCTCAGAGGGGGGTCTTTTTTTTGGTGAAAAATAATTTTTATGTGAAAATGAGTCTTCGTGATAAAAATATAACTTGGTGGTGAAAATACGTTTTAGTGGTGAAAATTGGTTTTAGTGGTGAAAATAAACTTTAGTGGTTAAAATAATTTTTCGTGGTAAAAATATAATTTCATGGTCAGAAAATATATTTTTGTAGCGAAAATAATTTTTCGTGGTAGAAAAAATATTTTGTTGTGAAAATCATTTTTTACTGTGAAAATATTTTTTATGGTTCCAATACCTTTTCGTGGTGAAAATAAATTATTATGGTAAAAATACGTTTTCATGGTTAAAATATGATTTCGTCATAAAAATATATTTTTGTGTTGAAAAAAAGTTTTTGTGGTTGAATAATGTCCTAATGAGAGGAAACAAGTTTTTGTGCTGAAAGTATTATTTTGTTATGAAAACCATTTTTTGTGCTAAATATTTTGTTTCTATAATGGAAATATGTTTTGTTGGTGAAGATAAGTGTTTGTGATGAAATTATGATTTGGTGGTGAAATATAAAAATTCGTGATGAAAAGAAGTTTTGTAGTGAAAGTATATTTTTGTGATGAAAATAAGATTTTTTTTTTTTTGTAAAATATATTTTTGTGGTAAAAATAAGATTTTGTAGCAAAATTATAATTTCGTCATAAAAATATTTTTTGTGATATTTTCTTCTTTTTGTGGTGAAAATGAGCTTTGATGGTGAAAATAAATTTATTATGGTAAAAATATGAAAAAAGTTATTTTGGTGATATAATGTCTTAATGAGCAAAAAAAAGTTTTTGTGGTGAATATATCTTTCTTGAGGTGAAAATAAGTTTTTGTAGTAAAAATATGAAAAATTCTTGAAGTAGTATTACTGGTGAAAATAATTAATTCGATAAAAATTAGTTTTTGTGGTGAAATGGGTTAGAGTGTTGAAATTAAGATTTTAGGGTAAAGGTAACTTTTTGTGGTGAATATGCATTAATCCCCTAAAATAATTGTCTTTGAAGAAAACACATTTTCATGGCAAATTAACGTTTTTTTTTTTTTTGTGATGACAAATTCTTATGGTGAATAACGTTTTGATATATATAATAAAATGCGACAAGTTATTCCAGTGACCATAATATTATAAAAAAAAAACTTTCAAACATGATATATTTTCCGTAACAATATTTTTCTCCACATGTAGTTTTTAAGCTCAAAAGATTTTTTTCTCTGGCGAAAAAACATTTTAGTGCTGAAAATAAAAATATTAATTTAAATTGGTTTAAAGTTATTAAAAAATAATTGTGCTCTTTTTTTACCCACCACTATAATATGATTGAAAATAATTAGAGAATTTCACACCTTAGATAAGTAACTCCCACTTGCTACAAAACAATGTATAACTATGGAATTAAAGCCAAGTAGCAGCTACAACAAGAGTTATTTGTAATAAAATAAAATTATTTCTAGAAAGTTACAAATAATAAATATTAAGACTTCAAGATTTTTTATATAATATTTTTTTTTGTTAAATCAATAACAACAGAAAATATAAGATGGCAATACGCTTAAACAAAATAACAATCCAACAAAAAATTAACTGAAAAATTCATGATTTTAATATTGTGTTGTCATTGAAAGGAAGTACTTAGTGCTGAAAAAGAGCTGCAGAAGTTAATTTTTTTAACACACAGTTGTCATTGGTAGTATATTTTTCTTTTATGCTCCTTGTTCATTGCTTTTGAAGTACTTCTCTTAAAGCAATATTTATAAATTTTTTTAATGAAAATATGTTTTCAACTTTACAATCAGGGAACTTTTTATTTTCTTAGAAATTATTAACCTTTTTTCCAGCTAAAAATACATTTATTTTAACTTTTTTTTGGCAGTAATTTTTATTGATTTCCAAAAAAGTGCAAAATATGCACTTAGTTCTACTTTTGAAGTGGTGAAAAAGTTCTTTTTTTGGAAGAACTTGCTCGTTTTTTTTTCTTTTGCTGGAAATGGAAAACCAATTTATATAAATTTAAAATAATTTACTTCTAATGGAAAATATTTAAATTGATGTTTAAAAAATGTATTTTATTAAAAGTGAATTTGTTTAAAGTTGTATCCTCAGCTAACACAAAAAAAAAACTCTAAATTTGTACGTGTTAAAAAGTTTTTATTTATTTATTTTGATTTCTTCGCACATATATATTTTTAAAATTTTTTTTAAATAAAAAAAATGCTTAAGAAATCAATGTTGTTGTGCGTGTTGCCACACTTCAGCCCACTCACTCACTTGTTTGCACACTCATTTATTTATTCACTGGTTTTTATCCAAGCTAAACTTTTCCATAGTCTTAACAGACAAATTCATTGACACAATCACCAACCATTATCTTTATCATCAGCATCATACTACGCAACTCACCAGTCAGTCAGAGTGTTGGCATTTTATTTATGAGTTTATTTTTTTTTCATTTTTTTTTCCAAGACTAAATAAAATTCATTGTGCCACAAAACAGCTTTAAGAAAATATTAACATTTGAGAGGCAAAAAGAAAAATATCAACATACAACTAAACAAAGCAAAGTCAACTATGTACTTTAAAAGGCAGTGATTAACCTCTTAATTATATCAATTACGTCATAATTGTTTTTAAGTTTCGATTTAATTTGTAATAAAAATAAATCGAGCTTGCGCTCAAATACACATCTATTCAGACACTGTTTTCAAAGTAATTTCAAATTAAATTAAACTTGAGTAGAGAGAAGCAGATTAAATAAGTTTAATGAATTTGAAAATAAATTTTAAATAGTTTGCTCGTGGTAATATGAAATTTGTTAGTAATACTTATTAACGAATAGAATATAATTTGCAATTTTTTTTATGGTCCTACGAATCGGATAATGACGCCATAACCCAATCTTTAACCTTAACTTCAACAATGCTAGATTCCCTAACATATACCAAATGCTTGAGGCTGAAATTAGGTCTGCTAAAAAAGTCACAAGTGCGTCTAACAAAACCCTAGTGGAATACATTTGTTAGCTGTGATAATTATAATCAGGGCAAGTTTTTCAAACTTTACGCTTGAAAAGTAAAGAAATATTCAAAATTTCTTTAGTATTTTACAAAAAATGCATTTTTGTTTAATCTTTATTTAAATTTACATATAATGAATATACAGATTAGTTTTCTTAACAAAAATACTATTTTTGAGTAACTTTTTGGTATTTAATTAACTGGTTTTGAAGTTATTTTAAATATTTTCTGAATAATTCGTTCATAAATTTAAAGAAAAAATTAGACGTAACAACATCTCTAAAACTTTAAATATGAAAGTCTGTTAATGTATATTTTTAATTTATTTTTAGTTTTTAATAAAATATCGAAAACTATTTAAATTTTAGAGTTAGAAAAATGCATATTTGTACTTTATTTATGTAAGAAAACATATAAAATTTTATGTTTTTTAATACATATTCATGCATTTTTTGCATATTTTCTGAATTTATCACGCTTTTTCAAGCGCATATTTTTACTTTTTTGTGCATATTTAAACTTGCCCTGATTATAATATAAAAAATTTTCTAAAATAGATGATAATGAGTTAAAATTAGTTGAATGTTGTGTATAATTATTTAAGATAATATTCTAATTTTTTTATACTAAAAAAAACTACCTTTAACTCTTATATAAACATAAAATCTAATAAAATTATCTCTATTCTAATTAAATTCTCTACAAAAATATTTTGTACAGCAGACACTTTAATAAAAAATCCAAAAACAATCAAATAGAAAAATTAATTAATAAAATGAAAACTGTATCAATATGTTATATAATTTTATAATAAATAATATTAATGAAGTCGTAATAAAACAAGTTATATTTTAAGATTAGTAAAAATAACCATAACCAATCTATTAACCCCATTTGCTAAACCCCCTACGAAATCTTTAACATTCTATAAGATCTCTATCAAAAAAAAGAAAATAAAAAACACAAATTAAAACGAGAAAGAAAGATATAGTCGGTCAAGACCGACTATGTGATACCCTACTCTATTGTATACGAGCATAAAAATTCGGAAAGGGGACTTGTATTACACCGGTAGCCAATTTTACTAAATTTAAAATAAAATATACAAATACACAATAATACGTTGATACTAACATCTAGATGATTTTTATGCACTTTAGAGCGATTCCCGAAAGTGGGGAGCTATGGTAAAGTATGGACCGATTCTCATAAAATTTGGCAATGTTATTTCAACTTACATAAAACTTATTTGTGTTGAATATTAACTTGATAATAACATTCATATGAGATTTATGCACGTTAAAGTGCTTTTCGGAAAAGGGGTTCATATGCGAGCTATGGTCAATTGTGTACCGATCTTCATAAAATACTTGTACAGAACTTCTTTGCACAGAATTTCATTAAAATATTCTTATTTTTAAGGTATTTTCAAGTGTTTAAACTCTATTCCGGGGAGACATTTGTATGGAGGCTAAATGAAATAATGGACCGATCACAACCAATTTCTATAGGCTTCGTTATTGTATCACAAAAGTCCCACGCGCCAAATTTCGAAGAATTATATTTAAAATTATATTTAAAATTATATTTAAAATTATATTTATATTTAAAATTGCGACCCGTACTTTGTGCACAAGGTTTACATGGACAGCCAGCCAGACGGACGGACATCCTTAGATCTGTTTAAAAAGTGATTCTGAGTCGATTGGTATGCTTAAAGAGTGATGTTGGATAACTTTTTCTATGCGTTACAAGCATCACCACAAACGCATAATACCCTAACAACCTATGGTGGTGTAGGGTATAAATACAAGAAAAAAAACAGTATCTAAACATTTAAGATTAGATAAAATTAACAGTAATACTAGTAAATACAAATGACAACAAGAAAGTCTATTTACCTTTAAGTGAACACAATAAAACAAACAGCTACTAACAGAATTGATAATAAGGTTTTTAATACACACAGATACCTTTTTATTTTTACTCCATATTTATTCTTCATATATATGTATGCATCCATACATATGTAAATACATGCATATATTTTTTTTATTGGAGTACATACTTCAGTTAACCTATACGTTTATAGATACTTCTCGTTTAAGCCACTTGCACGTTATTTTTTTATATGTAGTGGAAAATACTATACTTTTTGTTTGGCTATCTGTTAGAATCACAACTACTACAAAAGCAATATCTAACAAAACATATTTGGCTTTTTTTTTCCTAAAAAGTCTTGTTAACAAATAATCTTATCTCGCTCAATGCTATCCTCTTTACTACTTTACTCTTTGCTAGAATAATAGTTATAATAATGACAAAAAATAAAATAAAACAAAACAATAGAAAATAATAACAAAAAAAGTTTTGGAAAGTACTTGTAGCCTCTATTAACCAGCACAAATATACGTGATTAAAATTTTATGTACGAACAATTGTTTTTCAATTTTTCTTTTCCTCAAAAAACAATCTTTCTATAAAAATTTTTATTCGTTTAATTTTTTCTAGGAAAATTTTTATTCGAATAATATTATTCGATTATTCCTAATTTTTTTTTTTTTTTTGTTTTATTCGAGTAATTTGTCTACGACAAAAACAATTTTCTTGAAAATCTCTACATATTCGATTATTTTTTCTAATTTTTTTTTTAATTTATTCGATTAGTTTGTCTTAGAAAAAAATTTCTTTGAAAAATTGTTTCCAGAACAATTTTATTCAATAATTTTTTGTAAAAAGATTTCTTCCTATTTTCTTTTTTTTTTTGTTTTTGTAGAAAAATATATTTTTTCCAGAAAAATATTACTAAAAAATATTATATTCGGTTAATTTTCTCTAGTAGAGAAATGTTTAGTGGATCAAAATGTTTCTAAAAAAATATTTTATTCGATTAATTTTTTGTTAAAAAAAATTTCTTAATATTTTTTTGTTCAATTAATTTTTTTCTTAAAAAATCTTATTCGATTACATTTTTCTATTAAAAAAAATTTCTTTTTATTTTATTCAAAAAAAAATTTTTTGCATAATTTTAGTTTTTATAAAAATATTTCATTCCCTTTTTTTGTAGAAAAATGTTTTCTAGAAAAATTTTATTGAAATAATTTATTCCAGAAAAATTTTATTTGATAAATTTATCAACATTAATAAAATATAAAAAATAAAATTTGAGTTTATTTTACCCTTTTTTAAAACTAGTAGTTAATGATGAATGAGATGAAACTTTGTTCAGAAGAAAATGTCACCAGAATGAATTCCAAGTCCAAAAATTAGGGAAGGTCCTAAGAGCTATGCCAAAAATTTTCGCCCTTGTTTTGTCACGTAGTGTTCATTTCTTCAAAATCAAATATGAACCATATTAAGTTTTAGCTAAAAAATTTAAATATCAAAGCTAAATAGATATCTGAGGCGAAGAATGATCAAAGCTCCTCAATAATAAAAAAAATATTTTCAATACTTTGTATTAGCGTGGAAAATATATGTACGCAGACATTTCTCGGTTTTCAAGGTACAGAATAATCGAGAAAATTGTCCTGAATAGTATCGAACTAAAAACAATTAAAATTTACAAAATAATTTGTCGATTTATTTATTTCTTACAAAAATTTTGTTTAATTATTTTTTCCACAAAAATATTCGGTACATTTTTTCTAATAGAAAAATTTTAATTCGTTTTTTTCTTTCTAGAAAAAATTTTGTTCGATTAAATTTTTTTCTAGAAAAATTTTTTTTCGATTAAATTTAAAAATTGTATTCGATTAATTTCATTTTATTAAATTTTTATTGAAAATTTTTATTAAATTAATTTTTTCTTAAAAAATCTTCGACTACTTTTTTCTAGATTTTTTTTTTAATTTGATAAATTTGTCTCCGAAAAAACATTTGTGGATAATTTTTTCTTCTTTTTTGCAAAAAAATTTTCGATAAATTCATGTTTATTATCATTAGATTTTTTCTAGAAAAATTTTATTCGATATTTCTCTTCAGATAAATTTAGATGTTTTTAAAAAGAAGTACTTCATTGATTTTTTTTTAATTAAATAATTGTTTTCCAAAAAAAAATTTTAGAAAATATATTTTTTTTTTTGCAGAAAAATTTATTCCTATAAATTTTTTTAAAAATATTTCATTAGAATTGTTTTCACGAAAAAATTTATTTGTATAATGTTTTTCGGAAGAATATTTTTCGATTAATTTTATCTAGTAGAATTTTTATCGAATAAAAAAGAACAATTTTATTTAATTATTTTCACTAAAAAAATTATTATATTTTTTCTTTCTTAGGATATTTAGACAATAAATATTTTTAAGAAAAAATTTTATTCGATTAATTTTTTCTATATTTTTTTTCTTTTTTTTTTCGATTAATTTTGTGTTATGGAAATTTTATACGACTAATTTTTATATAGAAACAAACATAAATTTGCTCTACGAAAACATTTTTATTTTATTCGGTTAATCTGAATGGACATTTAAAAAAATATTTCGTAAAAATAAAAAATCGTAAAGTAAAAATTATTTATTAATTTTCTATACAAACATTTGCATTTGTTTATTCGTTGATAGAAGCATTATTTTTTTTATTAATATTCAGTAAATTATTTTATTCGATTAATTTTCCATAAAAAAAAATCTTTTTTTCATTAATTTTCTAAAGAAAATTTTTATTCGATTTATTTCTTATAAAAATTTTTTATTCGATTAATTTTCTATAAACATTTTTTTATTCGATTAATATTCTATAGAAAATTTTTATTCGATTAATTTTCAATAAAAAATTTTTATTCGATTAATTATCTATACAAATTTTTTTATTCGATTAATATTCTATAGAAAATTTTTATTCGATTAATTTTCTATAGAAAATTTTTATTTGATTAACTTTCTGTAGAAAATTTTATTCAATTAATTATCAATATAAAATTTTTATTTGATTAATTTTCTATATAAAATTTTTATTCGATTATTTTCTATACAAAAAAAATATTCAATTAGTTTTTATAGAAAAATTTTATTCGATTAATTTTTTATAGAAGAGTTCTTCGATTATTTTTCTATAGAAAATTCTCATTCGATTAATTTTTATTAGAGAAATTTTTATTCGTTTAAACATCTATAGAAAAATACTGTTTTATTTATTTATTATAGAAAATTTTGTATACGATTAATTAATTAACTTTCTATAGAAAATTTTTATTCGGTTAATTTTCTACACAAAATATTTGTTTGATTAATTTTCTACATACAATTTTCATTCCATTACTTTTCCTAGGAAAATACCATTCGATCTTTTTCTATAGAAAATTTTTATACGATTAACTATCTACTGAAAATTTTTATTCGTTTAATTTTCTACAAAAATTTTTATTCGATTATTTTTTATGGAAAATTTTTTAATGAAAATTTGTATAAAAAAAATTTTTATTTGATTTCATTTACAAAGAAAATTACATTCGATTAATTTTCTATTAAAAATTTTCATTCGATTAATTTTTTTATACGAAATTTTTATTCGCCAAATATTCTATTAAAAGAAAAATATTCCATTAATTTTCTTTAAAAAAGAAACTATTCAATTAATTTTGTATGCAAATTTTATTACAGAAAATCTTTTACGATTATTTTCTATAACAAAATTTTATTTGATTAATTTTTCACAGAAAATTCGTATTCGTTTATTTTCTTCAGAACAGTTTTTTTCGCTTAATTTTCTCAATATAATTTTGTTTCGTTTCATTTTCATAAGAAAATTTGTTTTGATTAAATTTCCATAAAGAATTTTTATTTGATTAGTGTATAATTATTAAAAGAAAATTTTTATTCGATTAATTTGCTATAGAATTTGTTTTTTTTTATTTTATATAGAAAAAAATTTATTCGATTAATTTGCTATTGAAAAATTTTATTCAATTAATTTTCAATAACAAATTTTTATTCGATTAATTTTATACAGAACATTTTTATTCGTTTAATTTTCGATTAATTTTGTGATATAACGGTTGCATTTACTTTAAAAAATTTAACAAAAGTGAAGCTTTATTGAAAATTTCTTTGCCAAGAAAATATAGTTTTTACGAAAACTTGACTCTACGTCTACAAATAGCAGAACAAATTTTTATTTCCAACTTTATGTTTCTCGTACATGAGAAATTTCAATTTTAAATTGCCTTTATTTACCGAATATAAAAAAAGGTGCACAATGAATTAAAAGGCAAATAAAAAATTTCGTTTTTATTTGCCTTTTTAAAACAATATTAATTCATTGTTGCACGTTTTCTTATTTTTTATTTTTTTATTATTTATTTATTTATTTTATTTTATTTTTTGCTAAAAAGAACAAAATACTAAAATAGAACAATAAATTTGACAGCTTAACATTAATGCTCAACTTTGTGTTTAAATATTTATTGCGAAATATATTGCGCAATAGATTTCTTATTGGTCCACACGTAACATTTTAAAGAGGTAGATAGAATTTGGCAATTGCCAACATAAAAATGTCTGCGGGTGAAATAAAAATTTAATTTAAAAAAAAATATTTATATTGAGTAAATTAGTTGTACTTTACATTATTCACCCTCTAGATAAAAGTAATTTGTTTGAAGTTTTTTAAAATTCTGAATTATTTTTAGAGTATTGGATAACAGAATTGTGAGCGAATTCATTAGCTTCAAAAACTGATTCAATTCTATCTATTGAAAAGTTATCCTCTTTTCATATGGACTTCATATTTATTTGCAAGGTTTTTACAAGAATTTGGTTGAGTGGAACGAATTGCTTCTTTTAATGAGACATTGATTATTGATTTATTAGTTTGCTCTCCAAAAATTCTCCGTGGTGGAAAATATTTTCTGCATAAACAAATTCTGCTGCCGAACCTTGAATATCATCTTTATAAGATGTACGCAATCCAAATAATATGACGGGTAATATTTTGGTCCATTGTAGGTTATCATGACATGTTATTGACGTTTTTAGTGTCCTTTGGAATGTCTCTACTATTCCATTTGATTGTGGGTGATAAGCTGTTGTATGTTGAGGTTTTGCACCGATAGTATTTACTAAATCATTAAAAATTTTGAAAGTAGATTGTATATCACGATCACAAACAATTGTATTTGGACAACCAAATCTTGATACCGAATTATTTATGAAAGCAGAAGTGATAGATTCTGCAGTGCAACCGTGCAATGGTATGGCTTCAGGCCATCTAGAAAAACGATCAATAATTGTTAGTAAATGAAATAAATTCTTCAGACGGTAATAATGAGCCAACTAAATCAGTATGAATAACTAAAAATCTTTAAGAAGTTACTGGAAAGCTTCCTGGTTTAGACTTGTAATATTTTGTAATTTTTATACCCTACAGCCCACTTATGGTGGTTGGGGTATTTATTATGCGTTTGTGCTGATATTTGTAACGCATAGAAAATGTTATCCAGTACCCGCCTAAAAATATACCAATCGACTCAGAATCCCTTTTTAAATCGATCTAACGATGTCCGTCCATCAGTCTGGCTATCCATGTAAACCTTGTGCACAAAGTACAGGTCGCAATAATTCAATGAAATTTGGCACGTGGAACATTTATGATACAAGGACGAAGCCCATTGGAATTGGTTGTGATCGGTCCATTATTTCACCTAGCCTCTATTCCCCCCGGAATAGAGTTTAAACACTCAAAAATGCCTTAAAAATTAATATATTTTATTGAAATTCGGTGCGAAGAAGTCTTGTATGAGTATCAATCTTTGTACCACAATTGATCATAGCTCCCATATAAATCCCTATTCCGAAAATCACTTTAACATGCATAAATCCCATACGAATGTTAGTATAAAGTTAATATTCGACGCAAATAAGTTTTATGTAAGCAGAAACAACATTGCCAAATTTTATGAGAATCGGTCTATACTTTACCATAGCTCCCCACTTTCGGGAATCGCTCTAAAGTGCATAAAGTCATCTAGATGTTAGTATCAACGTATTATTGTGTATTTGTATATTTTATTTTAAATTTAGTAAAATTGGCCACAGGTGTAATATGGTGTAGGGTATCATACAGTTGGTATTGATCGACTATATCTTTCTATCTCGTAGTTTTCTGAGAAGATACTCAAGAGTTATTCCACATTTTACAATCTTTATTCATTTGTGGCTAAACAAAGCGTTCTGCTAACAACTTCTTGAGGTAAATATGATCTGATTTTATGCGTTGACTTGTCACGGTATATCTCCACATTGCTTCCTATCAATTGGTATAAACGAAGAATAAGATTGGTTGGGGAATTCCAAGAGATCTTTTAAATCTTGGTCATTACGTTGTGCTTCACAAAGTTTTAAATAATTGAGAGACTTTATATCCTCTATACGAGACAAAGCATCAGCAACATTATTTGATGTACCGGATATGTGAACAATATGTGTGGTGAATTGTGCAATATAAGTCAAATTTCTCTGTTGTCTAAGAATAGCTTTTAAAACATTTTGGCCGAAAACAAACGTGAATGATTTATGATTGCTCTATAATGTAAATTCCTTAGCTTCTAATAAATATTGGAAATATTTTATCAACTTGTATGCTGCAAGTAATTCACGGTCATAAGTACTATACTTACATTCTGCATGGCTTAATTTTTTTGAGGACAATGCCAGAGGTTGCCAATTACCACTTACTTCTAAATCTAAAACGCTTCTAATAGCAAAATCCAAAGCATCAACTTTTACAGATAAAGGTGCATCTTTAACAGGATGAATTAAAATTGTGACATTAGCTATTTGAATTTTACAGTTTTCAAATGCTTCTTCTGTTTCTGGAAACCAATTAATTAAACTTTTATCGTTCTTTACGTAGCCTTTGAGTTATTTATTTAATAAAGCATAATGTTTAGCTGCTTTAGGACGGGCTTATTCCTAACTTATTATCATTCACTAAAAATGACGAAGATCTTGAATAGTTTTGGGTTTTGAATAAGTAAGAATCAGTTTAGCCTTTTTAAGACTAAATTTAGCCTTTTTATTTTGCTTTTATTTTTCGTTTTAACTTCTCGCTTTTTTAGCCTTTTTTGATTTTAAAATTGCCTTAAATTGCAACCAAATATCGAAATTTTGTTTCATCTGTTGAGATTCTTGCAATTGAGAAAATTGATTCTATTTGTAGCAACCAGGCACGTGGATTCTTTGGCCAAAATGGTGGAATTTTCTGGAGATTGCCTGATGTTCCATAAATTTATTGAGTAAGATACATTTGTTGTCATGTATCAGCAATTGTTTGATTCAATCCCACATTGTTGTTGCTTTCTTGAATTGTTGTACTTCTTGATGGAGTGTGCACAAATTCTCGGGGTCACCAATTGTGAAATAACGATTGCATTTATTTAAAAAAATTTAGCAAAAGTAAAGCTTCATTGAAGATTTCTTTGACAACAAGAAAATAAAATTTCTATGAAAACTCGAAATAAAAATGTAATTTTTATTTTAAATTTTCATAATTCTATGAGTAAAGTAGTTGTATTATACAATTTCTTTAGGACATTTTGTTAGATTTTTATTCGATTAATTTTTTTTTTTTCTAAAATAAAATTATTCGATATTTTTGTAATTAAACCTGCTTCAATTGAGACTTCAGTGTAAAATTACTTTTTATTTTATTACCATTTGTTTTTTTTTTTTTTTTTTTTTTTCATATAAATAAGCTGAGTTCATACAAGGCAATTTTTCTTGTTGAAATTCTGATTTCGTGTGAGAGAGAGAGAGAGAGCGATAGGGAATGAAAGAGAACAAACTTGCCTGTACTTCGAAATTCGTTTTGTTTTTCATTTTCGTACTTCAAAACAAAAACAAGTAAGAAAGATATAATCGGCCAAGCCCAACCATATGATACCCCACACCATTGTGTATGTCCATCAAAATTCGTGGAGGGGTCTTATATTAGACATGTGGACAATTGTGGACCGATACTTTTACTAAGTGTAAAATAAAATATAAGAATACCGAATATTGCATTATTACTAACATTCATATGAATTTATACACTTTTGGGTGGCTCCTGAAAATGGACTTATATGGGAGCTATGCTAAATTATGGAGCGATCCTCATAAAATGGACAGCCAGTCAGCCGTCCAGCCAGACGGAGGGACGGACATCGTTAGATCGACTCAAAAAGTGATTCTAAGTCGATTGGTATACTTTAAGGTGGGTGCTTTTGTGCGTTACAAACATCAGCACAAACGCATATAGGGTATAACAAATCAAGGCAATTAAAACTAGAATTGATGAAGTAAAATTTTGTGTGTGAACGTAAATGCAAGTTTAAAAGAAAAAATAGAAAAATTTCAGAAAGAAAAATTGTTGTGTGTGAACTCAGACATAATTAAATTTTATTTTAATTGCATAGGTATTACTTGAATGTAGTTATTTATTAAGTTAATCCAATATTAACATACATACATACATACATACATAAGTTTATTTAGTTTTGATAAAAATAGTTTATTTTCATTTAATTTCATTTGTTTATAATCTTGACGTTTGTTTTTGTATTTTTCACCAGCACATGTATTTAACTAAATAAATAACTTTCATTATATATTAACGTATGTGTGTCTGTGTGTATAAATATAAATGTTTTTATAACAATTAATTTTAGAAAACCTTCCTTCTTTAACAATAGAACAAACGAATAGTTTTTTATACCCCACACCTTCATAGGTGGTTGGGATATTATGCGTTTGTGCTGATGTTTGTAACGCACAGAAAAAATCATCCAACGCCCACCTTAGAATATACCAATCGACTCAGAATCACTTTTTGAGTCGATCTAACGATGTCCGTCCGTAAATCTGGCTGAACTTTGTGCACAAAGTACAGGTCGCAATTTTCAAGATAATTCAATGAAATTTAGCACGTAGGTTTTTGATGACACAAGAACGAAGCCTATTGAAATTGGTAATGATCGGTCCATTATTTCACCTAGCCCCTATACAAATGTTCCAACGGAATAGGGGTTTAATGATAAATATAAATATAGCAATATTTTAATGACATTCGATGTAAGGAAATATTGTATAACTATCAATCTTTGTGCCAAATTTCATGATGATCTCTACATAATAGACCATAGCTCCCATGTAAAACCCTCTTCCGAAAATCACCTTAACGTGAATAACACATGTTAGATCAGGTTTATTTTCGGCACAAATATGTTTTATGTAAGTAGAAATCATAATGACAAATTTTATGAGGATCGGTCCATAATTTACCATAGATCCCATATAAGCCCACTTTCGGAAACCACCCTAAAGTGCATAAATTCATATAAATGTCAGTATTAACGTAATATTCTGTGTTCGTATTTTTTATTTTACACTTAGTAAAATTATCGCTACACAATTGTCCACGTGTCTAATATAAAATCCCACCACGAATTTTAATGGACATGCACAATGGTGTGGGGTATCATAAGGTCGGGCTTTACCGACTATATCTTTCTTACTTGTATCTAACTGCTTTTTGATGAAATGAAAATCAATTTTTTTTTAATTAATTTCCAACAGCTTCACTTAACAGATATTTTCAATGCCAAACATGTACGTTTAAATTTATATATACAAATACTAACTATTGTCATTTGAATATACCCTGCAAGCATTTAGTAAAGTCTTTTTCGAAATAACTCACTCCTTAGCCACTCTTAGAAGTGCTATAAAAGATTTCTCTCAATTTTCCAACAACAAAATATGTATATAAGTATATGAATTGAATCTTCTAAAAGTAACTTCTTTAATCGCTATTAGAAGTTGTTTGGATAACAGTTACTGGAATCCAAAAACGAAAACACTATTTTTCAACACCTTTTCTAGCATTTGGAAGATTGTTTTTTAACAATACACATAATCTGTCGAATTTGGCACTCTAAGATGATTAGTAGTAGAACATGCAAAACTTTACAAAAACAACACACATTAGGTTCGAAATTTTATCATAAAATCATGATTTTGACGATTGTTTACATTTCATAATGGGAAAAAGAACAACCAGAAACTATATAATTTTGCTTAGTAAAAATATAAGTTTTGAAGTGATTAGAGTGAAAAAATATTGATATTAACTAAAATTATTTATGTAAGCTAATAGTGAAAAAAAAATTCATAAGTTTTACATATAAAAATAAAATTAAAAAAATAAGATAAGCGTTTATCATAATTTAAAAGAAATTATTAATATTTCAACTAGTTCTGGGCAAGCGAATAAATTTAGGAAAACATTTTCTATAAAATTAAAATATGTTATTAACAATTTGAGGACCAGAACATGGACAGAAAATTCTGTTTTATATAATATTCTTGATAACTTAAACAACATTTTTTAAAAGTGTGGGAGTTTAACTTATGTATGACATGCCCGCAGCCAAAGTCGCTAATTTGCAGAATAATTTTCTATAGAGCAAAAAAATTAAGAATATATTAAAAATTCGATTTTACAAGTCTATTCTGTGGAAGTTTAAAATGTTTATATACGACAATAAAAATTTTAGGAATGCATCGTATTAGAGTATCCGAAAAATATTTTAGCAGAGCTGAATTTTTGCATTTTAAATTTGAAAAGAAATTTATAGTTTTCAAAATTTTAAATTAAATTTTTTTAAAATTTTGAAAAGAATTCGAACATTGTTGTTGTTATTAAATATTTTGAAGAAACTGTTTTGTTGTTGTAAAGCTTGAAATGTATGGAGTAGATTGTTGTAATTTCTGGTTAAGTAGCGGTAATTATTTCTGAGTTTCAAAAATCTTAAATATTGGCAAAAATGATTGAAAAGCTTTCAGGGCCAAGATGAGATATAAATAATGATTTAAAATGGTACGTGTTCAATAAAATTTTAAATAGTGTATGGAAATGGTTAAAAGACCATGTAATCTTTAATAAAGGGAATCCCCTTTATAAAAATGGAAACATTTGAAAGAGTAACTACAGAAAATTTGTTATAAATATTATTTCAAATATTTCCAAAATTCTTAATAGTCAGCTATTTGTTAAGCGAAAAAGTATGATTTTAAGAAAGTATATGGTGTTCGCCTTGCAAAATGTGTAATACATTTGTTCTTTAATTGTATTTCTGCAGCAAAACTGGCGATTTTAGTAAAAAAAATTAACTGAAAAAAATTTTATTTATTTTAATTACATAGAAAATTCAATACAAAATTAAAATAAATAATAATGTAGTTTTATAATACACTGCCTGCCACTTGAATAAGGAATCAAATTTTTTTAACTTTAATTAAGTATATCTCCTAACTAAAGTTCAGAAAATAATAATTTTTTACGCAACCAAATTTCAAAGTGTTGGCTTTAGTTTCCTGAAGAAATAAAAAATATACAAATTTTGTTATACTAAAATTATACATTTATTTAAAGACTACTATTACGTGTGTCACTTGAAGAAGGAATTATTTTAATATTAATCAGGAAGGTTATGATTTGAATTTCTTTCAATATAAACGACTAGAGAATTTTTAATTTGATAGTTTTTAAATAGTTTTTATTCAAAATGGGGCGTGGTAAGGCTCTCAATAACTCTGAAAAAGAAAACATTCTGATTTTAAAATCTCAGGATCAGAATCCGGTCCAAATAGCCAAAAACATTAATAGAGGAAAGACAGTTGTGTACAATTATTTAAATAATGTGGAAAGATATGGAAAAAACATGAAAGGGTGGAAGAAAATGGTAACAACTCCGGAAGAAAGATGAAAAATTCTTAGAATTGCATCAAATTCTACCATGTCGGTATAAATACGTAAAAAAAGTGGAGTCAGTGCCCGTCTAAGAATACATAGTCCGATGAAAACTGCAAAAAAAACACCACTTAATGAAAAACGCAAATCACAACGTCTACAGTTTGCAAAAAATACAATAACATGGTCCGACAAATGGTTTAAAGTTGTATTTTCCGATGAAAAAAAGTTTAATATTAATGGTCCCGACGGGTATAAGTATTACTTCCATGACCTAAATAAGGAGGAATTATTTTGAGCCGCAGACACAGCTGAGAGGGCCGAATAATGGTATGGGGTGTCATTTCGTATTACGGTACCATAGAATTGGTTTTTGTATCCAACAAAATGACTGCAACGACTTACAAAAACATTCTGGAGGCAGCATTTCCGAAATTTAATGATTTCTTTGGACCCATACCATGGACGTACCAACACGACAACGCCAGAGCAGTAAAACAATGGCTTAATCAACAAGGTGTTCCACTTCTGGATTGGCCCCATAATTCACCAGACCTAAATCCAATGGAAAATGTCTGGGGTTGGCTTGCAAGAAAAGTTTATGAAGGAGGAAAACAATTTGAGACGATAGAATCCTTAAAGGATGCAATAAAGGAAGCATGGAGTTCAATTTCGCTAAATTACTTAGAGTCATTATACAAGTCGATGCCAATCGCATTTTTGAGGTTATTTCTAAAAATGGAGGCAGTACTCATTACTAATTGCATGCTAGAAGATAATAAATTTCATTTTTATAACTTAAAATTTAAAAATAAATTACAGTTTGCTTAGTTTTAAAATATTCCTTATTCAAGTGACACACGAAACAGCACCACAGAAATACATGTCTTTAAATAAATGCATAATTTTAGTATAACAAAATATGTATATTTTTTATTTCTTCAGGAAACTAAAGCCAATACTTTGAAATTTGATTGCCCAAAAAATTATTTTTTTCTGAACTTTAGTTTAGGAGATATACTTAATTAAAGTTAAAAAATGTGATTCCTTATTCAAGTGGCAGGCAGTGTATTTAGAAATTGTTTACTGAAAAATATTGCGGAAATATTGAATTACTGTTTTTATAATGCGAACATCATAACCTTTCAAAAAATCATACATTGTCACCGAACATACTAATAATTACAGAAAATTTTGCAAATATTCTAATTTTAAATGTTCATTTGAATTCAAAATCTTTTTGTGCAATTAATTTCATTGTTTTCTGTAATAAATACAAGGAAGAGTTATTTTTGTTATTTAAAAATAAATTAGAATATTAATAATTATTCTTATTTTATTATATACCTACTTTATTAAATTTTAAAAGAAACAAATATTCTTTTCTAATTTTGTACTTAAAATATTTCTTAGTATTGTTTTTTAATTTATTTTTTTTTAATGTTAATTTGAATTGAAAATATTGTTGTGGAATTAATTTCATTGCTTTCCATAATAAATATCAAAAAGAGTTAATTTTGTGATTTGAAAAATTTTAATATTTATACTTTTGATAATTTTGTTCATTCGTAATCCTTGATTTTAAAATGTAAGTATTACTGGAGTTATTTTAAAAATTTTATGCAAAATAGTTTTAAAATTCTGCAAATATTTTCTATCGAAAATGTAACTACATCGGCACACCGGGAAGTTGATATGTATCGCTTTTACTATCGAATTCTGATATAGTTAGAAATAGCATCTTTTGAGTAACGCTTTAGTGGGAATTTGAAGATTCGAATTAGGATTTTTTTATTAGACACTTTTTACTGCGTTATAGTAGATCTTAATACGTAATGTACAAAATTAACTAAAGCATTACGAATTCTGATCTATTTAGTAACACCGTTCAGGAAGAAATGTGACACTAGGAGATAGTTCGTTTTGAGTAACACTTTAGTGGGGATTGAAAGATTCGAATTAGGATTTTATTATTAGACACTTTTTACTGCGTTATAGTAGATTTTAATACGTCACGTACAAAATTCACTAAAGCGTTACGAATTCTGATCTACTTAGTAACACCGTTCGGTAAGAGATGTGACACTAGGAGATAATTCCTTTTGAGTAACACTTTAGTGGGAATTGGAAGATTCGAATTAGGATTTTTTTATTAGACACTTTTTACTGCGTTATAGTAGATCTTAATACGTTACGTACAAAATTCACTAAAGCGTTACGAATTCTGATCTACTTAGTAACACCGTTCGGGAAGAAATACGACACTAGGAGATAGTTCCTTTTTAGTAACACTTTAGTGGGGATTGGTGGATTCGAATTAGGATTTTTTTATTAGACACTTTTTACTGCGTTATAGTAGATCTTAATACGTAACGTACAAAATTCACTAAAGCGTTACGATTTCTGATCTACTTGGTAATACCGTTCGGGAAGAAATGTGACACTAGGAGATAGTTCGTTTTGGGTAACACTTTAGTGGGGATTGGAAGATTCAAATTAGGATTTTTTATTGGACACTTTTTACTGCGTTATAGTAGATCTTAATACGTTACGTACAAAATTCACTAAAGCGTTACGAATTCTGATCTACTTAGTAACACCGTTCGGGAAGAAATACGACACTAGGAGATAGTTCCTTTTGAGTAACACTTTAGTGGGGATTGGTAGATTCGAATTAGGATTTTTTTATTAGACACTTTTTACTGCGTTATAGTAGATCTTAATACGTAACGTACAAAATTCACTAAAGCATTACGAATTCTGATCTACTTAGTAACACCGTTCGGGAAGAAATGTGACACTAGGAGATAGTTCGTTTTGAGTAATACTTTAGTGGGGATTGGAAGATTCGAATTAGGATTTTTTTATTAGACACTTTTTACTGCATTATAGTAGATCTTAATACGTTACGTACAAAATTCACTAAAGCGGTGCGAATTCTGATCTACTTAGTAACACCGTTCGGGAAGAAATGTGCCACTAGGAGATAGTTCCTTTTGAGTAACACTTTAGTGGACATTGGAAGATTCGAATTAGGATTTTTTTATTAGACACTTTTTACTGCGTTATAGTAGATCTTAATACGTTACGTACAAAATTCACTAAAGCGTTACGAATTCTGATCTACTTAGTAACAACGTTCGGGAAGAAATGTGTCACTAAGAGATAGTTCCTTTTGAGTAACACTTTAGTGGGGATTGGAAGATTCGAATTAGCACCTTTCATTATACGCGTTTTACATGACATTCAATACGGAATAAAGGGTTACTCACTATCGCTTAGTGGCACAGTTCTTCCCGAACGGTGTTACTAAGTAGATCAGAATTCGATAGTAAAAGCGACGCATATCAACTTCCCATTGTGTCGATATAATTACGCTTTCGATAGAAAATGTTTGCAGGGTATATATGTATGTATGTATGTATGTATACATATTTCAATATATATATTTAAATGTGTTTATATGAGTTTTATGTACGATTTCTTGATGTCATTTCTATTACTAAATAAATATAGAAACTAACGTTTACTGTTATAATTTCTTTCTTTTTTATTTTATTTTATTTTATTTTATTCTATTTACACAATTTATTCAATTGAATTTTTTGTTGTTTTTCTATTTATTTTCCATATTGTAATAAAAAATCTCCTCATATCAACTCATATACATACATTTTATCTTAGTTCTTAGTATAGCATTAAATTTTTTGCCCCTTTTAAGCTCTTTAACTTTCTAACATCCTGTTTGTGATTTTGTTCTTTATTTGAAATTTCTTTGCTTTTCTATTTATTGGATTTTTTTTTCTTTGTAAAGAACAAGAGTATAAAATGTTTGTATTACTTGTTGTATGTATAAATGTGTATACTGACTTCTGTATTGTGGTACTATTTTACATAAAATTTTATTTAAAAAAGTACGAGGGTAGAGTTTTTTTCAATAGAAAATTTTAAAAATTTTTATTCTTTCTCCTAAACTTAAAAGTTTATTTTTTTTAATTCACCCTCGCATATTGCACATTTTATTTGCCGCACGTAGTTAGTATTTTAAATGTAAAAAATTCCATCATTACTATTTTACTATTTATTAAATGTGTTTTTTTTTTTTGCATTTGTTTGTAACGTTAAAAAAACACATTTCAATTTCTATTTTACAAACAATAATTGGCTAAAAATAATCAGAAAAAAAATAACAGAGAAAAGGAATGAACGAACGCATCATCATCATCATCAACAATAATAACACAATTCTAAAGTTTCCAATCTCTATTTCAATTTATGGCGCTAATATGAAAAATACAAAAATCAGCCACAGTTGATTGGCAAAGGTTTTCAATTGTCATATATCTTAGAAAATATCTAATCAGGTTTCTAGAACTATTACAAGATTCTTGATTAAATCTAATCTAAGACTGAAGAAATTTGATTTCGCTTAATCTTAAGTTACCTGAAGACATTCTATTTAAACTTATCTAGTACTATATTAAGACCTTTTATTAAAGCTAATATGGGATTATAACAAGAACTTCAACTAGAGCTTATCTGAGGCTATATAAAGAGCTTTGATTAAAGCTTATCTAAGATTATATCCAGACCTTTAATTGAACCTAATTTTGGACTAATAAAATTTTAGCTATTCTAGAATTAAAGCTATTCAACGATTTAAACAAATCTTGGACTAAATAAAGAGCTTCACTTAAAGTTAATCAAAATATTAATTTTATAAAAATTTTTTCCCCCCAACTACTTGATTACTTAAATCCACACCTGTTGTAGGGTATAACAATTTAGCCTTTCGTTAACATTTCAATTTCTTTTACTATTTATCAGTAAAGACTAAAAAGAAAAAAATAATTAAAATTAATCGAAAGAAAAGAATTAAAATTTTTCACAAGTTGCTATGTTTTTTAAACGTCAGACATTTTTCAAAATTAATATTTATTTATTCGAACGTTTGATGTCATTTACAGGTTAAATTAATGCCGATTTGCACTTGTGAAAAAATATCTTAGTTATGTGCTCTAGGGTTTTTAATTTCCCGACATTTTAAACTCCCAGGAATCGGGTTATTATTTAAGGCATTCTCGGGAATTCCCGGGTATTCAGAAAAATACAATATTATTTAAAAAGCATAAAAATTAAACACAAAGGCTTTATTTTACATATAATATTTGAAAATTCTTGTTATATTAACAAATATATTCATACCTACATCTATTAAAAAGAAAAAAAAAAGAAAAAAAACTAAAAATATTTTACTATTTGATTATCTTGTTATTCATATTCGACAATAAAAACTTAAAGAAAGAATTTTGGGTATCGTTCGACACATCTAGCCACAGAACAATTTTTAAGAAACCATAAATAAAAATGTCTTCGAGTATATTTTTTTTTTTAACCTGACATGGACCTCAATCGATTTCTACAAAACATAAAAATAATACTTTTTTTAGTCTTAATTATAGAAAATTAATGAATAAATATAAAAAATTTTACAAAACACTGTCGTGCATTCATTTAACATTGGCAAGGTTTTCTAAGTTTTGTGTGGTTTCAATCATAGTGAATTTTTTAAATATTTAAGTAGTTCAGTATTTCATAAGCCGGAAAGGTTTTCTAAGTTTTGTGTGGTTTCAATCATAGTGAATTTTTTAAATATTTAAGTAGTTCAGTATTTCATAGTCCGGAAATTATTTTTTCTGGTATTTTTATAAACTCTTCAGAGTTAATTACACCGTATATTTGGTTGATTAATCAAGATTTTTTATAGATACATTTTTGGTAGTTTTTAATTCCCGGAATTCCCGTCAAAAAATCTAGGGAATCGAGAAGTGAAATACTGGAAAAATTCCCGGGAATTCTCGGGATATAAACACTGCAATAAACTTTAATTGCAAGAAAACAAATTGGTCTCAAAATCCTTGAAAATTAAAAGGCAATTCAATGAAGGATTTTTCAAAGGAGAAAATAAAAGGAGCCAAATTAATATTTCTAAGAAAATTTTAATTTAGTTTAATTCAGTATAATAAAATTTATTCGATTATTTATTTATTTGATTATTTTTCTACAGAAAATTTTTAATCTAATAAATCTCTATAAAAAAAAATCCTTCAATTAATTATCTTCAAAAAAAAAAAAAAAAAATATACATTCGATTAATTTTCTATAATTCATTCAATTCTCTTTATTTATTCAATTCATTAAATTTTCTTTAGAAAAAATGTTCTATAGAAAATAATTTTTCGATTAATTTTTTTCTTTGAAAAATGTTCGTTCGACTAAATTTTTATACAAAATTTTTATTCGATTAATTTTCATTTGAATCATTTTCATTCGATTAATTTTTTTTTAACTATCATTCGATTAGTTTTCTAAAGAAAATTTTTATTCGGTTAATTATGTTTACAAAATTTTCATTCGATTAATTATTCGAATGAGAATTTTATATGGAAAATTTTTATTTCATTAATTAATCGAATAAAAATTTTATTTAAAAAAATTTTATTTTCTATAGAAAATTTTTATTTGATTAATTTTGTATATAAAATTTTTATTCAAATAATTTAATATGGAAAATTTTTATTCGATTAATTTTCTGTAGAAAATTTTTATTCGATTAACTTTCTATAGTAAATTTTTATTCCATTAATTTTCTATATAAAATTTTTATTCGATTAATTTGCTATATAAATTTTCAGTCGATTAATTTTCTATAGTTAATTTTCAGTCGATTAATTTTCTACAGAAAATTTTTATTCAATTAATATTCTATAAAAAAAATTATATTCTATTAATTTTCTATATAAAATTTTTCTTCGATTAATTTTCAATAGAACATTTTAATTAAATTAATTTTTTATAGAAAATTTTCATTCAATTAATTTTTTACAGAAAATTTTCATTTGATTCATTCGATTTATTTTCTATAGAAAATTTTCATTCGATTAATTTTTTATAGAAAATTTTCATTCGATTAATTTTCTATAGAAAATTTTCATTCGATTAATTTTCTATAAAAAATTTTCATTCGATTAATTTTCTATAGAAATTTTTCTATCGATTAATGTAGAAAAATTTTATTCGAGTAGAAAATTATCATTCGATTAATTTTTTATACAAAATTGAATTATTGTCTATAAAAAAATTTTTATTCGTTTCATTTTCTATAGAAAATTGCTATTCGATTCATTTTCTATAGAAAAATTTTATTCGATTAATTTTTTTATAGATATTTTTTATTTGATTAATTTTCTATAGAAAATTTTCATTCGTTTAATTTTCTATAGAAATTTTTCATTCGTTTAATTTTCTACAGAAAATTTTCATTCGATTATTTTCTACAGAAAATTTTCATTCGATTAATTTTCTACTAAAAATTTTCATTCGATTAATTTTCTACAGAAAATTTTCATTCGATTTATTTTCTACGGAAAATTTTCATTTTTATCCGATTATTTGTTATTTTAAAAAATTTATAGAAAATTTTTATTCGATTAATTTTCTTTAGAAATTTCAATAGACAATCTTTTTTGAGTAATTTTCTATTGTAAAATTGTTCATTCGATTAATTCTCTACAAATAATTTTCATTCGATTAATTTTCTACGGAAAATTTTCATTCAATTTATTTTCTATAGAAAATTTTCATTTTTATCCGATTATTTCTATTTTAAAAAATTTATAGAAAATTCATTCAATTAATTTTATATAGAAAATTTTTATTCGATTAATTTCGAATAGTAATATTTTAATCGATTAATTTTCTTTAAAAAAAAATTTTATTTGATTGAAATTTTCAACATTTGATTTGAATCAATTTTTGTAGATATGAAATTTATTGTGAAAAAATTAATCGATTAAAATTTATGGAAAAAAGATAAATCGGATACTTTTTTTTTGGAAAAAATATTTTTTTTTTTTTTAATAAACCGAATAAAAAGGACAAATTTTGTGTCGAAAAGACATGAAATAAAATTTTCGAATATATTTATTTTTTAATTAATTTAAAGTTGTTCTGAATAGTTTTTCAAATAAAATTATTTGTTCTTTTAAGAATTATCTATTTGGCTCGTAATCAATATTTCATTTTACTAAAGAAACGTATAGAGCTCTGACCTCATTAAATTTGACATATTTTAGCATAGTTTCCGCTCTCCTAATTTTCTTATTTATATTTTCCAAAAATATATATATATTTTTTTATTATTTTTATTTATTGTCTGTTAAAAAATATTTTTTATAGTCTTCTCATTGATTGTTATAAACAATTTATTCATTCATAAAATTCTGTTTTTGTTTCTGATTACTTTGTATATTATTTCAAACTTGGGCATATGTTTTCAGTTCTTTTAAATATATATGTATATTTTTTTATCTCAATACTTTTGCTATCGTTTACTTCAAAGTGGGTTATAAATCATTGCCAATGAATCATGTGCCGATAGAGGTGAGATGCTTTTGTAGAACCGCCTCAATTAAAGTTAATGAAGCGTTGAAATTAAATTTTTATTATTATTTTTTTTTTATTATTGGATCTTGAATTTTAAATAAATGAAGAAAACAAAGATCTAAATGATAATAGAGAAATTATTATCATTATAAATTATTATTTTTTTATTTACTCCTGAATTTTTCTTTAAATGCCAACATTTATTTTATAATCCCCATTTAAAAAATTCTTTTTTAAACTTTGTTCTCTTTGCAAGTTAAACTGATCTGTGTCACTGTCACTTTTTTAAGCCTCTAGTTGTGCTGTCAAGTTCTTTTATAAAATCTAATGTCTGTCTGCCTTTCACAAACATTCCTGCACAAAAAAAAAAAATAGTTTTCATAACGTTCATTTTTTTTCAATTTGAAAGTATTGCAAAATAAAATCTAAAAAAAATATTAAAAAAATGAATTCAAACTACATGATATAAAATTTGACCTTGTAACATATTTTTTTTGTTTTTGTGGTTGTTGTTTTTTGTTGTTGTTCAGTGTTGCTCAAATTAAATTTATTTATGCATCGTTCAACATTTGAATGTCGGTAGAGCAGCAACAACAGGTTGCATTTAATCGATTTATTTGTTGCATACATCTTCAACGTGATGAAAACAAATTTACGCACACATGAATGCACACACACACACACAATGAAAGAGAATATAAAAATATATTGTATTGGGGGGTTTTTAAGAAATAGTTGAAAAAGAAGGTATGAATTACGAACTAAACTAAAATTAACGAATTCCCATATCGCAATTTTTCTTTTTTTAAGCTAAAATATATCGATTATGAATAATTGATTAAATGCATAATTTATAGAAAATTAATCGAATAAACATTGTCTCAAGAAAATCAAATAAAAACTTTTTATACAAAATTTTCGAATTAAAATTTTTAGAAAATTAATATCATAACAATCTTTATATAGAAATTTAATCGAATGAAAATTTTCTTTAGAAAAGTAATCAAATGAATATATGTCCTTTAGAAAATTAATCGAATGAAAATTTTCTATAGAAAATTAATCGAATGAGAATATTCTAAGGAAAATTAATCAAATGAGAATTTTTTATACGAAATTAATCTAGAAAACTAATTGATAGTAAATTTTTTTATAGAAAATTAAGTGAATAAAAATTTTCTATAGAAATTAATCGAATGAGAATTTTTTATAAAAAATTAATCGAATACGAATATTCTACAGATAATTAATCGAATGAGATTTTTTTCTACAAAATTAATCATAAGGTTTTTCTAGAAAACTAATTGAAAGAATTTTTTATAGAAAATGAAGCGAACGAAAATTTTCTATACGAAAATAATCGAATGAAATTTTTCTAGAAAACTAATTAAAAGAAAATTCTTTATAGAATTAATCGAATGAGAGTTTTTTCATAGAAAATTAATCGAATGAGAATATTATAAAGAAAATTAATCGAATTAGAATTTTTTATACGAAATTAATCGAATGAAGTTTTTCTAGAACACAAATTGAAAGAAAATTTTTTATAGAAAATCGAAAGAAAATTTTTTATAGAAAAATCGAATGAAAATTTTCTATAGAAAATTAATCGAATGAAGATTTTCTATACTCTATAAAAAGTTGATCGAATGAGAATATTCTCTAGAAAGTTGATCAAATGAGAATTTTCTATAGAAAATTAATCGAATGAGAATTTTCTAAAGAAAATTAATCGAATGAGAATTTTCTATAGAAAATTAATCGAATGAGAATTTTCTATGGAACATTAATCGAATGAGAATTTTCTATAGAAAATTAATCGAATGAGAATTTTCTAAAGAAAATTAATCGAATGAGAATTTTCTATAGAAAATTAATCGAATGAGAATTTTCTATGAAACATTAATCGAATGAGAATTTTCTATAGAAAATTAATCGAATGAGAATTTTCTATAGAAAATTAATCGAATGAGAATTTTCTATAGAAAATTAATCGAATGAGAATTTTCTATGGAACATTAATCGAATGAGAATTTTCTATCGAAAATTAATCGAATGAGAATTTTCTATAGAAAATTAATCGAATGAAAATTTTCTATAGAATATTAATAGAATGAGAATTTTCTATAGAAAATTAATCGAATAAGAATATTGTAAACAAAATTAATCGAATGAGATTTTTTTCAACGAAATTAATCATAAGGTTTTTCTAGAAAACTAATTGAAAGAAATTTTTTTATAGAAAATTAAGAGAATGAAAATTTTCTATACGAAAATAATCGAACCAAATTTTTCTAGAAAACTAATTAAAAGAAAATTATTTATAGAAATTAATCGAATGAGAGTTTTTTCATAGAAAATTAATCGAATGAGAATATTATAAAGAAAATTAATCGAATTAGAATTTTTTATACGAAATTAATCGAATGAAGTTTTTCTAGAAAACAAATTGAAAGAAAATTTTTTATAGAAAATCGAATGAAAATTTTCTATATAAAAAGTTGATCGAATGAGAATATTCTCTAGAAAATTAATCGAATGAGAATTTTTTTTATAAAAAATTAATCGAATGAGAATTTTTTTTATAAAAAATTAATCGGATGAGAATTTTCTATAGAAAATTAATCGGATGAGAATTTTCTACAGAAAATTAATCGAATTAGAATTTTTTATACGAAATTAATCGAATGAAGTTTTTCTAGAAAACTAATTGAAAGAAAATTTTTTATAGAAAATTAATCGAATGAGGATTTTCTATACTCTATAAAAAGTTGACCGAATGAGAATATTCTCTAGAAAATTGATCGAATGAGAATTTTCTATAGAAAATTAATCGAATGAGAATTTTTTATAGAAAATTAATCGAATGAGAATTTTCTATAGAAAATTAATCTAATGAAAATTTTCTACAGAAAATTAATCGAATGAGAATTTTCTATAGTAAATTAATCGAATGAGAATTTTCTATAGTAAATTAATCGAATGAGAATTTTCCATAGAAAATTAATCGAATGAGAATTTTTTTATAGAAAATTAATCGAATGAGAATTTTCTATAGAAAATTAATCGAATGAGAATTTTCTATAGAAAATTAATCGAATGAATATTTTCTATACTCTATAAATTAATCGAATGAGAATTATCTATAGAAAATTAATCGAATGAGAATTATCTATAGAAAATTAATCGAATGAGAATTTTCTATAGAAAATTAATCGAATGAGAATTTTCTATAGAAAATTAATCGAATGAGAATTTTCTATAGAAAATTAATCGAATGAGAATTTTCTATAGAAAATTAATCGAATGAGAATTTTCTATAGAAAATTAATCGAATTAGAATTTTCTATAGAAAATTAATCGAATGAGAATTTTCTATAGAAAATTAATCGAATGAGAATTTTCTATAGAAAATTAATCGAATGAGAATTTTCTATAGAAAATTAATCGAATGAAAATTTTCTATAGAAAATTAATGGAATAAAATGTTGCAGTAGAAAATTAATCGAATGAGAAATTTGTGTAGAAAATTAATCGAATGAGAAATTTGTGTAGAAAATTAATCGAATGAGAACTTTCTATAAAAAGTTAATCGAATAAAAATTGTCTATGGAAAATTAATCGGATAAAAATATTCTATAGAAAATTTATCGAATAATTTTTTTTTGGTAAATTAAGCGAATAAAAATTTTCTATAAAAAATTAATCGAATAAATAATTTTCTGTAAATTAATTGAATGACAATATTCTATAGAGTATTAATAGAATAAAAATTTTATAACGAAAAAAAATCTATAAAATTTAATCAAATAAATATTTTTTTACAAAAAATTTATAGAATAAAAACTATGAAAATTTATAGAATAAAAACTATAAACATTAATCGAATGAAAAATTTTTAATGAAAATTAACGAATAAAAATTTTCAATAAAAAATTAATCCAACGGAAAGTAGAAAAGTAACCGAATGGAATTTTTCTATAGAAAATTAATCGATTAAAAATTGTCTATATAAGATTAATTGAATAAAAAATATTGTCTATAAAAACGTATCAAATAAAAATTTTCTATAGAAAATTAGTCGAATGAAAATTTTCTGTAGCAAATTAATAAAATAAAACTTTTTTAATAAAATTAACCGAATGATAATTTTATAAAAAGAAAATATTCATTAAAAAAATCTAATAAAAATTGTCTATAGAAAATTATCGAAAAGAATTGTTCCATATAAAACTATCGAATAAAATTTTTCATTAGAATGAAAATTTTTATAAAAAATTAATCGAAATAAATATTCTGTGGAAAATTTTCATTCAATTAATTTAGTAGATAATTTTTATTCGATTAATTTTCTATAAAAAAATGTTATAACAAATTTTTATAGAAAATGTTTATTCGATTAATTTTCTATAGAAAATGTTTATGCCATTAATTTTCTATTTTTTCAATTTTTATTCCTTTAATATTCTATAGAATATTTCTATTCGATTATTTTTCTATAACAAATTTTCATTCGATGAAGTTTTATTTAATAATTTTCTATACAAAAATTTAATCGATTATTTTTTTATAGACAAATTTTATTTGTTAATTTTCAATAGAAAAATTTTAGTCGTTCATTAAATAAATACATAAATAAATTCATTTTATTAAATAATTTTATTCTATAATATTTTATAGAAAATTAATTTTCTTTAGAAAATTTTCCACAGAAAGTTGCATAATTTTTTTAAGAAAATTTTAATAAAAAAACGAAAATATTGAAATTTTTTATAAAATATATTATTGAACATTTTCTTTTTATATATATTTTCAATAAATTTCTTATAGAAGACAAATTTTTTATATTTTGTTTTTATAGAAAATTTACTATACTTTTTATATAAATAGACAATTTTTCGAAAACTTTTCTACCAATTCAAAAGTTTATGGTCTATTTTCTTAAAAAAATACAGAAAGTACATTTTTCTATAAAAAGCAAATTTATCAAAAAAAATTCTAAAAAAGAAAATTTACGAAAAAAAAAATTTTATAAAATGAAAATTTTAGAATTTATTTCTTTATAAAAAATGTATCGACAATTTTTCTTAGGAAAACCTCTATAAAAAAAATTTATATTTTATTGAAAATAAAATTAAGACATTTTAATTTGTCACTTTAATAAAAGCTTTTCTAAGCCCCCAATATAATATTTAAATCTTGAGGAGAATAAACTCTTTATACCGAAGGTTAACATATTAATCTGCTTATTACTATTTAACATTTACACTAATAATCACATTATCAATCATTTGTCTATTTATTCTTAATATGAAGCAGTAATTTATTAATTGACGTTATATAAAAATAGCAACAACTATAATACAATAATATATTATCTATCGATGTCATATAAAAAAAAGCTTTTCTATTAGCTATTAATTGTAATTGAACAGATGTTGTAAGTTAGATTAGCAAAATTATTTTCTAAGAAATTAAAATAAAAGGGAAGCCCCTAGAAAAAAGATAAGCAGAATATTTTAAAATACTTACTTGAAAAGCTTAATAGTAAAGTATTTTGTGAGGATTTAAAAAGCTGTTTTAACTTAAAATCTCATTTAAGAAAACACTTTCTTTTTCTATTAAAAGGTAAAGGTTTTTTAGGGATCTAAAGAAAAACTTAATGCTTAAGGCAAAAGTTTATAAATTTTTAAAAATTTAACAAAAAGCTTTTAAAAAGAGCTTTAAAGTTATTGCAACTGAAAGTTCAGTTTTCAAATAAGCTTTAAATAAACGCAATTTAAAATATTCTTACTTTATAAATTTCCAGGAAGTTGTTAATTTATATTTTAAAAGCTTTACTAAAAGCTTTAAATTAATATCAATTATTTTCTCTTTTAAACAGGTAAGATAATGATCTATTCTCAAAGTAACTACTTTTATAATTTCAAAAGCAAAAATAATTAAAACTGCCTGATTCTTATAACAATTTTTTGTATTTTTACAAATATCATTTTTAAAAACATTTTTATTTTCATTTTCTCATAGTACGCCCAATACCAGACACCACACTAGTTAATTAAATTTATTTATTTTTAATACTTATTTTTTTTTTTTAGTCTAAAAAAAATGGTGGCACAATTTTGTTTTAAACAGTAACAGACAGCAGAGCGGTAAGGAGATCACATAATATTTATAAATACTCGTATAAAAAATAAACAATAACTACTACAACAATTAATAAAAAAAATAATAAAATTCACTTGTTGTTAAATTGACGTAATAATGACAATATATTTGCTAAACTTTTGTATAAAGTTGTTATTGCTGTTGTTGCTGTTGCTATTTTCGATCTACTTTTAATATGAACGTTCGTTGATTCGTTCGCCCATTGACGTTGGTATCGGTGGTTGTGATCGGTATGCCATGAAGTTTAAGGAATTAATTCTTAATGCATAATATAAAAAAGTTAAAACTCATTATTTGAATATTTTCATAAATTAAATACTCGCTAATTTTCATGATCATATCTCCGTCATTTATGAATCGATTGAATGGATTTTTAATAGCAAACTATTAGTAACTATAAATAATTTACGAGGGCGGATCAATAAGTCCGTGACTTTTCAAACTTCCCTCGTAGTTATATGAAATACAACACTATTCCCATCAAGTACCACCTGTTAATAGACTACTGTCCAATTATGAGCAAGTGTCGTCATTGGCTTTGCATTTAACAGCTGTTCAAAACATACAACCTGGTGTATTTTTCTAAAAATGGAAAAAGTGAATCTCAAGTGCTCATCAAACATTATTTTTTGCGAAAAAAAAAACCGTCAATCAAACCAAGGAAAAGCTCGATAAATACTATGGGACCTCTGCACCATCAATTTCAATGGTAAAAAAGTGGTTTTCGCACAAGTACAAATGACGGCCAATTGAGGTCAGTACACCCGAAAATGTCGAAAAAAATCCACGATGTGATGTTGGCCGACCGAAGAGTAAAAGTGCGTGAGATTGTTGATGCCATAGGCATTTCTTATGGCAGATTGGTTTCGATTTTAAATGATCAGCTGGGTTTAAGAAAGTTATCTGCAAAATGGGTGATGCGTTCGCTCTCAATTGACAATAAACGTAAACGTGTGACAACTTCAAAGGATTGTTTGGAGTTGTTTAACCGCAATCCGAATGAGTTTTTGCGGCGTTTTGTAACTATGGATGAAACATGGATAAATTACTGTACTCCGGAGAGCAAGTAGCAGTCTAAGCAATGGGTCTCTCCGTGTGAACCTGCTCCGAAGAAGGTCAACATAAGTTTGTCGGCCAATAAGGTGATGGCAACAGTTTTTTGGAATGCACGCGGAATAATCCACATCAATTAAATTCAAAAGGGAAAAACAATAAACAGCGAATATTATGCCAACTCATTAGACCGATTTTATGAGGATTTGAAAAGAAAACGAGACCATATGGCCAAGAAAACAGTTCTTTTTCATCAAGATAATGCAAGGGAGCACACGTATGCAGTCTCAATGGCAAAACTCTATGAATTGGGCTACGAATTGGTACCTCATCCGCCATACTCTACAGATTTAGCCCCTAGTGACTACTTCCTATTTTCAAACCTAAAGAAATGGCTCGGTGGAAAGAGATTCGGCTCCAACGATGAAATTATTGACCAAACAAATGCCTATTTTAAGGACCTCGAAAAATCCTATTTTTTACGCAAAGTAAATAACAACGCTTGCTCAAAATTTGACAGTAGTCTATTAACAGGTGGTACTTTATGGGAAAATTTATGGGGATTTTATGAGGATTTGAAAAGAAAACGACCCCATATGGCTAAGAAAAAAGTTCTTTTTCATCAAGATAATGCACGGGTGCACACATGTGCAGTCTCAATGGCAAAACTCTATGAATTGGGCTACGAATTGGTACCTCATCCGCCATACTCTACAGATTTAGCCCCTAGTGACTACTTCCTATTTTCAAACCTAAAGAAATGGCTCGGTGGAAAGAGATTCGGCTCCAACGATGAAATTATTGACCAAACAAATGCCTATTTTAAGGACCTCGAAAAATCCTATTTTTTACGCAAAGTAAATAACAACGCTTGCTCAAAATTTGACAGTAGTCTATTAACAGGTGGTACTTTATGGGAATAGTGTTTCATTTCATATAACTACGAGGGAAGTTCGAAAAGTCACGGACTTATTGATCCGCCGTTGTATGTCAATATTTAAAATATCTTAAAATTATCTATTTGCTGATAGAATTTGATTTCAAAATATACTTATTTAATTCCTAGAGATAAATATATATTTGTTTTTACTAGTTTATTCCTTAAAACTCTTTGTTTTAAAATTTATCTTTTATTTTAAAATGATTTCACTGTTTTAAATTTCAGTTCTTCTATACACTCGACTAATTTTGTTTAACGAAAACAAAACAATGAACTAAAACTATGATTAAGATTTTTTTTTTTTTTTTTTGTTATAGTTGCTATTTAATTTTTCTTTACTCAGCGCCAATTAATACAATGAGCATGCGTTCAAAGCTTCATTTTATAATCGTTTTGATTTTCATGAAAAAAAAAAAAAATAAATAAAAAGTAAAAAAAATTAAAGTTTATAATAATAAATTTTCCACATAAAACGGATGCAGCAGACACAGACGTTTATTATTAATTTGCTAATTTTTGTGGTGTATTTAATTTGTTGATCTATTTTTATTCTTTGATTTTTTTGATGTTAATGTTTTCAATACTTATTGCAAGCAGACAGACAATTTATGGTTTTTTATTTTATTAAAAAAAAAAAAACTAAATAAATAAAAATAAATATTTTACCAAATACTTGTGACAATCCGTTTAAAATTTCAAAAATTTTATTTTTTCGTGTTATTTGTACTATCTGTCTGTCTGTCTATGTGTCTATCCGTTCTATTTATTAATTATCACCATTGTGTTAAAAACTAAATAAAATAAATTCTTTTTTTTTTTTTTTGTGTAATCAGTGCTGCTCAATTAAAGTTAGCTTTTCCAATATATTGGAAAACGAGTGTTTTTTAAGCTTTTTTTGTTTTTGTTTATTTATTAAAAAAAAAAAAAATATTGTTCAATATAATTACACTATGCGACAGTCAAAATCGGGATGGGATGAAACCAACGGGAAATGTTATATCGGTAAAAAAGAAGTTATACGTGCCCCGGCGTTTCGCTAGGTTACGTCTAGGAATCGAGATATATCGATTTGAAGTTAGTAACTATCATATAGGGGAAATTGTGAACTTTGGTGGTCTTTTTTTCGACATAACTCGAGAACCACCAGTCCGATTTTGCTGAAACAAATTTAAAAAAATTGAGAATTACAATTCCTTTAATCTGTTCATACAACAGTTTCGCAATTGTATGAAAAAAAAAACTATTTTTTGCCTAAAAAATTGAATTTTTTTATTTTTAATTCATAAAAAATCCAAAACGGTAAAAAAGTGTCAAGTCCTATTACTTTCACGTAAAGTCACATAACCTTTAAACAAAATGAGATATAGATCATGAAAATCGATGGACGCGTTTCGCTTTTATTCACAATTAAGTGAAGGTATGAATTTCAAAAATTTTAAATCAAAATGAGATACCTTCACTTAATTGTGAATAAAAGCGAAACGCGTCCATAGGACTGGTGGTTCTCGAGTTATGTCAAAAAAAAAAGACCACCAAAGGTCACAATTTCCCCTATATGATAGTTACTAACTTCAAATCGATATATCTCGATTCCCAGACGTGACCCAGTGAAAAGCCGGGACACGTATAACTTCTTTTTTACCGATATAACTTTCCCCGGTAGTTTGAACCCTTCCCGATCACTGACCCCTACCATTTGTCGCACAGTGTTATTTTGGAACGTTTGGCTCTAATATTTATTTTAATGATCATGATTTTGTTGAGATCTTATGTGTCTAGTTCTTTTATAAAAATTTCTTTGTTATTGATATCTGGTTTATTGTCATTTCTTTCATACATTTTTGTTACGTCTAGATTGACCAAATTTTGAACCCTCTACTTTACGATTATTTTCATTTATTTATTTTTTTATAGAGATATTTTATTCGATTCATTTTCTATACAAATTTTTTATTCTATTAATTTGTTATTAAAAATTTTCATTTGATTAATTTGCTCTAGAATATTTTTCTTCGTTTAATTTTTTTTTAGAATATTTTACTTTGTTTAATTTCCTATAGAAAATTTTTATTCGATTAATTTTTTATAAAAAATTCTTATTCTATTAATTTTTTTAAGCTAAATTTTGATTTAACTAATTTTCTATAGAAAATTTTCACTCGATTAATTTTCTATATAAAAATTATATTCGATTAAATGTGTATAGAAAATGTTCATTCGCATATTTTTCTATAGAAAATGTTCATTCCATTAATTTTCTTTAGAAAACCTTCATTCAATTCATTTTCAATAAAAAAAATTTTTTTTATTCGAATAATTTTGTTCAAAAAATTTTTATACGCTTAATATTCTGTAAGAAAAATTTCATTGGATTAAATTTTGAATAAAAAAATTTTATTTATATTTAAAATTTACTGGAATAATTTTTTATAGAAATTTTCATTCGAGGGAAAATTCGTTAGAAAATTTCCATTCAATTAATTTTCTATAGAAAATTTTTAATTAATTAATTTTCTATAGAAAATTTGTGTCCGATTAATTTTCTATATTAAATATTCCATCGATAAATATTCAACCTAAAATTTTTATGCGATAAATTTTCAATATAATTATAATTTTATAATAATTTTCTATAGAAGTTTCTATAGAAAATTAGTCGAATGAAAATTTTGCATAGAAAATTAACACTGTGCGACAAATGGTAGGGGTGATCGGGAAGGGTTCAAACCGTTTTTTAGTTTGTTACCGCTACCATAAAAATCAAATAACCTTTTGTTTATTACTTTTTTTTAATTCTGACAATATTAAAAAAAGTCATCAATGTTTTTTTTTTCTCGAGCAAATTTTTGAAATTCATACCTTCACTTAATTGTGAATAAAAGCGAAACGCGTCCATCGATTTTCATGATCTATGTCTCATTTTGTTTAAAGGTTATGTGACTTTACGTGAAAGTAATAGGACTTGACACTTTTTTTACCGTTTTGGATTTTTTATGAATTAAAAATAAAAAAAATTCAATTTTTTAGGCAAAAAATAGCTTTTTTTTTCATACGAAACGTTGTATGAACAGATTAAAGGAATTGTAATTCCTAATTTTTTTAAATTTGTTTCAGCAAAATCGGACTGGTGGTTCTCGAGTTATGTCAAAAAAAAAAAAAAAAAAGACTACCAAAGGTTACAATTTCCCCTATATGATAGTTACTAACTTCAAATCGATATATCTCGATTCCTAGACGTGACCCAGCGAAACGCCAGGACACGTATAACTTCTTTTTTACCGATATAACATTTCCCGTTGGTTTCATCCCATCCCGATTTTGACTGTCGCATAGTGTAATCGAATGTAAATGTTTTATAGAAAATTATAATATTCCATAAAATATTCTATAAAATATTAATCGAATGAAAATGTTCTATAGAAAATTAATCGAATAAAATGTTCTATAGAAAACTAATCGAATGAAATGTTCTATAGAAATTTCTGCAGAAAATTTATTAATCGAATATAAATTTTCTATAAAAATACGTTATAGAAAGGATTGTAAAATGAATAAAATTATTTTATGAAAAATACGTTTACAAAATTAATCTAATAAAAATGTTCTAAAGGAAATTAATCGAACGAAATATTTATACAAAATTAAAATAAATAAATAAAGATAAAATTTTGTATAGGAAACATTTTCGCTATATTTTCTTTATACAGAAAATGTTCGCTGAATTTTATTTTTAAAGAAAATGTTTGCAAATTTTTCTTTTTTATAGAAAATTTTTGAAAAATTTTACAAAATGTTGAATAAATTCTCTCTTTTGAAGATTTTCGATGAATTTTACTTTCATAGATTTTTTTTTTTTATATTTTAATTTTTTTCCTTCATTTAAAGATTTTTTAGTCGAACCTATAATTTATCTTACTTGCTTTTATTTCTTTTAACAAAAACACAATTTGTTTTTTTTATTAGAATTTTTCTTTTGTTTTTTTTTTTTAATTTATTTTTCTTGGATATTTTTTTGCAATTTTTATTTGTTTTTTTATGTTCTTATGTTAAAGTATGTATTTAATGTGTTTGTTTTTGGTTGTTTTTCTTTTTATAATATTAAATTTAAATACATATTTTTTCAATTTTTTTTATTAAGATTTTATTTTTTTGCTACTAATTTTACATTTATATTTATTTAAATTTATTTTCCGTTATTATTATTTTTTTAATTTTTTTAAACACAGTGAATTTAATGTTTTTTTTTTACTTATTTTAGAGTAAAATGAGATTATTTTTTTGTTTTTTTTTCTTTTTGGATTTATCATTCATTACATGATGTTTGTTGTTTGTTTTTATAACTCACACACACACATAGTCACCTGTATTTATTAATATTAATAGAGAGGATACACTTGTCTTCATAAACATCCATGTTTTGCATTTTATGTTTATTTATTTAGTGTGTTTGTATGTAATAACACTAATGTGTTTACTCTTTATATGAATTGAGTACAATTTCTCTTTGTATACTTTTTGTAGTTAAAGGTGTGAATGTGTGTGAGATGATGTGTTTGAGTTTAATTTTCTTTATTATTATTATTTTTTTCTTATACTATTTATGCAAATATTTATTTTTATCAAGATGAAATGATGAGAAGTTTGTTTTTATTTTCATTTTATGTTCTCTCTTTTTTTAAATACATACATATACTCTTCAAGTATATAAAAGTAACAGCATATGTACGACAAAATTTCTTTTTTTTTATATATATGTGTATATGTATATGTAAATATGTTTGTGTATATAATGAAGACAATCATTAGAAGAATGTGTTTGTGTTGGTGTGCCAAATATATAGGCTCATGTGAAAATATTTATGATTATTTTTATGTTATTTTTTTAGGTAACCCATCAAACAGCTCAGTTACAAATTTTAAATTTTATTAATTTTGAAAAATATTTAAAAGACAAAATTTTCAAGATATTAATAAAACAAATTTTTGTATCAGTCAATTTGGTAGATTACTCTTGGTTTAAATAAAAGTTAAATTTAATTTTTATGTTAAAGATCTTTAAATTATTTTCAATTTTAATAAATTAAAATTGTTTTTTTACTTATTTAAAAATTTACATTTAATTTTTTTTAAACTCTCCCTTTGTTATTATTTTATTTTTACCTTAAAGTTGTTATTATTTAAATTGTTTATTTACTTAGATTATTTACTAACTGTTTTTGAGATGACTGTAAGTTGTTTATTATAGTAATTTCGTTTGATTTTTTTTTTTTTAATTTCAAATAGTCATTATTATTTTTTTTTTATTATTAAGGTAGTACATATACATTTATCTATTAATTTTTTAAATATTATTAAAGACGATGATGATTTTTTTCTCTAGGGCTTTTGTAAAAACCTTTTTTGTTTTATCTTTTTCTCCTAAATATTTGTATTTATAATATTTATTTTATTTCTATATTTTTCAAAAAGACGACAATTTTTTCGCAGAGACGCTATAATGATACAACGACTAACAATGACGATATTTTCGGTTTTATTTATTTTGTTAAATATTTTCTGTATTTATATGGTTACTTATGTTGGTATTGGTGTTCAGTTGTTTATTTTTTAAATAATTTTGTGTAGTTTTTTTTTTTTAAGTTTTTTACTTAATTATGAACTTAAAACATTTACTTTTATTACCGGGGAATTTCTTTTATTATTATTTGCGTTTTATTTTTAAGAAATTAATTAATAATATTTACCTGTTTGATAATTTAAATTAATTTTAGAACTTTCTTATTATTTATCAAAGTTGGATTGAATAATAAAAATAATTGTTTGCTAACATTTATTTAAAAAAAGTTTAAATTTAAAATTATTTTAAATTGTGTTCAAATAAATTAATTTAATTACACCAAATGAAATAAGAGCACAGTGTGAATAGGCTCCTTTTATATAAACTTTACAAAATACATAAAGTTTTATTATTATTTAAATAAACGGAAAACATAACTGCTAAGTTATAAGGTATCAAAATAAAAATATATAACGAAAAAAAGGATTTAAAGCTACACTTGGAAAATATTTGATCAGTAATATGTTAACCACTTCTATTAGAAGATTAAGAGTATACAGCATTTAATAAATCGTAATTAAATGTAAGCTGCAATTTATGATAAGAAGGAATTTTCCTTATTTAATAAATAAAGAAATTAAGATATAGTCTGATCGGGCCTTAAATATCTTTTATTTGCTTAAGGGAATAAAAAAAATACTGGAACCAAATTAATTTTTTAAACTAAAATAAATCATCTTTAATTTTCATATTAAATTAAATCAATATCGGACCCCAAATAAATAGCCACACGACTATTCGTATTGAAAATGAAACGATTTGGATATTTAGCTTTTAAATAAATACTTTCTAATAAACGATTAGTGAGTTATATGAAACCTGAAAGGGCAATGTGATTCCCTACTATAAAATATTGCTTACAAACAGATATGCAGAAAGGGAAAATCTATTCAAAATCCGCATTGGCGATTTACTCTATAGAATTTTTGATACCGTTCGATTACAACTTTTAAATACACGAAATAGAAAATATAATACAATTTAATAATTGGATACCAAGTTGGTGCCAACTTAATGCCAACGCGATATCAATTTGCGTTAATGATTTGAACACGCAGTGTTGAATTTGAGTTAATAAGTGTATGTGGTCGATTTTTGCTGGGTGTGAGTGTAAAAAGACACTTTTGATCAACTCCTCTAGGTAAAATGTACTCAGAAATGTAGAAAAATCTCTTTAATGCAAAATTAAAGAAATTCCAATTAATACACCAAAGAGATAATTGGATGGACTGTTACACTAGATATTAATATGGTCATTCTTCCGATATTAGAACTATTAAAGTCTTCAAGTCCTAACGGAATTGAAGTTAAATAAAATTACCCTCTTTCATCGTTTAAAATGAATTTCAACTTGATACCTACAAAAGTTATTTGGATCACTTTACTTAGTTGGCTTAAATGTCCAATTTCTTTAATAATATAACTGGGAAGTGACTTTCAGTAAACGATGAGAAGAAATCGTTATACTTATTCATTTAAAAACTTTCAAATTATTTCTTAAAACCCAAAGAACTCGTCAACCATGATCAGTAACAGATTTTCCTTTGACAATCAACTCCAGAAGGGTTAATAGATCTAGAAAATATTAAGCTGAGGATATTGTGACCGAAAAAATATACTCTATTTCCAAAGAATTTTGAATCTCTGTAAAGTATCAAATTTATAAAAAGCAAATCATCTACAACTTGAAAGAGAAAAATATTACTCATAAAATGATCTTGCATTAATTATTCGCAACTGTTCATCAAATCAAATCCTTTTGAAAGTAAAAATGATCAAATATTTCCTAGCATTTAAGCTGCAGATCATGAAAAATAAGTTTTTTTTCTTTTTTTGTAGGAACAATGCAGAAAAAATTAAGTAATTAAATTTACTAGCAAAACACGACTGATTTTCCAGCCCACATATACTTTAGATTTACTACCGTTTGTTTCTAATCTGGAATTTTATCGGAAACGGTGGTTTGCTTTGAAAAGTAATTTAGAAAAAAAATTTTAGTTTTTTAAAAATATGATCTTAAGTAAAACACCTTATTTCAAAAAGGACTTGAATTTTGCTTTCTGAAATTTCTTACTCCAAATTTATTTGCCTTAATCATAAATAAATAAAAAATCACTTTAATGGGGATCAGTTTTAAGATTCTCTGTTTATTTTTGTTTTCTCAAATAATTATTGTATAGTTGTTTTGTTGTTTTTTAATCATAATAATAATAATATTACTTTTAATCAATATTAATAATTTATTCAAATAAGTTTTTTTTTTTTGTTTTCTATTTATTTTATTTTGTGTTAAATAATTAAATTGCTAAACTTAAGTAAAGAAGAAAGAATACTAGAAAAAATAAATGAAAATATTTATTTAAATTATATAAATAACAAATAAACAAAAATAAAATGAAAATAAAAAAAATTAAATAAATGAAATTAATATATATATATATATATATATATATATATATATATATACGTTTACAAAGAAAGACAATACACACAATATACTCGTACTATTTTATTAATATTATTTATTTAAATTTATTTAAGTGACTATATAAAGTTAGAATTAAACAATTACCCTTGGGGTATTGCAATTTATTTGTTTATTTTTTTTTTTTAATTTATTTCCTTTTTTAGGTTTTAGTGTTATATATAATTTTTTCATGATTTTTTTAGTTAAATGTTGTCTTCTCTTAAACTTTATTTGTTTAGGGTATAAATAAGAAAACATAAATTAATTTTTTTTTTGTTTATATTAAAAATATTTATCTAAATTATATTAAAAAAAACTGAAATTTAATTAGTTACTTGTGATTTATTAATAAATAAAAAAAATTTAATGTTTTATTATTTATTTAAAAAAATAAAGAACAAAAAAATACTAGAAAAAATCAAACAATTTATTGCAAAAGAAAAATTTTAAAAAATGTGATGTAAGAATAAACAATAAATAATTTAAATTGTAGCTCAAAATATTTTTGGTTCAATTTTCTTTTTATATATAAAAAATAAAATTAAAAGAATTTATTTTTTCCTTTCAATATTACACAAAAAAATAAAAAAATTTAACTAATTAAAAAAATAATAAATTAACAAAAATTAGTAAAAAATATTTAATTTAAATAAAAAAATTTTTAAATAGATCCCATTCAAAAGAGATTAATTTAATTTTATTTTTTTATTAAAAACGAGGATCTTTTTTTAAAAAAAAAACTAAGCCAGTGTTAGTTTGTGTTTTTTAATGTATGATTATGTTTTTGTTTTCCTTAATAATTTTATTTTATTTATAGAAGCCAAAATTAAATTAAATTTAAATTTTTTACTGTTGCTTTTTTTAATTTATTATAATCTTTTAGATTTTTTATTTTAACCTTAAACTTTTACACACACAAGCTTTTTACTTTCTGTTTTTCTTTATTTATTTCTTGTTGTTCTTTTATTTTTCCTTTAAATATTATTAGTATATGTATAATGTTGTAATTTAACATTTATTATTCCTAAAAAAAACTTATTTTAGTTTTTGTTTGTTTGTGTTTTCTTTATTTCTTATGTTTCTTTTTCCATTTTCTTCTACATTACTCTTACTTTTTGTCTGCTTTTTCCCATAATCCTTTTCCTGTTTTCCATAGTTTTTTGCTTAAGGTTTCTCTTCTGTTACGCTTTATTTTGCTCTCTTATAAAATTTGTTTTGTATATAACCGTTACTTTTTTTGTTTTCATATGTAACCGTTATTTGTATTTTGTTGTTTATGTTGGTTTTTGTTTTCTTTCTGTCCTGCTTTTTCATTACAATATTTTGCTGTCGTTCGTAGGGGTAGTGTACGAAGCTTTTGTTATGGGCTTTGTGTGTTGGATGGAGAGGGGAGAGTAGTGAGATGTAATCTTGTTGTTGTACACTATTATATGAAATACAGTTAGTGTAACAAGTGAGATATTAAGAGACAGAGATGTTTAGGAGTGTATTTATTGAAATTTTTATTAGAATTATTTGTTTGTTAATGTACATATTTCATGCTGTGTGACATGTCATTGTAATATCATCAATATCAATTATTTAAGAATGTTTTTTATCTCATTTTCAGAGTCTTTATTATAAAAAATACTTTAACTTACGCTAAGAAAACTTGGCAACAATTATTTTCAATAATATTGAATTTTATTTTAAAAATACTTGTTCTTTTGTAAATGTGCTTACTGCTGTGTGACATGTCACCGTAATGTCGTCAATAGGCATTATTTAAGACAATTTTTATTTCATTTGCAGACAACTTTAAAGGTAATAATAGCAAAAAATCTTATTATAAAAATAGTTATATATATATAAATGTTTTCAAGACAATTGTTTTTGCTATAACTTTTGAATAATCCTTTAACCCAAGATTCATAATGATCTTAAGTGCCTTTAGCTGTCTATGAATTGTTACTTTTTAATCTTTTTCGTCAGAGAAGATTTAAGAATTTTTGGTACGTAAATTATTGTTACGATTACCTTTAAAATTTCAGTAAATATTAGTAAAATCGAAGTGTTCTTTTTATTAATTTCCTGAATAAATTTTTCCTTAACTAATCTCGTTAATGTTTTATTTTTCACTAGTTATTTAAAGATAAGATTTTGTTTGAAAAAAATTTATAACTCAAGTGGCTCTAAGGCGCTAAGATAAGAAACTTATAGAGGCACCTATCAAAAGAATATATATATATATATATATATATATATATATATATATATATATATATATATATATATATATATCAATAATTAACAAATTTGTCTCTTTATCCCTTTCAACCAACTGTAATTCATGAAACCCTAAGTCGTCTTTAGCTTTAAAATAATTTGTGTAAATTTGTTGACCCTTAAAAAAATAATAAAATTGCCACTTTCTTTGAAAATTTTATAAGCAATGTGCCGTATTAATTTTTTTTTTTTTTTTTTTTTTTTTTTTTTTGTTCCAAAGTTTGTTGCTGTTGTGTTTTTCTCTTCTAATTTTTTCTGTATAACTTTTAAGTATTGATTTCCCCCTATTCAAGTAATTGTTAAAATCTGTCTTTTTATATAATTTTTTTCTGTAGTTGTTTTTGTTTTATTTTAGTTATTTTTTTTTCTAACACGTGACACCGAAAATGTTGTTTTTTATTAATTTTAAAGCAATTTTTTTTATTTCTTTTTTTTATGTATTAAGATGCTTTTGTAACGCTTTGGTTTATTTTAAAAATTTTATTTTTTTTTTATTTTTTTATGTAAATATAATTAAATTATTTGCTTTTAATTTTAGAATTTTTTTTCAAAATTTACTTTTGTATGAAAGTAAATTTTGCTTTTTAATATTAAAAAACTAAATAAAATATATTTTTTTCTACTCAAATACCTACTTAAAGAATTTTTTATACTTCTCCTTTTTTCATTACTATAAGAATAAATATTTATAATGGAAATTTTGTTTATATTATATTTATATTATAATATTATATTATAATACGCTCTCATTATTTAGCTCTTTTCTTTCTTCTTGACTTTATATGCAAATAAAACCCTCATCAAAATAAACCTTCTTTGTTTCTCTTTAAACTTTTAACAAAAATAAACAAAAATATGAAGGATATTTTTTTTTTTTCTTTACCAAAAATACAAAACAAAAACTTTCTCTTGCTATTACTTGTTATACAAGGAGTGTTGGGTTGGTAAAGAGCAAGAGTATAGACAGAGTAGTATAAACATCATCAATAATAATCTGTTAGTTGTTGTTTTTAATATATAAATATATATAATTAAATATGTACCTATATTTAAAATAAAGCGTTACTTTACATTACGTTTTTTTCTCTTTTTTCTTTTTTCTTCTCAAGATGTTTTTGTTTTTCTCTGTGTGTTTCCTAGGTTTGTATGGATGCATGTATGTACGTGTGTATATATATACTCTTCATTTTCTTTATATATATATGTATTTGTTTTTACACCTGAATAGTCTTGTGATTAAATTTTTTGTTTTTGTTCTTTTTCTTTTATTTTTTTTCTCATAGTGTATTTTATAAACAAATGTCTGTGTGTTCTAAGTGTTATTGTTTATTTTTTTATTTCAAAGTTTTTTTTTATTTTTTTATTTTATAATATTAAATATACATAAACAAATAAATAGTTGAATTGTGTTGTGTGTTAATATGTAGTAATTTACTAAATATATATAAATTTATATATATATAAAGTAGCAATTAAATTTGTTTTTATTTTTTTATTTTTATTTTTTTGAATTTAAAAGATCAGTTTTTAATTTTTTTTTTTAAGATCTCTTTAAATTATATTAAGTTGTTTTTTTGTTTTCTCATTTATTATTATAATTAACATTAAATTTAAAGAATTATTCTACAAAAAATAGTATAATAAACACAAAAAAACATTTTGTAAATAAAAATTGTTCTTATAAAAAAAAAAAAATAATAACTAAAATCAAAAAAAACATGTCGTATTTTTCTTTTTTGATATAATGATGATCTTTGTTTGTATTCTTTATTATAAATTAATACGCTAAATATGATTTAACCCGTATATTCCGCACACGATCCATCATTTGTGATATTTTTTGTTCTCTGGGATGAAAGTGTGTTGATGAATTGTTGTTGTTCATATTCTCTTCTCCAATGATTTGTTAATTGTTTTACAATTATTTGTATTTGTTTGTTTAAATAATTTCCATAAGAGCGGACGGTCCCTTAATATTGCCGTTTTATTTTTGTGTAATTGTTTTTTTTTTTAGCAAAGTATAAAAAACCTTTATTTTTGTTCTTTGTTGTTGTTTGTTATAATATTGCTTTGGTGTTTACTGCAAAGAGAGAGAGAGAGAGAACGGGAGAAAGGAAGGAAGAAAAAAAAACAAAATTTATCATAATCCATTTATCCTTTTTTTTTTTTTTTTTTTGATTTTTTGTTTGTTTTTGAGGGTGTAATGAAGTTAGTTTTGTCGGTGATTATTGTTTTTATCTAAGCAGTAGGAGTGTTAGTTGCTTTAGCATTTGAGTATAAAGATGCTGATGATGTTAATAATAATGTTGATAAATTTAAAATGTTACATTGTTAAATAAAACTCACACACACAAATAAAAAAAATATGAAAAATGTTAATTAATTAACAAACACCAATTTATACACTTTGTTTAGCACACAAATTAACACAAAACACTTAATTAAAATTACACGTTCATAAATTATATAAATAAAAGTTGTTAGAAAATAAGAGTCATTTTAATTAAAATAATCACAGTAAAAATAAAATGAAGCATACTTTTAAGGGCATATACAAATTATAAAGATCAATGTATAAATAAAAAAAGTAATATATAAAAAGAAATATTATAATAAAGAATATGTAAATATTTCATTCAAATAAAAAATAATCATATTAAAAGCACAAATCGAGATATTGATTGCAAAAAAAAAAAATAATTCATGCTTTAAGTGATGCATCGAAAAATAATGGTTAACAATAAAAAATATAATTCAAATTTTAAGAACTCTACCTATATTCTTGTTAAAATGATAGGTATTGCAAATTTAAAAGAAAGTAAATAAGATAATTTCCCCATCCTGGAACCAATAAAAGTACATTAAACACAAACTCCACATACCAAAAAAATTTTTTTTTTTTTTTGGCAAAAATTCCAAAATAATAATTTAAGAAATTGGAAAATAATAAAATAAAACCAAAAGCAAATAAATAAATATCATATTTAAAAAATATATCTACTGTAGTCAAATTATGCGGTATAGAGGTTTAAGCAAAAATTCTTAAAAACGGTTTTAATATATATATTATTTATAATTTTAGGTAAAATGTCTTAAATACAACCTCAAAAGACACTAACAATGCTTTTTGAATTTATGACAGAAAAAGTATTTTGATCAGTGTGCAATCTAGCTGGACAAAAGTCGGTTTTGTCAGTTTTAATTCTAGCAATTTTTTAATCATATTTGATAGTGGACATCTTAAAAGTAACAATATAACACGGTACTTCAAACCTGAATTAATTTGAGATGACTAAATATAACAAAATAACTACTTAAAATTAGTCATTTTTAAAAGGGTATAGCTTTTGATTGGAATAATCTTTTTTACAATTCTTTTGTCATTTGTTTATAAAACTTCGAAAACGTATTTAGAGCAATTTGAAACTATCTCCAAATTAGTTTCAAATTAAAGGCTAATTTATATATTTTAATAAACAAATTAAATTCTTTACAAAAATTTGCCGAATTTGTAAGAAATCTATAATAAACAATAAACCTCGTACCATGAATTAGACAAATTTTTAGAATTATGTTTTCGTTAGAAATGTATATTTTATTGAAGCAGTGCTAGTATTGTTACAAGTACTACACAAAAAAAATTTCTCAATAAAACCTTAGATAGATGCAATTTGTATATCAATGGTAAAAAGTATAAATGTATACAAATAAGGGGACTTTTTCAGAAAGAGATTATAGCAGTTCTATGTAAGATGGTGAGCGTGGCAATCGTCCGATTCCGTACTTTTTTAACCAGAGCCTTTAATAGTTTTAAAAAATAATAATAGTTTAAAAAAACAATTCTTTTTTAGGCGATTATCAATTTAAATTATTAAAGAAAGTCAGACTAATGCTTCATATTACAATTGAGACTCGAATTCGTTTTTAAAATTTAAAGAGTTAAAATTCAGCCTTTTGAAAAAAGTCATTACTTTCTTCGGAAATTCTATTTAAATAGACATTCGATTGGACTTTTACAAGAATTTTCTTCGATTACTTTGACATTTTCCAAAATTTTTTGGTGAAAAATTTCTATTGAATTTCTATATTCTACACATCATCGTTTGTCTACTGAACTTTTGCAGAGAAACCTATGTGTTATACTGTGTAACTTTTTTTATGTATTGGCACAACTTTGCGTTGAGTAAAATGATTTCTCAAGTCATGACTTTAATAACTTCAGAGTGATTTTAAAATTTGTTGAAAAAAAAAAACATTTTTTTGTTTAAATTGTACTAAAAAGTAGCAAAAATCAAAAAAAAAAAAAAAAAAATAATAATAATAATAATAAATAAATAAAATAATAAATAAATAAAATAAATAAATAAACAAAAAAAGAAATGATAAAAATAGTAACAAAGAACTAATTTTTCACCAAAAAAAATTAATTTTGAACAAATTACGAACATGAAAAGAATAATAAAAGTATTAAATGTCCAAAATTATAGTTTTCAAAAAAGTAGTAGGAAGTAACAATAAAACAAGTGAGAATGTTATATTCGGCTTGACCCGCCATCTGCAACTTTTTAAAATTTCACCTCATATGAGAGGTGGGTGGTAAAGTGGGCGGACCATGACCATTTTTTGTTTCTAAATGTACATTGGTGCTTGAATTATTTGTACAAAATTTCGTTGATGTTTCACCTTATATGGGAGGTGGGCGATAAAGTGAGCGGAATACGCCCATTTTTCGTTTCCGAATTTATATCGATTCTCGAATTATTTGTACAAAATTTCGTTGTCGTACATGCTATTGTTGAAGAGATATTATCAGAAAAGTAAGAACTAAAGGTACAGCGGTATTTGTAGTATTTGGCCCATAAATAACTTTTTTATTAACGGAATTTACCCATTTTCAATATCAAATAAACTTTATATAAGATAAATATTTGAGTTAAATTTCGTCCTCCTAAGTGGTCCGCCCCGAGCCCTATCCTGTTTTCAACAGACAGACGGAGGGACATATTTAGATCGACTCAGAATCTTAGCAGGACCCAGAATATATATACTTTATAGGGTCTTAAATGACAAACCCAATATACCCCCCCCCCCCATCCTTTTGATGGTGGGTATAAAAAAAAAGTTCATTAAAAAGATTAAAAATATGTAATAGTAATTAAAATACTTTTTTAAAATAAAAATTTTAGTTTAAAAAAATGTTTCTATAACCAGCTCAAAATTACAAATTTTTTGAAACACATTTCGAGAGAAAAATCAAAAATCTTTTTTTTTTTTTTTTTGCCAAAGTATAATATAACAAAAACTTACCCAAGAATTATGGGATTAAAATTAAAATCTAGCTCCGCCAAGATTCACAAAAATGTACTAAATAGTCGTCTGTAGGACCAAATTTAATTTAATTTTGGACCTCTAGTTAGTAATTTATTAGAATTTTCCATAGATTTCGTTTTTGCATTTTTTTTTCTCACCCGAACAATTTGACCCACCCTAATGTATATAAAAATATTAAAAACTTTACCAATTTTACCAATATTTTATTAATTGTTACAAATTAATTAAAATATAAAACAAATTTTTGGTATTTGTATAAAAAATATATAATTTTAGTTTAAAAAAAGATTTTCTGAAAACTTTTGGAAAAAAACTTATTTGCAGGCTAACCAAAAATATGCAATTTCTATTTTTTCCTTATCTTCAAATGAACCAAATTGTTAGTTATTTATTCTTTTCAAATAGTTACAGCATATTTTTGAATATTTTGGTCATAACAACATATTTTTGCATATTTTAAACTTAGCAGCATGTTTTGTCATATTTTCATAGAAAATCGTTAGTTTAGAGCATATTTTAGCAATTTTATGGCATATTTTTGCATATTTTACACATAAGAGCATAAATTTACATAATTTAGATTTAAAAGAAAAATTTTGCTTATTTTATACCCAATCGATTTTTTTGCATATTTTGTCATTATGAATTTTCTTTTACTGTTACATTCAGATCCCTAATAATTTTCAACCTATAAATTGATAAAAAAATTTTCTGTTCAAATGTATTAGATTTGAGTGTTTTAAAGTGCAAAAAGAAAATAAAAAGAAAATATTTTTTAACAACTTTGTATTAAATTGAATTAAATACCAAGTCAAAGCTTGGACACGAATAGAAAGATTTACGAAATGCAAATATTAAAATGATCAATGGAAACCCAAAAATATTTAAATTTTTTTTTTTTTTTTATTAATTAGTTTCGAAATTACATTGAATGTAATTGCCTAAATACGATTATTTTCCTGTCTCAATAAAAGTTAATTTTAAAAATGGAAATTATTAATAATATTTATAGACCTCGTAAAAAAATAGCAAAATAATAATTTATTACAGTTTTTTTTTTCTTTGTACGAAAACAAATTAAAAAAAAAAATACAGTCAAAAAGCAAAAATAGCAAAGCATTTAAATAATTTATTTTATTATATAAACCTAAATACAAAGCTAAAATTAGATGAAACATAAAACGTAATTTTATTTAAATGAAACACAAAATAAAAAAATATATCGATAATTCCATGAAAGAGCGCCCAAAAATTTAGCGAGTGTCTTTGGATTTTCATAAAAATTTGCACGCAAATAGTCCATGAATATCTATATCTGTTTAAGTTTCGCAAAATTCCAAAATTTGTCGTTTTTTCACTTTCTAAAAAACCTAACAAATTTCAAAAGTATATAACTTTAAATAAAAATATTTCTGGGAAGGCTTTGTGGAATTCAAAGATCTTAATTTTGAATTATGATGACTTTAAATTTTTTTGGGGTCATGGTCTGGAGAAATTTCACTTCAATATTATTTAGAATTTTATAAGAAATCTAGTGGATGTTTTCAAAAAATTTTAGGGTCCAAATTCGACCGAAATACTTCTTAAACTCTAATAGATAACCTACATAAGCATGTTTTTTTGTAGAGATTTGTAAGGACTATACGAAATTTTTTTTACATTCAATTCATAAATTAATATATACACCCGAGATGACCAACTTTGGAGGTCTACCCTTTACCTCCATGATCCGCTAGGGGCCTGTGCTCTTCAGAATCAACTTGAAAGTACCTCAGCTTTAATCATGTGAAATTTTATTTAGATATATCCAACAGTTCACAAGTTATAGAATTATTTCCAAAAAAAGGGTTTTGGGACCACTGTGCGCCGTTTAAATCATTAAAATTCACATAGCCTTCCCAGAGATATTGATATTTAAAGTTACATACTTTTGGATTTTTTTTTTTGGTTTTGAAAGCGAAATAAAATCGCTAGTTTTTCCAATTTCGCGTATCTGAAAACTGAAATCGCTATATATATATTCGTGAGCTATACGCGTGCAAAATTTTATGAAAATTGAACGACACTCGTTCATCGTGGAATTAATTCATTTTACTTAAAAAATAAAAAACAAAATGTTTTTAATATTAAAAAAATTTCCTAATAAGTAATATAAAAAAAAGCAAACAAAATATGAAAGTTTCTTTTATTTTCTTGCCAAAATATAATATATTAACACTTTCTTTACACTTTTAAGGGGTTAAACAATTTATATTAAAATTTTGTTTTCTGTGGGACAAAAATAACAATAATAATCACATAATTTGTTTTTTTTTTTTTGTCAATTTTATACTTTATATGAACAAGCTGTTTGCAAAAATGTTGAGAAAAAATTTTAATGACAATTTGTAAATAGAAAAAAAAAAATGTTTTAATTGTCTACGACAAATTTAAAAATAATTCAAAAGTGAAAAATATGGCCTGAGTGTTTAAACACATCTGTTAAAACGAAAAGTGTGGGAAAGAGAAAGGAGGCGAGAACAAAAATTAATAAATATTGATACAAAATTAAAAATAAGATGTTCCCAGCAAAAACTTGGTAATGGCATGTAGTTACGGATGTAGTTAATTTTCAATGACAACAGCATACCGTCTGCATTAAATAGAAGTAGTTTACTATTCTTTATATTTTATTATTATATTATTACTAATAATGAGAGATGAAAGTTATTAGTTCTTATAATGATATGTGATATGCCTACTTGTAATAACATGAGTTACCTTCTAATGTCATCATGTTAAAATAATGGGTTATTCAGTTAATGTGTAAGTAGTGAAGAGCCATATTATTGGCTTCTTAACTCATTAAATGGAAACCAAAGTTTTTGCTGGGTTTGTTTAAAAACTTATTTAAGAGAAATATGTAATATGTGTACAAAATAGAAATTTAAATATTTTTGAAAATTTAAAATTAAATTAAGAAGATGATAAAAATAACCTTCACCTTTAAAAATAAAAGACACAAATTTTTCAAAAATTAGAAACTAAAAGAAAATTTTTAAGAATTGTATAATTTTTTTGAAAGAAACAATTTTGAATAATTTAATTTAAATTTTGTATGGGAATTTTAAATTTAGAATAATAAAAAAAAGTAGTAATAGTGTAATAACATTTTACTATTATATGGGAACAGAAGAAGTGTGAATTTACCTATAATTTGACCCAAATTAGGAAAATGTAGGGATGAAATTTTTTTCCAAAAGTCTTAAATTTTTTTATAGATTTCTGGTTTGCAAATATTTTTTTTATTTTAATTAAATTCTCAACTTTAAGAATTTTTTGGTGTGTTTTTAATAAAATTCAAAAGTGAGTGGTTATATGTATACTAATTTTTTGTGTCACGTAAAATTCTAAATCCTTTAATATTTATTTATTGTTGTGTAAAAATAAATATGCCATATATAACAAATTAATATAAATTATTTGCCCAATACACAACATCGTTATTATGTTATTTGTCAAAATATTATGTGAAGAAAAATAACATTTTTAAAAAAGTAATAAATACACTTTGTGAATAAGTGTGTTATTTTCAAATGAATTAAAATATCATAAATAAAAAAATGTTTTCTAAATACTTAGGGTTTTAATGAAAAATGTTGATGACAATTTTATTTTTGAAAATTCTGATTTTTTTATATATTGCAACACCAACCTTAAAGTATACCAATATACTTAGAATCACTTTCTGAGTCGATTAAACGAATATCCGCCTGGCAGGTTGTGTGGCTGCTCGACTAGCTAGTCCAAATCGTAATTTTAAAGATAATTTGATGAAATTTGGAACATATGACTATGAAATTGGTTAATATCGGTCCATTATTTCACCTAGCCCCCATGCAAATGTTCCCTCATAAATGCCTTATTATGTCACTATTTCAAAAAAAATAAGTTTTTAAATATATAAGACTGAATCAGAATACCAAATTTCATGGGTCCATAATTAGGCATAACTCCCATACAAGATTTGAAAATCACTTAAAATCGCGTAAATGCCACATAAATGATAGATAGTATCAAGGTAATATTTGACACGTTTTATATAAGCAGAAATCATAGTACCAAGGATTCATAATATCAATTCATAAATGGCCATAGGTCTCATTTCTGAAAATCTCGAAAATCATTTCAAGGCTCAACTGCAATAGTGAAGGATAACATATACATTTTTTTTTTTTTTGTACTTGTTATTATTGGTAAATCGACTTTTTTTAATTTTTGGCGAAAAATTCAAGTGAAGAATCAAATTTCTAGTGAAAAATAGAATTTTTAGTGAATACTCTTTTTTTATAGAATAATCGATTTTTAGTGAAAATTTTGATTTAGAGTTTCAGTAGAAATTTGGATTTTTAGTGAAAATTTAGATTTTTTGTGAATAATCGGATTTTTAGTGAAAAATTGAATTTCGGAATTTTTGTGAAAAATCGAATTTCAAGTAAATGATTGTGGTTTTTAGTAAAAATTTGAATTTTTGATGATAATTGGATTTTTGTTAAAAAATTTTGTAAAAAAAAATGGTGGATAAAAAATTAAATTTTTTGTAAGAAATCCAAAAAAAAAAAAAATATTTAAACAAAATAATTTTTAACAGAATTAATAAATATAGCTTTCACAATGTTGTAATGTTATTTTAAATTTCCATATAAATTAAAAAAAAAAAAAAAGTTAAATGCGTTATTTCGAATAACATTATAACACAATAACTCAAATAACATATTTCGTGAATTGGGTAAGTATAATTTTTTTTTTTTTAATATTTGCAGACGCAAAATAAGTTGTATGTTTATAAGCAAAAATATATGTATGTCGGTATATAATGTGGAATAAAAAAAAAAAACACCCACTCATTTGAATAATAAAAATATATATAATAACGAAAAAAAAAACACAGCAACAACAACATTCATATGAAAAATGTTTAATTTTATATGACCTACACACAATGACATTCTTTTCCCATATTTTTCGCGTTTATTTTTTTATAATTTGGCTAAACGTGTAAATATGAATATAAAGAAATAACAATATATATATATATATATATATATATATATATATAAATCGCAAAGAGGCACTAAAACACAGACCACAGATGGACTGACAAAAAAAACCAGCCAACGACACTAGCACGTCGAATAAGCGAGCAAGAACATTAGATGGACGGACATATTCAAAACAAGTGAAATTAAAATATTCGGCTATAACGAACTATAAATACTCTACAGCAGTCATACAATAAATTCAAAACTTTTCTTTCCAACATTCGTTAGCGTAGTTTATAAAACCGATTTTAAACCGATTTACGCAATTTTAAATAGCAAATTACTTAGGATAACAACTAACAATCTGGATAAATTTCGATTAATTCGAATAAAATATTTATACGAAAGATTGTTTCCTACAGACAACCACACCGACGAATGGATAGACGGACAAATTTAAATAAACTAAAAATTGTATATACACCAAGAATAAATTCTTTACGTGGTCTTCTTAATATTACCCCCCCCCCCAAAAAAAAAAAAAAAAAATGAAAAACTTATATACCCCATCCCTCTTTCACACCTAAACCTAATGGAGGGTATAAAAATCAACTTAATTTAAAATATAAAATTAGTGTTTATTAATTTTTTTTGTTTTTAAATGTGCAAAAAATAAAGATAAAGATAAAATAAAATTAAAATGAAATAATTTAAACAACTGTTTGAAATGAAAAACATAAATTACAAAAACACAGGAAAATAATAATAAAAAGAAAAACAAAAAATATGGAAAAAAACTAAAATAAAAACTAGCCAGAATTTATCTAAGTAAATACAAAAAATAAAACATAAAAATCGATTTAATGTCTGTATTTATATTTTCACTCATGAAAATCATACAAAATAAACCCCAAAACACAGACAAATACAATGTTAATCGCAAATACACACCACTGCCATAATTAAAGCAAAATTATAAAAAAACATTCCAAGAACAGTGTAAAACTCTGACACTTATAAAAAAAACTTGTTTTTAAATTGTATCTCCCTTTTTAGGTTTTCCTAAACTTTTTTTTCCACCTTTTCCATTATCAATCCCCTGCTTACAAACCCCCTCCCCAACTCCTCTACTAATGATTATTTACACTATTTAACTTCAAATTACAACATTTTATTCGCTCTATAAATTCAGTATTTAGCCTCGAGACATATCTATTAAGATTATAGTATTTTATGTAGTGAGTGGTGTTTGTCGTTCTGTCTATCTGTCGCTGTGTAAATCTATATGTATGTGTACTGATTACCATTTTTATTGTTTTTTTAAATTATTTTGTATAAGTATTTGCTAATAATAAGCAAGGAAACCACAAATATGCTCTAAAAAATGTTTTATGCGCGCTAAATATGCAGTAAAAAATGAAAGATATGCTCTAAAAACAAACAAAAAAATGTAATTTTTAAACAAAAATTACATTTTTTTTTTTCAATTCAGTAAAATTAATTTTGAGTACTAAATATTTTGAATTTCTTATTTTTTCTAGCAGTACAAGTCAAATTTTAAAAACTTGATGATGTATAAAAAATATCTTCAAAATGTCAAAATATGTTTTAAAAAGTTTATATATGTTCTAAAGATCAACATATGCAAAAATATGCCGTATAAAAAATATTTTCAAAATGTCAAAATATGTTTTAAAAAGTTTAAATATGCTCTAAAGATCACTATATGCAAAAATATGCCGTTAAGGGTGAAATATGCAAAAACATGCACTTGCAAATCGATGCCAATATGCTTTATTTGTTCCGAAACGGATAAATATTTTAGTATTTGTTGTTGTAATTATTATGTCAAGTTACTATTTTAATGATTTTGTTTACACCCTACCTACAATAACTTATATTTGTGTTCCATTTACTTATTGTACTTAGTATTTTGTTTGCTTTTTTCGTTTTTGCCAAATACGATTTTAAGGTTAAACCATGAGGACAATTTGGTTTTTGTAAAATTTCAAAATAGAAAACAAACTTAATTTACACTCATGATCAGTGAAATAGTAAAAATCTTAAAAAAGCTCTATAATACTGTAATTCGTATACAGTGCTTAGAATAAGTATATTTCAAATTATTGAAAATGTTTTATTAAAAAAGAGAGACATTATTTAGATTGTTTTTTCTTCAAATACTATGAATGCATCATTATTGACTGTGTAACATTGTTCCTTACTTCGGTGAAGCACTAAAAAATTATCATTTTTTTTAAATTTTTATGAGGAGATTCTACAATATAAGCATTACTGAAGTGCATTTATAATGCATGATTGTTCCAGATGCTTCTCCGATGAACTAGATTGCCTTCCGCTCTCAGTCAATTATATACGCTATTGCATTCTTGAAAGCTTTATGCAATTAAGGAAGCAATCGATTGCTTCCATTAATTGTTATTGCATCCGAGCAACATATTTGCAGCGTTTTTACAACATCCATATCAAGAATTCGATGACTCAGATGTATTGGAAAATGTAGCAGATAAAAATTAAATTACATTTTTGGTCTGGCAAGCCATTTGTATAACCAACTAAAAAAGAAAGATTTAAAAAAATGGACCCATTCCAGAGTTCTAAAGCAGATTTGCATACATTTTCTAAACACTATTTTCCTTTTCATTCTTTCAAAATGTACTATTATATATATATATATATATATATATATATATATATATATATATATATATATATTAAAGTGATAAGCCTGAAACAAATTTATATATAGTACAGAATTCAATGCCTTCTGTTTTATTACTCCATGAAAATGAAAATTGTACAGGACAGCATAATGATTGAATTTTAAATAATCTTAAAATCATATATATGAGATATACGAATCGTTTTAATATTTTAAATTTAAACAAATATTTTTCATAACAAACTGATTACGATCCCACCAAAAAAAGGAACTGAAAAAGAGCTAAAAAAGTCATGAGTTTAACATTGTGTTGTCATTGGAAGGAAGTTCTTAGTGCTGAAAAAGAACTGCAGAAGTTCTTTTTTAACACATGGTTGTCATTGGTATGATGTTGTTCTATTATGTTTCTTGTTCTTTTTTTTTTGCTTTTTAAGTACTACTATGTTTATAAAATTTTTGGAGAAAATTTTGTTTTTTCCTTATTAAAAGATAATAAAACTAATTTAAAATTTGTGAAATTTTAATTTTCTTAGAAATTATTAAAATTTTAAAATTTTTCCGGCTAAAAATACATTTTTTTAATTATTAATAACTTGCAAATAAGATCAAAATATGTTCTACTTTTAAAGTAGTGAAAATGTTCTTTTTTTGGAAGCAATTGATCGTTTTTTGCTAGCATGTTATTATGGTTCACGGGAAAAATTTACTTATATTCTCGGTAAAACGGGAAATTAAAACTAGTTAATTGAAATTATAATAAAATCTAATTTGTATATTTTTGCTCAAACCAAAAAAAGATACAAAATTTTTGAAATAAAACACGAATAATTTTTTTTTTTTAATCCGAAGATTATCTGAAGTTGTGTAAAATTAAATAGCGTTCAATAGAATGTCCATTAAAAAATGACATCTATGTATTTCCAAAATGAAAATTTCTTAACAACCAAATAATAAATATAGACATAATGGTAAAAATATTTAAGAAAAGTCCTCGTTCTGATAGCACGTCTAGTAATGTTCATATTTTAAGTCTTCGAAATGATACTTATTATCGAAACTCTATGTAGTTTCTGAATATAAAGCACGGTGGTTATATTCATAAAAAAAACAAAATAAATTATTATTATTTTTTATGGAAATCGCAAAGATTCAAACATCCAAAAATCCAAAGAATGAAGATTTATTAAAAGAAATATTTTTATGGTATTCGCAATAATTTTTGAGAAAATGCAAAACGGTTCTAAAAACAAATTTCTAAGCAAAATTCTCATATGTAATTTTTTACTTTCTATTCTGTTTTCTGTTTTTAAATATCTGTATTAAACCTGAGTGTTATCAAAAGAGTTCATATAAAACTTTGTATAGCTTTCATCCGAGCAATAACTTGCTTTTGCTCTCCTCAAAAGTTTTGAGAAACCCTTAACAAAAGAATTTTTTTTTTCATCGAACTAACGATATTTATATTGAACTTTTTTGATTTCTGTACATTTATATTAATTGCTTATTATCAAATTGCTTCCAAAACGAAATTTTAATATTGTTTTTATTTGCTAAAGTCGTTATGTAATTTTTTTTTTTATATTTCAACATGACAAAAATGTTATAGTGTTATAAAAACCTTGTGGTTTAAGTTAATATAACATTTTCTCAGGAATAATAGGACTTCCGGAAACACGATTTTTTCATTACCGTTTCCCAGGAAGTTGAAAAGTCCGGAAATTCCCAAACCCTAGATGTTATACATAGACCACTGTTTCCTCGAGACTCATTTCATAACTTCCAAAACACATTCGTTTATACTAAGTAAGAATTTTTCTAATACCGCGAATAAATGTTTAAAGGCAATATTAATAGATATTGAAATATTTGTATTGAGTCAATATAAAGAAGCTGTGCCATATAATTTATTTATTTTTTGATATAATAATTGCAAAAATTCAATATCAAATTTCTTAATATTTTCCCATGACCTAAACGAATATGCTATGTAAACTCTTAATTTCTCAACAATTTTAATTGATATATCTCTATTATGCCGACATATTTATACACGTACTTCCATATAGGTTATATATACGAGGTCGGACCAATAAGTTCGTGACTTTTATAACTTCACTCGTAGTTATATGAAATGCAACACTATTCCCATCAAGTACCCCCTGTTAATAGACTATTGTCAAATTTTGATCAAGTGTCGTCATTTACTTTGCGTAAAAAGAGGTCCTTAAAATAGGCACTTGTTTGGTCATAATTTCATCGTTGGAGCTGAATTCACCGAGCCATTTCTTTAGGTTTGAAAATAGGAAGTAGTCAATAGGGGCTAAATCCGGAGAATATGGTGGATGAGGTACCAATTCATAGCCCAATTCATAAAGTTTTGCCATTGAGACTGCACACGTGTGCTCCCGTGCTTTATCTTGATGAAAAAGAACTTTTTTCTTGGCCATATGGGGTCGTTTTCTTTTTAAATCCTCATTAAATCGGTCAAATAAGCGCATTCGGATTGCGGTTAAAGAACTCCAAAAAATCCTTTGAAGTTGTCAGACGTTTACGTTTATGGTCAATTGAGAGCAAACGCGGCACCCATATTGCAGACAACTTTCTTAAACCCAGCTGATCATTTAAAATCGAAACCACATTGCCATATGAAATGTCTATGGCATCAATAATCTCGCGCACTTTTACTCTTCGGTCGGCAAACACCATATCCAGAACATTCAGCGTCATTTGTACTTGTGCGACCACAACGAAAGTCAGTAAACCACTTTTTTACCTTTGAAATTGATGGTGCAGAGTCCCATAGTATTTATCGAGCTTTTCCTTGGTTTGATTGATATTTTTTTTTTTTTTTTTTCGCAAAAAATAATGTTTAATGAGCACTCGAAATTCCGTTTTTTCCATTTTTAGAAAAATACACGAGGTTGTATGTTTTGAATTTGACAGTAATCTATTAACAGGGGGTAATTGATGGGAATAGTGTTGCATTTCATATAAATACGAGGGAAGTTCGAAAAGTCACGGACTTATTGATTCGCACTCGTATATAAAAAAAAAAGATTTTTGGCGTAAATCAATTGTTAAGCTTTTTTTGGAAATCAAGTTCGTTTTGCAGGAATGTCAAATAAGATTTCAATTCGAATCAGGTAGCCCTACACCTAAACGATCATATGTCATATCAGAATACAAAAATGAATAACAGAAAAAAATCGCGTAGAAATTTGCCTTTTTAACAAAGAAATTGAGAATAAAAAAAAAAATAAATAAAAATAAAAATAAATTTTTCTAACTAAAAAATATATATATATATATATATATATATATATATATATATATATATATATTATTCAAACATTTAAGCATTTTAAAAATATTTGGAGAAAAGAAAAAAAGAAATATTGAATAAAAAATATTACAACCGACAACAATATGTACTTCGCTTTGATAATTTTTATTTACATTACTCGAATTGAAACCCATTACACTTCTTAATTCGTATATTATTTACCAGATTGCAATAATTTAAGTATCAATTAAAATCTCTAGAGTCCGATTGAATATTCGTTTTCGGATTAGGTCATTAGGTCAAAATATCGAAACTTTTTAAACAAATAAGTGAAAAAAAAAATAGTTTTTCTAAGTAGAAAGCTATAGTCGGTAATCTCCGTTCATTTGATACAGTACACTGAGGTAGATAAGCTAAAGTCCTTTAAGAACCGATTTTCTTGGTTTTTTGTTGTGATATATGCTAAAAATTAGCTTATTTCTTAAAAATACTATTTTCATAACAATTATATGCGAATTAAATAATAATATATTGAGAAAGTCCTCCATTTGAGAAGTTTGGTTTAATGAACAGGACTTTATTTTTAATATTGTTATGACATATTTAAAATATTTATGTACATTAAACTGCAGTCCATCATTCATAACATATGTTAATATATATACAGATTAAAAAGTTTCGGTTAGTTTCGTATTGGGCCGAGTATTGACTTTTTTATGTATTAAGTTTGATTCGGTTTCGGCCTGAAAATTTGAGCTTCGGTTTATTTCTAAAAATCTCTTCATTGAGCATTTATTAAAAACCAAAATTTTTATCATTTTTTTTTTCAAATATTCTATAATTTCTAGTGTATATTATTATTTTTTCTTAATTTTCTCGTACAAAAATTTTTAAATTCTGTATCGTATTCAAAAGCGGCTTCACTAACATAACTTTTCCTGTTCACACAATTTTTTTTTTATAACAAATTTTTTAATATGAGATCTTTAGGGAAGTAGGTTTTTCAATAACCTATAACATCAATATTTTCTGTGTTAAAATAGGGATATACGTTATATCGGAAGTAAACCTTTTGATATATTTTTATTAAATTTTGAAAGAAATCAACAAATTTATCTGTTTTTGAATTAATTTTTAATGGTTTATAATTTATTTTTGGATAATTCAAATAATTAAAGTTATTTTGTATAACAAAGAAAATTTTTAAATTCTTAAAAAAAATTAACATTTGGATTTTACAATGAAAGCTGCTTAAAGCAGATACTTTTAATATTTTAGTAACTTAGAAATATTTTTTCTTTGAATTCTTTTTATCGGGAGTAAAATTCGTTCTTCATTCATTATATAAAATATCTAATGAAAATATTTGCTCATTCGTTATATCGGATTTTCGTTATACATATTGATATTTGTTTGTATTAAAATTTAAAAATTGAATCAGAACAAAACTTCCAATTTAAGTCCTTTAATTAATTTTATTTGTAAATTTCATATTCACAAACAGAGGTCTAAAGAATTTGTAGGAAGTTTTAAAGACTTTGTAAGAAGATTGCTTTTATTTATTTTTTATTTAGTGTTTCAATTGTCTTATTCAAAAAATTTATTCAATTTAGATTTTAATTTGAAAAATAATATAGGCAACATTTTAAGGATATTGATATTTTGAATTTTTATAAAAACGGTCACATAGCTCATTGCCAATTGATTAATTGAAATAAAACAGATAAGATTTATAAATGTTAAAGAAATTTATACAAATTTGTAAGTTGTCGACACACAAGAAAAGCTGATCAAATTAACTAAAGGTTTAGAATTGTTGAAAATATTGTTAAGATAAAAACCTTATTATGTTAAGTGCTTTTTACACAATCCTGTCTGTAATTTACAGTTAAAACTTAAGCCAAAGTTTTCATTTTCCAAAAAAAAAAAAAGAAGTAATAAAACCAATAATCTTTGAAACCTTAGAGTGTGACTAATTACAAGTCACAGTTCATAGAAGCAGTACTCATACTTATATACATTTTAAATGTACTCCAAAAGAAACAGCAGGTTTGCTCTAAAAACATAACTGTATCAAAATAGGCTAAAAGCCATAACTCCAGAAAAATAATAAAAAACAGATAAAAAAGTTTATGAAAAAACAACAAAGTTTTTTAATTAAACTTTAATTTTGATTTCTTCATATTAATGTATTATAGGTATTAGGGTATTCATTCGAATAATGTTTGTTCGAATAATCAACAAATTGAAGTCAAATAATCGTTCGATTAAATTAAAACTTTATTCGAGAAAATTATGCCGATTAAACGTATAATTAATAAAATGTTTTAAAGTTTACCTTTCTTATCTAGCTTTAAAGATGTTTTATTTTTTTAAAAATTTTTTAAAAAAATTTTTATAGAATGTTTAAAATTTCAAGGTTTTAGTATGTCGACAAGTTACACCACAATTTGCAATTATACAAAAAATTTATTCAGTAAAAAGACACGAATTTGCATGTGAAATACAACGCGTTAATGAAATTAAACGTCGTTTTGCAATCACAAAATATATAAACGCTACTTTAAAAACTTATAATGTAAAATTTAACAAATCTAAAATTAAGAAAAAAGATTCACCTTCTTATATAAAATTTTGCAATTGAAATAAAGTGGAAGATTTTGAACTTGATTTAAAAAAATATATTGTTAGTTTTATGAACTAACACTGCACTGATACTTATGTCTGAGTATGGAGATGATATACCAATAGAATGAATATGGATTTATAAAAGCATATGGATTTATAAAAGCAAAGGAGAATATATAATAAAATTTTAATTACATATTGTTTTTTAAGATTATTTCAGAAGGGAAATTTAAACATATTTTTGAATTGTTAATATTGTTGCTGTTTTCTTCTTCATTTTAAAACACTAAAACAATACATAATAATTGTTTTATTTTTTTTTTAATAAACATTAGAAAACGAGAAAAATTGTAAGGTATAATTTACTCTAATATCTCGAGTAATTTAAAAACTTTAATCGAATATTCGATGAGTTTAAAAACAGCATTTTCGAGTTATTTGATTATTTGAATAATGAAAAAAATACTAATTACGGAAATTAAAATGAATTAAAAGTTTTACAATTAAAAGCTTAATAATAATTTAGTAAAATAAACAAGATATAATAAAAAATTTATAACAAAATAATTAAAAATAAAGGAGTAAAATTTTTTTATAAAATCAATCTGCATATTACAGAACATTTTTAAACAAATTTTATATTAAAATTTTACAAGTTAAAAATTAATCCGTCATATGTTCATAATTCAAAGAGTATTAAAATCTATTAAGTAGTATTCTTCTACACTTTAAATTATTTAATTAAAATTTATTTTATTTAATTTTTAATTTAAAATTTGAAAAGTAAATTAAGTTTTTAATAATTAAAACAATTTTAATTCCTTTAAATCTCTGTGTACTCATAAATGCACTCTTACAGACTTATTGTATTTAATATTTTTTAAGTTACATATACTTAAGCTGTTTTTGTTTTGTGGGTTTTGTGCTTCTAAACTGACTGAACAATAGTAGTTATAGTCTGTATAAAAAAAACCGAAAAAAACCTTGTAACAGTGCCCTCAAATAAACTTAGACATACAACAAAAAGTTTAAATAAACAAAAATAAAAACAGCAACAATATTTATTAAAAAAAAATTAGCAAGCAAGTGAATTTGGCAATTAATAAAAAATTCTAAACGCGTTTTATTTAACAAAAAATTATATAAAGACAACAATAATAATTAAGAAAAAAAAAAAAAAAAAAAAAAAAAAAAAAAACCAAAAACAAGCCAGTTAGTTGTTGTGGGGTTTGAAAAAAAAAAAATGAAAACGAAAATGAAAATGTTTTTTACACGATCACACATAAATAAATACAAATAAATAATATTTGAAACTCATAAATGCTTTAAACATTAAGTGCTTTTAATTACATTTTTCAAATTTTAAAAAGTCATTTAGTCATTTTTGTGAAATTTAAAGAAAACGAGAAAAAAAGATATAGTCGGTCAAGCCCGACTATATCATACCCCACACCATTATGCATGTCCATCATAAGTCTTGGATGGGTCTTATATTAGACATGTGGTCAATTGTGGACCGATACTCTTACTATGTGTAAAATAGAATATACGAATACGGAATATAGCATGAATTTATGCACTTTAGAATGATTCCCGCAAGTGGGCTTATATGGGAGCTGTGGTAAATTATGGAGCGATCCTCATAAAATTTGTCACTATGATTTCTACTTATACAAAACCTATTTGTGTCGAATATAAACCTAATACTAACATTTGTATGAAATTTATGCACGTTAAAGTGATTTTCGGAAGAGTGTTTTATATGGGAGCTATGGTCAATTATGGACCGATCTTCATGAAATTTGGCACAAAGATTGATACTTATACAAAACTTCCTTGCACCGAATTTCATTACAATATTGCTATATTTAAGTCATGTATGATTGTTAATCCACTATTCCGGAAGGATATATATTTGGGGGCTAGGTGAAATAATGCACCGATCATAACCAATTTCAATAGGCTTCGCCCTTGTGTCATGAAAGTCCTACGTGCCCAATTTCTTTAAATTATCTTCAAAATTGCGACCTGTACTTTGTGCAAAAGGTTTACATGGACAGCCAGCCAGACGCACGGACATCGTTAGATCTTCTCAAAAAGTGATTCTTAGTCGATTAGTATACTTTAAGGTGGGTTTTGAATGATTTACAAACATCAGCACAAACGCTTAATACACCAACCACCTATGGTGGTGTAGGGTATGAAAATGTCGCCAGCTGTTTGTTTTTATGCTATTAAGATATTTGGTTAAAAAGGTAACGACTTTAAAATGATAACAATTTTTTTGAGAGAAAGAGAGAAAAAACATTTTTATGTAATTTCTAGGTAAGAGATCATGGTAGAATAATTAACAAGGTAGAATTATTACATGATACAATTATTCAAGATAGAATCATTAGAAAGTTAATTTGATATTTTTAACTAATCTTTTACAACAAAATTTTAACAAAAACAAACAAATATCCATAATTATGTTGTTCATTTGATCAAATATACTTATGGATCGTCCATACAACGTCCACAAAATGGAGTTCTGCCTTTCACAAATGTAAATTTTTAATATATTTTATGTTTTTTTCAAACATTTTTTATTTTATTTTATTTTATTTTATTTTTTTCTTTAGTTTTCATATTTCAGTTTTTGCGATTCAGTAACTTATGTTAACTACTATCGATTCCTTTATAATTTTATAAAATTAGACAACAAAATTATCGATTTTGCAATTTCGTAGCATTTTTAAACGATATTCGTTATCGTTACATCTGCTTCCATCTTTAAATAAATCGCAACATTTTTTGTGTTGTTTATTTATCAACTAAAACACAAGTTTAACATACAAAAGTGGTAAGTACACATGTGCACAATTTACAAATAATTCCTAAATTCTTTTTTATTTTTACTCTTATTTAAGTCTCCCGTTTATTTTGATAGAGAAGCCACACGAAAACAAGAGTTGTCTACTGTTATAGTCAAGATAGATTAATCAGGTAAAAACTTTTAAACAGTTGAGAATTTTTTCTTTTTGGCAGTGGCAGCTTTTGTTCTAAAATCTGTAATGTCAACAGAGAAGCAAGATGATTAAATAATTTCAGCGGCTGAATAGCACAAATTTTTGGCGGCGTCATGCAGCTCTGCGCCGAGTTTTTTATCGAATGAAAAAAATTTTCGTTTGAGCCGTTTATAAATAACAAAATTTTATGTTTATTACATTTTATTAAAATATTAAATAAAGGTTAAACATTAAATAACTAAAAAAAAATATTATTCATATGATAAACTTAAAATTTATAAAAGCATTTAAAATCCATCAGACCTGTATATAAAATTTGTACGTAAAATATATTTTTTTGAACAAAACCAGAATAGAAAGCAAGTATATTACGAAATTTAAAATTAGAACTATACAAATTTTAATAGTTTTAACTGCGAGATAGTATATTTTCAAATTCATTTAAATATAAAAATTCTATTGTTAAATATTTAGCAGTTGACATTGTTTTTTTTTTTTAGATTTTTGTTTTAATTTTAACATTTTTGATTTTAAAGACTCAGACGACTTCTCTTAGCTAAAATACATCCTCCTGCCATAGAAATAATTATCAAAGAATTCTTGAAAAAATCTACTTGGTTTAAACATTCCCGCAGAGATCCATTAAAAAAAACTGTAATTTAATGTAGAAAAAATAATCGGTAATAGGTTAGCTCTGCCATAAGCAAAAAAAAGTTGACTGAGACGGAAAAGTTGACTTAAAATTGAGCCGCCGATCAGGCGAATAACTCAGCGGCGGCGTGGCTTATTAAATAAAATCGGCTAAGCGGCTATCAGCCTGCCGCGGCGTTACCTAGTGTCTACATTAGGCAAATTTATATCAAAACAAACGTCAAAATCAGTGCGAATATATACAAGGTAACCTTAGTTAAACAGTTGGTTATTATTTTGGTTGTTACAGTTGTCAAACTGCATATATAAAAAACAATAATGAATACGCCATATTGTTGTTTTTGTGCAACTGTTGCCACTTTCCACAAATTCGCGTTAAGTTTGATAAAAAAAAAAATCTCTAATGTGGACACTATGTTACGGCTTGCATCTCTGGTGTCAAATTCTTCTTCTTTTGAGTTATGTCATTTAACACTGAATGACATGAGAGGGGAGAAAAAACTACCTGAGACACGAAGTCCATGTTGTTGTTTTTACTTAAACTGGTGTCAAATTGTTATTTATGTTTACAATCTTTGTTTACATTTTTTGTTTATTTATGTGTTATTGTCTTATTATTTTTTTTTTTATTACTTGGAATGTCAAATGTGTTTTTGTTTTTTGTAAACAAACATGTGAAATGTCAAAATTAAAGTTGACTTAAGAAATTTCAATGCAAAAACAAAATAAAATGAGTTTTTTGGTGTTGTTATTGTTGTAAAGTTGTCGTTACCTATAGTATTAAGTATCGAGTATTTGCCACTTTTTTGGGTACTGAGTGCTTTAATCAATTCAAAGTTTAATTTTTTAATGATATCGTAATAAAACTACAACGGCTATAATACAACTCCGAATAAAGATTCAAATTAATTTTTAAATATATGAAAATATTTTATTGATTTTTGTCAATGTTGAATTTAAAGTTAAGGTTTTTATTTATTTTGTGCTTTATATAAATAAATTTATAAAATTTCTTGCTAATCGGTTAAATATATTTGTTTTATTTTCTAATATATTTATTTTTTAATAATTAGAAGTTCTATTTTAAATTAAAAAATCAGTTAAGTACCGAGTAGTATCGAGTAGTATTGAGTAATATCGAGTATTCAAAAGTAATAGAATTTGTTTAAATGTACGTACTAAATCCTATAATCGTTACTGCAAACTAGAAAATACATCGACATATTTGTCGATTGACGAATCATTAAAATTTACTGAATCGCACTACTGGTTTAGTTGTACCATGGTAATAGATAGATAAATAACAGAATTATGGCTGAAAATCTAAAATTGTTTTTGTTTCCAACTGAAAAATAAATTTAATCCATTTAAAAATTCCATTTTACGATTTCGAGGGAAAACCTTGCGTGGAACTAGGTTTAAAAGTAGCGATTTCGATGTGCAAAAAAAGTTTGAACATGAAGATTGGAGGCTTTGCTTGATCTAAACTCATGCCTAACGGAAGTATATCAAGCAACAATTTTCAGTTTTTAAAAGCACTTGTATTCATCCAAAAGCAAGAAAAATGGGTGCTACACGAACTGAAGATAAGAGACATCAAATGGCGATTTGTAATGTCATAAATGCTGTTTCAGCGCCACAAAACAAAATCGTTTCTGCATCGAAATGTTACAGGTGATGAAAAGTGGGTCCATTATGATAATCCAAAGCCCGGCCAACCAGAAAAATTGAGTACACAGCCGAATAACCATGACTCCCAGATAACGCTGTTACTTTTATTATAAGTGAAAAAATCTGTATGTTTAACTTGCATACATTTGTAATTTTGTTGTAATAGCATAATTATTTTTTTCTTAAAATTAAAATTGAACAAAATTCATGTAAATGCATAACACAAATTTATAAACAAAACACTTGTCGACCATATAAAACAATTGCTAAGAGATAGGCGAGTCGTAAAATAAGTGTGTGAAGATAGCTATGAAAGTTAGCTACGTTTTCCAATTTTATGTTTACTAACAGTTCCCTCACTCAGAGATTGTTAAGTTAGCAGAATTTGATTCTTTTCAATTTTAAGAAAATTTTTAAAAATATTAATAACTTTTATTTAACAGACTAGATTTATCTGCACTTTTGTTAACATTCTTAAAAATGTTATTACCATTTTCGTAATATTTTTTCATTAAAATTATTATAATTTAAATGTTTGAATTAAACAAAAAATTTTAATTAAAAACCATGATTTTTAATCTATCTTATATTTCAGAAATATGTGTTTAAACTAAACACATATTTCTGAAATTGATGATCAAAAAATGGTTTCAAATTAAAAAGGTGCTCTATTTAGACCTATTCGGCTCGAAAGCTATTTCAGGGCAGAAAAGATAATACTAAGATTGATCATAGGTTTTGAGTAATAGAATTTTAAAAATGACTTTTCTCATATATTACAAAGGTGCTCTATTGGGACCTAGTAGGCTCGAAAGCTATTGTCTTAAGGATTTCAGACCACAAAAGATAATATTAAGATTGATCATAGGTTTTTAGTAAAAGAATTTTGTAAAATTTTGAAAAAATTACTTTTCTCATATAAAGGCCCTATTGCTGATCGTAAAATGGGTCAAAATTAAAAAGGTGCTCTATTTATAAATTTGTGAAATAAGCTCCTAAAATTATTGTAGAAAATAATCCTTGAGTATTTTAAGATAGCATTATTACTTATCGTAATAGTGTGCAAATGAACTCGTGACAATTGAAACCACAACGAACACATATATGAACTCAAAGTCTTATAGATTTTAACTTGCCACAAATTTGCAAGATTTGAGCCTGCACTGTACAGGGAGTTCAAAATATATGACCATATATTAACCCATTTGTTAGGTACTGGATTTCAAAACGTTTGGAACAGACCCAATTTTGGCAGAAAATTAATTCAAAAGTAAAGTTATATAAAAATTGTTTCTTCCAGAAAAGAAGAGGTACCTAAAGGAGTAATTTGTTTCTGATTTAAAATAAGATGATGTAATGGCCAGAACCTTAATTTGTCTTAAAATTTTAGATCTCATGTTTTGAAACTTAAATTACTTCTTGAAGCATTCTTTTTAGCTTCAAAAATAAACTGTAAAGATTTAAGATTTCAGAATGTTGTAATTCTAAACAAAAATTATTCTTAATTCAATTTAAGTTAAAAAAAAAAAAAAAAAAAAAAAATATCTTAAAAATTGCATTTTGCCTTAATTTATACACAAATAAAAAATCCCATAAACTTTTGCAAAAACTACAATTTTAATTTATAAATAAAGCTCAAAAGCAGTTTTATGAAAATGACATTAATCAATTTTAATTGAAATTAACGTTACTTGTCTATTAAGATAATCAAAATAAAACAATAAGGTTGATTGATTTAGATTTTAGAGAAATATAGAGAAAAAATATAAACGATAATAATAAAAAAAATAAATAAAAATCTTGATTAAATTAAAATAAAACCATTAAACTAATAATTAAAAGTATATAAATAAATTAAACCACCTATAAAAAATAAAAAAGAAATTACTTTTACCCTTAACCAAACATAAATTTCAATTTACATTGCATAACAAAAACTCCTACAAAAGGTAGCAAATATTTAAAGAAAACAATAGAAAAAAACATTAATGGTTTATAAAAATGATGATATTTCAAATGACATTAAATATATTAAAAAAAAACAAAAACAAAAAAGAAAAGTACTTTTAGATTATCATAATAATAAATAAATATATTTGTATTAAAATGGTATTAGTTATTATTGTTTAATTGATTTATTATGGACATGCAAATGTTTTGCAATTAAATAAATGGTGAAATGAATAGAATTTAATAAAAGTATTTAAAAAACACTTACCATAAGTTATATATTGATGATGATCGTAATGATATATAATGAGGAGGACGGCGATGATGATGGCATTGACTGAGATGATGTTGAAGTTGTTGTTAATCCAATATGGGGGTGGGGGTAATACTACCCAAACGTTTGTAACACAGTACTAGTAGTATTAGTATGGAGTGGAGTAAGTAGCTGCTAGAGTTATGTTAAAATAGTTGTTGGTTTTATGGCTGGTGTTTTTGTTTGTTTTGTAGATTTTTTTGTAAAGTTACAAAGTATTTTAATTAAATCAATATTCACTTTACTAGGAATTTAATTTAAATAATAACTCGTAACGTATAATAACACTTGTCTCTTTATTAGTCAAATTTGGTTTTACATTCAACCGGATCGAACGGAAAATATAATTATTTAGTTTTTCACTTCTTCTTTCTTTTTTAATAATTCTTATAATTTTTTAATAATTTTTTTTGTTTGTTTGATTTGTAATGAAACAATGATACGAACGCAATGTGTATTATTTATTATTATTAATAATGCACAAAACTACGAACTACGACGACGACGACGGACGAACGAACGAGCGAACAACCAGGTGTGATGAGAATGCACGAACGTACGTACGAGCGAACGAACGATGGATTGTTTTTTATTAGTAAAGAAACAATAAAAATTATAAGAATACAATTAGAATTCAGCAAACTCTTTGGCGCACTTTTCGGTGCTTGAGATCCGCAGCGCCTCTTCCTCATAGTCATCGAAATTACTTGTATCGCCGGGTCCTTTACACCGTGGCACAAATGGAGCCTCGATTTTCTTTTGGAAGATCGCAATCCAATCTGTGGATGCAAACCATTTCTGATTTTTAATATCGTTAACACCGGCCTTCAGATTGCCATAACGTTTGGTCAAATCGACCTGTAACAGATTGCGCAACAGGTCCTTTAGATCGGAACCAAAGTGTGAGGGGAAACGCACCTTACCCGATACGATTTTCTCGTAAATCTGTATGGGTTGGTCGGCAAAGAAAGGTGGATAGCCAGCGGCCATTTCGTACACGAGCACACCAAGGGCCCACCAGTCGACGGCCTTGTTGTAGCCCTTCGAGAGAATAATCTCAGGGGCGAGGTATTCGGGTGTACCGCACAAAGTCCAAGTGCGGCCCTTGACACGTTTGGCAAAACCAAAATCGGTTACCTTGAGGTAGCCCTGTGAGTCGATAAGCAGGTTCTCCGGCTTTAAATCACGATATATCAAGTCGAGATAGTGCAAATACTCAAAGGCGAGTACGATCTGAGCTGCGTAGAAGCGAGAGTGGGGTTCCGAGAAACGGCCCACCTTGCGCAGATGCGAGAACATCTCACCGCCGGGAACATACTCCAGCACCATGTACAAGTTGGAGTTGTCCTTGAAGTGATAACGTAGGGAAACCAAAAAAGGAAATGAAATGGCCTGTAGAATACGCTTCTCGTTGAGTGTGTGTTCAACCTGCTTCAGTTTTACAACCTTCTGCTTGTCGAGTATTTTCATAGCATAATAGTCTTTTGTCGGCTTGTGTTGCACAATCATGACGCGACCAAATGAACCCGTACCCAGTGTCTTAATGCGTTCAAAGTCATCGAGACAGGCGGTATTTGTGGGATTGCGGCGCCATTTCTCTTCAAACTCTTCTTTGGCCTGTTCGAGAAACTCCTTGACAGTTTCGGCAGCATCGACCTTCTTGTTGGATGTAGTGGCGTTATTTCCCATTTTGGAGATGGTACCAGTAAGTGCTGATAGACGAAAGGTTGCTGTGGTAGACACTTGAGCGTCCGAACTATCGCTGGCGGCCGCGGCTGCCTGTGCGGTAGGTGACGAAGTCGAGGACGAATGTGGACCTGTAGGTGGAGTTATTTTGGTGCCTTTTTGCGCTCCGGCAACAGGATGCAGCAACGATGACGAAGACTGCGATGGAGATGTGGACGACGCCTGCGGCCGAGCAGTGGCAGAGTCCAATTTATTTGTCGTCAGCGATGGCGACGACTTGCTAGAAGACGCGCCTGGACTGCTTGGCTCAAGCTGCTTGGAAAGCTGTGCGGACGACTCCTGCTGCTGTGTGCTCTTATTGTCCTCGCCCACTGCACTAGAGTTGTGAGGAATTTTTTTCTTTTTTAAAAAGCTCAAAATATGTTTCGCAATTTTGGAAATTTTTCAAAAACACCGGGAGTCACAAAATTAATATTTTTCGTTTCGCTTGGCTTGGCTTTTCTTTCTCTACTACAACAGCGTACCGAATGAGTACAAACGCTGTTTAGTTTATGAAGAACTTATTTTTATTGCGGAAATTATTTATGTATTTTTTTTTTTTTTTTTTTTTTTTTTTAGGAAGATTTACTTAATTTCTTTTCTTTGTTTGTTGTATATTGTGGTAATTTTCTAATTTTCTAATCACTTTCAGCTTATTATTTAATTTATTTTCAACACTGTTTTAATTTTTTTAACTGCAACGAAATCAAACAGAGAAAGAGAAAAACAAATTAAAAATAATTTTCTAAGATTATCTTTTTTTAGTTTTTTTTTTCATTCCAATAAGAAAATAATATAAAATGCATATTCCAATTAGTCAATGTTGTTTTTCTTCTTGTTTTGTTGTAGAATGAACAAGTGTTTATTTTTGTGTTTTGTAATGAACTCACACTTGTAACCACACATGCATACACACAAACTTGATGCATTTTTTCTGCACACACATTTGTATACATACTTGCTATTAATTCTCGTTTAAGTGATGCCAATGTTATTGAATTTAAAATTGAGAGTGAGAAAAAACGAAAAGAAGAAGTAATAAGTAAAAATAGTATAATTTATTCAAAGAATTATGGCTTTATAGTATTTTTATATTATGTATTAATAATTCCCACAAAACTTAATTAAGGGAGTAAAAAATAAGCTGCAATTTTTTCTGTCATTAATATTGATAGTGATGACAAAGTTAATGGTTTAAAAAGAAGAATTAGTAAATGAAATGTTTCCACATCTACGAAATGTTAGAAATAAATTAAATTGTTTGTTTAAAATAACATAATTTACAAATAGATTAAGTCAATTTTTCTTAAAAAAATAACAAAGTAATAGCTCATTGAGCCTAACTCACTTAAAATAGTATTTTTTATACTATTTATCCGATTGCAAAGATTTAAGTATCAATTATCCGTGAATAGAATTTAAAAAAAAACACAAGTAATTTTCCAATAATAGATCATTTAAACAATTTTTTTATATTTTTTTTTTTATTTTTTATTTTTCATGTACAATTAACATTTTTTTTTTTTTTTTGGCGATTTTTTTTTTGTAGCCCGCCTTTGGCCAAGCGGAAGTATCTTTACCTCTGTGGTACGTCCAAAAGCGGCTCCGCTAGCATTATTTTCCTTTTTAGTAATTTTTTTAACATATAAAATTTTGTGAGTTTTTTTATGCCGTGCTTTGTTTTAATTGTAAAAAATGAATTTTTCCTCCGAAGGATTTAATGAATATGTTTATATTATATATCATTAGCAAGGCATTTTAATGTACTTTTAAGTAGTATTCATGTAATTTAAATCGTTTGTGTAACACTGAAGGTATTCAGAAAAATATATTAAAATTTTAGAGGCCCATACGTCGTAAAAAAGGAACGAGCGGCCAAAAACTTGTACATTATTTTAATGACAAGTAAAAGTACTACCGAATCATTATAAAAATTGTATAAATATCAAGTAACCGATAATCTTAACTTATGCCAAATAAATAAATAAAAATAATTAGATTAAATACAAATATATGAAGAAAAAAAAACGTCATCATAGAGAGAAAATAAAGTATGTAAACGATTTGATTTTGGAATTTTTTTTTTTTTAAACACGGCATATTAGGGAGGTACGTTTTTCAAAAGCTAATAACTTCCAAACTATTCAATTCCTCTCAAAAATTGTAATACAAAAATTTTCATCAATGATAGTTAAAAGTACAATCATTGATGAAAAAATTAAAAAAATCTGTAGGGAATCAAATCTCAATTTAAACCATTGTTTTGACACTTTGTTAATTTTAAATTAAATGAAAATCTACTTTTTAAACCATAATATGTGCTAAATTATTGCAATACTAAATTATAAATACAATTAAAAAAAAAAAAACATTTTTGCATTGTTGTTTTTCTTTCTCCCTCCAATTCATTTCTCTTTTAAACTTCATTTCGTTTATTATTTTCTCAGAGATCGTTTTTTGTTTTTTTTTTTGTTCCTATTGATTTTAAAAAAATGAACATTTTACACAACAGCTGATCATGAATGTACTGTTATTTTTTTTTTTTTTTTTTTATTGCGCCAATCACTTCGATTCTATATATTTCTAGTTTAAAAAAGAACAATACAATTAAAATGGGGAGAACGCTACAAAAAAAAATTCTTTTTGCACCGCTTTAGAACTTAATGCAATTAAATTTTGGTTTCGTAATACTCAACAAAGAAATATGGTATTTTGAATTTATTTTCAATTTATCTTTGCTGTTTCTTTTTGTTTTTCTTCTCAAACACTTGTTTGTGGAATTTTTGACTTTTTTCTAGCATTATTTTGTTCACTTGTTTAACAGTTAATACTTTTTTATTTTACTACTTGGTGGCTGCTGCTTCTTCTTTCGTTTAGTTCGCACTCGTTTATTACGATTTTTTCTATACGAATGACTGACTACGTGAAGGAAGTTTGTGTGTATGTGTGTATGTGCATGATTATCATTTTTTTGTTCATTATATTTTCGCTATGTACACATTTTTCAACTAATTTAGCCTCGATTTTTTTTCTTTTTGTAATTTCTACACTAGATGTTCTTTTTGTGAAAAACTTAAATTTTAAAGCATTTAATTTACAAAATCATATTTTTCGGAAAAAAAAAAAAATTATTGCGTTCTATATGAACATCTTTTTGCATTTGCTATTGAATAATCGATTTTTTTGTTGCTGATACTAAATTTTCTTTCTGAATGTTCGTATAAGAAAAATTCCACTTAAATCCAATTAGAGCAAAATGATTCCAATTTGTTACGAACCTTTTTTTCTTTTGTTATAAATTAAACTTGTTACTTGGTTAAATTTATTAGAATTCACCGAGTTGTATATAAAAATGATGTGCGACTATTTTATTGCAACTTAAAATTAAATACAATAATTTGTTTTGTAATTAATTGAAGTTAATTATATTCTTTTTTTGTAGTTGTAAATTCTATTCAAATCTTTTTTTTCTTGAATTTTAGTTGGAAAAAATTACACTTTACAAATCCGCGAACCCGTTACGACATGTCAAGCTTCGGAATACAGACAGAAAACTGAAAAGAAAAACGATAAGAAGTTCTCCTTCATTCGATTTCCCCTAAGTATTTATCATAATTTGTTTTTCGTTTTGTTCTTTTCATTTAAATACAACGCTGGAAGAAGCAGAGTTGCATTATAAAACTAAAAAGTAAACACAAAAGTAGCTTTAACATAGTGTCTATATTAGAGAATTTTTTATCAAGACAAACGTTAAACTTAACCCGAATTTGTGGAAGGTGGCAACAGTTGCACAAAAACAACAATATATGCAGTTTGACAACTGTAACAACAAAAATAATAATCAGCTGTTTAACTAAGGTTACCTTGTATATATTCGCACTGATTTTGACGTTTGTTATGATAAAAATTTGCCTAATGTAGACATTAGGTAATATATACTTCACAAAAGTGCTGCCAAGTTAAGAAAAAATAGGTATATTTATAAAAACACGTGCAATTGTTTTATTAAACGCTTTAACAACACGCGTATTTCCAAAAAGATCCTCAGTGAAGCAGCAAGCCGAGAGGTTTCTCAAAAAACTAAGTAAATAATTACGCATTTATTTAATAATTGTTTTTAACTAATTTGCAATCATGGTAAGTTTTATATTTTGCCGTATTCTTTACATCTGATTAACTAACATCTTTAAATTTCTCTTTTTCCAGACCGAAGAAGTTAACCCCAAAGCTTTCCCTTTGGCTGATGCCCAATTGACTGCCAAAATTATGAATCTTTTGCAACAGGCCTTGAACTACAATCAGCTACGCAAGGGTGCTAATGAAGCTACAAAAACTTTGAATCGTGGTTTGGCCGACATCATTGTCATGGCTGCTGATACCGAACCCATTGAAATTCTTTTGCATTTACCTTTGTTGTGTGAAGATAAGAATGTTCCCTATATTTTTGTCCGTTCCAAGCAGGCTTTGGGACGTGCCTGTGGTGTTTCTCGCCCCATTGTAGCCTGTTCGGTTACCACCAATGAGGGTTCTCAATTAAAGTCTCAAATCACTTCAATCCAGCAAGAAATTGAAAGACTATTAGTTTAGTTACAAGTATTCCATGTGTATAATAATACTAGATATTTTGTACAAATAGTGTTTACAAAAAGATGAATGTTTAAGAAATTTTAAATAAAAGAAGAGTTCTTATTAGGATAAAAAAGATTTGGTGTTAAAATGTATGTTATGAACATGATGTTTTTTAACGGGAGATGGTGGGGAGTATGATATTTAAAGCTAAATTAAAATTTAGATTTGTTTCAAAAACTAGCAGAGTTAGATAATTAGACATCGTCAGAATTGAAGAAGTTCGTTTTATGCCACTTAGTGACTGGTATATTGGTTTCGATTATGGTCGAAAATCGATTTTCTTTGTCAAAAAACGATTATTTTGTAGTCGATTCTTACCAGCCAACTTTATACTTATACTTAATAAATAACAAAATTTTAAGCCTTCTAAAAATTAACTGTTGGGACAATTTTTTAAAAGAAAAAAACAAAAATTATAAAATACAATTCAAAAAATAATTGTTAATTATAATGGAAGAACTTTGAGTACTTGGTATATAAAATCTTCATTCCTTCCCGCAGTGCCGCACATTCAATAAAACAAATAATCCTTTTCTCAAGCCCTCATTTGACAATTCGACCAGAGGAATATGATTATACGTCTGTGTTTCTTTTATATCCGTAGGCTACAAATTTCTTTAGCATTCATTCGCCATTTCGATCCCACGAATACCCTGTTACCAAGACGGCTGAGAAGTATATATATTGAATGAGTGCAGTTGAGTAGACATTACGATTTTGAAAATGATTTTTAAATATAAGTACTTTTATTTAAAAATCGTTACTACATATTTTTAAAATTAGTTAACTACTTTTTTTTTAGCAAAATTACCTAATTCACAATTTGAGTTACTTGATTTTTTTTTTCATTTATATGGATATTTAAAATAACACTGTGAAACATTTGTTTATGAATTCTGCTCCAAATTATTTTGTTTACAATTTGTTGATTTCTTACAAAAAATATAATTTGTCTTTATTTTTTTTTTTTAATTTTTCAACAAAACATCCAAATTTTCACCAAAAAAAAAAAAAAAAATCAAATTTACACTAACCCCCGCATTCTGAACTATATGACTAATGAAAAACCATACAAAACAAATTTAAAAGAAAAATTCTAATGTATAAATGTAAAAAAAAAAACTAATTTTGTCATTGCCATAAAGTTCAGAATACGGGTATAAGCTCCAAATTTTCACCAAAAACCGATTTTTAATAAAAATTCGATTTTTCTCTAAAGATCTAAATTTTCACGAAAAACCAATTTTTCACTAAAATATTTTTTTAATGAACATTTTTTCAAATAATTTTGTTTAAACATTTCTCAATTCTTACAAAAATTTTAATTTTCATTCACATTTTTCACAAAAACACCAAATTTATACAAAAACTCCAAATTTTCACAAAAAGTCCAATATTTTAATCAAAAATCTTAATTTTTATCAAAAACACCAATTTTTGATAAAAATCAGACTTTCCATATATCTAAATTTTCACTAAAAGATCGATTTTTCACTTAAAAATGTTTTAAATTTAAATTTTTAAATAAAAAATCCAAATTTTCACAAAAAAAAAAAAAAAATTACTGAGCTTAAACCGATTTTTTTTAATAAATATTGAATTTTCACTAAAAATTTGATTTGAAAATTTTTTTGTTTAAAATTTTTTTTGATTTCTAACAAAAAATTTAATATTTCATTCAAACAATTTCACCAAAAATACAACATTTTTACCAAAAAACCAAGTTTACACTAAAAATCCAAATTTTTATTTTAGATTTTTCACTTATTTTTTTTTTAATTAAAATTGATACAAATTGTTTTGTTTAAACATTTTTTTTTTTTTTTTTTGATTTCTAACAAAAAATTTAATCAAACATTTTTCAGCAAAAAAAACCAAATTTTCACCAAAAAATCAAATTTTCACCAAAAGTTAAAAATTTTAATCAAAATTTTTACCAAAAATAAACATTTTCACCTCAAATTCGGTTTTTCTCCAAATATCAAAATATTTAGTAAGAACCGGTTTATCACTAGAATTTTTATTTTCACTAAAAAAATTTTACACTAAAAATTTGGTGTTTCAATAAAAATTCGATCTGTTTTATTATAAATCAAACAAATTTATTTTTACTTAAAATCCAAATTTTTTACTAAAAATTCGATTTAGTACTAAAAAACATATTTTTCACTAAAAACTCGATTTTTATTAAAAATCTGACTTTCCACTAAAAATCCGACATCCGACTTTTCACTAAAAATTCGACTTTTGACTAAAAATTTGATTTTTTTACTAAACATTCATTTTTTTCACTAGAAATCTGATTTTTCACTAAAAAATTAAAAAAAAAAAAACAAAAACGATTTTTCTCTGAACTACAATTTTATAACACAAATGCAACGATCTTTATAAATACTATACAATTTTTTTTTTATTTCGAACTTTTTTTGGAACACTCTTTGAAAATTGGTATTTTTTTATAATTTTTGAAGTTTTTGAAAATTGAGAATTAGTATTTTTTTGTGTTTTACTATCGTGAAAATAGGTATCCTTTTCTCACAAATTTTTTATTTTTTTAAATTGATATTTTTGCAGCATTTTTTCTTTAAATTACAGTTTTTTAAATTGTTACCTTTTGAAAATTGGAACTTTTTTGGAAAATTGGTACTCTTGTAAATAAGTATTTTTTTTTTTTTTTTAATAATGTTTACTCAAAAACATTTCTGAGTTTATTTGACGATATACGTCCATCTATCCGTCTATTAAAGCCTTATATTATACATGATCCTAGAAGAAATTCTTTTGAAACTGTATGAAATAGGCCTATTATTTGATTTATCCCCTATATCACCAGAATATGGTTTAACACTTATAAAGTTTTAAATGTAATTCAAATTATTTACAAATAAAGTTTTTGTAACCTTAAACTAGTCCACTAAATTTCACAAGGAATTCATCATAGTTCCTATATCATGAAGAACACTTAAACTTATCACTTCACTTCCCCAGAAAGTTTAGATTTTAATCATACTTACTTGGAGTCCCCTTACAAAAGACTAAAGTAAATAATTTTTAAACCATATTTAAATATGTATATATTTATTTGTTTTTTTTTATTGTTTTATGATTTTTTATTATTATATATATTAATTTTTGTTTAAGTCTAATAACATTGTGTACGTGTGTGTGTTTTATATGTAGATAGTTATAGGGTTTGATTTCTGTACTATTTTATTATTTCATTCAAATATTTAGCTACATTACAAATCTTGACCAAGAAAAACAAAAAAAAAACTGATCTTCGGCTAAAAGAATGATCAAATTTTGCTCTATTCATTTATTAATATTAATTTTTTATTATTAATTTTATTGTAATACGATTTACCTTTTCGCTTTTGTTATTTTTATTTATTACTGTATCTGATTGGTAATAAGTATTTAAAGATTTTTTTATATTTTTTTTTTTTTTTTGGGAATTTTTAAGGACTATTTAATGAATAGTTGATTGATTTATTGGGGAGAAAGTTGTTAATAATGAGGCTTTGAATTTTTTATTTCATCAAGTAATTGATTTCCTTGTTTTGTCTATTTTTTTGCTGTTTTTCTGTAACAGTTTTGCACAATTCATTTTTTGTGGAGTTTTTTCAAGTTTTTTTTCTTTTTTTTTAAATTTAAATTTTCATTATTTTTTTGCAATACGGAAATTGCGAAAGTGTTAGGAAAATTATTAATTTTATATAATTTAACATAACAGGGGGTGAAAAAACTAACAGAAAAAATATATTATTTATATATATATTTATAAAAAAAAAAACGTAAAGAAGGAATAACATAAAATCCACAACAAACCCAGAGATTGAGACGTTGAGGGCTAGAATTTACTTTTTGTTTCTGTAAAGAGAAATAGTAAAAAATGAAAAAAAAAAAAACAAATAAATAAATAATTTAGATTAATTAGAAAAGACAAGATAAATAATAACACACTAAAGATAAGCAAACATATAAACAAAAATTTTCCTCAAAATATAAATTTGTTTCCATGTTTAAAAGATTACTTTCAAAGCCAACAATGAATATATATATATATATATATATATATATATATTAAATACAACACTTACCTAATTGCTCTATCCATAATATTATTAATACGTGTTTCCGAATAACCTGGTACTAGTTTGTGTATAATTTCTTTGAGAAACAGATCACTTACACCAGGACGACTACGTTCGGCCAATTCAAAGACCGATTTTAGATCGGCTATGTCCAAAACATTCATATTTTTACTGGAATTACTGCTATATTTACGTTGTATCTAAAATTAAGAAAAACACAGTTAAAATTTCCTCTAACATTAAGGAATTTACACAATTTCTACTTACATCCGAAAGTATGGGAAACAGAAAGTTATTCAGACAGGGACTGTTGGTGGTTATAATACGATTACCCACTCCACTGCTGCTGCTACCACTACTACCAGCTATATTTTTATGATTGGCATTGGACGAAGTGGGTGAGAGTGCAGCTGTTATGGGGGACTCATGATTTATAAAGTCTCTATTGGCATGTGTATTGCCATTGTAAACATTACCCATACTGCTGCTGGTGGCTAGCATATGACCTCCGCTACTGCCAACACCACCTCCTGAAGAGGATACAGCAACAGAAGAATGTGAAGCTGCCATAGTACTGCGCCGCAGAGATCTGTCATCTTCTTCGTCACGTTTACTATGATCCAATAATTGCAACTAAAAGGGATTTTAAGAAAGAACTTGTTGAAATTTTTTGCAGTATTTTTTTTTTTTTACTAATTTGAGATTTTTCTGGAGCATTTTTAAATGAATCATTTACTAAAATACATTTTTATTTAGATAACAGATTTTTTACATTTTTTTTCGCGGACGAAAAATTATTATTAAATTGTTTCGAGATTTATTATTATTATTAATATTTTTGTAAAATTTGTTGGCGAATATAATTTTTTTTCGATATTTTTTCTAACATAAAATACTAATCTATGGTGGTGTGGGGTATAAAAACATTTATTGGCGAAAGAAATTAAAATAATTTTATTTTCAATTTTTTTTTATAAAATTAGGAAAATTCTTAACAAAAATTTAATAACGACATTATTTTTTTGATTTTTTTTTTGCGAAACTGTACTTTTCAATTTTTTTTTTCGTGAATGAAAAAATTTAATTTTTTTCACGAATAAGAAATTTTAATTTTTTTTTTTAATTTTCTTAGGTTTCGATTTCCGTATTCGAGATTTTAAACGATAAATCCTTATACGTGAATATATTGTAAAATAACTAGAATATTTTTTAATCCTTAATATATATAAATATATATATATATATATATATATATATATATATAAATATATATATAATATATATCCGGTATTCGCGTCTACCCATTATCGCGACGTTTTAATTTTTAAAATTGCAGGTTCTGTAATCGCGACAGTTTACGAAAAACGAGTTCTATTTTCTCGATGATTTTGATCTTCAATTTTGTCATTTGTTGTTGTGTAAATACATTTCTTAATATGGGAAACATAGTGAAGAAGATAACATGCCCTTAAGTATTTTACAAAATATAATTCAGGAAGAAGTATCTGAAATTGGTGCGGAACATTTTTTCACGAAATACATCTTTTATCACATAAAAAACTGGATTTAAGAATCGGAGGATTTATACGATAGTGGTCATGAAAAAAACAAAATTAAAGTGAACAATTGTATAACATCGAACTTATGCATACAATGGGCTTTGGAAAATGATAAGCCGACAACAGCACAATATGAACTATGTGCTTCACCTGTTATTTTAAAAAATAATTTGCCAAAAAAACAATTAAAAATCTCAAATTTCTTTAAAAATTTTATAAAAGTTTTCAATACAATATATATATATATATATATATATATATATATATATATATATATATATATATATATATATATATATATCTATTCACAAAGTTTTGTCCAGATAAACTTTGTGAATAAAAAAAAAAACAACAAAATAATCTATAAAAACTTCAAGTACCCAATACAATCTTATTAAAAACGGTCTACTATCAGTTTGACTAAAAAATAAATATTAGAAAATTAGTTTGTTTTAATAAATGAATGAATTGTATTTAGAGAATTGTGACATATTCTCAAACTTTAAAATCACACAAGTTTTATGAGAAGTTCCTAAATAAGTTTCTTCAAAGAGACAAAGCACCCATAAATCTAACCAATATAAAAAAACGTTTCCGTTATCCCTCTCTTTATTCTTGGTACAATATTGCAGTAGGAAATGCTGAGGTTTTTTCCTTTTTTTTTTTGGTTAGTTTGTTCCATAGAATACAACTAGAAATTTATGTGAGGCAGTTCAAACAAAATTTTGAAAAAATTTACTGTTTTTCAAAACACAAAAACAAAATATATGTAACTACATGTATTTTGTTCTTGCATGAATTATGTTTTTGAAAACTGAATTAGGTTTTTGTCTCTCACATAAACTTCTGATTGTATTCTATGGTTTGTTATCTGTTATCCCAAAACAAAAAAGTTTATGGTTTTAAATAATAAAGCTGTGTTATTTAGTTTTTGGGGTTAATTGCTATAAACGTAAATGATTAGGAAATTTAAAAAAAAGCATTACCGATGAACGCCTCTCGATCTCTGCATCCATGGATGCGGTACGTGTGGGTCTTAAATTGACCTTTTGTTGTTCTTTATAGTTCGAACTAGTTGAACTGGACTGCATAATGCCACCACTCATTTTTGATGAACTTTCTAAATTACCAGTTGACGAGGCATGCGCATGTTTGTTTTGTTGTTGCTGTTGGTGTTGTTGTTGGTGTTGGGAGGAGGGGGGTAATTGATGTTGTTGTTGATAATGATGGTGATTAGATGATTCCCGAGAGCTAGCTGAGGCATTAACTACATTTGAGGACGTTACAGTTGAGGCGGAAGATGGCACCATCGGTGAGGAGGAAGAGGTTGCTAAAGATGATGACGACGATGATGTGGGTGTGGTTGCGGATTGATTGGGCGTAAGGCTGTTGTCACGTTTTTGTGAGTTTAACAAAGAGCTGCTTATATTCGAAGCACTGTTATTTTGTTGATGTTTGCTGCTGCTGTTTAGGAGTGAGGCCGGCGTTAAAGTATCCGCTACACCCTGGGTAAGTTTATCCATTTTCAGTTCTTGCTCTTCGATCCTATTGAAATGATTGGAACTCATTTTATGTGCATCACTATTTACATGTAAACCTTTGACAGTCATTATCCAAGGTTCATCGGTATTGCAGCCCGGCTTGGAATCATCACTAAGGAAGAGAATAAAATAGAGATTTAATAAATTGTGTTGGGATTTTTAATTTTGTTCTATAGATTAACTTACGAATCGGAATTTTCAGATTCAGTTTCGCTTTCATCGCCCTTTTGTAGTTTCCATTTTTTATAGCGATCAATCAAATCAATAAGGTACGAATTTTTCTTGGCTTTTTTTATAAAAGGATACTTGAGTAATTCTTTCGCTGTGGGGCGCTAAAATAAAAAAAGTTATAATCATCTCAGTAGTTTTTTTTTTGTTTAATTTGCATTCTTACATTCTCGGGATCCTTGTTAAGGCACGCTTCAACAAAATCCTTAAAAGATTTTGTATAGTTTCCCGTCAATTGTGGCGGATTATTTTTGGGTATAAGAAATAAGACACGCATGGGATGTAATTCAGAATTAGGAGGTTCCCCTTTGGCCAATTCTATTGCTGTTATACCCAGTGACCAAATATCGGCCTTGGAATCATACATGGACTGTTTGATAACTTCGGGTGCCATCCAAAATGGTGTACCCACAAAGGTATTACGTTTTGAGGTGGTGTTTGTCAATTGTCCGGCCACACCAAAATCAGCCAATTTAACATCACCCATTTCGCTTAACAAAACATTGGCCGCCTTAATATCACGATGTAGTTTCCTTTCCGAATGCAAATAGTCTAAACCCTTGAGTACTTCACGCAATATGATCGCTATATGCATTTCTTCGAAAGAACCAGCTTTCATTAGATCCAGCGCTGAACCACCACCCAAATATTCCATAATAATCCATAGTTTTGTACCCTTAAGAAAGGATCCATAATATTTGGTGACAAAGGGTGAATCGCACTGCGATAACACCATAATTTCCTGTTGAATGTCTTCAATTTCATCTTCAGCTTCTTCCAAGTCAATTATTTTTATGGCTACCACCTGAAAGGAATGGAATTAACGGATCAAATTAATTGTAAAGAAGTGGTTTTATTTATTTACTGAAACTTACCTGTTGTGTACGATTATCAATGCCTTTGAATACCTCACCAAAAGATCCTTTGCCAATACGTTCCTGCTTTGTGAAGATTAGCTCCGGATCGACCTTTTGCTGTTAGAGAGAAGTAATATTTTATAATGTTTAAGTTTTTCACAGTCATTGCTATATAAAGCCTCTAAGCAGATATATTTGAATCAGTATTTAGTTAATTAGTAATTTTTAATTAGTAATTCGAAATAAAATTTTTTTTTTTTGTATTTTTGTGTAAATTAATTTTGTTGGTAATAATTTTCCAAAAAAAAAAAAAAAGAAATACTTTAGGAACTTTTAGCAAAATTTCATAATTTTTAATTTTAAGAAAAATATCTAACAAAAACAAATTGAACTTTTATATTTTTTAAAATTTTATATGAAAAATGATTATTAAACCAATAACTTAACACTTCTCCAAACACTCCCTATTAGTCCTCCATAATTTTAGATAAATTCCGAACAGTTGGTAACCCTTTGAAGTTTAATATGTGTTTGTTGGTAAGACGTTTATAAAACGAGTGAAAAAATTACATTCACAAGAATGTGGTTAAAAAGCAAAAATATGCGATAAAATAAAAAAAAAAAATATAAAAAAACAAATAGTAATTGATGATCTCATTTTTTGGCAGCGGAGTGGTGTTGGAGCAGGAAAAGTAGCCCTTATCTTTGTCATTAAAAAATACTAATTACTTTCTAAAATGAATATAAAAACATATGAACATTTTACAAATAATAAAACTGCAGCAGCAAGATCAGCTGCTGTTCTAAACACAACACCACAAATATTTGCATTTAAGCAACTCAAACTCACCTCTGTCCACGACATAGTGGTGCTGGTAACGGACAGCTGATGGAAGCGTTGACACTGTGTCAAACTGCCCCTGCAGTCGATGCAACTACGACCTTTGATATCGACACTAAGCTATGGCTTCCTCTTCCGCCTTTTGCGAGTTTTGCAGATACAACAAAAAACAAAACAACAAGACACTTCTCCCTTAATTGAAAAAACAACAATGATCTACGTCTACTTCCGTAAACATCAGCAGCAGCAACACAAGCGTTAACAGCAGCTCTAACTCTTCTAGGCATACACAAATATCACACTCGACGGAACGTTGGGTATGTGAGTTGTATATTTGTGGTATGCAGCGCCAAGAGGTGGAGAGGAAAAGTGCTAGGTGTGTTAAACTAAATAAATGATCGTGGGACCCCCTTTTTCACGTCTTTCAATTACAGCAACTAGTCTTCTTCTTACTCACCACGATAGCTACCAAAAAATATACCAAACTGATATTTATTGTCAGCCAGCCAGGCAGCCAACCAGTCAACAACAATTTGGACTTAAACGGGAACAGATTGACTATTTTGTGTCTTATTGTTTCTTGTCTTTTGTTTCGCAACTTGCTGCATTCACACCAGCAACATACATACACACATTTAAAAAATATATTATTATATATATAGTTTTTTTTGTTTTCTCAATATGATTTCTTTACGCTACGTTTACAATTCGTCGTTGCCAGCCAGTCAGTCAATATTTTGTCTGCTGTGACCCTTTATTTGTAGGTTTTTCCCTTTCGGAATTTTCTTCTTGACTTGGAGACAAAAATTAACAAAACATTTTCCACATTTGGCTCAATTTTTATTAAATTATATTTAACTGTTCGTTTTTTTGTATGCTCTTTGCATATAAATTAGAATTAAATTTGGAATTCTTTTTTCTTTTCTAATCTGTGTCGAAAGACGGATCTTGTTTTACCACTTCTTTTTATGTTTCATTAATTTCTTCCACTTGCTTTGTTTTCAATTTGTTTTTCACTGTCTGTTCTCTCTTTTTTTTTATTTATTTGTGGATTGTCTTTTTTCTTGTTGTTTTTGCTCTTAAATTGTGACAGCCTTTTTTTGTTAATCAACTTTCTTTTTTTCAACGTTTGTGATTTTGCAGATTAGATTTGTTATAAATATTTTCTTTTTGATGCACTTCTATATAGAATGATTTTCGTTTAGTGGTTTACAAAAAATATGATGTCGTATTATTAGTTATTTGGAAAATAAACAAATTTATGTATTTAATAACAATAGCAGTTATGTAAATAAGTCAAATAACTTTACTACACAATTATTCTTTTGGTGTTTTTGCTCTTGATTCTTTACTAAATTTTTTTTCATGTCAGTAGCACACGTAATACATATATGAAAGTTAAATGCAGTGAATTGACAGCTGACGTGAAAATGTAGCCAGATGTAATGAAATATTGTATTTTCATAACAAACAGCTTTTATTCATTTTAGAAAAATCGTAAGTTTTGTTATATTATTAAAATATATAATTATTGGTGATTTATGAAAATTTATTATGAAATTAATAAATTAATTATTAAAAATTTAATAACTTTACAAATTTGTTTATAACAAATTATTGTTTACTTTAGAATTTTATAACCGTTATAAATTTTTCGTCGAGAAAAATATAATACAACTCTGAGTTTTCATTTTGCTTTTAGTTAATTTCTTTATTTTGACGTTTCATTATTTGGCGGTTTTATGTAGCTATGGTTTTTTTGTCGTGTGTTTTAATTTGTTAATAATTAAAAGTTAATTAAATTGAGTAAATAATTAAAAGTCGTGGGCTTTATGTAAATAAGTAATAATGCTTGTGTTTAATTAAAGGAAATAGAAGTTGTGTGATATTGTTTGTTAAAAAACAGCCACCTATTAATTAATTGGATGCTTATTAGGTTATTAGGTAATAAAGGACATAAAGTGTTTTTTTTAGCAGCAGCATTAGTTTTGTGGTATCGTTAATTTTATATACAAAAAATAATTGCTGTTCTTTAATGGTGCACATTTATAATTATGTATTTTTAATATGTCTATTACAATAACCAAATTTAACAGCAGTTATTTTTTATGAATTTTTTGCTTCTTTAAATTTGACCGTTAATGTTGGGTTTTGTATGTTATACTTATTTGATTTTTTAAATATTTTATAATGATCCTCCTTTTTGTTGTTTGTGACAGCAAGTATAGAATAATGTTTTGTTATATATTAATATATATTTTTATTAATTGTATATTTTCAGAATGACTTATATATATCCTTACTTTTATATACTTTTGGTTTCCTGCCTTTTTTAAATTTTTAAATTGTTATGTCTTGACAATAATAATATTGGTACTATTATAAACAATAATATATTTCTCCAAAATAAACTCTCTTAATTTTCAAATTAACTAAAATATGAACATATGAACTGTTAAAGTATAAGGCCATTTCAAAATTCAGTTAAATTTGATGAGTTTAAGGATGTCGTAAAGAATAGTTTTGATCTCATTGGAAATTGGCGAAAGCCGTATGTAACTAACTTATCGATCATATAAATGGATATAAATTTATTAGGAATGATCGCTTACATCGTAGGGGTTTAGAGGTATGTATCTATATTTTTAATAAATTAAAATATAAACCTATTATCAAAATCTCCGCTGAAGGTTGTGAGTCTATGTTTATTGAAATAGTTGTTGGAAGTATGAAAATTCTTTTCTGAGTAGTGTATTTGCCGCTTGATAATACAGTGGTTTTTGAAAATTTGCATTATGAGTTGCTTTTAAGATACTCTGGTATTATAACTTTAGGTGACTTTAATTGTAACATGTTTATCGTTTTGAAAGCTAGTTTGACGAGGTCTACGTGTACACGTTTTGGTATTTCGGTTCATCACAATTCAAAACCGATTCACTTTAATCTCATACATGGTTCTTCTTCCTTGTTGGACTACTGGTTGTTGAGTAATCCCTCGATGATTTTGTATTTGGATTAGATACAACGTCACACCATTTCCCATCACTCATTAATTTTTGCTGCTTTCTGTTTGATTATTTCGCATTCTTATGATTTTATTGAGTTTCGGAATTTTAAAATGGTATTCATTGGAATGGTCTTTTATCTATGTTATCGGAATTCGATTCGAATACATTTTTGATGTCATCAGATGATGCTTGTCAAAGCTATATTTTGAATCATTTGCTTTACAATTTTGTGCCGGTAATTAGAAAAATAGTTAGGCTTTTCAGTCTGATAAATCTGCTTCTAACTAATTCCATTATAAATTTAAAAAATTTTGACCCTCTGTTATGGATTTAGATAAAATTTGGTGCACGTGTACAGAGGCATGTAAAATGAATTTTTTTCATTATTATTTTGAGAACTGTGGCAAATCTATAGCTTTGAAATTGATTAACATATTTATTTAAATGTCCATAGCTTTTTGTTATATAAATAATTTTCAAAATATATTTTGCAGTTTATTTGTCAAAGCTTGTATTTTAAGATATCATATAAAAATTTTGAAAATTTTAATTAACATTTTTTTTTTGTAAAAATTTTCTTTAATGACGTATATCTAAAAAAGTCCTTATTTAATTTTTTTATAATTTTTGGTAGGAAGCCTTGTCGGTATACTTGCTACAGAGAAAATTTCAGAGAGTTCAAAATTTTTAAATTAAAAATGGAATTACTCAGGTATAGAAATAAACCTGAAAATGCTATTCGGAAGGAAAAAAGAAAGTTTTACCCCAAGTTGTTTTCCTATTTAGATTGTTGTGGTATGTGGAAAGTCTTGAAAGGCTCTGTTTTTCGGATAGTGGTGATTGGTCTTTTGAAGTTCATGTTAATTATTTAAAAATATTTTTTTTGGTACTGGTGTAAACACTTTCAATAATAATTCTTTTGATTTTATTGATGCTGAATCGTTTTCTTTCCGATGTATAGGTGAGAATGATTTGTGTGACGTGGTGTGAGAGGTTAAGTCAAGATCTTTATGGATTGATAGAATTTCAATTCGTTTCTTTAAGATAATTCTTTCATATATTTTTATTATTTTGAGCCATCATGTTAATATCATATTGCTTACATCTACATTCCCTTTAGTACTAATACCTTAGTCTAAAAATGTACACGGTTATGAGGATTTAAGATCTATTTTCAGTTCTTCCTTCGTTCTCTAAGGCTGTCGGACATATAATAAAGGACCAAATGCTTTCTTTTTTTGTTCGAAATCGCTTTGTTCCTTCTCAGTACGCTTTCCGCCGTTTAATTTTTCTAAAACCGCATGTAAGTTGATTTTTTCTTACTTATCTGAATGTTTTCAATTTGTGGATATCAGCAGTGTGTACTCTAATTCGCTTCGCCTTTCAGCTGGTGTTCTCCAGGGCTCCGTCCTGGGTCTTATTTTATTTGTCCTTCATATTAATGATCAGTAGGTATCATATTGACAATTCTTGTTGCAGGTCATTTCTGTTCACTGATGACATAATGCTTCTGTTTAGTGGTAGACGATGTAAAATAGATTCTCTTCAATCGGGTATTAATAATAAACTTCAACGTTTATCTTTTCGGTCATTCGATAATTACCTGTCTATAACTCTTTTAAATTAAATTAAAAAAATGCTTTTGATTAGGTCTGTATGATTATTTTTTTTTAGTTTTTTAAGTGATTTGATCTCTGGTATACAGGATTTATGGAAATTTTATGGTTATTTAATTAAATTTTTCGTGTGGTTGGGGAGCCACTTATGTTGTACTTATATATTTTTCTCTTTTTTTTTTGCAAAGTAGTTTTAAGTTACAGTGTATCTCAACATAATTCTATTTCATAGTCAAAATCTTTGTCATACATATATATAACATAGATATTAATCTAACAATACATGTATAATTGGCCTTTAAGGCTTCCAATGTATTGAAATAAAAAAAATAAAAAAATAAAATAAATTCTAAAGCCCTAATGTTTGGTTCTTCTGATCGTATTTTGCTTGATCTAAATATTACGATTGATGGTTCTACTGTGGTTTTTGTTGATCGGTTGAAATAATTGGGAATTTGTCTTGATGGACGTTTGAATTTTGAAGGTCATATTAGTTAAATTAGCAGTAAAATTTCAGGGTTACTTTATTCTAAAAATGATTACCTACCATACCGTGTTCAAGTACGTCTGGCACAGTGTTGCCAGATGAGGGGATTTATACCCAAATTGATGATTTAAACTTGCATTTATGGACAGATTTTCGTGGGGAGGGCTTTGAGGATTTTCGTAAAATATGGGATTTTTTTTATTAAATAATACATTTATTCCATTTAAGATAAATTTAAATTTTTAAAGAAACATTGAGATAAGTTTTAAATTTTATAGATAATTGCGATGAATTTAATATGTAAGGAGTTTACGTTAAATATTCTATTTATAAAAATTTGTTGCTAGTTTTCTTTTTAGCGGAAATTTTCAATGAATTTTCTCTTTACATGTATATAATGTTGAATTATTTTTATTTAGTGAAAATATTGGATTAATTTCTGTGTATAGAAAATTATTTTAAAATTATTATTTGTTGTTGATATGCCGTTTACACCATTCGCTCTTTTTTTTTTTTTAATGAAAAACTACATTAATTTCATTGGGTTTTCCTTACAAATTAAAAGCAATTTTCAACTAATTTTTTCGAAAACCAAATAAAAGCTACCAAAATAATTATCTATGAAATAGTCTGTTTAACTCATTTCATAACATTAAGCTCTCATGGCTTTCGGTAAATTTTCAATTTATAGAAAAATTCAATATTTTATACGAAATTTTTGATAAATTTTCTTTTATGGAAAAATGTTTCTAACATTTTATTTTTATAGAAATTTTTTGAAAAATTATCTTTTTTTTAGGAAAATTTTGGTAAATGTTTTTATTATTATAGAAAATTTTCATTAAAAATTTCCATTTTTATGAATTTTTGACAAATTGCCTTTTTATATGAAATTATTGATAAATTTAAATGTTTTGGGAACAGTGATACATTTTCTTTTTATAAGAAATAGTAGAATTTTTTTTAATGAAATTTTTAGATAAATCTTCCTTTTATAGGAAATTTATTTTAAAAATAATGTTCGCTAAATTTCTTTTTATAAAACATTTTTATTTAACTACTTATAGACAATTTTCAATACATTTTTAATTGAAAAAAACTTAATTATATATTAAAATTTTTTGGGGGGACAGAATTGGGGATTTACATTTTAAAATTGGGATTTTTAGCTTCGAGTTTGGGGACATGAGGCAAAATTTTACTGGTCTGGCACATGCTTTATTAATGCCACAGATTTTATATGGACTTGAGATTTTTCGGGTTGTCCGGCTTACGTAACTTCTATGTTGAATCGTATTGTTAATATGATTGTGCGATATTTGTGAAGCTTGTAGACGCGACAATATATCTGTTTTTTTTTCTTGAACGTTTTGTTGGCTGTTCATTTTATAATTTCTTAATCTTACGTAATTTGTTATAAAGCAGGGGATTCCTATTCAACTTTTCTCTAAATTTATTTTTTCTCATTCTACTAGGAACCCTAAAAATTTAATGCCTAGGATAAATAAAATATTTTCTAAGCTTGCACTTATTGTTAGAATAGCACGATGGAACGACTTTCGGAAATAGTCGAAAGGTCGAAAGTAAACAAAAGTCAAAAATATTCGGACAAAGTCGAAAAGTGGAAATATTCGAAAAATTCACATTACTTAAAAGGAATAGTTTCTTTGTAGCTATTATTTAAACTATATCATCGAGCTGTTGGAAATATTATCGCAAAATTATATTTTTGTTTGTAACCAGCATTTTTTTAAATTTTCAAGTATTATTAGTCGAGCGTTTTTTTTATTAATAACTTTATTTTTAAAGGTATATTTATTACATTTAAATCTTTACATATTTTTAGCTTATTAATTATATTCATTGTTGGTCATTGTTCCGCAAACAATCAAGTTTTTCTCTGCTTCTTTATATGTATTAGCATCTCTACACTGGTGCATATTACTATAAACGCATTTAAAATGTTTGTTTTTCTTTGAAGTATATTCGTTTCTCTTAACCAAAAACAATGTTGTGTTGCTACAATAACTCGCGATATAACGGTACTTTTTTATGTAAGAAATATTTATTTCTTGCTTTAGTTTTTTTTTCTTTAATTTAGCAATCAGAATATATTGGTGATCATTTCAGTGAAATATTCCTATAAACGCAGTCGAGAAAAATTTGTCTAAAAAAGTAAAAATTGCAAAAAAACTAAAATATTAAAAAATTTTAACAGTTTTAGTTGTTTGTTTAACTTAAGGTAAGTTTTTGATGACAACATCTCTGTTTTCTGGATATATTTTTGTTTTAATTGGGAAATTCCATCAACTTAAAGGATGCCCAAATGAACTTTTCTTACAGAACAATAAAAAATTCAAATTCAATTTTTTCATGATCAAGGTTAACAGAGAAATTGGAGGAAAAATTAACCGTTCGGAAGGATTTATTCGAGGCTTTCTTAAGAAAGTGCAGAAATACGGAGTGCGGAAACCAACAAAAGGTAATAAAAAAAATTAAAAAAAGCAAATTAATAAAACAAAAAAAGAAGCCACCCGCAATAAACTAAATGCTACACAAATAAAAAATAAACTTAATCTTTCTGTTACTTCCAAACATGTTGCACACATTTTGCGAACAGATGGTAACATAAAATGGAAGAAACCAAAATGTAAGCCCATGCTAAAACAGCAACATAAGGAAAATCGTTTAAAATGTGCGTGCAAATACATAAAATGTACAGATGAGTTAAATAAAGTAATCTTTTCTGATGAAAGGAAATTAAATTTGGATGGTCCCTATTCATATATATCATGTATATCGAAATGCAATTTCGATGGAGGCAGTGTTATGGTTTGGGCAGCTTTTTCTGCTGCAGGAAAATCAAAAATATGTTTTGTTCCAATTAAAATGAACAGTGAAATTTATAATGAACTGTTGGAAGATGCTCTTCTCTCATTTGTGGATGAAAAAATGGATGAAGATTGCATATTCCAACAGGATAACGCTGCAATCCATGTCTCGAACCAATCAAAATTATGGTTTAATGAACATAGGGTTCTACTATTGGAATACTGGATTTAAATCCAATGGAAAATATGTAGGGGTACAGGACCGCAAAGTTTATGCAAGAAATGTATAGAATGAAACCATAATGAAAATAACGGAGTTATAACTAAAAATTAAGCAAGCCTAAGAAGAAATTGACAGTGATTTTCTTCAAAAATAAGTCGAATCAATGCCAGACCGAATTTTTGAATTTTAGTTTAAGTGCGTTTATAGGAAAATGCCATAAAATGGCACTAAACTTCTAAAATTACAATAAAAAAAAAAAAAAATTAAATGTACATTTTAAGTTTTTTGTTATTAATTTTTTAAGTGGTCAATAAATAATTTAAATAAATAAATAACTTTTGTTATTTTTTAGCCACATTTTTGGTAAGTTAATTAAAAAAAATTGATGTGCGTTTATAGGAATATGCACTAGTGTATTTACAAAAGCAACCTTATAAAGGGTTTTTCACTTTAATCGATAATTTTTTTGTTAAAAAATATTGTTAAACAAACAATGAGTATGTTTTTATTTATTTCTTTGTGTATTTTTTTTTTCTCAAATTAAAGTGATGACTGTGTTGCTAAAATACATTTTTATATAAATAGATAATATTTGTTTTTAACTGCAATTGTCCTTTTTCTTGTGTTTCTGTGGTTGTTGAAAAGAAATAAATAAGTTAAAAAAAAATTGCTACAATTTAACAAATCTACAAAATACTTATATTTTCATAAAAATATATAAATAAAAAAGAATGCTTAAATACAGTGGGAGCAATATGAGAAAGTATTGAAGAATAAATTGGAATAATTTTATTATTCCAATTAACAAGGGCAGTTAGCATTTACAACTTGTTGATGGTCCTTCAATGTGGATGCTGATTGATGACGCTAAATCTGGCTTTGACTATATTAGTGATTAAGCAAATTCTTAATTTCTGGTGATGCCTTGTATGGTTTTTTTAAACTTATGCTCTTTTAGTACTGAAGTTCCTCTTGAAAGTAAGATCACTTGAAATACCCTGAGGAAGGACTTATAATAAGCCTCCACTGTACTTTGTGTATGTGCAGCATTTAAGCAAATAAATATTTGGCAAAATAAAATCTAAAAAAAGGAATGTTTCATATTGTAGTTTTTTTTTTTTTTTTTTGTTATTTCAAGTTAAAAAATTCTGGTCATCTGTGCTTTTGAAATCGCAGTTAAATACTCACATGTTCCTGTATGAATGACCGTGTCTATACATAAAAATAAAAGTATCTATGTGTTTGAATGCATATGTTTATATTTCAGTGCAGTTTTGAAAATAACATGATGACCATTTTGCTGCAGGCGTTACGTGTTATTTGTGTTTAGTCAAGCGTTAAGGAGAGCTAGCATAGCAAGCATAACATCACTCCAATCATACTTCATACATGTGGGGATTCCAGGATTTTTTCTAAAAAAAAAAAAAATAAATAAATACAATTGTATGCAATGTTCGTGTCCTGCATATATACATGAATATGAATGCAGATATGTCTAAATACATTTCTATATATGTATGTATTGTGTTATATATGTATATGTATGTGGGTATGTATATAGATATATATGTTTATGTGTGGCTTTTAGGTACCCTTAACTTGTGCATACCTTTAATAAATTCATGGATTACATAATAAAGCTAGAGAGGTCATACCCAGCAAATGTTCTACATAGCAGCAGCTAGTTGGAGTTTGCAGCAGAATGCCTTTTGAAATACTCTTTCTCCATGCTTATTGACATCTTTCTGAGCTTAAAAAAATCTACAAAAGTTAATCTAATGGCCCCTCAGGTATGTTATTTTGTCAAAGTGTAAAAAACGGTTGTTATTGTTGCACATTGATATGACTGCCTCAAATGAAACACTTAAAAATTTCTCCATTTTTTTTTTTTTTTTTGGTAAATAATTAAATGATATGCGATATTTAACAACTACACTTGACGGACAGACAGACGGACGGATAGATAGACCTATAGACAAATGGACAGGCAGACAGATAGACAACATTTAAAGAATTCACTACAGAAAATCAAACTCCCAGGCAATTAAGTGCCTAAATGAGTCTTAAAATAACCTTTGATTCCCATCAATTTTATTTGGTACTCACTAAAAAACTTTTCATTTATAAAGCCATAAATTATAATTCCTAATATTAGTTCTACTCATCACGTTCATTTTCCCTTAAGCCTTATTTATAGAAATACCAGAAAAAAAATCCTTGAATCTAAAACAAACATTTATTCCTTCTTTTATTTGTTACTTTTTATTCACACAATTTTTATAAATATTTTATATGCTAAAACATTCCTTACATTCTCCATATTATGATTAACTTAAGTATGTCTTAACAGATTCCAACTGCTGGTTCAAATACCAGTATTTCGTTTTTTTTCTTACCGTTGGTATCTGTAATACTTAGTAGTATTTTATATTCCATTTGTAAATTGTTTATAAATCCAAGTAAAGCTTAAGTCATAAGCTTTTTTTCCTACAGCGCTACAGGCAGGAGAAAAAATACTGAAATGTGGAAAAAAATAATTTGAAGGAATTTAAACAGAAATGTTGTATGTAAAAAAAGTATGATTTCTTACTTTTTGTTTCATTTTGTATTAAAGAAACAACAAAAAAAAAAAAAAAAAAATAATAATAATAGTTGCTTTTTAAAAGAAACCTGTAACCAAGATCTTACATTATTAAGCCAATGACGAACGAATAAGTTGTAGTAAATAAATGTAGTTGTCGTTGTACATAATAAACGACTAAATGGAGGATGACCGAATAAAGAGGATATTTTAATATATTAAAAAAAAGCACCAAAGATAGTTATTGTTATTTATTTGCGTTAGAAAACTAAAAATTGTCAGTTTTCAGGAGTCTAATGCAGCATCTGGTGTTTAGATCAGAGCAGAAGATGTTGCGTCTTATAGATGGCGTTACTAAACATCATCCGGTTCGAAGAACCATAAACAAATAATAATCGTTATTTGTCCTTACACACTTCGTTTCACAATACCAAAGCAGAGTTTGGGGACTATTATTAGACAGCAGATATCATTTCCACTTGTTTGTAGTTGAAAGCTAAACAGTAGTGCTTCGAGCCGAATATTTCAATTTTATAATTCTGTAGAATTTTGGTAAAACAACTTAAATCGAATTACTATTTAAATTAACGTGTTAAAGACACATCATTTACACTAATCGGTATTTTACTACAACTATTACTTTTGGAGTTATAGTTGACGAAAAAAAAAAAAAAAATATACCCTTCCATAGAAATTGTTGATTTTTTCAATAATTTTTTACCTCTCCCAAAAAATTTTAAAATTCTAATTAAGTTGTTTTGTCAAAAGTCCACAGAATGTATTTATCTATTTTTTTCACCAGAATCCGCAATTGTATAATTTTCTTTTTTTAGAATTTAATAATTTGAAACATCATTTTGTTGAAATATCATTTCTGAAAATTTTCTGTAGATTTTTTTTCTTTGAATCAATAAAATCGGCTTAGAAGCAGTCGAGATAGGGACAAAATTTTCAGAAATATAATATTTTTCAAAAAACGAAAAAAAAGAAAATAAAATTAAAAATTTTTAAATTTTCAAAAAAGTACAAATTTTGCAACAAAAATACTTACCAATTTTAAAAAATTAAATAGCAAGATTAAAAAGAGGTAGGCAATTACAAAAAAAAAAAAAAAAAAAAAAATAAATAAAAACCTAAATTTAAAAAAGTAACAAATTTCCAAAAAAAAAAAAAATTAAGAAAAGTAACAATTTTCAAAAAAACATATTTTTGAACTTATATTGAAAAAAGTCACCATTTACAAAAATATTTAAAAAATTTAAAAAAGGGACATTTTTTTACAAAAATAACTTTAATATACATAATAACATGATTTTTAAATCAATTTTAATAAAGGAACTAAATTTCAAAAAAGTTCCAAATTAAAAAGTACCATTTTTTAAGAAAATAAATTAATTTTTAAATAAAGAACTTTTTAAAATTAATACTTTTTCAAAAATACCAATTTTTTAAAAAAATTTATTCAAAAATATTCAAAATAAACATACTTTTTTAAAAATTAACAGATTTTCAGAAAAACTGCAAATTTTTTAAAATTAAAAAAACAATCGATTTTCTTTGAAAAATTTAAGTTTTGAGAAAAATCAAATTTGCAAAAAAAAAAAAAAACATCTTTAAAAAAGTTACTTACTTTTAAATAAAGTAAACATTTTGTTATTTTTTAAGTACCAATTTTAAAAAAGTGCAAACCTTTAAACAAATTTTTAAAATTAAAAGACTAAAATTTACAAAAATCTCCTCTAAAAATAAATAATATTTAAACAAAATATGTACTGTTTTGTTCAAATTACCATTTTTCAAAAAACTACCAATTTTTTTTTTTTAGAAGGAGTACTAATTTTCAAAAAAAAAAAAAAAAAGAAAAAATGCATAAAAAATAATAATTTTTAATTAAAGCATTAATTTTGAACATAACACTGTTTTTAAAATTTAAAATAAAAAAAATATATACCTTTTAAAAAAAGTACCAACTTTCAAAAAAATATGAGAAAAATTACAAACAGGTAAGATTTTCAAAAACGCAGTTTTTAAAAGTTCTAATTAAAAATATATAATAAAAAATAACACTTCTTTTAAAAAAAGTACTAATTTTCAAAAAAGGTAAAAATTTTCTAAAAGTACTTTTTTAAAATGATATTCATTTTTAAATAATGCACAAATTTTCAAGAAAGTACTAATTTTCATATTAAAAAAAATCCTTTTTAAAAAAGTACAAACTTTCAAAAAATTTAAAAATTGCCAAAATTTAAAAAAAACTTATGTAGAAAAAAATTAATTTTTAAGCATTCTACCAATTTTTTTAAATTATAATTTTTCAACAAACTGCCACTTTTTCAAAAAGGACTAATTTTCAAAAGAAAAAAAAAAAAATAATAATAATAAAATAAATTAAAAACAAGAAAATGATAATAAAAAATAATAATTTTTAAATAAAGAAAAATTTTTTTAATTTACTTTTTTTTTTTTTTAAAGTACTGTTTCAAAACGTAAAAAATTTTCAAAAGTACTTTTTTTAATATATTTTTTTTAATTTTCAAAAAAAAAATCTAACTTCAAATTGAACAAACGATGTTCCTTTTAAAAAAGTACCAACTTTCAATGTATTTAAAATAGGTAAAGTTAAAAAAAATTTATCTTTTATTAAAATGTAATTTTTTAAATAAACTACCAATTTTTTTTAAATTATAATTTATACAATTTTATAATTTATAAAATATAATATAAATTTATTTTTATATTATTCAAAGACAAAAACTTGATAAATCAAATGGATATTAGATATTTTTTAATTGAAGTTTTAAAGGTTATTTTTTTAAGAATGTACACTAGGGAAAAAGTTGAGTTTTGCGGCATTATATAAATCATAAGCTTTTATAACAAAATATTGGTACCATTTAACAGAGGAAGATTTCATCTGAAAAATGAAAACCCGTAATATAAAGTAAAAATATACTAAAACTTTTCTTTTAAATTATAACAACAACATTTTAAAATGCAAAATTTTATAACGTTCTTCATAAGGCCTACAACGCTCAAAAACAATGTCATTTAGTTACCTTCTAGTATTTAATTTGCCACTAAGTAATTAACTATGCCTATGTAGCAGCGTCTGTCAGTCGATCCGTCCAACCGTTATTAATGTGAACATTCTGATCTAACTGTAGGTTACAACTTGCAAGTTATCTTAATGAAATTTGACATAAAACTTCCTTTCCAAGGAAGACTCAAGCGAATTTGGTTGAAATCGTCTTAAAAATGTTTTTTTTTTTTGCGAAATAAGGTTTTACAGTTTCCAATTAAGTGAAAATTATTCTATATAAGACTGCTCATCGAAAATATTCCTTTTTTTCTTTTTCTCTAGGATGTCAAATTACTTCGAAGTTTTGCAGAACCTACATTTTTAAAATAATTTATAAAATATTTACGAATATTATATCAAACCAATATGGGTGTCAAATGAAAGTCAAGAATCTCTGCAATATAATAATATTTTCTACTTAAATGCTGCAGCAAAAAACTTAAGAAAATATCCTGTTAAAAATTTTACCTTTTACTATTTATTTTCAAGTATCAGCCTGCAAAAATAATTCTAACATGTGAAAAAATCGTTACATGGATAAAACTAGAAACCATCCGTGATAAAACTGAGTAACTAGTCTCGCTGCATGATGTCAAATTTCCTCTCGAAAGGATTTCAAATTTTCGAAAGATACACAATTTTTAATAATATAATAAAATATTTACGAATTTTATATCGAGCCCAATATAGCTAAGAGTTACGAATCCTTGTAATATGACAATATGTTTCATTTAAATATTCCGGTACAAAGATGTAAGAAAATATCTTTTTGAAAATTTAATACTGTAATATTATATTTATTACTTAATCACGTATTTCATGTAAAGGAATTTTTCTAAACATTTTGTTCTGCAATATTTAAAAACTTTTGTTATATTGGAGGGATTCATAGCTGTCATTTGACATCCATATTGGGTTGATATAATTTTGGTAAATATTTTGTAATTTTTTTTATACTTTTTTCCTAAATTTTGAACTTCATTTAAGAAAAGTTTTACTATTTACCTTTGCTTTCCTGGTAAGCTAGCAGGTATAATTTGAAACAAAAACAAACTACTTATTTTTTGCCTGAATAACTAGTTATTTTTGTCCGAGTTGTCCACAAATTCATGTAGTTATTTTTTGACTCTAGGGGTACTCAAAACTATGTGCCTAAACGAAAACAAAAATAAAAAAAAAAAAAAATGTTTGCCGTCAGTGAGACTCGAACTTGGACACACACTAACCATTCGTTCTTACTAACTAACGTCTTACTCAGTACACCATCTCACACATAGCATTTAAGCGACAAAAACTCTATTTAGTTTAAAATATCTTTTTAGACATTTTGTTATAAAAAACTAACAGCTTCAGAATGGGGTTGAACCAACAATCTTCTGGTTGTTAATCCGGCGCTCTAGCCAACTCAACCACGTGATTGTAGTATTACTGTGCTATTATACTATTGAGTACTTATTAATGTAATACCGAGTAGGCAAATAATAATGACGCCTCATTACCAAGAAACTACTTTAATAAGTAGTTGTTATTACCGAAAACCAAAAAGTTTTTGCTGGGTATAAACTCAAGTTTTATACATATATCGATATTTTAATGTACGAAAAATTTTTTGGGAAATTTTCACACAGTGTATTTAAACAAATTATATAAAACCATTAAATGATAATTAATTTTAAACAAAAAAAAAAATAATTTTATAAAAATTACAAAATCTCCAATAAAGAAACTTAAAAAAATACGTAAAAAATTCTATTTTTTAAATAAAGCACCAAGTTTTAAAGAAGTAAATTTTTTATCAAGAAAAGTATTCATTAAAAAATTATGTTAAAAAAAGAAATTTAATAGTGCCAAATTTTAAAAAAGTACCTTTTATCAAGAAAAGTATTTATAAAAAACTAGAAATATTTGACAAAATTAAACAAGAAATTAGTTATTACAAAATTTCCAAAAAGTTTATTATTTTCTAAAAGAATAAATTCAATTAAAAAAATTTAATTTTTCAAAAAAACTTTTCGCTTTGACGCTTTTTTTGTTTTAACGATTTTTTTCTGTTAAGGCGATTTTTAAGTATTTTTTGCTTGCTGATGCTTTTTCATTTTGACAAGACGTTTTTTTCATTTTGGCGTTTTTTTTCTGTTTTGTCGATTTAGTTTTCTTTTAGGGGTTTTTTTTTCATTTTGATGAATTTTTTCGTTTTGGCTATTTTTTTTTAAATTGCCATTTTTTTCAATTTTTTTCCGTTTAGGAGATTTTTTCTTTTGGCGATGTTAATCCTCTTATTTTTATGATAAAACCAGTAATGGCCTCTGGTTAAAACTGTAAAATATAATTCAGATGTATTTTCAATCTTATCGACATGGAATTTATTTGGGATAAATTTGGAAATCTTATTCCCAATACCTGTAAATCGCACTATTCCTTCTTCAACTGTATTTTTCAATAACAACCACCGAATCTAAATTCGGTTTTTACACAAAAGTAACAACCATATCCCATCAAATATCAAAATGAGCCTTGACATCTTAAAAAAAAAAAAATGTTATATTTGCTAGTTGTTGGTTTGCTAGTGGTTTTTTTCTTTTATTACTTTTTTCTATCTCTCTATCTCGTTTGTCTTTATACATTTTATGGAAATAATATTCTTGTCAGGATTAAAAAGGGTACGTGACTTGAAAACTAATTTCAACAACTATTTGAAACAATGAATATTCTAAAAGAATTTGAATAAAAGAAATAGCAACGAAAACAAAAAAAAAAAAAAAAAAAAAAATGTATCGCTGAAAAAACATATATATTACAAGATCGTTCATTTGGTTCTATGTTTATCAGAACATTGTAGGTTTACTAAACATATTTCCCCCCTTAAATATGAGCGGTGTTCATAACATATGTTCAATAGAAATATTTCTTTTCTTTTTGCTCTCTCCTAACAACGCACAGTGGTTCCAATCGCAAAGTTGTTGGTAATAAATCTGTATTTCCTAAACTGCTAGTCGGATCGAATTGACATGTATGGAAAAGTTGTAGAAGTGTATCCAAAAATTATCTTGTAGATACCCTAGGTCTACAACTGAGATTAACGCTGATATAATATGTGAGATAACGTAAGCAGAAGAGAGTAACCATTTTGTTTATATTATGTTAAATGTTAAATAAGGGCTACACCTATTCTAATAAATCCTATAAGATATCATTATTTTCGATTAGTTATAGAGTAAACATATATTTTTTATTTAAAAAATTTGTACTTTTTTAACACAATTTTTGTAAAAATATTTTTTTTAAATGTAAAACAATCATTAAAAGAAAACTATTTTACAAAAAACATTGTTTTTTTTAGTAATTTCCAAAATATACAAGAACACACACATACAAACTTCCGTGTGTGTGTATTTTTTTGACAGTTCATCTTATAAGATGGTTGTGTAGAGAACCTACACGTGAAATAATTCTCTCAGTGAGCGAATTTGACACTCTCTGACAGAAAAATCTTACATATTATGTTACTTTGAGACGGGCTGTCACCTTGTAATAATATGAGATAAGCTACAGGGAGTCAAAGTTGAAAGCCTTGATTATGTAAAAGTTTCAAAAAACCGTAACTTCTACAAATCAAGTCCGATTACAAATTTTTGTAAAGTGCTTGGCGAAAGTTGGTTTTTTCTTAAAATCTGCACTCTTGCATTCGAATTTTGGAAAGCAGTTTAGTGCCAAATCAATCTAAATATATTATATTAATGAAACAGCGTCAATAAATTAAAAAAAAAAAAAAACTCGCGCAATATTTTTTTTTTTGATTTATCGCTAAACATGAATTTTTTTTCAAAAATTCACCATTTTCGACCAATGCTGGATGTAGAGTGTAAATCTAAATCAATTTTAAATTTCTTTATTAAGCATTAATGAACCCTTGTCTTTTGAAATATGTAAAGAAAAAAAAAAAAATATTAATAAAACTTTGAGAAAAAAGTTAAAGAATTGCACTATATTTTTGTAAAAATAGCTATTTTTCGTACTAATTTCAGAGTGCTAAATTTGAATATTTTTCACGGCCAGATGAATTGAAATAAACCAAATATTTTTTAAGCATATTATTTTAGAATGTATTAGAAATTACAGAATATTTAAAAAATTCCTACTTGTACCTCGGGACTAATTTCCGAAAAGCTTAAATATAAATAAGTCGAGGAAAAAATTAAAAACTCAAAATTCAAACTTAAATATCTTTTTAACTGTCGGAGTTAACTAAGGTCAGTATTTTTTTTCTTTATCCCTCCAAGCACTTTACAGAAATATAAAAATCGGACTTCATTTGTAGATTGATTTTTTTCTTTTTTGAAATTTATTTATTTATTTATTATTTATTTGTAACTTCTACAGCAAAACTTTCGTCTTAAAAAGAAGAAATCTTTCGATGTTGTTATTTATAGAGAAACTAGATTGTTGATGCCATAGGCATTTTTTATGGCAGTGCGGTTTCGATTTTAAATGATCAGCTCTCAATTGACCATAAACACGTGTGCAGTCTCAATGGCAAAACTCTATGAATTGGGCTTCGAATTGGTACCTCATCCCAATTCTCCGGATTTAGCCCCTAGTGACTACTTCCTATTTCCAAACCTAAAGAAATATTTTTTCATGTTATGATTATAGTTTTACATATAATTGAACAATCCTATTATATTATTATACCACATTGACATATTACCTCATGTTATCATATAGTTGTCCAATGTTATCATATTATTATTTCAATGTGTCATATTATTATTCCACCTTATCATACATTAATAAAAATTTTTATTATTATTTTTATAAAATTTTGATTGAAAAATTTTATATTTATTCATATATTAACTAAATGAGAATTAGCTTGAAGTTTGTGAAAAGTATAAGTATTATACTTATTTGTAACATTTTATTGTTATAGGAATAATAATATTAAAATGGTTTAAAAACAGAATATGGTTTAAGCACAAGGAAAAAGATTGCAAATAGTTAATGGTTGTAGAAGTAATAATATGTTTCATATTAATAAAATTCTGTTTCTGGTAAAAATATTTAAACATATAATTTTTGCATTTAATCATATTAAATTTTTTTATTAACTGTAAACATTAAGTGACAAAATTGAATCAAAATCATTGTTATCATGGACACAGAGTTATTAAAGTTCAATAAAATTAACAATGAGAATATATTATTGTTGTAGTGATCATGCTGTAACCATATTTTTTCTCTGCGTGTTGTTAGATGCATGGATTGGAACATCGTAGTTCATGAATATTAGATAGTGTTTTGAGAAACAGGATGCAAGTAACTGGTCATACATCAAAACTTTTGATTTATCAGATATGAAAAACAAATCAATCAATGTATTGAGTAGAAACGATAATATTTGCAGGATCAAGATTAAATGAAGAATTAATGAATTCTTATTCAGTGTTAAGCTTGTATCAATTGATAGATTTGAGTTGAAATCCCCAGCTATAATGACATGCTGTTAGATCTTTGAGTAATTTATAGAAGTGATTGAAATCAATATTATTCCTAGGCTTATAAACAGTACCAATAAGAATTTTTCATCCGCCAATACATGTTTCAAGAAATAGATAATTTTGTCATCGCTCTTACACTTAAATATACAGGGTATTCCTTTATCGACATAGATTGCTACTCTACCATATTTGTCTGATCTATATAAGTTATAGCTATATAAGTTATAGCCTTTCATCGAAACCAGGGAATCAGTTGTTGAATCACTGAACCAAGTCTCAGAGACACAAATTATGTTTACACCAGAGTCCTCGAAAATTAATCTAAATTCATAAATTTTTCTTGAATGGCTTTGTGCGTTAATATTTATTTTTACGTATTCAAGGTGCTGAACTTTGACACCCTGTAGTTTATCTCGTACAATTACAAAATAATTTTTAACTACATTTCTACAACTTTTCCATACATTTCAATTTGATCCGGCCAGTAGTTTAGGAGATATAGATTTTATGCCAAAAAAATTTGCGCTTGTCCCCACTGTGCAAAGTTTGAAGCTTATCATGATGTTTGATCTCCACAATAGGAGTTGTAGATTGTTTCCTTATGTAGTCCTCATGACTTTTGTTATTGAAGAGGAATTTAGGATTCTTTTTGTATGCTAAACAAATATTTGCGTACGTTTTTACATTTACAAATACATTTTTTGGGTAAAGAATTTTGCGTTTTTAATGGTATTTTATATATATTTTTTTTGGTAACATTCTTTTCCATCAAACAGTATTCATATTTATCAATGTTAATGTTGTTCGTTGGTTAAAAAAAAATATATCTTCTGTTTTTAACTTGAAACTGGTACCTTTTTGTCAATTTTTGTTCTTGATATTTTTGTCACCGTATATTTGTAGCCTGTTTGAAAAAAATACGTGTGAATTTCCTTATATTATTATCACGTATCATTTCATCTTTGTAATATATATATATATATATATATATATATATATATATATATATAAATAACCATGTATATTTTACTTTATTATTTTAAAGTAAAAATAGTAAAACTGTTTTGTTATATACAAGTTTTATATTAAATTTTTTAACACTTTTATTTGACGTCATAAAGGAAAAAAGAATATAAATAACATTGGGCGTTATTTGTTATCTAATAGCGAAAGTTCAATAACCCTTTTTATATAGATACTATAAAATCAATCATTTTATTTTTATTTACAGTGAAAATTATTATTTATTTAATATTATTATTTTTTTTAATCTTTAGGGATTTGAAATTATATAAAAACTAATTGCTTATGTACTCCTAGTATAAAAAAAGAAAATATCTTAATTAATATTTATTAATGCCTTCACATTTAGATAAGATAAAATGTCATTGCTCTATTGACAGTCAATGAATGAATGTAACTTGTATGCAATTGAAGGGGCTTTTGAAATTCTGATGACCAAATCAATTAATTGATAAGATTTTGCATGAAATATGTTGTTGCCCTGCATTAAAGCTTTCTTATTTACATGACATAATTATGATGGACAATAAAATCAGAGAGAAGACAATAAAATGAAATTAAATATTTTGAGAATTTTTTAATTCTAAAATACTTTAACGAACACTTTAAAGTTTTAAAACAGAATTTTGCTTCAATACATTCGGGATTGAAGTTTTTATACAGACTTTATTTAAAAAATTTTGAATGAAAAATGTCTCTTTATGCCGGATATATGGACTGACGAATTTTTATCATCTAATATATATAAATTGACATCTTCTTAACATATTTTGTCAATAAGTTTTGCGAAATTTCGAAATTTTAGCAAAATTTCGATTTTTTTTGCAAAATTTCAAATTTTTGATAAAATTATAGATTTTTAGAATTTTTCATTCCAATAAATACTATCCCCAATTGTTCAGGAGAGCATAAAAACTGTTTTATTTTTATTCATTTTTCAACATTTAGCAATTCGGTCTTCTACGATTTATTAATAATACGTCTACTAAGTCTCGTTCTATTTTATAAATCATCCGGAATACGACATTATGCCCTAGAAGAATTCTCAAAGGAATACCTGCAGGTAACTTCTATTCACTTTGAGTGTTTCGCTGGTGATTTAAAGCTAAGCTCAGTGTATTTCTTACCACGATTTTCAATGACCAAGAAGAAATTTGAAGAATTCTTTAACACACTAAGAGAAAGTTTCCTGGCATTTGGCGACTATAATGCCAAAAACACTCTTACTGGGTTTCTAGATTGATAAATCCCTTAGGTAGACAGCTTTATAAGGTACTAGTTGATCGCAAAAATGGCATAGATTTCGTATCTCCTGGACATCCAACGTATTGGCCGGCTGAGACTAGAAAAATTCCAGAATATAAATAGAAATTCAATAACTATAGAAATTTCATATGACTTAACTTCTGACCATTCTCCAATAATAGTAATATATTATGGAAGGACTAACATACTAAACTATGCTACGAATACTTTCTATAGGATAAATTGGTTAAAATATGGAAAATATATCAGTAATCACATCCACACAAATCCATATTACCAGTGTGAGGAAAATATAAACAAATTCGTCAACAACTTTACGTCGTTAATTAATTCAGCCTTGTATTATTCAACAAGTCACATTTTTAAAAAAGATAATAAGCATATTTCCAATTATGACATTGAGAAACTTCTTCTTGAAGAAAGAAAACTTAGAAGAGAATAGCAACAAACCAGATATCTAGCTGCAAAGTTGAGGCTGGCCACAGCAATTAGAAGAGGATCGCCAGAGTAGAAATTACATTGAAAGTTTAACAAATAATAAATATACTATTTTTTCCTTATGGAAGGCCGCGAAAGATATTAAGCCATTGGTAGAGGCACAAAGCAGAAGATAAAGCCAATTTATTTGCATGCTATTTAAACTCAGTCTTTCAACCGAATCCCCAAACAAATAATTTTGTATTGGGAGAGATACCTGACACTACATTAAATTACTATATATATAATTGCTGTTAGCCCAGAAGACATTAATACAGTTATCAAAGAAAATATAAATGTTAGAAAATCACCTGGATGTGATTCAATAACACCATTCAAGATTAAAAACCTACCTAATGTGGCAATAATCGTGCTATCAATTTTAAATGCGATTTTAAGATTCAAAATATGGAAATCCAAAAATATGGAAAACTTCTCAGATTAAAATGATACCAAAGCCATGAAAGGATTTTACTATACCATCTTCTTATAGACCTATTAGCCTAATATCTTGTTTGTCATAGCTATTCGAGAAAGTATTTCAACAGAAAATTATACCATTCTTGAACGAGTTTAAGGATTACGTTGATGAGCATGGGTTGACTACAATGTCGAAGAATTCGGTTATATTATACCTTGCTTCCAAATCACATTCTTGTCACATGTAATGAGAAAACGGCTCCCAAAAGAAAAATATGTAAAGAGCGAATAACTTTTTTGCCCTGTTCAAATGTGAATGGCACAGACAAACTGAAATTGTTGGTTGTTGCAAAATCAAATAAACCCACGCGCCTTTAAATGCTTTTTCAATAATCCTATAACATACAACACCAGTAGTAACGCCTGAGTGACATCATTTATATTTAAGAACTGGTTCCATCACGAATTTGTTTCCCACATAAGTTAATTTTCACCAATTAGTAAAAGTAAGTTGTTCATAAGTAAACATTTTTTAGGTCCCAGAACTTTTGGCTTCAAAAGGTCTGCCGCAAAAAGCAGTTTTGTTTTTAGATAACGCGACGTGTCACTCAGTTGAGGAACTAAAAAGTGATATCGGCGCTTATTCAACCGTTAGATGAAAACGTTATCAATTTGATTAAATTAAATTATAAAAGACAACTGCTCGCTCACCCATTTGCTTGGCGAGCTATGCCCTGGGATAAAATATCAGTGTCCAATATCCGAAAATGCTGGAACGCCTTGCTCTAATTCGGTAGTGAATGGAGTGCAGAGGATAACATACCCTTAAAAATTTTACAAAATATAATTCAGGAAGAAAACGAAGATCTTTCAACTATTGATACACTTGTAGCTCAAATTGGAACGGAACATCTTTTCACGAATGCTGACATAAACAACTGGATTCAGGAAGAATTTCATGTGGAAAGTAATGAGGAGCAAAAGGAATTATCAGATACGGAATCGGAGGATTTATACGATTGCAGTCATGAAGAAAACAAAATTAAAGTTTATAATTGTATAACATCGATTAACATATGCATACAATGAATCACTACGTGATTCAGCTGTTATTAAAAAAACAAAAAAATAATTTACCAAAAAAGCAACTCAAAACTTCCAATTTCTTTAAAAATGTTTAAAATGTAAATATATCAATGAAAACAATTCTAATTTTAAAAATTACATAAAATTTTTCAATAAAATTTTTTGTTCTGAAAACTGAATTTTCGCGACAGATCTGGTTTTTAATTAGTTGCGCAAATCGAGCTTGCACTGTATTTGCCTGAACTTTGCATTTGTGAATTATTCATAAATTAATTTATAAAACTATGCGATAAATTAAAGATTATTGGGTGGATATCATCTGATGTGTGAAATAAATCCTCCAAATGATTTTTCGCTGATAGTCTTTCTAAACTCTTCTTTTTTTTTTACACCAAAGTAGTCTCAGATAAATTTAAAAAAAGTAAGTAAAATTCGACGAAGAAAATATCTGCAGAATATTTTAACCTAAATTTTAATCGGCTTTCAGGTCATTTCTTAAAAATGGACTAGAAATGACTCCCTATAAGGAGAGATAAAGGTATTGAAAAAAAAAAAAACGAACAAATGTTTCCAAAAAAAAAAGAACTTTTTCACAACTTCAAAAGTAGAACTAACTAAGTGCATATTTTGCACTTTTTTGGAAGTTAATGAAAATTGCTTCCAAAAAAAGTGAAAATAAATGTATTCTTAGCAGGAAAAAAATATATACAAATTTCACAAATTGAAAAGCATTTTTATTAACTATTAACAAAGCTAAAAGCATAATTTTCTTAAAAGAAATGTATAAATATAGTTTTAAGAGAAGCACTTCGAAAGCAATGAACAAGAAGCATAAAAGAACAACATTCACCAATGACAACCATGGGTTAAAAAAACATCTGCAACTCTTTTTCAACACTAAGCGCTTCCCTTCAATGACAACACAATGTTAAAATCATGACTTTTTCAGTCCTTTTTTAGTTCTTTTTTTACTAAATATTTATGCGAAAATAATTGAGCTTCGAACTATTTTTTTATTTTTCTTTGATTTATCTGAGAACACTTTGGTGTAGAAAAGAAAAGTTGAGAAGATCATAAACCAAAATTTTGCCGACCAACGAAAAGTCCTTTAGAGGGTTAATTACACTAATCAAATGCTATAAATTGCAGATGGAATGATTTCGACCCTACATGATGATCGTCAAATTTGTCGCATAGTGTAATATGGAATAAAAAGAAATAAAAAAATTATATGTCTTCTTTTATTTAGATAAAAACTAGTAATATTTTCAAAAATATTTTAAGCAAAAATATGAGATTTAAAATTTCATCTATTATTCTCATTCTCATTTTTTTTTTCTCATACATTAGAGATTTAATAGAAACAGCTGATTAAATTGAAAGTAACCGAATAAATGAAATGCGTGAACTGCAGCACATGAAAAAATAAATTTGGCGATTTTCAAAGCGCATGTGAAATGACAATCTTCCACATGATCTGAAGAGCAAACAATGAGTGTAAAAAATGCATATGTACTCGTAAATAAAAAAACTCTGAGTATCTCTACTCCTTGATTGAAATTTAAATATCTGGCTCCGTTAGAATTTAAAGTACGATTAATTTTATAATTAAGTCAAGCTAGCTTTCTACGATATCTGGGGGTTTCACAAAGCTCTGGAAAGAAGCAATCATACAGAAAAATGCTTAAGAAATTATATATAGGTTATACACTCACTTCTCTTATAACATCAGAGAGCGATACTCTCTAGTTTTAATTAAATCGAAGTATCTCGCTGTATTTATCTTATTAGCAAAATTGCTTCATGTCAACCTTTCTTTTTTTTTACCTGGGCTACTTCAGATTGAATGTTATGCCTTGAGGGATTTTAATAATCCATAATAATATGATATGATTTGAGATGTTGAAGGACATTAAATAGTAGAAAATATGAGTGATCAATGATCACCAATTACAAATTATTTCACAAAAAAAAAAAAAAAAAATCTTTTTTGAATTTATGATTTACTTAATGTTTTCTTAATGAAAACGTCAAGGAAATATGATCACTAATATCATTTTCTATTTATGAGAAAAAAACGAAGGAAATCGAATTTTTGGTGAAATATTGATTTTTTTTATAAAATTTAGAATTTTTGGTGAAATTTGGAATTTTTAATGAAATTTTTGCGGAATTTTGAATTTTAGTGAATTTTTAGTGGTTTTTTTTTTGTAAAATTTTAGAATTTTTAAATATTTTTGTAAAATTTTGAATTTTTAATGATTTTTTTTTTTTAAGTAGAGCAAAAAATGTGTGTCAAATTATGCAATTGTGTTATTTATTAAAGTATTTATGAGAAAAAAATATTTTTTTATTTAAACGAAGGAAATCGAATTTTTGGTGAAATATTAATTTTTTTTTGTAAAATTTCGAATTTTTAATGAAATTTTTGGGGAATTTTGGATTTTAGTGAATTTTCATATTTTTTTGTGAATTTTTAGTTGTTTTTTGGTAAAATCTTGGAATTTTTAAATATTTTTGTAAAATTTTTAAATTTTTTTTAATTTTTTGTAAAATTTTGTATTTTTAGTGAATTTTCGGATTTTTAGTAAAATTTTAAATTTTTGATGAAATTTTGGATTTTTATCGAATTTTCGGATTTTTAGTAAAATTTTAAGCTTTTGGTGGAATTTTTGAATTTTTTTTTGTTTTTGTGAAATTTTCAATTTTTGATGAAATTTGTGGTTTTTAGTCAAATTTCAGTTTATTGTTGAAATTTCGAATTTTTGGGAAAATTTTGGATTTTTAGTGAATTTTAATCTTTTTAAATAATTTTTGGATTTTAGATGAAATTTTAATTTTTTGCAAAATTTTTGGTTTTTGTTGAAATTTTTAGTAAAATTTCTAATTTTTGGTGAAATTTATTTTTTTATTTTATTTTCTTTATTTTTTGTGAAATTTCAGGGTTTTGATGAAATTTTGGTTTATTGATCAAATTTCGAAATTTTTAGTGAGTTTTAAAGTTTTTCGTGAAATTTTAGATTTTTAGTGAAATTTTGTTTTTTGATGAAATTTCGGATTTTTGTTAAAATTTTAAATTCTTTGTGAATTTTACATTTTTTACTTTTTTGTTAAGTTTTTTATTTTTTTTTTTTTGAAATTTCGTATTTTTGTTAAAATTTTCCAGGGCAAAGGGATGAATAAAGGTAAAATTTTGTATTTTTAGTGAATTTTCGGATTTTTAGTAAAATTTTGAATTTTTGATGAAATTTTGGATTTTTATCGAATTTTCGGATTTTTAGTAAAATTTTAAACTTTTGGTGGAATTTTTGAATTTTTTTTTTGTTTTTGTGAAATTTCCAATTTTTGATGAAATTTGTGGTTTTTAGTCAAATTTCAGTTTATTGTTGAAATTTCGAATTTTTGGGAAAATTTTGGATTTTTAGTGAATTTTAATCTTTTTAAATAATTTTTGGATTTTAGATGAAATTTTAATTTTTTGCAAAATTTTTCGTTTTTTTTTTTTAGTAAAATTTCTAATTTTTTATGAAATTTAAAATTTTTGGTAAAATTTTAAGTTTTTCGTGAAATTTATTTTTTTATTTTATTTCCTTTATTTTTTGTGAAATTTTAGGGTTTTGATGAAATTTTGGTTTATTGATCAAATTTCGAAATTTTTAGTGAGTTTTAAAATTTTTCGTGAAATTTTGTATTTTTGATGAAATTTCGGATTTTTGATGAAATTTTGTATTTTTGTTAAAATTTAAAATTCTTGGTGAATTTAAAATTTTTTACTTTTTTGTTAAATTTCTCATTTTTTTTTGAAATTTCGTATTTTTGTTAAAATTTTCCAGAGCAAAGGGATGAATAAAGGTAAAATTTGAGTAAAAAAATAAAGCGCTATAAATTACGATAAATGATTTAAAAATGGAGAAAATATGAGTGATCATAAAATTATCGAATTGAGATACGATTACTAATTGATCTTAGAATAGAGTGTTAATAACATATAGTCAGTGTAATTTTCTAAGTGATCTTTGATTAAGGTCTTACAAAATATTTAATTTAATATATTTTAAAAGTTAAAAGACACCTTAATCAGAGTGTCGTTATGCAAAGATATAAATTAAATTCAGTTTCCTTTATTTTTTTTTTTATTTTTTATTTTTAACAGCTTTTAAAATTAAAATTTTTAATAATAAAAGGAAAATAACAAATGAGTAATTCCTTATAAATGTTTTCTTTTTTTTCATTTTTATTCTTTAAGATATTACGTATATTAATAAATAGTTAACAATTGTTTAAATATAAGCTTCTTATTCAGCTGAGTTATTATTGTTAAAAAAATCTTTACAAGGGATTTCACAGTTTATATATAAATCAGCAATTGCAAAAACAACTTTAATAATATTTATTTAAAAAATGTAATCAGCATTTTTTTCATTTTAAACAGTAGCAATCTTGTGGTTGGTATTAAAGTTACTCATTAAAATTGTGACAAATTTTTTAAAGGAAACTGTGACTACCTTTAATGTCTGTCTGATTGAAATGATAAAAAATGCAGTGATAAATATTTTACTTTATTTTAAATAAATTTATATTAAGATTTATATAAAGTAATTGCAATTAAAACATTTAGTTTCATTTAAGACACCAACGTTAACAGTTAAATAATTTGAGTTTTTTTTTTGTTTTTCAACTTGACCATTAATTTATTAATTATATTTTAAAATTAAATAAAAAATGTACGGAAAGTTTATACTTTGTGCGGTTTTCTTGACTATTGTGTTAATGCAATTAGGTAAGGTTGTGTTTATTTCATTTTGCAACAAATATTTAAAATATCTTAAATTCTTTTTCTTTTCTAAGTGCAAGCTAAAGCCTCAACACCTTTAGCTCCGCGTGCAGCAAATCAAAATGTAACTAAATGTTATACTTGTGATTCACCCATCTCCTGTCGTAGTCCCAAAACCCTAACTTGTGATCAAAAGGTGGCAAATGCTACTCATGAAGTACTGGCAAAGCACTTTTTAAATGTTCAAAATGTCACATATCCACAATTTGAATGTGTGAAAACTAGTTACCGTTTTAGTAAGTTAAATCAATTTTCTAATGTGAAACAAAAACAAAAATTTATTTAATTATTTTCTATTAAAAGAAAATGACACTATTATTGATGTAAGAGGCTGCATAAATGTTGGTGTTAATCCTTGTACTTTATATCCTAAAAATTCCTCCTTGTTACCCGTAATTTGTCAAAATTGCAAAAAGAATTTATGCAATCCCGCTGGTATTTTATCATCAAGTCTTTCCATCATTATGATGTCTTCGATATTTGGTTTGTTATTATTAAAGTTTGGTTATTTTTAAGTTCATCAATTAATAAAGATTTTTGAAAAATGCTTTTAAAAATAAAAATCTGTTTTTAGCTTTCATTTACATGAAAGAGGCATTATGCAGTGGTAATTAGTAATTTGTCTTTTTTCTGAAATTTTGTCCTGTACTTAGGCAACACTTTGTTGTTTTTTTAGATGTGTGTTGCAAATGAATCAATTAATTTTGTTTTGAGTGAAGTTGTTGTGTGTGTGTGTAATTTGGTTTTGAAAATTTTCTTTAAAATAGATAGATACTAGATACTAGAAGAAATTAAATGGAATTAATTTGAGGTTAAAAAAATATATATGGGCATATCTTCAAACTCATTATACCCCACATCACCATAGGTGGTTGGGGTATTATGCGTTTGTGCTGATGTTTGTAACGCACAGAAAAAATCATTCAACACCCACCTTAAAGTATACCAATCGACTCAGAGTCACTTTTTGAGTCGATCTAACGAAATCCGTCCGTCCGTTCGTCTGGCTGGCTGACTGGATGGCAGGCAGTCCATGTAAACATTGTGCACAAAGCACATGTAGCAGTTTTGAAGATAACTCAATGAAATATGGCACGTAGGATTTTCATGATACAAGGACAAAGCCTATTGAAATTGGTTATGATTGGTCCATTATTTCACCTAGCCCCCATACAAATGTCCTCACGGAATAGGGGTTTAATGATAATAACTGCCTTAAATATAACAATATTGTAATGAAAATCAGTGTAAAGAAATTGTGTATAAGTATCAATGTTAGTGCCAAATTTTATGAACATCGGTCCATAATTGATCATAGCTCTCATTTAAAGTCCTCTTCCGAAAATCACTTTAATGTGCATAAATCACATACATAATCGACATAAATAAGTTTTATATAAGTAGAAATCATAGTGATAAATTTTATGAGGATCGCTCCATAATTTATCATAGCTTCCATATAAGCCCACTTTCGGGAATCACCCTAAAGGGCATAAATTCATATAAATGTTAGTATTAACGTAATATTCTGTGTTCATATAATTTATTTTACACTTAGTAAAAGTATCTGTTCACAATTGTCCACATGTCTAACATAAGACCCCTCTACGAATTTTGATGCACATGCACAATGGTGTGGGGTATCATATGGTCGGGCTTGACCGTCTATATCTGTCTTACTTGTTTACTTTTGGGGTAAAGAAAAATTTGAAACATTTTTTAATGGCACATCAATGCTATTTAATACCAATATTAGCTGACTTGAATGAAACACAAGTCTGTTCGCGTGAATGACTTTTAGCGGAGGGCGTTAGTGTTATAGAGGTTTAAGATAAAAAGTTATAAAAAATTGCCAAAATTCTATTTTCAACAACATTTAAAAAATTACCATGCGTATATATAAAAATATTTGAAATCAGAGGAGAAACAAAAATTTTGTAAGCGATTAAATTGCCGATTCTGCCCCACTGTGTAGGGGAGCTATGGTAAATTATGGAGCGATCCTCATAAAATTTGTCACTATGATTTCTACTTATATAAAACTTATTTATGTCGAATATAAACCTGATACCAACATGTGCATGTGATTTATTCACATTTAAGTGGTTTTCGGAAGAGGGCTTTATATGAGAGCTATGGCCAATTATGGACCGAAATTTGGTACAAAGATTGATACTTATACATAACTTCCCTGCACCGAATTTCATTAAAGTATTGCTATATTTAAGGCATTTATGATGGTTAAACCATTCAATAGGCTTCGTTCCTGTGTCATGGAAGTCCTACATTCCAAATTTCATTAAATTATCTTCGAAATTGAGACCTGTACTTTGTGCACAAGATCGACTCAAAAAGTGATTCTGAGACGATTCTGATCAGCACAAAAGCATAACACCCCAACCATCATTCTTTATTTTGCTAATCGAAATGGTGCAAATTTTCTATAGAAAAACTAAAATTTTGAACATTTTGGTTTCACCACTTGTCTACACTATAATTTAATACTGATCAACAACACATTGATTTAACACAAGTTGGCCTATTTCTACAAGTATCCCAACAAACATTTTTCCTAGAATTCAAGTGTAAGAAATTAAATTCCAGTTTTAAATTCAAATTTCAAGTGTTGAAATACATTTGTATCACACTTTGTTTCCAATAGCATACTCCAGTGAAAAAGAAACTAGAATTTAAGCCGAATATAATACTGTTAAGGCAGATAATTTCAACCCTTGAATTATAGTACAATTCAAGTCGAAAAAATATTTAAAATCAACCTTAAAAATTCAGTATAATTTAACCTTTCAGTAACAGTGTTATTCAAGTATTCAACATAATAAAATTTAAGCTATTATAAATTTAAATAAACTAAAAAATGATTTTAAATATAATTTAATTTTTTATAAAATATTGTTTATTTTATAGAAATTAATTTACATATATATTAAATTACATACATATGAAATTGACATATTATATAAAAAATATTTAAATGTGAAAATAATAAAAAAAAAAACGATAAAAATATAACAAAAATAACACGAATAATTAAATTATTATTGTTAAAAAGAAATATTATTATTTTAAATATCTGAAAACTAAATTTTAAAGTTAAAAAATTCATTTTATTTAATTTTTTCTATGCAACTAATTTTTTCCTGTTGGAAATGCAATGTTATAAATTTTCCAAACTCAGTCTTTTGACCAAAAGCAATCCCATAATATTAAAGTTTAAATTAAGATGCAAAGGAACGCTTTCGTGTTTTATTAAAAAATTTATTAATGTATCTTTTATTCCATAAAACATTAGTTCCCCACTACACATTTTTCGATAGCTGGACTTTTTGGTGTTTGCTTTAAGGTTCGAGAGTCTAATGGTAATTCATCAACATAATCTTTCATTATGTTACGTAGGCCATAAACGACAATATTAGAAATGTTAAAAAAATTGCCCACTTACTTAATTTGTCTTCTAGACTTTCAGTTTCTCTGCTTCTGGGGGTATTCATTTATCCACTCTGTACATCATCATCATAATCATCATTTGATTGTTGATTATTTGTAATTGTTAAGGGTTGGTCGATGGGTGTTGAATGGGTGCATTTTGAGCAACGAATGTAACATCCGATTTTGATTTCCTAACCATTGTACTTACTTTTCTTTTTTTTTATTTAATTAATTTTGTTCTGCAATTGCTATAATGTTACTTTCAATATTTTTTCACGAATTATGTTCTTGTATTTTATTATGTAATATTTTTGATGCTCTAATTTATTTGTTATTTTTTTTTTTAATTTTTTTTCCCACAAATTTCATATATGACAAAAAACCATAATAAAATGTTTGAACAATATTTAAAAAAACACATAAAAAAATACTTGAGAATATAATTGGAATTTGAGTTGAATTCAAGCAAAATTCAAGTACTTGATATTTGAATTTTAATTTTTTTTAATGCTCATTGGGATTATAAAATAATAAAATCCGTGATTACAGGAATCAAAAGAAAGAAAAAGAGACGTGCTATTTTTAAAACCTTTTTTTGAATTTTTTAAATTTGAGTGCTTGCCGGTACCACATGGAATTATTTTAGAACTTAAATTTTTGTCGTTTTACTCCACTAGGTGTTGTTAACATAATTGCATCAAAAGTTAATTTAAAAATTTTAAATTAAAGAAAATATTTGAGGTTTAAGGTCGCTTTCTTAAAGGTAAACGTAAAAAGAGAATTCTCCATATAAATTAAAAATTTAATTTTATTTTTAAAATGTTTACATTTTTAAAATTCTGTTGAGTAAAGGTTATTGCTTTTTAAATAAAAAAAGTTATTTAAGAAATCTTATTTTTTTTAAGGTAGTTTTTTTAAGTGTATTTAATTTTTTAAACAGACTGATCGAGTTTAAAGTAGCAATACAACAACTTGAAGTTTGCAAAACTATAAAGTCAAAATTGAAGTGCTACATTCATATGCAACTAATCTAAAATACCCTTTGCCTGATAGGAAACTAAGTTAATAGAAATAGTTGATTTAGCCGTCTGTTCGCCTACAGGTCTGTCCGTCTGTTTGTCTGTCTATTCGCCTGTTTCTGAGAAATAATCTCACGTCAAAATAACTAACCTCAATAAAATGAAATTTACTCAGATTATTTGTTGTTTTCCTAAGCAATTGACTTTTAAGAATCAACTGTATAAAAAAATTTATAGAACTACTCAGCAACAATTTTTTGGTTTTCGGTAATGGCAACTGCTTATTAAAGTAGTTTCTCGGTAATGAGGCATCATTATTATTTGCCTACTTATTACATAAATAAGTACTCAATGGCTAGGGCGCTGGATTAACAACCAGAAGGTTGTTGGTTAAACCCCATTCTGATGCTGTTAGTTTTTTATAACAAAATGTCTAGAAAGATATTTTATACTAAAACAGTTGTTGTCACTTAGAAAATTAAGTGCGAGATAGTGTACTGACCAAGACGTTATCCATTAAAAACGAATGGTTAATTTGTGTCCAAGTTCAAATCCCATTGACGGTAAAATTTTTTTTATTTTCATTTAGGTACATATTTTTGAGCAGCTCTAGAGTCTAAAAATAACTACATGAATTTGTGGACAACTCGAACAAAAGTAACAAAAATTAAGTAGTTTATTTTCGTTTCCTATTATACCTGCTAGCTTACCAGGAAAGCAAAGTTTTTGCTGGGTAAATACGGACTCTGAAAATTTTGATTTTGACCAAAATTAAAAAACAATTATTTTTGTATATTCTTTTGTGAGAAACCGATTTCTGATTTAAAAATATTTGACTTGAAAAAAATCGAACTTCTGATTAAAAATTAAAATTTTGTTATCCTGATGGGAAAACACTCTTTAAGTGAAAATGTGTTTTTCAATGAAAAGCCAGGTATTTGGTAAAAATTTGCCTTTTTTGTGAAATAACAATTTTTTGCTAGAAACCTGTTTCTTAAAATCTTATTTCGACGACTTTTTCTACGAAAAGGTTCGAGGTCCTTAAAAAGTAAATTTTTCTAAAGAGTTTTTGCCCATAGCTCAACTTTTTATTAATAAATTTTTCTGACTTTTTAATAGCAAAGTTTCTAAGATATCTGGGTCCTCCAAAAAATTTCAATAGTTAAACCAAAAGTGGTCACAACCCGATTTTTTTTTATTTTTTGAAAATTATTTTGTAACTTGTGAATCGTTGGAGATATCTAAATAAAATTTCACTTGGTCAGATTGGAGGTATTTTCGAGTAGATTTAGAGGAGCACAGGTCCCTAGCTAATAGAATAAAAAAGAAAAAACTCCCACCTTTTCGCATCAAAATACCCAAAATTTCAGTTCGGGTAAAACTTGTTTAAAAACTTAAATTTTTTCATAAAAATGATCATCCGGCCATTGTAAAAGGAGTGGCTCAGAAAATAGTTTTTGTGTGTTTAACCAATATAGTGGGGGGGGGGGGGGGGGTTATATAGCTAATATAGTTTTTTGTTGATCTCGGCTTCGACGTTTTAGAATTTTACAAAAAATATAAATAAACAAATAAATAAAAACTTTTAAAGTTGCCAATGTTTGGATACAGCTTGGGGGAAAAATGTTTCCCAAAGCGCCTCCAATTTTGACTTACACGCATTTACGTTGAGATTTGTTTCGAAACCATTAAAAAATTATACTCCATTGTTGTCATGAACATAGAATTATTAAAATTCAAGAAAATTAACAATGAGAACATAATATTGTTGTAGTGATAATGCTGTACCCATATTTTTTCTCTGCGTGAATATGTCTAAAAAAACTATTATATCACTTAATCAACTTTTCTTTTGCCGTAAATGAAGAGCAGCACAGTAAAAGTAAATTTTACAAAAAAAGTTTGCAGAGATTTATATTAATTGCTTTTTTTTATTTAAAATACTAAAATTTTGCAAAATTAGGTATCAATATACATTGATTTACTAATAATAAACAAATATTCATAAAAAAACAAACAAAATATCAAAATAAGCAAAAACTATAATAAATATGTTTAAAGAATTGTCCTTAAATACAAAAAATAAGAGTTTAATAGCAAAAAGTCCTCAAGCTGTGAACACTCATAACTCTCATTAAAATTCGATTTTCTATGAGAAATTCAAAAATTACGGTTTTAAGTCAATAATATAAAATTTTCTCATTTATTTTTTGTTTTATTATTTTTGTAAATTAAATCTTATTTCAATTATCTTAAACTTTACAAACTACCCTCTTACGGATTTATCTGTGATAATATATTACTTGTTTTGAGACTTTTACTAAACATTAATAATTGTGGTCATTGGAAACAAAAATCTCTGCAAAATTTTGTTCTATTTGAATCTAATTCTGAAAATTCAAAAAGTCTTTATTACAAACAAATTTTGTACATACAAAATCATATTTTAAAGGATCTCTATATAGTTTGTATACATAGGTATATGTATGTGTGTACTTTTGTATGTGTATATGTACACGTCCAAGTACGTGTTGTTTTAGAAAACATTGATGCATTTGCGGCAATCAAACTGAAAGTTAGCCATTTATCATTTTTTTTTTCTAAAGCTGTATGCAGGGCTGCCAGAGACTTTTTGGCAAACCCCAACGTTAAAAATATTCCCCCAAAAAATTCCCACTCAACAATAAAAGACGTTTTATAATCCAAATTACTTACTTTTTTTAACAAATATTTATGATGGGTGTAGGAGGGACAGGAAGATCCGTGGCACGTAATCCTTACATGTCCTTACATTGATCATATTAGGAACCTAGGTGGTATGGGTATTACTCGTACCGGAGCGGTATGAGATTATAGTAGGGTCTTAGAGAGCAGTAGGACTTTAGCGAGGTTGGGTGCGTTTGCGCGCGAAGGTTTTGCTAAGAGAAGTAGGAGACTTAGCGATGGTGGCTCCCTGCAGAGCCATTCTTAGTCGCCGATGTTGCCTCTTCTGCGTGTGATGTCTGTTCCAGCTGTTGCGGTTGTTCTTGCCGATCCCGTTTACTGATGTGCGATTGCTGCTGCTCCAGTAGTCTCTGCTTGGTTTATCGTCGTTGTTGGCTGTGCTTGTTCTGTGTGCTTCACTTGCTCAATGCTCCCTTCTGGAGTGTTTGGGGTCATCTGTGAGGGTGGCCTACACTAGTGTCGTTATTGTTGTCCCTTGCAGGTGTCACAATATGTGGTCAAGGAGTCGCCCGTGAGGGCGATTGCTGACTGTCGGTGTGTGCTTTTGTGTGTTCATCTTTGCTGTATGTTGCATATTTGGTCTTGTGGCGAGCGGAGTTCGCCAGAGTAGTAGTCAATTTTGGCTACGAAGTCTGACCGGTGACTTAATACTGGTACCATGGGTGTTAGGAACCCCTGGAACTTAGATTCCAGCCTAACAGTTCGAGTTGGGGAGCTTTTCGTGGTGGCTGTGGTTTAAAACCAAATCGCGGTTAGAGCGTGAGTTCAGTGTGGAGCTGCACAGTTCAGTGTGGGTGACCTGTAGATCGAAAGGAGTTGTAGATGGGCTCCGCTCCTGACCAAGACGGAAGGCATGTTCAAATACATGTCTTCAAATTGATACTCAAGTGTAGCTGTTTGTTGCATCTGGGAGTGTTGGTGGGCGCATTGTACTCACCCGGTGTTAAGACCACCGTGGGGTTGGGCCGTCAGGCAGGTATATATCTGTCTATACTTGATATATAAAAATATAAAATTCCTGAAAAAGTATATTAGGCTCTCTTCGTGGGGAGCATATTTAATTGGTAGCAGTATCATGGGACTTTTCAGGACCTTAAGAAATTGCCAAATTACATGTTTTTATTTTTCCTGAAAAAATGCAAATTCACAATAAACTTTATGATAATAATCATTAATATTAACGAAATTTTTATTATTTTTTTATTAAATCGCTTTTTGACACTTACTTGAATAAAAAAAGAAAAAAAATGCAACTTTAAAAATAACAGCCAAGAATTCAGCTATACTCAATCAGGTACGACTGAATATTAATATTTCAAGCTATTTTAAAGTTTGGTTATTGTTAAACTCATAACCGAAAATATGCATTCTACATATGCGTTTCATGTAGGGATATTAAGGACTGCTTGTACAAGTTCTTTATAAAAACATGCAAGTGTAGCGTCTTTAAAATTATATACTTCTTTCTTAAATTCCAATTTTATAAACAAAAGGCAATTTTTACATAATTTCAGCGAAAAAAATTCCCAAAATATTTTAGATATCCCCAACAAATTCCCCAATCACCAAACAATAATTTTCATCTTTTTCTGCAAAAAAAAAATCCCCCAAATTTGGTGTTAAAACCCCAAATCTGGCAGCTTTGGCTGTATGTTATTATTTTGATATGCAAGGTAGTTTTGAAATTTTATCAGACACATAACTGCATATAGTATGTTACAAAAGTTTACAAACACTATGAAAAATATTACTTATATTTTTGGAAAAAACCGACTTGTTATAAAAATAAAAAATAAAAAAATTTTAATGTATAAATAGGAGTTTAAAAGGTAAAAAAATTTATATATTTCTTATTACTTTCATTAGTGTCCACCTACTTTTTCTTTATCTGTTTCTATGTTGTAGCAAAATGCATAATTTTCTGTTTTGAATACTATGCTCCTTTATGAATGTGTTATTCTCTCTACAAGATTTTAATTAAATGACATACTACTACAACTACACCACTTCTACTCTTACTACAAAGCATCTGTATAAAGCTTCTGTATAAACTGATATGCTTGTTTTCTTCAGACAATCAACTTGCTATGAAAAACTTCAATCGTGCGTCATTAGTTTGAAAACACATTAAGAAGCAGAGGCATACAAAAGGAAAAAACTCCAACATGAAATTGCTTTTCAACTTAAATAAAGTGAATTTTATTTATTGTCATTTCTGCAGCATATTTATAATTCCCATTCATCTGTTTGCTACTAAAATTAAAGAGAGAATTCTGATTATTAGAATAATAAATTGCTCATGCAAATACAATTATTGGAAAAATATGGTTTTGAGAAAGAACAAAGAAAAATTTTTATAAAAAAAAATTTTAACGATAATTAAATTAATTTAATGATTTTTTTTATAAAAATAAAATTAAAAAAAATCTATAAAAAGGCAATTTAACAAAAGTTTTCAATAAAAAGAAAATTTAACGAAAATTTTCTATAAAAAGAAAATTTATCGAAAATTTTCTATAAAAAGAAATAAAAATAAAAAGCAAAATTTTACGAAGATTTCTTATAAAAGGAAAATTCAACGAACATTTTTTATAAAAAGAAAATTTAACGAACATTTTCTATAAAAAGAAAATTTAACGAAAATTTTCTATAAAAGGAAATTTAACGAAAATTTTCTATAAAAAGGAAATTTAACGAAAATTTTCTATAAAAAGAAAATTTAAAGAAAATTTTCTATAAAAAGGAAATTTAATGAAAATTTTCTATAAAAAGAAATAAAAATAAAAAGTAAATTTTTACGAAGATTTCTTATAAAAGGAAAATTCAGCGAATATTTCTTATAAAAAGAAAATTTAACGAACATTTTCTATAAAAGGAAATTTAACGAAAATTTTCTATAAAAGAAAATTTAACGAAAATTTTCTATAAAAGGAAATTTAACGAAAATTTACTATAAAAAGAAAATTTAATGAAAATTTTCTATAAAAAGAAAATTTAATGAAAATTTTCTATAGAAAGAAAATTTATCGAAAATTTTCTATAGAAAGAAAATTTATCGAAAATTTTCTGTAAATAGAAAATTTAACGAACATTTCCTATAAATATGAAATTTTCTATAAAAAGAAAATTTAACAACATTTTTTTTATAAAAAGCGAATTTTAACGAAGATTTCTTATAAAAAGCAAATTTTAACGAAGATTTCTTATAAAAAGAAAATTTAACGAAGATATCTTATAAAAAGAAAATTTAACGAAAATTTTCTATAAAAAGAAAATTTAACGAAAATTTTCTATAAAAAGAAAATTTAACGAAAATTTTCTATAAAAAGAAAATTTAACGAAAGTTTTCTATAAAAAGAAAATTTAACGAACATTTTCAATAAAAAGAAAATTTAACGAAAATTTTCTATAAAAGGAAATTTAACGAAAATTTTTTATAAAAAGCAAATTTAACGAAGAAAAAGAAAATTTAGCGAACATTTTCTATAAAAAGAAAATTTTCTACTAAAAGAAAATTTAACGAAAATTTCATAAAAGAAAATTTATTTTCTGTAGAGAAAATTTAACGAAAATTTTCTATAAAAAGAAAATTTAACGAAAATTGTTTATAAAAAAAAGAAAATTTATCGAAAATATTATAAAAAAAGAAAATTTTCTGTAAAAAGAAATTTTATGAATTGATTCATATAAAAAGAAAAGTTGTTAATTCTTCTACTTTAAAACGTTTTTGCTAATTTTTTAATTTTACTAATATGTATTTAAGTTTTCGTTGACCTGCTTATTTGTCTATTTTTTGTATAACAATCAAATTTACCATTTTTATCAGTTCAAACTTATTAAGTCTTACTGCTGCAGCTGGTGTCAAATTACCACAATATGCTGCTGTCTATTTTCCAAAAAGACATTGCGTTGCTTTTCTTATGAAGTCAATAAGTCAATATGTCAAATGTGATTATTTTTATGGTTGGCAGTAAATATAGGAAATAAATTAAATTACAAAACTTTAAAGAACCCCTCCCAAAAACAAATAAAATTTAAGTCAAATTTTAATTTTATTTATGAAATGCAATAGATATTGCGGCGAACTTTTTTTTGTTTAAATTAATTTTTTTTTTTTATTATGCATTAGGCTCAAAGGTATATTTTAGGTTAGAAGTCCTCGATTTATATTCATATGCATACATATGTATGTACCCGTGGCAATATCATGAGCCATCATAATAATATTTGACAGCTGTTGTTTACCGCATAGTTTATAGACTTTTGTTACATTCTGAATTGTTCAAAATTGTGTGATTGTCGGTCAGTGTTTTTGTTTGAGAGTATGAGAAGTTCTAGTAGTGTAAAATTGAGTTGTTATTATATATGTGGTACTTTATTGCATCCTGTTTGTTTGCTACTACATATAATATGTATTTACGAGGGTAGTTAAAAAATCAGTTTACATTTTGTTGGCTAAATTGATATTAGTTAATAAGTTATTTGAAATATCGATTCATAAATGTTTGGTTAAGGAACAATTAAATATTTTTAAATTTGTTTTAATATGATAACCTCTCAGTCTACCCTCGTACTCACTCATATTCTCCCGTCTATGCTGTATTTATTTGTATTTGTGTTTTGTAGAGTTCATATTGAGTGCATTGTTGAATAGCTGATTTATGTTTCTCCCTTTTCCGCCAGAGTTACAGAGTTTTAAGTGTGAAAGTTGGTGGCATTAAATGACAGTTACTGTCTGTTATTTGTCATTTATGTCATAGTTTCGCAGTGGCAATTAGATATTGTTTAAAATATTAATATGAGCGCACAAGTATTTTATCCGGTGGATGACACAATTCACAGAAGTAAATAGTTATACTAGTGCAGGGGGAATTTTGAATTATACGATAATCGAAGAGTTGACAGTTTTGTAAGAATTAAAGGTTGCAGTAGTATGAAGTTGAATACTAAATTTGTGAATACGTGTGTAGCAATTGGACATGGTCAAGTATTTGTTATAGGTTTTCTACAGAAAATTTAATAAATTAATTAACGATTTTGTGAGAAAATGTAACTGATACGATATTTTTTTTTAAAGAAAATTTTGAATAAAAGGAAATTCTCGTTAAATAGAAAATTTTCGTTAAAGTTTCTTTTTATAAAAATTTTTTGTTAAATTTTCTTTTTTTGTGGAAAATTTTCGATAAATGTATTTTTTATTAAATTTTCTTTTTATAGAAAATTCTCGATAAATTATATTTTTATAGAAAGTTTCTGTTAAATTTTATTTAAATTTTATCGTTAAATTTTCTTTTATAGAAAATTTTTGTTAAATACACATTTTATAAGAAACTTCCGTAAAAGTTTCCTTTTATAGATAATTTCCGTTAAATTTTCCTTTTTATAGAAATTTTTCGTTAAATTTTCTTTTTACAGAAAATTTACGTCAACTTTATTTTTATAGAGAATTTTCGTTAAATTTTCTTTTTAAACAAAATTTTCTAAACATTTTCTAATATCCGAAGTTTTCGATAAATTTTATTTTTATAGAACATTTTTGCTAAATTTTTATTTCATAGAAAATGTTTAATCAATTTTCTTTTATAGAAAAGTTTTGATAAATTTTCTTTTATAAGAAACTCAAAATTTTTAATTTTATAGAAAATTTTCGTTGTTTTCTTTTTACTGAAAGTTTTCAATAAATTTTCTTTTTATAGAAACTTTTCGTTAAATTTTCTTTTACAGAAAATTTTCTTTAAATTTCTTTTATAGAAAATGTTCATTAAATTTTATTTTTATGGAACAATTTCGTTAAATTTTCTTTTTATATAAAATTTTCGTTAAATTTTCCTTTTATAGACAATTTTCGTAATTTTTTTTTTAAGAAAATTTTCGTTAAATTTTCTTTTTAAACGAAATTTTTTAAACATTTTATAATATTGGAAGTTTTTGATAAATTTTATTTTTATAGAACATTTTCGTTAAATTTTTATTTTATAGAAGATTTTTGCTAAATTTCTCTTTAAAAAAATGTTTAATCAATTTTCTTTTATAGAAAAGTTTTGATCAATTTTCTTTTATAAGAAACTTTAAAAATTTTTAATGTTATAGAAAATTTTCGTTAAATAAGCTTTATAGAGAATTTTCGTTAAGTTTTCTTTTTACTGAAAGTTTTCAATAAATTTTCTTCTCATAGAAACTTTTCGTTAAATTTTTTTTTTATAGAAAATGGAACAATTTCGTTAAATTTTCTTTTATATAAAATTTTCTTTTTATATAAAATTTTGTTTTTATATAAAATTTTCGTTAAATTTTATTTTTAGTGAAAATTTTCGTTAAATTTTCCTTTTATAGACAATATTCGTTAATTTTTTTTTAGAGATTTTTAAATTTACTGTTATAGAAAATTTTCGTTAAATTCTCATCCTGTAGAAAATCTTCGATAAATGTATTGTTTATAGAACATTTTTGTTTTTATAGAAAATCTTCCTAAATTTTCTTTTTATATAAAATTTTTGTTAAATTTTCTTTTTATATAAAATTTTTGTTAAATTTTCTTTTTATAGAAAATTTCGATGAATTAAATTTTTATAGAGTTTCTGTTAAATTTTTTTGTTCTACAAAATTTTCGTTGAATTTTCTTTTATAGAAAATTTTTGTTAAATATTCTTTTTATAAGAAACTTTTGTAAAATTTTCTTTTTATAGAAAATTTTCGTAAAATTTTCCTTATATAGAAAATTTTTATTATATTTTCTTTTTATGGAAAATTTTCTAGATATTTTCTAATATCCGAAGTATTCGATAAATTTTGTTTTCATAGAAAATTTTCGTTAAATTTTCATTTCATAGAATTTTCATTTCATTAAATTTTCATTTCATAGAAGATTTTCGTTTTATAGAACATTTTCGTTAAACTTCTTTTTATAGAAAATTTTTTAACAATTTTCTTTTATAAAATAATTTTCGAAATTTTTATTTTTATAGAAAATTTGCATTGTTTTCTTTTTACAGAAAGTTTTCAATAAATTTTCTTTTTATAGAAAATTTTCGTTAAATTTTCATTTCGTAGAAGATTTTTGTTAAATTTTCATTTCATAGATTTTCGTTTTATAGAAAATTTTCGTAAAATTTTTATTTTATAGAAGATTTTCGTTAAATTTCTTTTTATAGAAAATTTTCGATCAATTTTCTTTTATAAAATACTTTTCGAAATTTTTATTTTTATAGAAAATTTGCATTGTTTTCTTTTTACAGAAAGTTTTTAATAAGTTTTCTTTTTGTGGAAACTTTGCGTTAAATTTTACTTTATAAAAATTTCTTTTATAGAAAAATTTCGTTAAATTTTCTTTTATTGGAAAATTTTCGATAAATGTATTTTTTATAGAACATTTTCGAAGAAATTGCGTTTAAATTTCCCTGAATTTCTTTTTGTGGAATATCTCCCTAAATTTTCTTTTTATAGAAAATTTTTGTTAAATTTTCGTTAAATTTTCATTTCATAGATTTTTATTTTTTAGAAAATTTTCGTGAAATTTTCATTTTATAGAGAATTTTCGTTAAACTTCTTTTTATAGAAAATTTTTGATCAATTTTCTTTTATAAAATAATTTTCGAAATTTTTATTTTTATAGAAAATTTGCATTGTTTTCTATTTACAGAAAGTTTTCAAAAAATTTTCTTGTTGTAGAAACTTTGCGTTAAATTTTATTTTATAAAATTTTTTTTTTTAATTTCTTTTATAGAAAAATTTCGTTAGATATTCTTTTTAGTGAAAATTTTCGTTAAATTTTCCTTTTATGGCCATTTTTTGTTAAATTTTCTTTTGTTTTTTTATTTTTTTTTATAGAAAATTTTTGTAAAATTTTCTTTTATAAAAAATATTCGCTATTTTTTGTTAGAAAATATTTATTAAAATTTTTTTAGTAGAAAATTTTCGTGAATATTTTTTTATAGAAGTTTTCGATAAATTTTTTCATATATAAAATTTTCGATTAATTTTCCTTTTTTGGAAAATTTTTCATAAAGTTACTTTTTATAAAAAGTCTTTTAATTTTCTGTTTTGTAGAAAAATTTCGTTTGATTTTCTTCTTAAAGAAAATTTTCGTTAAATTTTTTTTTTATATAAAACTTTTGTTAAATTTACTTTTTGAACAGAATTTTCGTTAAATTTTCTCTGTATAGAAAATTTCAGTTACATTTTCTTTTTATAGAAATTTTCTTTATATTTCCTTTTACTTGAAAATTTTCGATAAATTTAATTTTAATAGAAAATTTTCCATTAATTTTCTTATTACAAATTCTTGCTCGATTGTTTACTCATAAATCGCAAATTTTTTAACTAATTTTTATTATTTGCAATAGGAAAATTCTTGTGACCATAACAGATATATTGATATATTTCACATACCTCTGAGTTATTCGTTTTCTATACTTATAAGTAACCTAAATGCACCATAATTGCTTATGTGAGAGTGAGAGTTTAATATTTTTTGTCTGTTTAAAAATACACACACGATTTAAATGTAAACAATTTAAATTATAACCTCTGGCTTTAAATAATTAAAAAAAAAAAAATAAAAAAAAAATAATAATAAAATGTAAATGTTAAACTTCCTTAATTTGTAAAGATAAAATATGTATTCAATTTGTTGCTCATACCTACTAATATTTCTTTGCTACTTAAATTGTTTATTTTAATATTATTTTATTTTTTTGTTGTAGATATCAAAATTACTTAATGTATTTATTACATTAATATTACTAAATAATAATAATAATAATTTTATTACACGATGAAGAGTCATACGCTTAAGGGTATTTTAATTAAGTTTTATTATCTTTTTTTTTATTACACACATACATTTTTTTGGCACGTTTCTTTGATAAATTTTATATTTGATCATAATTTGCTATAAAATTCGCAAAATGAAAATATGTATGTATTTATATCTTTAAAAAGAAAATCTTTATTTTATTTATGTATATGTGGTGGTATCTTTAAGATAAATCTTTAAAATGGAAACGTTATAAAAGAATGCTTATTGAAACATGTTTTAAAATCATAAATACTTTTTAAGGCTTAGAAATTATTTCAAAGTAATTTAAATAAAAAAATATTGTAGTGAATTCGTGTTTAAAATATATGATTAAAATTTATTTTACAAATCTTTTTAGACTCTTATATACTGAAAATATTCGCAGATACTCAGTTAAATTTTAAGAATATTTAAGTTTTATTTGAGATTTTTTTATCTTTAAAATACTGGTCGATTTCCTTTCATTTCATCTGCTCTAGCATTAATGTCATTTAAATTTCCATTTTAAAATAACCCACATTTGATTTTTAATAATTTTCCCATTTATTATTGTTGCATTTTGCTTCCTTTAGTGCTTATATTCCATTTATTATTTCACCCATACTTTCAATATTTTATGCATTTTGAATGTCTGATTAGTTTCATAAACAAAAATAGCAAAACTAAAAAAAACAAATGGGATTGTTATATTCGGCTTGGCCGAATCTATATACCCACTATCTGGAACTTTTTAAAATTTAATTTCATGCCCATTTTAAGTTTCCGAGTTTATATTTATCCTTGACTTCCTTTAGTTTAAGAGATATCAGGCAAAAAGTATGAACTGAAGTTACAAAGGTCACCCTGTGTTACTAGTATTTGGCCCATAACTGTTTTCTTGATGGATATGTAGTCCATTCGAGCTTTTATACAGCTTTCAACAGACAGATAGACAGACATGCTAGATCGACTCAGAATCTTATATCTATATATATATATATATATATATATATATTTTTTTTTTTTTGTTTCAGAGTTTACATTGGTCCTTAAATTATTTGTACAAAATTTTGTTGATGTTTCACCTTCTATGGGAGGTGTATGGTAAAGTGGGCGGATCACGCCCATTTTAAGTTTCCGAGTTTATATTTATCCTTGACTTCCTCTTGTTTAAGAGATATCAGGCAAAAAGTATGAACTGAAGTTACAAAGGTCACCCTGTGTTACTTTTGTTTTGTTTTGTTGATGGATATGTAGTCCATTCGAGCTTTATACAGCTTTCAACAGACAGATGGACAGACATGCTAGATCGACTCAGAATCTTATATATATATATATATATATATATCTGTATATATATATACGTTATGGGTTCTTAAATGATTTTTGCAACATGTTACACAGAGAGTGATAAATCCAATATACCCCCCATCTCTTTGGCGATGGGTATAAAGAATCACAAGAAATAAATCAAGCGTAAACTTAAGAGTAGCAGCATAACATAACAATAACTAGAAACAATAGATGTTTTGGCACTTTTTCGTATTTAGTTAGGAAAACTGTTGTTGTTTGTCTTACTTTTCTGTTTGTTTTCTTGTCTTTTGCGCGTTATTAACTTGTCTTTTTTTTTTTTGTTTTTGGGCTAAAAATGATTTTGTAGCTGCTGATGGGTGTTGTTTGTATTGAGAGATATTTTGTAGATGTTTATGAAGTTAAAATGTTTTGGAAGTAAAAAGAACTAAGAGTTCAATGGAATTGTGAGGAAATTTGTTTCAAGAACATTGATGGCATAAGAGAAAATTTGGAAATTTAAATTTTCAATTGAAAAACACACTTCAATTTGCCAAATTTTTAATTTAATTATTTAAAATATTTATATGAATGCACAACTATTTTATTCAGTAGATGATAGCATTCTTAGGATTAGATATGTTTATGCAGAGGAATTTTGAATTATGCGATAAGTGAAGAGTTGACTGTTTTTAAAAAATGGAATAGGAATCGAATGAATATTTCTTTAACTTACGTTTGCAATGAAATTAATTATGGCAATTGTAGCAACCCAAGAAATTTTGAGATTAAAACTTTTACTGGAGGAATATATGAAATAATTGTTACTTAAGAAAGGAAAATTGAAATTAGCCCTTAAACTAATTTGGATCACTATGACTCCACGTGAGTTTAAAACCAATATGAACAATTTTATAATTATAATACTTTTTGGAAAATATAAGAACATTTTAAGCATTAAAATTGTTATTATTCATCTCAGCAATATCTTTTTCTTCAATAAAAAAAATTAATTTTTAAAAAGTTTATAATTATAACCTTTGACCTGAGTGAAAAATTAACACTTAAACCTTAAAAAATGAGCTAATAGTGGCCTTAAGAAAATTCTGGATTATATTTATTAATTTTTATTTGTGCTTGTTCTTTGTAGTTATTTAAATATTACGCCTTTATAGGTAGGGAAGTCGAAACTTTGATGACCATCTTTCTATTGAAATAAACCTTCCAAGACTCTTAAAGAACTCAGGAATATATGTAATATATCAATATAATGGAAACGGTCGTGAAAATTTTGCTATTGAAAATCGATTCGTTTAAGGCTCAAGAGAGGGAGATAGAGAGAGAGAGAGAGTGAGAATCAGTGTTGCCAGTTTAGCCTTTTTAAGGCTAAATCTAGACTTATTATTTTGCTTTTAGCAAATCGTTTTAGCTTCTAGTCTCTTTTCTGGCCTTATTTGATTTTTAAAATTAACTTAAAAACACTAAAATGTTACTATTTCAACAACAAAGAAAATAATTTCTTATTATCTACTACTAATTTTATATTTACAGAACGATTCATTTAAGCATTTTTGTGTATTTATTCGCATAAAAAATATATATTTTTTTATATTTAACAAACATTTTGGGCCCGGCGCTTCATTATCCAAATCAAGAACAACTAATGTACTAATAACTAGTTTTATGAAATTACTAAATCGATTATTATAATTATATTTTTTATTTATTTCATTAACCGTAGAAACTATTTATAAACATAATTTTAGCAAATTCTTGTAAAAGCAAAAAATCTTCCAAAACCTTAAAAATGCTTAAACCAAAAGGAATTGTAGTTGAAAAATGTCGAAAAATCACTTCAAAACATTGGGTAATTTTTCATATGAAATATAACCCAAGTTAGTATTGGAATTTTTTGGGCGATTTTTCATTTGACAGCTGACAGCTGTTCTACGAGGGCGGATCAATAAATCCGTGACTTTTTGAATGAAACACAGTTTTGTTTGCAATACAAAAATTTATTTTTCAACATAATCTCCTTTAACTCAATACACTTAGTCCAACTTTTCTCCAGTTTTTGTATCCCTTTCAAAAAATAGGATTTTCGAGGTCCTTAAAATTGGCATTTGTTTGGTCAATAATTTCATCGTTGGAGCTGAATATCTTTCCACCGAGCCATTTGGAAATAGGAAGTAATCACTAGGGGCTAAATCCGGAAAATATAGCGGATGAGGTACCAATTGTAGCCCAATTCCTAGAGTTTTGCCATTGAGACTGCACACGTGTGCACCCATGCATTATCTTGTTGAAAAGGAACTTTTTTCTTGGCCATATGGGGTCGTTTTCTTTTTAAATCCTCATTAAATAGGTCCAATAAGTTGGCATAATATTCGCTGTTTATTGTTTTTGCCTTTTGAAGGTAATCGATATGGATTATCCCTCGTGCATCCCAAAAAACTGTTGCCTTCACCTTATTGGCCGACAAACTTACCTTGGCCTTCTTCGGAGCATGTTCACCCAGAGAAATCCATTGTTTAGACTGCTGCTTGGTCTCTGGAGTACAGTAATGGGTCCATGTTTCATTCATAGTTACAAAATGCTGCAAATACTCATTCGCATTGCGGTTAAACAACTCCAAAACAATCCTTTGAAGTTGTTACACGTTTACGTTTATGGTCAATTGAGAGCAAACAATGCACCCATTTTGCAGACAACTTTCTTAAGCCCAGCTGATCATTTAAAATCGAAACCACACTGCCATATGAAATGCCTACCGCATCAACAATCTCACGCACTTACTAAAAGCACTTTTGTAAACCAAAAATGTAAAACCAAAAATGTTTACCAAAATCCTACTTTTTATTGTCTTTAATAAAAATATCAACTTTTAATAAAAATATAGCCAACTATAGCTCTCTAACTCAATTTTACTTTTACTATTTTCTCCATTTCCTATAAATTTCAGTTTTTTTCGGTTAATTTTTATTTGTTTTCTTTTTAACTTATTTATTATTTTATTTAACTTTTTTTCTCACTACAGTGGAATATAAACTAAACCAAAGTCATAAAATATACAACATTATACTTTCGAAAACAATACACAGTGGACAATGAAACTCAAATATATTTTAACACTTGCTAGAAAAATTAAAAAAAAAACTATCACTGCACTGCCCCTTATAACCATAGAAAGTGGACAGAGAGAGTTTTATGTTCTTTTTTCATAACTTTTTTATGCAGCTTTAAGGTCTTGAGAGAAACCAAAATGGTCATAAATTTAAATTTTATCATGATTAACAAAGTAAAAATGCATTAAAAAAAACTGAACGATATTTTTTGGAAGTTTGAAAATAAAAAAAATTCCAACGAAGAGGTTTTTGTGGGTAGAAAAAGATGAGAAGGAAAAAAAAATATGTGAATGAAGAAAAAGTTAAAAAAAAAAAAAATATTTAACTTAACACTTTTACAAGCAACAAAAAATAAAAAATAGTAGTAAATGGAAAAATAAATGAAGAAGCTAAATGGCACTTTAATATTTTTTGGAATATTTATAAATAAACAAAGAAAAGTGTCCTTAAACTTGAAGTGTGAGAACATAAAATATGGTTAAAAAAACTATATATAGAAAAATGGAGTATAAAGCTAAAATATTAAAATTTTTTTCCTACAGTGTCTGCTGTTGTCTATTATTTTAACTAACTACCGAGTGTTTTTCATAAAATAAAACAAATTATTTATTATTTTTGCACTGCTTGCAACAGTCTCAAAAAGTAAGTAATTTCTGCTGAGTGTTTATTACCATAACAACAGTCAAAAGCCACATTGCCACTTTCGCTTATTTGTTTACTTATAAGCATTTCTAGCACTATGCTGCTACATATAAGTAGAGCCACTTAAATTTACATACAACGGAAGTCAAATTGTTATGCTACAACTCCCTGGTATTTCCTTTAGCTAGAAAAAATGGCGCTATTTTTTTAGCAACACATATACATACATATAAAAAACACATACAAAATAAAAAAGAAAAGAAAACATATAAAAGAATTAAACTAAAAGCATCTTTAACATTACATCGCTAGCTGGCTGCTATAGTATGTAGAATAACTTTCTACTGTTGTTTAACTGACTTTAGTTTTTTTTCTCTGTTTTTGGTAGGTTTTTGGAAAATATATGTGAAAATTTATTTTAATGTTTTTTCAGCTATTTTTTTCGTTTTGTTTTTGATTGTTCAGATTTCATTTTCAACTAGAATCTTAACAATCAACTCATATGGTGTTGAAGAAAAAATTCAAATATTTATGCATGAGTGTTTACAGTGGACTATAAAAATATGAAAACAATTTTGCGGTAAAGTTCCAAAATAAGGTTTGGAAAATTTTCTTTTATTTTTTAAATTATTTGTTTTAACTCTATTTGAAAATCGAATTGAAATACGCTGCTGTTTTAAAATTATTTTTTCTAGCTATTCAATGATTCTTACATACATACATACATACATACATACATACTTACATACATACACGTTTATTTGGTTGACCCCCAAATCAAAGGCAACAATGACCCAAATCCAAATCAAAAAAAATTGCTCCACTCGTAAAAAGAAAATTTAAAGAAAAATTTTCTATAAAAACAAAATTCAATGAAAATTTTTTATAAAAAGAAAAATTTTACGAAATTTTACTATAAAAAGAAAATTTATAGCAAATTTTAAAGAATATTTTATATGAATGGAAAATTTATTAAAATTTTTCTAATAAAAAAAAAAATTTAACGAAAATCTTGTACAAAAGAAAATTCAATGACCATTTTCTAAAAAAAATTTTAACTGAACTTTTTATAAAAAGAAAATTTAAGGAAAATTTTCTATAAATTAATTAATTAATAATTAATTTAAAATTTTTTATATAAAGAAAATTTAAAAAAAAAAAAAAAAAAAAAAAAAAAAAAAATGAAAATTTTCTATAAAAAAAATTTATGAAAATTTTATATAAAAAGAAATTTCGGCAAAAATTCTATAAAAAGAAAATTTAAGAAAGGTCTATTAAAAAATTCTATAAAAAGAAAATTTAACGAAAATCTTTTATGAAAAGAAGAAAAATTTATCCGAAATTTTCTATAAACAGAAAATTTAGTGAAAATTTTCTATAAAAAGAAATTAACGAAAATTTTTTATAAAAAGAAATTAACGAAAATTTTCTATAAAAAGGAAATTAACGAAAATTTTTTATAATAAGAAAATTTTACGAACACTTCTATAAAAAGAAAATTTAACGAAAGTTTTCAATAAAAGGAAAATTTGACGAAAGTTTTCAATAAAAGGAAAATTTAACGAATATTTTCTATAAAAAGAAAATTTAACTAAAATTTGCTATAAAAAGAAAATACAACGGAAATTTGCTATAAAAAAAATTTTACGAAAATATTCTGTAAAAAGAAAATTTTCTCCAAAAAGAAAATTTAACGAAAATCTTCCATAAAAAGAAAATTAAACGAATTTTTATTTAAAAAAAGAAAATTTAGCGAAAATTTTCCATAGAAATTTAAAAGAAAAGTTTCTAAACAAGTAATATTTAACGAAAATCTACAAGTAATATTTAACGAAAATTTAAATCTAAAGGTAATTTGCTATGAAAATAATTAAATAATTAAAAATAATAATTTCTAACGAAATTTTAATGAAGCTTTTTATATAAAAATTAATTTTTTTATAAAAAACAATTTTAAGACGACTTATTATTAAAAAGAAATTTTAACGAAAATTGTGTAAAGAAAAATTTCTCTAAAAATTTTAAATTTAACGAAAGTTTTCTATAAAAAAAAATTTAACGAAAAATTTTCATTGAAAGAAATTTAAAAGAGAAGTTTCTAAATTTTGTTTGTAAAGAAAATTTAACAAATTTTTTTTATAAAAATTTTTAAAAGAGAAGTTTCTAAACAAGTAATATATAACGAAAATTTCCTATAAAAACAAAATTTAAAAAAAATTTTCTATAAATATAATATCTAACGAAAATTTTTTGTATTTAACGAAATTTTTTTGTAACGAATTTTTTTGCTATAAAAAATTTTAACAAAGATTTTTATATAAAAATTAAATTTAGAAAAAAATTTATATAAAAAACAAATTTAAGAAGACTTATTATTAAAAAGAAGTTTTAACGAAAATTGTGTAAAGAAAAAAGTTAACGAAAAATTTACATAAGAAGAAATTTAACGAAAGTTTTCTATAAAAAGAAAATTTAACGAAAATTTTCCATAGAAAGAAATTTAAAAGAAAAGTAAATTTTTTGTAAAGAAAATTTAATGATTTTTGTATAAAATTTTTTAAAAAAGAAGTTTTGTAAACAAGTAATATATAACAAAAATTTTTTGTAAAGGAAATTTAACGCATGTTTTTTGTAAAGAAAATTTAACGAACATTTTTATATAAAAAAATTTAGCGAAGATTTTTATATAGAAATTAAATTTAAGGAAATTTTTATATAAAAAACAATTTAAAGAAGACTTATTATTAAAACGAAATTTTAACGAAAGTTGTCTAAAGAAAAACTTTTACAAAAAAATTTCCACAAAAAGAAATTTAACGAAAGTTTTCTGTAAAAAGAAAATTTGACAAAATGTTTCTATAGAAATAAATTTAAACGAAAATTTTCTAAACAATATTTGTTGCAAATTTCCTATAAAAAGAAACTTTATGGAAAAATTTCTATAAAAATAATATTTAACGAAAGTTTTTTGTAAAGAAAATTTAACGAAAATTTTTATATAAAACAATTTAACGAAGATTTTTATACAAAAAAGAAATTTAACGAAAATTTTATATAAAAAACAATTTAACGAAGACTTTTTATTGAAAACTAATTTTAACGAAAATTGTGTAAAGAAAAAAATTTAACGAAAAATTTCTGTAAAAAGAAAATTTAACGAAAATTTTCTACATAAAGAAAATTTAACGAAAATTTGCTAGGAAAATAATATTAAACGAAAATTTCTTATCAAAAGAAAATTTAGTCACAATTTTCTATAAAAAGAAAATTTAACGAAAATTGAACCCACCCTTATGTTCATTCGTTTAAGAAAATGAAAGAGTGTATGAATGTTTGTTTGTCTGTTAGTTAAAGAGTGTCTATGATATGTTGAATTATGTGTGAATACGATTTTCTGTATCTAAGAGTATGGAAACTTTTATGTGAAATTTTATTTTTCTAATTTTCGCCAACAACATAAACTAGATTATTTTTCAAGATAATGATTTTCGCTTCATTTGCATTTGTTGTTTTCAAAGTGATGCTATTGTATTCCTTTATTTTATCTACTTTTTTCCTATTTTTTTATGGAAAGCATGAAGTAAGTTTAAGCTGCAACATTTTTTCACAAGCACGTAGCGCACATACAAAAATCAAAACATAACAGAAAAAATAGACGGTGTGGCTAAGATTTGTTTAGTGAAACTTACATGCGGAGATTTAGAAACTGATTTCAACAATTTTTTACTCCTTTTGTTTTCTATTATAAATAAAACAAGGCAAAACTGATTCTGTGGCACGGAATTTTTCATACAATTTCGATTCAACTGATTTTTTACAATTATCTAAATTATGAATAAAGACGTCATTTATGCATCAAGTATATTGAAACAGAGCTTATGGTATTTTTAGCATATCTAGCTTCATTATGAAATATGTAGAAATAGTATTTTTGGACGTTTTAGATTTTTTATGATTTTTTGAAAAACCAAAAAATTTTAATTTTTGTAAGGTATTTTATTTATTTTTTTTCACAGAATTAATTAAATATTTCCGGATTAAACAATTATGTAGATATAATTTAATAGTAATTTGAATTCATTTTTTCCAGTATTATATTAATTCAAATCAGACAAATCGTTCTCAAGTTATGTTGCAATATTTGGTGCAACCTCATACATTTTCTATTTAAAGATTTATTTTTATATTTTAAGAAAAGTTAAAATTGATTTACCTACATTTTCTTATTTAAAGTATTTATTATAATACAAAAATGTGTGTTAAATTCTTTTAAACAAAAACCATAAATTTTCTAAAGAATATTTTGTTTTCTAATTATTTTTCATATTTTTCTTTAATATTTGAAAACGTATGAGTAATATTTAATTTTTATTTACTTTTTAACACTCATACGCACACATAAAGATATTTATGTACAAGATTTTTATGTGTGTTTCCGAAGGAAAAATTCCCTTTTGTGTTATTATTTGTCATTCTAAAATAAAATTTAATTTTTCAACTCATAAATCTCAGAATAACAATTATAACATTTTTGTAATTTTATTGTGTCAATGTTGGTTGTCTTCTTTTTTCATTAATTGGTAAAATATACATTTTAGATTTACATTTATTTACACTCCTATACATACTTATAAGGGAATATGAACAGCATTATTAATACTCACTTAATATTAAATCTACAGTCTTGTGATTTTTGTTGAAAGTACTGCACTACAGTAAAGTGGAGTTATCAGCAGGCTAGACATTTAAGGCATATACTAATAATTATAATTATTTTTAAATATATGTTAAAGTATTAAGTCCATTATAACGTTAAAAGAATATAATTAACTAAATAATAAGAAAGTATAAGCTCAGAGTGGACTACAAACGAAGTGATAATTTTTGTTCCTTGAAAATTAGGAGCATTTTTAGTAATGAGATGGCTTATCACAGTGCATTATCCTTAAACTAATTTTTATTAATTTAACAACAAATTAACCTTCTCCTAGGCCTAAAAGTATTTTCTAATATTTTGATTAACATTTTCCTTTTACTAACTGTAGCGCAATTTAAAAATTCTAATTCCCCTAAATTTTTCAGTTTCATATTTCATATTTTTGTCTCTTTCTCTTTCTATAGAACTTAAAAAGTGGTTAGGTTTTTGCATAATCATAATCAAATAAAGCCACCCTCAACCATATCCACATAAACCTAAACGCACACACACCCAGTAAAAGTATAAATAAAATAACAACAACGGCTGAATAATGACAACAGAGTAAAATCAACTTTTACAAACTTATGGCTTAGACAAAACTATTATAAACCTATTTGTCAAGAACATTTATCATTTCACACTTTATGGTATTATGAAAAAAGCAGCAACAACAATGAAATGAAAATAGCAAAAACAAATAAAAATAATATTTTACACAACAACACAAGCAGTAGCAAAATAACGACAACAACAAAAAATGTTAAAAAAAACAAAAACCGGCAACCAGCCAACCGATGAATGTTACAAAAACATTGAATCAACACAAAATGTGTAAATTATTTTTAACATGCCACAAATATACATACAAACTGTATATTTTCCAACAATTACAAATAGTTTGATAAAAAGAAAGCCCTGCAGTTCTGAAAACTTTCACTAGTTTCAAGAGTAGGGATCTTTGATATAATATTGTTAGGAAACACTGACTCAATTAGGTTAAGTGATTGCTGCCTCTTCAATCATAATTGGAGTCAATAGTAAATTTTCTATGGGTAGGGAGACTAGGACCTTTAGAAACTTGACTAGAATAGATTACAAAAATATTAGAGACCTTATTTATAATACATAATATAAAATATATGATATATGATATAATATATAATATGTAACATATAATATATAATGTGTAATACATAATATAAAATATATAATATATAACATACAATATATAACATATAATGTATAATATATAATATATAATACATAACATATAATATATAACATATAATATATAAGATATAACATGTAATATATAATATATAATACATAATATATAACATATAATATACAATATATAATATATAATATATAATATATAATATATAATATATAATATATAATATATAATATATAATGTATAATATATGACATATAATATATAATATATAACAAATAATATATAATATATAACAAATAATATATAATATATAACATATAATACATAATATATAACATATAATATATATTATCTAATATATAATTTATAATATATAATATATAATACATGACATATAATATATAATATATAACATAGAATATATAATATATAACATATAATATACAATATATAATATATAATATATAATATATAATATATAATATATAATATATAATATATAATATATAATATATAATATATAATATATAATATATAATATATAATATATAATATATAATATATAATATATATTATATATAATATATAATATATAATATATAATATATAATATATAATATATAATATATAATATATAATATATAATATATAATGTATAATATATGACATATAATATATAATATATAACAAATAATATATAATATATAACAAATAATATATAATATATAACATATAATACATAATATATAACATATAATATATAATATCTAATATATAATTTATAATATATAATATATAATATATAATATATAATATATGATATATAACATATAATATATAATATATAATATATAATATATAATATATAATATATAATATATAATATATAATATATAATATATTATATAAAATATGTAATATCAGTATGTAATATATATTATATAATATATAATATGTAATATATAATATGTAACATATAATATATAACATACAATATATAATATATAACGTATAACATATAAGATATAATATATAATATACAATATATAATATATAATATATAATATATAATATATAATATATAATATATAATATATAATATATAATATATAATATATAATATATAATATATAATATATAATATATAATATATAATATATAATATATAATATATAATATATAATATATAATATATAATATATAATATATAATATATAATGTATAATATATAATATATAATATATAATATATAATATATAATATATAATATATAATATATAATATATAATATATAATATATAATATATAATATATAATATATAATATATAATATATAATATATAATATATAATATATAATATATAATACATGACATATAATATATAATATATAACAAAGAATATATAATATATAACATATAATATACAATGTATAATATATAATATATAATATATAATATATAATATATAATATATAATATATAATATATAATATATAATACATGACATATAATATATAATATATAACATAGAATATATAATATATAACATATAATATACAATGTATAATATATAATATATAATTTTGAGCTTAGCAGTTACGTACAAACGTGTCTCCTTTATATATATAGAGATTAAATTATCATTCTAATTTTATAATTTTTTATTTTTTCTTTTTTAAGTTGCTAACACATTTAACACTATTAGTTAAAATTTTTTAAAAATAATAAAATATAACTAGTCTAATTGAGTAGGTTATATTGTCATTTTTAGAATTTTTAATGGACCCTCAAAATATAAAATTATTTACAAAAAAGTACTTTTTAAAACTGCACGTACTAAAAAAAATAATAACAAGATATTTCTTAGTGAATTTTAAATTTTAAAACATAGTTGAAAAGATGATTATTTAAGCTTTCAAAATATGTTTATATGTTATTAGATTAATCCAAGTTTTCCGGAACAATTATCGAATAAATATTTAAATTTGTTGTATTTTTTTTTACATTTGGTACCACCTATCTGTATTATACAAATTTCTTAATTTTATTGATGTCATTTGTTAAAATCGAAGAAAAATTTTTAAAATTACAAAATAACTAAGATAAAATTACCTTATTGCCGCACGTTAGACCTAACGCCGTTCTTTTTAATGGCGGCCTATTGTGATAAAAGTTTTTCTCGGTTTTTATTACTTTCATTACTGTGTTATTTCTATGTTGGCAGTATAAATTAATGTTGTAAATCAATTAGCGGGCGAAATTGTTTAATTATTTGTAATAAAAAAAAAAAAATAAGTCAATATTTTCTCGACTTACATTAATAGCTCTGGCAGTGCAACTTCTATACCAGAAACCAGTGGCGACACTCAACTGCGCCAATTCTTAGAGGAAATTGATATTAAACCAATTTTTGAACATCTGAAAGATGAGTTTATATACATGCATATAAACCAAAAATTAGCGTAATATATTTTATTTTTTCTCTAGCCGCAAAAGATACATTCAATAGTCTGCAGTACTAACCCAGCAAAAACTTTTTGGTTTTCGGTAATGGCAACTACTTATTAAAGTAGTTTCTCGGTAATGAAACGTCATTATTATTTGACTACTCTATACTACATAAATAAGCACTCAATAGTATAATAGCACAGCAATATTGCAATCATGTGGATGAGTTAGCTAGATGCTAGATGATGCTGTTAGTTTTTTTTAAGAAAATGTCTAAAAAGATATTTTATACAAAAAAAAAAAAAAAAAAGTTTTTGTCACTTAGAAAATAATGTGAGAGACGTTAGTCATTAAAAACGAGTGGTTAATTTGTGTCCAAGTTCAAATCTCACTGAGAATGAAATTTATTTTTTGTTTTTTTATTATACCCCACACCACCATATGTGGTTGGAGTATTATGCGTTTGCGTAACGCACAGAAAATATCATCCAACACCCTACCTTAAAGTATACCAATCGACTCAGAAACACTTTGAGTCGATCTAATGATGTCCGTCCTTCCGTCTGGCTGTCTGGACGGCACAAGGTACAGGTCGCAATTTTTGAAAATAATTCAATGAAATTTGTCACTTTCAGGACGAAGCCTATTGAACTTGGTTATGGTCGTTCCATTATTTCACCTAGCCCCCATACAAATGTCCTCTCGGAATAGGTGTTTAACAATCATAAATGCCTTAAATATAGCAATATTTTAATGGATTTCGGTGTAAGGAAGTCTTGTATAAGTATAAATGTTTGTGCCAAATTTCATGGAAATCGGTCCATAATTGACCATACCTCCCATATAAAACCCTCTTCCGAAAATCAATTTAATTTAGATCACATACATATGTTAGTATCAGGTTTATATTCGACACAAATAAATTTTATATAAATATAAATCATAGTAACAAATTTTATGAGGAACAGTCCATAATTTACCATAGCTCCCATATAAGCCCACTTTCGGGAATCACTCTAAAGCGTATAAATTCATATAAATGTTAGTATTAACTTAATATTATGTATTCGTATATTTTATTTTGCACTTAGTAAAAGTATCGGTCTACTATTGTTTATATGTCTAATATAAGACCCCTCCACGACTTTATCTTTCTTTTATATGGGGGGTATCATATGATCGGGCTTGACCGACTATTTCTTTCTTACCTGTTTTTGTTTTCGTTTGGCTACATATTTTACAGTCTAAAAGTAACTACATGAATTTGTGGACAACTCGAACAAAAATAACTAGTTATTCAGGCAAAAATAAGTAGTTTATTTTTGTATTCAATTTCTAGGTAAGCTAGCAGGTATAGCTTACCAGGAAAGTAAAGTTTTTTGTGGGAAAATTCACTATTTAAAGGAGGTTCGTGCCGAATTTAGAAGGAAGCTTTTTAATTGGAAATAGAAAGAGGTTTATAATTTGTTTATATTTTTATATTTGCACTTTTGTACTTTTTATTAAAATTAATATAATAAATACGAAAAATATTTAACAAAATGCATTTGCTTTTAATTTCATTAATTTGTTTTTTTTAAGGGTGGGTTTTAATGAAAAATTTATGATGTGAAATCAATACCAATACGTTTTCAATTCCATACTACTATGGTATCACGTAGAAGTAAATATCATATTCAATTTGACACAAATTCAGTTTCGATTTGACACCATTTCGGTATGAATTTTTTGCTGTAGATTTGAGCACGCCATTTTCAAATTGAATACATACTATTGACATTGAATGATGTCAGTTTATACATGCAAGTGGTAATTTTTTCTCTGCAGTTAAATTTTAAAAAATGTTAGTTTTTTAAGGTATAAGGAGTTCAACATTTAATACTTTCTTGATAACTTTAAAATTCGTCTTTCGAATTCAGTTATAAAAGTTATATATGAAATTTGAATAAAATTTGTAGACAAAATACATTAAGCGAATAGCCAATTATAGCATCTGCAATTTTAAACAGAAAAAGTTTGCGTTCCTTCCAAATTAAACTAATTATGTGCGATATAGTTTTTCTAAAATAGCTTTAATAAATAAATACAAAAATCAAGTTTTTCTTGTTGCTAGAATAACTGCAACTATATAATTCTAATAAGTTCTATTTGAAGGTCAAGGCAAAGAAATTGAGCTACTTCTACAGAATAAATCCACAAAATCATTGGACTGCGTAAATTAAGATTGTTGGGACAGTAAAATTTGTGGTGGGTTTCAAGAAGGTCCTAAACATTTGCTGGGCATAAATTAGAAACCGATAAGCATTAAACCTACTTCTGCGTTCTGACCTTAGTTTTGCCAGAACTGCTCTTGTTTTACGTGGTTAGGTTTTTCTCGTTGTCTATGTAATTGATCAAAGGAGATTGTTCATAAATAATTCTTAATGACTTCAAAATCTTTTGAGAGTATCAAATTATTCACGGGAATACTACCGTACTTTTTAATATCAAATAGCATTTTAAAAGGTCATGTCAATTTTTCCATCCCTGATAACAAGGATTTGGAAAACTTTACTAGTTCTTTATAATATCTCTAATACATGTAAAAGAAGGAAACCATAAAAGCGAAAATAGAATCATGGAAAAGTCTATTTTATGATTTAAAAAGTACTGACCACGAAAGGATTTCGTCTGACACTGGATATTGTGTCTCTGGTACTTTTCAGGGAGCTCGAAGAGACAATGTGGTATTAGTAATTCAATAAATATGATTAAAAGGCGATATAAGACCCGAAGTATTCGCGTAGTGTATATATGTAGATATCAAAGGCCCTGTGTTCTGCGGCTCATAGGATTTTTTTGCGCAGTCCTTAAGTTCGCTCCGATAAGTTCAGACTTCGACTAAATATAATTATCTTGTTTTGGCGGGACACAAACTTCACTCCCTAAGAAACTTGAGGTAAAAGAACGTAAAATAGGGAACTTGTATTATATAAATATACTCAAATGTTTCGTGTTGCAACATGCAACAATGTCCAATGGATAATTCCGTTAGTATTCTAAGTTTGTATATATCTAGCGTAACAAATTTTGGAATCTTCCTCGAGATAAGAAAACTAGTCTTTTAATCTATCTTAATCCAGAGACATTTTACTAAATGCTATCAAATTCCGCCACTACCCAAGATTCAATCTTATCTTTGGTATATCCCGCAAGTATGTCGAGGGTTCTGCCCCTATGAAAATACGTCAAGCTTTTCTATTTACCAAATAAAATGGCCTTCATTATCAGGTACCCAACAAAGTGTTAATTTGAGAAAAAAATGCAGTTCTTAACAATGCCCGACTTCACTTCATTAAAGAACAGAGCTGTTAGGGTCAGTTTGCCCGACATTATAGATACACATATACCTCCAGAATTTCTTTTCAGGCATTCTCTGATGCATACGAAGATGGAGCAAATTTCCACCTAAAAATTTGTGTTTGCCCTTAGGTAAAGCCGGTTGGAAATTGGACTCAAAAACACACTGGTGCTGGTATCACTGTTAGTATATTTATTACAGTCAGTGACCTAAATTTGATTAGCAGTATCTTGTCACTAATATTATTCCACCCATTTATTCATGTCAGGAATAATATTAGAATGGGCACAATATAAAAATAATTTCCAGATCCTCATGTATATTCATGAAAACATAGTGCTGAGAGTGGTATGAATAACAAAGACAACAAAATATCAAACTAGATAAAGTGCTAGGGCATGAAAGTTGTGGTGGAAACGAGGACTACAAGTAAGCGTACAAGAAGTGAATTATCATGGGTGGACTTGAAATTCTGTTCGAGCTATTGTGCATGATCTAGAAAATGGAATGGAAGTGTTAAGTGTGCGTTCGAATAAAACATAACACAACATTTTCGTAATAATTTTTACTACCGTTAATTTTAAATATCTTTCTTGATTGCAGTATCTTCTAGAGACATGCCAGATTTAACAGCAGATCGAACATTTGTCATTTGTTCGCATGCAGATGGCAGTCAAAGAAAAATTAATTTGACTTAAGTTCGGGGTAGTAAAAAAAACTTAACAAGGACCTAAAGAATGAGATGAGACTTAGAGCAGAAAAAGAAAAAGTCACAAGAAAGAATTCCAATCACAAAAAGTAGAAAAGCTCCTTAGAGCTATACCAAACATGGTCGGCCGCGTAATGACACTTTGTGTTCAATTCTTCAAAATCAAATATGGACCAGGTTAAAGCTATGCCTTAGTTTTAGTTTTTAACATTTTCTGACCAGATTTGGATTTGGAGGTTTTGAAATTGGGAATATTGTTTTAGTCCTACAGAGTGTTAGTTATTTAAACTACCCATAATTTTGGCAATTGTAAAGGAATTGGATCCAAGTTAAAATTGAATTTAAGAAGACCCCAGCAGTGCTCAATTGTAATTATTAATTTTGAATTCTTATAGAGAGAAACCGAAAAAAAAACATCGTAAAAGTAATTTAAATTTTTCTCAGAAGCCAAATAATCTTATTAGCAATTAATTTGTATATAAAATTATATATCAGAAAAATCTGGAGATGAAATGATATAAGTAGTCGATTTAGTTTTAATCCTAACTTATTCCGTTTGTTTTAATTTAAAACTTTTTTTGTTATGCTTTATTTTAACGCACACCTTATCCAGATTTCTTTGGATTTTAATTTATAAAAAAATTAACAGAAACCTCAGTTGTCTTCCAATAAGAAAAATATTTTACTTTGATCGGAAATTCCACTGTATAATTTTATCATAATAATTACTGCAGAATTGATTTATATGATGAGGATGAAAAGTTGATACTAAACGAAAGAAAAACGCCTCAAGAATATTGGCAATAGTACTATTTAGATTCTAAACATTATAGAGAATCTACCGGGATTTATCTAGGTGGTTTTAAGGAAACTAAGTATTCTAGAACCCATATAGAGTGAAAGGAGAGTATTCGTTTGATCTCAAGGAATCATAATGAATCATTGGTTAAAGAAAAAATACTTATTTCATTTCCGAGTAGTAAAGTAGCCAATTGATAACATTTGGTGTCAAATCTAGATACAAATATGAGAACATATGTTGACAAAGTGAACATAATCGTAAAAAAATTATTCATTAAGTATGTACTTTACAATTCCAAAATATTAAACTAATGTAATCAGTTAGATTACTTAATTACATTAAAGTGAATACACAATTTTTGAGCTAAGTACAATTTCATTTGAAGTTAACGAAAATGTTTGTAAAGAAATTCTGTCAGAACTGCAAGGTTACAGATATTATGAAAAATATATTGGTGGGGGTTGGGGTTGTAAAAACTATACATATGGATGTGTAAGAATATTTGTCAGTAATATTTAGAAAATTATCAGTTTAAATCTGAGAGTTTTAGTGAGTGTAAATATGTAAATTGAGGAAACTGTTGTAAACTTTTAGGCTCTTTCTTTCATTTGTGAACAAAAACTTAGAAAGAGTTAAATGCTAAACAATCACTTGATGACGTAATATATAATATTAGTATTTATGTGTATGAGTGTTATGTATTTCAACAGTTTTGTTTACTATATTAAATCATTATTAATCTTTTTCATAAGTGATTAAACTAACTACACTTTTTCTTACTTTTAATGCGATAATAACATCTAGAAAGATTTAGAAACTTAAACAAATTATTATTTCAGTTTATCATTTTTAAGGATATTAATCTAAACATGTAAATTAAGGTATAAACAGTAGTAAATTTGTCATAAACTTAATGAGTTTTTAAGACCAGAAACTTTAACTCTAAATGTAACCTTAAATGAAATACTTAAGGTGTTCAAGATTTTTTTCTCTTCTTTCTTGTTTTTTTTTTAAACCCTTTGTAACTTTTATAATCATAATCAATTTTGTATAACAACATAATTAAATTAAAATTTGTTCTAACTTCTTTTTGAAAGCTTAAAATTTGAACTAGTTTTTCTCCTTATTTCTCTGCCACTAATTTCAATTATGCCACTTTTTGCTTAACCAAATTCCTTCATATGCATCCAAAATCCTAAAACAAAAACTATAACAATTTTCTATTGTTATAAAATCTTAGCAAGCGGAAATAATCTGGTTGTTTTGCATTGGTAGCTGTACAAGTAGTAGTAGCAGTTGTAACAGAATCTAATAATAACCTTAACTAAGGTTTTATAACGGCATTAAAGCAAAAACACGCTCTATTATACACAAATACATACTAATGCATATATGAGAAAGCCATCTTTAAGCAAACATTTGTAGTTTCATAAATACCAACGAAAACACTTAAAATTTCTTACTACACTCACACACACACACTCAAAAGCTTAAGAGATAATTTGCTTTAAACAACAATGTGTATGAGTCTCGTTTTATGAGTATGAGAGTCTATTTGTTTAACAAACAAATATGATTTAAAATTGTTACTTTTATACCCCCGATGGATGTAAGTAGTTGTGTTCTAATGTTCATGGATTGGATTTTGCAGCAAAAGCAGGTGTAATTGAATATTTACTCATATTGTTAAAACAGAATATACCGCTTTATTTGTTTGTGTGTAGGAATAAAACTGATTGATTGTACAGAGCTTACTAATAACCTAGCAGTTTTGGGGACTGTAATTGAACTAGAGATTTTATTAACTACCTAAAGGTGTAAAATGTTGGTCAAAGAATTATGTAACTTTTTTTTTAATATCTGCTTAACTTTTGAGGAATTCGAGCAACGTAATTCTTCCATAAATTTAAAAAAAAAAAAAATATCAGATGGATAAAAAGTTAGTCATAGAAATTTTCGAAATACTTCAAAAAATATCAATGAGTTTATTTTAACTTCTTTTTATCTTTGCATAAAGAAAAATAATATTAATTGTGAAATATAAGAAATAGTAAAATTTTTCTTTCTTGGAACCGCCGGGTTACTAACTCAAATAAAAACACAATAATAACTTGTTTTTGAGTCTATATTCTCATCAGTGTAATTGAGTTAATCTGCTTCTGTTTGTATCTGTACAATGTTACTTTCAGAAGAAAATCTTGTTAAATATTTATAAAATACATGATAGGAAAAATTGGGCAGAGAAAAATTTTAAGAAAAACATGTATTTTTGCAAAAATAAATGCAAGACAAAGAGTCATTAAGAATTTCTATTGTAAGAGTCAATTGTGCAGTTAAAGTTTTAGGTTGCATTATTCTAAAATAATTTAAAGAAAAAAAAAAAAAAATAAATAAAATAAAAAGAACTGTAAAACTTAACATATTTATTTGTAAAATATATTTTTACCTGTAGTAGCCGTATCATTGATTTTCTCAAATAAGTACACTCAGTTTTGCATTCTGATAGTTCTTAGGGATTTCGAATTAATGGGCTTATATCAAGAAATAGGGAGAAAGGTTGTGTTTATTATACTAATTTTTTTATTTTGATTTGGCATCTTTAAAAATAGACCGACGCATCGAAACGCATGTTAACGCACTCTAACGCATACTTGTTTAAAATAAGCAAATTTGATGAAACGTCATTTTTCCTTATAAGTTAACGAAATTTTAACTGTAACCATGGGAAATGTTAGCTTCCTTAGCCACGAAGAAGATCGGATGTGGTAAAAAAGATATAAAATATTCGCAAGTGTGAAAGAAGTTTATGAAAGTGTCATTATATGATATGAAATTGAAATGTGAATAAGATTAAATTTATTTCTGTTAACAATTACTACAGTATATTATTTTCTTGCATCTGAAAAGAAGAAAATTATTGTAAAAGTACAAATCAGCATTACGTGTAGAATACAAAAAGATATTTTTTTTTATAAAATATAATTATAGAGATTTTTCTAATCCACGTGAAGTTCTAACCGACAGGTCTCATATTTACATCTTAGAATTCGTTTCCTATCGAATTTCATTGATATTTGAGCCTTTTTTCTTAAATTTAAGTTCAACACTAGGAGGGCGGATCAATAAGTCCCTAACTTTTCGAACTTCCTTCGTAGTTATATGAAATGCTATATATAACTTGCTCAAAATTTGACAGTAGTCTATTAACAGGTGTTACTTGATGTGAATAGTGTTGCATTCCATATAACTACGAGCGAAGTTCGAAAAGTTAGGGACTTATTGATCCGCCCTCCTAGTGTTGAACTCAAATTTCTGCAAGCCTTCCAAAATAAAGCATTGAAAAGTGTATTTAACCTTAATATAAGACACAGCACTGTATCATTATTTAGAGAGCACTTCAAATTTGTTTTGCCAATAATCGGAATATACCAAAAACATTTGTTATACTATGTATATAAATCAATTAGTGGTATAGGAAACCGAACAATTAAATTACAAACACATTTTAATACAAAAGATGCAGCAAATCTAAGAACTGAAAGATATAAGTTGGAGACTACTAAGCATAGAATAGAATATGCAGGAAGTTCATTGTTTAATAATATTCCAAGACATTTGAGAAACTGTAGCCGTTTATCAATTTTTAAGAAAAGCTGGATCTCTCATCCAATGAGCACCCACTGTACATATTTTGCTTATAACCACAATAATAAGTATTACATAATAAAACTGGTCTCAAAAACGTTATTGGAAAATGCGAATTAAAAGAGTATAGAACAAGAATATATCATTATTGAATAAATATTTTTAAGAACCACACACAAAAGAGTATATGAAACAGAAAATTGGTTACAAACGAAATTAAAATTATAACAAAGTGAAATAAGCACCTTGAACACTCCGAAGGCCCATACATTTTAAATTGCTAGTAGAATTGTGAAAATATCGGAATTGTGTGAATACCAGAATCGCAATTATCATCACCGGAATTGTGTTCATCAGCTACTAGCTACAACTTTCCTCTCTAGGTTAAGTCCTAGAAAAGTGTCTATATAAATCGATACTGGTAAACTAAATAATTTTCTAATACATCTTTGTGCAAAAGTTTCCTTCTAGTTTTTTGTTTTGTTTTTTTTTTCAAAAAGTGATTTAATTAATACCTAAATATTCCCTGGCTTACATTTTAAAAGAGCAAATTTCAACATATTTATGTGCTTATATAAGTTTTGTTCGTAAATTAGAGAAAATTTATATACTAAATATAAAATTATTTTTAAAATCTTAAACAAATAATTAAAACTAAATATTAAAATACTAAAGTTAACACCATACTAGAAGCTAATATCACGGAGAAGATCTATAGGTTCATATTGCACAAAATTTATATATTGCATTTTGTAAAAATTGTATTTTAAAATGTTCAATCACAATTAAAATCCAAATTTGTACTATTTATTATTTAATATTGAACTTAATATATATATATATATATATATATTGTCCAAACTACCTTGGACATTTTAGTTAAAAACGTAATAAAATTTTTAATTATTATATTAATAATAAATACCTAAATTTATTAATATAAGCAAAGTGTAGTTAATTAGTTGTAATTCGTATTATTGAAGTGCTACTGTAATTCTATTACAATATGGAAATATATAATAATTACTAAAAAATTATAGCATTAATTAAGCTATAGAAAACTTCGCGTTTTTCTTAAAAACCGAAGTTTCGCCCAACTAAATTAAATTTTAAAGAAACACTTACTTTGAAACCATCGTGGAATCCACTACTTACTTTATAAACTTACCTCATTCGTTGTATACCTGAAGTTACCCGAAAATAAAGAAAATTTTTATACACAAAAGAATACTTACATCTTGTAATTGTACTATAACTGGAAATAAAGGTGAGAATAAATCTATCTGAAGAACAATAGTTTATTTCCTAAACCCACAATTATAATTACTCGATCTATGAGTAATTATCATTAACCTCTATTTATAGATTGGTCTCATTTGATATCCCCAAACACTACCCCTCTACCACATCTATAAAGGAAACAACAAAAAAAGGAGATAACAAAAAAAAAAAAAAAAAAAGAAAAATTAATAAAAATTACATTTAAATATATTGCAGTGTTGTGCGTTGTTATTGTTCTGAGCTTTCGTCCCTGATTGTTTATGTTTTTCTTATTTTGTTATTCTTATGTTTGTTTATTGTATGTCGATATATGTGAGCTCATTCTCATTATTGTTGGTATGTTTATGATATGAAGCATCTCTTGCATCTTTTCGTATGATTGTTCTCTCTTGTAAATATTCTCACTTTCTCAAAGTCTGGTTTATGTCCAGTTATTGCACAGTGGGCTGCGAGTGCTGTTTTTTAGTGTTAGTGGTTTGTTATTACATTTCAGATCTGATTTGTGCGATGATAATCTTGTCCTTAATTTTGTTATGTTGGTACAACAAAAACAATTGTGCTCACATATATCGACATACAATAAACAAACATAAGAATAACAAAATAAGAAAATCATAAAAAATCAGTGACGAAAGCTCAGAACAATAACAATGCTCAACACTACAATATAGTTAAATGTAATTTTTATTAATTTTTTGTTTTTTTTTTATTGTTATGATTAAGAATATTTATATTTATAATTGTTTTTAGTAGTTTTTTTAGTAGACACATCCCTGAAGATGAATAACAAAGTTGGTCGAAATATTGGATGAAAATAAAAGTATAATAAATTTAAAAAAACATAAAAGAGTTTTTTATTTTTATTTATTGAGACCTCAAGCCGAACAATAGGGAATTAGATAAAACAACATGAAAGGCCTACAATACTCGTAAACATTTTTATATTTTGTTAATATAAAAATAAAAAATAATAATCAAATAATGCAACAACTGGGTTCATATGATTTTATTATTGCGTTGTTGGCCTTTTAAGCTGGAGTGAATATATTGTATGTGTTTTTTTTTTTGCTCCTCTGCACATTGTCACTTGTGGCATTTTTAGAACATCAAAAATCTAGTTATGGAGATATTGAATTGAAATTTTATATGCTGTTAGTAGACAAAGTCATAAGCATTTCCATTAAAAATGTCACTCCAATACTGAAAAAAAATATTTTTTTTTTTGGAATTTCGTAGAATTTTTATAAATTTCATTAAAAAAATTAACACTTTAAAGGTAGAGGTGGAGAATCTATTTACACCAATCTAAGTGTACTATTTGTATAAATAATTTTTAGCTAACTTTAGAAAAACTTATGTCCGTTTTTAATTTTTTTTTTTTTTTTGTTGAGTAGGAAAATTAAATTGTAATTTTTTATTTCATTTTTGAAAATATTGAATTTTTATATTTTGTTAATATAAAAATAAAAAATAATAATCAAATAATGCAACAACTGGGTTCATATGATTTTATTATTGCGTTGTTGGCCTTTTAAGCTGGAGTGAATATATTGTATGTGTGTCTTTTTTTGCTTCTCTGAACATTGTCACTTGTGGCAGTTTTAGTTTTGGAGATATTGAACTGAAATTTTATATGCTGTTAGTAGACAAGTCTATAAACATTTCCACTAAAATGTAGCGTTTGGAATTACTGTCAATCTCATACTGAAAAAAATTATTTTATTATTTTTTTTTGTTTCAATTTCGTACAATTTTTATAAATTTTATTTCAAAAATAATACTTTAAAGGTAGAAGTGGCAGAATCTATTCACACTAATCTTAGTGTATTATTTGTATAACAAATTTTTAGCCAACAGCGTAAAATTTCGAAATAATTCTAAATAAATAATTAATATAAGGTACCGTATACATTTTTTTTTAATATTTTAAAAGATCTAAAAAAGTGACACTCAATATTCTCAAATATAATTTTTATGGAAAATCTTTTATACACTAATTGTATTTTTAAATTTTAACTCGATGGAACTTTTTAGTTCTATTTAAAAATAGAATTTCATTTTTCAATTTTTTTACCTAAAGAAATTATAATAAAATAATCATATCAATATCTGTAGTATTTACTGACACATATGCAGTTAAAATTAATATATTGCTTCATAAAAATTTTTGAATAAAATTAAAATATTTTTAAAAGTTGCAACTTTGAATAGTCATAATTCGCTCTATAAATACTTTTCAATATTCTAAGTGTTTTTCGTAATATATGAGAGGTTTACTAGTAAATGCGAAATAATTACTGCAATTAATAAACTTTTATTTTCGTATTTTTATCGTTCTAATTTGGATAAATGTGACACTGTGTCCTATTTCAGTTTGAAAGGCTTTTATAGTCGAAAATCTGACGATTTCCATAGTATATGAAACTATGTTGTTAAACTCTTCAAATTCGTCAGGCTGTTCACAGACATTGTTCTTAATGCAAAGCTTATTTTCACATAAACTCTTTAAAATGCGAGATATTATCATATCTTTATATCATGACAAAATGTCAGGCTTATACGTCAAAAAACAATGACATAATTAACGAGAAGAAATAAACAAAGTAAAAATCGAGTTAGTCATTAAAAACGGCTGGAAAATGAGCTGTCGATGAGCCATAAAAATTCATCGGCTTATCGGCTAGCCGCCAGTCACTCCAATACGGCTGGCAAGTTAGAGTGCTATATTAGAGCACATAACTTGTTTTTTTTTATGAGTTTTTTTTAAATAAGAGTTATCATTAGGTTCTATTGTGTTGAGAGAAAATTAAAATAAGAAAAAAGTCGCTTTTTTAATTAATTTATAATTATTCTCCTATTACTTAAATTTCAGTTGATAAACACAGTCTGTAATAAAAATCTTTAAAATATTCCCTAATTTCTCTCAACAATTTGTTTATGATTTTTTTTGTTATTTTTCATTATGTTAAGTATTATTTTAGCCACCACAAACAATTATAATAAATTACTAACATCCTTAACAAAATCAAATCCCCTCCCATCCCTCTACCCTAACGATTCTTATACATTCAAGCACTTCCTTTTTGTAAACATAATAAACCTTCAGTCATTTCTAGAAGAAAAAGCCAAGGAAAAGCTAAGGTCTCAAATTACCATCTAATATCTTGTCTAATGAGTTTTAACTGTTATTGTTCAGTTGTTAGCTGTGATGGATGTGTATAGGAATGACTAAAGGGAAAATGTAGAAAATAAAAGGAACTGTGGTGAAGATAGTAAAAGATGTTTTTCTTTTAACTAACAGAATAATGAAGGTATGATAAATAGCGTCCAAAGCAAAAGTACAATAACTTGACTTTCCGTATTGTTGTCTGACATTTAGGTGTTTATTTATGTTAATGAGACTGGTGGGAGGAAAGAGAAGATGAGCAGTTAGTTAATGATAATAAAGATTATTTTCAGTACAAAGATGTTGAATGAAGTATATTTTTATAAATATGATGAAGTAAATTGGTATATATATGTACACTGCCTGCCACTTGAATAAGGAATTACATTTTTTTTTTAACTTTAATTAAGTATATCTCCTAAACTAAAGTTCAGAAAAAAATAATTTTTTGCATAACCAAATTTCAAGATGTTGGCTTTAGTTTCCTGAAGAAATAAAAAATATACATATTTTGTGATACTAAAATTATGCATTTTTTTAAAGACATGTATTTCTGTGGTGCTGTTTCGTGTGTCACTTGAATAAGGAATATTTTAAAACTAAGCAAACTCTAATTTATTTTTAAATTTTAGGTTATAAAAATGCAAGTTATTATTTTCTAGCATGCAATTAGTAGAGTATTGCCACCATTTTTAGAAATAACCTCAAAAATGTGATTTGGCATCGACTTTTATAATGACTCTAAGTAATTTAGCGAAATTGAACTCCATGCTTCCGTTATTACATCCTTTAAGGATTCTATCGTCTCAAATTGTTTTCCTCCTTCACAAACTTTTCTTGCAAGCCAATTCCAGACCTTTTTTCATTGGATTCAGGTCTGGTGAATATGGGGGCCAATCCAAAAGTTGAACACCTTGTTGATTAATCCATTGTTTTACTGCTCTGGCGGTATGAATCGGAGGGTTGTCATGTTGGTACGTGTAAGATATGGGTCCAAAGAAATCGCTAAATTTTGGAAATGCTTCCTCCAGAATGTTTTTGTAAGTCGTTGCAGTCATTTTGTTGGATACAAAAACCAATTCTATGGTACCATAATACGAAATGGCACCCCATACTATTATTCCGCCCTTTCGGCTGTGTCTGCGGCTCAAAAAGAATTCTTCCTTAGTTAGGTCATGGAAGTAATAGTTATACCCTTGGGGACCATCAATATTAAACTTTTTTTCATCGGAAAATACAACTTTAAACCATTTGTCGGACCATGTCATTGTATTTTTGGCAAACTGTAGACGTTGTGATTTGCGTTTTTCATTAAGTGGTGTTTTTTTTTGCAGTTTTCGTCGAACTATGTATGGGCAGGACTTTAAAATACGGTGCACTGCTCTTAGACTGGCATTGACTCCACTTTTTTCAGAATTTGATGAAATTCTAAGAATTTTTCGTCTTTCTTTAGGAGTTGTTGCCATTTTCTTTCGCCCTTTCATGTCGTTTCCATATCTTTCCACGTTATTTAAATAATTGTACACAACTGTCTTTCCTCTATTAATGTTTTTGGCTATTTGGACCGGATTCTGAGCCTGAGATTTCAAAATCAGAATTTTTTTCTTTTTCAGAGTTATTAAGAGCCTTACCACGTCCCATTTTGAATGAAAACTATTTAAAAACTATCAAATTAAAAATTGTCTAGCCGTTTATATTGAAAGAAATTCAAATCATAGCCTTCCTGATTAATATTAAAATAATTCCTTATTCAAGTAATGGTATCACAGAAATACATGTCTTTAAATAAATGTATAATTTTAATATAATAAAAATTTGTATATTTTTTTTTCTTCAGGAAACTAAAGCTAACACCTTGAAATTTGGCTGCGCAAAAAATTATTTTTTTCTGAACTTTAGTTTAGGAGATATACTTAATTAAAGTTAAAAAAATGTGATTCCTTATTCAAGTGGCAGGCAGTGTATATATATATATATATAATAAAAAAAACTAAAATTTAAAAAATTTTTAATTTAAGTTTTCAATTTAAATATTTATGTCTAAATTTAAAATCTATTTTTCTCTTTTTTATCTCTCTCCATAACCACTTCTTGTCATTGCTTAATTATATTTATCAATGCAGTTTTTTGGCCTGGATTATGTTTTTCTTTTCTTTACCCCTAAACTTATCCCTTAACAATTTGTATGCTTAACGTAAAAATGTACTTAATAAATTGGGATTTCATACCCTAAGGAATTTTAAGTAATTTAACGCCAGCCTTATATAAAAACTTTCTTATGATTATTTTTTTGTTCAGTAGGAAACGTATTTTCTTTTGGTTCATTTTATTTCAAATATTTTGTTGGGCATTTACAAAGTTTTCAGTTTTTTTTTTCATTATTGCTATAGCTATTCATGGGAATATGTATAACTAAACCACAAAAATAGCTACAAGTTCTAAAGCAACTAAAGGAAATAATATAATAGCAACACATTTGCCTTTAAACCAAAGAAACATAATTTCCATTTTTGGAAATTTAGATTTTTTTTATCTTTTGCCAGGAAAAAGTTTTTTTGTTTTTGTAGTAAAAACTTAAATTTTAGTAACAATAGCTTTTTATAGGTTTATAACTATAACGACGACTGTGTGTAAGTGTGTGAAGAGAAACGGTTAAAGGTTTTTAGGCGGTTTTATCTACTGACCACTTTTCCTCTCTCTCTCTCTCTATCTCTCTCTCTTTCACTTTCCTTTGCTTTATATAAAAAACAAAAAGAAATATTTCGAATGCTACAAAAAATAGTCTCATAAATACAAATTTCAAAATTACCACCATAGTTTTACTTAAAAGATTATGCAGTCTATTTCCAAAGCAAATAAAGGCTCAAAACCAACATAAGATATTCCTCTATTATTATGACTAGGCTAAGTTTAAAGGTGCACGAAAAAAATTAAAATATGCGCTTGAAATAGCATGAAAAAAATGTGATAAAATGGACAGGAATTTGCATATAATTTTTTGTATAAATAAACACAAATATGATTTTTTCCTAACTTTAAAATTTTGATAGTTTTCGATTTTTCTTAAAAAAAAAAAAAAAAATAAAATAAAAGTATATTAAAAATATACTTCAATAGACCATGACAGTTGTTTGTTCAACGAAACCAAAATGGATAAGACATCACGAATGCTGATGAAGTGTGTAGCGGCACAGAAAATACGTATTCCATTCTGCTGGTGTCTAATTATAGTCCACAAACTCTGCTTTGGTATCTCCAAATAGAGCCAACAAGGCAATTTACAATTGCAATCTTGTTTATGGTCTTTCTAACCAGATACTGGAATCTCATCTGGAACAGCGTTTACAACGCTAGATTCAATCTTTCTTTTACTTTCCCAAAACGCCTGGCGCTGCTAATTAAGTCCCTCAAAATTGCACCCAGTGCAAGGTGGGCGCCATGTTTAGGTTTCAACGAAACCAAAATGGTTAAGACACCAGGAATGTTGATGAAGTGTGTAGCGGCACAAAAAATACGTTTTCCATTCTGCTGGTGTCTAATTATAGTCCACAAACTCTGCTTTGGTATCGCCAAACAGAGATAACAGGGCAATTTACTTGTTTATGGTCCTTCGAACCGGATAATGGAACCTCGTCTATAACAGCGTTTACGACGCTAGATTCAATTTTTCTGCAATTTACAATTGCAATCTTGTTTATGGTCCTCCGAACCGGATACCGGAACCTCATCTATAACAGCGTTTACGACGCTAGAATCAATCTTTCTTTTACTTTCCCCAAACGCCTGGAGCTGCTAATTGAGTCCCTCAAAATTGCACCCAGTGCAAGGCGGGCGCCATGTTTAGGTTTCAACGAAACCAAAAAAAGATAAGAATGCTGATGAAGTGTGTAGCGGTACAAAAAATACGTATTCCATTCTGCTGGTATCTAATTATAGTCCACAAACTCTGCTTTGGTAACGCCAAACAGAGTCATTTTTGATATGTCTCAATTTTATTTTGTTTACAATTATGTTTGGAGTATTAAAAAAATTTACAACATTTTTTAAAATAGCGTTTTTCTTAAGAAAACGAACTTTTTATTTATTACATGCAAATTTGTGCAAGATTTAGAAAAAAATGAATTTTTCTTAAAATACTTGTGAAATATGCAAAAACTTAATTTTCAAGCGAAAAACTTGCCCTGATTATGGCCAAATAGTGAGTCTTAACGGTTAAGTGTGTAGTAAGAGTGTGAAAGTTAAAACCCATATTTTCTAACGCAAGTAAAAAACTTTTGCATTTACTATTACAATTGTTTAACTACATAAATGAGGTCAAAAGGGGCATAAAGAGTGTGTTTATGAGGCTTCTTTTACTAACTAAAATATTTCACTTAACTAGTTTAATGATGATATAAGTGGTCTCCATCTGTCAGTGAGTTATAAAAATAGCTTTTTTATATACTTTGCAAAAATACACACACACCACACACAAAAGCCTAAACTAGGGTTAAATTGTTTAAAGGAAAAAGATATTTCTATCTTATTGAATACTTAAAAAAGCAAAAATAAATTGATAATTTAATATTTTCGAAAAAATTTATTTTCTATAGAAAAAAATTTTTTTTGATAGAAAATATTGGAAAAATATTTTTTATAGAAAATTTTCCATAAAATTTCATTCTGTACAAAATTGTCAATAAATATTCTTTTTATAGAAAATTTTCTTATTATTGAAAATTTTTACTTAAAAAAATTTTTTTAAGGAATTTTTAAATAATCTTTTTAATAGAAAATTTTGATATATATTTATGTTTTTTTGATAGAAAATATATTTTATAAAAAATTTTCGACTAATTATCTTTTTATAGAATATTTTCGATATATTTGTTTTAAATTTTATATAAGTTTTTTATAAAGGTTTTGAAAAATTTTCACTTTATACGAAATTTTCGATATTTTTTTTATTGAAATTGTCGTCTAATCATTTCTTTTATAGAAAATTTTCTATAATTTTTTTTAAATAGAAAATGGTTGAAATTTTTTTATAAAAGTTTTGAAAAATTTTCGTTTTATACGAAATTTTCGATGTTTTTTTAACGAAATTTTCGCCTAATTATTTTTTTTATAGAAAATTTCCTATAATTTTTTTTTAAATATAAAATTGTTGAAAATTTTTTTATAAAGGTTTTGACAAATTTTCGTTTTATACAAAATTTTCAACAAAATTTCTTTTTCTTAAGTAAATTTTCGACCAATTGTCTTTTTATAAAAAATTTTCGATATTTTTGTTTTAAGTAGAAAATTGTTGAACTTTTTTTTTACAAAACTTTTGACAAATTTTCGTTTTATACGAAATTTTCAATAAAATTTATTTTTTCAAGGAAATTTTCGAACAAAATTTCTAAAAGAGAATAAAAAATTTCGACAAATTCTCCTTTTATAAAAATTTTTCGATAAATATTAATTTTATAAAAAAAGATTCGATAAATTTTATTTTTATAGAAAATTTTCGATATTTTTTTTTAACAGAAAAGTTGCTGAAAACTCTTTTTTACAAAAGTTTTGACAAATTTTCGTTTTATACGAAATTTTCAATAAAATTTCTTTTTTTTTTAAAGAAATTTTCCACTAATTGTCTTTTTATAGAAAATTTTCGATATTTTTGTTTTAAATAGAAAATTGTTGAAAAATTTTTTATAGAAGTTTTGATAAATTTTCGTTTTGCACGAAATTTTTAATAAAACTTCTTTTTTTTTCAAAGAAGATTTCGAACAATTTTTCTAAAATAGAATAAAAGATTTCAATAAGCTCTTTTCATGAACATTTTTCGATAAATATTAATTTTACATTTATTTATATATTTATTTTATTTTTATAGAAAATTTTCGATAAATTTTCTTTTATGGAAATTTTCATCTAGAGAAAATTTCCAATAAGTTTTCATTTTATAGAAAATTCTCAATAAATTTTCTTTGTAAAATATTTTCGACATTTTCAATAAAATGTCTTTTTTTTTGGGAAATTTTCGACTAATTATTTTTTTATAGAAAATTTTCGATAATTTTTTTTTAAATATAAAATTTTTGAAAACTTTTTTTTACAAAAGTTTTGACAAATTTTCGTTTTATACGATATTTTCAATAAATTCTCTTTTTTTAAGGAAAATTTCGAAAAAATTCTCTAAAAGAGAATAAAAGATTTCGATAAATTCTCTTTTTATGAAAATTTTTCGATAAATATTAATTTTATAAAAACAAATTTGGTAATTTTTATTTTTATAGAAAATTTTCCATAATTTTTTTTAATAAAATTTAAAAATTTTTAATAAATTTTCGTTTTATAGAAAATTTTCAATTTTCAATTTTCTTTGAATAAAATTTTTCACAAAATTACGCTTTATGTGAAATTTCTGATAAATGTTGTTTTTATAGAAAATTTTCAACAAAATATTTTTCTTTTTAGATAAAGTTTTATTTTTATAGAAAGGTTTAGATAAAATTTTATTTTTATAGCAAATTTTAGATAAGGTTTTATTTTTATGGAAAAACTACAATGGATTTTCTTTTTGTGCAAAATTTACAATAATTTTCTTTTTAGAAAAAAATTTTCAATAAAATTTCTTTTAGAGAAAATTTTCAACTATTGTCGATTATTTCATTTTTACGGAAATCTTCTTTTTATTAAAAATTTACTATAAATTTTCTTTTTACACAAAATTCTTGATAAATTTATCTTATATAGAAAATTTTTGACAAAATATTTTTCTTTTTAGATAAAATTTTATATAAAATTTTCTTTTTTTCTATAGAAAATTTTAGAAAAATTGCAATAAATTTTCCTTTTATACAAAATTTACAATAATTTTCTTTTTAGAAAAAAATTTCCTTTTAGAGAAATCTTCTTTTTATTAAAAATTTACGATAAATTTTCTTTTTACACAAAATTTTTGATAAATTTACCTTTTATAGAAAATTTTTGACAAATTTTTTATCTATTTTTAGGTAAAATTTTCTCATAACAGAAAATTTTATATAAAATTTTCTTTTTTTATAGAAAATTATAGACAAAATTTTATTTTTACATTTTATTTTTATAGAAAAATTACGATAAATTTTCTTTTTATACAAAATTTACAATAATTTGCTTTTTAGAAAAAAAATTTCAATAAAATTTCTTTTAGAGAAAATTTTCGACTGTCGATTATTTTATTTTTACGGAAACCCTCTTTTTATTAAAACTTTACGATAATTTTTTTTACACTAAATTTTTGATAAATTTACCTTTTATAGAAAATTTTTGACAAAATATTTCTCTTTTTAGATAAAATGTTCTCCTAACAGAAAACTTTGTATAAAATTTTCTTTTTTTATAGAAAATTTTAAACAAAATTTTATTTTTATAGAAAAATTACGATATATTTTTTTTATAAAATCTTATTTTTGTAGAAAAGTTATGATAGATTTTCTTTTTATAGAAAATTTATAATAATTTTCTTTTTAGAAAAAAAATTACGATAAAATTTCTTTTAGAGAAAATTTTCTACTATTATCGATTATTTTATTTTAACGGAAATCTTTTTATTAAAAATTTACGATAATTTTTTTTACACAAATTTTTTTGAGAAAATTACTTTTTATAGAAAATTTTCGATAAAATTTCTTTATATAAAAAATTTTCTATGAAATTTTCTTTATAAAAATTTTTCATAAATTTTGTTTTTATAAAATAATTAATTATCGATAATTTTTTATAAAAAAAATTAATTATCGATAATTTTTTATAAAAAAATGAAATTTATGAAATTTTTTTATAAAAACTTTTCATAAATTTTCTTTTTATAAAAAAATTAACTATAACTTTTTTTTATAAAAAATTATCGATAAATTTTCTTTGCATACCAAATTTCTGATAAATTTTCTTTTTATAAAAAATTTTTGATAAAAGTTCTTAAATAAATTCTCGATATATTTTATTTTTATAGAAAATTTTCAACAAAATTTTTTTATAGATAATTTCGACAAATTTTCTTTTTATAAAGATAAATTTATGACAAATTTTATTTTTATAGAAAATTTTCGATAAATTTCTTTTTTATGGAAAATTTTCGATAAATTTCTTTTTTATGGAAAATTTTCGAGAATTTTTTTAAGCAAGTTTTTCATAAAATGTCTGCATAGAAAATTTACGATAAATTTGCCTTTTTATAGAAAATTTATAAATTTTCTTTTTAAAGAAAATTTTCAGAAAATTTTATTTTTGTAGAAAATTTTCTTTAAATTTTCTTTTTATGGAAAATGTTCCATAAATTTTATCTTTATAGTATAATTCACGACAATTTGTTTTTATGGAAAATTTTTACAAAAACTTTCCAATAAAATTTCTTTTTATACAAAATTTAAATTTTATTACAAAATTTATGACAAATTTTATTTTTATAGAAAATTTTCGATAAATTTCTTTTTTATGGAAAATTTTCGAGAATTTTTTTAAGCAAGTTTTTCATAAAATGTCTATAGAAAATGTACGATAAATTTGCCTTTTTATAGAAAATTTATAAATTTGCCTTTTTGTAGAAAATTTATAAATTTTCTTTTTATAGAAAATTTTCAGAAAATTTTATTTTTGTAGAAAATTTTCTTTAAATTTTCTTTTTATAGAAAATGTTCCATAAATTTTAACTTTATAGTATAATTCACGACAATTTTCTTTTTATGGAAAATTTTCTACAAAATTAATTTTTAAAAAAACTTTCCAATAAAGTTTCTTTTTATACAAAATTATCAATAAAATTAAAAAATAAATATAAATTAAAATTCTCTTTTGATAATTTTATTTATTTGAAATTTTCCTTAATTTTTGGAGAAATTTTGCAAAAAAAAAAATTCTTTTTGTCTTTCAACTTCATTCAATTCCCTTAATTCCTCTTAAATTTTAATCCTTTTAAATTCCAATTCTATTTCAGATCTCTCAAACTTAGATTTTAGCCGTAAGTATATTTTACTATTTCTTTTCAATAATTTAAAGTCCTTTCAATAAAATTATCTTAAATTCTTTTTAATATGATTGTTGTTCAACAATGCCTTGGAAATCATTTAGTTATCAATAAAATATAAATTTAAAGACCATTTTGTATACAATGAATAAATGATCCAGCACTAGAAAAACGATTTATCAATAATAAAAAAATTGTTTTCAATAACAACAATAATGATAATAATAATAATAACAATAAAAGCAATAATAGGAACAATCATAACGCAAAATAAAAAAACTGTTTAAAAACGGAACAAATAAAATTATAATAAAGGAAAAACATCTCTAAGTATAGAAAAAAAATTGCCAAGTATTATATATAGAAGAAGAAGAAGCAAAAGTACATTGTAAAAGTAGTACTATTTATTACTGGTAATAACAATACCAAAAAGTCAAGTACTTTGGTAAAGCTATAAAATCAAAATCATTACTAGAAACTCAACAAGCATTTAGTTTACAATACAAGACATTTATGCCACACAGACATACACTAATACAACTACTTTTAAAAGAGACCAACAAATATCTTGTCTTCTTACCACAATAATCATCATCATCAGCATGTCAAAATACACCATTAAGCAGAATGTTGGCAAGACAGAAGTAGGGACATTGACAATGATGATGATTATAAAATAAAATAAAATAAAATAGAAAATGAAATTTCTATTCTTATTCTGTTGTTTTTGTTTTGCTACTTAAAATATCAGCTTAGAGTTCTTAGCATCACTTTTTGCTTTCGTGGATATGTCTTGGCATTTAATGGCCGGGAAATAGTCCTTGTAAAAATATGTTTAAAATACTTACCAGCACTTTACATCTTGTACTGTTGATTTGTTGTGATGTCTTTAAAATTTGTGTTTTTTTTTCTTGGCTTTAAAATGTTTTAGGTTTAAACAAAATACCCACATATATTTAAATATTATACAACGCAAATAAAATGATAGAAATCCCTGCAGTTTTGAAAATACTTTTTACTAATTTTAGCTAAAATATTTTTCTGAATCGTATCCAACTTATGTGTGTCCTTTTTATTACCGGAATGTCATTTAATAACTTTACCTCTTCTTCTAAGTAATCTACAATGTACCTAGTTTCAGACCTCCTATTTGATGAACTATTTTATGATTATCCTACAGAACTCTAGGGATATTTTCCTTTAACTTGTTTACAAATATTTTATTTTTTGTTGTCTGCCAATTTGCTGCTGATTTCTTCGTGGCTTCAACAGCAATATAATTTTTTTTTTCACTGACTGACTGCTGTCTTTATGGATTTTTATTTCTTTTTTTTTTTTTCTTTTGCCCTTGGTTTTGTTGTTGTATTGAGATTTCCAAGACATACACTTTATTTGATTTGGTTTTGGTTTAAAGAAGAAAATTCAAAGATATTGAGTTCAAGTATTTGACAAAAATTTGAATTCAATCCAAACTGTCAACTTAAACGATTGTGTGTGTTGGAAGGAGTCTGCTATTTTAGTTTTAATCATATCGCTTTTAATAATCTTTTACAGTATGTTATAAAAGAAATTTTCGAAAATTTAAAAAGTTCTTTTGTAGAATAAATAAAAGTGTTTTAAAAAGCTTCTCATTTTATATTCTCATTATTATACATTGAAAAAAGTCAGCAATCACCAAAATAAATTTAAATTTACATCTCTCACCAAAAAAATGCAAAACTGCAACAATTTTCTAATTAAAAAATTTATTAAATCAATTCATTGATTGAATGAATTAAAAATTTAAATGAGAAAAAAAAACTTAATAAATTTTATTTTTACTATTTTTTATATTTTATTTCTGCTTGAATATATTAATTAAATTTTGATGTGAAATTAAACAACTGTGTTAACTGAAAAATATATCGCTAAAATTTTTTCTGTGTAATATCAAGTATTAAAAAAAACATATACAGAAAAAAGAAGTGATTGATTTTCATTGTTTACATTTAGTAAATAAATAATTTATATTCTTTACTTTAAATAAACATAAAGTTACATTGTTTAAATTAGGTGAACATATTATTTACATTGCTTACGTTTAGGAAACGATAAATTTACATTGTTCAAGTTAGGTAAACATATTATTTACATTGTTTACATTTAGGAAACCATAAATTTACATCCTTTACATTAATTAAATAACTAATTTATATAGTTTACATTTTCAAATTGATTGAATAACATTATTTACAATAAATTAATGAACTTGCATTGTTTACATTAAAATTTACTTTGTTAACATTACGTAAACAATAATTTTAAAATTTTTACTTTAGGAAAACAACTAATTGAAATCTTTTACATTAAAAAAACAGGTTATTTACATTGTTTACCTTAAGTAAGCAATAAATTTAGGCTATTTTCTTTAAATAAGCAATTTGTTTACATTGTTTACATAAAGTAAATAATTCATTTACATAGGTTACTTTAAGTAAATAACTTATTTATATTGTTTGCATTAAATAAAAAGTTGTTTTACAATGTTTGGATTAAGTTTATGATTAATGTATATTGTATATATTAAATTATTCTTTACATAAAAAAATAAAAATTTACATTGTTTACATAAAGTAAAAAACTAATTTACTTTGTTTACACAATTTTTTTAAATTATTTACATTGCCTACATTAAGTTAACAGTTAATTTACATTGTTTAAAAAAAGTAAACTATTAATTTATATTATCTACATTAGAAATGTAATAAATTTACGTTATTTATATTAAGTATACGAATTATCAATTTTTTTTAATTAAGTAAACATAAATTTACTTTGATTATATTAAGTAAATAATCAATTTACAATGTTTACATTAAGTGTACAATGAACTAAATTTTTTCATTAAGTAAACATTAAATTTATATTATTTACATTAAGTAAACAGCTAATATATATTGTTTACAATAAACAAACAATTAATATACATTTTTTAAATTAATTAAGCATTAATTTAAATTGTTTGCTTTAAGTAAACAATTTATTTACACAGTTTAATAAAGAAAACAATTAATGTACATTAATAACATTAAGTTAAGAGTTATTTCACATTGTTCGAATTAAGTAAAAATAAATTTACATCTTTTACTTTAAGTTAACAATGAATGAACATTGCAAATTAAGTAAACAGTTAATTTATTTTGTTTATATTAAGTTAACAATTACTTTACTTTGTTTTGTATTAAGTAAGCAATTTGTTTACATAACTTACATTAAGAAAGTAATTAATTTACATTATTTACATGAAGTATTTTTTTATATTGTTTAAATTAATTAAACTGGTAATTTACATTAAGTACAAAATTAATGTTCACATAATGTTAACATGTAAATATTTTTTTTTACATTGCTTATATTATTTAAACAATTAATTTATATTGTTCACATTACGCAAGCAATTAAGTTACACTGTTTACATCAAATGAACAAAAAATTTACATTGCTTACATAAAGTCAATTGTTAATTTACACTTTTTAACAGTTAAATTAAGTTAAAAATTAAATTACATTGTTAGTATTAAATACGTAGTTAACTAATATGGTTTACATTAAGTAAACAATTGATTTTCTCTGTTTAAATTGGATGCAGAATTAATTTTCATTGTTTACTTTAAGTTTAAGTATACAATTATTTAACTTTGTTTACGTTAAATAAAAAATTAATTTTTAGTATTTATATAAAGTAAACAATTATTTTGCATTATTTACATTAAGTAAACAATTAATTTATATTGGTTTATATTTATTAAATAATTGTATTGCACTGTTTACTTTAGGTAAATAATTGACTTACTTTATTTACATTGTGTAAGCTATTAATTTACTTTGTAAAAAATTAATTTGTAGTTTCTACATTGAGTAAACAATTATTTACATTGGGTAGAAAATTAATTTTTATTGTTTACTTTAGATAAATAACTGACTTGCATAGTTAACATTGTTTATATCGGGTAAATAAATAATTTACATTGTTTCTTTTACGTAAATAATTGATTTACATGGTTTACATTAAGTAAACAATTGGTTTGCATTGTTTTACTTTAAGTTTGAGTATACCATTATTTAACTTTGTTTACGTTAAGTATAAAATTAATTTTTAGTATTTATATAAAGTAACCAATTATTTTGCATTATTTACATTAAGTAAACAATTAATTTATATTGTTTAGACTAAGTAAGCAGTTAACTAATATGGTTTATATTTATTAAACAATTGTTTTACACTGTTTACTTTAGATAAATAATTGAATTGCTTTATTTACATTGTGTAAACTATTAATTTACTTTGTAAAAAATTAATTTGTATTTTTACATTGAGTAAACAATTATTTACATTGGGTAAAAAATTATTTTTTTTTGTTTACTTTATTTAAATAACTGACTTGCATTGTTAACATTGTTTATATCGGGTAAATAAATAATTTACATTGTCTCTTTAAGGTAAATAATTGATTTACATTAAGTAAACAATTGATTTGCTTTGTTTGTACTTGGCAAATAAATTATTTATATCATTTGCATTAAGTAAGTAATTGTTTCCAATACTTTCAAATTAACTCTATTGTTTTTAGTATTTATGTTATTAATTAATTGTTGACATCATGTAAACAAAGGTTTTTTTTTTCATGTTTATTAAAATGTTTATATGTTTATGGAGTTTAAGTTATATTTAAAAAAGTTATTTAATTATTTACATCATGTAAATAATTATTTTTTTTATTTTTCATATTTACTAATAATTTTATGGTTTTATGAACTTCAAGTTATAGCTAAAAGAATTATTTATTTATTTACATCATGTAAAGAATTTATTTTTATAATTTGGGCTAAATATGTTTAGGTTTTTAAGGTAATTTAAATATTTGCATGGTTTTCCATATGTAAAGATTTATTTTTATTTCGAATATTACTTTTGTAATAGAAATTTTCTTTACATTTCGCAAAAAATAACGGTTTTAAAACTACCAATTGAAAAATACTTTCAATTTGTATTATTCTCCATCACAATTTGTCTAGATTGTCTTTTAAGTAGTTTTCAAGCTAAATTTTCTTTTAAATCTCACTGTATTTTAGCTAAATACTTTCTTTTTAAATTTCTTCACATAAACTTTATAGAAAACGTTTTTTTTTAAAGTATTTGGTTGCTAAAAATTTATATTTTTCCTTTTAAAATCTTTAAATTGTATGACTAAGTTTTAAGTCTACTCTATTGTCAGTTTTACTTAATACCCCACAATATGCTTATCTTTGTTTCGTTTAAAAAAAAAAAAAAAAATATATATATATAAATATTTCTATAACAAGGCTACTAGCATGTGAATATTTTTCTTTTCAAGGAATAATATTGTTTACTTGGGTTTTCCTATAACAACAAACAAATATAAAAATAAACAGCAGATCCGATTAATATCATGATAAAAAAATTGAAAAAGAAGAAAGAAAGATGGGATGCTACTGATAAATGAGCAATTTCGTGGATAAATACTTTAGTAGTAAAAATAAGACTGGAAAATCTTAAAAAATACAATAATATTAACTTGGTACAATGAGTAAAATAAAAATAGCAAAAGGAAAAAAGATATTTGCATTTTTTATCTTTTTTTATCTTTTTTTTTTTTTTTTTTTTTTTTGTAAACGTACAAAAGTTGGAGATTACATTTTTCTAGCAATCAATTGGTTATTTAAATATTTATTGTATTTTGTAATTTTTTAGTTTTTACTGTTTTAATATATATATATATATATATATATATATATATATATATATATATATATATACATATAAATCTGCTTTATTTCATAATAAATTTGGCATTAGAAATTGTGTTGTATTGCTTATTTTTAATTCAGTGAGCTACAGAAAAAAGGCGAAAATATTAAGTTATTTAGTTCATTTATAGCCATTTAGAAAGAAGAAGGAAGGATCCTAAATAGAACAAAATCTGGTAAGATTTCCTTTTTCCAAACACTTGGACCTTCACATCTATTCTTCAATTTAATTGAAGATTTTGAGAAATAAATAAAACATCTTTAAATATTCGATTTCTAGTCTAAAGTTTGTTTAATTTTTTTTTATGTTAAAGGTCTCCTCTTATTTTATATATATATATTTTTAATATTTTGCTAAGAATCATTATTAAGGTTATATTAATACCAGCCAATAACGTTTATTTTTAATTTTAAATTCTGCCATAAAAATATAAAAAGAACCTTAGAAGCACTCGAAAGAAAAAAAAAGAGTCAAATGCTAGTATCTTTTTTCTATTTATGTTACTTTTGCTTTTATGTAAATTCATTTTGCCATAAGGGAAATCAAAAGAAATATTTCTTTACAGTACAATTATCTCGTACATAATCAGACATTTGTTTTATTTTTTTATGCCTCATAAAGAATGCTTCTTATTTGAGTATAAAAATTATAAAAATAAATAATAATCATACGCCCAGTACAATATGAATTAAAAATTAAGTATACGTACCTTTAAAAAGATAAAAGAAAATTTTTTAAAATTAATAATTTTATTCGTTTTTATGTTTTATTTAAATAAAGATTTAAACTTTATAAACTTTTTATATCATTTTATAATTTTCAAAATTACGAGGGCGGATCAATAAGTCTGTTACTTTTCGAATTTCCCTCGTAGTTATATGAAATGCAACATTATTCCCATCAAATACCACCTGCTAATAGACTTACTGTCAAATTTTGAGCAAGTATCGTCATTTATTTTGCGCAAAAATAGGATTTTCGAGGTCCTTAAAATAGGCATTTGTTTGGTCAATAATTTCATCGTTGGAGCTGAATCTCTTTCCAACGAGCCATTTCTTTAGGTTTGGAAATAGAAAGTAGTCACTAGGGTCTAAATCTGGAGAATATGGCGGATGAGGTACCAATTTATAGCCCAGTTCATAGAGTTTTGCCATTGAGACTGCACACGTGTGCTCTCGTGTATTATCTTGATGAAAAAGAACTTTTTTCTTGACCATATGGGGTCGTTTTCTTTTTAAAGCCTCATTAAATCGGTCTAATAAGTTGGCATAATATTCGCCGTTTATTGTTTTTCCCTTTTGAAGATAATCGATGTAGATTATCTCGCGTGCATCCCAAAAAACTATTGCCATCACCTTATTGGTCGACAAACATACCTTGGCCTTCTTCGGAGCAGGTTCACCCAGATAAACCCATTGTTTAGACTGCTGCTTGGTCTCCGGAGTACAGTAATGGATCCATGTTTCATCCACAGTTACAAAACGCCGCAAAAACTTATTGGGATTGCGGTTAAACAACTCCAAACAATCCTTTGAATTTGTCACACGTTTACGTTTATGGTCAATTGAGAGCAAACGCGGCACCCATCTTGCAGACAACTTTCTTAAACCCAGCTGATCATTTAAAATCGAAACCACAGTAACATATGAAATGCCTATGGCATCAACAATCTCATGCACTTTTACTCTTCAGTCAGCCAACACCATATCGTGGATTTTTTCGACATTTTCGGGTGCACTGTTCTCAATTGGCCATCTAGAACGTTCAGTGTCATTTGTACTTGTGCGACCACAACGAAAGTCAGTAAACCATTTTTTTTACCATTGAAATCGATGGTGCAGAGTCCCCATAGTATTTATTGAGTTTCTTCTTGGTTTGATTGACAGTTTTTGTTTCGCCAAAATAATGTTTAATGAGCATTCGAAATTCACTTTTTTCCATTTTTAGAAAAATACACGAGGTTGTATGTTTTAAACAGCTGTTAAACGCAAAGTAAATGATGACACTTGCTCAAAATTTGACAGTAGTCTATTAACAGGTGGTACTTATTGGGAATAGTGCTGCATTTCATATAACTACGAAAGGAGTTCGAAAATTCACGGACTTATTAATCCGCCCTCGTATTTTGTTCTTTTCTCTTCTTTATTGAGAAGCTTTTTTCCATTTAAATAAATAATTTTGTTTTTGTTACATTATTTAATTACCCAATTTTAATTACTCGGTGTTATTTAATTTGTTTATTGTCTGCCACAAATGACTCTAAAAATTGTGTTAGTAACACAAACTTTTTTAATTGTTAACAAGGAATTTGCATTAAATTTGTTTTTTCTAAATAATAAATTTTAGTAAAAGTTTAAGCATATTTCCACTAGAATATCAGTCAGTCATCCTCCTATTACTTACTTATATGTAAAATAGTCTAGGAATTAAAATATTATTTATATTTAAAATATATAATATAAAATCTGCATTTAAAATTGTTAGCTTAAAATGAATTAAAATTTACACGTAAAAAAAATAATAATGGACTTCAATTACACAAGTTTTCGAATACTGAGAAATCACACAGAAAAAGATTAAATTTCGTCTTCTATTAGTAAATTCATAAAACCAATTATATTTTTTATTGAAATCGGATCTATCACTGAATTAGTAAAATCAAATATACAAATTCGTAAATATTTTATTGAAGCAATTTTAATTTTTTCTTATTAAAATATTTTTACTATTTATAAATTTGAATAATTGAAAATTCTTAAGAAATTCAATAATATGGTTTATTCAAATCAATCAAAATGATATAAAATTTTTAGCAGATTTTCAAACAATTTTTATTTTTTATTTAATATTTTTTTTTTACATTTTCTATAATAAAGGGTGATCTATTTCGAGGTTCCCTACTTTTTTAAAGAAAAAAACACAGATAATTCAAATTTAATGGGGAATGTTTATTATCCTTTGAAAGAACATTCTTTGGCATTTATTTTTTGAAGATTATGTCTATCAAATGTTGGCCATTATTACGTCGCAGATGTTCCATCCATTGAATCCAATTTTCGATGACTCGTTCGAGCATTTCGACTGTTAACTGGCGAATGACACTCGTGATCTTTTCCTCCCAGGCCTAAATCAAAGCGGGTTTGTCCGCATAAACTTTAGACTTTACATATCCCCACAGGTAAAAGTCTAACGGTGTGATATCACACGATCTTAGTAGCCAATCGACCGGCCCAAAACGTGAAATTATGTGCTCACCGAAGTGTTCTCTCAATAAATCCATTGATTGATGCGATATGTGGGAAGTAGCGTCGTCTTGCTGAAACCAAATGTCGCCGAGATCACGAGCTTCAATTTCAGGCATCAAATAGTCGGTTATCATGGCACGATAGCGGTCGCCATTGACGGTTACGTTCGCACCGGCATTACTTTTAAAGAAATATGGACCGATGTTTCCACCGACCCACAAACCACACCAAACCGTTGTTTTTTTTTTGGATGAAGTGGCAGTTTTTGAATCTATTCAGGTTGCTCTTCGTCCAAAATGCGGCAATTTTGTTTGTTTACATACTCATTGAGCCAGAAATGGGCCTCATCGCTGAACAAAATTTGCCTCGAAAACATTGGATCTTCTTGTAACTTTTCAAGAGCCCATGGAGCGAAGCGATGTCGCTTGGGAATATCGAGCGGCTTCAGTTGTTGCACAAGCTGTATTTTGTACACTTTCAATTTAACATCTCGACGTAAAATGCACCAAGTCGTTCCATACGTAAGTCCGAGTTGCTGCGCATGACGCCGAATCGACTCTCCACGGTCTTCGTGTAGACTCTCAGCTACGGCCGCTATATTTTCTTCACAACGTGCTGGACGTGGTCTATTCGGTCGAATATTATCCAATAATGAATGCTGGGTCTCAAAATGGATGATGGTATTGCGAATAGTACGCTCAGTAGGCCGATTATGTTGACCATAAGTTAAGCGAAGTGCACGAAACACATTCCTCACAGAACGTGAATTTTCGTAATAAAGTTGAACGATTTGTAAACGTTGTTCAGGCGTGACTCACACGTGATCTGTCAAAAAAGGCTATTGAAAAAATATCTCTACTTGAATCACCCATCATATATACAATAATTCGGATCGAATGTTAGTATTGCGTTTTATCATGTAAACGCATGTATGAAAATTTGGTGTAGAGAAGCGATACTTTTAATACTAACTAATTTGCGGAGACTTTTTTAGATGAAATATAGTTTAACGGTAATATACAGTTTAGAAATTTAGAAATTATACTGGAAAAAAATAATGCTGCCACAACTAATAGTTTGTGTATTCATGTATAAGACACGACGCTTTTTCCAAATTTCATTAGCGGCCAAAATCATCTAAATGAATTCAACTTACATACTTTTTAACGGAGTGTAATATCTAAGTTTCAATGAAACCAAAATAGATAGGATATAACAAATGCTCAAACAAACTCTGCTTTGTTACCGCCTAAACCGTACAACAGCGTAATTTATGGTTGCAAACATGTATCATTTTCTTAAGGACCTCTTCCGCTAAAGACCATTTCCGCAAAATACTTTTAAATAATTTGAAATACAAAAATAAAAACACATTAAATTATATTCAAGAGGTTTAGTTACTTTCGCATAATTATATCACGCGAGGGAGCTACATGATCCGGTATTCAATTGAAAGGACATAATTTAAGCGACTTAAGGATTATACAGTAATATACAATAGACTCCATCATTTATGCGTTAATATTACATATTTTATATGCTTTGGATTCATCTAGAAGATACACAAAAATAAATCACTATACATACATGTACATATTTATTCGAAAATTAAGGTAACTTTTCTCTGGAATCCTGCAAATGATGGATTTTATATTGTTTTCTGTGTCAAAATTTTTATAATTGTATTTATTTTTATATTTTTAATTGTCAAAAGATAAGAAATTGTTATTGTTTTTCGTATTACCTTAGAATGAATTTATTTACAAGCAATAAAATAATACATTAAAATCAAATAAATCAAACAAACAAGTTAAAAATAGTCCTCTTAATGGCGATTGGATTTACTGCGAAATCAATATATGGATAAAAACTGTTGAATTGAAACGTATATGAAGTTTCTTGGAATCAAAGTTGGCATAATTGGTTCCAAAACATTTGATTTTTAAAGGAGTATAATTTCTAGCTGAGCAGACACTCAGAATTAATTGAATCGTTACCTAAATTAATTCCAAATGAAATATTCATATATTTTATCCTACTTTTAAGAGTAGGCAGATCAATAAGCAGTAATCGTCTTTCGTATGATGGTAAATTAATATTAGGATTCCATAGAAGATTACGAAGGTAAAATAAGAGAAATAATTTCTGGATCATTTCAATTTTCTTTATATTGAGGATGCCAGACCACAGAAGCATATTCCTTATGAGGGATGTGAGTTATTGCTTGGAAATGTAAGGATCATTAAATTCTCTCTCCTAGAGCTAGAGGCAAACTGCAACTCCTTTTGCGTGGGAATTAAAGGATAGTTTATAATCAAGCAAAACACCCAGATCAAGAAATTCTTCGGCTAGATCAAGTTGGTATTAATTTATTGTATATCTACAAAGTATTGGACTTCTTCGGTAGAACATCATGTGTTTAAATTTTATTAAATTTAGATCCATTAGATTTATCTTGGGTAGATCTAATTGGAGTAAGAAACATTGATAGGAATAGTTAAAGCTATGGAACAGCTTTACATCATCAGCATACAATATTCTTCTAGAATTCTTAAAGCACGTTGGTGAATCATTTATAAATATTAGGAATAATAAGGGGCCAAGATGACTACCTTGAGGAGCATTGGATAAAACAGTTGGTTTTCGATGTATATTCTCGAAAAAATACACACTGGTAGCTATTTTTAAGATATTTGGAAATTCATTTAAGGAAAACAGGAGAAAATACGAGTTTATTCAATTTGAACAATAGAAGTTCGTGATTTACTCTATTGAAAGCTTTACTGAAATCCGTATATATTGTGTCTGTCTGCGAACCGGAATCAAATGCAGTTATAACTGAAGTTGCGAACTCCAAAAGCTTAGTTGTAGTGGAACATCCTTTTCGAAATTCAAATTGAAATGGCGAAAGATAACAAACAAATTGATGCGAAAGAATTTCAATAACTATCTTTTCGAAAAGTTTTGGAATAACACTTAATTTAGAAATACCTCTATAATTGGAAATGTTGGATCTAATTCCGGATTTAAACAAAGGTATAATGTAAGATTTCCTTCAAACTTTAGGAAAATAACCACTAAATATTGATATGTCGAATAAGTAGGTTATTGAAGAAATAAGAGAATGCAAATATTTTATAAGAACACAGCTTGGACCACCATCAGGTTCACATTTATCAGAATATTTTAGATTATGTATAGCTGTCAGTACCATCGATTTATCTAATGCTGGACAGTTTATTCCCGCGGTGAAATATGAGGGTACGATGAAGCGTTGATATTATAGTGCGGTGAAAGGAAAAAGAGGAAACTGGTAAAATATAGAAGAAAAACGGCTTTCTTATTAATATTACTGGTGCTTGTTCGGTTTTCAGAATCGGCAAAACTACTTCGCTCTTGAGAAGAATTTGGAAGTTCTCAAGTTCGGTAAATATACAAAAATAATTACTTTGGACTCAAAACAATTCGGTGGCTTTGAGTTCGTCTAATTACGAATGCAAAGCACGAAAGTAACTACTTCGGACTCAAAAGAATACGGAGGCTTTGAGTTCGGCTAACTACTAGTGCAAACTACTTCGGACTCAAAAGAATTTGGTGGCTTTGAGTTCGGCTCACTACGAGTGCAAACTACTTCGGACTCAAAATAATTCAGAGGCTTTGAGTTCGGCTAACTACGAATACAAACTACTTCGGACTCAAAAGAATTCGGAGGCTTTGAGTTCGGCTAACTTCGAGTGCAAATTACTTCGGACCTAAAACAATTCGGATGCTTTTAGTTAGGCTAACTACAAATCTAAAATAGATAAACCACGTTTAGTAACAACTATGACATATGTCTATGTTAAAGAGCGGATATCGGGTTATATTCGGACAGTACTTCGGGGTCATGCAGAAGTGCTGTACGAAAAACAATAGCAGCCCCCTTTTGTCACAACTTTAACTATATAAGTCAAAAATAAAATAAACTAAATGGGAATTATAATGCGTACCATCAAGAATAACACAACAAAATGGAATGAAATAAACAATACTGTACATTAGAGGGGTTAAGAAAATAGCAGAATTGTACATTTGTATGATTAAGTTAAATAGAGTTTGTATAAAAGTAGATTTGTAACGGCACGTTACAACATATCCCAAATATCTGCATGGACGGATATCCAGAGATTCGGCGCTTAGAATTTACAAACTGGTAAGAATATTTTGGATTATTTTTAAAATTTCTTTTCACCTTAAAAAGATAATTATTGTAACATTGGATATTTTCTGAATTGTAAACTAATCTTGATATGGAGTATCTCATATAATCAATAGCTATACATATTTCATACAACTGTTTTTTTCGTTGATATAATGAGCGCAAATAGTTGAAAATAATGAAAAATTAATTCAAAGTTATTTTAGTTCTATATTTTTAATTGAAAAGTTTTTACTTTTTCTTTATTTTTTTTTAATTTATAAAAAAATTTTAAACCAATTGAAAGGTTAATTGCCTTAATTAATAGTATAATTAAATTTCAATATAAATTTAATTAATCATTTTATTAAAAAATTATTTGTAATTTTTTTCTGTGTATTTACTACTTTTTTCTATAACCTTTTGGCTTTCCATGAGAAAAAAAATGTAAGTTGGTGAGTTCCTGTTTGTTTTTTGTTTAAGTTCAAGTTGTTTCTTAGTTTTTTTTTTCTGTTTTTATATGAAAACTTAAAAAAGTCTCATGAATATAATTTGTCTATATTTGCATTTTATAACTTCTTTCAACTGCATAAAAAAATACCCAGCAAACATAAGATATTCAAAACAAATTGAAAATTATTAAAGAAAATATTTTTCTGAAAATATTGATTTCTTCCATAAAAAGTTTCGTTGTTTTTGTTTTTTTTTTTAATTAACCAATAGATAAATTTACCAAATCTGGCAAAAACTTTTATTGAAACAGTTTTTGTTAAAAAATATAAATTTATATTTATTTAAAAAAACTGTTTTTATTAAAGTATTAACTCTATTAAATGAATTCATCAAAATTATTATTAAACAAATTTTCGTTAAAACAAAGGAAAGTTTCGTTAAGGTTTTTATTTGGCGTAAAATACAAATTTTTGATGAATTTTTTTTAATATGTTAAATTTATTATAAGAAACGGGTAACATTTTTATTTAAACAATTTTTTTTAAAGAAACAAATGTTCGTTAAGTTTTTTATATAGTCTAAGATACAAATTTTTATCGGATTTGTTAAAATTAATAACTCCTTTAAATTTTTGTTCAGGTAACTTTCATCAAGAAAATAAAGTTTCGTTAGGTTTTTTCTTTGCCCCAAAATATACAATTTTATTGAATTTGTAAAACTTTAAATCAAAGAACTTTCGTTAAAAAAATAAAGTTTCGTTAAGTTTTTTTAATTAATTTTTTAAATTAATTTAGAAATGTTTATGGTTTTAATCAAGCTAATGACTATATTCAATAAATCTACTAACATTTTTTTAACGTTTTAGTTAAAAAATAAAGTTTCGTTAAGTTTTTCCAATTAGCCAAATTAAGAATTTAAATTTCGTTAAGTTTTTTTTTTATTTACAAAATAAAAAGGAAAATTTGGTTTTATTAAAGCATTAACTCTAGTAAATGAATCTGGCAAAATTTTTGCTAAAGAATTTTTCCTTAAAAAATAAATGCTTCGTTAAGTTTTTTATTTACACAAAAATAATAAACTTTTATGAATATCAGTCGATTAATAGATCTGTTAAATAAATATGGCAATTTTTTTTTAAATCAAGTTTCGTAAGTTTTTGATTTTACATAATATACAAAATGTTTGTGGATTTCTTTAATATATTAAATTTATTAACTGAAACTGGCAATTTTTTTTTAATTTCCGTTAAAAAATAAATTCTTCGTTAAGTATTTTATTTATAAAAAAATAAACTTTTATGAATATCAGTCGATTATTAGATCTGTTTTAAAAATCAAGTTTCGTTGAGTTTTTTATTTGACATAAAATACAAAGTATTTGTGGATTTGTTTAATATATTAAATTTATTAACTGAAACTGGCAAATTTTTTGTTAAAAAACTTTTCGTGAAAAAAATCAATTTTCGCAAAATTTTTTATTTAACCTAAAATACAAAACTTTGGTGGTTTTGTATAACTTATTTATTTTTTAAATGATTTAAGCTAAATTTTTGTTTAATTAACTTTCTCTAATCAAAAATTAAGTTTCGTTCAGTTTTTAGTTTAACCCAAAATATGAAATTTTTAGGGATTTGTATAAAATGTTAACCATATTTGACGAATTTAGTAAAATTTTAAATCAAAGAACTTTTGTTAAAAAAATAAAGTTTCGTTAAGTTTTTTTTTAATTAATAAAGATAAGAAATATTTAATGTTTTAATAGAAATAATAATTTTACTTAATGAAAAAGTTTTTTTAATTGACAAAAATAAGAAATATTTATGGTTTTACTTAATATAAAAAACTGTTTAATGAATCTATTAATATTTTCATTAAAAACGTTTACGTTAATCAATTAAACCTTCATTAATTTTTTTATATGTGACAAAATACAAAATTTTTGTAATAAGGCTGTAATAATAAGACTTTTAAATTAATTTGGTAAAAAAAAATTTGAGATTCGTTAAGTTTTTTGTGTGGTCAAAGGTGACAAAGTTTAGTGGATTTAATTAAGTTTTCAATTGTTACAAATAAATCAAGCAAAATTTGTTGTTGGAGTATCTTTCGTTAAAAATTAGTTACTTTAAGTCCTTTTTTAATCTTTTAATATTTTTGTTAAAATAATAAAAATATATTAAAAATATTTTTTTTTAGAAATTTTATTTGCCATGACAGCATTTTTTTTAATTTTTCCAGTGTTTGTTTTTATGTTTGCTGGGTTTTAATGTGCAGTTATTGTTGTTATTATATATAGTTTTAGTGACAGTAAGGATTTCACTTTTTTTGTTGTTGTTAAGAAGTACATTTTACTTACAATTTATATGCATTTTTTTAAAAGTCGTGAGTGTATAATTTGATCAACACTTCATGCTCGTTAAAAAGGGAATCTATAAGATATTTAATAAGTGATCAAAAAAAGAATATGTTATGTACTCGGTTTTGTAATATATTATATTTTATTTAGTGTTATTAGGAAGTCGTATAAGACTTTAGTTGATATATAAAATTTATATAACATAATTTATTTATGTTAAGATTAATACTTTATAACAAAATTTAAACCAAAGCACCATTATACGAATATTGTATAAAGTCTTATATTAAGTTTTTAATTATCATTAACTGTCTTATATTGATACTATCATCTTACAAAAGTGTTATACGTCCTATGATATTTCTCATATATATATATTTCATTAGAATAAATGATGATATAGGTGTTTGATTCTATTATAAGTCTGTTATAAATTGCAAATACCGACTTATAAAAAGACAGTCATGGTACTTCTTTGATAGCGTAATAAGTCTCATATCAAAACCAAAATCAGTCTTATTATAAGAAGTTTTGTAAAAAATTTCATAAAGAGATTACGGTCTTCTAATATGGTTTTAAAACAACTTCATTAAAAATGTTTTATACCAAAAATATCATTTCACAAAAAGTCTTATACAGACATGATCTTTTAATAAATGTCTTATAACGGTGCTGCGGTTTCACAAAAAAAAAAAAAGAGAAAACCTATACTGACTTGTTGCTTCATAATAAATATAGTAAATTTTCCAACAAATAATAATATCATCATTAAAAATATTATAGGTTTTATTAAAATAAATTAATTATTAATTTTTTAATTATTAAAATAAAACTTTTGTTTAACTGAAATAAAATCAATTTTCCAAAAAAAAAAATCTGTAATAAACTAAATAAACTTTTACTTATCGGAATACATTTGAAATAAATTTTTAGGCAGAGGATAACTTTTATTATGAGACCAAGATGACTTCAGTCTTATACTGCTTATGCTATCATCTTATACTGTTATTACCATTCTTATACTGAGCCTTTCGATTTATTTTTATATCTTATACTAATTCTAAACCTTTCTACTAATTTTAGAACCTTATAATTATCATGTCTTTTTGTTCTTGTATCTTATACTGACATTAATTTCTTATACTGAAACTGTAATCTTATATGGTATCTTTATAAGCATTATATTGAAATACTTTTCTTATACTAAATTACTATCTTACCTTTAATTTTAAGTCTTGTGCTGAGGAATTATTTTTTATATTGAGTCTACTATCTTATACTGGGAAAAATTTATTATATTTTTACAACAGCTTTATATAGAAACCATTTTCTTATACTGAGATAATTTTAATATACTGATAGCCTCAGTGCATAGACTACAGAGAGAAATTTCTTATACGAGGCCAATGTGCATCCTTTTCTAAAACAATTTTTCATACTGAGAATAAAGTCCTATACTGAGACAATTTGTTTATACTTATGATACCATATTATGCAGACAGAGAGAGAGTATAAAACAGTATTATACATAAACTACCGTCTCATACTAAAATTAATTTATTTTACTAGAATCTTATACGAACACTCTTATACTGAATGTCTTTATTAGAATTTATTAGAATTTGTTTGAACTGAAACCTATATTCATCTAAAAAAAAAAAAATTCATATACTCAAGATAATGTCTTATACAGAAGCAATTTTCTTATACTGTCACCTTTTACAGAAGGTACTGTCTTATACTCAAATTATTGACTTACGCCGATTTTTTTTTCTTTACTGAGAGAAACTTATTATACTTGGGTCCTAAATTAATTTTATTTTGATGCTAATTTCTATCTTTTAGTGATACTACCTAGTTATACTTATACTTTTGTCTTATACAGAAACTACTATGTTTTATTGAGAACATCTTACACAAAGACTCCTACTAAATCTCTTATTAAATTTATTAGAAATTTCTTACACTGACACTTACATTCATATTATGCTGAAACAACTTTCTTGTAATGAAGATAAAATCTTATACTGAAGCTATCTTCTTATACAGAAACTACTGTCTTATACTGTATTCGTTTCCTTTACTGATGTGAATGTATTATATGTATTTTATTATATTATTATACAGAGGCTAAAGTCTTATACTAAGATTAATGTGATATACTGGGACTACCTTGTTATAATGAGATATTTATCTCTAATATTTAATCTACTATATCTTATACTGAGACCATCTTCTATGAAGATTCTTATAACAAATTTTATAGAATTTAGTAGAAATGTCTTATACTGAAATCTACTTAAATGTTGTATTGAAAAAAAATGTTCATATACTGAAGATAAAGTCGTTGGGAATTTATTTTTTTACGAAGAAAAATTTATTATACTTAGGCCTAAATTCATGTTATACTGATTCTAAAATCTTATACTGAGACTACTATCTCATATTAAAACTACATTGTTATAACTAGATTTCTCTACTATATTCAAACGGTTGACTGTTTTATATGAATCTCTTATAAAATTTAAAATAAATTTTTCTTATAAAATTTTCTTATTTTCTTATAAAAATTCCGTACACTGAGGTCTTGATGAATTTGTCCCCAAAAAAACAAAATTTTCTTAAGACTTTTTCAATGACCTCTTTTTAGCTGGACATGTTCGTTTAAGTTTTGTTTTTCTTTTTTCAGTTTTGTTTTTTTTTTTTCTTATCAAATTTGTTTCCCTATTTCATGCTAAATGCATAAATAATATTTTTATGTAATTTACAAATTGTATTTTGTTAAAAAGTTTACGCAAAATGTTTACTTGTTCAAGAAAAAACGAAAAGTTTGGACTTTTGCTTACAGCGAGCACGAGTTTAAGTTGGAGTTCTGTAAGCAAACACTTTTTTAAAATTTGTTTTATATGATTTTTTTTTAAAGAAGTTTGCTGATATTCAAATGCAGTCACATAAAAAACAAATATGACTTTTTTTGTTTTTGTTTTTGAATAAACAACGGGCCATTATTCCTACTAACAAGAAAAGAAAATACTAATTTCGTTTAGAGTTTTTTTTTTTATATAATTTTACTGATATGGTTATTACAGTATTCTTTTTGTATTATATTTGTTTTTTGTTGTTTTGTTTACTATACATTTCTAATGATATTGATATTTTTCCTGCCGTTCATATGGCAAATTTTAAGGAAAAAAAATCAACTATAGCTGTAGTATTATGGCCTTCATTAGCATTTCTAGCAACATATTTTTTTCTTTCAATTTCTGTTTGTTTGCTTGAAGTTTCTTTTTTACAATTTTTCTTTTTTTTCATTTGAGATGTGATTTGCAATTTAATTTCCGTTGTATTGTCGTTGTGTTTTTTTTTTATGCCAAAACGTTGAATACAAATCATTAGTAATCAACGAACAAGAAGACGAAAAAAAAACTAAAAAAATAGTATTAAAATTTTCAAAAACGTATTTCAATTTACTGTGATTTATTCTTAAGTATAAATAAGGAAAATAACACTATTTTATAAAATAATATTATTAAAAAAATATATAATAAATTTTAGTTTCTGTCAACTTTGAAAAGGTAACATGATTTGTAATCTCAATGTTATTAACATATTTAGTTGCATTATTTATAAAGTTTTTTAGATTTTTGCTTAAGATACCTTTATCTTTTATGGATTTTTTTTTATAGAAGTTATTAGTGATTGCATTAGAGCAGAAAGAAATTTAATTTATATGTCATGACATAAGGCATAAGTTTTAAATTAAATTATTTTCATTTGGATTATTGTCACAGCAGCAATCCTATACTGTGTATTCCTTCTTATACTGAGTCTTCCGTTTTATAATTAAACTTTTGTCTTATATTTAGGCTACAGTCTTGTACTATTATATACTGACACTATCTTATTAAACTAAGTTTTCAATTTCATACTAAGACGTGCGTTTTTCTCCAGCTTACTATTGAATATATCTTCTTATACTGAGATTTTCAACTTATACTGTGAATAAATTTTTTACCACATTTTTACGTATTTTACTGAAAACTCCATCTTGTACTAAGACCTCCATCTTATACTTAGTCTACCGTCTTATACTGTCATATACTGATACTTGTTTCTTAAAATGAAACTTTTGTTATATACTGAGATTTTGTCTTATAGTGAGTCTGTCGTGTTATACTGAGACTTCCCTCTTACAATGAGACTTTAATCTTATACTGATACTAGTATGTTATATTGAGACTTTCGTCGTTTGCTGAAATTTCCATCTAATATTGATACTAGTGTCTTATCCCGATATTAGTCTCTTATACTGAGAGTTTTGTATTTTTATGATACTTTCATCTTATACTGAGACTTTAGTTTTATACAGAGGCTTTTGCCTTATACTAACACTCTCGTTAAACTGATAGTAGTGTCTTTTACAGAGACTTTCATCTTATACTGAGACTTTCATCTTATACTAAGACTTTGATCTTATACTGAGACCTTTATCTTATACTGATACTAGTGTCTTATACTGATACTAGTTTCTTATATTGAGACTTTCATCTTATACTGGTACATTCACCTTAATCTTCTTTCTTATACTGATATTAGATTCTTATACTCTTATATTGATACTTTCGTCTTATACTGAAACTTTCGTTGTATACTGAGATTTTCGTTTTATTTTGTGACTTTCTTCTTATACTTATACTGGTGTCTTATACTCAGATTTCTATCTTATACTGATACTTTTGTCTTCTACTCAGATTTCTATCTTATACTGATACTTTTGTCTTCTACTGAGACTTTCGTCTTATACTGAAACTTTCATTTTATACTGTGACATTCGTCTTATACTGATACTAATGTTTTATATTGAGTTTTTCTTTCTACAGTGAGATTTTCATCTTTTACAGATTATATTTTATTATATTGATACAAGTGTCTCATATTGAAACTTTCATCTTTTACTAACACTTCTATATTACACTGATACTAGTGTGTCATACCGAGACTTTCATTATACTGAGACTTTCATTTTATACTGAGACTTTTATCCTATATTAACAGTAGTGTCTTATACAGTGACTTTTGTCTTATACTGATGGTAGTGTCTTATGCTGAGACTTTTTTCTTTTATTGAGACTTTCATTTTATGCTAATACTTTTGTATTATACTAAAACTTTAGTCTTATACTGAGACTTTTATGTTTTACTAATACTAGAGTCTTATACTGAAACTTTAATTTTATACTGATAATTTTGTCCCATACTAAGATTTTCGTCTTACACTGAGACTTCTATCTTATACTGAGATTTTTGTCTTATATTGATACTAGTTTCTTATATTAAGACTTCAGTCTTATATTAAAACTTTCATCTAATACTGAGACTTTCATCTTATACTGAGATTTTTATATTATACTGATAAAGTGGCTTTCGTCTTATACAATAAAAGTCTTAGTATAAAACAAAGGTACTAGTATAAAACGAAAGTCTCAGTATAAGATAGTAGTATCAGTAAAAAATAAAGGCCTCAGTATAAAACTAAATTCTTAGTATAACACACTAGTATCAGTAAGAGATGAAAGTCGTCTATCACTAAGACTTTCATCTAACACTGAGACTTTCGTCTTATATTGGCACTAGCGTCTGGTAGTAAGACTTTTGTTTTATACTGGTACTATCGCCTTATACAGAAACTTTTATCTTATATTGAGACTTTTGTCTTATACTCAGACTTTCGTATTATACAGAAATTTCCGTCTTATACTCTCTTATACACGAGCAATAGAATATAATTATTTTGTATTGAGATTAACGTCTTATATTGAAACTATCTTCTTATATTAAAACTGTATTCTTATACTGAGTTTACCAATTTATATTGGGTCTAAAACCTAAAATCTTATACTGAATTGAATAATGACAGTTTTAGGGTTATATTCACTTTCCTATGAGCTATAGTTCAAACCTTTCAGTCTTATATGAAGTAATTTATCTTATATCAAACCTTTCCATTTACGTTAGGCTGTCTTCTTATACAGAGATATCTATCTTATACTGGGTTTAACTTATATTATTAAAACAGTTATATTTATTGTTGCATGAATTTTTAGGGTTATACTCACTTCCCTATGAGCTATAATTCAAACCTTTCAGTCTTATAGTTAGTGATCTATCTTACATCAAACCTTTCGACTTACGTTAGGCTGTCTTCTTATACAGAGATTTCTATCTTATACTGGGTTTAACTTATATTATTGAAACAGTTATCTTATATTGAGGCTAACATACTAAAACTATCTTATATTAAAACTATATTATTATGCTGAGTTTACCGTCTTATACTGACTCTTATACATAATCTTATCTAAAGCTTATACTAAGGCTTTTATTCTAAGACTTTTAAGGCTCATATCCTTTCGCCTATAGGCTGTCAAGCAAACCTTGCAAATCTTTCAACTTATATAATCTTTAACCTCCAGTTAACCTAGACGTATACTTATTTTCTATTTAATATATTCCTTATACGCCTCCTGTTGTTATACAGATTTTTTGCAATAACTTTTACAAACAAATTTATAAAACTTAACATGACTATTTAATATAATAATTATGTCATGACTAACTATTCAATTAAATTAAATGTAATTCACTTTTATTCTAATGGGGATTAAGAAAACATTTATTTGTTTTAAAAATTTAAAACGAAATAAAAAACAATTTTAACACGAGTTAATAGAATTTTGTGTAAAAATCTTTTTAAAATCATTAAATTAACTACTGCATTGAGACCACTAATTATATAAATGCCAAACAACAGCTACAAATATAAAATAGTAATATTAACATTTAAAAATGTTTATTAATTAAATATTCATTAATATTAAATAAATATTGAATAATGGCAAAACGAGTAAATAATGTTAATGTATTTTTATATACATATGAAAAAAAAAAAAAAAACACAAATACACTCAAATATAATTTTTTACTACCAATATTATTACACATATATAAATTAATATTTAAATATGTACACAGTTTGGTATTGAAAAAGAAAAAAAATTAACTCATTAAAACTCACTCTGGCTAATTGAATAAAACAATTTGTTGCCTAAAAGAAAAAAACGTGTTTTATTGTATTTATTATTGATAATTTTATTTTATTTTATTTTTTTTTTTGCATTTTTTTTATTAATAATTTTTTACAAACATTTTCATTTTTTTGTTTTTGTTAAACTTATTCACTTTTTTTTAGGGTTTGTTTTATTTCAGTTTTCAGTTTGAGTTATACAATTTTAATAGGGAATTTATATAATTTAATGTGTTTTTGTTTTAATATTATTATTGTTGTTATTATTAATTTATATGTTTAAATATATAATTACGTGTGATATTTTAAACAAATTATATATATTTAATGATTTTTTTTTTTTGTTAATGTTGATGATGATTTTTTAATTTCTTTTAATTTATAATTATTTTTTATTAATGATTTTTGTTGTTTTCATAATTATTTATTAATGTTATGAGATATGTATAAGTGTATGTGTTTAATTTATTTCTATATATATATGATTTTTCTATGTATACAATATTACTTAAGCTATACTACTCTAGGTTTTTTTTTGTTGTTTTTTAGTGACTATGATGATGACGATTATAGTTTATGCACATGATTAGCTGATATTAATTTATTTGTAGCATTTTGTCACACGTTGCCAGATTTTAGCTATTATATAATATGTATTTAATTTGTAGCATTTAATTTTTTTTTCAGAGACAGGAAATACACTTAAAAAGGAATAAAACACTTTAAGGAAATAATATTTAAATATTTATAGAGAAAAATTTAATTCAGTAAGAATTGAAAATTTCTTTAAAATAACTAAAAGTTTTAAATTTAATACTTTATACAATTGTTAAAGAATATTTCTAGATTTTTGATAAATTTGAAAAATATTCAATATTACATCAGCAGAAAGCTGATAGGGAAAATTAATCAATAAAATTGTTTTGAAATTACTTTCTTTAAATATTTAAATAACTTTAACTTAAATAACTTTATATAATAAAATTAATATTTATTGATTTCTTTAATAAAATAATTCCTCGTTTGCATTTATTTTATGCAAAACAGTTTTTAAAAATTAAGAAATATTTTATTTTAATCAAAAAATATTTAGGTATTTTAGAATTTAATTAATTTATAGCATGTTTTTTTAAAACCTCAAAATCTTAGCTCTAGTAATCGCTTTTAGTGGACTAGATATCTCTATTAGTTTTTAAGTTATTTAGATTTTATAAACATGACCCTGGAATTAATATTAATCATACGTCCTGATATACAAAAAAATTAAATTATTTATTTCGTTTTATATAATAAAATTAATATTTATTGATTTTCTTTTAATAAAATAATTCATTATTTGCATTTATTTTATGCAAAACAATTTTTGAAAATTAAGAAATATTTTTTTTTTAAATCAAAAAATATTTAGGTTTTTTAGAATTTAATTAATTTATAGCATGTTTTTCTAAAACCTCAAAATCTTAGCTCTAGTAATCGCTTTTAGTGGACTAGATATCTCTATTACTCTTTAAGTTATTTAGATTTTTTAAACATGATCTTGGAATTAATATTAAGCATACGGTCTGATATACAAAAAAATTAAATTGTTTATAAAGATAAGAAAAAGATAAGAAAAAAAATTAAATTTTAAAATTGAAAGCAATAAATTTGTTAAACAAACTCTTTATTTTGGCAAAAAAATCTTCAAAATTTTCAAAAATTATAAGAAATTTAAAAAAAATTAAAATTAAAAATGTTTATTTAATGAAAAGTATTTAACTAGAGCTTTTAAGAAAGATTTAAAAAAATTTTAAAATATTGTAGTAAAACTTTGTTAAACTGTCACTTGTTGTAACCTTAATGTTTGTTTTAGTTAAAATTTCAGGGAAAGTAATTAAGAAATTTTAATTTTATTTGAATTTTATAAATTATATTTAATAACTATTTAGACTTGAGTTCATTTTACTTTAATAATTATTAAAGGATTTACTGAAAATTTATAATAGAATGCAATTTTTGACCCACACTGTATATAATATATATCAATAAGGAATGCATATTCTCTGAATTTACTTAAAATTTTTGCAATTATTCTGTCAACTAAAATATTTGTTGAAGCATTAATTGTTTGTCCAAAAATTATATGAAAGTTTAAATAACCTTAAAATATTTTTTATAACTTTCAAAAAATCTTTATATTACAATAAAAAATTTACAACTTTTTGAACGCTTCTGAACTTAGATATTCATAATATTTTAGCAAAAATTATGTAAAAATTTTATTTTAAAATTTTTCTGCAATTAATATTAATCATACGTCTGGGTGGTTTGAAAACTATTTTATTAAAATTTTATAATTTTCGTTAAAAAATAAAAAAGGTGTTAGTAGAAAAAGTATTAGAAAAGTATTAGAAAAGTATTGGAAAAGTGGTATAGGTAATTATATTTTTATAAAATTGAGCAGAATTATGAAAATATTTTTGAAAAGAAAAAAATATTTTGTTCTACATATTAAATGGAATAAAATGTTTACGGTTAAAATAAAAGATCTTAGTTTTAATACTTCTTTCTGTATGTTTTAAATATGGAAATTTAAGTGGCAATTTTTATGCATCACTTACTTCAATAATATTTTCTGTTCTACTGTTTTTATTTTTAAAGAAAATTTACTTTTCACATCCTCTTCTATTATTCCTAAAGTAAAAAAAATAATAAATTTTGAATATAAATATTATAAAGTAATAGCAGAATATAATTTCAAAGAAGAAAAAGTTAGATACAAAATTTTTCATTCCAAGAAAATATTTTGAAAATTTTTAATTTTAATTAGAAATTGTTCATTTCTTTGTTTAATATTTGATGTAAAAATTAATTAATATTTATATATTATATTTTATGTTTTATATAAATATTAAGAAGTCATTTCCTTAAAGCAATTTTTTAGGTGAAAATAATTTAATACAAAAATTTTCCGTAAAGGATAATTTGGAGTTTTCTTTAAACTAAATTATAAATCTATATAACCATATATTTATAATGGAAAATCTTGGTTTTAATAATTATTTATTTATTATTATTTTTTTTTTTTGCAAAGCCATATCTACTCTATAGAAAATGCAATTTTCTAAAACAACCACATAATTAATATTAATCATACGTAATGGAGCACAATGGAAGCAATTAAATAAACACATTGATTTGTTAACAAAGAAGTTTCCTAGCTTTTAGAACATAGCTAAGGGAGAAATTTTAAAATTAAATAAAAGAGAGGCTACAGTGATCCAATATTAGGTGTCGATACTTCTTTTGTTATTTATAATAAAAAAATTAAAACTGTGTATAAATATTAAAGTCATGAAAATTTTAAGTGAATTAATTTAATACAACATTTTACTTATAGGAAAATATTTTGAAAATTATAAATTTTTACCAAAAATATTTAAACTAAATTCCAAATTTGTATAACTTTATATTTAAAGTCTTGGCTTTAATAATTATTTTTTTTTTCTAAAGCACTATCTACATATTCTAAAATAACCCTATAGTTATAATAAAAAAAATGTTGCTATATAAATATTAAAATATCTTTTCCTTAATTTAATTTTTAAGTGAACATAATTTTATACAACATTTTTCCTTAAAGTAAAATATTTTGAAAATTTTAAATTTTCATTGAAATTTCCTAAAATTTTTAAAAATATTTTTAAACTAAATTACAAATATATATAAACACATATTTGAAGTGAAAAATATTAGTTTTTATAGTTAATTTTTTGTCAAGCGATATCTACTTTAGACAAAAAGTTATAAACATTTTTTTAAAATCAACTCATAATTAATATTAATCATACGCCAAGGAGGGAATTGAAAACACTTTAATAAAATTAGATTTTTCTTTTACAATGTATAAATTAATCGTTCATTTGAAAAGTTGAGGTATTAACAAAGATGAGTCATAGCTTTTAAAATATTGATGGAAGAAATGTTCAAATTAGGCACAAGAAACGTTACAGGAACGTCTCTTCTTCTATTATTCAATTCGGATATTACATAAATATTAAGAAGTCATTCTCAGAATGTAATTTCAATGTAAAAAGAATTTAATATAAAATTTTACATTCAAATGAATTAAGTCCACATCATAATGAAATTTAATCATGATGTATATCTTTTTTGTTAATATATGAATTCCTGGAATTAAAATTAGAGTTTTAATGTACGGGAAATGGATTGCATGCATCTAAATTGGGGGCGAAATACACTCGCCTATGTAACTCTTCTAATTTTAGATGTTCCGGAGGTCGATGAGGTAAAGGATAGAACGAAGTGTTCCGGAGGTCAATGGGGTAAAGGATGGAATGAAATGTTCCGGAGGTCGATAACGTACGCAGGAGGAAAAGCATTCGGGTCAGGGGCAGGTGACCATGGCCATGCTAGCCATTTAAAGATTATCTATGAGAAAAACTCAGCAGGCAGAAGTAGCAGTAGAAAACAGCAGGGAGAAAAGCCGAGTGAAGACGTAAATGCCTACATCATTACAGCTGAGCAGATGAGTGGCAGAACTGACGAACCATGGAGGTAGAAGCGAGAAACACAACAGCAGAGAGAATAAGCAGCAGTTAGAAATACACATGAGTGTAAGAGTAGCAGTGAGCACAGAAGCGGAGGAAAGATTCAAACGCAGCAGACAAGAAGTAGACAAAATAAACAAACAAGGAGGCACTCACACATAGATAAACGAAACTTTTACAGCAGCGAACATAAAGGAGACAACAGAAAGGATGGTTTGATGCAACAACCGCTATCGATTTGAACAAAGTTCAATAAAACTATAATAATGTTAGTCTTAAGAAATGTATTTAAACCAGCATAACGTTACAATGGCTCTTTTCTCTTTTTTACGCTGGATATTGGACAAGGCAGACGTGGTGAGTAGCCGGTAAATAAAAAAACCAGCAGAGCAATGTTAGGGGAAAAAATAATAAAGATGGTTGAATTGATTACATCAATTCAACGTACTGATTTACAATCAGTAAGATTAAAAGTTTCAGCAAGATTTATAATCTGGTTAAAGTGGTAGGTGATAAGCACTTCTCAGGACAAAGTGATTGATTATTTTCTTGGAAGTTTTCACTCGGAAAAGAAATCTCGATTTACACCCAAGATTAAACATGCAATAGAAGATAGTAAATAAGAGGAATAGAGCCGGCAATGCAACAAGGAAGCTTCACGAAACAGCTCTTTCACAACAAGGAAACTTTCAATTACAAGTGTCTCAACAAAGAAGAAAGAAGCTAGTGAATATATTTTTACTAAAAATTTAATATTTTTTTGTATATTTTGCAAACAAATTTTAAATAAATATTTGAAGTAAAAAGTCTTGGCTTTAATAATTAATTTCTTGCAAAGCGATAACTTATTCAAACAAAACGTTAGAGCGATTTATCTGAAACAACCTCATAATTAATATTAATCATACGTAACGTTGCACAATGGGAACAAATGAATAAAATGATACTTTTCTTTTACTAAACATTACACAATCGTTACAAAAGTTGCAGAGTTAACAGAAAAGAGTCGAAGATTCTAGAACATGACAAAGAGAAATATTAAAATCAAACACAGCAGGTGGAACAGTGAGACCAAATTATTTATTTCAAAAAATATGTTTATTTTAATTAGTAGTATTTTAATTAGTAAAGGGTAAAAAAAATAAAATAATAATAAATAAATAATAAATATTTCCTAGAAAGAATGAGTAAAATATCGAATACTTTTATTGCTATAAAGTGCAAATAGATATATTAAACTAAATAAATACTGAGGTCCGGATTCTGAACAACAGACAAATTATTTGAAAAAAAATTTGATAAAAAATGAGTAATTTTTTTTACAAATTTTATTTCTAAATAATTTATTTGTTGTACTAAGTCAGGCCTTAGAAAATTATTTTCTTTAATAAATTGCAGATTTTAAAGACAAATATTTCTCTATAGGTTTTTATTTTTTGTATGTTTGAATTTAAAATATCTATGAGTTGTTTAGTTCTAAAGGCTGGAGTTCTCGTTCCTTAATTTTCTTAGTGTCTTTTTAATAGTTTAAATATTTTTTTTTAAATTGCTTAATTGATCGATTTAAAAATTTATAAAATTCATGTATTTGAATTCCTAAGCTAATTGACTGTCTCTGTGTTTTGGGTTCTAAATGTGTATGTGTTATGTTTTTCTTATAATAACATATATTTTCAGTTTACATTTTTATTTGTTTGTATGTATTTAATGACAAATTATATTTAATATGATTGATTTATATTTATCCTTACATATATGCAAAAATTTTTTCTTGACTCTTTTTCTTTTTGTAAATTCTATTTCTATATGTATTTATTACTTATATATTTGTATTGATAATATTATTTTTATATATATATATATATTTCTTTTTTTGCTTTATTGTTTAAGTAATAATTTATTTAATATTTTATTTATTTATTTTTGTATATGATTTCATTTCAATGAACCCTGCATAATATTTTCTCTCTTGGTTTTCGTTTTTCTTTTTATTTAATTTCTTATAACATTTTGTTAAATTAAGTAAAACGTAAAGTTAAACAAATTTCATTTCAAATAATTAACAAATTTAAATAAATTTAAAATATAAGGTAAATTTTTTTTATTTTTAAATAAATTTAATTATTATATTGAATTTGATTATATTTGTTTTGCAATAACTAAGTATTTAGCTGGTATTTATTTATATTATTATATAGTATAATTTAATCAAATAATAATTTGTATTTGTTAAATAATTAAATATTTTTTACAACATTTATGTAGGTATTTTTTTCTTTTTGTTAAGCTTAAAAATTAAATACTTAAAATATTGTGGATTTTTTTTAATTTTTGTGAATTTTTATCTCTGTAATTATGTCACTGTGTTGTGTTAAAATATATTGTTGATTTCCCATTTAATTATATTTTATATTTGATTTATTTACTTAATATGGGTTTGTATGTATGTTAAGCTAGTATATAATTATATATTACATTTCAATTGATTACATTGTATGTATGTGTTATATATATATATATATATATATATATATATATATATGCATATATATTATATATACATATATATATGTTATATATATATATATATATATATATATATATATATATAAATAGATTAAACTAAGCCCAATATTAAAATAAATAATAGCCACAGTAAGCAACAAAACTGAATATAATTGAATTAATTAAATTCTACTAAAGTTTGTTAAATATTTCCAAAAAATTTTTGAATTTTGAGCAAAATGTGCTTGAAAATTTTTCTAAATATTTATATTTTCTAAAATCTTTAGAAGTCTCTTATCTTTCATTACTATTTTGTAACAATTTGATATCTATATTAGTTTTAAAGTTATAAAGATTTATCTATTAAAACTTTTTTATTAATATTAATCATACGCACTGATGGTCTAAAAATTTTGTTTTTTTTTAAATTTGTATATTTCCATTGAAATGTAAAATTTAAAATTATGTAGAACTGTAGCGAAATTTTTAGTCATTCTAAATAAGTTACGATTTAAATAAAATACTCACTTATTTACTAAGTTTAATTATAATTGAATTATTTATTTAATATTTAAATAGTACAATAAAATTTGATCTATATATACGAGGGCGGATCAATAAGAAAAGTCACGTACTTATTGATCTGTCCTCGTATAAAAATGAAATATGTTTGTCTGATTTTCCTGAAATTTTTACAGTAACATCACATGAGATCCGAAAATAAAATAGGTTACTTATTTTTTCGACAGGCGCAGGGGAAGTGGTACCCCTCCCATAGTATACCAATATTAAGTATCGGATAGCTTAAGTGCCGCTACTCCTATTTTCTTGAATTTTTTTTAGTCAGATCTTCTGAAATTGAAGTAAGATTCTGCAGATAATGCACATATTAAACATCGCGTAACTGAGGAACTTGTTTAAAGCCACTATAATGGAAAACTATAAATTTTAAAATAAAAATGAGCTGGGTGGACAGAGGAGGAGCTATACTCCTATAGATATTTACAAAACAAGTTGAAATACAATACGTAAATGTAAATAAATAAATAAATAAATTAAATCACAAAAAAATACATTTGTATTTTTTCACACTTATTTTATTTTAACAGCGCACCGGGTTAAGCTAATTGTGAATAAAGTTTATATTTGTTCATCGATTTTTACGAAATATGGCTCGTTTTAACTGCTACTTAACCAGCTCTATAACAAAAGAGAAAAACTAATGTTTTTGGCAATTTTGGATTTTTGTATAAGAATTTTTGAAAAAAACAAGAAAAATATTTTGTAAGAAATTTTCCGAATTGTAAATAAAGTTGTTAAATAATGATCGATTTTAATAAATTATAGCTTGTGGTGAAATAAAAAAACTAACCTCTTTTATGGAATTTAAGAGTTTTTACGATTTTTTTTTTGAGCAACAAAATGCTTTTAATTATGAATAGATTCAATATGTATGCATGGATTTTAGTGAAATATAATCTGTTTTAATTACCACATATTCAGATTTAGGATAAAAGGGAGAAAAGTATATTTTTCGTGATATTAGGGTATTTACGAATTTTAAAAAAAATAAAATTTGTAAACTTTTTAAGGATTTTTTTCGGCGAAAACTAATTATGAATAAATAAAATATTAAAGCATTTATTTTAATAAAATATGGCTCATTTTAATTGCTACATATTCAGTTTTGAGATGAAAGAGAAAAATTAATATTTTTAAACATTTTCGGTTTTATATGATTTTTTAAATTTATAAGAAATTTTATTTTTTACGAGTGACAAAATTAGTTATAAAAAGGCAATATTTATGCATCAATTTTAATTGAATATGGCTCGTTTCAATAAAAACATATCTTGCTTTATAGTAAAAGAGAAAAATTCATGTTTTTAGCCATTTTCGATTTTTTACGATTTTTTGAAAAACTTAAAAAAAAATAAATTAAAACTTTTTTCCGGTAACAAAGTTAATTATGAATTATGACGATATTTAGTAACTATTTTAATGAAATATGGCTCTTTTTAATTGTATTATATCTGACATTGTGAAAGAGTTAAAATATAAAAGTTTTGGATAATTTTTGATTTTTTTAAAAAAATTTTGTGAAAATTTTATCTTTTCGAAAGAATTTTTTAGATATCTTCAAATTCAAATTACCTTCGAAATAACTTGGTATTTTTTTCAATCAAAGCAGACAAATCGTTCAAAATATATGTCCTTATTTTTCTATATAACTATATTTATCTTGAAAACTAGACCCAATTCTAAAATAACATCGAGTTTTATGAAACGATATTATTGAAATATGTCTCATTTTAAGTGTAGCATATCCAGCTTTAGAATAAAATGAAAAATTAAAATTTTTTTCTCATATTCGATTTTTTACAATTTTTTGAAAAACAATATGTTTTTATTTTGTAAGAAATTTTATTTTACTTTTTAAAGTTTTATTAAAAATTATGTCAGCGTAGCTTGGAGGTAATTTGAATTAGATATTTTTTTGTATTTTATTAAGTTAAATCAGGCCATTAATTCTCAAGATATGTGGCAATATGTGATAAAACTTCATTTATTTTTTATATAACTGATTAAATCTCTGCATATAGCTTTTTTAATATTTGTAAATTTGTAAAATTTTGCTCTTTTTCTATTTTTTTATTTTATTTTTATTTTTTGAAAAAAAAAGAATAAAAGATTTTATTTTATTTTCTTTGCATTTTTAATATTTTTTCGAAACTATTGAGCAGATATAATATAACTAGAAGCTATAACTTGTAGGCAATTTGAATTAGTATTTTTGTTTTTTCAACCAAATCAGACAAATTGTTGTGAATATATTATATTACGTTTAAAGTAAATTTTTATGCTTAAATTATACATTAATACTATTCATAAGCAATTAATTAGCAATTCAAAATTATTATTATTTTTTTTTAAATACAATTTAAATAGTTTTCAGGAAAATATGAACTTATTTTTAAGCTCTAGAGAAGTATTTTTTTTAATTTTTTAAATTTATAGTATTTTTTTTAAAAACAGACAAATCTTAGCTTTTGTTTTCATTTTTAATGGATTTTATATCTTTATTAGTTTTTAAGTTATTTAGATTTTTCTAACATAACCTCGGAATTAATATTAATCATACGTCCTGCTTAGATAAAAGTTAAATTTTGCAATGTGAGAGCAACAATAATTATTAAACAATATTAAAATTATTTATTAAACAAACCATTGGTTTTGTTAAAAAAAAAACTTCAAAATTTTTAAAAATTTCAAGAATTTTCAAAAATTAAAAAATGTAAATTTTATTTATTTAATAAAAATATTTATCAAGAGCTTCCAAGGAAGAAATTAAAAATTTAAAAATGTTTGGTTCAATACACTTTTTTAAACTGTTATTGATTAAAACTTTTTAAGATTTTGAACTTTATAAAAGATATTTTTTTTATTTTTATTCAGACTCGAGTTCATATTCGTGTAATGAAGAGATGTGGCAGTAGAATGGAATGCATTTTCTGACTCGTTACTGTCCTGTTATTTTTTATTTTTTAATTTGTTTTAAAATTGTTTTGTAAATATTTAAGTTTACTTTTTCTTTTGTTATTGAATGTTTGTCTTTAAATTGTATTGTAATTATTTTTTTTTACTTTCTTGCAGGATTGTATTAAATATTAAATAAATTTTGTTACGTTCACTGTAATTGAAATTATTTTAATTTTTTGTGAATTTAAATATTTGTTATCGAAATTTTCTATCAAAAGTACAAAATAGAAAGTGAGTCAAAAGTAATTTTTTTAGTTTAGAAAATATTTTGCAGCTTACAAAAGTGTTGAGAATTTTTATTTCATCACACCTTACCTGGTAATGAATGGTGTCCTTGAACATTAAAAGAAACCTTTAAATATTTTTTTCTAATTATTTTTTTTTAACTTTCTAATATTTTCTTATAATTTTCTATTTTGAAGTTTTTAAAATTCTTCAAGTTTAATTATACTAGATCTATTATAAACTTTTGTTAAAGCTTAAAGGGCGGGGGGAAAGGGAATCATTTTATAAATTTATTTCTTTTAATATACATTATATACTTATCTATATATTTTTTATGCATAATTATTTACTTAATATTTATATCTTCAGGTTAAATTTTATAAATTAAACTCTTAACTAAATATTCAACATAATAATATATTAAAACCTCTTAAGCCTAAAACTATTTGTGACAATAACAGCACGATCCTTAGAGCTGGGGGAAGCTGATATAATTTATAAAAAACAGCACAAGCTCTACTAGATAATTCTTCACCCTGACCAGGTAAACCATAGATATCATTGTTACCTTTTAAGCCACCAGAACCAGTTTTATCTATTAAAGATTTTTGTTGAGTTAAAACGATTGCATTAAGTTTGATTAGATCAACTATATGCGAAAAATTGGGATGATAAAGGGGGGGAGGATGATGAAAATGTAATTTTTAAAATTAAATGAATTTTATGATATATATATATATATGTATATATATCGGTGATATATATATATATATATATATATATATATATATATATATATATATATATATATAATATGTATAATATGGCGGGAGTATCAAAAATGTTACACTTACTTTTATCCGTACCATGACGATTATTTTTATTAGACAAATCTGAGCTATAATTATTATCCCATCTACTGGAATCGGTTAAATAATTGCCTGAAGGTGCCGTAGTTGGAGGATAAGAGACTGTAATAAGAAAGAGAGTAAAACAAATAAATTATTAATTGAATTTAAGCAAATGGCAAACAAAATTGCCCTCAGTTATGAAATGGACAATATCTATATTTCATATTAACATATTTATACAACTGTATGATTGATTGTGAATATATGAGTGATTGAGAATCTATGTATGATTGTATTTTTTGCCTTTAGCATTTTGCATTAATTATTATATTGTATTTACTCATTTAACATTTTGAATATTTCAATAATATTTTGACTTTCAATAAGTGTATAGCTAAAATGAATATATAATTACTAATAAATACAAAACTATACCTATAAATACAGTGACTAATAAAAGTAAGACTCCTATTATCAACTTCAAAAAAATTAATTTAAAAATTAAATCATATTTAAAGCTAAACTAAAAATTACAATTGTAATTCTCCTTAATTTTATTCCTCACTGTCCCAAAATATTATTTGCCAACATGTTTAAATATTAGTATAAAATACTAATTACGTCTGTATATTATTTTTTTTTCGCTATATTTTAATATTTCATTATAAAATCAAACAAACAAATAAACATTTGAAATAATGTGTCAATTATAAATATATTTAAAATATAAAATACCAGTCAACATAAAAATAGCATGAGGGAGAAACTATATAAATACCATATCCTTTATTTATTTATTTATTTATTTACTTATGCTTTTATATATAACTGTATCCAAAACATTGACACAGTCATGGATATTATGAAAATATTTAAAATTGTTGTTTAAATATTTGTTTAGCTTTCTGTTGTTTCTTTTATAATTTTTTAATTTGTTATTTCATGTTTCTCTCATTATTGACTTTTGTGTATGGTTTACACATACATATTTAAATGAGTATATTTGTGGCATAGCAAGTGCGTGAGTGCGTTTAAGCGGAAGCAAGTGAGTTTTTTGATGTGGCATTGGTATTTTGTGATGTTGAGTGTATTTAATTGCTTTAAAATTGAAAACATAACCAGTTTATAAATCAATTTATTCATTTGGAAAAATTCATTTGCAAATTGCTGGCAATTTTTGCTATTAAAAAAAATATAAATATAGAAAATAAAGAATACCAAATCTGCGGCAACAAGGAAAAACTACATAAGTAGTTTCTTTTTAAGTTTACAGAAGAGCAGTTTATGTTTTTTTTAATTTCCATGCAACGCTATAGGAAATTGTAATTCCAAACGTAAATATTTCTTAAAATACTTGCTACATTTTTACAAAAAATTTATACATTATAAAGGATACAAAGAATTAAAAAATGCAAAAACAACACTTTTGCATATCATAAGTTATGTAGTTTTTCTTTGCTGCCACAGAAATGTTTTTTCTTGATTGAAATAATTTAAATACAATAAAATCATTTAAGTTCTAACAGAAGGGGAAAGACAAATTGAATATTTAATATTTTGGAAATGAACTAGAAACAAAAATTAATAATTATACTTGGGAAAGACATTTAAAATATTTGGATTACTAAATTAAATATAAAAATTATTAAATTGTTTGAGAATTTAGAAAGTTAAATGGAAACCAAAGATAAAAAGTAAGGGAGCAATTAGGAAGTACTATGCTGTCATAGCGCTTGATGTAAAGAACGCGTTTAGCTCTGCGAAATGGGGAATAATAACACTGTGCCACAAATGGTAGGGGTCAGTGATCGGGAAGGGTTCAGACTACCGGGGAAAGTTATATCGGTAAAAAAGAAGTTATATGTGTCCCGGCGTTTCGCTGGGTTACGCCTTGGAATCGAGATATATCGATTTGAAGTTATTAACTGTCATATAGGAGAAATTGTGACCTTTGGTGTTCTTTTTTTTGACATAACTCGAGAACCACCAGTCCGATTTTGCTGAAACAAATTTAAAATTAGGAATTACAATTCCTTTAATCTGTTCATACAACGTTTCGCTACATAAGCAACAGTTTCGCAGTTATAAATAAATGTATGAAAAAAAAAACATTTTTTGCCTAAAAAATTGAATTTTTTATTTTTAATTCATAAAAAATCCAAAACGGTAAAAAAGTCAAGTCAAGTCCTATTACTTTCACGTAAAGTCACATAACCTTTAAACAAAATGAGACATAGATCATGAAAATCGATGGACGCGTTTCGCTTTTATTCACAATTAAGTGAAGGTATCTCATTTTGACAAGAATATTGATTTTATGTTTCAATGAATTTGGATAATATTTATTATATATTATTTATTATAATTATTAACACGTAAAATTAAAAATCGCCCACTTGTACAGAGTCTGTATCGGATGAGGATCTGTCTTCATCTGGAAAAAATCAATTGTTTTTAATCAGTCAGTTAATTTCATTTTTGTGACTTACCCTCGGAGGAAACTCCCATTGTATATTCTTCTTCTTCGTCTTCATTGTCGGGATCGTACGTCTTGCGACCAACAACAAATTTCACCCACCAGCGAATCGAGCCTTTTGCCTTTATGTCGCGTTTCCATTGGCATTGCCACTTGATGGAAGCGCTCCGAGTCTGAGGCTAGCTGCTTGCTGAAGTATTCGAGATGGAGATGCAAGAAGTGAATTTTGAGGGACATATTCACTCCAATTTTCTGGAAGTAGTGCAACATCTTGATCACAAGAGCAGGGTAATTGTGTGCTCGCGTACTTCCCAAAAAATATCGTATGACTTTCTTCACTGCCCTCCACGCAAAGTAATCATTACCGTCTAAAGCACCTTTGAATTCTTTTGATTTCATGAGCTTTCGTATATTCGGCCCATTCAGAACACCTTCCTTCAATTTTGCTTCGCTGATTCGTGGGAAAATATTTTCCAAACAATCGAGAATTTTCGGTTGCTTCACAATTTTTTACGATTCCCAGTTTGATATGGAGAGGGGGCATGAGGACGTTCTCCATTGGCACCAGTGGATCATTTACGCAGTTGTGTCCTTTCTCCGTTGGATCTCGAGCAAGCCACTCATGCGTTTCGTATTGGTTTCCTTTAAATCGGGTATCCCAAAGATACAAGAAACACATGTTTTTCGTATAGCCTCCTTGGAGACCTCTTAGCATCACAACTGAGCCGCCACATGTGATCAGTGTAGCAAACTTTATCCAAAATTATTTTCATGGAATCGTATGTTTCGCTCATGTCTGTGCTGTAGCCAATGGTAATGCTTGGTTTTTTATTATATTTATGTAGCAAAACGACTTTCAAGCTTGATTTCGAAGAATCGATGAACGTTCGCCAATCAGCTGCGACATAATTAATGGACATCGCCTACATCAGTCCCTTTATATCGTGGCAGTAAACAAATGTGTTCCCTTCGTTGAGTATGTAGTACTGTTGGAGTAGCAATTGTCGTCTTCGATATCCGGTGACTTTGACATTAGGCTCCAAATTGTTGCCTTCTTTCAAAAGCTGGGCAAGTTTTTCTGCTTCACGTTGAGAAAAGGTTTAATTCTGCAACAATCTTGTCCATTCTTGCTTGTGATATTGGAATTATTTTGTTCGATGGGCCGGCTTCTGGTGTTGGTTTATAGGTGAAAATCCGATTGTTTCAATAGAAAAAGAAGTTTCTCTGTCAGGACTTGGAAGCGGTGGAATTGGTATTTCATCCGAATGCGGTAGAGGTATTTGTGCACTTTTAACAGATATGTAAACTCTTCGTTTAAGGCCTTTACGATTTACTCCACATATTTTGTTTGCGCAAGCGTAACAGTTGTCGGAATTGTGCTCTCCTGGATCAGTCCAAATCATTGGTACACCAAAACGAAGTGAACTGCGTTTCCCTTGGATCCACATGTTAAGACCATTGTAGCACGTTTTACAAATTTTGTCTGGGACCCACGAAACGCCGCGAATTATTTCGCACTCAAAATAAAGTTTAAAAGCGCGCTCCATTTGCTCAGTGAATAATGCAGCATTTGTTTAAAAAGCTCTTTTGCCACAAACGTAAGAAAATAAATTGATATTTTCTGGACAATTTGCATTCATTTCGGTTTTATAGTTTTATTACTTTTTCGTCACTTTAAAAAAACCGTACTTTACGCGTTCGGAGACACTTGTTGAATGATAAAAATCGATCAGTGAACACCTATAAATACTACGTAAGTTTCAATATTTTACTTATGAAAACCCTTTTAAGGGTGGCTATAAACCTGATTCGTGTGCGTTTTAAATTTTTCGAAACGTTCTAAATCCCATCCCGATTTTTACTGTCGCATAGTGTAATTCAAAAGCTAAACAGAATCGGCGTATCATCGTATTTAACAAGATTAATAGTAAGCTATTTCACGGGCAGAAAGCTCTGTTACCAAACCGAAGAATATGTCGTAACATACAATGTCATTGCAGGAGTTCGTACAAGCTCTATGCTTGGTCCACTATTGTGGAATATAATGTACGGCAATGTTTTGGAGCTTAACATTACAGAAGAGGCGAACATTATAGGTTTTGCAGATAACATAACAGTTACGGTTTCAGCAAGACATATGGATGATGTGGAGCTAATCTCGAACGAATTAGTATGGACTATTAGAAACTGGATGAAAAGTGTGACGTTCGAAATTGCCGAACATAAAACGGAAATTGTATTTAATAGTTACAAGCAGGTGTAAAAAACTGATCATGAGAATAACGGTTGAAAAAACACCAGGTGACATCAAAATCCCATCTCAAATATTTGGGAATTCTCATTGATGCATAGGACACATATAGAATATACTGCTAACAAGGCAGCAAATATTAGATCCGCCCTTGAAAGAACAATGCTAAATGTAGGTGGACCAATGCAATCCAAAATGAAGATTATATCCATGGTGGTCAGCTCAGTTATACTTTATGCTGTAAAGTATCTGTATACAGGTTATCAGTCCTACGGGTATGCTGCTCTTTTCGAACAACATCCGACAAGGCGGCCCATGTTATAGCGGGAATGATAACCGTAGATGTCTTGGCTGACGAAGCCAAACCTTTAGATGAAATCAGAAGAGATCCAAATCAACTAGGCACTCGTGTACGTAAATGTGAAAAAGAAGCTTCTCTAAGGCAATGGTAGAATATACCGAAGACTATAGACCAGACTATAGTCTATTCTATAGTATAGTCTTTTTTTTCATTCTATAGGTGGACTAGACTATAGACTAGGCTTATGGATTATATTATAGATTATACTATAGATTATACTATAGTTCTAGTTAAGTTCGAAATCTCTCCTAGCTAAGATCTAGTTCAGTTCATAATCAATTTAATTTCAGTTCCAGTTCAGTTCAATTTTTTGTTCTAATTTAATTCTAGTTCAGTTTTAATTCAGTTCTAGTTTAGTGCTAGTTCTGTTTTAATTTGGTTCTAGTTTATCTCTAATTTTTTACAAATTAGCTCTAGTTTGCTTCTATTTCAGTTTTAGTTCAGTTCTAGTTCAGTTGTAGCTCAATTCTTGTTCTTCACTTCTAGTTAAGTTCAAGTTCTGTTCTAGTTTAGTTCTAATTCACTGCTAGTTCAGTTAAAATTCTGTTCTAGTTTAGTTCTAGTTAAGTTTTAGCTCAGTTTTAGTTCTGTTTTATTTAGATCTATTTCAGTTCTAACTCAGTTCTAGTACATTTCTAGCTTATTTCTAAATCAGTTTTAGTTCTGTTCTATTTCAGATCTAGTTCAGTTCCAATTCAATTCTTGTTCATTTGTAGTTTATTTATAAATTAGTTCTAGTTCAGTACATCTAATTTTTTTTTCAAATTTTTTTCCCCTTTAAAATTATTCTTTCTTTAACAAATTATGATCTTATCAAAAGACAATCTATTAATTTATAGCTTTTATTAAACAAAAACTCTGACAAAAAATGTCCTTATTCTTGAAAAACTCAATTAAGCTTTATTCATAATAAATTTGTTTGTTATTTGTTTAGAAACAATGTATATTTAACCCACTTCCTTTTGTATTGGTAACAAATAACCACATACTAGCCATCTACAATTGAGAATAAATGACAAAAAATAACTTGAAAATAAAACCAAAATATATAAAAAGAAACTTTTTTTATTTTTTTTCTTTTCTACGAATTCATAGCTCAGATATAGAGGATGCAATGACATGAATTTCATTTTTGGTATTTGTTTGTTAACAAGCTGGAAATCTTTTTTTTTTCTTTCTTTTATTCAATAGAAATCGATAATGTCTTAATTGGACACCTTTATATGATGTTCATATACAATGATGGTGGTCATAGAGATAAGTAGATATAGGAGGAGTGGTTAGATAAGTTCAAAATTATTTAAAGTATAAAATTTATTTAAAATTTTATTGAAATTTTAAGAGCTTTTTGAAAAATATATATTTTTTCTTTTTGAAAAGATCAGAGCTTTGGGTTTTGCTATTACAAACTTAATAGATTTTGCCATTAAACTTTTCTTACTGCTCTCGTTTTTTATACGTTTTGGTAGTTAGTCATATAGTATAGTTTTGTTTATAACTGTATATACCTTGTGTTAGATTACGGTATTTTATAGAAAAGTCACGTGCTCATTCACCAACTGTTAAGACAGTAAAACCCCTTTATACTCTAGTCCCCTTGCTTTAATTCTTTTTTTTTTCTTAGTTTTCCACTGCAGTCGTGCCGAAATCAACAGAAATATAAAAGAGAGAAAAAAAACTTTAAAACATGGACCACAGAAAAATAAACCGTAAAAATTATTTGGGACAAAATATTAATCTAAAAGTTTTGTTTTTATTTTTTGGTTTTGTTTGTGGTTTAAGAGAGAAATACTAAATCAAAACTTGTACAAAAGACATGTATTTTTAAAGGGAGAAAAACAGACAGAAGGGGTTAATGAAATAGCAACCAGAAGGTGATTAGTAAAATATTTAGTTATGTTTTTGAAAGTTAGAAAACATCAAAACTTTTGGTTCTATTAATTTGACAAGAAAAAAAAAAACAAAAATATAATTAAAAGATTTTTGTTGACAATTTTAAGCAAATATTTTTTAACTAATTGTGCTCATTATATGCCCAGGACTTTTTATTACAACAAATATTGTTTAATTTGTCTAGTATGGAATATAAATAAAATCTAGTTCATTGAGAATTTAAGCAACAATGACTTATTTCTGTTTAAGGAAAGTTTAAGCCATGTAAAGGAATAAGCCATGAGGGTTTGAGGGGGGGGGGGAGGTAACAGCCACAGAAGTTAATATCACGTAACATTATGTAATTACGTGACCATCTTAAGTTTCTGAAAATATAAAAGCTAAGAAAAATGATGAAAAACTCTCAATTGCAACTTGGCAAACCAAAATGCAGTCTTTATATAGTAGCAGTGATGTAATAAAACAGGAATTTTTGAGACATTTGTTAGCGTTTCTACGACGTATAACTTTGATTTGTTTGCATAGAACAATAAAGGTTAAACTTGTTGGTTTAACAATCAGTAAACGTACAACATTTATTTTAAAATATCAAGAAACTAAAAGAAAACTAAATAATAGAAATGAAAAGTTTTTGCCAACACTTTGGTAAACACGAAACGTCTAAGAAAATTTAAAAAGAAGAAAATAAAATGTTTAAATAAATTTAAACAATTTTTTTTTTTTTTTTTAGTAGAAATTAAAGTTTAGGAATTTTACAGAATTTTAACAATTGCATCAAAATAGAGAAACATTTATATATTTCTAGTATTTCTAGTAAAAAATTATGATCCTTTTAAATTCTTTAAATCTAAAGGGACAGATAAATTTTATATTAAATTTCCTTTTATTTAAAGAAATATTTTTATTATTCTAAAAACATACAAAACAATAATTTTTATTATTACATAAAATAAAATATAAAAAAAAATTATACATTTATCTTTGACGTTTGTTACAAAAAATATGTAACGATAACGCTAACAACCACAACCAGAATTTAAGCCAAAAAGAAAAAAAAAAAAAGAAAACATAAGTAACCTGCTAACAAAGCCATTATATACATATGTATCTATGTAAGTAATTCTACTTGAATGTACTACATATGTATGTACTTTACATATAAACGTATACTATTTTTTTTATGCACGCGGTAAGAATATACTTGTGCGTGATGCCAATTTTAAAGTGTTTGTATGTGCACTTGGTTACATTGAAAATAACCTAAAGGAATTTTTAAGTAATAGATGGAACCAACGAAAAATTTCTAACATAAACTGATAAATGAAAAAGCAAATGTTATATTTTTAGGTATGAATTTTGTTTTGTAGGCAGTGAAGATTTTAAAATACCCTACTGGAACGAGAAATTAAATAATATAAATTGTGATAATTGTGATAAAATGAGCTTCTGATGTTTTCATCCGAACAAAAATATCTCGAATTCAAAAGAATAAATAAATAAATTAATTAATAAAAATAAATTTATTTCTCGTTTTTTCGAATAAATATTAATTAAAAAGAATTTTCTTCAAAATATGTTTAAATTTCGTCATTTCTCTATTACAGTGCAAGCTCGATTTTCGCGACTAATTAAAATTAAAAAAATTAAATTTTCGCGATAACATAACCTAAAAATTTTATTGAAAAAATTTATGTAATTTTTAAAATTAGAATTGTTTTTATTGATATACAAGGGCGGATCAATAAGTCCATGACTTTTCGAACTTCCCTCGTAGTAATATGAAATACAACACTATTCCCATCAAGTACCAGCCGGTAATAGACTACTGTCAAATTTTGAGCAAGTTTCGTAATTTACTTTGCGTTTAACAGCTGTTCAAAACATACAACCTCGTGTGTTTTTCTAAAAATGGAAAAAAGTGAATTTCGAGTGATCATTAAACATTATTTTTTGCGAAAAAAACCGACAATCAAACCAAGGAAAAGCTCGAAAAATACTATTGGGACTCTGCACCATCGATTTCAAAAATCAGTGGTGACTTTCGTTTTTTAGTTTGAGCTCCAAATTTGTTCCCTACTCACCAAGCAAGTGGGTGAGCAGTTGTTTTTTATAATTTAATTTGACCAAGTTGATAACGTTTTGATGTAACGATTGGGTGGTAGATCCCTTGCTATAATTAAACCGTCATCACTTTTTAGTTACTCAACTGGGTGACACGTCGCGTTATCTAAGAGCAAAACTGCTTTTTGCGGTAGACCTTTTGTAGCCAAAAATTCTCGAACCTAAAAAATGTTTACTTATGAACAACTTACTTTCACTAATTGGTGAAAATTAACTTACGTGAGGAATAAATTCGTTATGGAACCAGTCCTTGAATATAAATGATGTTACCCAGGCGTTATTACTGGTGTTGTATATTATAGGATTATTAAAAAAGCACTTCAAGGCGCGTGGGTTTTTTGATTTTCCAACAACCAACAATTTCAGTTTGTCTGTGCTTTTCGTATGTGATCAGGGCAAAAAAGTTATTCGCTCTTTACATATTTTTCTTTCGGGAGCCTTTTTCTCTTTACATGTGACAAGAGTGTGATTTGGAAGCATCCTATAATATAAACCGAATTCGTGGGCATTGTAGATTTGGTGAAGAGTCAACCCATGCTTATCAACTTAATCCTTAAACTCTTTCACAAATGGATCAATAAGATGAGGTTCCAAAAACAATTTCTTGCCCGTAATTTTTTAAAATCTAATTCCATGTCGACGTTGAAATTTCTTCAACCATCCTTCACTGGCATTGAAACCTGAATTGGTTTGATCAATTTTGGAATACAAATAACTGGCTTTTGATCATAAAATCGCTGCTGATATTGGAACATTTTTTTCCCTCTGTTTTACAAGCATTTCTTCCATTACTTATAAAGCATTTCTTCCATTCTTTAAGATGCAACGTTTGCCAGAGCCATTTTTTGTTGTACGTACGAACTTTTTAATTAATTTTGTGGCTTTATTATGCGATAAACCAAAGACTTATGAAACTTGTAATCTACACAATTTGAATTTATTGAATCTCCACTTTTAAATTTTTTTTTAAATCGGTAATTTTTGAGAAATTGTTGGCCTTAAAATATGCTGAACTTTTCCCATATTAGGAGATATATTTACACAACAAATGACACGAATAAACTGACAAAATTGAAAATCAAAATCAACCAAAAAGGTTAAGATACCAAAAGACATTTTAATCAAATAAAAAAAAAAAAAAAAAAACATATAAAAGTCGCGAAAATAGAACTCATTTTTCGTAAACTGTCGTGATTATAGAATCTGAAATTTTAAAAATTAGGACGTCGGGAAAATCTTCAGACAGATTCAGTACAAAAAAATTTCTCCGATTTTTTTTACTCATAGCAAAAGAATTCTTATTTGGTTTTTTGTATTTTTGTGAATAATTACTTCTTTAGGTTATCATAAATCAGTTTTAAAAATGTGCAATACACCCTAAACACTTCGAGTTATACACAAAAATCTATTTTTTGGTAGGTTCTTGCATAAATATATTCCTAATTCTGTTATTCTTTTATTGATTTTTTTTCCTTTTAAACTTCTTTGGAAATTATATAGACAATTTTTCTAATATTTTAAACTTATACTACTTATTTTCTATAAAATAATCTGTTGCATCTGTATACATATCTAAAAGATAATAAAGGTCCTTCAAGTCTTCAGTATTTTGAGTTGATAAAGGCTCATAATAAATCCAACGTTTTCTCATTAATGATAGTACAGGGTCTGATGATAACAATAGTTAATAAAAAATTAATGATTTTTTTGCGATATTTTTTTTTTTTTTTTTTTTGAATACAACGAATTTTATTCCTATCCAAATTTTTTCCACGAAAGAAATTAAAAAAATAAATTTAAACTTTTATACATTTTTTGCTAAAAATTTTTGATAAAACAAAAATCGTAAACAATTGCTGATAATTTTATTTAAAAATTAATTCAAATTAAATTTAAAATATAAATTATCTACAGTTTTTTTTTTGCTATAAATTAAATTAATAAAAAGTAGCCTCCAAATAAATAAATTGTTAAGAAAATTAAATTTTTTTTTTTTTGAAAAATTCTTGTTTTTAATTTTTATAAATTTTTAGTAAAAAATTAAAAATAGACAATTTTAATAAACAAATTTTAAATATATATTTTTGCAATAATATTTTTTTTTAACTTTCTTACTGAGCTACTTAGTTTTCTAAGCAAAAAAAATCTTGTAAAGAAATAATTTGTTAAAAACAGTATTTGAAAAAAATTCTCTAAAGTTTTCACAAAAAAAAAAAAAAAAAAAAAAAACAAAAAAGAAATCTAAAAATGTTATAAAAACTTTTGTTAAAAAAGATATTAGTAAAACATAAATCGTGAACATTTGTTTCAGATAATTTTATTTACGAAATAAGTTCTAAAAAATTTTTCAGTTTCTCCCTAATAAAAATTTTATACCGGTTTATTTAAAATAAAGAAAATAGTTTCCTAATAAATAATAAATCTCTAATAAAATTTTAGCAACCTTTTTTTTAGCCTTCATCAAATTTTCTGTAAAAAATTAAATAAAAAGAAGAAAAAAGAAATTTCTCAAAAAAAAGAAAATCTTTGAAAATTTTATAAAAATTCTTGTTAAAAAAATCGCTTAAAAATTGTCTAAAGTTTTTTTTCTACAAATAATACGAGTAATATACAAGTTATACATCACTAAGAAAATAAATAAATCTGGCGTTTTTTTTTTTAACTCAACAATTTTTTTTAAATAAAGTTTTTACTGTATTATGCTTTTGAGTTTCTGGGGTTTTGTAGCAAAAAATTCACGAATTTATCTTTTAAAGTTTATTCACAAAAACAATTTTTTTTGAAAAATTTCACACACATTTTTTCCAAAATATTTCAACAAAAAATTTTATTGAATAATCTTTGGTTACAATATTTGTTTGTAATTTATTTTAAAGTAGAAATTCTTAAACATTTTCTTTATATTAATAATTTTTTAAATAGTTTTTTTTAATAAACTTAAAATATGACAAAACAAAAAAAAAAAAAAAAAAAAAATACTAAAAAAATTACCTCTATAAAAAAAATATTTGAAAATTTTGACTAAAAAATTTTTTCATGAAAATATTTCTAAAAGAAATTTTTAAGGAATAACAAATATTTTTTTTGTAAATTATTCGTGAATACCATGTTTGCGAATAAAATTTTTTTAGTTATTCAGAAAAAAAATTTTTATAAAATTGTTCGCGAAATAATATTTTAAAAAAAAGTTGAAAAAATCAGTAACGAAGTTAATTTGTATTGAATTAAGAAATGATATTTCTTTTTTTGAGAATATTTTTTAATAACTTTAAATAAAATTGTATCGACATATTCTGTTTAAAAAATTGTACTACAAATATTTCTTTAATACAATCTCACATAAAATTTCTCAAAAATCATATTACTAAAATGTTTTTAAGAGACAATTTTTTAACCTTTTTTTATAAATTAAAAATAGTCATACAAATAATTCAGTTACTGTTTTCGCTTAGTGAAATAATTTTCTTTTAATTTAGGCCAAGCCTTTTATTTTTGTATTATAATTTCTGTAGTGAACTTTTAGCAATATTTTCATTTATTTTCCAAGTTTTTGGCAATAAAGACACGTAAATTTTATGTGAATTTATCTAACAATTTTTAATACTTTATCAAAGACAACAGCTTCCAGCAGATTTTTCTAAGCAAGCGGAAAGCATTGGGAAATAACATACGTAATAGACAATTAAAAAGTTGAAACCGTAGCAAAGAACGTAGCAAATTTCATAGCAGATAATATCAAATCATACATACTAAAAAAAAACAGCTAAAAAACACACTTACATATAAATATTTTCCTAGAAGGATAAAGCTAATATATGAAAACCTTTGTAAGAGAGATATATAAAAAACATGTGTCTTTTTTTTTTACCAAACAGTATAATAATCAAACATATGTTTTGTTATTGTTACTGTTGTTGTTAACATTTTTGAGTATGTAAAATAAAAAAGTTGTGATTCTCTTAGGGGTATGAATGATTCTTATAAAATGCTAAATGGGAAAAGTGCGTGCGTTAATGTGACTGTAATAGCTTCCGTTTGTGTTATATTCTTTTTATTTGTTTTTGTTTTTTTTTTTCATATCAAACTGTGTAACGAATTTAAATGACTTTTTTAAATGTTTTAAATTATTTTTATTAAATTTAATTTTATTTTCATTTTCAAGTGTTTAAATTAAAATTAATTCTTTTGTTTTATTTTTAAAATTTTCAATTTTATTTATTTCCCTGTAATTGACCTAAAAAGAGAAAAACGACAATAAAAATTCTTTATAAATATTTACTATAGCAAATTTTAATTTATACAAATTGCCCAGTTTTATGTGGCCTGCAGTTATAATTTCTTTATACCTTTTGTTATTTTTGATTAATTTTAAAACAATAATTTATTTGTCTTAATATCAAAGAGAAGTTATGGGATAGAAATAATCTAGTACTCATTCCTAGACCTACACATTTAAAAACTCACTATGTATATGTATATAGAGACTGTTAGCTTACAACATTTAAGCTAGGAATTAAATGGCTACTTCCTGTATTACATTTGCTATGAGTTGTAACATAGCATCCAGTCAAGAATCATATTGAAAATAACAAAAGAGCATGAATAACCAAACCCTAAACTCACACTCACACACAAATTCAAGCTAATGCTTTTATAGAGTAATAGAAACTCTTTTTTGCTATTAAAAAATGCCCCCAGGCGTCAACAACTACAACAATAACAATGAAAAATAGTTAAACTATTCCTATTAAAGGGTACTATAAACAACAATAAAACCAACAACAGCAACAAAAACAAAAATAATAAAGCAAATTCTCTATATTCTCACTACTTTTACTCATACTCTCGGTTGGTTATTCTTCTTGTTTAGTTGTTTTGTTTACTAAACATTTTACTTCTATAGCCGACCCAACTCCTGCTGCTTCGTTTATACTCGTTATTGTAATACGATAATTTGTTCATGTGTATGTTTGTCTATACATGAGAATTTGTGTAGTTGTTTACTCCTTATAAAAGCAACCAGATAATTTAGTAAGTTTGAAAATTGTTTACAATAGTGTTTATGTGTATATGAGTGAGTTGGGTGTTTATGGGTTACTTAATATTTGTTTATATATGCGTTGTGAAATTTGTTGCTGTTTATTTTAGTTTTTTTCAGGGTTGCATTTGGTTGTAAATCACCTGGCCGGACGACCGACCACTGTGCTTAACCGCAAAATAGTGTTGACTATTATGTTCTACTTAAAACAAGTGAGTACCACTTTAACATAGTTAGACAAAGTATTTTGTGTGTGATCATGTGAGTTAGTTGGTTAGTGAAACTATTACTATTTTGCATGTTTAATGCACTTTAAGAAATAATTTGTGTTAATAAATTATAGAAAAAATTTAAATATTAAAAAAAGACAAAACATTTCTTATTAAAATTGGTAGCTTCTCTAATTTTGTGCGCATTTTTTTTTTGTATTTTAGGAAAATAAAAATAGAAACTAAAGTGGTAAATATTTTTTGCTAAAATACTTCTTTTAAAAATGAGTATTTTATTTTAAATTTAAAAAATTTCCAGCGCTCTGAAATTTTGTCTGTAGTAAGTATACCAATAAGACTACCTACCTATATACATACATATATATATATATATATATATATATATATATATATATATATATATATATATATATTTTTTGTATATGTACGTCTCTAAAACCAAATAAATATTTCTTTTTAATTTTTATGACATATTAATATATAAGCTTTGAAAAATATTTTGATATCAAAAAATAAAAATTAATAAAATTCTTTTTACACACTTTTGTATCCTTCTCTTCACATGTACGAAATTTTATCCAAATTGGTAACCAAGGGTCAAAATTTTTTAAATTTGAAATGGAATTACTCAAACGTAAAAAAATATAGTTAGTTTGAAAAATTTTAGAAAATAAACTTTTTAACTAAAAAAATTTTCAAAAATTTTACGAAAAAAAAAATAATAAAATAAATAAATAATCAAAATAAAAAAAGTAAAATAAAATTAAATAAAGAAATTTAGAGAAAATCGCTAATTAATTTGTCCTTCTTAGCTTTTAGTAAGAAAAAAAAAATAGTAATAAATAAATAAAAAAGAATTTAAAAAAATATTTATAATTATTAAATTAATTTTTGGTTATAATTTTAGTCCTATAGTTAGTCTGATATTCTTTAAGAAAGTTTTCTGTCTAAACGTGTACTTAAAAAAGTAAACTAAAGAAAATATTTTAACAACAAATTTGTAATATTTTTTGTCAAAATATTTCTTTTAAAAATGTAAAAAAAGAAAATTTTTCTAAAATAAAAAAAAATAAAATTAAATAAAATAAAATAAAATAAAATAAAATAAATAGAATATTTATTAATATGAAATTTAAAAAAAATCTCTAACAAATTTGTCCTGTGTTTTTATTATATTTTAGTTTGGAAATTAGTCCGATATTCTTGGAAAAAAGTTTTTCATTTTAAAAAATATATTTAACAAACAACAAAAAAACAATTCTTAGAAAATATTTTTTAAAGAAAAAAGTTTAAAAAATGTTGACGGAAAAAAGTATAATTCATCAAACTCTAAAAAAATTAATAAATCACAAAATAATTCTCAAAAAAAAAAAAATCCCCAAATAATTTCTGGGAAAAAAAATGCTACGAGTAATAATTCAACAAACAAATATTTCGTCAAAAATATTTTTTCACGAAAAGATTTTGTAGAGAAATTTTGCCAAAATCACAAAATTTATTGATGCACCTTTTTTTACCAAAATATTTTTCTTAATTTTTTTTTCGCAAATGAAATTTATATATTTCATTAAAAAAGTGATTTAAAAAAAATTTAAATTTAATTTATCAAAAAAATTTTCGTTAAAAATATGTTTTATAAAAAAATATTAAAAGGAAATATTTTCCTAAAATTAAAAAAATAGAAAATTTCTTTAAAAAAAATTTTTCACCAAAATAATTTTGGAAAAAATTTTACAAAAATGAAAATTCTTAATAAAATATTTCATCAATATTTCTTAAATAAGTGTTTACAAAAAAAAAAAAAAAAAAAAAAAAAAAAAAACCTGCAAAGAAAAAGTTCTTTACAATAATTCTTTTTTTAAGGAAATATTTTCCTAAAAATTAAATAAAAATAGAAAATTTCTTTAAAATAAATTTTTCATAAAAATAATTTTGAAAAAAATTTTACAAAAATGGAAATTCCCAATAAAATATTTCATCAATATTTCTTAAATAAATGTTTACAAAAAAAAAAACCTACGAAGAAAATGTTCTTTACAATTAATCTTTTTTTAAAGAAATTAAAAAAGAAATGTCATAAAAGAATATTAAAAGAAAAAATCAATAAAAATTTCTTTCAAAAATGTTGAAAGAACAAGTAAGAAAGTTTTAGTCAATTAAGCAATATGAGACTTTACACAATTACATTTGTGCTCTAAAATGATATTTGAAATTTTCGGAATTGGACCTAATATGGGGCCTATGACCATTTATGAACCGATCCTTATGAAATTGAATACTATGATTTCCGCTTATATTAAATATATTTGTGTCAATTATTATGATGGTCTTGTCATTTATGAGGGATTTACGCGAGTTAAAGTAATTTTCGAAAGTGGCCTTATGTGGGAGTTTGCATAATTGTGGATCGGTCTCCGATTTATTCTTATAAAAAACTTATATAAAATTTATTCATAATAAATTTTATTGAAATAGTGAAATAAATAAGGTATTTGTACGTGTTAAAACTTTATTCTGGGTAGTATTTGCATGGAGGCTAGGTTAAATAATGTATCGATCATTACCAATTTCTAAAGGCTTTGTGCCAAATTATCTTTAAAATTTCGAACTGTATTTTGGGCACAAAGTTTACATGAATAGCCAGCCAACCGTCCAGCCAGCCAGACGGACGGACGGACGGTCGGACATCGTTAAATCGACTCAGAAAATGATTCTGAGACGATTGGTATATTTTTAGGTGAGTGTTGGAATATTTTTTCTGTGCGTTACAAATATCATCACAAATGCAATGATGTTGTAGGGTATAAAAATTTGCATATTTTTTTTTAATTTTATCAAAATACAAGAAAAATCTCCATTTTTTTCTGAAATATTTTAAAATTAAATGAATTATTTTTTTTAAGGAAATGTTCATATAAATAAACTCTTTAAAATAACCTTTTTTCAAAAAGATATTTCTGAAAGTAATTTTGCCAAGAAAATAAATTAAGATTTATTTTTATTAATAAAAAACTGAACAAGATTTATTTTTGTAAAAAATTATTACAATAAAATTCTCCTAATTTTTTTTCTAAAATTAGTCTTCCACAAAAAGTGAATATGAGAACTTTTGGTTTAAATTTTATTTAAATTTTTATACTAAGATTTTTAAAAGACGCAAGATTTTAAAAATCTTAGATGAAACTAAAGTGAAACTAAATTTAATCATTTAGGAATAATTTAAATAATTATTATGATTTGCATTTTTATATTTGATAGCTTGAAATAAATCCAAATAAATATTTATTTTCAACAGATTTCTGAACACTATGATTGATTCGAAAAACATTGTTGCGAACTAATTTTTAGTATTTTCCAGATTTATGTTTAATTTAGTAAGAATTAGTAAAAAGAGGTAATTTAAGTTAGAGAAATTAAGTGGAAATAAGCGGCAAGCTATTTATAATTAAATTTATCCAATAGACTACTGTATATTTTTAAAAATAAAAAACACAATAAAATAAAAATCTCAGACACAATTTTTTTACACAAATTACGAAAGGTGCTAATTTTATTTGTACAAGACATTAAAAACTTTTTTAATCTTAGAAATGGCGTTATACTATTATATTAATTCTGTATTATTTATAAGGTTTTGTTTTGTTTTATTTAATAAAAAAAAATAATAATTTTCTTTATAAGACATCATGCCCTTTTTTTCTTATAACTAGAGTTTTGAAAAATTTGCGGGAATTTCCGGGAAATTAATTTTTTTTTTTCGGTTTACCGGGAAAAGAAATATTGCGGGAAATCCCAAACCTTTTTTATTTTTATTTCCAAGAGTCTACTATATTTTTTTTCAAGTTTTTATACTATAAAAAATGTTGCATATTTTAGGGTGGTTTTAAATCTTAAATATCATAGCGTAGTTTTTAGCACTTAAGCAAAATGTTTAGTCATTTAAGAAAAAAAAAAAAAAAAAATTAAAATCTGTTAAAAATTGGTCGCATAATTTTTAAAAATGCAAATAATATGCAAACATTTGGATAAAATTTAAATAGGGAAATAATTAAGTAAATATTTTTATAAATTCTATTTTAATTTAAATTTTTAGTAATGTAGGATTATAGTTTTATTTAAGACAATTTTTATTTTATTGAATTTTTTTTCTAATATATTTACAAATATTATTTATTTTATTTTACGTTTTTTAACATGTCAAGTTTTTAGTTTCTCGAATAATAAAAATATTAAGGAGGTTTATAATTTTATACATTTTAGCATAGTTTTCAGCATTTAATAAATTTTTATATTCAAATAATTAAAATTTTATAATAATTTAAATTTTAAATAACTAAAATTGCTTTAAATCTTTTTTTTTTTAGGAAATTTGTAATATAAAAAATTTTAAGTAACTTTTCAAAACTTTTCTATCAGTGTCTATTGAACAATTATGATAAGCTGCTAAATTGTTTACAACAAAACTTATTGTAAAATATCAAAACTAACTCATTGAATTGTTAATAGTTTCTATTTTTCTCATATTGCAAAAAAAATTTAAATGGCAAATTTATTGTTGTTATTGAAATAATTCGCCTAAGTAGTATTAAGTTTATTAGTTTTTCTTTTTTTTTTTTTTTGTATTACGTGGTAGAATTAAAAACATTTTGTTAAAAAAAAACGAAAAAAAAAAACTTTAGCAGATTTAGTAAATTGCATTTAAAATACAATTACGGGATCCATTATAACCAACATGTTGCACACAGATACAAAGAGCCTAACAACATAGACAGTTGGATAGATAGCAAGAAGACAGGCAGACAGACGGATAGCAAGACAAACAGACAGACAGACAGATAGACAGACAAAGAGATATGAGCTGAAAATCCAATTTTGCAAATTTGTTATTGTAAGTAGAGGGGTAAATAGGAAATGAAGATGAGTTCTGTTTTTTTTCTCTCTTAACATTTTTTTTTTGTTTTATTTGTTTGTTTGTTTGTTACTGCCTCAAATAGGCTGCCTATACATGAATGTAGCTATAAACAACGAACAAATAGCAGTCATAACAACAGGAATAAAAACAAAAGGAACGGTGGTAGTTGCAGCATCAGCTCTAGGAGCTAAAATAGTAGTTAATAACATTCAGGCAATCATATTCATATACTATATGCATATTTTTATTTATATAGGCAGTTAAAAAGTAATGAGATCAATCAAACTAGTAAAGATAAAAATTAAAATAAAATTATTCTACATTTTTATATTTAAATGTAACAATATTGCTTCCGTGACCTTTAATACAAAAAGTAGTTAAGATAAGTTAAAAATTTTAAAACAATATATTTTTAAAAAATTATGCAAATGTATTTTTAGCATTTAAAACTCTAGCTTTCAAAGCCTTAACTTTAGATCTATAAAAATAATATTATAAAAATCGTTTTCTCAGGAGGCCTTTAAAATTCTAGTTTGTTTTTTAACTAAAAATTACTCTTAAACAAATTTGACTTAACCCAGTCCTGACATGAATATTCATAGCGCAGATAGATAGATATACATCTCCACTATATATAGAAATATTTGTGCATGTGTTTATCATTACCTATACAAATACACATACATATGCATATGTAAATATGACTGTATGCTCTTTTGTGTGCAACTGCTCAATTTAATTATTTATGACAACAATTTCATGAATTTCATTAAAATCCACAAAACACGACCAACATGTGGAAATATTTTTGGGTGCTTTTACTTTTTTTTTTTTTTCTACCCACTCTTTCACCTCCAAGGCAAATATTTCCGGTTATATGTATGTAACAGTATATGGGTGAGTATATTTATATTTTTATGTGTGTATTGTGGTATAAAATCCTTATAGCTTTAATAATATAACTATCATATCATATCGTTCTACTGCTACTATTACTGTAAATTCAACTACAATTGCATTTTATCATTTACCATTAAATTATCTGTCAGTGTGTCTAGCTGTCTATAGTTTTGTTTATGTATATGTGTGTGTGTGTGTGTTTATAATGGTATGTTGGCCCTCACTGTTTGTTATCCCCTTTTTCTTAAAAGTTAAACATTGCAATTATTTATTTGTTTTTTTTTTAATTTTATTTTTAGTTTTACATTCAATATACAAAGTTTTATTGCTCATTGCTGTTTAACGTCATTTTGTGGCAACATATAAATGTACATATGTATAGAAATAGTTTTATTTATATATAAAATAAAAACCCTGTAGTTGGAGAAGCTTTAAAGGAAACTAACCAATTTCTTGACTAATAAAAAAGGAACCATTATTCTCTCAGGGCTTTAACAGCAGTCTTCTTAGGAGCTGACAACAGTCCCAAGTTTGACACAAAGTAGTGAAAAAATTTGAAAAAATAAAAATATTTTTATATTCATTTTCTTGGACTTATGTTTATCTTTATAAAATTTATTCTACTAAACCAAATTAGCTGATTTTCAATACCAAAATATTTAGAGTCATTAAAAACATTCTAAACTAGATTACAAATATTTTGATTTTTATATTTTAGATTTGAGAATGTTTCCTACAGACTTTTATGTGAAAAAAGCTATTTGTTTGAGTCAGAACTCCTGGGCTTATAGTCACACTTTTATAAATACATTTGTACTCAATTTTATAGTTATTTTTCAATATACTTTTTGTATATTTTTAATATATATTTTACCTCGACGAAAAGACAAGTTGCTTTGAGCAGAGGAAACGAAAAATCAGTATCAGCAACTGCAGCAGCAACAGCCAAAGCCACAATAAATACCGTATAAAGTGCATGATTTCAAGCTTTTGTGGTTGAAGAGATTTTATTAATATAAATATGAGAATATCTCTGTGCATGCAAAACAAATTGGTATTTATAGTTAGTATTTTTTCTCTATACACTCATAGAAAAAAAAGAGAATTAATTTTTTTTTTTAACAAAATTTATCAAAAATTTTTTAGTAAAAAGAAAATTTTACGAAAATTGTTCCTTGAAAAAATTAGCAAAAATTTTGCATAAAAATAAATATGAAAAAGAAAATGTTACAAAAATTTTCTAGAAAAAGAAAAATTTCTAGAAAAAGACAATTTTATAAAAATTTTCTAGAAAAAGAAAATTTTAGAAAAATTTTCCATAAACAGATAATTTTCCATGAAAAGAAAATTAAATGAAGACTTTTTATAAAAGGAAGTTTGACGAAAATCTTCTTGGTGAAAATATTTGTCGAAAATGTTCTATAAAAAGACATTTTAAAGAATATTTTTTATAAAATAAAATTTAACGAAAATTTTCTATAAAGAGAAAATTTAACGAAAATTTTCTGTAAAAAGAAAATTTTATGAAAATTTGCTAAAAAAAAATTAGATAATTTCCTATAAAAAGAAAATTTTACTAAAAAATAGATTTAACAAAAGTTTTTTATAAAAATAAAATTTAACAAAAATTTTCTATAAAAAGAAAATTTAACTAAAATTTTCCATAAAAAAATGTATAGATAATTTCCTATAAAAAGAAAATTTTACTAAAAAATAGATTTAACAAAAATTTTTTATAAAAAGAAAATTTAACAAAAAATTTAACAAAATTTAAATGAAAATTTAATAAAAAGACAATTTATCGAAAATTATCTATAAGAAGAAAATATAACGAAAATTTTTTACAAAAAGAAATTTTAACAAAAATTTTCTATAAAAAATAAATTTTAACAAAATTTTTCTATAAAAAGAAAATTTAACAAAAATTTTCTATGATAAGAAAATTTGATGAAAATTTTCCATAAAATGCAAATTTAACGAAAATTTTCTATAAAAAGAAAATTTAACGAAAATTTTCTATAAAAAGAAAATTTAACGAAATTTTTTTATAAAAAGAAAATTTAACGAAAATTTTTCTATAAAAAAAATTTAACGAAAATCTTCTATGGAAAGAAAATTTAACGAAAATTTGCTACAAAAAGAAAATTTAGTGAGAATTTTCTACAAAAAGAAAATTTAACGAAAATTTTTTATAAGGAATTTTAACGAAAATTTTCTTGAGAAGAAATTTTAACGAACATTTGTTGTGGGAAGAAAATTTATCGAAAATTATCTATAAAAAGAAAATATAACGAAAATTTTTTATTAAAAGAAATTTAAAAAAAAAAATCTATAAAAAAATAAATTTTAGCAAAAATTTTCTATAAAAATAAATTTCAACAAAAGTATTCTATAGAAAGAAAATTAGATGAAATTTTTCTATAAAAAGTCAATATATCGAAAATTTCCTATAAAAAGAATATTTAACGAAAATTTTCGATAAAAAGAAAATTTATTGAAAATTTTCTATAAAACGAAAATATTACGAACATTTTTTATAAAAAGAAAATTTAACGAAAATTTTTTATAAGAAGGAATTTTAATGAAAATTTTTTATGAGAAGAAATTATAACACAAATTTTTTGTGAGAAGAAAATTTATTGAATATTATCTATAAAAAGAAAATATAATGAAAATTTTTTATAAAAAGTAATTTTAACAAAAATTTTCTATAAAAAATAAATTTTAACAAAAATTTTCTATAAAAAATAAATTTTAACAAAATTTTTCCATAAAAATCAATTTTAATAACAATTTTCTGTAAAAAGAAAAGTTGATGAAAATTTTCTATAAAAAGAAAATTTATCGAAAATTTTCTATAAAAAGAATATTTAACGAAAATTTTCTATAAAAAGAATATTTAACGAAAATTTTTTTAAAAAGAATATTTAACGAAATTTTTTTAAAAAGAAAAGAAAGAATTTTTTTTAATTTTAACGAAAATTTAATGAAAATTTTCCGTCCTTCTTTCTCTTAAAAGAAATTTTGTCGAAAATATTTCAAATGGAGTTTTCTATAAAAAGAAAATTTATCGAAGACTCTATAAACATACTAAAATTTCATCAAAGGTTTTCTATCTAATGAATTTGATATTAAAACTCAGCCAAATAATTTTATTAGAAAAAATATTATGAACCGAAATGTGGGACCACTATTTAAAATTTTTATAAAAAAAAGAAAAAATTTACATAGTTTTTACTCCTTAATTTTGTTGATTATCCCTATACTTTTTTGAGCTTAATAATTTCTTTTCATTTTATAAAATTTATGCAAAATTTTATTATTAAATTGTATATTAAGCCGTTAAAGTATAACTTAATACAGTAATGAATAAATGAATGATTGTGGTAAGACTATGAATACAAATACATATGAAAATCACAAATAACTCCATTAGCAGCACAAAGAAAATAAGTTAAACTATTTGTTTTCAGTTTATTATTCTATTTTATTTCTTAAGGGAGTTTATACTTCCTACAGACATATGTATATACCCAAGTTAGTTAGAGTAAATCAATTTACTTATAAACAAAATATGACAAATTTATTATTTGTTTACTTACCATAAAGTCTTATAATGCCATCGGTTTCACCGCGAGGATTTTTCGCCACACATTTATAAATACCATCATCACCGCTGCCCACATTGAGTATAGTTAATTTCATATGAGTTTTATAAACAGGCACACCGATGCTGGACTCCACTCTAAAGCGATAATAATTTTTAAAAATAAAATATTTCAAATATATTTCTGTTATCAAAAAAACTTACTTGTATTTACTTGAATCATGAATTATTGGCCCTTCGCCTCGGGTCCAATAATTTAATGAAGTGGGATGAGCTTCGGTAAAACATTCGATGGTGACATTGAAACCTTCAGGGGCTCCCACCAATTGATGGGGGATCAACAACATGGGGGGAACTAAAATTTGAATACAAAAAAAGATACGTTTGGTTTTTACTTTTATATATATAAAAAATATTTCATAAAAAGCCAAAAGGTTGCTTGAAACCACAAACCGCAAACCATCAACCTCAACTAATTTGATTAATTTCATTTAAAAACAGAACAAATGCCTAAAGGATAATTCAAAAAAGAAAACAAAAAAAAAAAGGAAAAGTCTATAGTTTTCACTAGGGTTTTTATAACGATTATATATTTCTTCTATTTCTCTCTCTTTGTTTTAACTGTGTTAAAAAATCTAAAGAATCAATTATGGAAATTACATTAAAAATATTTGCTGGAATTTATTTGTTCTATTTCTTCTGCACCTTTTTAATGAAAAACATGTCATTCCATATTTCCACACATAAATTCACTACCAGAAAAAAAAAATAAGAAAAGATTTGAATAAAACCATGAATGAAAAACTTTTTCTTAAGATCCCTTAAATAAAAACATTTTTTCCTTATTTCATACTTATAACTAAGTTTTATAAAATATTATTTCTTTCTTTTTTTTTTCTAACTATCCTTACATTTACTTTTAACTATAGTGTGGTGTAGTTTCTGTTGGCTTAAAGAACTTTTTGTCATTTTAAAAGTGTTCTTGTGTTGGGGTGAAAAATAAGAAATTTTTCATTTAAATAAGCATCTTGATTTTTACATAATTCTTAACATATACTTATTCTTACACATACACTTATGCTGGTTTTATTTTCTCTATCTCTTTTTGATTTAACGGGGATTTCGAGGAAGACAAAAAACAAACCTTGAAAAAGAAATTCAACTCGGAAAGCTACAAAACAAATATTTCCTTTTCCTATAATTCATAAGTAAGTCTTAGCCTTATTTCTTTAGTGGGAATATTTTTTTTATTTCTCTTGTGTTTGTTTTTGTAAAGTCTAGGGTTGAGTGAGAGAAGGAAGAATTAAAAAAAAACTGTGGAAATTTTTATAAATAGTTTGTGGGGTAAAAATTTTAACCCATTAAAAGAACAAAAATAAAATAATTGCGTTTAGGCTGAATCATATATAATTTCTTAAAATTCACTTTAAGTTCAGTTCCAGTTCAGTTTTAGTTCAATTCTACTTCAGTTCTAGTTCAGTTCAATTTCAGTTCTACTTCAGTTCTAATTCAGTTCTAGTCCAGTTCTGGTTCAGTTTTAGTTCAGTTCTAGCTCAGTTCTATACCATTTGTGGTGCAGTTTCAGTTTAGCTCTTGTTTAGTTCTAGTTCAATTTGAAATCGGTTCTACTTCCTTTGTAATCCAGTTCTACTTACTTTCTCATTCAGTTGCAGTTCAGTTCTAGTCCATTTCGAATTCAGTTGTTCAATTCTAGTTCAGTTCTGGTCCAGTTCTAGTTCAGTTTTAGCTCAGTTCGGGTTCATTTCTAAACCATTTGTAGTTCAGCTGCAGTTTAGTTCTTGTTCAGTTCTAGTTCAGTTTTAAATCAATTCTATTACTTTTGTAATTCAGTTCTATTTACTTTCTCATTCAGTTGCAGTTCAGTTCTAGTTCCTTTCAAATTCAGTTCTTGTTCAGTTCTAGTTCCTTTCGAATTCAGTTATTCAATTCTAGTTCAGTTCTAGTTCAATTTTAGTTCAATTCTACCTCAGTTCTAGTTCAGTTCAATTTCAGTTCTTGTTCAGTTCAATTCACTTTTAGTTCAGTTCTAGTCAAGTTCTAGTTCAGTTTTAGTTCAGTTCTAGTTCAGATCTAAACCACTTGTGGTTCAGCTGCAGTTTAGTTTTTGTTCAGTTCTAGTTCAGTTTTAAATCAGTGCTAGATCCTTTGTAATTCAGTTCTTGTTCACTTCTAGTTCCTTTCGAATTCATTTATAGTTCAGTTCTAATTCAATTCTAGTTCAATTTTAGTTCAATTCTAGTTTAGTTCTAGTTTAGTCTTAGTCAAGTTCAAGTTCAGTTCAAGTTCAGTTTTAGTTAAGCCCCAGTTCAGTTCGATTTCACATCCATTTCAGTTCTAGTTCAGTTTTAAATCAGTTCTAGTTCCTTTCTAATACAGTTCTAGTTCACTTCGGGTTCAGTACTCATTCTATAGTTTTCATAATTTTTTATGTCCTTAAATATCAACAACTTAATATTTCAACAATCCTTGTTAAAAGCCAAATTTGCTCTCAGATGGTTTATTAAACCTGTTCTTAAGTTTCTTGTTGAAAAACTTTATAATACAAAAATTGCAAAAAGATGAGAAAGCCACAAAAAAAAGGAAAATATTTCTTTATGAATCCAGAAAAAAATCCAGTGGTAATTATCATTATTTTTATTAAACATAAGTAGGTATTCATGGTTAAAAATAAAGAAAGTGTGAGATTTCTGCATCATATGATTCTTAATTAAAAAATGAATTTGTCACCTACAACAACAACAACTTCAACCAAATCTTCTTATATACATCTTGAGAATAAAACGTGAAAATTGTTACAAACAACAATCAACCTCTTTTCAAATTTTTAACCATAAAATATTAATGAATACAGGTTTTTTTTTTGTTCTGCCTTAATTTTTTTACACAAAAAAAAAAAATACTTTTGTTACGAGTTATTTTCCGTGAATTTTTCATGATTTTCTTTTTTTCAATGCTTTTTGTCATTAACTTTATTACCTGGTGGAAAATGATTTGACAACAAGAACAATTATAAAGTACTAATACTATGATGATGACAACAAGGGAAAAAAGGACAATAATGTGGGATGCTTTCAATGATAACAATGTCCAACGAAACTTATTAACAAAATGAATTTCAGTGCTTTTTAGGTTTATTTTTTGCTTTTTTGTAATTTTTTCATTTAACATTCTTATAATTATCACAGCATGGTGTTGAAACAAAAACAAGAAGGGTTTTCTTTTTTTTTTTTTTTTTTGTTGGTCGAGGATTTGTAAAAATTACAAATTTATTGTTAAGTGGGTTTAAATGTTGTTCAGTTGTCCTTTTTGTTGGTTGCTGGGCAGTTGTCAGGCTGAGACTAGGGCGAGGAAAATGTAGTTAAAATTTGTGTTTATTATTTTATGATTTTATTAATATTAAAATGCTGTGTAATCAGTGTAAGTAGATTATTTACTGAATAAAATGACTGCTCGAGTATATGACAACATTTTTATAAATTAACGAACAAAAACTGCACAAATTAACAATTCAAAATTGTTTATAATGTTGAAAGGATAATGAATGAATGGTGAAAATAAAAACAAATTATTAAGCAGAATTATAATTAACGTAAACTCATTCATCATGAATGTGAACAATTAAAATATTTTAAAAATTTTATAATATAAGAAATATCATATTCATAAATTAATGCAAACTTAAGTTCTCTTCGGTTTTAGTTCATTTCCAATTCTATACTTATTCTGCTTTTGTTTGATTCTAAATCAATTCTAATCTCTTAATCAACTCCGATAACCAAAACCTAGTTTTCCACAAATACTCAACCACACATCACTTCACACTCAAATAAACATATTCCTCAAAATTAATAACAATATTTTTATTGCAACTTATACAAAGTTTTCATTAAATTTTTTTTCTTCCATTTATTTAGTTTTTTGTTCTATTGTTTGTGGTTGATTTGTTTGTTCGAATTTATCAATTTTTATAAGCACTATTTGTTTGCTTTTCAAAAGCTTTTCTATTTTTTTCTATACTTCATTCTCTAATATTTATATTTTCCTATACTTTGAATTTAATACATTTTATATAAAAATTCTATGGTTCTTCTGTGCATCATCTTCATTTCATGTACACTATATATGTACAACAATACACAACTACGTAGTTTGTTAGTATTTGCTTCAATGACTTTGATTTGTAGTTGTTTCTTTTCTCATTTGTTTTTTTTTTTTTTTTTGTATTCTCTCTGCCGGCTTTTTTTCTCTTTCGTCCTTCTTTACTCCTCTAGATGTTATTGTTTATGTTTGTGTTGTATTAGTTTTAACCATAGACCAACAACTATTGTTTATTTGTTTGTTTATCTACTTATTGTTATTATTGTAGTTTTTGTTCTTTGGAAGAGTAATAGCAAATAGAAGAATACAGTGCAATATGATAATATACTACTAACCATACATAACATTGAAAAGAGTAAATACGTAGCAATGTTTACTTAAACAGTGTAACTATTTATATTACAAATTAATGTTTCTTTAACAGCAGAAAAAATTATATTGAATCATGGAATGAAAAGTCAGCTTAAATTTGGATTTGACCTTTGTTTAATAGCCGTAAGTAAAAGGTTAAAACTCTCACCAAATCTACCATATGCGATGAAAATAAAAAATATTTTTTTTTTTTTTTTTTTTTTGTTAAAAAGCTATTTTAGGCGAAAAACTTCTTTAAAACATAAAATTTTTCAACAGAAAAAAAAGTATCTTTTGTTACAATAACAAATTCAAAAGTAAAAAAATAATAAATTTTAAGCTGACATTAATTCTATAAATATAAAAATATAAGTTTTACCAAAAAATTCATTTTTCAAAAATTTAAAGTAAATTTAAAAAAATGTGAACATAAAATTAAAATATTTAAAAAAAATTCTTCATACACAAGAGCAAATTTTTTTAAACTAAAATAATTAAAAAAAAAGAAATATTTTACATAAAAGTACTTTTTTTACACAGAAAAATATTTTACATTCAAAAATACATATATATATATATATATATATATATATGCATATATATATATATATATATATATATATATATATATAACATATATATATATATATATATATATATATTTATATATATTATAATACATTAGGGCTGGTCGATTTAAAAATCGCTCAAGTGACAAGGAAAATCTTATTCTAGGGATCAAAATAAGAAACTTTGCCCAAGGAACTATACCTCTAAAATCAATTGTGATGTTATTTATTTTGACCCAAAAGTTAAATTTTGAAAAATCCCACTTTGACCCATTTAAAGTGCTCCAATCGGGTCTAAATGTATGACCGACCCCCACTAACTATGGATTGCCGACCCACCCATGCTAGTGGCATACCCTCTGGAACCCCCTTGGAGGAGTCAAATAATCAACCAGCACTGGACCAAGATCGGCTATCGGAAAACTGACCAATCAAATCGAAACTTGTGAAATTCTTCCAGTAAGTAATTGCTATCACTCATTTATTATAATTGTCAACCATTTTTAATTATTTGACTACTTTATTTTACTATTTTCAGGTGGTGGACGGCTTTGAGAAAATTGCGTTGAAAAATATGCCCTGCTCCAGAGAAAATTTAATTTTCCACCGATTTGAAGTACTTGTACGACATTGCCCATGCAATTTCTAGCGGTGTGGTTTCGGTATATCTGGGTAACATCAAACCAGGGAAAATTGTACATTCTCGCTTTCTCACCAAGGCCGCTAGATTATTACGATTATATATGACAACGGAAAATCCATCCGAAAATTTACAGATTCTTGATGAATTTATAATTAATTGTACTTCAATATCAAGTATTACAGCTCTGTCTTTTTTTTTTTTTTTTTTTATTATTTTTCAAGTTCATTAGTTTTTCACGGTTTTTACAACCTCCTTTACGCAATATTGTCAATCAAGTAATTAAAGGTAATTCATTTTATGCGCATTCGGAAAATATCTGGCTATCAATGTTGTTTGATGATAGCAAAGAAAAAAGAGACTGTACTATAAAGAAAATTCTAAATTATACGGAAATGATCAATTTGAATGATATAAATAACGTATTTGAAGCACCATTTAAATGAATCATTCCTTACGATACATTGAAAGAATATTTAAATCAAGATGATCCACCGTTTATTGATCTAAACATTCCGTCACATATACAATTCAATTTCTAGCTAGCGTTTCCAAACGAGTTGTACCAGAAAATGTAGACACTGTTATGGCGAAGACATCAGAGAGCCGTGCGAAATTGCCCAGACTTGAGAGCAAAAAAGATTTCAAAGAATAATTTTTTTTTAGTTTCTTTTCTATTATTAAGTTGTATTAAAAAAATAAACTCCAAAACAAAACAAACATAGCCATTTCGCTGATTGTTTCATTTAAAGTGCCAAAGGTGGTGATTTTTTGAAATTTTTGCATGGAGACCCCCCAGGGGGGGTTCTAGGGGGTGTGCCACTAGCATGGGTGGGTCGGCCCTCTAAAGTTAGTGGGGGTCAGTCAACATTTGGACTCGATTGGAGTACTTTAAATGGGTCAAAGTGGGATTTTTCAAAATTTGACCTTTGGGTAAAAATAAGGAACAGTAGAATTCATTGTAGAGAATATATATATATATATATGTTTCTACCACAATATATTTTATACACAAATTCCATTTTTTACACAAAAACACATTTCTACCACAATTTTTACACAATAATTTTTTTTTTTTTTTTTTGTACAGAAATAAACTTTTATACATCAAAAATACATTTTTTACACAAAAATACTAGATTTTACACAAAAATATTTTTTCTTCATATGAATACATTTTTATATAAAGAATACATATTTAAAAAAATATATATTTTTTATACAAAAATATATCTTTTATACAAAAATTACTTTTTTACATGCAAGTACATTTACTACAAAAAATTCTTTTTTTTAATTACAGTTTTTGCAAAAAAATAAATTTTTTACACAAGAAAACATTTTTAATACTATAATAAATTTTTTACACAAAATAGATTTTCTAAAGAAAAACACATTTTTACACAAAAACACATTTTACATATAAAAACGCTTTTTTTGGCACAAAAGTATGTAGGTGAATTTTTTACACAAATGTAAATTTTTTTACACAAAAACATATTTTTTTTACAAAAATACGTTTTTAACTCAAACCTACAAAAAAGTCCATTTTTTCATAAAAAAATACATTTTTCACAGAAATATATTTTTTTGCATAAAAATAACTTTTTTACACAGACAAATTATTTTTTTACATTAAAATATAAATTCTTTTTATATTAAAATATATAAAAAATATAAAAAAAAATATTTGCATAAAAATACACTTTTTACATTTTTATATTGCTTACAATTACATATATTTCTTGTAAATCCAAATAATTTATTTAAGTAAAAAATAAATATTTTTTTATAAAAAAAAAACATTTTCTGAAATTTTTACACAAAAATAATTTTTTTTAGAAAAACACATATTTCACACAAAAATAATTAAAAAAAAAAATCATTAAAAAAATATGATTTCTAGACAAAAATATTTATTTACACAAAAGTACATTTTTTACACAAAAATAAATTTTTAGCACAAAACTACATTTTTTTACACAAAAATACAAAAATACGTTTTTAACTCAAAAATACCAAAAAGTCCATTTTTTGCATAAAAAAAACATTTTTACTCAAAATACACTTTTACACAAAAGAATTTTTTTTACACAGAAATAAATTTTTTGCATAAAAATAATTTTTTTACACTGAGATATTTTTTTTATTTAAATTATAAAAAAAAAATCATACAAATAATTTTTTTACGCTTGTTACATTTTTATATTTCTTACAATTACATATATTTCTTATAAATCAAAATAATTTTTTTAAGTAAAAAATAAATATTTTTTTTTTTTTATAATAAAATACACTTTTTACTTATAAAAAATTTTTCTTTAAAAGAATATAAATTTTCTACACAAAAAATACAATTTCTATACAAAAATAATTTTTTTTAGAAAAACACATATTTCACACAAAAATAATTTTTTTTACAAAAAAAAAAAAAAAAAGAAAAAAAATCATTAAAAAATATGGTTTTTAGACAAAACATATTTGTACACAAAAGTACGTTTTTACACAAAAGTACGTTTTTACACAAAAAACGTAACATTAAATTGTTTGCACAAAAATACTAGCTAAACCAAAATAATATTTTCCACATAAATAAATTTTACAAAAAATACACATTTTAAACATATATATATATATATATATATATATATATATATATATATATATATATATATATATATATATATATATATATAACTAAAATACATTATATTTACAAAAAATTACGCAAAAAAATGCTTATATGTTTTTTACAGAAAAATATATTTTTTATAAACAAAATATATTTTCTGCCTACAAAATAATTTTTTTAAACAAAAATACTATCTTTACCAAAAAAAATATACTTTTTAAATAAAAATATGTTTCTTACAAAAATTTATATTTTGTGCTACCCGAAAATATACATATATATTTTTTTTCTTTTTTGATATACCAAACTATCATTTCTAAACGAAAATGTATTTTTACACTAAAATAAGTTTTTACCCTTAAAATTATTATATTATATTATATTATATTATATTATATTATATTATATTATATTATATTATATTATATTATATTATTATGATTATTATTATTTTTTACACAAAAATACATTTCTACAAAAAAATAAAATTTCTGTACATAAAAATTTATTTTTTATACAAGAATACATTTTTCACATGAAAAAAAAATTTAAACAAAAATACACGCAGGGAAAAAATATATTTGAACATTGTCGCGGCAAACATATCAACATTAAAAGTTTATTTTTATTGGAATGACTATTATATTATAAAAAACTTTTCAACATTATGCATATGTTTAAATAATTTTTTCACTTTTTTTTTACATAAAAAACTTTTTGTATACAAAATACTTAAAAAAATAAATATTTTACACTAATATTATATAAAATACCTATTTTGCTTGTAATCATTATTTTCTTTTTACTATTTTTCAAATATTTACCTTATATTTACGCCCAAATTCAAAAAAGTTGAAATATGGGTGAATTTTACATTGACCTAGAATTGTTGGAACAATTTTATTTTACCCTGTTTCAATTTTATTTACGTATATTATACAATTGTGTTAAAACTTATCTTCTTATATTAAAGTTGAAATTCTTAAACATTTATAAGGATGTATGAGTATTATTGCCACATATATTGTATATTTATTTATTTATGTTTATGTATGTGTGTTTTGTAAAGTGATGAATGTAATGCATATGTAATGTGGTACTTTTACAATGTAGTTTCAAATTGACTACAACCATGTTGCAAATATATGTATGTGTACATAAACACATGTATGTATATAAGTGAGTATATGTAAGGATTCTGCTAACTGTATACAATATATTAGATAGTATTTCAACACATCATTATCAAACCATAAACTCACTAATATACAAACACATAAATTCTCATATACATAAGTCAGGGTATGTTAAGCAGTTGTTTATTGTAATAGTTCTTGTCTTCTTTTTTTTTTTTTTTTGCTTAAACCAATACAAAATCCTTTCATTTATACATATGTACATATGTGAGTAATTGTGTTTATGTAAATGTATGTATATTTATTTGTTCATTCTTGTTGTTGTGTTTTTTGTACAACTCGAAAAATCTGTTGAAAATCAATTTGTATATGGTTGAGCAATTGTTTTGTAGAAATCATTTCTTCTGTAGCTTTATTTTTGGAAAAAAATAAACTAAAACCTATGAGCAGAAAACAAAGAATTAAGAATAGATTTCTTTTTAGTTATTTTGTTATTTCTGAATTAAAAATCAAATCATGTTAGGTTTTTTCTTATTTATAATTTTTAAGCTTTTGTGTTATTTGATATAAAAATCTTAAGCTCTTGATTTAATAAAACATAACTACTTGAGCATTTGAAAAAAATGTGGTATGTCCTTAAGAGTTTGCTATATATTGTGAAGGAATTTATATGCTTTTCTTAGCTAAATGTCCTTTTTTTTAAATATTGGTTGATTTGCCTTTTTTTATCCTTTTTTTCTTTTAAATACAATGACCATTTGCTTGGATTGTCAAGCTGTATAAAGCCACTTAAACGTTGAGTTAAATTACAATTGAAGAATCACAAAGAGGAAAAAGGAAATAAAATAAATAAGAAAAATGAAAAATAACATAAGTAGGGGTTTGCTTTAAGTGTTTAACAAGGTGTTGAGACATTTTATTTTTTAACCCTGTAAAGGACATAAAGGAAGTTTATAAATCTTCAAGAGATCTCTTTATTAAGTGTTATAGTCCTTGATGACAAAATTTAAAAATTTAATAAGGCAACTTCAACAAATAAAGGAAGTTTTTGTACAAGGACTTATCAATCTCTTGAACACACAAATAATATTATTATAACCTGTTTAGAAGTATAATTCACTCATTAGCATGTATATTTTTTTTTTTTTTTTTTGGTACTTGAGTACGATACAAAATTTTCTTAAGGAATAATTTATTTTTAATTTTATTTCCCACTATTCATTTAATTCTGTTTATGTTCCAAATTTTTTATTTAACAATTATTCCTTAAAAAACAAAAAGGGTTAAACAACTTTAATATTTACTTTTGCTTTATTCTTTCATTTTGGTCTCTCTTCAATGGCACATGACCGTTTTAACAATTGACACTGTCATTTCCTCATTTCGTTAACGTTTTGTTTGGCGTTTATATACCAGTGTCCTATGTGAGTATTTGTCTACAAATTACATGTCCTTTTTTGTGTGTTTTTGTTACAACTCATTGTTACTCTTGTCTCGCTATTAAATATTGAAAATGTCGTAATGGAATGATTATTACAGAGTATGAATGATGAAGTACAAAAGTATTTGCTAAAGAAATTTCCTTTAGCTAATTTGTAAGCGAATAAAGAGACTTAATGAACCATATTCTAGTAAAACAAAAAGAAGTAAATTTACTTAGATTTTTTTTCTCTCTATCACTTTAGTTAAGGTGGAAGGAAGTGAATTTAAAGCTGAAGAAAAAGTTTGGGGCGAGATGAGAAAAATTTATCATTATTGATTATTTTGTTTAGTTAGCGGGTATTAAAGGTATTAAAATTTTTAATGTAAAATAAATGGGAAATAAAGTTGTTAATTACACAAATGAAAAATGAATTTGGTAATTTTTTTTTAATTTTAAAGTAAGAAAAATACAATTTTTAATGTAAAAATGTATTTTAGCGTAGAACACGTATTTAAACGTAAAAAATTATTTCTATATAAAAAAATTGATTATTGTGTTTAAAAAATGTATTTTTGTATACAAAATTTCTAATTGTGTAAAATCTGTGTAAACATTTTTTTTGCAAAAATTTAATTGCTGGGTGAAGAATTTGTTATATGTAAAAATGTATTTGTGTAAAAAAAAATATTTTTCTGTAAAAAAGTTATTTCTCTGTAAAAATGTAAAAAAAAAATTTTTGTGTACAATTTTTTTTTTCCATTAAAAAATTAGTTTTGTGTAAAAAATATGTATGTTTCAATAATTTGTTTAATATGTTTTTATGTAAAAAAAAATATTTATTTATTTATTTTATTTTTACAAAATTGTATTTTCATGAAAAGAAATATATTTTTGTATAAAAAATGTACTCTTGTGTAAAGAAATTATTTTTGTGTTCTTTTAACATGTTTTTTTTTTTTTTTTTTTTTTGTTGTAAAAAATTAATTTTGTGTATAATGTATTTTTGTGTAGAAAATGTTGTTTTCGTGTAAAGATTTTATTTTTGTGTAATAAATTAATTTTTGTATAAAAAAATATGTTTGTGTAAAGAAATACATTTTATGCATAAAAAGAGTATTTTTGATGAAAAAATTTACTTTTGTGTAAAAAATGTATTCATGTGAAAAAGAAATAATATTTTTGCGCACTAATATACTATATTTGTGGAAAAAAATATATTTTTCTAAAAAAGATAATTAATTACATTGTGCATTTTGTGTAAAAAGTATATGTTTGTCTGAGAAATTTAGTTTTGTGTGAAAGAACGTATTTTATGTAAAAAAAATGTACTTTAGTGTAAAAATTTGCAATTGTCTCAACTTCAAGAATTTAAGTTTGTGTGAAAAGTTTATTTTAGAGCATACATTTCTTTCAACAAATTTTTATTCACATAAAATATGTATTTCTGTATAAAATATTTATTTTTGTGTAAAAAAATATTTTTGTATACCATAATGTGTAAAAAATGTATTTTCGTGTAAAGTTATTATTTTTAAAAGTATTTTTGTATAACAAATGTAATTTTGTTTAAAGCGACAATTTTGCTGAAAAATACAAGAAGATGTAAAAATATATTTTTGTATTGAAAATTTAATGTCGTGTAACAAATTAAATTTTGTGTAAATAATTAATTTTCGTGTAAAGACTGTTTTTGCATGAATAATTTATATTTGTGTGATATGTTTGGTTTGGTGTATAAAATGTATAAAACTTATTTTTGTGTAAAGAATTTATTTCTGCATAAAAAATTTATTTTTTTTTGAATTTTTTTTTATATCTTATATATAAAATTCTCGTGACACGGTATTTGTAATTGAACTCCTCCTAAACGGCTTGACCGATTTTTATGAAATTTTGTATGAGTATTTGTTAGGTATGAGAATAGATCGTAAAGTATATTTCATATCGCTAGAGGGCCTATATTTTCTTAACTAATCAACCGATTTTCTTGAAATTTGGCTGGCAAATAGTATAAAATCTGGGATTTAGATATAGATATAGATATAGATATAGATATAGATATAGATATAGATATAGATATAGATATAGATATAGATATAGATATAGATATAGATATAGATATAGATATAGATATAGATATAGATATAGATATAGATATAGATATAGATATAGATATAGATATAGATATAGATATAGATATAGATATAGATATAGATATAGATATAGATATAGATATAGATATAGATATAGATATAGATATAGATATAGATATAGATATAGATATAGATATAGATATAGATATAGATATAGATATAGATATAGATATAGATATAGATATAGATATAGATATAGATATAGATATAGATATAGATATAGATATAGATATAGATATAGATATAGATATAGATATAGATATAGATATAGATATAGATATAGATATAGATATAGATATAGATATAGATATAGATATAGATATAGATATAGATATAGATATAGATATAGATATAGATATAGATATAGATATAGATATAGATATAGATATAGATATAGATATAGATATAGATATAGATATAGATATAGATATAGATATAGATATAGATATAGATATAGATATAGATATAGATATAGATATAGATATAGATATAGATATAGATATAGATATAGATATAGATATAGATATAGATATAGATATAGATATAGATATAGATATAGATATAGATATAGATATAGATATAGATATAGATATAGATATAGATATAGATATAGATATAGATATAGATATAGATATAGATATAGATATAGATATAGATATAGATATAGATATAGATATAGATATAGATATAGATATAGATATAGATATAGATATAGATATAGATATAGATATAGATATAGATATAGATATAGATATAGATATAGATATAGATATAGATATAGATATAGATATAGATATAGATATAGATATAGATATAGATATAGATATAGATATAGATATAGATATAGATATAGATATAGATATAGATATAGATATAGATATAGATATAGATATAGATATAGATATAGATATAGATATAGATATAGATATAGATATAGATATAGATATAGATATAGATATAGATATAGATATAGATATAGATATAGATATAGATATAGATATAGATATAGATATAGATATAGATATAGATATAGATATAGATATAGATATAGATATAGATATAGATATAGATATAGATATAGATATAGATATAGATATAGATATAGATATAGATATAGATATAGATATAGATATAGATATAGATATAGATATAGATATAGATATAGATATAGATATAGATATAGATATAGATATAGATATAGATATAGATATAGATATAGATATAGATATAGATATAGATATAGATATAGATATAGATATAGATATAGATATAGATATAGATATAGATATAGATATAGATATAGATATAGATATAGATATAGATATAGATATAGATATAGATATAGATATAGATATAGATATAGATATAGATATAGATATAGATATAGATATAGATATAGATATAGATATAGATATAGATATAGATATAGATATAGATATAGATATAGATATAGATATAGATATAGATATAGATATAGATATAGATATAGATATAGATATAGATATAGATATAGATATAGATATAGATATAGATATAGATATAGATATAGATATAGATATAGATATAGATATAGATATAGATATAGATATAGATATAGATATAGATATAGATATAGATATAGATATAGATATAGATATAGATATAGATATAGATATAGATATAGATATAGATATAGATATAGATATAGATATAGATATAGATATAGATATAGATATAGATATAGATATAGATATAGATATAGATATAGATATAGATATAGATATAGATATAGATATAGATATAGATATAGATATAGATATAGATATAGATATAGATATAGATATAGATATAGATATAGATATAGATATAGATATAGATATAGATATAGATATAGATATAGATATAGATATAGATATAGATATAGATATAGATATAGATATAGATATAGATATAGATATAGATATAGATATAGATATAGATATAGATATAGATATAGATATAGATATAGATATAGATATAGATATAGATATAGATATAGATATAGATATAGATATAGATATAGATATAGATATAGATATAGATATAGATATAGATATAGATATAGATATAGATATAGATATAGATATAGATATAGATATAGATATAGATATAGATATAGATATAGATATAGATATAGATATAGATATAGATATAGATATAGATATAGATATAGATATAGATATAGATATAGATATAGATATAGATATAGATATAGATATAGATATAGATATAGATATAGATATAGATATAGATATAGATATAGATATAGATATAGATATAGATATAGATATAGATATAGATATAGATATAGATATAGATATAGATATAGATATAGATATAGATATAGATATAGATATAGATATAGATATAGATATAGATATAGATATAGATATAGATATAGATATAGATATAGATATAGATATAGATATAGATATAGATATAGATATAGATATAGATATAGATATAGATATAGATATAGATATAGATATAGATATAGATATAGATATAGATATAGATATAGATATAGATATAGATATAGATATAGATATAGATATAGATATAGATATAGATATAGATATAGATATAGATATAGATATAGATATAGATATAGATATAGATATAGATATAGATATAGATATAGATATAGATATAGATATAGATGTAGATATAGATATGGAGGAACTATAGCCTATAATTTTTATTATTTAGGGAGTGAAATAGGGCAAGAGGGGTAAAAGACCCCCCCTATATCTTCTTAACCAATCAACCGGTTTTCTTAAAATTTAGTATGCAGACACATGTGAAAGGAAGTTAAAGATATACATTTTTTGGAAATTCCAATATTTAGGTCGTAAAATAGGGCTAAATGAGTAAAAGCTCCCCCTACCCATGTCTCCTTAATTAACTATCCGATGATAGTTTCAAGTCTTGAAGGAAGGCTTTAAATTTTAACATTTAGGGCGTAAAATAACTTTTTTATTAATTACCCGATCCTGTTGAAAATTTTATGTATTTTTTTGACAATTTTTTTTTTCGTAATTCTTTTCATTTAGCATCAAAAAATAACAATAACCATACATTTTCACAATCCTAACAACACTCTCTCATATTTGTAAACGCGATTATAACATTTTTGTAGGAACAATATCTAAATAATATATCAGTAAGAACACAAATTTTTTCGTTTTGTGAGTATTACAGTGAACAATGCCAGGAGACGCAAGGCAGCAAATTTGAGCTGTCGAACGAATAATGCGACTAACGTGGCATGTTCTTGCGCCGGCGAGCCATCGAGCTTATTTGTGTTGGCTAACTTCGTAATGAATATTGATTATCTTTGTTTGATTTTTATACTTCAGGATAAAAAATACGTCACTTTTTTATGTTTCACTTTTGAATATGTAACGAACAGAAATAAAGAAATAAATGGCTATTGTTTTTTTTCCATGGCCGATCATGGTATAAAGCGCTTCATTCCTCTTTCTGATATAGATCGCATTCCCACACACTTACAATAAATTCGTTATTTTCTAGTATAATATAAATTTCTTTGTAAAAAAATTACTTTTGTGTAAAAAATGTTTTTGATATTTTTTTCGAAAAAAAAAAAAAAAAAAAATATTTTATGCAAGAAATGCTAATTTCTTCCTACAATCAGTGAGATCATGCAGTCTGCTGTCCTCTTGGGCCGCTAATAAAGGGTTGGGAGTGAATTCAGAAAAGACAGAGTTGGTTTTGTTTACTAGAAGGTACAAGGTAGAGAATTTTAGATTACCGGTACTAAGTGGAACGGAACTGAGACTTTCCGACTCAGCGAAATATATTGGGGTATTCCTCGATAGTAAGTTGACCTGGAAGAGGAATGTTCAGGAAGGACTCAAACGTGGCCTTAATGCCTACTACACCTGTAGATGTAAGATGTTTTCTTTTTTTTTAATATATTTTAATATATTTTTAATATATTTTTATAGTGTAAATATAGTGTAAAATATATACTTTTTTAGTGTAAAAATACATGTATATTGCTTTTGTGTAAAGAGTGAATTTTTGTATAAATAATTTAAATGTAAAAATTATAGAATTTTAAATATAGAGACTGTTTTTTTATTAAAAAAATTATTTTTGTGTAAAAAATGCTTAAAACACTATTTTTATATAAATATCTTTATGTTTTAATTAAATTTTTGTTTAAACATTACATGTTTGTTTTCATTATATATATATTTTTTTTTTGCATTTTTGATTATAATTTGATTTTTTTTATAAAAATTTAAATTATAATTTATTTCACACATTTAGTTTTCAAGTAAAACAGTAATTACCTCCCACCTACTGGACTGTTCTTGTTGAGCAGGAGTTAGACTTTCAGAATATTGTTTGTTGAAGTATAATTGAAACATAGATGGTGTCTAATTTGATCATTTAAAATCGGTGGTCAGCTTTGGTACACTGTATCGCCGTTTATGCTTCAATTACTCACTCTAGAAAATATTATTCAGAAAATCTGACTCCTGCTATTAATCAAGTTCCGTTCAATATTTTAAATGATTCAGATTTATTTTTTTGGCGATTTTTATAGAACTATTTGACTTTAAAAATTTTTAACCGAAGTGCATTATAAGTAACTCAAGTTATTTTTGGGCAAGAATATTTTTAAGTAGATAATTAAATGTATTTATTTCTTAATTCGGTATTCATTTTCCATTTTTTTTTTTTTTTTTTTTTTTTTTTTTTTGTAGATGAATTTATGATAATTTATTTCTGTGAAAATACATATACCAATACCTACATATATTTGATTAAATACTTAGATAAATATTTGTTGAATAAAAACCTTTCTTAATGTTAGTTTTATAGAAAAACGAAATATACAGTAAAACAACAAAGAACTATAAATAAAATTCCAACACAAAAAGTAAAAAAAGAATGTACGTTACAAATGTCATGTGAATACAATACGACTTTTAGAGTAATAGAGCAACATTAGCTTGACAATATGTACAACAAATACATTTAAACAGTTAGACAAAAGCAGATACACACTCTCATACATATAACCAAACAACAATGCTAATACAAAAGTTGTAACTGAACTAATGTAAGTGTATTGTGTATGACAAGGAAAAAATCAAATGGGCTGTTTTGTTTTTCCATTTTTTTTTTGTTTTTGTCAATGTATGTGTTCATATATACCCTTTTTGGAAACATGTATATAAACGTGTCTATATGTATATTTATTTGTTGAAGTATTTGTGTCGAAATATGTCTGTTTGTATGCTGAGTTAGCAAATAACATGTGTTGTCAGTTTGTTGCACATAAAAGCAACAAATCAGTATGCAATCTAACAAACCATCAGGATCACATACATTTGTATAACATGTACTAAATGTCACATTCTCGTTTTGTTCTTTTTTTTTTGCTTTTTGGATACAACTGAAACAAACAAGGATATACGAAATATGTTTTGTTTGGTAAAAAACGCACGTACTTTTGTTTAAAAAATATAAAACCAGAAAAAGAAAACTTCAAAACTGAACAAAACACAGATGTCGCTTTAAGCAATATATATATATATATATATATATATATATATATATAATTTTTGGTTAAAAAATTTTTCTAAATAAGGATACAAATAAACACATATAAAAATATAGAAAAAAAAATTTGTAGAAAGAAAACATTTTCCCAATAAAAATGAAGCATACAAACGTGGTCAGTTAAAAAGGACATGTTGCAACAGCTGTCACATCTTGTTTAACGAATTGTGGCACTAATGTGAATGTATGTATTTGTCTCATACATATTTATGTTTGTTTATTTTGTGTTTGTAAAATTGTAATGGAATATTAACAATGACAAAGGACTCTAATACAAAGAAACAAACTAAAATAATCATAAATATAAAACAAACATCATGTTGTTGCTTAAGACGAAAACCATGAGATTTTTATTGAAAATATAAATAACTATAAAATTGTACAAGAAAAAGAGTTGTTATAAATCTTTATTTTTTATTTTTCCTATTTTTTTATTTTGTGTGTTATAAATATAATAAACTATGACATTTTCTTTGAGCTTTCGTCAAATTAAAAAAATAATCTTCCTAACACAGATTTATTTAGTTGCAAATGTTTTAATTAAGATGTTGCTACCGAAAATGTCAGCAGTCACATATTCGAAATGATCAAAAGAAATATATTACACAAGGATTACGAAATTATGGTGACTAATTAGAAAGTCAACATAGAAATAAATGTAAATTGTCATAGGAAAATCATTAAGGAAAAATCTAAGAGAATGTGTTTTGTATCTACGGATAGAGAAGAATTATGATTCAAAATCTATTTTAAAAATTTAAAGTGCTATCCTTTTGACATCCTTTATTTATAAATTTTGAGCATATGCAATAGAATGCATAATTTTATTTAATAATTCGACACTAAAGTAGTGTCAAGTTGATACCAAATGATCTCCATTTTCGTAATGAATTAAAAATGTACTGTGATGTATGTTTAAGGAAACTGGTGACTAGGGGGAGTGCTCTCACCCCTGTTGTGACTATTGGCTGTGGACGTGATTCTGCGTCAATTTGACAGCAGGGAACGGAAGATTGCGGCATATGCTGATTATGTGGTCATACTAGTAAAAGGAAAATTTGTTCCCACAATCGGTGAGATCATACAGTCCGTGCTGGGAGAGCTGTCCTCTTGGGCCGCTGGTAAAGGGTTGGAAGGGAATCCAGAAAAGACAGAGTTGGTTTTTTTACTACAAGGTACAAGATAGAGAATTTTAGATTACCGGTACTATGTGGAACTGAACTGAGACTTTCCGACTCAGCGAAATATCTTGGGTATTTCTCGATAGTAAGCTGACCTGGAAGAGGAATGTTCAGGAGAGACTCAAACGTGGCCTTAATGCCTACTACACCTGTAGAAACTCCATAGGTAAGAATCAAACCAAAAGTTATAAATTGGATCTACACCTCGGTGGTGAGACCAATTCTTACTTATGGTTGTACTGTTTGGTTGCAGGCACTGGAACCTTTTGTCGAAGGCTTCAATTGGCATTACAGATGCAATGAGAAGTACACTACAAGCGGCTCTTATCCATTGAGGAGTTTGTGAAGGGTATGGCAGCAAGGAGTCTGCTGAGACTTAAGGAATTAGGACTATTAGGTTAATCGAGAGCAGGTTACTCCCTGGTCATATACGAAATCAGTTATGGTGAGATTAATCTGAACTCCACGAGAGCGTTAGATTACATGACCGCTGAATCGGACTTTGGGGTAAATTCTGTCGTGGTGATACCTGATAGGTAAATCTGGTCCGGCAATGAGAGACTGTACGAAGGTTGTGCAGTATTCACAGATGGATCAAAGATGGACATCGGTACTGGTGTGTGAGTCTATATTATGGGCACGGATCTAAAGGTCTCTTTTAGACTCCCTGATGAGTGCAGTTTTTTTTCAGGCTGAGATTCTCGGCATCTTGAAGGCCGCAGAATTAATCAGGCGAAACGTTGTGAGGGGTACTGAAGTTACTCATTATGTGGACAGTCAGGCGGCTCTGAAGGCCTTGGGGCACATCTGGTGAAATCCAGGCTAGTTACCGACTGTAAGAAGTCACTGAGAGAGCTGATGGAACACTACATGGTGAGACTCTGCTGGGTACCTGGCCACTGTAATGTATCTGGTAATGAACTGGCCGATGAACTGGCAAGGCAAGGTGCAGCAAAGAATGTCTCGAAGAGGGAAACCACGGTGAAACCTCCTCTGAGTTTCTTGTTTGGGAAGATCAATGATTGGATCTTTTTCAGAACCAATTCGGCTTGGGAGAGTAGAGTGGACTGTAATTAGTCGAGAGCGGTATGGCCGGCGCTCGACAGGACAGGCACAAACACTTTTCTGGGTTTGAGTAGTAGGAGCTTAAGGATCATGATAGGGACCATAACGGGTCATTGTTTGATAGGAAAGATGAGGTCTAGATGTAACGCTAGCAATTCCGACTTTTGTAGAATGTGTGGGGACGTCGACGAGACCGAGTCTATTGAGCACATTATGTGCCACTGTCCACGATTGCAGCATCGTAGGATGAAATGGCTGGCAGTCGAATTCTCGACGGGCTAAATGACGTTATGGATGTGGAGCTTGTAGACGTCATAGGCTTCGTCATGGGAACAGACAGTCTAAGGGAGAGTCAGGGGTACATCCCTAGGGGGATTATCAACATTTCTAATCCTCTACTATGACTTCATGATATTATTTCCTTTTTCTCTTCTTATTCCTATTTTCTCTATTCTATATTCTACAGCTTTTCAAATGAAGGGACTCACAATGGACCGAGATCGGTCTCTGGGTGGAGATGTGGTACATTTGGTATCACATTAACCTGCTCTATCTGTCTATCTATCTAAACATGTACTGTACAATTTGAACACAAAGGGGATTGTTAAAATATTGACACTGAATGGTGGCATTTTGTACACTTATATGTTATATATTTCCCTGAATGTACTTTGGTGTAAATTGTGTCAAAAGTGGCGATTAATTGAATTTGAAAATTAACTTTGCGTAATAAAAATGGGCACCAAATAAAAATAGACAAAATTATGGATGTTTTTTTTTTTTGCACTGAGCTGTCGAAGTTAATTTTTTTTAGACATTGGAAGAAAAAAAATAAATTTCATAAACTTTAGATGTACTATTTCGTAAAGCAAAATTTATATGAAACCATCAGATGCAGGTATTTTAATGTGTTTTTCTTCAAGTATTTGAAAATTTTTGGTTCTTTCAATTATTTTTGTTATTTTTTTAAAAATTGTCCTAGAATAAAGAGTGCTCTCACCCCTGTTGTGACTATTGGCTGTGGATGTGATTCTGCGTCAATTTGACATCAGGGGACTGAAGATCATGGCATATGCTGATTATGTGGTCATACTGGTAAAAGGAAAATTAAGTTGAATACACTAGTGTTCAACTTTGAACTGAAAAAGCTCTAGTTGCTCTTATACAAAAAATACCTGAAGTGCAGACTCTTCCTTTTTTACTTTATCAAACATTACACAGTATTGCAGAATCGAACATTTTTGGAAATAAATATGTAACTTCTAATCTTCTGCTTAGATATACATAAAAATTCAAACATGCATAGCTGAAAAGAGTAAAATTTTAAGTTTCGAAGAAGGACCTTACATACGACTCAGGAGCGGAGCTATGGGTGTCAAACTAGGGTACCTCCGACATAGAAAATTTTCAACCACTAGTCAAATTTTTGTTCTTTCCACCATTTCAAAGATTTTTATCTAACCTTAAAACTCTTGATAAATCCTTTAAAAGCACGCTTTCACGTATTTTTTAACTTATATACATATTTTTCGAATCACATGCATTTGAAATTTCGACTCACTCTCAATTTTGCAAGATCTTGGTCGTTTTTTCGATATATAGCCCAATATTTTACACTTCCTCTATTATATTTTTTTGGTAACTAGTTAAAGAGCAAAATTATCTATCGAATGAAGGATATTTTAAGTCTATATCTTTATTGAGTCCAAAAATAAACGATTTAAAATTTGAAAATTTTCAAAAATTAAAAAACAGATGGACGGAAGGACGGACAACAAAATTCTCTCTCAAAAAAAAAATAATAATAAAATTATTTTAAAATTCCAGAAATGCATGTCTTTACTTATTGATTAATACAAAAACAAAATGTAAACATTAAAATATTGATACCAATTTTCTCTGAATTAAGTGCATTTTCGATCACTTTCCCCCAATGTGGGTTATAGTATAGCCCCTGAATATATTCAATGTTTTTTTCCTTAAAAAAAAAACCCTGAATTTTATTTCTCAGTATTCATATATTAAATTAAAAATTGCAAACTGTTAAAATTTCAATTTCATAGAAATTTTTTATCTTTATTTACTTACTTTTACTGTTTAATTTTTTTTAGCTGGAATTTTTTAATTTTTGTTATCCATTTTCCCAAATCCCTGACCTTAAATACGACCTAATTTGTTAAAAGGCCTTCTATGGCTACAAATATCACAAATGTTGACTGTCCTAAGCCGATTAATCGCTTAGACACAACTTTCGGCGTTTGTTGTTATTTTAAAAAAATATACGCGCTTGAAATCAACTAAAAAATCTATATGTGTGAGTTTTCATAAGGATTTGAATAAATTGCCAGTACAGTCTGTTTGTTTGTAAAGCAAACTGTAAGCCCTGTTCACTTTAATAACGAGTCTACTACAAAATGTTACCAACAGTTACAAAGCAAAAAAGTTTGTTGTATTTTAGAGTGTTTGATTTAGGGATTTTTTTCCATAAAAAAAACCTGCAAAACTTTTTTTAAAAAGTACACAAAAAATCTATTTCTATTCCTACTTTTTTATATTTTCTGTTAACTATTTTTTTTAAATTTTTTACTCCTATGTCCTGTGTATTCTCAGAATTGCATCCATTACCGGTTTATGACCATTTTTTCTAAAAAGGACTGCTGCTTTTTTCCTCAAAAAAAGCAATAATGTTTTGTGTAATACTAACGCCTAAAAATGCTGTGTAGGCATGTAAACATGAGGAGTAAAAAATGTTTTTACAAATCTATAAGGTTTTTAGGAATTGGTCATAACAAGTGTTGTTTGTTGTTGTTAATTTTGTTGTGTGCTACTTGAAGTGATGCTTATATAAGTAACCTTACAGGTGTCAAGTAGGAGTAGTCAGTTATGGCTTAAAAATTCTTTAAGGTGGGATTAAAGGTTTAAAATAATAGGAACTATTTTTCAGTTTTAGTTATTCAATTAAAAAAAAGGATTAATTTAGATTAATTTTACTTACAATCTACACTGACTTTGATGCGTTTTGAAACCGTTGGTGGTACTCCATTTGAGGCAATACATAAATAGGCACCCATATCTAATCGTGATATTCTTGTTATTTCCAAAGTATCACCTTCCCATTCATTTACTAAAAATAAAGAAAAAAAATTAAATTTTATGAAACTATCAACTTTTCTTTATATAGATAAATTTTCTATATTCGATAAATTTCCCATTTATATAATTAAATAAAAATAATTTTTATAGACAAATTAGATGTTATTTTCTTTTTAAAGAAAATTTTATTTAATTTTCCTTTTTTTAAGTTAATTTTCAATAAATATTATTAAAAAAAAATGTTTAATTTTCTTCTTATAAAAATTTCCTTTTGATAGAAAATTTATGATGAATTTACTTTTTACATGAAATTCTCGAAATTATCAAAAAAAAAAAAAAAAAAAAAAAAAAAAAAATACGAAATTTTTGATAAATTTTGTTTATATGAAAAATTTTCGTTTAAATTTCTTTTTATAGAAAATTTGCAATAAATTTTCTTTAGATAAAAAGATTTGCATAAATTTTCTCTTTATAAAAAATTTTCGATGAATTTTCTTTTTATAGAAAATTTTCGATGAATTTTCTTTTTATAAAAAATTTTCGATGAATTTTCTTTTTATAGAAAACTTTCGATGAATTTTCTTCTTATATAAAATTTTCGATGAATTTTCTTTTTATAGAAAACTTTCGATAAATTTTCTTTTTATAGAAAACTTTCGATGAATTTTCATTTATAGAATATTTTCGATAAATTTTCTTTTTATAGAAAATTTTCGATAAATTTTCCTTTTATAGAAAATTTTCGATAAATTTTCCTTTTATAGAAAATTTTCGATAAATTTTCCTTTTATAGAAAATTTTCGATAAATTTTATTTTTATAGAAAATTTTCGATAAATTTTATTTTTATAGAAAATTTTCAATAAATTTTCTTTTTATAAAAAATTTTCGATGAATTTTCTTTTTATAGAAAATTTTCGATGAATTTTCTTTTTATAGAAATTTTTCGATGAATTTTCTTTTTATAGAAATTTTTCGATCAATTTTCTTTTTATGCAAAATTTTCGAAGAACTTTCTTTTTATAGAAAATTTTCGATGAATTTTCTTTTTATAGAAAATTTTTGATAAATTTTCTTTTTATAAAAAATTTTCATTGAATTTTCTTTTTATAGAAAACTTTAGGTGAATTTTCTTTTTATAGAATATTTTTGATAAATTTTCTTTTTATAGAAAATTTTCGATGAATTTTTTTTTTATAGAAATTTTGCGATAAATTTTCCTTTTATAGAAAATTTTCCATAAATTTTTTTAATGAAAATTTTTAACAAATTTTCTTTTTAAAAAAAATTTTCGATAAACTTTCTTTTTATAGAAAACTTTCGATGAATTTTTTTCTTATATAAAAATTTCGATTAATTTTCTTTTTATAGAAAATTTTCGATGAATTATCTTTTTATAGAAAATTTTCGATAAATTTTCTTTTTATAGAAAACTTTCGATAAATTTTCTTTTTATAGAAAACTTTCGATAAATTTTCTTTTCATAGAAAATTCTCGATAAATTTTCTTTTTATAGACATTTTGCGATAAATTTTCCTTTTATAGAAAATTTTCCACAAATTTTTTTAATGAAAATTTTTAACAAATTTTCTTTTTATAAAAAATTTTCGATAAACTTTCTTTTTATAGAAAACCTTCGATGAATTTTTTTCTTATATAAAAATTTCGATTAATTTTCTTTTTATAGAAAATTTTCGATGAATTTTCTTTTTATAGAAAATTTTCGATGAATTTTCTTTTTATAGAAAATTTTCGATGAATTTTCTTTTTATAGAAAATTTTCGATGAATTTTCTTTTTATAGAAATTTATCGATCAATTTTCTTTTTAAAGAAAATTTTCTATAACTATTTATTTTTGTAGAAAATTTACAATAAATTTTCTTTAGATCAAAAAAGATTTTCATAAATTTTCTCTTTATAGAAAATTTTCATATAATTTTCTTTTTAGACTTCATCAAAATTTCTCTTTTCTTAGACAATTTTCTTTTTAAAAAATGTTCGTTAAATTTATGATAAATTCTCTATTTATCTGAAACTTTCATTGTTTTTTCTTTACAGAAAATTTTTGGATAAATTTTTGTTTAATTTTGTTTTTATAGAAAATTTTTTCAGTTTCTAGGAATTTCTTTTATAATTTTTTTAAGAATATTTTCAATAAATTTTCGTTATCCAAAAATTTTCATTTATATATATAATGTTTATGGAAAATTTTCAATAACTTTTTTTTGGAGAAAATTTTCGTTAAAATTTCTTTTATAGAAAATCATCGTTAAATTTATTTTATAAAAAAATTTCATTAAAATTTCTTTTTATAAAAAATTTTTGACCAATTCTTTTTTTTCACAGAAGTTTTTCGTTACATCTTCTTTTTATAGAAAAATTTCGCTAAATTTTCTTTAATAGAAAATTTTTTTTTAATTTCTTTTTATGGAAAATTTTCCATAAATTTTCTTTTCAAAAATAAATTAATTTAACTAAATTTCTTTTATTTTCTTTTATAGAAAATTCTTGTTAAATTTTCTTTTATAAAAAACGCTAATTAAATTTTTTTTATAAAAAATTTTCTTTAATATTTGTTATAAAAAATGTTCGTTAAACTTTTTATAGAATAGTTAAAATTGTCTTTTTAAAGAAAATTTTTGTTAAATTTTTTTTATAGAAAATTTTCATTAAATTTTACTTTGAGAGAAAATTTTCTTGCTCTAGAAAATTTTTGATAAATTTTGTTTTTATAAAACCTTTTCGATAAATTTTGTTTTTATAGAAAATTTTCGTTAAAATTTATTTTTATAAAAAGTTTTCAATATATTTTCGTTTTATACAAAATTTTTAGTCAATTTCCTTTTTATATGAAATTTTCAGTCAGTTTTCTTTTTGTTGAAAATTTTCAATAAATTTTCTTTTTAAAGAAAATTTTTGATAAATTTTCTATTTAAAGAAAATTTTTCATAAATTTTCTATTTAACGAAAATTTTTGATAAATTTTCTTTTAAGCTCTGTAAATTTTCTTTTATGCGAAAGTTTTCCATAATTATTTCTTTTTTAATTAAATTTTTGATAAATTCTCTTTTTAGAGAAAATTTTTAATAAATTTTCTTTTGGAGAAAATTCTCAATGAATTATCTTTTTAGAAAAAATTTTTAGTTAATTTTCTTTTTATAGAAAAATTTTCTTTTGTAGGAAATTTTTCAAAAAAAATTCTTTTAAAGAACAAAATTATTGCTAAATTTTAAATTTTATTAAAATCTTCATTAAAGAAAATTTTTGTTAATTTTTTTTAATAATATTTCCATTAAAAGTTTATTTAATAGAAAATTTTCATTAAAAATTTCTAGTAATAGAAAATTTTTGTTGAATTTTATTTTTAAGTAAAATTTTCACTAAATTTTCTTTTTATAGAAAATTTACGTTTTTTTCCCAATGAAAATTTTTAAATAATTTTCTTATTGAAAATTTTAAATCAAATTTCTTTTTTGTAGAAAATTCTCTTTAAATTTTATTTTTATAAAATATATTTATATATTCATTTATTTTTCCATATATAAAAAATTTAAAAAATCATTTAAATTATTTTATATAGAAAATTTTTATAAATTTTTCCCTTAAAGAAAATTTTTAAAATTTTTCTTTTAAAGAAAATTTTTATTAAACATTTCATCTTCGAGAAATTTTCTTTGTATGGAAATCTTTTTGATAAATTTTCTTTTATAGAAAATTTTCGTCAAATTTATATATATATATATATATATATATATATATATATATATATATAATATATATATATATATATAATTATATATATATAATTATATATTTATAATTATATAGTTAAATTTTTCATTGAGTTTTGTTTTTATAGAAAATTTTTGTCAAAATTTATTTTTATAAAAAATTTTCGTTAAATTTCCCTTTTATAAAAAATTTTCGTTAAATTTATTTTTTTGCATAAAATTCTAGCTAAAATTAACTGTATAGAAAATTTTTAGTTAAATTTTTCATTGAATTTTGTTTTTATAAAAAATTTTCGTTAAATTTCCTTTTTATAAAAAATTTTCGTTAAATTTAATTTTTTGTATAAAATTCTAACTAAAATTAATTGTATAGAAAATTTTTGCTTTGAGTTTTTTTAGAAAATTTTTCCTTAAAATTTCTGTTTAGTGAAATTTTTCGTTGAATTTTTTTTATAGAAAATTTTTTCGTCAAAATTTCTTTTTATAAAAAATTTTCGTTAAAATTTCTTTTTAGAGAAAATTTTGGTTAAAACTTCTTTTTCTAGGAATTTTTTGTTAAAATTTCAATTTATTGAAATTTTTCGTTGAATTTTCTTTTTATAGAAAATTTTCGTTAAAATTGCTTTTATCGACAATTTTGGTTGAATTTTCTTTTAATAGAAATTTTCGTTAAATTTTCTTTTTATAAGAAATTTTCGATAATTTTCTTTTTATTTCTCTTTGACTGGAATGCGTTTGAGTAATATTTTTTCTTAATATCGCGCATACTGTGCGTTATTTTAATTTTATTTGTTCCGAGAATTTCTTAATATGAAGTTTTTGAGATTTTAAAACTTACCAACATGATTTTTAGTAATTGCTATTTTTGAATTATCATCCCTTTTCCATTTAATTACCGGCTTAGGACTGCCACTAGCACGACAACGTAATGAAATATTTGAACCTTCTCTCACAATAACATCACTTGAACTCAAGGAGTCATCTATATTGGGAGGTACTAAAAATATATAAAAAGAGGTCAAAGATAACATACATTAAATAATTACACAGAAATAACAAATAGGAAAAGAAAAAAAATACTTGAAACCAATTATAATAAATTAACAATACAATTAAGTATTTGATGTTCTAGTGCCATAATACATCGTACGTTTTCTAATCTTATTTTATAGAGTAATGAGCACAAATATCAATGTGTTGGTGTATTTATTTCTAAATTTTGTAAAGATATTTGATTTTTATTTTATTTCCGTATAAAATTTGTTGTTATTTTACTAGAAGTATTTATTGTGTATATGTTGAAGGATGACTCTTGAGATGAGTTTCTATGTCACTCTTTATGTGTTACTAAGGAGGTAATAAAGTACTATTTTGTTGTTGTTTATTTTAAGTAAACTTAAGTCTTAATGCCACAACTGACACTAGTGTATTGCTGGCTTTAGAAGCCACTGTTAACCAAGACTAAAGTTACCTATCTTTTACTAGTGTTCATGTGGTACTTAAAGATAAAGGAGCTGGATACTGTGGATAACGTTGATGATGAGATTAAGTTGGTAGTATTAATAATATTATATTAAGAAAACATAGCTATAATAATGTTATTACTTTACTTTTTCCTCCCAACAATATAAAAAAAAACATTAAGAAAACTTCTTTGCTAGAAAATTTGAAAAAAAAGCAAGGCAAAGAAGAAGCACTTGTTTATTTACTTATTTGGCCAAGAGGCTAAATGAGTTTTTGACTTGTTATCCTGCCACTTACTCTCGTCATGCCTTATTGTAACTTTAACTAACTTACAAGTTGTATAAATAAAAAAAGAATGAGTGAATGACTGAATAAGGGAATAACTTACTGACTGACTCATTTATTTACTAAATAATACTAGAGATGTTGCAGCAAGCTATTTCCTACTGATTATACTCTTGATGTTGATGATAAAGACGATGTTGTAAAGAATATAAGATAAAAAGTATTTAATATTAGAGATGATTGCCAGGCACCCTATAATACTTATTTGCATCAAAAGGTTGATTTAAGGTAAGATTTAAAACTTTTAGATCAAAAATATAGTTTCAAGAACAATAACTCTCAAGTCATTATTTTAAGTCTAGAAAAATTTTCAGAATTGTAAAATTTTATAATAAATTCTTTCTTATGTTCAGTGGCACTGATTTTCCTTAGATTTCCTTTCAATTTAAATCATTTTGTATTCGCTTTTGTCCCTTCTTTTTTTATAATTCCTCCTTAATTAACATCAAGTCATTATTTTCCTATACAACTTTATTTAAATCTAGTTTCTTTGTAATTCTCTTCAGATACAAAAACAAAATATAAAATCTTCAAATATTAAGACATAATTGTGGTTTTCATTACAAACATTGATACATAAATATTTATTCTGGTAAGAGCAGTTTGCAACAGAATAGTGATAAGGTCTGACATACAATGTTTCTTTGCAACCAACACACAGTGGGGCTAATCGCAAAATTTTTTGGGTAATAAATTTGTATTTCCTAAACAACTGATCGGTAGTATCTTTTGAAAATTTGACTTGCACTAATGCTTCGTTTTTGGTCGCATGGGAGTCAGCTTAGTTCTAAATCGATCTAAATATATTTTTTTGTGAAACAGCGTTAATAAATTTATAAACAAATTGTGAGATTTTTTTGTTTATTAATTGATAAAAATGAAACTATTTTGTAAAATTCACCACTTTCGTTTAACGCTGGATGTAGGATGAAAATCTATATCAATTTAAAATTTCTTTATTAACCATTTATTGAGTCTTGTCTTTTGAAATATGTAAAGAAACAAAATTTGTTCTAGCAAAACTTTGAGAAAAAAGTGAAAGAATTGTATCATATTTTTGTAAAAAAAATAGCCATTTTTCATACTAATTTCAGAGTGCTGACTTTGAATAGTTTTCACGGCTAGTCGAACTGAAATAATCCAAAAATTTCGCAGCACATTATTTCGGAATGTATTGGAAATTATAGAATATTTAAAAAAAATATGTCCTCCATAGATCTCAGGACTAATTTAAGAGGCAAAAATTCAAAAATTCAAAAATTCAAAATTCAAGCGTAAATATCTTTTTAACTTTAAGAAATAATTTATTTTCTTTATCTCGCCAAGCACTTTACAAAAATATAAAAATCTTTTAAATCGAATGTGATATATAGAAGCTACGATTTTTTTAAACCTTTACATACTCGAGGTGGCCAACTTTGACACCCTGTAGCTTATCTCGTATTATAACACGGTGACTACAAGATAATTTTTCTGAAAGCTTAGATCCATCTCTACAACTTTTCCATATATTTCAGTTCGATACGAACAGTAGTTTAGAAGGTAAAGATTTATAAACAAAAATTTTGCGTTTGGCCCCACTGTGCAACACAAAAATGTGACACTAACGTAAATTCCCAAAAGCCTCTACAAAAACAAAAAAGTTTCCACAACAAATGTTTCCTTCCGCTGTTATAAAATATTTTTAATAAATCTCGTTAAGAATTGCTGTTCCACAGAAGGAAAGAGTTTATTTATACGAGAAAGAGAGAGAGTTTGTTTAATGAAGATGACACTTTTTGTAAATTAAATCAACGCAGATGATAATTTCACTTTTCTTTTGAACTGTGCTCTAAAGTTTTATTAGTTATTTGTTGTTATTTCTTAGGAAAGTTGGAGTTGTTCGTTCTCTTGGTTTTTATTTAATGTTGAGAAATTAGTTGTTAGTTTTAGTCTCATCATTGTTTAATTAAGCTTTAGTGTGGAAGCAATTTTTTTTTCTTTATTAAGTATTGAAGGGATTAAATTTTTTGCTTAGGATTCGAATTAGAAAAGTGTTTCTTTTTTTATCAATTAACTAGCAATTTGTGGGGATATTTAATGGTTTTTGTAAAAACAAAAAACAAAAAAATAAATTTTTGATTGATATGAGGTGAATAAAATTTTACTAGTTCTGGCCTTATGAGCAGAATTTTTGACAAATGTTTATAAATTTTCGACGTTTAAAAAATGTTAGAAAATATTTAGAAAATTTATATTTAGTTTTAAGATTTTAAACAAAATACATTAATTGGGATGTTTTTAATATTGATTATTAAATATCCATTTGAACACAAAACGTGAACAAAGTGGAGTTTTTCTTTCATAAAAGATTTCAAATAAAACATTTTTCATTCTTTCAATCTTATTTTTTTAATTTTATGTTAACACATTTATTTATTTATTATTTAAATTTCTTTTATAATAAAAATTAAATTTGTCAATATTTTATAATAATAATTTTTTATTTCACACAGTGAAATGAAAAATTTTTCTCACCATAGAAAAGAAATTAATCTATAAAATGAAAAATCGCAAAAAAAAAAGAAAAGAAAAATTGGCAAATAGAAAATCACCAAAATAAATAAATAAAATCACTAGAAAGAAAAAAACGCCAAAACGCAAAAAATCAAAATGAGAAAAAAATATCAAAAAAAAAAAAAAAACGCCAAAATGAAAAAGAAATGAATCTGCAATAGATAAAAATCAGCAAATAGAAAAAATCACATAAAACGAAAATAAAATAACCAAAATGAAAAAAAGGCTAGAAATAAAAAGCGCCAAACACATTTTTTTACCATTTCACACATGCCCTAAGAAATTAAATTCTTTGAACATAACTTTTTTAATCTTTCCAGAATTCTTGATAAAATTAAAAAATCACTTAGAGATAATTTGAAATAGAAATTATTGGTATTTTATTAAACTAAATCAGGCAAATTCATTCTCGAGACATGTTCCAACCAGTGCTGCCAGTTTATTCTTTTTAAGGCTAAATGCTAAATGTTCCAACTAGTGTTGCCAGTTTATTATTTTTGAGGCTAAATGTAACATTTTTATTTTGCTTTTAACCCCAAAATTTTCGTTTTAGCTTCTAGCTTTTTTTTAGCCTTTTTTTGATTTTTAAAATTGCCTTGAAAAGTCTAAATTTTAACAATTCAACAATGAAGAAAATAATTTCTTACTTACTATTACTAATCTCATTTTTACAGAATCATCAATTTAAGCATTTTTGTGTATTTATTCGCAACAAAAATCGTGATTATTTTTATTTTATAAAAAATTTCACCTGCGGCACTGCATTCTTCAAATAAGAGTACGAATTAAAATTAGTTTTTTAATATATTTCATCAACAATAGAAACTATTTATGAAAATTTAAACAAGATCTTATTAATAAGAAAAATCACTGAAAAATTTGGAAAGCTTAATCAAAAAAGAATTATAGTTCAAAAATAAAGAAAAAAAATCATATGAAATATAATTCTAATTTGTATAGGAATTTTTTCATTCAGTCATTTTGCTGGGTGTTAAATTTATAAATTTATTACAATTTCTTTAGACAAATTTCAAAAATAAACGAATATTAAAAAAAAAAACAAAAAATTAAATTAAATTATTTAAAAAGAATAGACTGTATGACAGATGTGTGTTTGACAATTAAAATAACAGTAGAATTAATTCACAACTCTGTAATATAAATCCTTCACCAATTTTGAGAATTAAAGTATTATGTGAAATTATGACGAAAATTTGGCACTTGTCCGTTTTGGTATTTTTATCTTTTTGTCATTTTTTTTCATTAGGCCATTTTCTTCTTTTGTTGCAATTTTTTATGTTGCAGATTTTTTCTGACTTCATAATTTGTTTTTGAGTTTTTTTTTTTCGTTGCTTTAGCTGACTTTTTTTCATTTTAGCGTTTTTTTCTTTTTTGCAAATTTTTTATTTTCGTTTTGGGTGATCTTTTTTCTATTTTTTGATTTTTATCGTTTAATCATTTTCCTCTTTTTTGCGCTCTTTCATTTTGTTTCATTTTCATTCTAGCGTTTTTTTATAATTTTTGCAACACGAGCATGGGAAGATTAAGAATGGACAGAGTAGGTTCATTCTAAATTCTACAGCAGTGCCATCGGGATTGGTATAATCTTTGAAAACATCAATTCAATCATCAGAATGTGCTTGTTTTAGCCGATTTTTTCATTTTTTCGATTTTAGCTCATTTTCTCATTTTTTTTTGTGTTTGGCGTTTTTTATTTCTGGTCTTTTTTCCAGTGATTTTTTCTATTTGCTGATTTTTATCTATTGCAGATTCATTTTTTTTTATTTTTGTCCTTTTTTTTTTTTGATATTTTGGCAATAATTTCCTTTCGAAATTTTTATTTTGGCGGTTTTTTCTCATTTTGATTTTTTGCGTTTTTTTCTTTTTAGCGATTTTATTAATTTTGGTGTTTTTCTATTTGCCAATTTTTATCGATTAACCATTTTCTTCTTTTTTGCGATTTTCCATTTTCATTTCATTCATTTATATATTTTCGTAATACTAAGCCACAAATGGCCAAACTAATAATATTATAATGTAGATTTATTTATTTTACTTATTTGTAAATTCATTTATTTTTTATTTTGTTAATTTTTCGACATTTTGTCAATTTTTTCTTTTGTTTTAATAGATTTTTTCTTTTTTACAACATTTTTGTTTATTGTTTTTTCCATTTTGGTGAGTTCTTGCGATTTTTAATTTTGGTAATTTCTTTTGTTTTTTTCACTGTAATTGATTTCAGTTTTTTTTTTCAATTTTGGCGATTTTTTTGCTTTAAGAATTTTTCTATTTGCGCTTGACCATTTTTTATATGTGCTTTTTTATTTTATTTTTTATTTTTATTTATATTCTTTATGTTTTAAGCGATTTCTTTCTGCTTTGGTCTTTTTCTTCATTTTGACACTTTTATCTTTTGGCAATGTTTTTCATCGCATGGCCGATACCACTATCATTCCAAGCACCTATAGTTCTGCGAATTGTCGCCGTCATAATGGCAATCTGTTTGGCCATAACATCCATCGGCAACCAGTTCATTAGAACAAATAAGGCTTTCGATGCATTTATTTATTCACCTGGATATGTTTTTAACTGATGTCTTTAAAATATCTTTTAAAAGTTACTAATTTATCCTTTTTGTGAAATATTATAAAAAAGCCTTCAGTTGAATGCAATCTTGTTTTCCTCAATTTATTTTAATTGAATTTTTTTTTTATTTCTTCTTAATATATTCTGTTGTTATAAAGAATTTTCTTGGAATATAAAATATTTCTATATCGAGACTAATTTTTTAAATAAAAATAATGTCTGTTCTACAATTTAAATATATTATAATGTACAGTACAACACATACAAATGCAATAGCATATGCTCAAATATGTACAGTACATAATGGCGAATCTCAAGGAAGACGCGTCTCAACTGTTAGGAAGGAAATATTTGCTAAAAACTAATATACGAGTATTAACAATATTTCCTGTTAGTCGTATGACTAATATAAAAGTATTAAAGGTAGTCTGTGAGATATGTATATGACAACTGGAAATAGGTATCTTAAAAATAATTTTGCTGGCTAATTAAAGATGTAGTCTTTTAATATTCTATATATGAATTTAGATTTTGTGTTGAAAAATGTCTCCACTAAAATCAAAAGACCTGCATTAGACTTCATCTTAAGGTCTAGATTTCTTCCTACTATATTGACATGTTTTTTCTTATGAAATTGTGGCAGTGATTTTGTTTTTTTTTTTTTTTATTTTTTGTTCTATTGAGTCTGTTAGGTTTAGAATGTTGTATTGCAGCTTGTATAAAGTGAAATCATTGAATCATAAATTTTAAGCTTAAATAATATTTCTTAACTGATATTTTGCTGTTAACATTCCTTTTTATTTTTCTTTCGTTTTTGTACTTGTGCTCGATGTCCCCAAAGATATTTATTTTGATTTACAATTTTCTACCAACATTAAAACAGCGTAGGAGTTTTTGTTCATATTTGAAAAATGAAAGTTTGCAAAGAACGTTTGAAGGAATAAATTTATTTTTAATTTATTTATAAACAACAAAGAAAAGAGAAAACACGCAAATAAATTTCATTTTGTCATTTATGAAAGTATTGTTAAGGGAAATCTTGGGTAAATAAAATTTGGAACAAATTTTGTTCAATTAAAGTATTTTTCTATAAAAATTTTGTGTTTGACCAAATGTTACTTTATTTTTTTTTTACTCTAAATGAAACTTACCAACCACATTTAAATAGCCAAATTGTGTTTTGGCTGTAACTGTATTGATTTGACACATATAACGTCCTTTGTCTTCCTCCTGAACATTGTTAATGTGTAAATACCAGGTGCGATGACGATCATGTTTATCATGTGTCACACTGATGCGTGGATTACGTGTTATCACGTGATTGTGCACTGTTAATATGGCAGACTGTTCAAAATGCATCCAAGCTACCTGAAAAGAAAACAAAAAGGAGAATATAAAAATCAATAAAGTTAAGCGTAAATGTGAGTATGTAAATATATGTAATAAAATGTAAATATATAATGTAAATTATGTACAATATATTATTATAATGAAGGACATATACATATGTAAAAGTGCCTGAAAGGACATGTAGGAAAAGTGAAAATAATAAGGGGAAATATTATATAGTAGTATTGGGAATAAAAGTGTAGCATAATGAAGAATTAAGAGGGAATTGGTAAAGAGTGTGGCTATATAAATACGAGAGCAGATCAATAAGTCCGTGACTTTTCGAATTTCCCTCGTAGTTATATGAAATATAACACTATTTCCAACAAGTACCACCTGTTAATAGACTACTGTCAAATTTTGTGCAGGTGTCGTCATTTACTTTCGTGTATTTTTCTAAAAATGGTAAAAATTCAATTTCGAGTGCTCATTAAACATTATTTTTTGCGAAAGAAAAACCGTCAATCAAACCATGGAAAAACTCGATTAATACTACGGGGACTCTGCACCATCGATTTCAATTGGTAGAAAGTGGTTTACTGACTTTCGTTGTGGTCGTACAAGTACAAATGACGCTGAACATTTTGAACGGCCAATTGAGGTCAGTACACCCGAAAATGTCGAAAAAGTGAAAGATATGGTGTTGACCGACCGAAGAGTAAAAGTGCGTGAGATTGTTGGTGCCATAGGCATTTCATATGGCAGTGTGGTTTCGATTTTAAATGCTCAGCTGGTTTTAAGAAAGTTGTCTGCAAGATGGATGCCGCGTTTGCTCTCAATTAACCATAAACGTGTGATAACTTCAAAGGATTATTTGGAGTTATTTAACCGCAATGCGAATGAGTTTTTGCACCATTTTGTAACTGAGGATGAAACATGTGTCCATTACTGTACTCCGGAGACCAAGCAGCAGTCTAAACAATGCTTCAAAGAAGGCCAAGGTAAATTTGTCGGCCAATAAGGTGATGGCAACAGTTATTTGGGATGCATGCGGGTAATCCACATCGATTACCTTCAAAAGGGAAAAACAATAAACGGCGAATATTATGCCAACTTATTAGACCGATTTAATGAGTATTTAAAAAGAAAACGACCCCATATGGCCAAGAAAAAAGTTCTTTTTCATCAAGATAATACACGATAGCACACATGCGCAGTCTCAATGGCAAAACTCTATGAATTGGGCTACGAATTGGTACCTCATCCACCATATTCTCCGGATTTAGCCCCTAGTGACTATTTTCTATTTCCAAACCTAAAAAAATGTCTCGATGGAAAGAGGTTCAGCTCCAACGATGAAATTATTGACCAAACAAATGCCTATTTTAAGGACCTCGAAAAATCCTATTTTTTTTACGCAAAATAAATGACGACACTTGTTCAAAATTTGACAGTACTCTATTAACAGGTGGTACTTGATGGGAATAGTGTTGAATTTCATGTAACTACGAGGGAAGTTCGATAAGTCACAGACTTGTTGATCCGCCCTCGTAATTAAGAAATTGGAAGTATTAAAAACAGATATAATTTTGAGAAGCTTTATCTCAAAAATAAGTTACAGGCATTCATTTTTTTTTTTTGAATTGGAGAGAATTTTTTTCCTCTTTATGTCTCCTTATGGTTTTCATGTTCTTTTAAAAGATATCGTGTTTGAGTAGAGAGAATATTTGCGAATATTTGTTAAAGTCAAGTAATTACAACAATTAAATATTTATTCTTGTTGGCTTTTTTTATATTTAACTTTAATTTCAATATAATTCTTTAGCATATTAAACTTAATTTGAAGTATAAATGCATATTTTAAGACATGAGTCATCTTAGCATTAAGTATACAATTAAGTCAAGAAAATAATTGAAAGAATAATATAGAATTTTAAAACTGAAAAACTCAATGAGTAACTGATGACTGAACAAACTTAGGAATCTTGTTTATGGATATTTTATAAATGATGGCAGAGATGGGGAGGATGTAATTAATGTAAGGGCCAACCTATAAAAAGATTTAATTATAATTACACATATAGGAGTAGTTATAATTATAGAGATGAGAAAAAAAATTCTTGATAAGTTGACTGAGTATTCAAGAGGTTCGTAGATATCTTTAATTGATTATGAAAAAAGTCGTCATTTAAGCTTCGATTTTAATAAAAAATATAGTTATTTCTATTTACCACATATGCTGCTTTATGCGAAAGAATAAAAAAGAGCACTTTTGGTAATTTTTGATTTTTTACGATTTTTTTTGAAAATTTAAAATTCAAAAATTATGTAAAAAATTTTATTATTTTTTTACGAATTTTTTAAAATATTTCCAAAATTTTTAGGCAGTTTAAAAATGGTATAATTAAATTTTAAAGGTAATATGAATTAAAATTTTTTGATACATTATTGAAGGAAGTTGGACAAATCGTTCTCAAGATTTGTTGCGATATGTGGTGTGAGTTCATTAATTATCTATTTAATAGTTTATCTCGAAATCTAGATTCAACTCGAAAAAAGTGGCTCGCAGGTTTAGAATTTTATGATTAGTTGCATCTTAATTGACTAAGATACAAGTGTCTCACGCCGTAGAAAAAAAACTTTATTTTCGCCTTGTGTTATTAAAGGCCTTTTATGAGAAATGAGATACATTTATTTAATTGGATATAAGGACGATATTTATGCGTGAATTTGAATGGAATATAACTCATTTTATTTACAACACATTTGGTTTTATAATAAAAGATAAAATAGAACAATTGTGTAGGTTTAAGATTTTCTACGATTTTTTAAAAAAATAAAATTTATAGAAAAAAATAGTTTTTTTGTGATACAATTATTTCAATATTTCCAAAATTATTGAGCAGATTATAAAATTATTTAAGTACTAGTGATAGGTAATTTGAATTATAATTGTTTGATATTTTTGTTAAACAAATCATACAATTTTCTCTGCAGATATGTTGCAATATGTAGTGCTTCTTCACAAATTTTTATACAATGATTTATCCCGAGCACTAGGTAATACACAAAAGAGGGATTTATAGCGATCCTAAAATATTACACACCAAATATTCCTTTGGTTCTTGGTATTTAAATATTTTTAATGCGACAATTTTCTTTACTTGTTATCTTTAAGATCTTATTCCAATTGCCCTCCTCTTCATTAAAACTTAATTGCTGCTAAATGTTTTTCATTTATAATTAAATATTTTGTCTGTAAAATTTTTACTTCCTTTAAGTGTTTAATTTTATGAATTATTTAATTTTTATTTAAGTTTCCTGGGGCATAAGAAATACACAAAAATTTTATACGAGGTGTTTTATTTTCCATTTACTTTTTTACTTGAATTGAGTTTTTCTTTTTTTTTTTTGCGACACAACCCATTTAAGGGCTGTTACAAGTACTATTTCCTAAAGACTGTTCAATATTTACTACACTTACACACACACACACACACACAAAATTGAAAGCAGCATATTTTCTTGTCATTGATTATTAAGTTCCTGTATAAAGTTTTTTAAAAACTTAACTACAAAAATATGAAAGTAAAGTTAAACATACTTAAAAAGACTTAATAAAAAAAAATATATATGAAAGAAGAAAGTAAAGAAAACACAAATTTTCAAAAATTTACTTTAAAACAAAACTTTTTTTAAAAAGAAAAAAAAACTTGGAAACAAACACTAAAAAACTAAAATAAAATTCAAGTCAATATTTAAAGCCTTTTTTAGAAATTTTATATTTTTCTAAATTAAATGCTGTGTAAACATATTAAATAACATATTTTTAAAGTCAGCTGATATTATGTTTTTTCTAAATTTGTTCAACATTAATGATCACTTTTTCTAATTTAAAAGCAAATTTTCTTTTACAAAAACGTGTCAAGAATGCAACAAATGTCAAATATCGTCTAAAGTTATAAAACCATAGAGATATGTATTTAAGATGAGCTGAAAAAGAAGTTACTTTTTTGCTAACTAGACGATAAAACTAGACATTGAAATGTAACCTTAAGTAGCTAAAAAATGTGTAAATATTGCAACACACATACTTACTAACAATTTTATATGCAAACCTATGACAATCTTTAGGTTTCCATACTGGCAACGTGTGTAAGAAAATTTAATGATAACAAACTCTTTACCAAAACAGATAAAAAGATTTTTTTTTTTTACATAAAAAATGTTGAGCTGCATGTTGAAAGTATTTGGTAGACGTTTTTACATATACATCATAGAAAATCTACATTTGGGTTGAGTTAAATAGCTTCAGGAAGAGGGTTTCAAAAAGGATTAATTTAATTCCAAAAAAAAAAAAAAAAATCATTTCAAAAGAATCCATTAGATTTTACTTTTTATTACAAACCAAAGTTGGCTGCTATGAAGCGAGAGAAGACTTCTTTTTGATAAACATTTATAGCCAAATTTGTGAGCAATTGTTGGCTACATGATCATTTCTATTGCTACTGCTATTTTTATAATCTAAACTATTTTAGCTTTCCTTGATAGTGTGTGTCCTTAGGATTTCCTGTTTTTGCTCTTAACTAACTACTAAAATTTCTTACGATATGTGCACTTAAAGGTAATGTTTAATACTAAATATGTGCTACTAATACATATGAAAACACACACTTTCATATATTTATTTTTATAGAGTGACAACTAGAGAAAATGAAAAAGAAGCTAAAACTGTCTAGTCTTTCTTCAAGCATGTTAGTAAAATTGCATTAGTTTTTTTCTTGTTTGTTTTCATTACTTATTACCATGATGCAATGTAATTTTTTTACTCCTTGTTGTCCTTTTTTTCAAAAGGATTTTCTTTAGAATTATTATAGATTTTTTTATGTTTTTTTTTTTATATGTAACCACACATTTGCACATTTTTTATGCAAACATTCAGAGAAACTCCTGTTAAGTTGCAATATACATATGTATAAGTATCTTAAGAGTAGTGTTTGTGGGTGTATATGTAAAAATAAATGAAGTTTTTAAGCTTTAGTTACAAGTAACTATGTATAAGTTTAAAAGAAAATAAAAATGTATAACTATTTTTATAAAAATTATTTTTTATTAATAGAGTTCTTTGTAAATATATTTTAAGTTAATACAAAAAGAATTCAAATTAAATACCAGTTTAAAGTCAAGTTTCTAAAAATATTTAAATCTTTAATAGCCATTATTTAGGTATTGCATATACATACACTTGTATTATTTTGTTTTCTTAGTAATAATTCAAAATTTTTCTCACGAATTATTGTTGGCCATTAAGTTTTTTTATTTATTTTCTTCTTTTGTCTTTGTTGATTTTTTTTTTTTTTTTTTTACTCACACAGCAAGACACATTTCGCTTTATCAGCAAGAAACTATATTAATGAGAGGCTAATAATACTCACACGTATATATGTATGAAAAAAAAAACTTTTATTAAATCAAAATCATACGCCTTGTTTCCTTTCAATTATAGCCATTATTACCTCTTGCTGTGCCATGAATAAAAAAAAAGCAAAAACAAATAATACAAGAATTGAAAAAATGAAGAGATTAGTGTTAAACCAAAAATACCGCACTGCGTCATCACAACAACTACATCAAAGCAATAATGATAATAATGACCAAGAGAAAAGCTTGCAACAGAAGCAGGAAGTAAAAAGGATTGTAAGAAAATAAAGAAACTAACAACAAAAAGTGAAATAAAATAATAAATATTGATGATGTTGATAATGATAATGATGATGATGATCTAAAGACAAGCAAACATCAATAAAGATAGAACCAAACTTAATTATTATAAAAAGCTAGTTAATAGAAGTAAAAGAAAAAAAAGGGAAGAGAATGTCTGAGATATAAAAGGGAATTTGTTAGTTTATTAGGACAATGTACTTTTTGTTAAGCATAATTTGGTTTGTGATAATATTGGTAAAAAATTTTGTTGTATTTATTTTAGTTATTTATTTACTTATTTATTTTTTGCTTAAAAACATGTTTTTGTTCATAAAAATGTTTATATTTAAAAGCTTTCTTTATTATAAATATTTTTATGGTTATGTTTGACATTTTAATTTTTATATAAAATTTTTTGGTTTGAAATAAATATTATTAAATTTAATTATATATTATATTTAAATATTAATATTTTGTAAAAATATTTTTAACTTTATAAACATTTCTATGTCTGTAAACATTTTTATGTTTATAAACATTTTATATTTTTTTATGTTTATAAAAAATTTTTTAAAAACTTTTTTATATATATATAAACATTTATATAAACAAAAAGTTTTTTTATATTTATAAATTTCTTTTTAGGGTGGTAAATATTCTAATTTTTTAACATTTTTATGATTATTTTTTTGTATAAATTATTTATATTTATAAACATTTTAATGTTTATTTACATTTTTATGTCTATAGACTTTTTTTATCAACATAACGTTTTTAAACATTTTTATTTTTTATGTATTTTTTGTTCATTAACATTTTTGTAGTTATAAACATTTTTATGATTATAAACATTTTTATGACTATACAAATTTTAGTGTTTATAAACATTCGTAATATTTTCAAATATTTTTTTGTTTATACAAATTTTTATATTTATAAGCATTTTTATGTTTATAGATATTTTTTATTTTCAGTTTATAAACATTTTTATGTTTATTAACATCTCTATGTTATTAAACATTCAAATGTTTATAAAAATTAACACTTGTGTGTAAATTTTTCTTTATGTTTATAAATATTTCTTTATATTTATAAAAATTCTTATTTTTTATTATTTTTATATTTATAAACATTTTTGATGTTTATAAATATTCTTATGTTTATAAGCATCCTTGTGTTTATAAAAATATTCTTCTTTTCATTAAAGTTTTTCTGTTTATAAAAATGTTTTGTATCTTTGTATCATTTGTATCTTTATGCTCTTTTCTGTTTATAAACAATTTTATATTTATAAACATTTTAATGTATATAAACAATCTTGTTTTTATAAATATTCTTGCTTATAAACATTTGTATGTTTAAAAAGATTTCGTGTTTTATAAACATTTGTATGTGTGTAAACATTTTCCTGTTTTCAAATTAAAACATCGTTATTGTTTATAAACATCTTAATATTAACAAAAATTTTTGTTTTATTAACATTTTATTGTTTCATATTTTTTTTATTTCTAAACATTTTTGTTTATACACATTTTAATGTTTATAAATATTTCTTATACATATTTTGCACTACAAATATTGCTATGTTTAAATAATTGTTTATGTTTAAAATTGCTCCTATATTTATAAGTCTTTTTAATGTTTATAAACATTTTTATTACTATAAATATCTTTATTTTTATTAGAATACTTATGTTCATAAACATTTTTATATTCATTAAGATTTTTATGTTCGTAAATATTTTTGTTTTTATTGTAGCATTTCTTTTTGTATTTATTAAAATGTTTAATTTTAAGTAGTTTTATGTTTGAACATTTTATGTTTATAAACATTTTTATGTGTATATTTGTAAAGATTTTAATTTTAATATGTAATTTTATCTTTATAAACATTTGAATTTCAACATTTTCATGTTTTCTAAAGGTTTTACTTTTGTAAGTATTTTTGTTTTATAATTGTGTGTTTGTAAACATGTTTATGTACTGAAATAATTTTTAGTTTAGAACAATTTTATGTTTTTATGTACACAAATATTTGTGTACCTATAAACATATTTTGTCTATAAATATTATTATGTTTGTCAGCACTTTTTATATTTAAAATTATACACATGTTTACAAATATTTTAGAGTTTAAAAGCATTTTTATACTGATAAATATTTTAAAAATTTTCTTGCAACGTTATTGCGTTTATAGACATTTGTATTCTTAAACATTTAAAAATATTTGTGTTCTTAAAAGTCTTTATTGCATATTTTTATGTTTATAAACTTCTTTTTTTTTATAAACACGTTTATGTGTATAAATATTATTATGTTTTTAAAATTTGTTTCTTTATGTTTATAAACATTTTTATATTTATAAACATTTTTATGTTTATAAACATTGTTATGTTTATAGTTTTTTATTTATTATACCCTTTTAATTATTATATACATTTTCATTAACCTTTTTATGTTTCTGTTTATTTCATTTTAATTACAATTCTTTTTCTATTTTTTCATGAAATATTTTAATATTTATATATATATATATATATATATATATATATATATATATATATATATATATATATATATATTTCGTTTATTTTTATAAATATATTTATGTTTACAAAATTTTCTTCATTTAAATAGTATCATTGTGAATAAAAAATTTTATATTGCTGAGCATTTTTAGCTTAAAAACATTTAAAATTGATAAACTATTATATTTGTACATATTTTTATTATCATATAAATTTATGTCTTCACAAACACTTTTTGCTTAGAAATATTTTTATGTTTATAAATAATTTTATGTTTATAAACATTTTTGTGATTAGAAACATTTTTTTGATTTATAAATTTTTGCATTTGAATTTAAATTTTATAAACATTTTTATCTTTATATGTGTCTATACATATTTTTATGTTTTTAAATATTTTTTGTTGCCTGAGCGTACTGCTCTCTATATTCTCTTTCAGCTTTTAACTATTTCCTACCAATTTTTCCTTATTTTGATTTAGTTACACTAAAAACTAATAAACATTCACAAAAAATCCTTACCAACTGACGGATATTTGATCTAAATAACCAGCAAATAAAACCAACAAACCGCAACCCCTCTATAAAATAATATAGAAAAAATACCAAGTAAACTTATGTGAACGTGACTTTGTGATTTTATTGTCGCTTAAACTACTACACGTACAGATTTTTAAGGCAACATTAACACCCCACAGAAAAAAAAGGGGGGAAAAACAATTGCAATGTTTGCTTAAGCTAAAAGGATTCCAATATGATTGTTCCCCAATGGCCAAAGACATGTCATAAATGATTCTAAGGAATGCTATAGAGTAAGAGGGAGAAACGAAAATCTAAAGGAAAACTTATAGTTTACATTGATGAGCTAATTTACGGAAAATAAACAAAGCTATAAAAAAATGGCAGGAGTTATTGAGGCAAAAAGAAAGGAGAGACAGACAGATGGACAGACAGACACATAAGTATAAAATGCAGATATATCTTGATTTAAAAACTTGTGAGACAGACAAAATCTTTAATTTTAAATATAAATCATACATTTGAAAGCTTTTTTTTTTTGTAGCCACGTTTTAAATTGTAAATCAAAATCTGTAATATTTTCAATAAAAAAATTTGCTTTAAAATTCTTTGAAAAAAATAAAATACAAAGCATCTAAAATGAAAAGAAACATGCAAATCTAAAGAATTTCCCAAAGGATTTTTCTTCATTTTTTTTTTGTTGCCAGTCTTGCTTATGATTATAGACAACACACAAAAATTTCTAACAAAAAAAATCATACAACAGGATTTACTAAAGGATAAACGAGAGAGTTAAAGAAAGGAAAAAAATAAAGGAATTAGAAAAAGCAATGATACCACAAATTTAAATATTCATACATAAATTCAGCAATTCACAAGCAAACATTCATAAATAATGTAGCAAATAATTTTATTTTTACTTGCAGCAAAAAAAAAAAAATATGCAAAAAGAAAATTTATTTATTTTTTTCTGTTTTCAAATTTTTTTAAATTGTTGTTTTGCTATGATGGGCTTAATTTTTGTACATCAAAACCATAACAGCCAATTGCTATAGACGAGTTATTTTTTTAACTTTTCTTCCTGCAGACATACGAGGTTTGCTAAGGAATTGTAAGCTAAAGGTAAGATGAAGAATGCTTTAAGTCCTTTAAGATTCCACCAAAAAAAAAAATAATGTTTTTTTGTTGCGGTGCTCTTTTTTCATATAATTTAATCTCCCTAGAAAATGAAAACTTATTTTTATATTTATCTTTAACTAAAAGTACATTTTATATACCTTAAACTTTTGTTTCAACTTGAACTTTAGACCTTCAATTAAGCACTTGATCTTAATTATATTAATCTTTTTATCTCCTTTTTTTTAGCCTTAAAACTTTCTGTCAGTCTCTCGTATCTCGTACCTCGGACGTATAATGAGGAATGTTATAACAAAACCTTAAAAAAAAAAAGAAATTATAGCTACTAAAAACTTCAATTCTCCACATCACTCAGCCACAAAAAATACCTAAAACAAAACTTGAACTCATACTTTTACTGCTACAGACTTAACTTCAATTAAGAAAAAGAATTTTCTTCGTGTACGAATTTTTTCCACTTTTATATTTCTAGGGATTTTTTTCTTTATCTTAAACTTTAACGTTTCATAGCTTTAGGCTAGGTTAACATCAGTATAGAGCCGTTTTTTTTTCTTGTGAGAAGAAAAAAATTTAAATATTCCTCTCAAAAAGCTTAGACGGCTGAATCAAGTGAAATGTTAACTATAACAACAATTATATAGAAACAAAAGGGAAAAATAAAATCAACAGTTAGGCGTTTGGTTTGGTATGGCTCCCTTTTTTTTTGAAATGGCAGGCCGTTTGGTATCTCATGCAAGTTTAAAACCAGCAAGAATTATTGTAACAGAAAATTTAAAAAAAATGTGTTCGTTTACTTGCCACAACAAATATTGCAACAAAGCATATTTTTTCCAAAACGCTTAAAGCATTTTTCCCTAACAAAAGGAGGAACAAAAAGAAAAAAAGTGGTTTGTGGGGGGGGGGGGGTTAGGATAATGAATGATATAAAAAAGTAAAATTGAACAAATTATGAAATCAACTAACAACTAATGTTTAAATTGGCTAACAAGTAAAAGGAAAAAGTAAAGAAGGTTTTTGTTTTAAGTGTTAAGTAACTGCAGGATCTTAAAATATGTAATAATAATATCTTCTTCATTTAATATTTAATTATTCAGGTATCAAAATTAATAAAAATTGTTGAATATTTTTATGTTTTCTTAATTTACAAATATTTTAGTTTTCTGGGCGTATAATCATATGATTATTAATATTTCTATGTTTCAACAAATTTTTAAATAGATTTTTATGATTGTTTTATATTTAAAATATATTTTTTTTGGTTAATAAACATTTTTATGTTTATAAACGTTTTTATGTTTATAAACATTTTTGTGTTTATAAACATTGTTATTTTCTTTAATATTTTTAACTTTTTAAACATTTTTATGTTTATAACCATTTTTCTTATATAAATATTTCCGTGATTATAAATTTTTTTTACGTTTTTAAGTTTTTTTTATATTTACAAACATTGTTATATTTATAAAAATGTTTAGGCATATAAACATTTTTATGTGCACAAACATTATGATGTTAATAGATCTTATGATATTTGGAATACTGTTGTTATTTGTATGCAAACATTTTTAAGTGTTTAAGTCTTAATGGGATTGTTATATGTATAAATAATCTTTATTAAACATTTTTGTGATTATAAACATTTTTAATAATTATGCGATATTTTTATGTTTATATACCCATTTGTATTTTAAAAAATATTTGTGTTTATAAACAATTTTATGTTTTACAACATTGTGATGTAATGTCACAATGATGTTTGTAAAAATGTTAGGATTCTTATATGTATAAACAATGTTTATTAAACATTTTTGTGATTATAAACATTTTTAATAATTATGCGATGTTTTTATGTTTATATACCCTTTTGTATTTTAAAAAAAATTTTTGTGTTTATAAACAATTTTATGTTTTACAACATTGTGATGTAATGTCACAATGATGTTTGTAAAAATGTTAGGATTCTTATATGTATAAACAATGTTTATTAAACATTTTTGTGATTATAAACATTTTTAATAATTATGCGATGTTTTTTGTTTATATACCCTTTTGTCGTTTTAAAAATGTTTGTGTTTATAAACAATTTTATGTTTTTCAACATTGTGATGACCGTATGCAAAATTTTTTTGTTCTTAGAATTTTGTATGTCCAAAAAGTGTTTTTTTCCTTTATAAAGTTTTTTGTTTATAAATATTTCTTGCTAAAAAAATATGATTCTAATAGACGTAATCATATTTGTATATAAACATTTTTAGGTTCTAGATAATTTTGTAAACTTTTTTGTTATAAAGATTTTTTTGTAAATTATTGAGCCTATTAAATAATAACAACCGTTTTATTTGATTTATCGTAAAAGACCGACTTATAATTATTCTTAATAATAAAATTACAATTTTGATTACAATACATTTTTTATTTTATTTTTCTTTTCCCATGCATACGTGGTGACAACTAGTGGACAGAGTCTAGCTCAGAGTGCCTCAGTTTACTTATATAGACGCATTTCCCAGGCTCTAGCGATATAGAGTCCGAGGTGCGATCAGATAAAGTTAGTCATCCGGTTCGGATGGATGTGATAATGACACAATTAGGCAGTTGATTACTAGAGACAAGGTTACATGGGGGGTAAATACATTTGGACCATACAAATAACCGGGCCCCGATGAAATTCTTCCGGTCATGTTACAGAATGTCAATGACAGAGTCATCTCATTACTTGTGGATATATTTAGGCAGTGTGTTAGGTTGAGATATATTCCCAGGCGATGGAGAGAGGTAAGGGTCATTTCAATAACCAAAGCGGGAAGACGATTCAAGCGAAACCTAAGTATTACAGACCAATCAGCCTCTCATCTTTCTTACCATAGAAAGACTGATTGATCTGCATCTTAGGGGCAACATGGGAAATTAGGTCATCAGCGACGCTCAGTATGCCTACCTTAACGTTAAATCCATTGAGAGCACTCTGCATGATGTAGTGTGTTATATAGAGCGAGGCCTGCTGCATACATAGGTAGTATACGAGTAGCATGGTAGCTTTCCTCGATGTAGAAAGGGCCTTTAATAATTTTAGGATAGAGGCTATCAGTGAGGCCCTGGCTTCACTGAATATAAGTGAATTGAGTGGATAACTCTAATGCTGAACAGCAGGGTCATCAACTCGAGCATGGGAGATATTTGTATAAGGAAGTTAGTGACGAGGAGCATATCGCAAGGAATTTTCTTGCTCTATTACTGTGACTCTTGGCTGTGAATATCAATGACGTGGTTATACTGGTTTCGGGTAAATTTCTACCTACGATCACTGAAGTCATGCAATCAGGTCTACGACAACTGTCCCTTTGGGCCAATAGTATGAGATTGGGTGTAAATTCGGGGAAATATAAGGTCGAGACTTTTAGCTTACTGGTATTGAATGGAATGGAAGTTGCACTGTCGAGGGAGGCCAAATACCTGTGTGTATGTCTTGGTGGAGAAATGCACATTTCTAAATTCTTTTTTTAAAGAAAAATACTAAAAGCATTTTAATGTTTTTGTTGTTTTAAAACATTTTTTTAGATTTTTGTTAATAAAAATTTTGATATTTTAAAACATTTTTATGTTTCTAATGTTTATAAACATTTTTAAGTTTCTAATGTTTGTTAACATCTTTATTAACATAATGTTTTAAAACTTATGTAATATCTCAGTTATAAATTTTGAGTTTGTAATTGACATGCGACGTTTTTGAAATAAATTTAATCACAGATAGATTATAGGGTAGAAGAGGGATCATATGCCATAGGCACACATTTCGCATTGACAAATATCTGGAGTAGTAATATTTGTGGTATTAATTGATTTTTTTTTAACGCAGATCTTTCCATCAAATTTTGATAATTTTAATTTACATTTGATCGGAGGTAGACGTGATTAAAAGTTTTTTCGATTCCCTCGAAGAAACATTTAAATTCATTTAAAAAGTGAAAGAAATTGCACAGGGCAACACTGATTCTGCGGCACGGGATTCTTCAGTGAACTCGGATGCATTTTATTATGAAGTACTAAGTCTATAAATTACTTTATTTGAATTGACTCTGCATTGCATTTACACATCAATGCATAAATTTCGATTTTATTCGCCAATTAGTGAAGATTTCTAATTTAAAATTTACGCAAAAATATTAAAAAAAAATTGTTTTTTCTTTATTCGATATTTAGATTTTTCACTTAAAAGTTTGGCGATATGAACAAGGTGAAAGGTGACCAAATACAATAAAATTTCGCGATAATTATAAAAAAATACCAAGGATATTGGGACGAAATTATGATGAATTCTATCTGTTGGACTTTAATAAATTGGTTATCGATCATAAATATCGCAAAAAAATATTTTTGTTAATATCTCGAAAACTAAAACCGATTTTGCAGAAATTAGTGAATATTCGAATTATGCGTCCTAGAATAACCTTAGAAACCACTTTTGGTTGCTTAAGTCCGAAACATTGTATACCTTTGTTATGGGCCTAGTACACTTCTCCTAATAAAAGCTTCGTGTTTTACTTCGAAACGGATGTAAAAAAAATCATAATTTTCAGCTTGTTATGAGAAACATATAAAAAACCGAAAATTTCGATCCATAAGCTTTCTTTTCAGTAGAAAATAGAAAGTTACTACAAATTCTTTAAGAACGAATATATATGAGTGTAGGAAATGAGGGGAATTGCTATTATGAACAGGAGAAGATCACCTAGGTTGACAATTTAGGGATTGACTTTTAGTGGGTTGGGTTTAAGACGAACGGAACACGACGGAATCGGGACAGGGGTATAAAAGACCGACTTTACGAACAGATCATCAATCAATTGCCAAAAAAGAATCAATTGTCGAACATCAACTGTCAAAGAGATCAAGTGACAAAGAATCATCAAGTGTCTTACAGTTTGGTTTAACTTTTTATTTTGAAAGTGTTAAGTTTAAGTTATTAAATGTGTAAATAGTGTAAATAGTTTCTTAATATATAAATAAATATTATAATGAATTGATAGCGCAGCTGTGTTTTAAATTGAAGATCAAAGCAACAAAAAATAGAAGCAGCTAAAGTGTTAGCAAAAATACTTTAAAACTACAATTGGGCGCTTGTCCGGGAAGATCTCACTGAGACAGGGTATTCATCAAAATACCCCTTACAATACTACATGAGTATTATTTCGATTATTTGTATTATGTATACGCATAGAGCTAAAAAGTTTCTTAAAATAAAACCTTTGTTCTTAATGTTGATAGAAATTTTAAACATATAAAATGACTCTCGGCAATTTTATATAAAACTAGCGGACCCGGCGAACTTCGACTCGCCCCAATTTTAAGCCTTCAGACAAACTTTAGAGTAATATAATATTTATAAAAATTATTCCTTTACGCTAAGAATTTGAAAAGCCATTAAGGAATAATTCCACACAAAATTCCATACAAAAAATCTATTTTCGATTTTTTTGATAAATATTGCACTGAATTGCAATTGATTATAATGCTTTTACCGTATATGAATATAATGCGTGATTTACGACAATCCGGAATTAGTTTAACAACACACAAAACTCGTATAAATTGCAGCAAGAAAAATAGCATAGAAAATTACAATGCCAAAATGACACCTGTCAGATTGCGCAAAGTCTAAGTCAATGTATAACGCCATCTATCGGATTTTGGCTGAGAACTTTCTATTTTTTCATTTGGAAAGGCATTAAGGAATAATTGCATACAAAATTTCATACAAAAACTCGATTTTCGATTTTTCCAATTTTCCGACTTTTCCGGAGGGATTCCCCTCGAAAATACGAACAATTGACAAAAGATTTTACAGAAATCGGCCCAGCCGTTCTCATTTTATGAATTACTATACATTTTTTACGCCATTTTTATATATATAGATATTATTAAAAATCTGTGATCAGTTCCTTATTGAAAATAAAAAGAAAAGAGTTCAACTGTTCGATACACTAAAACATCTTTAAAATAATTTTTTACTAGCTAACCCGACTAATTTATTTGTAGTGAATATTTTGGTTTTAAATTAAAAAATAATGAATCTATTGTAAGTGTGTGGGTATGGGTGGGCTTGCTTTTACTCTTTTTGCTATATTTTACGTAGTAAATGTTAAAATTTATAGCCTTTAGTTCCTTCAAGACTTGAACCTAGCATCTAGGGGGAGCTTTTACCCTTTTTGCTATATTTTAGGCCCTAAATATTGGCATTTTCAAAAAATGTATATCTTTAAGTTCCTTTCACATGTTACAGTATCTGCATGCGAAATTTTAAGAAAATCTCTTGATTAGATAAGAAGATATAGGGAGAGGGGGCTTTTACCCCTCTTGCCCTATTTCCCATCCTAAGTAATAAAAGCTATAGGCTATAATTCCTTCCAGATGTTACACTATTTATCTGCCAAATTGCAAGAAAATCGGTTGATTAGTTAAGAAGATATAGAGAGGGGGAGCTTCTACCCTGTTTTAGGAACTAAATAATAAAAATTATAGGCTATAGTTCCTTCCAGATGTTACAATATTTGTCTGTCCAATTTCAAGAAAATCAGTTTATTAGTTAAGAAGTTATAGATAGGGGGAGCTTTTACTCCTTGAGGCCTATTTTACGACCTATTCTCATACCTAACAAATACACATAAAAAAAAATTCATAAAAATCGGTCAAGCCGTACCGGAGGAGTTCAATTATAAAACCGTGACACGAGAATTTTATTACTTTTTTATTTACTTAGTGACTTGGTGTATTTAATTGCTATTATGAATATTACGAGAATTTGTTTTTTACCTACTTTTAAATTTACTTAAAATTATCTTTACAAAATTATATTAAAAAAAAATGGAAAGCAAATATACGAGTAAAAAAAAAACATTTGCAGGCTTAACTTAAGACAGGATATAAATATGGAAAAGCAAAAATACCAAGAGCAAAAAGAAAAAAAAAAATGCGTGACATCAGTGGCTGCATTTTAATGCACCCTGTGAGCTAAAAAAGCCAACCTAGACACACAAACACTTACTTCAACTATATGTATATATTACAAATACATGCACGATTTTCTTTTAACAATTTTATGCTTTTTGTGTAAAAGTGAAAAATGTATGTAATAAAGTGTTTATATTTACACTTATGTACGAATACATATGTATAAAAATACACTTATATGCAGGCATTGCTTTACTTACAAAAGTAAATATTATATATGTAAGTGTGTATAGGCTTGTATAAGTACGAGTATGTGTGTGTGTTTTTAAATACATTTATATTTATGATAACAAGTATAAAAATTATTATAGTTATGAGTAGGGGAATAGACGTAGAAAAAAATTTATAATATTGTATTCATAACATCACACATAGAGATAGAAATTGTCTGTGTATGTTAAGGAGTACTTGGTGGTTGTTATAAATGTAATAAAGTTTTGTTTTTGTACGTATGATCTTATGTATATGCATGTATATGTAGTTATATATAGACATTTGAAACAAGTGTAGTTGTGATAGAATAAGAAAGAATGAAAAAAGTGTTCCTGCAGCTTTTGTTAAAAAAAAAGACAAATATATTTAAGTGAGAAAACATGTTAGCAAGTGTAATAAGTAGCTTACGGGTTACCTTCAAAGTTATACATGTACTTTGGTATAGAATCATATAGGAGGGTAATCCAAAAACAATTTTGAGATATAGATTCTTAAAAAGAAAAAAAATAAATTAAAAATATTTTTCTGCTACCAAAATGGGTGTAAAGTGTAATTAATTTAACTGAAATTTATGTCTCCTCTAAAGTTTGTGGTAAATATACTTCTGAAAAATATTCACTTGCTCTTTAGAAAGCAGACGGGTTTAATGATCCATTGGATTTTGTGCTTTGTTTTCCTATATTTTCTAAAAGACTTTTACTTCTACTTTCGTAGTTACATATGTAACTACATAAAGGAATAGTAAGTATACAAAATGTTTTTTTTTTTTATTTTTTGTATTTTTAAACAGTTTTGTAAGAAATAAAATATTGGCATAAAACTCTTGTGATGCTACTTTGCAACAATTGTTTTTTTTTCAGAAAAATTATATAATATTCATTTCTTTAAAATTCTCTTAAATAAAAGCATATGTTTAAGAATATAAACAGCAGCTTCTTTAAATAAGAAAAATTAATTTTTTTTTTTTTAATTTTGAATTAAAATTTATTAAAACAATTTCAGTGCCAACACAGAAAAAAGTTTGTGCCTAAATATAAGAATTTACTTTCATTGATTTTAGTTCATAATATTTAAGAATAATGTCTTAAATATTAACACTTTTTTACATTTTTTGAAATGAATCAAAAGTCAAGAAAACAAATTGTTTAAATATTCATTCATATTTTAAATTTGTAAATTTATGTTTGAAAATTTCTTTACAGAATTTTTAGTTTTTAATGATTTTTAGGGACATTTTGGAGGCAGAATATCTATGAACAAAATTTTACTTTTATGAAAAAAATTTGGAAAAAAAGGTCATATTCGATTCATAATGAAAAAAATATTCAAATATTTGAATTTATTTTCTCTGTGAAATTAAATTTAAGGAAATAAAACTAAAAAAATAAAACAATACCTCTTCTCTACAATCAATTCTACTAAGTTCTTTTGTTAAATTTTCTATGCTTTGCTGCAAAAATTGCTTAGAAAAAAATTTTAAATAAAGTTTTAGAAAAACTAAAAATTTAAGCAAATGTGGAAATGAACGAAATAATATTAAAACACTAGCAACAAATTGCACGTTGTATGAATTGCTTAGTAATGCTTATTTTTGTATGCAGCATTTTTCTTTCTATTATTTCTATTCTCTGTTGTTGTTATTGCTGATGTTGGTGTATAATTTTGGTTTTTGTATTCCCATTAGTGGCTCAGGCGACTGCTGCTATTTGTGTGTTTTCTTTAACAATTCTTATGCATTTGATTCATTTTATTAAGTTTGCACAATGGAGTTTGCTATAAAATAAATTTAAATTGGAAATTAATTTCCATTAAATTTGGCTTCAAAATTACACAACATTTAAAAAATGTTAGTATAAAATTAAAAATTACAAAAAAAAAAAAATAAAATTTTAGTATAAAATTAAAGTTTTAGTATAAAATTAAAATTTTAGTATAAAATTAAAATTTTAGTATAAAATTAAAATTTCAGTATAAAATTTAAATTTTAGTATAAAATTGAAATTTTAGTATTAAATTCAAATTTTACTATAAAACTGAAATTTTAGTAAAAAACTGAAATTTTAGTATAAAATTTAAATTTTAGTATAAAATTAAAATTTTAATATAAAATTTAAATTTTAACATAAAATTGAAATTCTAGTATTAAATTCAAATTTTACTATAAAACTAAAATTTTAGTAAAAAACTGAAATTTTAGTAAAAAACTGAAATTTTACTATAAAATTTAAATTTTAGTATTGATTTGAGATTTAAGTATAAAATTAAAATTTTAATATAAAATTGAAATTTAAGTATAAATTTTATAACTTCTTAGCAAAAAATTTAAATTTTATTATAAAATTGAAATTTTTGTATAAAATTTAAAATTAAATATAATGTTGAAATTTCAGTATAAAATTGAAATTTTAATATAAAATTGAAGTTTTAGTATAAAATTTATATTTAGTAAAGTGTTAGTAGAAATTTCCAAGTAGAAGTGTTAGTAAAAAAATAAATTTTGGCATAAAATTAAAATTTGGTATAAAATTGAAACTTAGTATAAAATTTGTATTTAGCAAAAAAAAAAAAAAATAAATCTTAGAACAAAATGTTAGTAAAAATTTAAATTTTATAAAATTAAAATTTTAGTATAAAATTAAAATTTTAGTATGAAATTGAAATTTTATTATTAAATTCAAATTTTTATTATAAAACTTAAATTTTAGTAAAAAACTGAAATTTTAATATAAAACTTAAATTTTTAGTATTGATTTGAGATTTAAGTATAAAATTAAAATTTTAGTATAAAATTGAAATTTAAGTATAAATTTTATACCTTCTTAGCAAAAAATTTAAACTTTATTATAGAATTGAAGCTTTTGTATAAAACTTAAAATTAAATATAATGTTGAAATTTTAGTATAAAATTTATATTTAGTAAAGTGTTAGTAAAAATTTCCAAGTAGAAGTGTTAGTAAAAAAATAAATTTTGGCATAAAATTAAAATTTGGTATAAAATTGAAACTTAGTATAAAATTGAAATTTTATTATAAAATTGAAATTTTAGTATAAAATTTATATTTAGCAAAAAATTTAAATTTTAGAACAAAATTGGAATTTTAGTATAACATTAAAATTTAAGCGTAAATTATTTTTTTTTTTAATTGAAATCTTGGCATTAAATTTCAATTTTATACTAAAATATCAGTAAAAATTTAAATTTTATAATAAATTTGAAATCTTTTGTATAAAATTAAAATTTATTAAAAATTGAAATCTTAGTATATAATTCTAAAATTTTATTCTAAAATTTCAATTTTATTCTAAAATTTAAATTTTTACTAACAGTTGATAATAAAATTAAAATTTTATGCAAATATTTAATTATTTTAAAAATTTTATTTAATTGAAATCTTAGTATAAAATTAAAATTTTATTCTAAAATTTTATTCTAAAATTTTAATTTTTACTAACAGTTGATAATAAAATTTAAATTTTATGCAAAGATTTAAAGTTTTTAAAAATTTTAATTTTATTGAAATCTTGGTATAAAATTCATATTTTATTCTAAAATTTTAATTTTAAAAAAATTTTAATTTCATACAAAAATTTCAATTTTATTCTAAAATTTAAATTTTTACTAACAGTTGATAATAAAATTGAAATTTTATGCAAAGATTTAAATATTTTAAAAATTTTAATTTAATTGAAATCTTAGTATAAAATTAAAATTTTATTCTAAAATTTAAATTTTTAAAAAATTTTAATTTTATACAAAAACTAATTTTATTCTAAAATTTAAATTTTTACTAACAGTTGATTATAAAATTGACATTTTATGTAAAGATTTGAATTTTTAAAAAAATTTTTTAATTTATGCCAAAATTTTAATTTTATACTAAAATTCCAATTTCCAAGTAGAAGTCTTAGTAAAAAAATATATTTTAGCATAAAATTAAAATTTGGTATAAAATTGAAATTTTAATACAAAATTGAAATTTTAATATAAAATTTATTTAATTTTAATTTACATTTTAGTATTTTAGTATAAAATTGAAATTTCTATTATAAAATTTATATTTTAGAATAAAATTTATATTTTAGAATAAAATTGAAATTTTACAATAAAATTGAAATTTTAATATAAAATTTATTTAATTTTAATTTTAGTATTTTAGTATAAAATTGAAATTTTAGTATAAAATGAAAATTTTACTTTATAATTTAAATTTTAGTATAAAATTGAAATTGAATTTTAGTATAGATTTGAAATATCAGTATAAAATTGAAATTTTAGTGTAAATTTGTAATTTTAGTGCAAAATTTAAATTTTAGTATACAATTTTGGTTTAAAATTAAAATTTATGTGAAAATTTTACTCTTATAAAATGTAGATTTTATTATAAAATTGAAATTTTAGTGTAAAATTGAAATTTTAGTGTAAAATTGAAATTTTAGTGTAAAATTGAAATTTTAAGTATGAATTTGAAATTTTAGCATAATATTGAAATTTAGCCTAATAAAATTTGTCTTCAAATCTAGACAAAACATTTAATTTTAAAACATATTTAACTGAGTTGTAAAGATATTATTTAATAATACTGATTATTAAATATTTCAACATTTTTAGAAATTGTAGATTCTTTATACTTTAGTATTATTTTTACCCCATTGTGCTTCCGTTTTGGGTGTTGCTATATGCTTATCAACTTTTTGTTTTCAATTCGTGCATTGTTTTTGTTGTTATTTTATTATAAAATGATAATATAAGTATGCATAAAAGTGTGTTTGTGTTTCTTTAATGCTTTAAGCAAAATTAAAACAAAATATAGCAATATTGAATACTAATGAACATTTAAAAATCTTAAATATTATTTTAAAAAAACATAATAAAATTAAGTCTTGTACACTCTTCTAACTTATGGCACAAAATGACACAAAAATACAGAAATAAATTCGCATAAAGAATTTCTTGATTACAATTTAAAAATTAATTAAATATTTTAGAAAATTAAGTAAATGTTTGCATTTAAAAAGAAATTGAAATACAAATAGAGATTTCATTAAGAACGAAAGCATATGAGAAATATTATTATTATTTTTAAAAATATAAAATCCCGGAGTCTCTTTCATATTCTAAAAAAAAAAAAAATATTTTAGTATCATGCTGTTATATAAAAAGGCAAGATTTTCTTCAAAATGAATGCGTATAAGCAATATTTTTATTATTAGTATTAAGTATAGTCATCTAGCTACTCAATTTGTTAAATTATTTTTATCGCAAAATTATATCTAAATTAGTTAAGGACTAATTAAAAAAAAAAATATAATAATAATAATAGTAAAAGTAATAATAATAATAATTAATATAATTTCTTAAAGCATGATTGATTCTAAGTTGCAGCACTTGAATTCGTCACAAAATTTAAAGCTGCTTTTTTGAATAAAGCACCCTTAAACGTGAAAATCTTTTTAAAAATAAATATATTCTAACACAAAAATCAAAGTTCATGTTAAAACAGCAAAAAAGAAAAAAATTTTTATTTAAATTCAAATAATACAGCTTTTAGCAGTTACTCAAAGGGACCTACTACATTTCTAATTCCATTTGTATTTCTAAAATCTGTACACAAACTATTTCTTGCTTATTTACAAATCATTTTAAATCAGTATTAAAGAAAACTTACTTTATCGAAGTCAAAATGTTAAAAAACTTAAATTCTTTGATAAAATTCAAATTATAACTTAAAATTCCTATTTAAACTAAAATTCTAACTAAACTAAGGACAAGTATTCTCCTCGTTTGTTAACTAAAAGTATTGTATATAATGTGCACCATAACAGTTTATTTTTTTATTTATTTTATATCTTTTTTTTTTTAGTAAATTGACTTGTCAAAAATATAAGTGAAAATTGTCTTTGGACACACATGTTCTTATACTTCAAAAAGATACCACTATCACTAACGATGACTTCCGTTTTTTGTTGTTTTTCTTCTTTACAGAGTCTATCATCAGCTGCACTTGTTCGTGCACTTGAAGTCTGTTTTTGTTGTTGCTCATGCAAAGAAGTAAATTTCCCAAGTTGATTTGGTTTCATTATAAATATTTTTGCCAGAAGTTTTCAACATATTTGTATAACGTAGCAGCATTTTGTTGTAAGTAATTTTTTTTTTACCATATTCATATCTCAACGAGGGATGTTAAAGAAGTTTTGGATAAAAAATTAGAATAAAATTGAAATGTTTATACTGAATTGAAATTTTAATATAAAAAATCAAAATTTTAGAATAAAATTTAAATTTTAATTTTTTTTATATACAATTGTACTAAAATAGTATAAAATTACAATTCTAAATTTAAATGGAAATTGTAATATAAAATTACAATTTTAATATAGAATTTAAATAAAATTGAAATTCAAGTATAAATTTAAAATTTCAATACAAAATTTCAGTACAAAATTTCCGTTTTGATTTTAGTACAAGATATAAATTCAACTTCTGATAATCTTGAAGATAACGCTAATATTTTGTTGATTAATTTAAAACTAATTTCGCTATTGATGACTCATCTATTAATAATTTTTCATTAAATGGATCTGTCTAGAAAGGAAGTCTGAATTTGGGTGAATTGAGCCATTCTGATGATGATGTTCATTAATGCAATTAATATCCTACAATTTTTTAAAATTATGTTAAATTATATTAAATGTGTTTTTGATAAAAAAAAAGTGAGCTTCATTAATAATTTTTCCACTTTTTAAAATTTTCAATAAAACCTTGAGGGAAAGTAATTTCATAAACCGATAGAAAATTACATATATCACTCTAATTTTTAAGTTTAGCTATAAAAACTATGTTGACTACTATAGATCTATATCAAAATTAATAGTAATTTCGAAAATTTTTGAACATGCTGTTTATAGAAAATTGTATTTTGCTGCAAAATAATTAATTATTTTTGAGCAGCATGGGCTTCCTGTTGGCAGATTTACAATTACTAATTTATTAATATTTTTTTCTGACTACTGTATATCATCTATCGGGTTTTCAAAATGAAACTATTTGTACAGATTTTATGCAAGCTTTTGATGAAGTATCATATATTATATTACCTCAGAGACTATTTTCAACTGAAATTCATTCTAATTTACTCTTTTAAATATACTAATATATTCAGAACCATGCTTGCATTGTCTGTATTAAAGAACATAAATCTTTTCCTTATGTTCATATATCAGGTATCCCTCAGGGAAGCATTTTATGTCCCTTATTTTATAATTTATTCATTAACGATATTTCTGCATCTTTTGAAAATTCAAACTATTTACTATTTGCTGATCATTTGAAAATTTTCTTAAAAATAAAAACCCTTGAACAAGCGCAGCAATTGCAAATAGACTTGAAACGATTGCATTCTTATTACGAAAATTCACGTTCTGTGAGCAATGTGTTTCGTGCACTTCGCTCAACTTATGGTCAACATAATCGGCCTACTGAGCGTACTATTCTCAACACCATCACCCATTTTGAGACGCAGCATTTATTATTGGATAATATTCGACCGAATAGACCACGTCCAGCATGCTGTGAAGAAAATATAACGGCCGTAGCTGAGAGTGTACACGAAGACCGTGGAGAGTCGATTCGGCGCCGTTCGCAGCAACTCGGACTGTCATATGGAACGACTTGGCGCATTATACGTCGAGAACTTAAATTGAAAGCGTATAAAATACAGCTTGTGCAACAACTGAAGCCGCTCGACCATCCCAAGCGATATCGCTTCGCTCTATGGGCTCTTGAAAAGTTCCAAGAAGATCCAACGTTTTCGAGGCAAATTTTGTTCAGCGAAAAACAAAATTGCCGCATTTGGGACGAAGAGCAACCTGAAAAGATTCAAGAACTGCCACTTCATCTAGAAAAAAAAAGGTTTGGTGTGGTTTGTGGGCCGGTGGAATCATTGTTCCATATTTCCTTTAAAATGATGCTGGTGTGAACGTAACCGTCAATGGCGACCGTTATCGTGCCATGATAACCGACTATTTGATGCCTGAAATTGAAGCTTGTGATCTCGGCGATATTTGGTTTCAGCAAGATGACGCCACTTCCCACACATCGCATCAATCAACGGAGAGCACATAATTTCACGTTTTGGGCCAGTCGATTGGCCACCAAGATTGTGTGATATCACACCGTTAGACTTTCTCCTGTGGGGATATGTAAAGTCTAAAGTTTATGCGGACAAACCCGCTTCGATTCAGACCTTGGAGGAAAACATCACGCGTATCATTCGCCAGTTACCAGTCGAAATGCTTGAACGAGTCATAGAAAATTGGACTCAACGGATGGACCATCTGCAACGTAGTAACGGCGAACATTTGATAGACATAATCTTCAAAAAATAAATGTCACAGAATGTTCTTTCAAATGATAACAAACATTCCCCATTAAATTTGAATTTTCTGTGTCATTTTTCTTTAAAAAAGTAGGGGACCTCGAAATGGATCACGCTTTAATTTAGCCTAAAGATTTTATACACAACTTATGCTAGATTCCAATTAGAATATGCATCAATAATTTGGAACCCTTAAGCTAGAACTCATATTAATCGTATGGAAAAAGTGCAGAAAAAATTTGTTAAAATTTCTTTAAAACATTTAAGACTTACTCAGCCTCTACCCTCATATGAGCAACGTAGTTTACTCTTTGTTTTGAAAACGTAAAAATTAAATAGAAAAATTCAATCTATGTCATTTATTTTTGATTTGGTTAATAGCATTATTGACTGTCCAGATATTCTTTCTAAAATTTCCTTCAATACCCCATGCAGGCAACTGCGCCATTTTAAACCATTTTCTGTTAAAGTTCATCATTCAGTATTTGCTTTAAATAACCCAATTATTCATTCTTTACATTTCTTCAATAACCTACTACCTGATCTATTAATGGAATTTAATACTTCAAAATAATACCTTAAAACACTTCTTTTTCACAATATGAGAAAACATTAAAATTCATAAACTATTTATTAATATATTTAAAAAAATAATTAATATAAGTAATATCATGGTCTATTCTATAGATATTAAAAAAATAATAATAAAATAAATTTTTGCATATTTAATTTAAGTATAAAATTTCAATTTTAGTGTAAAGTTGAAATTTTTGTTTAAAATTGAAATTTTAATATAAAATTGATATTGAAAATATAAATTCAAAATTTTAGTATAAAATTTAAATTTTAGTAAAAAAAAATAATTTTGAAAGAAAATTAGTTTTAGCATAAAAAATTAAAACTTTGGAAAAAACTAGTTTTAATATAAAATTGATATTTTAATATATTGAAATTTTAGTACCTAAAAAATTAAAATTTTAGTATAAATTTAAAATTTTAGAATAAAATTAAAATTTTAGTATAAAATTAAAATTTTCGAATAAAATTAGAATTTTGTTATAAAATCAAAATTTTATTTTAAATTTAAATTTCTGTATAAATTTTATTTTAAGTATAGATTTTAATATAAGTATAAATTTGAAAATGAAATTTTAGTATTAAATTCAAAATTTTACAACAAACTAAATTTTAACCGCAAAGATAAAATTTTAGTATAAAGTTTATATTTTAGTACAAAGTTAATAAATAAAATTAAGTTTTAGTAAAATATTAAAATTTAATAAAAAATTAAAATTTTTGTATAAATTTGAAATTTTAGCACAAATTTAAATATTTTAGTATAAAGGACAAATTTTAGTATAAAATTGAAATTTTAGTTCAGTTCAATTCAGTTCCAGTTCAGTTTTAGTTCAGTACTAGTTCAGTTTTAGTTTAGTTTTAGTTCAGTTTTAGTTCAGTTCTAGTTCACTTCTCGTTCAGTTTTTATTCAGTTCTAGTTCAGTTTTGATTCAGTTCTAGTTCTAGTAAATTTTAAATTTTAGCACAAATTTAAATATTTTAGTATAAAGGACAAATTTTAGTATAAAATTGAAATTTTAGTTCAGTTCAATTCAGGTCCAGTTCAGTTATAGTTCAGTACTAGTTTAGTTTTAGATCAGTTCAGGTTTAGTTTTAATTCAGTTTTAGTTCAGTTCTAGTTCACTTCTCGTTCAGATTTTATTCAGTTCTAGTTCAGTTCTGGTTCAGTTCTAGTTCTATTAAATTTGAAATTTTAGCACAAATTTAAATTTTTTAGTATAACGGACAAATTTTAGTATAAAATTGAAATTTTAGTTCAGTTCAATTCAGTTCCAGTTCAGTTATAGTTCAGTTCTAGTTCATTTTTAGATCAGTTCTGGTTTAGTTTTAGTTCAGTTCTAGTTCACTTCTAGTTCAGTTTTTGTTCAGTTGAAGTTCAGTTCCAGTTTAGTTCTGATTCAGTTCCAGTAAATTTGCAATTTTAGCACAAATTTAAATATTTTTGTATAAAGGACAAATTTTAGTATATAATTGAAATTTTAGTTCAGTTCAATTCAGTTCTAGTCCAGTTCTAGTTCAGTTCTAGTTTAGTTCTAGTTCAGTTGCAGTTCAGTTCTAATTCAGTTTTAGTTCAGTTCTAGTTCAGTTATTTTTCAGTTCTAGATCAATTCTAGTTCAGTTCTATTTCAGTTCTAGTTCAGCCCTAGTTCAGTTCTAGTTCAGTTGTAGTTCAGTTGTAGTTCAGTTGTAGTTCAGTTGTAGTTCAGTTGTAGTTCAGTTGTAGTTCAGTTCTAATCCAGTTCAAGTTAAATTCTAGTTCAGTTATTGTTCAATTCTAGTTTAATTCTAGTTCAGTTTTAGTTAAGTACTAGTTCAGTTAGAATAAATTCCGAATTTAATATAAAATTGTAATTTAAATATAAAACAAATATTTGTGCTTTCCAAAAGTCTAAGACTAAAAATTTCACACTCTTCCTTTGCATTTTTATGTAAGTAAAAACTCACATAATTTTCTTTATGAGATTCAAAAAATATATCTCTATGAGTGACAGTGATCAAAAAGCATTCACTAACATTTCTACAGATATTATCACACAACCAAAGACTACAAAATATATTTCTTATTATAATGTCTAAGTATATTTATATACAAATACACTCTCAAGGAGTTGAAAAAGCTTTTCTTTTCATATTTATTACATATGCAATACTTTTGCATATTTTTGGGGTTTATTTTCTATACATTTATTTGAGTTTTTTTTTTTTTTTGTACTTTTTGCTTTTTGAGGATATAAATTTCACTTTGTTTAAATATACGTGGTGAATGGCTTTTGTCGAAATAGAAATAATTTTTTTTTATTTGTTGTAGAAAAAATAAGAAATATTGGCGGAATATGTGAGAACACATGGTAAATTTAAATGTTATGTACTTTTGAATTTACTTATAGAAAATATAAAAGTCTTGTTATATTTGTTTGAGTACGGGGGCTGGGTCTATGTTGGTGTTTTATACAGTTATGTTTATTTACACGTTGTTCATAGAAATTCAAAAGTAATATTTGTCTTTCTATACATTACATTCTTTCTGTATCATTCAGGATTCCATTTTTTTTTAGTATGTATTTTTTAATATACTATTTGCTATAGTTATACCTTCACTCAATTATTTCCCCAGAGTGTTGACTTTTTCATTTCATTTTAGATTTTTTTATAAAAATAAAAAAAATTTATTTTTTATTTGTTGCTGTTTTTTCGCATTTTTCTTTGGGTTTTTGCTTTTTTTCATATATTTCCTCGTTGTATTTATTTTAATTCAAGCGTGAGTTTCTATTTCATTTTATATTAAGTTAAATATTCATGGAACTTTGTTTAGTCATATGTTCTCTACTCTATTGGTTTTATTTTCTTTTGTGGCTCACTTTCGGCTGACTGAAGTTGAATAAATGAGAAAAAATATTAATGTATTTTACAAATACTTATTTGTATGAGTTTTAGAATTGTGCAATTTATTATTATGTTACTTGGTGTTTTGTTACCTGCTGTTGATAAGAGAGGTTTGAAGTTGTGGCCAAGATTAAATGTTCATAATAATTCATATTTAATTTTGAATTATGGATGAAGGAACACTTGTGGGACATTTATAATGTTTAGGAATTTTAAACTGTTGCATGAAGATTGAATGGAACGAAAAGTTAATAAATCATAATACAAAAGGGATACACTGTAATACAGTTTCTTTAATCAGTTTTTTGCACTATGGTTTATATGTATTTCACTTTTTTATGAATTTTCTATTATGGAACTCATTGGCATATGATTGTTTTAAAAATCAAAATGATATGCAGATGTTGGTGTATCATTTATTTTTATTTATTATATTTTTTTACATAACACCTAATGTTTTATATATCAAATGACATTAAATTTGGCCAATAACCATGATTATCATTAATTTTATAGCACAAAATTTATTTAATATTTTATACAGTAGCAGCTTTACAACATAAGGAAACTAAATTTATAGAAAATATCAAGCAACAGCTGCTTAAATCATTTTTCACAAATATGATACTAAATTTTCTAATTCTAAGGATTTTCTTAATAAACTGTAGCAAATAAATGTCATACTATAAATTTTCTAAAGCTTAAACTCCCTTACAATTCCATTTATCCTTTTGTTTTTTTTTTTTATTTAGAAAAAAATAGGAGAAAGGGAAAAAGATGTCTCTTCTAGAAAAAAAAAAAAAAAAGAGAAAGACATAATGATAAATGACAAATCAAACATTTAAGTAAATGACTAACTTGACAATATGTAGATTTTATTTTCACATCCGTTTTTTATATTCTTTTATTGCCTGTAAGTTTCATTATGTATGCTCTGTGTCTGGAAAATATGCATGTTCATGTTAAATGTAAAATATATTAAAAGATGACAAAAATACAAACAGTTTTACACAACAAAATTTAAAAAAAAATGTTTGATATTTACATAGATTGTAAATAAAGGAAATATAGTAACAGAAAAGGGAAGTAAAAGAGGGGGGGGGGGGGAGGTTAAGGATACGGATGAGTGTGTTATATATTCAATTTATATGGGGGTTTGTATTACCACTCAATATGCTGCATCATATTGAATGAAAAGTGTTTAATAGAATTTACAATTTAGTTCTTTTTTTTTCTTGGAAAGAATAAAACTGATGCTGATGACAACGGTGTTGATATTTGGAAAGACAAATTTTTATTTAATATTAGGTGACAAATTAAAAAACCACAAATATGACATTGAAAATTTAACATTTATTATTGGAAGGGTTTAAGCTAAATCAGCATGATTTACAAAAAAAAGTATATATTAAATTTTGTTTATGTGTAAAATGATTTTAAGAAAAAATTTTGTTTTAAATTTATAAAAATATTTTTTGGAATGAAAATTTTCATATACACACAACTGATATGCAAAAAATTATATATATTATTTTGATTTATTTTATATATATTATTTTAATCATATTTAGAGGTAAAATTAAGCCCTGGTTTTTTGTTTGTAAAATTAAAATTTTTGTATAAATTTAATTGTAGTATAAAATTGAAATTTTGATATAAAATTGAAATTTTATTATAAAATTTAAATTTCAGTATAAAATTAAATTTTAGCATAAAATAAATTTTAGTGTAAAATTGTATTTTAGTGTAAAATTGTATTTTAGTATAAAATTGAAATAAAGTTAAAATTTTGTTATAAAAAAATATAAAAAGATTTAAATTTTAGTATGAAAATGAATATTTTCGCAAAAAATTAAAATTTTAATACACAATTCAAATTTTAGTATAAAATTCAAATTTTAGTATAAAATTCAAATTTTAATATAAAATTCAAATTTTAGTATAAAATTCAAATTTTAATATAAAATTCAAATTTTAGTATAATTTTAAAAGTTTAGAATAAAGCTAAAATTTTAGTATAAACATAAAATTTTGGTATACAATTAAATACAATTAAAATAGAAATTTTAGTATAAAATTGAAATTTTACTATAAAATTTAAATTTTATTATACAATTTATTATCAATTTTATTATAAAATTGAAATTTCAATATAAAATTTAAATTTTAACATAAAATTGAAATTTTAGTATAAAATTGTAATTTCAATATAAAATTGAAATTTTAACATAAAATTTATGCTTGAAATTTTAGTATAAAATTGAAATTTTATTATAAAATTGATATTTTAGTATAAAATTGAATTTTTAATATAAAATTGAAATTTTAGTGTAAAATTGAAATTTTAATATAAAATTGAAATTTTAATATAAAATTGAAATTTTAGTATAAAATTGAAATTTTAATATAAAATTCAAATTTTAATATAAAATTGAAATTTTAGTGTATAATTGAAATTTTATTATAAAATTGAAATTTTAGTATGAAATTGAAATTTTAATATAAAATTGAAATTTTAGTGTAAAATTGAAATTTTAGTGTAAAGTTGAAATTTTAGTATAAAATTGAAATTTTAATATAAAATTCAAATTTTAGTATAAAATTCAAATTTTAATATAAAATTGAAATTTTAGTACAAAACTCAAATTTTAGTATAAAATTGAAATTTTAATATAAAATTAAAATTTTGGTATAAAATTGAAATTTTAATATAAAATTGATATTTTAGTATAAAATTGAAACTTTAGTATAAAATTTTTTTTAGTATAAAATTTAAATTTTAGTTTGAAATTTTAATATAAAATTGAAATTTTAGTGTAAAATTTTAATTTTAATATAAAATTGATATTTTAGTATAAAATTGAAATTTTAGTCTAATATCGTTATGAAATTTTGAATTTTTGAAAACAATAAAAATTCTTCTTCCAAATTGCTTTTTCAGCTTTAATCAAATTGCTAACAATTTTATTTAAGTTTTTAAAGTTAAGAAATTTTTTTCCTTCTGTTTCTTTTAGTGTAAAATTGAAATTTTAATATAAAATTGAAATTTTAGTATAAAATTGAAATTTTAGTGTAAAATTGAAATTTTAATATAAAATTGATATTTTAGTATAACATTGAAACTTTAGCATAAAATTGTTATGAAATTTTAAATTTAGGACCAAACGTTTAATTTATTTTTGAAAAAAATAAGAATTTTTTTTACAAATTACTTTTCATAGCCTTAATCAAGTTGCTAACAATTTTATTTAAGTTTTTAAAATTAAGAAAAATTTTTTCCCTCTGTTCCTTTTATTTTAAAAATACCTATTTACCTAAGAGTTACAACACAAATTCATTTTGTTGTTCATTTTGACAAATTGCCTAAATTACGTATCGTTTACCACATTTGATGAAAAAGTTATATAAGTATATTATTATATTCTAAATGTCTTGTCGTTGCTATAGTCTACAGTTTTTTTTTCTACTGCTTTTGCTATTTTGTCATGTATTTTAAGAGGCTAGATGAAAAAATACATTATTTGCATATTTTATAAAATTATACAAAGTGTAGTTGGAAAAAAGAAGAAGTATGTGTCATCAAGAAAAAAAAGGTGCTACTCTTAAACGGTCTACTACTTCTTGACTTAAAAACATTCAGTCAGTCAGTCATTCACTCAGTATGTTTTTACTGTTTCTAAACGTAAGAGAAATAGTTGCTGTTTTTAAGGAAACATAGTGACATTTTGTTGTTCCTATAGTCATTTATCAAATTGTGTGCTGCTTTATAGTTGAACAATGAAATGTTGCTTATAAGACGAGGCTTTATACACCTCTGCTCTTACTTCTAGACAGTCTTGAGTTTTGCTGTTTTTTTTTTTTTTTCTAAACAAGGTGAAACATGTTATCTAAAGTGCTACCCCACAAAATGTCAAAATATACATTAGTTTTGAGGTTTTTTCCTGTTTTCGTTTTAGAGGGGCTTTGTAGTTTTTTTTTATTTAGATGATAAATGTTTTTCAGAAAATTAACGTTTAGCATTTTAATATTAAAATTTTTTTGATCTTCCCCTATAAATTTGTATTATAATGGTGATAAAAACAAGTTAGAGGGCTATTTTCAGCTATATTCAGCTGTGCCGAGTTTTATATACCCTTCACCCTATGTAAACACTAAAAACTTTAAATAATTTGCATTTTCATATAAACTTGAAATAGAATCAAGTTTTTATAAATCATTATATCCTTTTATATTATATAAATGAGGTGTACGTATGTTTGTTCATATATTTGTTTGTTTGTGTATCAATAACGTCTAACGGATTTTCACGAAATTTAACTCATAGATAGCACAAGTGTCAGAGGTTGTTATATCCTTTGTTAGATCTCGATTGGACATCACATCTCCATTTTCCGCCTACTTTAAAAAAGACAATTATTATTTTTTAATTTTACACATTATTAATGAAGCTATTAATATGAAATATAACGCACAGATAGTGTAGAATGTTATAGGTTATGTTGGTTCTTGATCAGATGTCACGCCCTTATTTACGCCCACTTTTTTTAAACTCTCAAAAATATGAACAGATTAGCTTGAAACCGGAGCATTGGGTGTACTACATCCCCATATAAAATGGTATATTCATTATGGCATATCTAAGAAACTATTATAGTGAGAGACCTTAAATCTCGTGGGCACCTTTATCTTTTCATAACGGATGGATTGGTCCAGGGGGTGAGGTAGCCCCCATGCAAAGAAAATATATATTTTCTCATCTAGAGGACTATTACAGTGAAAGTTTAAAAAATATTAAAAGTATTTTCATATCAAATTTCGAATGGGGTTAATAGATCCAGCGGGTCCATATAAAGTAAATATATGTCACCACATCAAATAGTGTAGCGAAGCGTACCGGTAAAAGCTAGTAAATAATAAATTTAATACTTTGGAATTTTACAAAATTTGGCACATATTTAAGGGAGATATAATCACTTCGTTGCAGACCAAATTATTTACAAATGTAAGATAATATTAAATTAAATAAAGAGTATGTAAGAAAATATATGGACCAATTTGATTGATTTAAAAAACCGAAATTCGAACAAAATATTATAAAAATATAAAAAAAATAATGAGGGCCTCAGCTTATATACACAGAAAAAACGATTTATCAAAGATAAAAACTATTCCAATTTATTTTTTTTTTTATTGTATCAATTATTCAATTAATCAAAATTAAAATTTTCTAATACTTTTTACTAAATATAAAACATTTTATCAGCTTTCGATTATTTTTCTTGTTATATCAATTAATAAATTAATCAAATATAAATAAAAATAAGTGATAATTTGAATAATTGAATATACAATTTTTTTCATAGATTGAATTTCAATTAATAAAATAATTGAATATGTATCATTCGTAATTGAAATTGAATTTTCGATTTTTTTATGTAAAATTTGAATTTAATTTGTTAGAATATTTTGATTTTGAGTAATTTATTTAATTATAAAATATATGAAATGATAAAATTCTGATTAATTTAATTGAAATTTTTTCGAAAAAAATTTTGTCTGTGTAGGAGCTTAAAAACTCGTTTAATACTAGATCTACTTAGTTCATGATTTCTGTGAAATAACGAAGTCTCTAGCTTACATAGATGCTTCAAAAAATTGAAAAACCATACAGAAAAAAATATTCTATAAAATTTATCAACTAAAATATTATTTATTTTTATTTTAAGGTTCATTTAATTTATTAACTTACATAAATAACTTTTTAAATAATTTTATATTTGCTTGTTAAAAATTGAAAACATTTGAACAAATTTATTTAAATAATTTAAAAAAAAGAAAACCAAAAATTTATATAAAATAATAATGATTTTTGATTTCCTGAAGTTTATTGATCCCGAAATGCAGATTGTAAATATTATTTGAAATTACAATCATGAAGCTACATATACATAGATTTCTCTAATTCTTAAATAAGTACTTATACAGGAAGTCAATGGTCTATTATTATGGTCAAATGGTCTATTATATAATATTGAAAGTATTAGCTGTTTAAATCATTGATATATGAATCTCTTTGTTGGAATGACCAACCTAGGAGACCGCTTTAGAGGATGGTGATTTTTTTCGCGAACTAAACATAAGAACCCAACAGCTTATTTAGTGGCAATTAGTATCTACCTACTTGGTTCACTCCCATCTGCCCCCCATGAGAATGATGCCAATTGTCTAACTAACCTTATAGTAATCGGGAAGAAGTCACAAAAAAAAATAGTAAAATGATTGTGTGCACCAAAGTGCAACTTCGTAGCCGTGGAGGTGATTGTTTCGGCAAACAGGAGCTACCTCGCAGTTACGAAGGAGGCGATTGCTTTCTACTTTTACAAGTTGCTCCCGTTGACCATAATCCGTGAAGTGACAATTGTCATCATGCTTACAGTCTAAAAGGGATAAATTGCCACCAAGTAAACTGGTGGGATAAAATAAATAATATATTCTGAGCATTACCTCGATTATATACATTTAATATTTTTGTATTTTTAAAATAAATACATAAATAAATAATAAATAATTTAGTTAAAATTAGTGTTTTTTTATTTGTGACAGCGGTTTTGTACATCAATGTAGATTTAATTAATTAATCAAATCAATTATTTTCACTTAATTAATAGTACAATTTTGTTGATTGGAGCAAAATCAAACAAGGAAATTAATTAATATCAGCAATTTCATAATTAAAATCCATTTCTTATTTTTTCTCTCAACATATGACTTAGTTTATTGTTGTTGTTTTTCAGTATCCATTTAAGCCATTTTTAAAAACTAAAATACCTGTTTTTTACACATATCTCCGCCATTTATAAATCGATCATGCTGAATTTCAATAGGAAAATATGGCAGTTATCAATGGGCTTCATAAACACCATTTCAAACGACGGACGGACAGACGGACATCGTTCTATCGGCATCATTTCTTCTAAGGATTCAGAGAGTATCAACTTTTTTGCTCTCCGACGAAAATTGTGGATATTACAAACGCAATAACATACTTATGCATAAACTATACACCTGTGGTGAAGAGTATAAAAAGGACTGCAATCAAATCATTCACATGCAAAGGGAATGTATAATTCATATTAAATTCTTATCCGATTTGTCTATGTCTGTCTTTCCATCCGTCTGTTCGTTGTATTAAAATTTACAATTTTAATTTTTTTTAATGTAATTTTTATACTAAAATTAAAATTTTTTTTACTAAAATATTAATTTTATACTTAAATTTTTAAATTATACTAAATTTTAGACATTTTTATTAAAATTTCAATTCTATACAAAAATTTTAATTTTATGCAAAATTTAAATATTATACTAAATTTAGAATTTTATACTAAAAATTTAATTCAATATTAAAAATTTGATTCCATACGTTATTTAGAATTTATAGTAAAATGTAAATTTTATACTAAAATTTCAATTATATGCTAGAATTTTGATTTTGTATTAATATTTTAATTTTATACTTAATTTGGAATTTTATACTAAAATTTTAATTCAATATTTAAAATTTAATTCTATAGGTTATTTAGAATTTTAACAAAAAATTAATTTTATACTAAAATTTTAATTAATATTTTAATTTTATACAAAAATTTGAATGTTATACTAAAATTGTAATTATATACCAATTCTTTAATGTTGTACTCAAATTTTATTTCTATATTAAAATTTAAATTTTGTCCTAAAATTTTTATATTACACTAAAATTTTAAGCTTTATTCCTAAATTTGAATTTTTGTTATTAACATTAAATTTTTATTTTAAATTTCGCAGTATAATTTCAATTTAATACTAAAATTTCAATATAATACAAAATTTTCAATTGAATACTAAATTTCCAATTTTATACTAATAATTTAAAATTATAATTTTAAACAAAATTTTGAATTTTTTATTAACATTTAAATTTTTTACTAAAATTTTATATTAAATATTGTAAAATTAAAATTTATTCTAAAATTGCAATTTTATACTAAAATTATACTAAAGTTAAAATTTAAATTTTATGCTAAAATTACTTTTTTATACTAAAATTTTATTTTTGTACACGTATTAAAAGTTTATAATTAATTGACCATTAATTTTAAATTTAATTTCATATTAAAATATTAATTTTATACTAAAATTTTATTTTATACTCAATTTAGAACTTTATACTCAAATTTCAATTTTATATTGAAATTTTAATTTTAAACTAAAAAAAAATATTGTAAAATTAAAATTTATTCTAAAATTGCAATTTTATACCAAAATTATACTAGAATTAAAATTTAAATTTTATGCTATAATTACTTTTTTATACTAAAATTTTATTTTTGTACACGTATTAAAAGTTTATAATTAATTGACCATTAATTTTAAATTTAATTTCATATTAAAATATTAATTTTGTACTAAAATTTTATTTTATACTAAATTTAGAACTTTATACTCAAATTTCAATTTTATATTGAAATTTTAATTTTATACTAAAAAAAATAATTTTGTACTATGTTAAATTTTATACTAAAGTTTACATTTTATACTAAAATTTCAATTCAATTTTGTACTAAAATTTTAATTTAAAACTACAGTTTTACTTTAATACCAAAATTTCAGTTTTATAAAAAAAATTCCATTTTACACTAAAATTTCAATTTTATTCTAAAATTTCAATTTTACAATAAAATTTAAACTTTAATTTAATATAAAAATTTGTACTTAAAGTTATAGAAAAAAATTTGTAGTAATATTGGTAAACCTTGCAATCTACACGTCGGAATTAAATGAAATTTATAGGAAGATTTGATCACGTCCGCCCTACATTATACAATAAGGCCGAATCGAAATTTTTTTTGGAAATAAAACTAACTTCTACTCGGCTAGTTGGATGTACATAATATTTCTCATAGGCTAGTAGAGGAGCGTACAATTTCAATTTTGAAAGGAGTGTCCCACAGATCCTCGGGAGAGTAGTAGACAATTTTTAACCGCTTGTCAAATTTTTGTTTCTTATCCAATTTCACATATGTTTACATCATCTTAAAGTCCTCGATGAGACATATGAAAAACATGCATTCACCTGCTATTTTTCTCTTATAATTTTTAAGTATTTGCATTTGAAATCTCAGTTTTAAGAGTATGTAAAAACATTTAAAATTGTATAAGAAATAAAAAATTGGCAAGCGGTTAAACATTTTCCAAGACAGAAGTATTCTATTTTGAGCCTTAATATCTTCGCTCCGAAAGGAATGTGTTAGGCCCAAACTTGAGATTGCCTGTGTGAAATTTCATGTAAATTCAACTAGCCGTTTAAAAGTTACAGATTTATTTCCAAACATTTTCGTTTCTAACCCACTATGCGTTGGGTTAATATTTCGTATTGTAAGTAACAGAATTAGTTTTAAAACCAAAAATTTTGAACTTAACTAATCTCTAACCACATTTTATTTTCCTTAACAAGTCAAAGAAAGAAATAATTTAATTGTAATTATTTTTTGAAACTGAAATTTTCCAGGAGTTTGAAATTTACATTAAATGTCAAGCTCAAGACATCTATAAGAATAATGACTTCCGGTTTTTTATTGCTATTATTTTGACAGACTTCAGTCACTTCCGTTTACTTTTATAAAGGTAGTAAGGCAAATCTACTTTTATTCGCTGTTTATTTCCAGCTAAATAATTTTATTTAAGTTTTTTTTTTTTTAATTTGCATATTGAACTTTAACCAATAAAGAAATATTGTAACAAATTCTTTTGTATACTTAGACTTAGTTATCAAATGTTGTTGAATTTTTTCTGTTCAATATTTCAATATTTTCAACTCAATCAGTAAATAAAAAGAAAAAAAGTTGAATGTAACATATTGTATAACAAAAGTTGTTAGTTGTTTATTTACTGGCCATTTAGGCAGATTCTATAGGCAAATTAAAAAAACAAAAATGATGGCGGTTTTTAAATATGGCTTTATTCGCACATATACAGGCAAATATATATACACATATACACTCATACTTTAATATAAATACACGTTTATTCAATTGAAATTCCTTTTGTATTACAATCCCTGCCCCCGTAAATAACGACGACGATGATGATGACGATGACAATGAAATGTTTCAAAACAACATTTCATTTATAATACATACAAACGTGATTATATATCAGTATTTGTATTACACACACACATATATATATATATATATAAGTATGTGAGTGTATATTTTTGTTTGACCTGAAACAATACATCATATTAAAACATGATGCTATTGTTGCTGTTGCTGTTGTTTTTGTTTTTTCTTGTTTTCTCTGGAAAATGAAAACAAAACAAAATAAACAAGTAGAATTTAATACACACAAAGGGCATCGATTAATAAACAGAAAATTTTAAGCCTGTGTGAGTAAGTAAACATTTGGGTATGTGTATGAGTATGTATGCATGTGTTTTATTATGACTCGTATTAAATCACTTTGAAACCAATAATAATTTTATTGAGTTTTTATGGTTGCCAAGTATTTAAAAAGATCTTTTATTTTGTTACAGATTAAAAAGGAGGTGAAATAATAAACTCACAAAAGAACTACTTAAATAGGGACATATAAAGGAAATTAAATTTTACCCAATAAACATATCAGCTTCATGGAAAATAAGAAAAAAGTAAGAGTTTTTCGAATAAAAAAAAAAATAAATTAATTATAAATCAAAATTAAATAATTTTATTTTTATTGTTCTTTCATTAGGCCTGTAATTATGTATTTACCTAAAATTATTTTTATTTCTGTTTCCGTTATGTTTGCTGGGTTTGAAAAATATCAGAATTTATACATTTTCTTAGTTGTCTTCTTAAACATTAAGGTTTTTCCTTGCTCTTTTATGAGTTTTTTTTTTTTTTTTCTTTATTTTTACAACCACTCACTAAAAAACATGTAAAAAACTATTTATAAATTTGTCAAAATATTTTACTACTGTTCCTGCAAACAATGCGGAAAACTTATTTTCCTTTTATGTGAGTCTTTTTTTTCATAACAATTTTTTTCATAGCATTCATACGGGTTCATGCAATTGGAACTCAGCTGTGTGCGGGGTTTTTTATTGTTCTTCTTAAAAGACGAGAAAAACAATTGCACAAATACTTATACAAAATCGTAACAACTACTGACAATGGATTTTAAGGAACTCTTTCATACAATCGTACGTCTCACGCACTTTGTTTCAAAAAAAAAAAAAGTTGAAATAAAAAAGAACAAATAGGAAATAGTAACTGACAACCAAATGACATTTGTCGCACTATAATAATTGCAGTAAAATTAAATGGAAATATGGAAATGTGAGGCAGTCATAATGTAACGTTAGTTGAGTTAGACGTTAATATGGGGAGAGGGAATGAATATAAGAAAAAAGTTCATTCATCATTCAAAGATTACAAAAAGATAGTTAAATATCCTCTGCCTCATATTGATTCATCTTTTAGTCGCAATTAGATAGTTTCCTAATTAGCTCCTGATCTATAGCCAACTGTAATGCATCAGCCAAATTAACACTTCAAATCACTGATCGGCACAAAGAGAGTGCGTACAATTGTCAAGCTATTTCGGGATCTGCTTAAAATTAAATATTTATTTGTGTTGTAAACATTGTTTTTGTGTTTTAAACTGACTACATATGAAATTGCTTAATGTAATTTTAAATCTGGAATGACCAAATTCTGTTCTCAGTTCCATTTTGATTCTCTCACTACACGAATGAATGTGCAGTTTACTTAAAAGTTAATCTGTACTTCTTCTACTTCTTAAAAAAAAAGAGTTTCAGTCTATGTTACTCTAGATTATAAAAGATTTGAATAATGTGATGTCTTTGTAAGAGCTCTTATAGAGTGAGACAATGTACAGTGGGGCCTTTTGCAAAATAAATGGTAATAAATCTGTATCTTTTAAACTGGTGGATCGATCTTGATGAAACTTTTACTCTATAATGGAGTAGTTAGACTTTTAAGAATATTGCTAGCTGGAGTGTGCCACTGAGGCATAGCAGATGCTACAGTGGGCTAAATTAGATCACCTCTTGTGACTTTTACAAATATTAACAGATTTCAAATAATTTATTTAACTTTAAAAATTTAATTTCTCAGTTCTGGTCTTCATTTTTTTGCGTTTTACTGCTATAACTTCAAAAAAAAAAAAAAATATATATATATATATATATATATATAATTAAACAAATATACTGACATTCTCCATAATTTTCTAAATTATTCTAAGAAAAAGATGTGTATTATCTCAATTTAATAAGTAAAAAATTTCTCAAGTTAAAATTTTCAAAAAAGGTCTAAAAAAGTGAATTTAAAAATTTAAATTTTAAATTTAAAAAATTAAATTTTAAAAATTTTAAAAAAATTAATTTTATTTTACTTTACTTATTTTTTAGATTTATTAAAAAAGTTTAATATTTGTTTTTTTTTTAATTTTCTAAAAGATAAGACCTTAAGAAAAGAAGAAAGTTTAATTTTGGATCATTTTGAAACTGCTCCCTACATCCAATGGTGTTTGAAAATTATAAATTTTTAAACTAAAGTTCAATTTTTGAGTCTATAAAAAATTCTTGTTGTTGATTTTGTTATTTTCTCGAATTAAATTAGACAGAACAATATGTTCCCAGCAAAAACTTTGCTTTCCTGGTACGCTAGCAGGTATAAAATACTTATTTTTTGCCTGAATAACTAGTTATTTTTGTTCGACTTGTCCACAAATTCATGTAGTTATTTTTTGACTCTAGGGGTACTCAAAAATATGTACCTAAACGAAAACAAAAATAAAACAAAAAAATTTTGCCGTCAGTGAGACTCGAACTTGGACACACACTAACCATACGTTTTTACTAACTAACGTCTTACTCAGTACACCATCTCGCACATAGCATCCTGAGCGACAAAAACTCTATTTAGTTTAAAATAGCTTTTTAGACATTTTGTTATAAAAAACTAACAGCTTCAGAATAGGGTTGAACCAACAACCTTCTCGTTGTTGGTCCGGCGCTCTAGCTAACTCATCCACGTGATTGCAGTATTACTGCGCTATTATACTATTGAGTACTTATTAATGTAATACAGAGTAGGCAAATAATAATGACGCCTCATTACCAAGAAACTACTTTAATAAGTAGTTGCTATTACCGAAAACCAAATAGTTTTTGCTGGGTTTTTAAAGTACTTCCAAGAAATTGTGACTAGACTACTGCAAATTTATTCAAATGAGCCAAATATCTGAAATATTTTCAATAATAAAAATTTTGATATTAAAAATATGCAGTAAGATTATATATATATATATATATATATATATATATATTTGTCGGAACCTTATATTTCTGAATTCTTCATTATTCGTTTTTAAAAATTTTATTTCATTATTAGTATTTAAATATATATTTTAGATTTGCCTTTTTTCTTTTCGTGTTATTTAAACAAATTCTATAAATTGCCAAATATTAAAATGCCTTATACATCATTTAAAAGCACACATCATTTCCTTTAAAATACTATATAATACGTTTATGTTGTCCTTGAAATATGTCGAATAAACAGTTTTAAATTAAAAAACACGCAGAAAAATTCTTATTAAAAAAAATATATATATGTATTTTTTCTTGAGGCTCTGAAAACTTTGAATATTCTACAAGCGACAATTGAAAATCATGTATTCTTTATCTCCAAAAATTCTTTTAAATTGATTCTAATCGATATCGGAATTAAAGAAATTAATTTCCTTGCCCTGGATGTGGTCATCAGTGTTGTCAAGAGATGAGAAAAAAGAGAACAAATTGGAGTTTAAAAAAGGTAAAAAAGGCTAAGTTTTTTTTAAATCTTAGAACTTTTTTTCTTATTCCCATTAGTTTTTGATATTTTTTTTAAGAAAAAATTTGTAAATAGTTTCTATGGTTAATAAATTATATTAAAAATTATTTATAATAGTCGATTTATTTAGTTCATAAAATTATTAAACTTATTTTTTATTTGGAGAAATAAGAAAAATACATTTTTTTTTTTTTTTGTTAAATATAAATAATTTCGATTCTTTTTTTTGCGAATAAATAGTAATAGCGAATAAGAAATTATTTTCTTCGTTATTGAAATGCTACCTAATATTAGAGCCCTTTTAAAGCAATTTTAAGAATCAAAAGGCTTTTGGCTAGAAGCCAAAATGAAAAAGTTGAGGCTAAAAGCAAAATAAAAAGGCCAAATTTAGCGTTTAAAAAGCTAAACTGGCAACACTGGTTGCCATGTCTCAAGTTTCATATTTATTCAAAAGAGCTATTGGGAGAATAAAATCATCAGAAAAAAAATTTTGAAAACAGAGGTGCCTTTTTCTATCATTAAATACAGCAAAAACAGAGATCCAGTGTTGCCGATTTCTGTGTAATTATCCATAAATGGGACAATTTAAGATTTTTTGGATAATTTTTTGATAATGAAATTTCTGTGTAATTTTAATTGAACTTCATTTCATAAATTATTAAGCTAACTGTTCATAAAAAGTTTTTAATGCATAGTTTTTATATAAAATTGCTCCCATTTAGAGATTTAAGGCTTTGCAAATGAAAAACTGAATTTCAAAAAAAGTAAGACTCAAAAACACAGTGATATGCTAATAGTACAAAATTGCAACAGCAGTAGAAATAAAAAAAGGATTTCCAGCAAATGCTTCCAAAAGATAACCTTAATCACTCTAAAGGTAAAACTAAGAGAATATTTTGCACTTTATTTGAAGTTATTAATAATTACTTCCAGAGAAGTGATAATAAATGTATTTTTAGCAGGGAAAAGGTTAATTTCTAAGAAAATTAAAATTTGAGAAATTTATAAGTATTTCTTATCTTTTAACCATCCTAAAAAAACATCTTTATTAAATAATGTTATAATGTTATAAATATTGATTTAATGTTATAATCATTGATTTAATATAATTCATAAAAAAGATCACAAAAAAAAGTTGTGTCCAGTACTCTCCACAAGAGATCAAATAGAGTATAATTTATTCCGATAGTTCAAAATGATCTCAAGGTTGTAAACTATTTTTCAAGAATTCCAGAGTGATAGCATTTAAATGAGAAAGCGTTTCATTACAAAACGATTTTACACGATAATAAAACACCTAACGTTGATTTCATGAGTTCACTTAAATTACAGAGAGAGAGAGAGAGAGAGACAAGGCGTAACTAAGTGTTGTTGGCAACGCTCCTATTACGAATGAACTACAATTTTTCACGCCAAATGAAGTTGCAGGGGCCATCCAGGGCCGCAATGGAATTTCCATACTAATGCATTTACAAAATTTTAATTAATTAATATTCTAGTTGGTTTTATACGAAAATTCAATTATAGTTTTTATTGCATCAATAAAAATATTAATTGAAACTTTAATGAAAAGCTAATTAATAGTATAATTTTAGTGATTGGAGCAAAATCAAACAAAAATTTAATTAACGTTAGTAATTTCATAATTGAAGTTCATTTTTATTTGTTTTTTCTGTAAGCTTAGGCATTTAGAAACATATTTACATATAACTTGTTAATATTTTTACTATTTTTTAAAAAACTCTGTCTAAAACGGGCATTTTTTACTTTTATATAGATATTCGAAAAGTTTTTAGACGAACTTAGGTGAAAGTAAAATTTTGCGATTTGAAAAATAATAATTGAAATTTATATAAAAAAATCAAAAAATTTTACTTAATTAATATTATCTTTTAGATGATTGGAACAAAATCAAATAAAATTTTAATTGATATAAGCACATTCGTAGTTGAATTTCATTTTTATTTTTTTCTTTGCTGGGTTCCTTTCGGTCATCATGAACTCTTTGTAATTTTTTTTTATAAATGAAAAACTAATTTTTTTTACTCATCTGGACTCCCAGCAATTGTTTAAAGTGGTCGACATGTATTTTGATTACAAATTTGAATTATGCGTTTGCAAGATTAGGTTAGGTTAAAAAAGGGCGATGTATTCACGTCTCCACCCAGAGACAATGCTGTCCATTATGATCCCTTTATAAATACCAGAAAAAGTTAATCAAACGAAGAAAGAGAAGATCCCTAGTAGAGTAAGCACAAGAGTAGAAAGAAACTAGAAAGAAAGGAAAAGAAATATAAGAAAAGAAAGTTGTGGAACCCAAGACCCATCAAACAACCCCGACTACCTCTAAACCACTTTATCCCCATTTCGAACCCTATAAGGTTGTCGAGTTCACTGCCTTCAACCTCCTCCAGTTGGTGTAGAATATGGCTTTCAAACCACTTCAGTCCACTACGCTGAAGCCCTACGCAATGACAGAGTATGTGTTCCACTGTTTCTAGCTACTCCACATCATCGCACGTTCTACACAAGTCTGACGTGCCGGTGTCCCACTTACTGGTCATATTCCCTATAGCGAGGTGACCGGTAATCATGCCAACAATAACCATTAGATTCCCACGACTCATGCCCAAAAGATGCATCGAATCTGCTGGTAGGCCATAATGCTCTAGATACCCTGCAGTTCATTCTACTCCTCCAAGCATGATTCGTTCTTCTTAGAGTGCATTCCGTTATGATGCGTTAAATTTGTGTTTTAAGAATTAAGGTATTACAACAACAATTTTTTCATAAGTACTGAAAATAGTAACAAATGTAAACGTTATTAATTTTTTCACGTATAATGTGAGTAATTAGCCTGAAAGTGTGCATAGATTTTTTCATGTGCAGTCCTTAGTTTTGATAAAACTAAGTGGTATTCACATAATTTGGAGGTAATTCGAACTTTAGCTTTTAGATATTTTATTAAACCCCGGGTGCCCCGATGGCCTAGTTGGTAGTGAGCTAGTCTGTCAGTCTGGGAGTTGTGATTTCGATTCCCACCAGAGACTCTGATCTGTTTCACTACAACGAGCTATGGTCTTCGTTACTCCTCTCGGTTAGAATTAGAATATAATTTGTAATTGTATTGTAATTATAAAATAAATAAATAAAAATATTAAAACAAATTAGACAAATATATTTTGCAATATGTGTTGCCATCTCTTAAATTTTCTTTATAAAGGTTTATGCCGAGAACAAGAATTAATTATTAAAATAAGTAATTTTTAGGCTTATTCCACTACCAGGTGTACCTAAATTAACTGAGAAATCCCATGCCGCAGAATCAGTATTGCCCTTTGCTATTTATTATCCTTTACACAAATTCTCTTTAAAACCCCTAAATCGAATGAATGTAAATAAATAATGAAATAAATTATTTTTTATTTACCATTAAACCAAAACAATTTTCACTATTATTGTTTTTAAATTGTATAAAGGTCGGCCATAAAAATGTCCACGTGTTGCAAACCTTATGACATACAAATAAAGCCCTCCTTAATCCTTAGGGTTATAAAAAGAAAGGAAAAGCAACAAAAAAGCATAGACAAGCTACAAGGATATACTCAAACAAAAGTACTATTATAAAGTACTAAAATATATACACACGCACACATATTTCTAGATATACATGTGTATATAAGTATAAACAATGTCAGGATATATTTTTTATAAAATTTTATTATTATTGTTGTTGTTTAACATTTGTATGCCCGTTTAATGTTGAAGTTTTATTTGGTTGTTTTTTTTTACGCATAAAGGCAGTGATTGTTGGCTGCCACTTCGTTGCACTCACTTGTTGTTCTTATTACTATGAGAGTGAAAGAGTGTGTAAGTGTATGTCGACAATTTTTTGTTTTTTATTATGGCACTTATTTATATGGCTGGGATTGGGAGGATAAACACTTGGATTTAATTTTTTTGCAGCATTCATTTCGTTTCATGCAAGTTGCCAGTGTTAAATGTGGCTCAAATTTCAATGCTTTCTCTTGTTTTTACTATTTTCCTCTGCCTGTCTCTCAGTTGGTCTATCTGTTTGTCTGTTAGTCTGTTTGGAGCTCTTGCGTTGTGGGAAAAAACATTTTGCAATGATGAATGCACTGATGAATCCTGTTGAATTCTCTAGTGCATCCTTTAAATGTGGTATTTTTTTTAATGCCACCAAAAGCTTTGAGGAAAATAGCAGAATATAAAAAGAAGTGTGAGAATATATGAATAAATGTATGAATATCGGTAAAAGTAAGCTCATATGAAAATGTCTGTGCTATATATTTTTTTATATTGTTAAGAGAAATCTATTTTTGTTTTTGATAATGAAAAAAACAAAAATTTAAACTCTCTTGCGCTCTTTTAGTGGTTGCTTTTATTAATTTTATGTTTCATTTATATATTTTTTTTAAATATTTAATCAAATAATATTAAGTTGAAATGAAAAAGACTCATACATACACTCAGGATTAATTGTCTGAAAAGTCAGTCATGCAATTATTTGTGTACTATACTTATATAATATGTGCATATTTGTAAGTGTATGTGTATATATTCAAACATATTTTATAAAGGTAACTGATATTATTAATTTCTTCCTTAATTTTTGTTTTTTGTTATTATTATGAAAGTGCACATCACATTTATGCTCATCATTGAGGCGTAAAATTAATTTGTTGCAAGAATGAATGTATGAATGTATAAATAGCAAACGACTGCTATTTTTACTTAAACGTTGATGAGAATGTTAATAATGTTGCGGTGTCTGTATATGAGTGCAGATGAATGTTTATTATTTTATTTATTGGTTTGCTATGTGACACTGTTATTTAATAAAAAGTATTTCATTTTACTTTTCTGTTTTATTATGGCAGTTATTTTTAATATTTTCATACGGTCAGGTCTAGGTAGTAATTTAATATTTATGTATATATATATATATATATATATATATATATATATATATATATATATATATATATATATATATATATATATATATATAACTATACAGTGGTTTAAACAAGGAAGTGGAAATTTAAACCTTCAAAAATTTGAATTTATGTTCTCCAACCTATGCCTTATACAATTTATATATTTTGCAAATTAAAATGTTTTCTTTTAGTTAAAAAATTATTGAATATAAAATGAACATTTATCATTTTCTAATTAATAAGCGGACATTAAAAATATATGACTCTGTATTTCAAGATATCAATAATTTATTATATAAGGGAAAATAAAACTAAACTAAAAGTATTAACATATATATAATTCCTTTATTTAAAATTGATGCTAAATTCCAATAGTTTAAAAAAATAAAATAATATTTGAAAAAACTTTAATTTTGGAGGCGTTCACTTCGTTCAACAAATGATATTGCAAAAAAATAAGTTTGGGGTAATGTTCAGCACATTGTTAGCTATTGAATACAATATTTAGATTTGCTAAATTTTAACTTTTAAAATTGGACTTTATACTGGAAAACTGTTCGATAAACCCCACTGCGCGCTGTATCATTATTTATATTTTATTTTTATTTTTCAGAAATTATTCATAAATTTATTATAATATCTTTAAAAAAATATCAAAAACCTTTTTCTGACCTATTTTAAAGTCCAATTTAGCCTCTTTTTTACTCATCTCTTGGCAACACTGATAAGCCTTAATTTTTTTTTTTAGAAATTTAGGTTTTAATCATAGAAACCTCTACTAAGAGGAGTAGCAAATTGGATCAAGCCCCATCCTGAATAGCAATAGACATTATATTTAATTATCTTTTTTAAAGACTTCTTTGTCATTACATATGTAAACTCAGAGAAATAATTTAAGACCCCTTAAAGCATATATTATTGAAATTCTGTCCGTTTGTCTATAAGAAACATTCTCACATACAATTTACTTAACAGAATTAAATGCAATTCATCCAAATTGTTTGCTGCTAGCCTAAGTAGTATAAAAAAAAAAGTTATAGTATAAAATCTGGACCAAAATCTGGAAATAAATAAAATTTATCTTGGATATTTAGCTGCTATTGTTAGAAGTCGTCTGTATGTAGGAAACATTTTCCCATCAAATCTACCAACTCAAATTAATTGAAATTCATTCAAATTGGTTATTAATATTTTAAGCAAATTACTATTGAAATCGGCTAAATCGAGGTAGTAGAAAAAATTATATAAAACAAAATCTGAGCCAACCTCTAAAAAATATATATAATTTTTTAAATTACCAGTGCTACGATTTGTGTGAAATTTGGAACATTGATAGAAGAGAACTAGTACCATCAGAATTTTGTCTTAAAAAACGCAGAATTAAAAATCAATGATGCTACGGTGAGCTAAAGTCTTCTAACTTAAACAGAACTAGAACAGAACTAAGTCTGAACTAGAACTATACAAGAATTGAATTAGAACTGAACTAGAACTGAACTAAAACCCAACTAGAACTGAACTAGAACTGAACTAGAACTAAACTAGAATTGAACTAAAACTAAATTAGTACTGAACTAGAACTGAACTAAAACTGAACTAGATATAAACTAAAAATAAAAAAAAAACAAATAGAATTAAAATATGCTCTAGTGGGCTAAAAATTTACTCTCAAAATAAAAGCTTTTATTACTGTGTAGGTATTTAATATTCGCCAAAACCCAATATAACATTCTTATTTATGTTTTATTTTTTCAAAATAATTTTTAAATGCATTTTTTTCCACTGATAATATTTCATCTCTTATATTTCAATGCATTTCATATCATTTGTGTGTGTATGAATTCAGTAATTAATGTAATATAAATAAGTTTCAATCATCATTTAAAGTCATCAGTGTAAATGACTGCCTCAAATTTGTGGACATTGAATCAAATTTAACAATCAGTCAGTCTGCTGTCCGTCATTTATTCAAATGATATAAAGCTATTTAATTGCAAATGATTTTATATAAATAATAGTGAAATAAATTAAAAAATGTATAATAATTATTTAACAAGAATTTTTTATTATTTTTTTGTTTATATTCTCAATAAATAAATTTTTTATAAAACAAATTTTTTCACACTTCTTTAAAACTTTTGTATTATTTTCCAAGTAATTTAAAAAAATTAAGTAAATTTAACTTAAGAAGTCATTTGATTGTTTTTTTTTTACTATTGCAAACCTTTGGTGCTTATTCACTTATACTTTAGAATACTAATTTCAAATCAAATTTGGTTATTTTAACTACAAATTAAGCGATGTGTTAATTGCTATTAATTTATATGCAACATTCTATACTAGAATGTGTGTGTGAGTGTTGCGGTATAAATGTGGTGATTTTGTGGTTGTAGCAAACTGTTGATTTGAGAGTAAATGAATTGAACATTATTGTGGTTTTCGACATTTTATAGAGCAAAAGGGAAGTGTTTAAATAAAAGGAACAAAGGAATATTGGTTGCTGTTTTTAAGGTTTAATAGCTTTTTCACATAGTTTTCAAAAGAAAATTAATAAATTCTTTTAATCTTCATTTTCATTAATTAATTTATCTTATACTAATAAATAAACATTTTTCTTTACCATTTTATGACTAAATTTCTTAACTTATATGATCCTAGATGATTAAATTTCTTACCTTATAGGATCCTAGATTTTTAACCGAACAGGCCAATTTAATATTACGTCCAGCAGGTACAGTAACATTTTCAATATATTCAGTAAATTCGGGTTCTTCAATGATCGCTAAAAATATAAAAAATAAAATCTAAATTTAATAAAATCTTTGCAATATATATATATATATATATTAAATCATTTTTAAATGTTCGATTTACAAATTAAACCATTTACAATTATTTGACTATCAATATTCAATTTATAGATAATAAAATCCATATTATGTTAAAATATATGTATGTATGTGTATGTAAATATACCTTTTGCTTTCGTTGTTATTGCTATCATTGTAGTTAAGATAATATATAGTTTTGTAATTAATTTCAATCAAATTTCAATTATTGAACTAATAAATTAACTGGCAATAAACATAAAATGTTTACCACAAACAACAAAAACAATAACAATTGTAGCATACATAACATATAACGGCATATTCGTGGTAGATATGTACGAGGCTAAAAACAAAAAGTACTTTTGTACAAACCATAAATCAGTTTTGTTTCAGTTTTATATCAGTTTTACATCAGTTCTAGTACAGTTCGAAATCAATTCAAATTCAGTTCTAGTTTAGTTCTAATTCATTTCTAGTTCAGTTCTAGTTCTATTGTAGTTCTAGTTCAGTTATAGTTTAGTTCAGCTCTAGTTCAGCTTTAATTTAGTTCAGTTCCAATTTAGTTTTAGTTTAGTTCTAGTTTAGTTCTAGTTCAGTTCTAGATCTTTTATAGTTCTAGTTCTGTTCTAGTTTAGTTTTAGTTTAGTTCTAATTCAGTTCTAGTTCAGTTCTAGTTCTATTATAGTTCTAGTTCAGTTGTAGTTTATTTTAGCTCTAGTTCAGCTTTAATTTAGTTTAGTTCTAAATCAGTTCAAATTCAGTTCTAGTTTAGTTCTAATTCATTTCTAGTTCAGTTCTAGTTCTATTGTAGTTCTAGTTCAGTTATAGTTTAGTTCAGCTCTAGTTCAGCTTTAATTTAGTTCAGTTCCAGTTTAGTTTTAGTTTAGTTCTAGTTTAGTTCTAGTTCAGTTCTAGATCTTTTATAGTTCTAGTTTTGTTCTAGTTTAGTTTTAGTTTAGTTCTAATTCAGTTCTAGTTCAGTTCTAGTTTTATTGTAGTTCTAGTTCAGTTATAGTTTAGTTCAGCTTTAATTCTAGTTTAGTTCTAGTTCAGTTCTAGAACTATTATAGTTCTAGTGATGTTCTGGTTTAGTTTTAGAGTAGTTCTAATTCAGTTCTAGTTCAATTCTAGTTCTATTATAGTTCTAGTTCAGTTGTAGTTTATTTTAGCTCTAGTTCAGCTTTAATTTAGTTTAGTTCTAGTTTGGTTTCAGTTCAGTTCTAGATCTATTATAGTTCTAGTTATGTTCTAGTTTAGTTTTAATTTAGTTCTAATTCAGTTCTGGTTCAATTCTAGTTCTATTGTAGTTCTAGTTCAGCTGTAGTTTAGTTTAGCTCTAGTTCAGCTTTAATTTAGTTCTGTTCTAGTTTAGTTTTGGTTTAGTTCTAAATCAGTTTTAGTTCAGTTTTAATTCCGTTCTAGGATAGTTTAGTTCTAGTACTGTCGCAGTTCTGCTCTAGTTCAATAAGTTTAAAGTTTAAAGGATCTATTGAAGGTCGAGTCTTTTTCTTTTTCCGAATTCCACATTTAAAATACTTTTCAGCTTGTTTTCTTAAATTGATATGCATAAGTACTTCCATGCTACTATAAATACATATGTATGCAGTAAATAAATATATTATATATATTGCATGAATAATCAAATACTTTTACATGTTTAAGTATGTGTGTACTTCCGTTTCCTTTTTTACACTTTGCCCACAAAACACGCAAAACAGTTGCATACACATCCTATTCATACATATAATTTTACGAGAGTTTGTATATGTGTATGCAAGTACTTGGCCAACCTATTAAAATGTAAACGCTGTCGTTAAATGTTTTAATAGAAACATGCACATAAATACACTAACATATGCACAAACTGACTAATTTTACCATGTACAACTAAACATATATAGGTTCTAGTTAGATATACATATATTCTTTTGTGTAACTATTCACTCTCTAATCATCGTCATCATCATCATCATCATCATCATTATTATTATTAGACTTTTGTATGAGCGAGATATATTCAGAGAGTTCACTGGAGGTGGTGTACGGAATTCAATAAATTTCCGCAAAATACAAACAACATCAACAAGTTTATGTCTAAGTTACATGTGTTAAACATGAATGATTGAAATTTAACTCGTAAATATAACACAAAACTATGAACGAAGGATGGGTTCTATGGAACAATTGTACGAATATCTATATGTGGATAATGTTTTGTAATCTTTTGAGCAATGGCGATTATTCTGTTTGAAATTAATTGACTATTGGGGTCAAATAAGAACAGTTATGCTTTTATCAAGATTTCGGTTGGTTGTTTATAGTCAAAAAGCTGTTTTGTATTAAACTAGTGAAAAAAAAATAGCAAAAAGCTAATTAGATATGGGAACATACATAAAACTAAATTTAAAATTTAGTTTTATTTTAATATACCCCTTAATCATCCTACTTTAGTAGGTTCTGCCCTACCATAATTTTTAGTATAGGTAATATTTCAAATGAAGCTTCAGCTTTTATTCAAATGGTTTTCATAAATTTCTCTCTCTTCTTTTAAATCCAAAATCCGCTAGAGGCTATAAGTAATTTACCTTAAACTTTTATTTATCTATTTTATATTTTAAAATGTTTAAGTTACGCTTTTATATGTTTTTTTTTATATATATATAAAGTGTCTTTAATACAAACATACATACTTATATAATCATGCATTTATATATTCATAATAAGAATGTTAATTATTTTGTAGTGTAGGAACCAATTTATAAAGAGAGATTGTATACGCCTTATAAATTTGTTCCTTCCTCCCACCTTAAATATGAGAAGTCAAAGAAAATGGATATTTAATTTGTTGACATTCAAAACAACATAAATATTCACATAAACTTATATAAATTTTCAACATATTTATATAAACTTTATTGACAAATGTACGTATATATGAATTTATGCTATTTTCGAAAATAAGTGAATTTTTATTTCATTGAGTTGTGGTTCAATTATATTAACTCATAAATTTGTGTTTGTTATAAGTAGAAAATTTAAGTTCTATTACATCATTGTATTGTCACAAAAAAAGTAAAATAAAAACAAAAAGAATAATGCCAATTATAACAACAAAGTGTGAGAGCAAAAAGAAAAACACACTCACACAATCACAAAAATGTATATAAAAATATAACAGAGCCTAACTGTACTGAATACATAACATACACATAAACAAAATTATCTATAAAAAGAAAATTTATCGAACATTTTCTATTAAAAGAAAATTTATCGAAAATTTTTCATTAAAAAAATTTCTATAAAAGAAAATTTATCGCAAATTTCCTATAAAAGAAAATTTATCGAAAATTTTTAATAAAGGAAAATTTTTCAAAAATTTTCTATAAAAGAAAATTTATCGAAAATTTTTTATAAAAGGAAATTATCGAAAATTTATCGACAATTTTCTGTAAAATTTAATTTATCGAAAATTTTCTATAAAAGAAAAATTTCAATGAAGAAAAATTTATCAAACAATTTTTATAAAAGAAAATTTATTGAAAGTTATAAGAAGATAACTTATCGAAAGGGTTAAAAAAAAAAGAATTATCGAAGGTAGGTAGGTAGGTAGAGAAAGGTTGCAAAGTACTCGGAAGAGTTCCTATGCATCCACTCGGAGACCTAGAGGTCCATTGTGAGAAAAAGTAGTAGTGGTGTTAAAGTGATTTAAGAAAGTAAAAGAATTAGAAAGCTGAGATCAAGAAAAGAACAGAAAAGAACAGATACCTAAGGCAGATGATAATTGACAGCATGCTCATTTAAAGGGTAAATCTGCTGAGAGTGCGCTGCATGATGTGGTGAGTTATATTGAACGTGGCCTACAGTATAGGGAGTATACCTTGGCTGCGTTCCTTGATATAGAAGGAGCTTTTAATAATATTAAGATTGAGGCTATTAGAGAATCACTAGAATCACTATGCGTTCAAAACTTCCTAATCGAATGGATTATCTTGATGCTGAATAGCAGAATGATTAATTCGAACTTGGGAGATGTATGCATAAGGAAGCTAGTGACCAGAAGGACTCCGCAAGGAGGAGTTCTCTCGCCCTTACTATGGTTCTTAGCCATCAATGTCATTCTAAGACAATTTGATACAAGAGTGCGGAAAATCGTTGCCTATGCTGATGACGTTGTTGTACTGATCACAGGAAAGTTTCTTTCCATCATCAGCGACGTCATGCAGTTTGAACTTAATGAATTATCCTCATGGGCTACTGTAAAGGTTTAGGGGCTAACCCGGAGAAAACGGTACCAGAAGGTACAAGATTGAGCAGATTAGGCTACCCGTACTAGGAGGAGTTGAACTTAAATTGGCTAACGAAGAAAAATATCTTGCAGTGCTTCTTGGAAGAGGAACCAACAGGAAAGGCTTAAAAGAGGTTTCAACGCCTACTACACATGAAGAAACTTCATAGGTAAGAATTGGAGCCTCAAACCGATTGTAGTAAATTGAATTTACACATCGGTAGTGAGACCAATTCTGGCGTATGGATGTCTAGTCTGGTGGGAGGCAATGAGAATAGGAAGTCGTAGGAATCTTTTGTCTACGGCCTAGAGAAGTGCTTCGATTGGCATCACAGGTGCCATAAGAAGCACACCTCAGACGGCACTTGACGTCATTCTGCGTCTCCTACCCGCTGAGGAGTTCGTGATAGCAATGGCTGCAAGGAGGCTGCTTAGACTTAGTGAACTAGGACTTATGGGATCAATCAGAATAGGACGTTCCAAACTTCTAAACGAAATCAACCTCGGTGGACATGCCCTGGCTCCCTCTGGGTCTACGGATTACATGAGTACGGTGGTTGATTTCGGGGAAAATCCTGCACTGATTATCCCAAATAGGGACCAATGGTCAGGTAAGGAGAAACTATTCAGTGGAGCATCGGTATTCACTGATGGATCCAAAATGGATATAGCCACTGGTGCGGGGTTTATCTGTTTGAGGAGAACGTCAGGGAATCCTGTAGGCTCTCGGATAGTTATGTGTTCCAGGCAGAAATTCTAGGTATTCTCAGGGCCACGGAATTGATAGCAAGGAACATCGAAGAGAATACATAGGTAACTCTGTATGTAGATAGCCAGACGGCGCTAAAGGCCCTGAAAGGATATTTTGTCAAGTCCAAGTTATTAGTGGCTGTAAGATGGCTCTTAGGAGATTGATGAGCAATTATCATATTAGACTCTGCTGGGCACCGGGTCATTGCGAGATAACTGGCAATGAGGTAGCTGATGAATTAGCTAAGAACTGCTCAGCTTTGGATGGTGCTGTAGGTGAAAGTGGTGTGAGACCACCTCTAGGCTTTTACTTCAAGTTGATTAGAGAATGGATTCGGGATAGAACCAATCTTGCATGGAATCGTAGAACGGACTGCAGATTATCAAAGGTCCTATGGCCTCAACTTGATACTGCAGATACAAATCTACAATTAGACATGAAAAGGAGAAACCTGAAAACTATGATAGGTATTCTAACAGGTTATTGTCCCATAGGGGGAATGACAGGGGATTGGCAGATAGGTTCCTCCGGTCTTTGCAGGATGTGAGAAGATAATGAGACGATAGAGACGGTGGAGCATATTATATGTCACTGTCCATGTCTACAACTAAGTAGGCAGAAATGGCTAGGCAGTCGATTCGTCGACAAATTGGATAGTAATCAAAGATCGATCTGGGTAGCTTGATAGGATACGTCATGGGAATAGGCTGGCTAAGATGGTGTTGTTGGCTTAGAGCGAACGAAATAGGGCGGTAGTATTTTTCCTTCTATCCAAGTCTTTTCAATCCAAATCTTTTCAATGCAGCGCACTCTCAGCAGATTTACCCTTTAAATGAGCATGCTGTCAATTATCGTCTGCCTTAGGTATCAAGATTACCTTAACCTCTCTCCACCTCCTTGGAATATATCACCCAATAAGACATACACTAAAAAGCTCTGTAAGAAGTGTTAGTGCCGTGTAGTTGATGTTCTGTAGCATGGCTGGAAAAATACCGTCTGGACCAGGTGAACCTTACAAAGGTGTGCACCGCCCATATTACCTTATCCATCGAGACTATGTCACCGACTACTTCACTAATTTCCCTATCAGATATACCTTCCGGGAATCTAAAGATTCGCCCTGCCTGTGTATCTGCTTCTAAGTTCCTACAGCCTGGAAAATGAGTTTCCATAAGTAAACTCAGAGACTCAGAGCAAGACTCCGTCCATGAGTTATCCGCGCTCTGAATATATCAAGGAGCACTTGGATCCTTCAATAAAATTCTCCTGAATCTGGATAACTCATTTACAAAGTCGATGGACTCACAGTAGTTCCTTCATGTGCTCTTCTTTGCTTTCTTTATGTCTGCCTTATACCTATTAAACCTTTCTCTATAGCTGTTCCAATCCTCACACTTACGAAAGTTTTCATAAAAAACAATTGAAAATTTTCTATAAAAATAAAGTTTATTGAAAATCTTCTATAAAAACTAAATTTATTCAAAATATTTGTATAAAAATAAAATTTATGGAACATATTCTATGTTCCTATAAAGAATTTTCTTTTAATTTTCTATAAAAAGGAAATATTCTATAAAAATAAAATTTATTGAAAATATTCGACAAAAGTAAAACTTATCTAAAGTTTTCTATTAAAGAAAATCATTAAAAAAAAAAAAACAAAAAAAACAAAAAACTAATCAAACATTTTTTTATATAACAAAAAATTTTATGGATTATATAATAAAAAAAAAAACATCGAAAATTTTCTATAAAAATAAAAATAAAAATTATCAAAAATTCTCTAGATAAAAAAAATAAAATATGAAAAAATGTCCATAAGAAGAAAATTTATCGATAACTTATTTAAAATTGAGTATAAAAAAATTATGAAAAAATGTGTGATAAAAGAAATTTTATTGAAACTTTTACATAAAAAGAAAACTTACTATAAGTAAAAAAAAATTATAAAAAACATAAATAAATAAAACCATAAAATGAATTTTCAAACAAATCTTTCCTTTTAACTTTTTTTTTTAAATTATTAGCTTCCGCAGATATTTTAAACTCTATATAATTTCTTTACCCCTAAGAGGAAATTTACTTGACTTTTTACTAGTGTATTTTGGTGTTTTTGCTTATAAAAATCGCATATAAAAGTAAGCTACCGTAACTGTGTATATGTATATTGTATAACCAAAACACATTTATCTTGATAAATATAACGTACACATACATAAGCAGCTACTCTACGTTATCACCAATAACAGCAACAACAAAACTACAATTACGTTAGTAAAATTATGAAAAAAGTAGCAACGTAAAATGCGAGTTTTGTCCCCTATGCTTAACAGAATGGTGGCCAAATCTCGATTAAACAATGCGTACACATACTCATTTTTGCATATGCAAACTCACAAGGATCTTATAGCAATTTCCCTGCAGTTCCGAAAGTGTACTATTATTCAGATATTGTTCTACAGTTTTTTTTTCTACTAAATAGTTTTAAAATATTCTCTATAGCTAATTGCTTAGAAAATTAACTAATAATTTGAAGGAATATTTATTAATATTTTTTAATAGGTTGGCTGGAGAGACAGACGGACGGACCAATTATTTAATGAAATACACAGTGACTAGAGGTGTTAATTGACTTCTCGTTCATCAGTCAAAAGTACACTGAAATTTTTATCTATATGAGTTGTAATGAAGCTTTCGTTACATAAAGAATTTACAATTTGAATTTTATGTTACAATTGAATTTATATAATTTAAGTTATTAAAATGTAATGAATTTAGTTTTGTTAAATTGTATGGAAGTAATTCTTTATTTGGAACTTAAGTTTTTTTTATGTGAAGAATGAAATCTGTTAATTATATAAGAGCACTTTTAGTTTAACATTTAAAGAGATATTAGTATAAGAGAACTTTACAGCAATTAACTAACTCACACACACGTTTTCAATAACTTTTTTGTAATATGTATTATATGGTTATCACTACTAAGCAGCTGGAGATCACTTTGTGGTCACAGTGTTTATCACTACCAGTTCAGTTGAGTTTTGGCTGTGCTTGCGTGCGGACAGCTAGTATAACTTTGTAATAGCTTTACTAGCAGCCATATGCGAGCGCGGTAAAACATAACTCAAGTATTAGTGTATGGGGCTACTACTGGAATTATACAGCCATAGTTCCCAGACACATTAGTTGTAGTGCACAGGGATTCTAATGGCCATAGGTCCCAGACGCAGTGGTGACTAACACACTAGGTAGGTAGGTAGGTAGAGAAGGCTTGCACAGCACTCAGAAGAGTGCTTGTGCATCCACTCGGAGACCAAGAGGTCCATTGTGAGTCCCTTCGTAAAGAATATAGAAAGAAACTACAGACGAGATATAGAAAAGAGCAGGAAGGAAAACACACTAACAAATCTTAAATTTTTCAATAAAAGCCTACCACTTCTTACTAGTCGAGAAGTCGGTGTTCAAGGACGTTGCGCGGTTGTCTAAGTTAATTGCTGGGTTAGTTATTTTTAAATATTCTGGAATTACAATTTTGTAAAAAGAAGTATTAAATAAAGTTTTGTGAATTGAAAAAGAAATACATATTAATCCTTTATTTCTTCCTGGAACCAAATGGGCATATCCAGGCAAAGATTGTTATAGAGTAAAAGCTTTATAGAAACTATGACAGCTTTGGCTAGCTGGAACTATGGGGTAATATTATTGCAAATTTTTGTCTGTCCTTCCGTCCGTCTTTGAGTTCAGTGTATGTATTTTTGTTTGTATGTATATTTTTGTTATTGTGGCTTTAAAAGTGGTTGGCTTGCCAATTTATAAACAGTTATTATGCTATAAACCACACAACTAACACACACACACAAACATATGTTTAATTTTACTCTTGTCACGTATTCGATTTTAACATTTGACTTTACGCAATATATGAATATGTATGAATATGCATAAATTTATTAGAATATCGTTATAACAACTACTATATATATTATATAACCTTCTAGTAATTAATACAAAACTGAAAATTTAATTACAAGATAATATTATTTAAAAGTTGTTTAATTATTATTATTTTTTATTAAACTTTAAAATGTTTAAACATTTAAAATGTGAATTGAAGTTGTAAAATATATAATTTACTGCAAAAATATTTAAGTAGAAAACTTTAAATAAAATTCAATCAAATTTATCTAAGCAGTTCACTATTAAAAATCGGCTAATTTAGATCAGCTATATAACATAATCTGAACTATTCTCTTTAAATTTGAATTTTTTTTAGATACAGTTTAATTTTTTTTAATTTAAATTATTTTAAAATTCTCTTACCATTATTTACCCTTTGATTTTAATTTCATAAAAATTATTTTATATAAGAGAAATATAAATTTATGATAAATTAGTTTTTTCAATTTCTCTCTACCTTTTATCCAACATTTGCCAATATTTGTCATGTTCAATTGATTTCAATGGCAGCCTACAACAGACATCATTTATCATTAAATAGGCAAAAAAATAAAGAAAAATTGCCTCTACAAGCATCATTTATAAACGTACATAGCGGATCAAAGGTTCCAAAACTAAGGGAAAAAAGTAATAATTCCCCTGGCCATATATTATTATTATGGCTGGACATGTTTTCCTATATATATATAGGGAAATATAAGACTAATGTTTTTTCGTCTGTGTTTTTTTTTTTTTTTTTGACAATTGTTTTATATGTATTTTTATGGCTTTATATTGTACATACATAGTTTCTCTTAATTCCGGACTATTCACAGGAGTTAGATGTAGGCTATAAAGCAAAAATAAAAATTGTCCTGTAGAAAACCAATTGAAAAACGTGTTTGGCATTTGAAAAAACATAATTCTATTTGAGCTTAGTAGAAATGTTACATTTTTGTCTATATATATATTATTTTTTTTTTTTTCATATATTTTTGTTTTATTTTTCTAATATGTTACCAGTCTAATCATACATCTATAGTTTTAGTATTTCTAGCATGTTACCTCCTGGTCATTTGAAAAAATATGGAAAAATTATAAAAAATATAACTAAAAGGAGAGTAAAACAAAAAAAAAAAAAAATGTTTTTAATGTAACATGTGTAACATAACTTTGCACTAACACATCTATGAACAATTCTCTATATATAAGGCTTTTAAATGAAATATGAATATTATTGCTTTTACGCGTTAATTCTACTTTCATACAATTTCATACACGCACCCTAAAATTATGCTTTACTTATACCTCTGTAAGTTTGTTCATTTGTTCATTAAGCCCCTAGATATATGCTTTGAAATTTAACTAGAATTTATATTTATTTATAACTTTAAGTAAAACAAATCATTTAAAAGCTAATAAATTTAAGTTTCTCAGTATGAAATATGATATTTATACAATTATTCTTTGAACTTTATTCTCTAAAACTCCTTAAGGTATACTATATATTTTTGTTTAATAATAGCCCTTTGTAGCATAATATTTATACATATACAATAGGGTGGCCCCGTTTGTATGGAGAGAAAATAAGATATCGATGTTCCCAACTAAAATGGTAATTTACCTCATTTTAAGATAGCGCTGCTCAAAATTTTCGTTTTGACGTTATCATTTCGTGTACAGGGTCAAAATGAAAAGGATTAGTTTTCAAGTTTTTCGAATTTTTTTATATTTTTGCCAAAGGAATACTATGTTAATTTCATATCGCGAAAAAGGCCATCGGAATGCGTATTTATTGACATAACAAAAATTTGAGACCAGTTCCAAATAAGTCCGAAATTTTGCAATTTTTCAGAAAAAAAAATTTAGATATTTCAATTTTTTACACATAAATATTTAAAAAAATTAGCCAAATAATTACAATGTAATCCTCTAGCAGTTATATTGAAACGGGGTTTTCCGCCTTTTTTAAACTAAAACTTGTTCGTATTTTATTGGAATTTTTCGAAACATATTTTCTTTGATATACAAATGTTTCTACATGAAAATAAATTAAATGAATTTAGCATCAAAATACGTGTATTTTTACAGGATTTTTAATTATAAATAACACTTCATACTTCTTTTAATAAACAATGAAATAAATTAAGTTTAACTTTAAACTTAATTTTAAGTATGAAGTGTTATATATCATTGAAAAGCTTATAAAAATACGCTTATTATTGTATTATTATTGCTGAATTCATTTCTCCTTATATAGAAACATTTATGTATGAAGGAAAATATGTTCTATTGTATTATTTTGTTTTATTTTTTTTTAATATTTATGAGTAAAAAATTTAAATATCCAAATTTTTTGTGAAAAATTGCTAGAGTTTGGACTAATTTGGAGCTAAATTCTAGTTATGTCATAAATAAAGGCTTCTCTTGAGATACCATATTTTCATTTTGTTCCTTTGGCAGAAATATGAAAAAACCCGAAAAAAGGACATTTTTCATATTGATCCAGCTCACAAAAGGATAACGTTAGGACGAAAATTTTTAGAAACGGTAACTTTAAATAAAGTGAATTTTAATTTGAGCTATCACCATCACATTACATTTTGGGGCCACCGTAATAAACATATGTATAATTGTTTTTACTTATAATTAAATGAAATTTGAGCTTCTATTGTAGTATAGATACTGAAAACAATAAAGTTTAATTTTGTAATAACAATTATTGCTGTAAAATAATATAATAACTGTAATGATGATAGTAATTATCATAATATTAAGTTTTTATACCCTACACCAACATAGGTAGGGAGAGTAATAGGGGTTTATGCTGTTGTTTGTAACACCCAAAAATATATACTTTAATTTACACCAATCGCCTTAGAACTACTTTCTGTGTCGATTTAACGATGTCCGTCCATCTGTATGTCCAAGTAAACCTTTTAAGTAAAATAATTAAATGAATGATGGTTTCATTATTTCTTTCAGCCCTCATAGAAATGTCTTTCCCGATTAGAGGTTTAATGATCATAAAACCTTTAAATATAGCTTTATTTTAATGAAATTTGGCAAATATAAGTTTTATCTAAACATATAAAGAATTTCGTGAAGATCGCTTCATAATTGGCCATAGCTCTCATACAAATCCCACTTCAGAAAATCACTTTAACGGGCATAAGTACCATACAAATGACTGTATCAGATTAATATTGGCATAAATCAATGTTACATAAATAAAAACCACAGTACCAAATTCTATGAGGACAGAACCATAATTAACCATAGCTCCTATATAAAGCCCATTTCCGGGAATCCCTCTAAAGTGCATAAATATCGTACTGCAATTCATACATATATTTAAAGAAATATAAACTACGCTTGCTTAGCACAATTGGCCATAGGTCCCATATAAGGCTCCTCTGCTATTTTTGATGCCCATACACAATGGTGTAGGGTATTATATGATCGAGCTTGACCGAGTATATATTTTATACTTGTTTTAAGCCTATTGACTTATGACAAATATATTTTGTTACAAAAATTATATACATAGTTATATATTTATATACATATGTAAATTAATATCTCTCATTAGTTGCCAGATTAACATAATTCAAAAATTTTAGTTATTATTTAGTTGATTTTATACCCATTAACCACATATTTTATATTTAGGTCTTTTAAAACGTAAAATACTCTTAGATTAAAAATAGTGAGAAGTAGCAAAGATACAGTCAGTTTTAAAATTATATAATCAGTAATATTTCAAAAATCCTAACTTGTAAGTTATGACATTTGTTTAAACAAAATATCAATTTACAATATTATTAATATTTATTCAGAAATTTCTAGACACACATGTTTATTTATTACGAATGTAAATAATATTTATTTAAATTAAATTTACTTAATAACAAAATAATTGTCTGTAAAATATTCTAGAAAATAAGTTAGGTATTTGACAGTAATTAGTAAAAAGTAGTTTGTTTAGAAAACCTTAATTTTTCAGAGGTTGATGTTTTTTTCTTATAAACCAATTTAGATGATTTAATTCTGATGAGTAGTTTCAACGTGAGAATGTATCCTACAGACTAACCGACAGACGGAAATTTTTAAATCAAGTTAGAACAAACAAACAACATAAAGATGGACCAAGAAAGCTAAAGTTATATGTATGCCTTTTCTCTATATAAATATAAATATAAATTATTTTCTAATTTTTGTGATACATACAAAATTAATATACATTTTTCTTTATAGAAACTTTTTAGATATTTTTGATAATTTTTCTAAATAAAAATATTTTTGAAAAATATATCAAATTAAATAGCACATGAAAATTCAAAATTGGTTATACATCAATTTGAAATCTATTGCTTGTAGTTAAAAGAAAACAAATGACAAAAATGTTGACCTCACCAGCTCCACTCATAACGACATGGCGCAGTAGCGCGAAGTTTGCAGTTCCTTGAAATTTTTAAATTCTTTGTAGTTTATATATATATATATATATATAAATTTCGACTTGTGAACTTAAAATTAATTTTTTTCCACAAAAACAAAATGATTCTTCACTAATAATTTAATTTTTACTCATTCCGATTTTTGCACTAAAACATATTTCTCAGTAGAATTAAAATTTTTCTTTAAATATTCGATTTTTTCTGAAAAAATTTAATTAATTTTTCTTATTTTTTTAATAAAAATTTGATCTTCGCTAAAAATTCAAATTAAATTTTTCATAAAAAAAATATCGATTGTTACTAAATAAAAAAAAAAAAATGATTTTTCATTAAAAACAAGTAATAAAGATATAGTCGGTCTAGCCCGACCAGATAATACCCCACACCATTTTATATGTCCATCAAAATTTGCGGAGGGGTCTTGTATTAGACATGTGGCAAATTGTGGACCGTTACTTTTACTAAGTGTAAAATAAAATATAAGAATACAGTATAAATGTAATAGATACTAACATTTATATGAATTTATGCACTTTAGGGTAACTGCCGAAAGTGGGCTTATATGGCAGCTATGGTAAATTATGGAGCGATCCTCATAAAACTTGTCACTATGATTTCTGCTTATATAAAATTTATTTGCGTCAAACATAAACTTGATACTAACATGTGCATGTAATTTATGCACGTTAAAGTAATTTTTGGAAGAGGTTTTTATATGGTAGCTATGGTCAATTATGGATCGATCTTCATGAAATTTGGCACAAATTGGTACTTATACAAAACTTTCTTACACCGAATTTCATTAAAATATTGCTATATTTAAGGCATTTCCTATTCCGGGAGGACATTTGTCTGGGGGCTAGATGAAATAATGGACCGATCATAACCAATTTCAACACGCTTCGTCCTTGTGTCATGAAAGTTCTACGTGTACTTTGTGCACAAGGTTTACATAGACAGCCAGACGTCCAGCCAGCAAGACGGACGGACAGACAACGTTAGATCGACTATAAAAGTGGTTCTAAGTCGATTGGTATACTTTTAGATGGGTGATGGATGATTTTTTCTGTGCGTTACAAACATCAGCACAAACGCATAATACCCCAACCATATATGGTGTTGTGGGGTATGAAAAGAGTTGAGTAGTAGTTTCCAAGGTCTTAACAAAATATCCTGGGCTTAAAAAGTACAAAGCTCTGATAATTTTTCTAAAAAAAATATTGTCCAAGAATGTGAATGTGTTTTGCAGAATTTTCAAAACTTTCTGAAATGTTGTTTTATATGGGTAATAGTCAAGCAAACGTTTCCCTTATTCAGTAAATTTTATGTTACCTTAGACTCGATAAAACTCTGACAATTATATTATACTATGCGACAATTTTTGGGTCATCAAATATTGCCTCAATGGTTGCAATGCGAAATCAGATTTATAAAATCTTCAAAGGATTTTGCAAAGTTAGTTCGATTTTTTTGACTCTAAAACTTTAAATACTTTTGAGCACTTTCTTCATTATGTGTGTAAATAAAAAACATTTAAATTAGTGAATTTCAATATGGATAGTTATAGTTTTATTGAATGTAAAACTTATTATTATGAAATTATTATGAAAGATTTTTATTAAATGCACCCTTTTCCGCCCACTTTTCTTAATAATATCATTTGCAATATATGAGTAGTCACACTATTCAGTCGATTTAACTGATATTTGGCATATATATATATATATCGTCCATGTTTCGAAAGAAAATATAAGATATAATATTAATAAAAATGCCACACCCACTTTTTGTAAAAAATTGTTGTTTTGAAAGTTCAAAGGAAATTTAGCACAAATATCAAGTATTTTGTGAAAAAAACTTAAACAAAATTTTATTGAATTTTGAAATTTGCTTACTAAGAAGCAAAGCAACAATCTTCTAAAAAAAAAGTGAAGGTGGCACGCAGCTAAAACCTCCTTCAAGAGTATACATATGCGCCAAGTTTAATTTTAGTCATCGGTTCAGTAGTTTAAATATAAGTTCAAGTTAAATAAAGTAAAGAATATTCTGACAAAAAGGAGTTTTAAAAGAAAGTGGCATCCAGTGAAAATCTAATATAATAATGCAAGTAATCTATTAAAAAACAACTACAATAATAGCATTATTTACATTTTTTTTATTTCCAATCCTATTGTAAAAAGGGATCCGAAAAATTCGAACATTATTTTAAAAACCCTTTGGATATTTTGCTAAACTACTGGTACGCTTTTATCTTGCTTTGGAATTATTTTAGAAATTTTTTCTTGTTGCACTGTATTATCTTTAAAAATATTATTATTTTTTTTTTAATTCCCTGACCAGCGCACAGTTTCACATTTAGCCGAATTAGAATGATAAAAATACAAAAGCAAGAACTTTGTAATTGAAATATATTTTTTTTGTGTATTAACTAGTAAATATGTGATTTTGTTACGATTTTTTTTTTTGCTATTCATAGACAAAAAAAGAAATTCACATGAAAAAATAGGAATCACAATAATTATCATTTTAAAGTACCAAAAACTCTATCTTTTACATACCAACCCATTTTTTTATAGCATGCAATAGAAATGTATCTCAAGGTATGAGTCTATGAGAGAGATCACATTGTTTATTAAATAGAGTAAAAGACGTCGATGACAAAGGAATTTGGGTCCGGTTGATGTTTGTTTTTTTTAATATAGATTCTCTTTTATCTGCTTTGAAACAAATAATTAGCATCTTAACAATTTAATTGGTAAAAAAAGTTAAATGAACAGTCAGTAAACCTTAACAAAATCAAAACTATAATAATTTAATAAAGTATTTTAAAACTCCAATATATAAGTGATATAATTAAAAGTATTAAGCCTTTTCTTATAAATCTATAATTATATTATCGATTTTCCATTAAGTGAGAAGGTAATGAATCAAAGAAATATATGTACATAAAATTTTCCAAACTTTATCCCTAGGATATTGAATTTGACCACATAGTCCAAACTCTGGCAAAATTATTCAAATTTTTGCCCAAGAATTAAATATAATATCATCGTGAAAATTATAAATTCATCTCGAATATTTCCGATAAAGTGCTGATTATTTGATTTTCTTAATTGGGAGTTGGCCAAACGAAATAACAGAGAACTTTCCGTTTCCCCTTTTAAAGTCTCATATGCGAGCTCAAGGGCTCTTTAAAACGTAACTGGGAGTACCCTAAAAAGACGAATCAGTCTTCTATTTTCAACGCTAAGTAGAAAAAAAATCTATTATTATTTTACTAAGAATGTATGTATTTCTTTTGAAATAAAATTTAACATACCTTCGCAGCAAAAACTTTGCTTTCCTGGTAAGTTAGCAGGTATAATTGGAAACCAAAATAAACTACTTATTTTTTGCCTGAATAACTAGATATTTTTGTTCGAGTTGTCCACAAATTCATGTAGTTATTTTTTGACTCTAGGGGTACTCAAAAATATATACCTAAACAAAAATAAAAAAAAAACAAACAAAAAAATTTTGCCGTCAGTGAGACTCGAACTTGGACACAAACTAACCATTCGTTTTTAATGACTAACGTCTTACTCAGTACACCATCTTTCACATAGCATCCTAAGCGACAAAAACTCTATTTAGTTTAAAATATCTTTTTAGACATTTTATTATAAAAAACTAACAACTTCAGAATGGGGATGAATCAACAACCTTCTGATTGTTAATCCGGCGCTCTAGCCAACTCATCCACGTGATTGCAGTATTACTGTGCTATTATACTATTGAGTATTTATTTATGTCATACAAAGTAGGCAAATAATAATGACCCCTCGTTACGAAGAAACTACTTCAATAAGTAGTTAGCATTACCGAAAACCAAGAAGTTTTTGCTGGGTCAGTACACCATCTTGCACTTAATTTTCTAAGTGACAAAAATCTTTTTTTGTATAAAATATCTTTTTAGAGATTTTATTATAAAAAAAAAACAAACAGCATCAGAATGGGGTTGAACCAACAACCTTCTGGTTGCTAATCCAGCGCTCTAGCCAACTCATCCACATGATTGCAATATTACTGTGCTATTATACTAATGAGTACTTATTTATGTAATACCGAGTAGGCAAATAATAACAACGTCTCAATACCAAGAAACTACCTTAATAAGTAGTTGTCATTTCCAAAAACCAAAAATTTTTTTCTGGGTATTATTTTTAATGATATATGTATGACTTTCTGTTTACTTCATTTTTTCCAAACTTGTTTTATATGTATTTTTTTTTTTTTTTTTAATTTCTTTATTACATATTTTTTCATGTTTTAATTATTTTTGCTTTAAGTACATATATAATTACATTTAGTTTATCACTAAAAACATTTTATATTTGAATTTTTGAAAAGAAAAATACATCTTTAAATTTTCCATTAAGCGGGGAAGGGAAGGATAGCCAATAAAGAAATGTCAATATAAATAAATAATTATGTCAATATTAGGGACAGAAATAAAATTAAGGGTATAGGTTTTTCTGTCATGGTGCCTAGCAATCTATAAGCTAGAAGGGAGAGCAAATTATACCCCCAATTGGCGAAACACCTGACCATCGCATTATTTTTAAAACTTTAAAACTTTTTTTTTCATACTTTTAAATACACTCTTTGGTATTATAAAGGCTAAAAGTATATTATATGTTACCTGTTCTTTTACTGGATTAAGAACCAATATACCATTATCTGAGCTAGTCTAATGCCCTCTTAACTTTGAAAGAAAATCCAAATTATATTATTTCATTATTTTTGGAATACACATACAACGCCTAACAATATATTATAGAAAAAATACTTAGAATATTAGAAAATGTCCATAGCGCGAAATATAAATTTTCCAAGTTGCTACTTTTAAAAGTATTTAAATTTTATTTACATTTTTTGTGAAAAAGTATATTAATTTTAACTCCATATATCTCAGTAAATACTATAGATATCGATATAATTTGTTTGATATGCAATAATAAAGGTATACAAATCATATTACTATAAATTTTTTACATAAAAATTCAATATTGAAAACAAAAAAATACTTATTAAAAGAAATTCTAATATCAAAAAATATATAATTTTATGGAAATTATATTTTTAATGGACTAGAACTACAAAGTTCAACCGAGTTCCAATTTAAAAATACAAATAGTACATAGAGTATTAATTGTTTTAATAAAATTTATAAAATATGTCCGAAATTTAAACCAAAAAAATAGTATGAGAATGGCAGTAATTCTACTCACCCATTTTTAGTGTGAATATCTACTAACATAATATACAATTTCAGTAGAATATCTGCAAAACTGGCTTTATGTCGTTTGTAAAATTCAACACTGTGCAGAGCATTGAATAAGTTTTTTTTTATATTTTTTATAATTTAAACTACTACAGCCAGAGATATAACGACTACATTCGTATCAATTTTGTATCAAGTAAAACCGTATTGGTTTTAACTTGACAACATATCAGTGTCAAATTGTAAAGTAACATATTGTAATACGTGTTTCCAGAAGTTGTCCATTTGGCAACAACCATTGTGGATTTTGCATCGAAATATCTCACTTAGGGTAAATTACCCTAAATATATTAATTCAATCAATAAAAAGTAAATCAATAAAAGTAAAATAAATATTTGTCTGTGTAAAACACGATCAGACCCAAAATAGAAAACTAGAATAATTTTAAATCACGTAGAGAATTCATAAATTCTAAAAACAATATAAATTATATAAAATAAATGGGGGTTTGTGGATTCGATTCCCACCAGAGACTCTGGTTTGTTTCACTACAGCGAGCACATGGTCTTCGTTACCCCCACTCGTTAGGATTAGAATATAACTTGTAATTAGTAAACAAATACATAAATAAATATAAAATGAAATTTTTAACTTTTAATCATTTCATGTTTAATCGGTCAATTTAATAATAATCGATTTAATAATAATTAGAAATATTATAAGATTATGAGGTTTATTTTCAAAATAATCAATAAAGCTTTTTATTAAATGTTATAAATTCTTATTTATTTGTAATTTATTTTTTAATGCCTTAGGCTATTTTTCTTTTCATGACTGTAATGACATTAATTTACTTTATAAAGGAATATGTACTTAAATTTACATACTAATAAAGTTATTTATTCACACATTATTACATTTCCATTTATACAAATTTATGTAAGTATGTTTAAATGTATAAATGTCTAATCATATTAAGACAAGAATTTTATTACATGCTGTATAAACATTACAATAGAGTTTATTGAATTTAAATTTAATTTTTTTAAGGAAAATTTTAGAATCATTTTTATCTTCTTACTTGTTTAGTGTTTTAAAGGATTATATAATACACGCACACACACATATATATGCATTCAATCACACACACAAAGCTATAAATACAAACACATTTCTGTAAATATTGGCCTTTTTGTTTAAAAATCAAAGCTTAAAGTTTTCATTACAAATTAGTATCATTCCTTTAAAAAGTCAACACATGACAAACATACAAACAAACTAACTTGACAAAGAGAAAACAAATCATAAAGCATAAAGAGAGAGAGAGAGATAGAGAGTGAAGGAGATTTGTGAGTATAGGCTAATTTAAATATGGAAATATAAACTTCAAGTGTTGTATAGCACAGATGATGACATTTGTCATTAGTTGTGTTAAGGAATATCCTTAACAATATCCCTTACAAATACAAACACACACATACATATACTCTTAAATATAAACACTTTTGTTTACACATTAGTTTTACTTGTTGTCAGTTTGAGTTTTTAGTTTTATTTGGCTTGTTTTTAGGCCTTTGGCTATGAGTGCGTTTGGATATATGTGTGTAAGTTTGTTTGATGCCTGGTGTATGTGTAAGTTATAAATAATTAACCATAGCATACTTTGAGGCTATCTAACAAAGATTTAAATTTAGCTATAAAGTTTTTATTAAAGAAAGTATACTAAAATTGTTTTTATTTAAGAGGATAACTTTCTTTAAATTAAGTTAATTTTTGGGGATAAATTTAAACCTTAATATATTTTTTGTTTTGAAGATATTACAGTTTATCGATTTCAATATCATTTTGACACTTTTATTAATGTGCAAAAAATTGCTTTAAAATTTTTGTTGAAACAAAAAACCCTTTGGTTTTTTTCTCCCTTTTTTATTTCTTGCAAATTTTTGGCAAAATAAACATATTGTAGCAGTGAATAATTGACCAACCACCCATATGCCACATATCATTGGAAATTGTTTAACAGCTGTTGATAGTTTTTTTCTCTGTATCCTTTTTTTTGTAGGAAACGGTTCGGCTTTAAAATAAAACTAAAAAAAATCGACACAATAAAATAACAATTTTCTGCAATATGTATATTTTTCTGAATTTTTTTCTTTTTTTTAATTTTTTGAGCGAAATGCCATTTTTATATAGAATTCTATTTTTTTTTTGCGTCATGTCTACAATTTGCATAAATGCCACTTTCGTTCATTTCACAAATTATACCCATACAACCGCAAATAATGGTTTAAAATATACAAAGTTTCATCCCAAAAATAAATATATACCTAGTCATTGAGAAGGACAGATAGACAGATGGACAGACAGGTAGACGGACGGACTAATAAACGGAATGACAGACATTTATATATCTATAAATAAAAAATATACAATTTGTTTACTTACTATTTAAAGAGGATGATGGTCCCATTGAACCATGTAGTGAACCTCCAGCCACTATAACACCATTACCACTGACAACGGTACCTTTGTTGCCGTTTGTTGTAATAGAGGTTTTTGTAATGTGATGATGCATGCCGTTGGCAACATTTGTGCCAATTTGTTGCGGTATTATGATTTTATTTGTGGAGTCCCCCGCTCTTGCCGATAGCAGTAGGAGGGCCCCAATTATATACCAGGGGCCCATCAACTCAATACTTTTTGCTTTTGTTTTTCTGGCTGAAGCTGCTTGTGATGCTGCTGTTGGTGATGTTGCCGTTGTTCTTGTTGTTGTTTTTGTTGCAGTTGTATATTTTTGATACCGACAAATGCAAACAACCATATACCACCATAAATGTTGCAATTTTGCAACAACAACATTATTTTCGTACGCCAGCGAAAAAAATTTTTCGAAAAAAAAAATATAAAACTTTAAATGAAAAAAAAATAACAGCTTATACCGTGTTATATATTTTGTTGCATGGTGTTGTATTACTTTAGCAAAATGTCATTTAGTTTTTTTTTACTTAACGCTTTTCCATATATTTGTTAAAGTTTTATCTCGTAACACCTAGACCCTAGAAAAACAAATAAACATAATAATTTAAAGCATACTTTTAGGTACAATTTCATAAATTCTTTTATATTTAATATCAACCATAATTTAACAAGTTTTTATCCACAAGTACAAATTTAAAACAAATACCAGAGATTTTTAACATACAAACACATGATAACTATAAAATACTACTAAAGGAAGTTGCAAGTCCTTATAAAATCCTATGGTTTAACCCCTTAGAGGCTTATTAAAGTACGTGTTTCTATGACAAAACTACTTTTAGTTTATACTCTTAACAATAGTTTTGGGAACATTTTCGTATTGCCATTGTTGTTGTGGTTGTTTAAAATTCAATAATGTTCATTCCTTAAAATCCCCTAGAAAATATATTTCCTTATACAAACATATGTTTTTTTTTAACAAAAAAAAAAAAAATAAAATAATCATAAGGATTTGTGTGGAAATTTTTAACTTCATATTTGTTCGTTTTATTTGCAATTTTGCTGAAAATATTTACTCGTTTGTTTGCTTTTTTTCTCTTAACTTAAAGTAAAGAAAACAAAGACAAACTTTTGTGTTATTCATTTTGTTATTTGTTGGATTTGTCATACATAGTTACTGAAAATATTTGCATCTTTATCTTAAAAGGATATGGCAAATGTTGCAGTGTATGTTTGTGTGAGAGAAAACATGAGTATGTAAATGCATTAAAATGCCAACAAATGACAAATTTAATATAAAAAAATAAGATAAATTGTTTAAGAGGTAAAGTTCGACCAGCTGATGCTTTAAATTGGCATAATTTGAAATTTTTAAAAGAAATAAAAAATTTATATAACAAAAAAGCTAACAATTCGAAGAACGAAAATACAGTTTTAAAACAATGCACACTGGGCCACGATCACTGAATTTTGCCCATAATTAGAATACTTGGTTTATGTAAAAAAATAAATATCACATACAAAAGTTTTTGGGGACTCTGTATACGCCCTCGATTGCTGAACTTTCGCCATAATTAGAATATTTGGATCACTTAAAAAATAAATATCACATAGAAGATTCTTGGGGAAGCAGATTACGATTCCGCAATAAACAAATTCTAAATTCAAAATGGCGTATCCAATATGGCGGTCAAAGAAATTTTTTATTACTTAACGAAATTTCAAATAATAACACTTGTCAGATTTCTAGTCACTGAGTGTGAATTTGTTTTTTGATTTTGCAAATTCGGAAAGAAAGAAGCAATACGACGGATTATAAGAAGCTGAAAGGATTTTATTTAACAATTTAAAAATGTTTTTATTTAATCAGATTAACGCCATATTGGATACGCTATTTTATATTCTTAACATTTTATGTAAACAATAGTAATCGACATTGACTATATATTAGAGCAGGTAGGTCTCCATACAAAAAAAAAAGTTTTGCCCTCTAGAATGAAATAACTGCATTTTCAAAATTGCAAAATTATATATTTTTTTTTTTGTTTTTGCCACGCGCCAAAAAGTAGCCCTTTTTGTTTTTTAAGTTTAGCGTCACTATTTCAATTCCGATCATAGCATATGGTATATCGTTGTTAATGGTTTGTGAACAGTTTCCTTTTTAATATTTATTACTTAGGAATGCTAAAGTTAATAGTTTTAAAATTTATTTATGAAATTATTTATGAAAATAATCTTTCATACTTTTCTTATGAAAATAATTTACTTATGAAAAATAAATTGTGGGGAAGGATCCGAGATACCAGAAGTAACTTCTGGAATTTGATATCGGATCAAAAAGTCACCAAAGAGAAAAATGCCATTAATAGCGATATGCCATATCTGACTAAAAATGGTGACTTAAAATTCTAGGGGATGACTGGCAAAAAAACTTTTTTTTTGTATGGAGACCTATCCGCTCTAATATATAGTTTACATAAAATGTTAAGAATAAATAGAATAAAAATGGCGAGTCCAATATGGCGTTAATTTGGAAATAAATTTTTTGATTAATATAAAAATATCTTTCAATTATAGAGCTCTTTTCATCAATCGTAAATTAAAAAAAAAATATAATAATACAAAAATTATAACAAATTGTTGCCGCCATATTGTATCGCCATTTAATTTTTTCTTGTTATATCTGAAAGCATCAAAAAATTAATATAACAATAAATTTTTTTTATTTTCTTAATTTATATAAAAAAAAAAAAAACACACAATTTTTTACAGTATGAATGAGTGAATGAGGTTTGAAGAGATTTTTTAATTAAAGGACTATAGCTTACGTATTTACGAACTGTCGTAAAAGGTTGCAAAAACTTAAGTAGAAAAGACCTCAAAGAATCCACCAATCTTATTACTATCAAAATATACCTTAGCACTGTTTGGCCCTAGGCTTTGAAAATTCATGATTTTGGAGAAAAGTCATTGCTTTTATATGAAATTGCTTAATAATAACCCAATTTGTTATTTTATTTAGATAACTATTTCCACTCCTTTAACCTGAAACCATTTCCCTAAACCGTTTTGTATATTTATGTATTATATACACTATTTATAATAAATAAAAAATTTCAGCAAAAATATGATATTTTGACTTTGACCCCTTATTATTAAGAAATGGTAAGCCGCATTAATATAAAAATTTATAGGCATTATGACTCCAGATTACAAATCTGTATAAATTTTTTCCCTTTACCTGAACTGGACATCGATCCCAGATTACAATGATAACTTTGAGTAAAATATTTTAGAATATATATTTATAAAAAAAATTATATAAAATAAATGTTTCAATTTTTTAAAAATATTTTGATAAAAATATCTTTGTATTCCACAGCAACTAATAAAAATATTTTGCAATTTTTTAAATGTCTTTATTTATAATTTAGTTTCTTGTCCAAGATTTAATTATCGTTTTAGTGACTTTATTTTTCTCATTCCATTTCTAAAAATTCCCAGCAAAAACTTTTTGGTTTTCGGTAATAACAACTACTTATTATAGTAGTTTCTTGGTAATGAGGCGTCATTATTATTTGCCTACTCTGCATTATATTAATAAGTACTCAGCAGTATAATAGCACAGTAATACTGCAATCACGTGGATGAGTTGGCTAGAGCGCCGGATTAACCACCAGAAAGTTGTTGGTTCAACCCAATTCTGAAGCTATTAGTTTTTTATAACAAAATGTCTAAAAAGATATTTTAAACTAAATGGAGTTTTTGTCGCTTAGGATGTTATGTTCTAGATGGTGTATTGACTAAGAAGTTAATCAGTAAAAACGAATGGTTAGTGTGTGTCCAAGTTCGAGTCTCACTGACAGCAAAATTTTTTTGTATTTTTTTTTATTTTTGTTTTCGTTTGGGTACATATTTTTGAGTACTCCTAGAGTCAAAAAATAACTACATGAATTTGTGGACAAGTCGAACAAAAATAACTATGTATTCAGGCAAAAAATAAGTGGTTTATTTTTGTTTCCAATTATACCTGTTAGCTTACCAGGAAAGCAAAGTTTTTGCTGGATTATTTTAAATCTTACCCGCTTCTTTAAAAGAATAAAAGAACTTTTCCTCGTAAATTTTATTATTTCAATTACTCTTAAATCTTTCTCCTAACTAAAAAATAAAATCTTTAGCAGATTATAAAGCATAAAATTAATGTATTCTCAATATGTTACAAATTAAAACTCAATTAAATGTTCTCGTTATTTTTATAAGAGTTAAAATTTTATTAGTATTAGTATCATTCATATTCTGATGAGATTTTAAACTTAATTAATGAACGCATGAAGTCGTTCGTTTGTGTAGAAAAAGGAGCAAACAAATACATACATATACATATGTACATACAGTATAAACTCGATAATCCGGATTATTCGATAAGCCGGACAGCATATTTAAGCTCATTACCAGGGAAACCACAAATATGCTCTAAAAAAAGGGTTTTATGCGTATTAAATATGCAATAAAAGAAAAACGAAACATATGCTTTAAAAACGCGAAAAAATGCACTTAAAAAACAAAACAACTTATTATAATTTTGTAACACTAATTGTGTTTTATTAAAACAAAGTGTTTTATTAATATTTTAATGTTACGGAATAAGGCAAAACTGAAATTAGTCAACTGTGTCGAAATTTTATTCCACATTTCTTATCATATCATATAAAAATGTTATTGATCTTCCATTGGCTTGCCCATCTAATTCTAGAGATTATAATTAGTTCAGAAATTGTCACATATGTATATTATTTTTAAAACATTCCCCTATATTACATTTTAAAAATAGCTTTAATGAAGATCAATTAAAAATGGTTTAAAAAAGATTAACTAATATACTACTAAACCTTAAATCTTGTTGCTATAATTCAAGCTCGTCTGTGATAAAATGATAACCACAAAAGTTAATTTTAAGTACGAGTACTAACCCCCGTATTTACAAAAAACTTTTAAATTTAAAATGTCTTTTTAATCAAATTTTTCATAAAAAATTTTGTCTCTAAAAAGTATTTTAAATTTAAAATTGATTTGTGAATAAGGGTAAATGATTTTTTTTTTTTTTTATAAAATCAAATTTTAAAAACAGTCCTTGAATTATAAAAATATGCTCTAAAAGGGTTAAATATGCTTTAAAAATAACAAAATATGGGGTTAAGGGTAAAATATGCAAAAATATGCACTTACAAATTGATGCCAAAATGTTTTATTTGTTCTAAAACGTATATATAAATATTTTATCGATGGCTTCATTCAATGTCCAGGAAAGAAAATGCATATGCTATTGCATATTTGTCATTACGTACTCTGTAACCCGGATTGGTTGCAATTATTTAATCTGGATTGTTTTCATTTTTAATTTTTTTTTTTTATTTAAGCAAAATAATATGAAAATGTTTCGAATTCTTATTGCTTAGAAGAAAACTTTTGTTACCGCAATAATCATATTCGTATTGCGGAAGTTTCCCCCATCGGGAGAGATTGTACGTCACACAATCTCTCCGCAATATTACTAGATCATTTATGTGAAAAAAGAAGATACTGCTAAATAATCTTTTAGAAGATATAATAAATATATAGGAAAATTATCAGTACATCAATCTAAAAATAATATAATAAAGAACATTTTTACATTTTGTAAAGCATGCAAATAAATTTTAACATCATTAAGCACGTAAAACTAAAACGCTCACATAAAATATAAATTTTTTGCTAAAAGACAAACAAATTTCAGAGGTGATAAGGAAGTCCAGAGGAAAATTTACAAAAATTTGCAAAATAGTATCACATTATAAATGTGTTACGTTAATAATCAGCTTGAGAGTCAATTTAACTCTGTCCGCCTGTGTGGGTACACAGAAAATTTATTACTAAATTTATAAATTTATAAATCTATTACTAAATTTATAAACTCAACAAACAAAACACTTCGTTTTAATAAAACAGAATTAGTGTTACAAAATTTTTGTTTTAATTATTGTTAAAGATTTGTTAAAACAGTTTGTAGTTTAAATTTTAAAAGTAGTCTCACTGCACAGAAGAGATGTTCGTTACTATCTAACGATATATTTCCCGGTATCTGCTGACATTAAGACTACTCAAGAGATGGCTCACATCACATGCAGTATAATAAATAATTCATTACATTACGTACACTTCCTTATTTAATAAAAATATTTTTTAAATTATTAATTTATGTAATTTTGCAGTAAAGAAATTTCCTGAAACATTTGAAATTGTATTGTTTATTATTATTATTTGCGATGATACGCTTCAGTTAATTTTTTAACCGAATCAATTAATACTATAATTAATTTTACAAACGAAATTCCAAACAAAATTATAATTTATTTAATTAAAAAGATTTTTTTAAGTCAATTATTTCCACTTAATTAATATTATCATTTTGATGACTGGCGCAAAACCAAACATTATTTTAATTGATATAAGCAATTTCCTAATTGAAATCTATGCTTATTTTCTTCTGTGTAATATTCAAAAGTATTGCATAATGTTAAAAAACTCTTGAGGAAAGATGAATGAGAAAGTAATTAAAAGCAGTTGGAAAGGACTATTTACCGAGAAATGTGAGTCTGAAGATGATATACCCTTGTCCACATTACAATAAAGAATTAATATTGAGGAAACTGTTGTAGAGAGAAACATAGCATTTTTGTTGCACAAAAAAAAAAAATATGTTATTAAAGGATTTATCAAAGATAAAAACTATTCCAATTACTTTTTTAATTGTATCAATTTTTCAATTTATCGAAATTCAAATTTGCAAGTATTTTTTAATAAAAACAAAACAATTTATCGTCATTCAATTATTTTTCTTATTGTATCAATTAATAAATTAATCAAATATAAATAAAAATAAGTGATAATTTAAATAATTAAATATACAATTCTTCTCATAAGTTAAATTTAAATTAATAAAATAACTGAATATATATTATTCGTAATTCGAATTGGATTTAAAATTTTTCTATGTAAAATTTGAATTTAGTTGTTAGAATTCTTTGATTTTGAGTAATTTTTTTTAATTACAAAAATATTTTTATATTCTGATTAATAATTTAATTGAATTTTTTACAAAAATATTTCTTTCTGTGTGGATATTTTTGAAAACTCATTTGAGGTATTGCCAGGTGGTAAAAAAAGAGGCTAAAATTCAAATTTGTTAGTAATTTTTAATAAAAATTAAACAATTTATCGGGTTTCAATTTTTTTCTTATTGTATCAATTAATAAATTAATGAAATATAAATGAAAATAAGTGATAATTTAAATAATTAAATATAAATGTTTTTCATAGGTTGAATTTCAATTAATAAAATAACTGAATATGTATTATTCGAAATTCGAATTGGATTTTAAATTATTCTATGTAAAATTTGAATTTAGTTTGTTAGAATGCTTTGATTCTAACAAATCAAATTCAAATTTTTAAATACAAAATTATTTTTAAATTCTGATTAATAATTTAATTTGAATTTTTTACAAAAATATTTTTTTCTGTGTGGATATTTTTAAAAACTCATTTGCGGTAAACATGAATAGCAGTGTTGCCAGGAGGTGAGAAAAAAAGAGGCTAAATTGGACTTTAAAAAAACTCAGGAAAGGCTAAATGCTCCAAGAAATGAAACCAAAAGAAAATATAATATATTTTTTATTTAAAAAGTTTTTTTTTCTCATTAGTTTTTGAAACTTTTTTTAAAAATATTGTTCAATTTTATAAATAAAACATAGAACGGCTATTAAAAATATGATCCAATGAATAATTGCCCACAAAATTCCTATATAAATTTGGATTACATTTCAGGTGAAAAAAGACCTAATATTTTGAATTGATTTTTGGTAATTTTGATATCCTTTTTGATTAATCATTTCATTTGATTTGATTGACTTTTAGCTTTTATAAGATATTTTTTAATTATAAAGAATTTCTATGGTTAATGAAGTTTATTAAAAAATAATTATAATAACTGATTAAGTAAGTCCATAAAATGAGATAAGTTATATTCGATTTGGAGAATAAGGCGCCACAGGCGAAAATTTTTGTTAAATATAAATAATCTCAATTTTTTGTGTGAATTAATATACAAAAATCCTTAAATGGATGATTCTGTAAAAACGAAATTAGTAGAAGCAAATAAGAAATTATTTTTTTCTTTGTTGAAATATTAAAATTTTAGCCTTTTTATGGCAATTTTAAGAATCAAAAAAGGCTAGAAAAAAGCTAGTAGGTAAAATGAGAATATTGAGGTTAAAAGCAAAATAAAAAGGCTAAACTGGCAACACTGATGAATAGTAAAAAAGTTGAAGAGTGGATCAATGATAATCTAGAAATTTGCAATATAAAAATTTCTTCTGAAAATGATAAATCGAAGGATGCCATTAAGAGTTTAGAAACATCTATAGAATGGGCGGAATAAAATAATATGGATCTGGATAAGATATTAGTACTCCATGAATTGCGAGAGATTGCCATAGAAAAAAGTTTAAATAAATTACGTCAAACAACAGTGTGCCACTTCTTCTATAAAATAAATAAATTAATTAATATAATAAGGAATCAAAAGTATGCAACAACACTTTTAATTCCTTATTATATTAAACGAATTATATTCCTCATTTTATTGAATGTATTTTGTGTTATGTTTGCATTGAATATTAAATCATTTTGTATATTTGTAATAATAGAAGCACCAAAACATTTTTTAGTTAAAAAGAAATAAGGGAAAAAACATCACGATAATCCGGTTAATTCGGTAATCCGAATAGGGGTGTGCAATCAATTATCCGGGTTATCGAGTTTACACTGTATTGAAAAAAAGGAATAATGGTACTATTTTCTCTATTTCCTATATAAGAGACTTTAATGCTACTTTTATCTACACATGCTGCAATATGTATTAAAATGTGTTTGTGTTTTTCTTTTATTGCTCTACATTTATTCATACCATCATCATTTGACACACATCACCATGATTTTACTTAGCAAGTAAAATATATGTGTGTGTGTGTTTGAAAGACTTTTTTTTGGAGAAATAATTGCAGGCAATACTACAGCAGTGGTGGTACTGAAAACATATTGACTTTGGTAACAATGCCTATAAGAAAGTAGTTTAAAAAGGAACTTTCATTAAAAACTTTAATGAGATGATATCAAAAATGTTTCACTTCATTGCAAACTTTTAATTCTTTCAATCAGGCAGCCGCTTATAAAATTATGAAATAAGTCAGTTTAAAAATAACAAAAATAATGACTTCGTAAAATAGAATCTAATATACACTATGCGACAATTTTTTACCAATAAATTAATTAAATCTCCAAAGGGCTTTTCAAAGTTAGTTCGAATTTCGATTTTATGGACTCTTAAGCTTTGGATATTTTGGAGCATTTTCCTCATTATATGTGTAAATAAAAAAAAAAAACGTTTATATCAGTAAATTTCTATGTATTTATAAATACCTATTGTTTAATAAATAGAGCACAAGGCTTCTCTTAGATATTATGTAAGCTTTTAATTAAATGACAATGTTGTTATAAAAAGTGGGCATAAAAAAGCAGTTGTGCCCACTTTTTATAACAACATTGTATGCAAAATATGAGTAGTCCATTATTTAACCCATTTAACTGATAATATAGGAAGTACAAATAATAAAAATGCCACGCCCATCTTTTTGTAAAGAATTAACTTTTTGAAAGTTCAAATTAAATTCAGCATATATATCTGGTATTTTTTGGAGAAAACTACCGATGGATGCCACGGTCAGTTATTCTTGAAGCTACTAAAACAATTCGCATATAATTTAACATACGCAAGTAATAGAAAATACTATGATTATGCATTATAATATTTAATTTGTGTGGGTCCCACACTACTTTTCCGCTCACTTTTATTATGTTGTGGCATTTTTTAAGACACTGTCATCAAAATTTTTTATGAAATTTGATTACTAAGAAACAAAGCAACCGTTTCATAAAAAAGTAGGCGACCAGTAGGCAACCAGTCAGTACTTTCATCAGGAATATACATATGTGCCATGTTTCATTTTGATGAGTTCATAAGGTCAAGTCAAATAAATTGTTTTCCAATCCTATAGAAAAAACGGCTCCGAAAAATTCTAAATTCAAAAGGCCATAAAACCAAAATTTGAACTAACTTTATAGAAACCTTTGAGGGTTTTTGCTACACTACTGATATGTTTTTTCATTTTGCATTGTAATTATTTAGGCAGTTTCTTCTTGTTACACTGTGTATAATAAATAAAATTTCCATCGCTTTTGATTTTTAGCAAGATAATTTGTTATCCTACTTTATAAATCTCATTAATTTCCACTTTTATTTTTTATAATAAGACTTTACTTTTTCCTGAAAATAGGTATTTATTTGAAAATTATAATTTTTGAACGATCGTTAATTTTTTTGAAGGATCGTTAATTTTTTAAAAGAAATAACTCCGCAAACCGAAGGATCCTTTGTGTATATTTATCACAAACAATCATCAACTATAAAGCCAATTAATCATCAACTATAAAGCCAATTAATCATTAATTAATTAATTGCCAGTGTGTGACCATTTCAGCATTTTTGCAGCTAAATTTAGCATATTTTACTCAGATTTAGCCGCAAATTTTTCACATAGCATTTTGCATATTTTTTTTAACATTTTTAATAATTAATTTAGCATTTTCTAGCATTTTTCATAAAAGGATAAAATTCAAATATTTTAATTCAATTTTTATATAACAGTCATTGAAAATCCTATAATAAATTACTTAAATATAGACATTAACGAATGTTACCTAGAAGATCAGCACCAGCAATAAGTAAATAAATTGAACAAAACAACGAATACTAAATGATTACGTCAATAGATCAATTAGTCCGTTTCGCGTATTTAATAATAATAATAATAATAATAATAATAATAATAATTATTATTATTATTATTATTAGAATTAGGAACGGTATAGCATTAAATATAATAAATTTGATTTTTAATATTAGGTGTGCTTCAAAAATATTAAATAAATGTTTCCAAAGTTTTGAAACGGATTTCTTAGAAATACATTGTTATTTTAAACATCTAATATTTAGACATGAACTTATTAAAAGATCCACCTTTTCTACTATTTCGATTGCATGATGTCAAGGACTTTGTGTCCCGGTAAAGAAATGATAGATAGATAGATAGATAGATAGATAGAGAAAGTTGATTTGATACCAGATAGTACCACATCTCCACCCAGAGACCGATCCCGGTCCATTGTGAGTTCCTTCGTTGAAATAGCTGTGAAATATAGAGTATAGAATGCTGAAGATAGGAGAGTAGAAGTAGAAGATAAAAGGGTAGGAATGTGAACGAATCATATAGGGAGATTAGCAATGTTACCAATCCCGCTAGGGTATACCCCTGATTCTCCCTTAAGCAGTCGATTCCCATGACGAGGCCTATGACGTCTACAAGATCTGCGTCCCGAACGTCATTTAGCCCGCCGAGAAATTGGCTACCCAGCCATTTCATCCTACGATGCTGCAATAGTGGACAATGGCACACAATGTGCTCAATAGACTCGGTCTCGTCGACGTCTCCACACATTCTACAAAAATCGGAATTGCTAGCGTCCCACCTAGACCTCATCTTCCCTATCAAACAGTGACCCGTTATGGCCCCTATCATGATTCTTAAGCTCTTCCTATTCATGCCCAGGATAGTGCTAGTGCCTGCATTGTTCAGTACCGGCCATATCGCCCTCGACACTCTACACTCCTCTCTACTCTCCCAAGCCGAATTGGTTCTGACCAAGATCCAATCATTGATCTTCCCATAGAAGAAACTTAGTGGTAGTTTCACATAGGTTTCCCTCTCCGAGACATTCTTTGCTGCGCCTTGCCTTGCCAGTTCATCAGCCAGTTCATTGCCTGAAATATTGCAGTGGCCAGGCACCCAGCAGAGTCTCACCATGTAGTCCTCCATCAGCTCTCTTAGTGCCTTCCTACAGGCAGCAACTAGCCTGGATCTCACCAAATGTATCCCCAAGGCCTTCAGAGCCGCCTGACTGTCCACATAGAGAGTTACCTCGGTACCCCTCGCAGATAGAAATGATAATGTTAGGCAGAAATGAAAGAAGTTTAAGTATTACATTGGTTATTATCACGGAAAACTGTCTTAACAGATATAGCTTAAGAAATTACAAGAACGAAACGACGCACTGAATCTTTGTAGGAAATGTGAGGTTGTTGAGGAATCGTAAGTAGTAAAATACATAATTTGACACTGCGCACGGTTGCAACATCATTGACTTTGATGGTCAGGTACGCCATGCCACAACAAACTGGGTAATAAATATGTATGTGAATTGAATGACCTGATGGCAACAGATAGGAGCTTTTGGTAGATGCTTCTGTATAGTTTCTTATGACCCTTTACTAATTCTTCTGCATATGGTCTTCTCTTAGTTTTTCTGTTTTATATTCGGTTCTTTTTTTATTTTTTTTTTTGGACAATAACATAAGGTCAAAATTATGTAAAATTAACACGAAATGAAAGTAGACAGCTGAAAATGTAATTTATTGATTTAGCATAATTTTTAGCATTTTTAAATAATTTTTTAGCATATTTTAGCTTTATTTTAAACACGATTTAGCTGAAAGTTTTGTTCGCATCTGGTCACACTGATCATTGTAGTTAGGGAGAGACAATAATGCCTCTGAGAGCACTGAGATATATAATTACTATCTAGAGGAAAAAAATTATCTCCTGTCATTTCTTAAGAAAAAATTATTTATAATATTTTTGGTCCATTATTTCTAGAGATATTGGTCATCATATACTATAAGTTAGTTTGACTAAGTAATTTGACTTCATACATATTTACTTTAACAAAAACTTTAAATATTATATATAAAAACTCCAGTCCCGCAAAATTTGTAAAAAAATAGATAAATAGATAATAAACATCACCTATTTAAATTACAACTTATTGGGAAATGGAATCTGTATTCTCCTTTTCAATTATTATTGTTATAGATTCCATATCCCAAAAAGTTGTAAGTTAAATCTATGATGTTTATAGAGAACATCACGGTGGGACCCCGAAGAGTGCTGATGAAGATCGCGGCAGACCAGAAAATGCATTCCATTCTATCGAATGTCCAATAAAACTTTTACACTGTATTCTTCTACAATTATTCAATGAACTTAAGCAGAACATACAAAAATGCTATAAATAACTATATGAAAAAGTTCAACAAAAAACTATAAACTAATTAATTCTGAACATTTTAAAATAGCTATTTCAAGTTCAAATTTCTTAAATTCCTAGGTACCTTTTTCGAAAAAAATTATTGGTAGAAAACTGAAAAAGTAATTTACAATTTTGTATACTTCTATTTTATACAACACAGAAGGTCTAAGAGATCTTTCTAAGTATTTTGCGCAAGAAAATAGTATTCGGGTACTCTTTATATTGCAAGTTTTCGAGGCCATGGTTAAAGCCTATTTGTAAATATGCAATATGCTTCCAGATTAAAGCAAAAATTTTGATAAGATATAATATGAATACGAATCCGTGCTTTAAGATTTCTTTAATTATATATATTTTTTCAGAAAAAATATTTTATTAAGTTTTTTGTTATTAATATCATCTAATAAATTCACCATATCTGTAAATGCAACAAAATGAGTTTTAATAAATTTTATATTCATATACGCTATTCACACTATTGTGAAGAATATAACATTTCCACTTGATTTTAATTACCTTCTATAGAACTTGTTTAAGAGAATTAAAAAAATGATTTCTCTCTCTTAAAAAAAGTGGCTTCGATAGTGTCAAATTTTACTTCCTCAACTTTACTCATAATTTAGAAACTTGCAACTCGATTTTGGTTATATTAATAAGCAAAATTCTCGACAACTTATTCAATATATTGAGGCATCACACTTACTTATTTATAAAGGTTATGTGGCCTTCAGAAAATTTATTGCAACAGGCAAACGGACAATACTATCATAAGGACTCACTTTGTGTCATTTTCGTTAAATACCGAGGGAATTAAAAAGTATAGCAAAGCTGTATACTACATCTTCTTGATATATTTGCTTAATGCTATAAAATAAGAATATTTAAGTTTTCTTTATTAAATTTGTTAATACTTTAGATTAGGGCAAGATGAAATTGAATATTTCAAAGCCGTTTTTTTTTCTTTTTTTCTTTGTAAAAACAGCCAAAGCCAAAATTTATTTTAAAAGGACTTTCCTTTCCTATCTCGTACATTTTGATGTAGCTATTATAAGACAAACTTTAACTATATATAAAGTATGTACTATTTATATATGAGCGTTTTATGCTTTCTTTAATGAGTTAGCTGGCTGCATATGTGCACCGTATTCTTCTTCAAAAATTAAAATCTACATGATAACTCACATTCACATATAAAAGTATATAAAAGTATATTTGTTTTTTGAGTGCAATTAATTTCAATGTTTTTCATTTTGTTTCTATAAATTTATACGTACTTATGCTTTCTTGCATATACTTATTTATCTCTTGTTTAAAAACTTCTTTCGTATGTTTTTTCCTATGAGTTTTCTTTTCCTAGAGAGTTTTATTTGAAGTTTTCCTTTTTTATTTTTTGTATAAGAAAAACAAATTTTGTTGGTTTTATTATAAGGTTTTTATTAAATAAACTTTACAAGATTAGCAAAAACTTTCTGTTTCTGTTTTTTCCTTATTGCTGTTGTTGCTTCTTTATACTTTTTAAGTTAAAAATATAATTTCTTTTTTTTTTTTGGAGTTTTGTAATACTTTCATATGAGTATTTATACATATGAATAATAATTTAGATATAGTGATGATTAAAATTATAAGTACATTACTGTAATACTGTTTAGAGTATAAAGATATTTTTTAAAGAACCCAAAAATATTTTGGGAAATTAAGGGTCCTGATGAAAACGCGCAAAACCATGAATGTGTATGTGTGTACGTTTGCACACTCACAAATGAACTGTCTGTCAAAAATTGTATGGAAATTCATTTGCACAACACTTATAAGTTTGCGCGACTATTTAATTTCGCAATTCTGCAATTGTAAATCAGCTGTCTTTTATCTATATTTAAAAACTATTAACAAGTGCTATGTAAAAAATTATAGCTACGTTAATTAAAATTAAACAAAATTTTTCAATTATTTACAATGATTTCTTATTTCCTTATCCATAATATGGCACAACAATTGAAAAGGGGGTTTAAGAAACATGTTGCGAAAATATGCACAATTGCACAAATATGAAACATAAGCATTTAAATGACTACCCTTATTGAATTCTTTTATAATTTGCGATAAAAAAAAATAATAAATAAAATTAGAATTTTTTATTTAATATCTAATAAAGTAGACCTTTTAAAATAACATCCTGTGTAATCATCATATTTATATAGTTGTTTTAAATTAGTATATGAGTATGCAAATTATAAACATTTGTGTGAGTGTGTTAAACACATACAAATATAAATAGAAAATTTAAATATGTGTCTGTATTTTGAAACAGCGTTTGTTGATGACTTTTCTACATTTATGTCGACATTATGTGTTTTTAATTTTTTTTTTTGTTGTAGTTTTATATTTGTTTTGATTTTATTTTAATTTTGTGTTTGTTTTTGTATTTCTATAGCTTTCTTCATTTTTTCTATGTTTTTTGTTGTTGTTATTGTTGTTGATTTTGTAGTATGCTATTAAATAAGTTGTTATGAGTTTTTCTGTCATTCTCTTCATACATATGTGCATAAGTGTATGTGAGTTTTTTACGTGTCTCTATTTGTTGTTTGTTTTTTGAAATTAAGATTTTTAAGGTGTTTGCTTTTAGGAGTTAGTATAGAACTGTATATGTGTGCATTATTTTTGCTACAAAAACACTCAAATAAAGGCAATTAAATTATACTTAAATTATGAAAATTAATTGCAAAACTTTTACCTCAACTTTTTTCAGTTTAATTCAAATAACTAGTTTAAGTGAAAAAAAAAATTTATTTAAGAGTTTATTTGTCAATTATATCTAAATCGTTAAGCTCAAAGAGATGATAACTTTATATGTGTGTGCATAAGTGGATTTTATGATTTATGAGATAAATTATCTAAATAAAGTGTTTAGACACTTGATATGGATTTGAACAATTTGTTTTGTAATTAAACAAAACAACAAACAAATAATTATACCGAAAATTTTTCTTTTTATAGAAAAGTTTCGATAAATTTTATTTTTATACGAAATTTTTAATAAATTGTATTTTTATAGAAAATTTGCGACATATTTTCAATAAATTTTCCTTTTATAAAAAATTTTTGAAAAATTTTCCTTTTATAAAAAATTTTCTTTTTATTGAAAATTTTTAAGAAACTTTTCTTTTATAGAAAATTTTCTATTAATTTTCTTCTTAAAGAATATTTTCAATAAATTTTCTTTTTATACGAAATTTTAATAGATTGTATTTTTAATAGAAAATTTTCGATACATTTTTTATAAATAATATTCGATAAATTTTCATTTTATAAAGAATTTTTAAGAAATTTTTTTGATAGACAATTTTAATTAATTTTCTTATTTTTATAGAAAATTTCCTATTTCTTAAATAGAAAATTTACAATAAATTTATTTTTATACGAAATTTTAATAGATTGTATTTCTGATAGAAAATTTTCGATAAATTTTTTATAAAAAAAATGTTCGATAAATTTTTTTTTTAATGAAAATTTTCAATAAATTTTTTGATAGACAATTTTAATTAATTTTCTTATTTTTATAGAAAATTTCCGATTCCTTATAGAACATTCTCGATATCTTTTTTGTAGAAAATATTATTTTTTTATTTTTTTACAGAAATTTTCATTTTAGAGCAAATTTCCGATACTTTCTTTTTATAGAAAATTTGTTGGTAGGAAACTTTAACTAATTTTCTTATTTTTATAAAAAATTTCCGATTTTTTAAACATAAAATTTTTAATAAATTTTCTTTTCTAGATACTTTTCGATAAATTTTATAGGAAATTTTCGATACTTTCTTTTTATAGAAAATTTTCAATAAATATTTCTCGTGGAAAATTTTGATCTTTTTATATAAAATTTTCGATAATTTTTCTTGAAAAAAATAAGCAATAAATTTTCTTTTTGTCCAAAATTTTCAAAAGTTTCTTTTTATAAAAAGTTTTCTTTTTTAATTTTCTTTTTATAACCAATAAATTTTCTTTCTTTTAAAAATTTTCTTTTATAGAAAATTTGTGACAAATTTTCTTTTTATAGAAAATGTTCAATAAATTTTCTTTTTATACAAAATCATCATTAAATATTCTTAGAGAAAATTTTCAATAAATCTTCCTTTTATATTAAATTTTTATAGACAATTTTCGATCAATTTTTATACAAAAATTTTTCGATAAATTTCCTTTTACTCAAGATTTTCGATAAATTATCCTTCCATAGCATATCTTCGATAAATTGCCATCTTTTAGAAAAATTATCAACTGCAGTAAAACACTTTAATATACATGCCTATTTAAAACTAAAAGCAAGTCTTAACCTCTTAAATGTTTAAATTCCCATAGACACCTATTACACTCTAGGCGATTTCCTCGGCTATCAGCAACCAAATAAAAATACAACATCCATAATGACTTTGTGCCTTGGTCCTACCAAAAAGTATACATGTGTGTGTGCGCTCTCAATTTTTAATTTAATAATATTAATTTCGACACAAAGGCAGTCAAGCAGACAACGAATGACAAACGAACAAATGAATGTATGGCTGAATTACCATTATGTTTTGTTTTATAGTCTGGCATAGCTTGAGGTCGACCAAGAATACAAGCAAAGAGAGCAGTTAACATGTAGGAAATAAAAGCTTGAAAGAAAAATAAAAAATATACCATCACTAACTGTAAAAAGGCCTTTATTATGAGAAACTGAATAAGACACACATGCACAATACCAAGTATTTCATACTGAACACATTCACACAAAACAAAACAGAGAAAAAAATATTTACAACTACAAGTTGTTGGACAAAAAAAAGGATGTTGATGGCATTAAAAATGCTATAAGCGTACTAATGTTCGGACACTCGTTTCAATTTTATTACATTTTTCGAAACTGTAAAGCTACTCATAGTTTTTTTTATACCAACATAATATATATATGTATATATATGCACACATTAAAAACACTCTCACCCAACATTACACATAGGCTTTTTGATGGTAAACTCAACAGAAACTCAGAAAAAACAATAACAAATTCCGAAGCAGCATCAACAAATAAACAAGTAAACAACCAGCCATACGCGGTAAACCACAATTACACATGTACAGACTCTCCCAGCTACTAGGACTAATATATCCTTACACAAGCAGTTCTAGTAACGGAGATTTTCTGCTATTAAATATTACTACGACTGGCATATTGTTGTTATTAACCATTTAAGAACCAAACAGTGATAAAAATAGTATAATCTATAGTCTCGGATATAGTCAAGTCTAAAATTTCGCCCATAGTCTTCACTATAGACCAGTCTATGGTCAACTATATATGTATATATAGTCTCGGCTATAGTCTAGTCTATAGATTTATCTGTAGTCTTGACTATAATATAGTTTATAGTTTCGGCTATATACTCGGCTAAAGACTAGTCTATAGCCTCGGCTATAGTATAGTCTATACTCTCAGCTATAGCATAATCTATAGTCTCGGCTATAGTCTAGTCTATAAACTCGGCTGTAGTCTAGTTATAGTCCAGTTTACTATCTCTGCTACAGCCAAGTTTATAGTCTCGTTTATTGACTAGTCTAAAATCTCGTCCATAGTCTTGACTATAGACCAGTCTATGGTCAACTATATATATATATATATAGTCTCGGCTATAGTCTAGTCTATAGCATCGGCTATAGATTTATCTGTAGTCTTGGCTATAATATAGTTTATAGTTTCGGCTATATACTCGGCTAAAGACTAGTCTAAAGCCTCGGCTATAGTATAGTCTATACTCTCAGCTATATCCTAATCTATAGTCTCGGCTATAGTCTAGTCTATAAACTCGGCTGTAGTCTAGTTATAGTCCATTTTATTATCTCTGCTACAGCCAAGTTTATAGTCTCGTTTATTGACTAGTCTATAGTATATAGTACAGTATATGGTGTTTTCTATAATCTAGTTTATAGTCTCGGCTGTAGTCTAGCTAATAGTCTCGGCTACAGACTAGTCTATTGTCTCGGCTACAATCTGGTCTATAATTTTGGCAATAGTCTTGTATATAGTCCTGGCTATAGTCTAGTTTATAGTCTAGTTTATAGTCAGTCTAGTCGGTAGTCTTGGCTATAGTCTGGTGCATGTAATATTGGCTATTCTATTCTATTCTATTCTATTCTATTCTATTCTATTCTATTTTCTGGGTTACAGTCTAGTATATATTGTAGTCAATAGACTAGGTTAATGTCTTGTGTTTAGTCTAGTTTATAGACTCGGCTATAAACTAGTCTATAGTCTAGTCTATAGACTTATCTATAGTCTCGCCTATAGTATACTTTAGAGTCTCGTCTATGGTATAGTTTATTAGAGTTCGGCTATAGTATAGTTAATAATCTTGCTTATGGACTAGTCTATAGTTTAAGCTACATTATAGTATATAGTTTATTTTCTAGTTTATAGTCTCAGCTATAGTCCAGTTTATAGTCTCGACTATAGACTAGTCTATAGCCTCGGCTATAGCCTAGCTTATAGTCTCGGATATAATCTAGCCTGTAGTATAGGCTATAGACTAGTCTATATTTTCTGCTATGGTCTAGTCAATAGTTTCGGTTATAGCCCAGTCTAAAATCTAATCCATAATTCGGGCTATATACCAGTCTATAGTCAAGTATATAGTCTAGTTTATAGTCTCGGCTAAAATCTATAGGCTATAGTCTACTTTATAGTCTCAGCTATAGATTAGTTAATCGTCTCAGCTATAGACTAGCTTATAGTCTCCGCTATAATTTAGTCTATAGTCTTTGCTATAGTGTAATCTGTAGTGTAATCTATTGCTTAGTCTATATACTAGTCTAAAGTCTAATATGTAGTTTAGTTTACAGTTTAGTCTATAGACAAATCTATAGTCTAGGCTACAATCTAGTCTATACTTAGTCTTGTCTTTAGTCTAGTTTTTAGTCTCGGCTATAGTATGTTTTATAATCTCGGCTATTGTTTGGTATATATTCTAGTGCAAAGTCTATAATATATAACCTGAGTGAAATTATTATTAAAATTTAAAATTTATCAAATAGTTTATTTTGAACTATTTCCTTTTTTTCCTTAAAAGGTTAAAAACTACAAATATAATTTATTTAGTTATTTTATCCACCATAAGGGGCTACTAAATGTCTAACTTTTTTGTTACAGGCTAATTAAAAGGATTTCAAAGTGAGACTACAAAATTAATTTTATAACTAAATAAATGTAAGTAAAACATAGTTAGAAACAGAAAAAAATGAAAAGAGAAATAAAAACTTAAAATTTTATTTCAATGAAACCTGCTAAAAGCATTATGAAAGAACTAGGTCTTGGCATGTTTTAATGTGCTACTGAACAAGTTATAAAATGAAATTTAGGTAAACCACTGCAAAGATTTAGAGCAAGTTCACACTGCTTAATATTGTCGTGACATTATAAAGGGACCAAGAGTAAGATACAGAGAGAAAATCAGAAAAAATAAGCCACCAGAAATATGCAAAACATACAACCACATCTTCATTACCATGATGACTAAAAGCTGGTCTAATACCACGGCTACTTAAAATTTCGAACACATACTTAAGTTACATAACAAAAAATTAATACAACTAGAAGTAGCAACGACATCATCATCATCATTACAACTAGACAAACAAGAAAAAAAAAACAAAATAACATTGAAAATGTTGAATGAATAAACAACAACAAGGAGTATACACTTGCAAAAACACCAAAACAAATACCGACAATTGAAAACATCTGTTGTACATTGACGCTTTACCTTTTATGTCTATATTGTTTTTACCTGTATGAACGCCTACTACCTATTCACTGCCCCCAGACCATACTCTTATACCGGCCTCATTTATGACAAGTTCTGTGTGTGCGGGTGTTTTTATCAGTGGCTTAATAAATGAAAGTTTGTTTGCTGGATACTCACTGAAACTGAAGAACAAATTCCTTAAGGCTTTTGCTTTTCACTGATGAATTGGATAGATGGTGGGTAAGAGGCATTAAGCTTTCGCTATATATAGCTTTATTTAATACTCTCCCTAACGCTCTGCCACTCCAAAATAAATACGGTTGTCTAGGTAAGAAAATAATTGTTAAGTGGTCTTTTCTTTTTAATATTATAAAAAAAAAGCAAAGAAATTGTTTTTACTAAGCATTGAAAAAGAAAATGACACAGTATTTTTTTTTTAAGAAAATAAGGTCATAAATTTTATTTGTCAGTATTTATAAATTATGGTTTTATAATTATTCTTCTAAGTGACTTTCTTTTTGAAAGTTTTTTTTTTTTTTTTTTTTTAAAAAGAAGAAAAAAAACAAATTAAATAAAGCTTGTTTTCATTTTTGAGGTTTTAAAATGGATTCAAATAACACGCGCTATGAAAATAAAGATTGAAAAACTTTTATTGGGAAAATATTAATTGTTTAAGGGAGGTTGTTTGTAGATGGTAAAGATTAGAGATTTTCAATTTAAAAAGTAAATATTTGAATAGAAAAAAATTGTACAATATTTATGATTTCCTAAAGTTTAATTTAAATTAAATTAAATTAAATTAATTTACAATTTTAATAACTTTTATAGTATCAATTACAAATTAATTTGTTAGCAAATTTATAATCTGAGTTTCATAAATATAAATAATTTTTTTTTCAAATTATAAAATTACACTTTAAATGTAAAATATTGGGAATATTCTTTAATTTAGGGGCAGAGCAAAGTTCGAAATAAGTATTTATTTTAATATTACTTATAACTTACATATTTATCCTTAGTTCGTATATAATTTTTGTTTTTAGTTTCCCTTTGAAATCTTATATAACTAATAAATATTACTCATACGCTAAAGGGATTCAAAAATTTCTTGGAAATTTTTACAAATTATTATGCTCAAATATAAAAACTATATTCCGATTTTTAATATCAGCATAGAGATTTTGTATTATATTTTATTTTGTAAACGTTATGATATAAAATAATTTAAATTAATATTAATATTTAGAATTTTATTTCCTTACACTATGGTTATCACACAATTTACAGAGTTTTAGTTATTTAATAACTTTTCATCTAAAAAATGTATTATATATTATATCTTTAAGTTTAGATTTTAGTTTCAAATATAGTTTTTCAGAGGAAAATTTTATAAGAAAAACCTCTGATATAATTCATTATTAGTATAACTATATACTATAACTAAATACTATAAGTTATTCTTTACATACATGAGTATATTTTATGATATATGTATATATATAACGCTTACTAAATCAAGTAACAAAAATTAATTAAATAGACTACAAATTAGTGGGTTATTAGTTTGCCCACATACTAGTATAAAACGCGCTGTCATGATGCGTATTCTGTCGCGGATCATATTTATATTGTTTTCGTTATGGAGTTTGTTAGTGGAGAAATGCCAAGATAAATTTGGCATCATTTTAAGTAATTTGTTTTGACAAATTTGCAATTTACTAATGTGGGACTTTGTACATACGCCCCAAACTGGACAAGCGTATAAAATAATGGATTGGAAAACTACTTTAGCTAAAATTATTTTATTCTCGCGACTTAAAAAAGATTTTCGTCATATTAGCGGATATAACATATTTTTTGCTAAGTTAAATTTTTCTATCTAACTTTGGATATGCAAGTCAAAAATTAATTTTCTATCAAAGGTAACTCCTAAATATTTTACATTGCTACACCACTGCAGAGCAGAGCCATTGATTCTCAATTGGTTTGTGGGATAAAAATAAGAATTTCTTCTACGACTAAAGAAAACTGCTTGAGTTTTACTTTCGTTAATTTTTATTTTCCAGGTATCCAAATAATCAACAAGCCGGCCTAACGCAAATTGTAAATTATATACAATATTTTAGCCAAGTTATGAAAATAGACATGTGTCGTCAGCATAGGCTGAACATTCTACAACATTGAATTGTGGCATATTAGAGCAATATAAGTTATAAAGTAATGGTCCCAAAACTGAGCTTTGGAGGACTCCTGTTGGTATTTCATTAATATCAGAAAGTTCATCATTTAGATTTACACAGAAAGATCTATTTTTTAAAAACGATTCAATAGTTGTTATGGAATATTGTATTGGATAATTTTATATAATAGACCATTACGCCAAACGGTATCGAAAGCTTTTTCGTTATCAAGTGCGACTACAACTGTAGATAGTCCATTCTCAAACCCTGCGTTTATATGTTGTGGTGCCATAAAGTAGACTATTTCAAAAATTTACAATAAAAAATAAATTTATCACCTTTTTAATTTTAAATTTTTAAATAACACTAAAGCTTAGAATTTTTATTAAAAAATAGAAATTGTATATTTTGTACTATAAAATCGAAATTGCCAATAAATGGTATTTTAAAAAATTTTGATAGATAGATAGATAGATAGATAGATAGATAGTGAAGGTTGATGTGATACCAGAAAGTACCACATCTCCACCCAGAGACCGATCTCGGTCCATTGTGAGTCCCTTCGTTGAAAGAGCTGTGAAATATAGAATACAATACAGAAAATAGGAGAGTAAGAATAGAAGAGAAAACAATATGAGTGAAAAAAAAATCATATAGGAGGATTAGCAATGTTATCATTCCCCCTAGGGTTATACCCCTGATTCTCCCTTAAACAGTCGATTCCCATGACGAAGCCTATGACGTCTACAAGATCCGCGTCCCGAACGTCACTTAGCCCGCCGAGGAATTGGCTACCCAGCCATTTCATCCTACGATGCTGCAATCGTGGACATTGGCACACAATATGCTCAATAGACTCGGTCTCGTCGACCCGTTATGGCCCCTATCATGATTCTTAAGCTCTTCCTATTCAAGCCCAGAGGAGTGCTAGTGCCTGCATTGTCCAGTGCTGGCCATATCTCCCTTGACACCCTACAGTCCTTTCTACTCACCCAAGCTGAATTGGTTCTGACCAATATCCAATCATTGAAATTTTGATTTGAAATTGAAATTAATGCGAATTAAAAAGAAAAAAAAACACTCTTAACTAAAAAAAATTCAAGAACAAGCCTATAAAGCAAAATGTGTTTTCTATGAATATTTTTGAAATTTGTATAGATTAATTTAGTTTTTTAATTTTCTTCGTAAAATTTATTTAAATAAAATTTTATTAAATAATTTCCTATAAAGCAAATAACGCAGAAAAGTTTCATATAAAATATGAATTTTCGTGGACTTTTCTATAAAATATTTTTAAAAAGTTTTGTATAGAACTAAAAATTTTTGAATAAATTCTTGACAAAAAAAAAATAAAAAAATTTTTACTTATAAAATAAAATATTTAAAAAATAGCTTGTAGCTTATAAATTCTTTTCTTTTGCTTCGAAAATTTCTCATGAAACTAAAATTTTTTAAGTTTTCTATAAAATAGAATTTTCTTAAAAAACAAATAATTTTGAAAAAGTTTCTATAAAAAAGAAAACTAATTTTATTGCATTTTTATAAAATAGACAATTACAAAAAAAATGTCCTATAAATTATTAAATTTCCAGAATTTTCCTATAAATTGGAAAATTAAAACAAATTAGATATAAAATGTAAATTTCTGAAAAATATATTGTGAAAAACAAATTTGACGATTTTTTGTAACAATTAAATTTTAAAAAATTTTGCAATAAAATTGAGAAAATATAAGTCGAAGTTTTCAATAATTTTTAGAATCGAATCACAATTTTTAAAAAGTTTAATTTAAAATCGAAATTAATGAAAATCAGAAAAAATATAAATTAGACAAATTTGAAAAATTTTTCTATAAAACAAAATGATAGAATTCATACATATTAAACATTTTCAAAAATTTACATTAAAATTAGCAAATTTCTAGATTAATTTTCTATAAAATGCAGTTTCCTATAAAATGTAAAATTTCCAAACATTTTTTAAAAAATTTCTAAAATGTTCCTATAAAATATATAGTTTTGATAACTTTCTTATTTGACAAACTATTTCAAATAAAATTTTGTAAAAAAATATTTAAAAAAATTTTTTATAAAGTAGATAATTAAAAAAAATAAAAGAAAAACCATGAATTACTTAGCTTTTAAATTTTTTTGTAGCAATTCGGAATATTACGAAAATTTCCTATGACAAAAAATTTTGAAATATTTTGTATAAAACTAATCGAGAGCCCATATTCAAAACCCTTAATGTCGAAAAACACAAGTTTTCACTACGTCTAACAATATTGGCAATTTTTAAGGGAGATGGAGTGTTTTTCACTTTTAAAATATTCAATGTGTTTAAATAAAATAACAATATAGAGGATTTTGCATTGTAAAAAATTTATTTAATTTTAAAGCTTTCAAACTAGTTAGTAATTTATGAAACCAACATATTTCAAATAGGCTACTTTATTTTGGCATCAGAGCAGAGTAAATATTATCCTCATATAAATAAAATGATAATTAATATTGAAGTAAAAATTATTTATCGCTTAAATGAAAAACTATTAGAGCAAATGTTTCAAAATTGTGTGGGAATAAAGTCCTTATCAAGAATCATAACTAATATGAAACTAGGGTGGGCAGCTCTAGGGGAAGTATTAGCCTTCGTATAAGACAAATCTTAATTATCGCATATCTAAGGAACTATTACAGTGACAATCTTGAGATTTTATGGGAATATTTTTTTTCACAAGTTTCATAATGAATCGAAATACCAATCCAGGTTTAGAAAAAAATTTTCATGGGAAACAACGGTAAACTACGTTATAAATATATGGAAAAACATAGACAAAAAGAAAAAATAATGACAATTTTCCTTGATTTTAAAAGAGATTTTGAGACTATAGATAGAGATTTATTAATACAGAAATTATATAAATACGGAATACGTGAAAATGAATTGGAATGGCTTAGATCGTATATAACAGGTCGAAAGTAAATTGTGAGAATTAATAATATAAGATCTGAGTATATATATTAACGATTATGTGGTGCCACAAGGATCAATATTAGCTGCTCGACTTTTTCTTATATACATAAACGACATGCCAAACATATTAGAAAAATGCGAAATGCTGATGATACACTAATTTTTACAGAAGGTGATACTAATAATGAATGTGAAGATAATTTGATGCATGACATGAAAATTGTGAATAACTGGCTAAAAATGAATAAACTTAAACTGAAAAAAGGTAAAACAAAATTAATGTAAATTAGTATGACTAGTGAATCAACTTTTAAAATTAATATCGAAGTAATTGAAAAAGTTAATCAAATTAAATATCTTGGCTTTATAATACACAAAAAACTGAAATTTAAAGAACACATCGAATATATATGCAAAAAAATCGGTAAAAAAAATCGGGTTCTTTAAACGAATAAGAAACAAAGTATCAACACTAACGGCAATAAGCATTTACAATACAATGATAAAACCACATTTTGAGTTCGGTTCAACAATACTATATACCTGCTATTCAAATACACAAATAGAAAGACTACAAAAATTACAAAATAAGACAATGAGATTAATCATAAAATGTAACATTTATACACCAATAGAATATATGCTAGAAACACTTAAATGGCTTAATATAAAACAAAGACTTGAATTTATACAAAAAATGAAAAAGGGGAAACGTGCCGCAATATCTGATAGATCAATTAAATTATGTAGGTGATATGCAACCCTATCAACTAAGGAATATTGGGAATTTTAGATTTCCACAGGCAACAACAACTGCAACACAACGGTCCCTTTTTTATAAAGGACTACTTATGTACAATATGCTTCCAACTTATATAAAAGTTGAAGAAAATAACATTATATTTAGAAGAAAAATTATATCATTTATAAAAAACTAATAACTTCAAGAGGTTTTGAATATATTTAATACGACTACTATACTTAAATTATATTATAAAGAATATTGTAAAGTATTTTAAATACTACTAAATTTTTAAATAAAAAAAATTAATGAAATGAAAATAGGTGAATATTTATTATTTTATTTCTAAAGAATTATTTAACCGATTTAAATTTGTTTGTATAGCATGTATTATTCAGCATTGATATATATTATATTTAAGTAAAATAAATAAAATACATAAATAAATAAAAAATTAAATAAAATAATTACTTAGAGAGATAGAGGGTTTTGCACTAACAAATAAAAATAAAATATTTATTTTGTAGGATAGAAGGATACAAAAATATTGATAAAAATAGAATAACTAGGAATTTTCATTTGAAATTTATAACATAGATGAAGGTTATAATAGCGTCAAATAGAAGTTTCGTGAAATCCTGAGGTAAACGGTTTTGAATATTTTACAATTTTTTAAGAAAAAAAAACAATTAGAAAATTTCGAAAAAAATACAACATGAAAACTTTAGATAATTGCAATATTTACAATTAATGGAAATTTAAATAAAAATAAAAAAAAATATAAATTATACAAATTAAAAAAAATCATATAAAAAACATGAAATAGTTTCTTATAAAATAGTTTCTTATAAAATAGAAATTTGTATCGCTAGTTGGCAGTCCATCGTTTTTTTTTTTTTTTTACTTTAAACTTATTTATTATTTCTGGAATGCAAATGGTTTAAACCAACACACATCAGAAATATTATACTTCATGAAACAGCAAAATATTGATGTTTCAGAGACCCATCTGACAAATAGATAAAATTTTTATATTACAGGTTATTCATTCTATTTTACAACTCATCCGCATTTTAAAGCACATAGTGGTACTGGTATATTAATTAGAAATCGAATACGAAATTATGCTCTAGAAAAATTTTCCCCCAAGCCCTATCCAAACTTTGTCAAGTTTGGAAAAGTTTCTAATTTTTTATTTTTTTTATTTTATTATTATTTTTTTTTTTTTTTTTATTTTTCTAAAACTCTTAAATATAGAAGCCTATACTAAATTAGCTATATACCTCCCTATGTTGGTTAAACACACAAAAAATATTTTCTGAGCCAAGTATTACAGCGGCTGTGTAATCATTTTATTGGAAAAAGTCAATTTTTGAAACAAGTTTTTCTCGAACAGAGATTTTGGATTTATTGATACAAAAAAATGGGATTTTTCTTAATTCTCCGATTCTAAAACAAGTTTGTCTGTACTTTGACAAAATTTCATTAGAATAACTCCATTCGTTTAAATTTTTTTTAGGACCAAATATTGCAATTATTTCGTATTTTTTACTTTCAAATCATAAATGAATTTGTGGAATTTTACAGGTCAACCCTATACTCACGTGACCCGCTAAGGACCTGTGCTCCTCCAATTCAATTCGAAATTATCTCAGCTCTGACCATATAAAAGCTTGTTTAGCTATCTGTAATGGTTTACAAATTACAGAATTATTTCCAAAAAAAAGTTTTTTGGGAGCACATTGGTTGACAAAAACAAACATTATAAAGTATGCTGTAAACAAATATACACTTATACACCTACAACTAGATAAACGCATTATAACAACACTAATATTTAAACACATACACATATATTTATGTGTAAAACAAAATTTTAATGTTGTTTCATTTCAAATACATAAAGGTAATTACAGTAAAGTCTAGATATATTATTTAATACTTTTCAATTTAAATTCCTAACATGGTTACATCTTATTGGCCGGCCATTTTAAAAAGATTTCTCTGTTCTCAATTTCTTTTTTTTTTTAATGTAGATGTATACGAATATTCAGTGATAACGAGTGTATGAAGTCGCTTGCATGCGTTATATGTCATAGAATTGAAAACTACGGCAAAAAAAAAAATATATATAAACATAAATACATATGACAAAAGTGCCTCTACGTTTGCTACTATATATACGAGTTTTTAACTAGAAACATACAACACTCATATGAAAGTATCCTAGAAACATATACACTTAACATATAGATAACATGTACAAAAATACACATACGTACAGCTACATATAAGCATATTTTAAATTACACTGATATAAATACTAGCACTATGACTACCTATGCAAACAAATAGAAAAACAGTAACAACAACTGCAACAGTTCCTGCTAATAAATTCAACAACTTACTCTCACCCAACTTATACTCTAACAAATGCCATTATTATGCATAAACAACAACAAAAATCAAAATACAAAACTCTCATATACATATACACAAATGAACAGAGAAAAAAAACATTTCCTGTTTTTTGCACTCTGACTCTATATTCAGCTGATATTTTACGAGTAACGGTAAAAATGAGTTTATTACACAAACCCATACATATGCGTTTTTTTTTTTTTTAATACAGTAATAACATGTCATAGAGTTACAATACGACATGGACTATAAGTGTCAATGAAGATCGATGGGAGTTTGTAGAATAATAATAATTGTTAGTTTATATAACAGTAACAAAAACAACAACAGTAGGAGACAAAAAAACACATACAAAAACAAATGAAAAATAATATGCGGACCATAATTAAAACAAGAAATAAAGTGTGCTTTTGTTTTTTGGTAATATTATTATTATTTTTTTTTTTTTTTCAAAACAAAAAAAATTGTCGCTGAGATATGAGTATTATTTAACTAAAGTTTCATAGATTTACACATTACTATAGATTTAGCAACAAATCATAGTTGAACAACAAAATAGCATATGTTTTATTTAAAATACATATTTAGTACGAAATTTGGAAACAAGATCGCTTAATTTAAGAATATTTTTTAAAGAAACTTTGTAATTAATTAAGCCAAAGAGTAATTCCATTTTAAATTTAAAAAAATTTTGATCTTTGTTTACCGATTTAGATAAAATTTGGTGAATGTGTAGAGGTAGATACAGAGATATGTAAAAATAATTTTTCTTATCATTGTTTTGAGAACTGTGGCAACTCCACAGCTTTGAAGGTGATTGATATATTTATTTAAATGGCCATAACTTTTGTTATATAAAAGATATCAAAATAATTTTTTTTGCAGTAGATTTTTCAAAATATTTTTATTTTAAGAATTTTTGAAGCAATTTTTAAGAATTTTCTTTAGTGTCTAAAAAAGTCCATCTTTAATTTTTTTTATATATTTTTGGTAGGAAGCCTTATCGTTATACTTGCTACAGAGAAAATTTCAGAGAGGTTAAAATTTTTAAATTTAAATTGGAATTACTCTAAAGCTAAATAGAGTATTGCTTATACTGAAGAGCACGTAGTATTAGAGAAATCTATCAATTTATAACATGAAAATAATTAGGCAATCAGATTACACAAATACTAAACAAATTTCACTAATAGCAAATTGTATTAAAAATTCTACTGAATGCAAAATTTTTCTCTTAAATATAAAATATAAAAAATATATGCTCTTTAGTGTAATATATGCAAAGTAATGCACTTAAATATAAAAAATATCATTTAACATTTCTCAATAATTTTGTTTAGTGATAACTCTATTACTTTCTGAGACATTAGCATAAACACTGTGATAAATTCCAATTCAAATAAAATATTTATTAACTTTTAAATGCTCAAATGACTACAATACTAATGCAGTATTTATGGCTTAGAGCTGTACTAAACAGTTCTTAAAGGTAGATAACATTTTCACAAAAGACCACACCTTTTAAAATGTCAATTTCTATGCCGGTTGACTAAAAATGTAGGTACAATATCAAATATAACGATTTTTTAAAAATTTTGAAAGTGCAATTAATAAAACGAAATCAACCTTAATGTGTTGCTAATTTATGCCAAAAGAAATTGTTCAACCCTAAAACAAGATGTAGATTTTAAAGTGTCCTTTTTAATATCCTTTTTTTTGAAATTTGTCAGTATATATTTTTGTTAATAATTCAGAAACTCATGAAATAACGAAAATGTAAATTTAGTGATATTTGACGGTCATAATAGTGCATAACATAAGTATATAACTTTGTGAATATTCAAAACGTAATTACGTTCGTCCTTACGCCCGGTACAAATATAAATTTCAATATTTTTTTTATTTATATCTGGCTATATCCACGAAATATCCGCAGGGCAAATGTTTAATGCATCTAGATTTTAATTTAGACTAATCTAATGAAAGTAAAAAAGTGTTTTTTGTATTAAAAAATTTTTTGATCAAAATAATTTTATTTTAAATTTTATAAAAATTTTAATTCCGGTTGTATTAATTTTGAAGCTGATGGATAACCTGGGCAACCAAAAATAGTGCAAAATCATATTTTTTTCTTGACTTCAAATGAAACAAACTGTTATATTATTTATCAGTTTCAGACAATTTAAAGAATTTTAGCATCGATTTGTTACAGTATATTTTAGTCCGGTATATTTTGTCATATTTTTACAGAAAATCCTTACTCTTGAGTATATTTTAGCTAATTTTAGTGGCATATTTTTTCATTTTTTATATTTAAGTGCATTACTTTGCATATATTACAATAAAGAGCATATTTTTTTTATATTTTATATTTAAGAGAAAAATTTTGCATTCAGTAGAATTTTTAATACAATTTGCTTTTAGTGAAATTTGATCTTATTATGTCCGTCCGAATGTTTTCCCAGAGATCAAAGTTTGACCTGAAGTATGCTTTATTAGCATTATTTAAAATATTTTATCTCTTCTAGGGTGATTTCTAACCCATTGACTATAATTATTCGTTTTGCATTCCCCTAAACGTGATAAATTTAAATTAAAATATTTCAAAAAATGTTAAAAATCTAATTCAATGAAAGATTATTAAACAAAGTGAAATTGGACTTAGCTCCTTTTATACCTTATTATGTTAAATATTCTGAAGATTTTTTAAGCAAAATTGGCTTGGTTTATTGGATAAAATTAAAAAGTTACAAATAAGAATTTTCCATTGTGTGCTATGGCTATTAAACTTCTAAATTATTTTTTTTTTTCTATTCTATTATTTATGGAGTTTTTTTAATAATAAAAAAACTGAGACAATGCAGCAGGACTGGTAGATATTTAATTTCTGGCCATGTGAAATTTCATGAGATATTGCTAATGGTTTTTAAGTTATAGTATTATTTTCAAAAAAGTGTTTGTGGGATCTTTTTAATAATAATTATGTTGTTTATTTTTAAGTTTTTATTATTCGCATTATATTAAATATTTAGGATTTTCTAGCAAATCATTGGTAATAACATCATTTTTTATATTTTTATTTTGAAAAAGTTCTCAATATATATATATACAATTTAAAATTTGTTTAAATATTTATGAGTCAATAAAATTTTTTTTTACGTGAACAATTATTCGAAATCGTATTTTCTCTCTTCTTTTTTTCCAAGAAATATGAGCCTAATTTTTTAAATTTTAATTTAATAAAAAGTATAAAATCTTGTCTTTAAATATAATTATAAATATTTTTTAAATCACTTACACGAACTTTATTATAAAGCAAATTTTTTAATGATATTCGAAATAATAACACTCATACGCCAAGTATGCCAGGAATTAAAATGTTCATTGAAAAATAAATTATTTTAAATATTTACCAAAAAAATTATACACAAAAAAATTATATATATATCTCTTAGTCAAAACTACAATACCTTTTAATGTATTCAATAATTTCTGAAATATCAAAAAAATAAAAATTAAAAAATAAAATTTGCTAAAAGATTTAAAAATTGTTGTTTTCAAAAAATCGTTAAAAATGTAAAATGGTAAAAAATACTGTTTTATATACTCTATCTTAAAGCCGGATGGATATGTTTAAAATAAATTGACCCATTAAAATCAGTGCATAAATTGTTGCGATAAATAGAATAATTATTTACAAAAACATTTAAATAAAAATAGACAATATTTTCTTTAATGAGGTTATGTCACTTAATTGTGATTAAATTCGATATTTATGGATCGAAACATATCCAGCCTTATGATAAATGAGAAAAAGGAATATTTGGGATCATTTAAAATTCTTAATGATTTTTTAAACGGTTTTTTTTAATTTTGTAGAAAATTTTATTTTTTTATTTTTTTTTTTTAATTTCTGAAATTAATAAAAAAAAGAAAAAGATTTAGGACAAATTTGGAGAAAATTTGAACAGGAATTTTTTTGCTGTTTTATTTTTTGTTAAGTAATTCAAGAAGTTTTATGTTATGAATGAATTTTTTTAATTCTTGGCATACACTGCGTATGAGTGTTATTAATATGGAGTAAACATCTTTATAACAAGGATCGTATTAAATATGGATCAATTATGATGAAAAAACAAATTTTATATTTTAAAAGTTTTGGTTTTTTAGCGATATTTTTACGACTTTTTTAATTTATAAAGAATTTTGATACAATTCTTTTAATATCTTCAAAGCTTTTGAATAGATTAAGAAATAATGTAGGCATAATTTGAAGATAATACCAATTAGAATAATTTGTTGATATTTTTTTAAATCAAATCAGACATTTATTTCCCTAGATATGTTGCATTATATGATAAAAATAAAAGTTCGTTATATTTTTTTTTATCTCCCAAATTGAAGTCAATATTTTCTTTAATCAAAAATTATCTTTAATTTAATGAAATCTAAATCCGAGCCTTAAACATGCCTAACGAAATTTAACCAATAAAAATTTTATTAAAATATTTTAAACTGTTTCATGTATTTTAATTAAAATTACAATTTTATTTAAACTTTTGAACTTATTTAATTTTTTTATTAATTTAAGATTACAAACTAAAAACTTAACTCAATTGTATTAAAGTTTTAAAAACAAAAAGTCTACTTCCTCCTATTTAAAAATAAATTTTCTACAAACTTTTCATTTTTTTTATTCTCAGTATTTTAAATTAAAATTGATAATAATTGATCCAGCCTTAAGATGTTGTTTACTTTACTTAAATGTATTTTATTTGAATTCATGTAATTAAATTCAGACAACACTGCACAATACACATAAAATAACTACACTCACACACAAACAAACAAGCCACACAGGTGGCAACTAAAAACACATACACATATTTGTATTATTTTTGTTTTAATGTTTTTATTGTTGCTGTTTATTGTTTACTTTTTATGTCTATGTTTAGTAAATAAATACAATTTTCTAGTACAAAATACAAAATTTGTATAAAATGTTTATTTTTTTATAGAAGTAGCACAACACATATTCCCATGCATTATTATACTCACACATATATAGACTACTACTGAGGATCAGTGTTGCCAGTTCAGACTTTTTAAGGATAAATCTAGTTTTTTATTTTGTTTTTAACTTAATCAATTATTGTAACTGTTTCTAATAAACTTCATTAACTATAGAAACCATTTATGAATGTAGTTTTAAAAAATATTCTAGAAAAGCGAAAACTTATCCAAATATTTTAAAATTATTAATCAAAAATGTTGAAAAATCAATTCAAATCAATAGGCATTTTTTCATATGGTATATGTATAACCCAAAATTTGTTCTGGTTTTTTTTCTTTCTTATATAAATACATTACAATTTCTTAAAAAAATGGCAAAAATTAATGAGATCAAGAAAAAAATTAATATTTTTCTGAAACAAAACAAAACAATCTTGGGATACCATCAAAATCACTCAACAACTGCAGCGATATATTTAAAAGGCGGAATCTTAAGTATATCAATGAAGAAATCGGATGTGAAAATATTCAAGAAACTTTGCTATATCAATTTTGATCACAGCAACAACTCACAAAAGTCAATACCATTCAAGAAGTTTTTAATGCGTACAAAGTGAGAACAAATTATTAATCAAAAATTACATAAAATCAATTCAAAACATTGGTCAATTTTTCATATGGAATATGTAGAATCCAAATTTGGTGTAATTTATTTTTTGTAAAAATATTATAATTTCTTTAAAAAAAAGTAACAAAAACTAATGAGAACCAGAAAAAAATGAACATTTTTCTGGATTTATATTTTGGCACTTTTAGCCTTGTCTGACCATTTTTAAAGTACAATTTAAACTTTTTTCTCACCTCCTGACAACACTGGTGTCATCATTATCATTGTGATATGATGCCCTTTTTTTTGTTATATTTCATTTTTGTTTTATTTGCTATGCTGCCTATTTAAATGTGCACTGGTGCGCACTGAGTTACCCCAATGCGCATTAGACTGCCATAGTGTAAGTGTGGGAGTAGTTTTTTTTTTTTTTTTTTTGTGGTTGATAAATGCAGGTTCCTGTTAATGCCTTAACACATAACAGGGATAACATAAAGTTCATTTAAAAAAAAAATAAATAAATAACGACCAATATTTTAATGACCTGCTAAGAGCTGTATGCAAATCATATAGTTGGCCAAGGGATTTTAATAAAATATTTAAAATGAATTGTGTACATTGTATGTTCATGGTTATGAGCATAACGAGACAAAAATTACGAGTATGTTGCAGCTAATTCGCTTGTTATAACTTAAATATTGCCTTTGGTGAAAGTGCTCAAAATATTTGAAATATTTAACTAGTGCCACTAATTTGAGTATGTTTGCTAAATATTTTTGTTAATAAACATTTAAATACATTTACTGGAAGTTATACAAGTTGATGCATACAAAGTTGTAATGTTATAATCATGTTTAATGTATTTGAGGTTTAAATGAAACTGTTTTTTTATTTGGGTCTTATATCAAGGTATTTAACAGATTCTAGTAAAAAATATATTTGATAATTTGTTATCATTTATTTTAATTTATATACCATTATATGAAATACAAAAGACTCTAACTAAGATTTATATAATTGAAAATATAATTAAGCTAAATTATTGCTTAGTAGTAGTACCTATTTAAATCTGATAATATTAAATGAACATATTTTTCAAAAACTTTTTGAATGAAAAAAACGTTATATTTCAATAGAACTTTGAAGAAATATAGTAATCTCAAGGTCAAAATTTTAAACGACCAACGGTGGCTCAGAAATTAATTTCATTAGCCAAATGTCCAATGTTTTATTAACACCAATTTCCACAATCTTAATGCCATTCAATAGAAAATATATTAAAACTAAGTTGGTCAATCAATTAGATCAAAATATTGGTAATTGTGGGCGTGGCATGCTGTTAAAAAGTAATATTTTGTTATTTTATAAAAAAAATGTGATTTTTGTAAATTTTGATCAGAATTAAATTTGGATCAAATTTACTATTATCCATAATTGACTACATTTTTTTTGTTATATTGGTAGGATAATATTCTTTAAGAAATGGTATGATGTGTCTTTGTACCGTTTATACCTGCTGTATTATGAAATATTTTCTTATGAAATACATTGTAGTCAAATTTTAATTTTAGTGGAATAGAACTTTTAAGAGTCAAAAGGGATTAAGCATATTTTACTACCAGAAAAAAGGCGAAAGTGTCCTCTTTAACTCCATATATATTTTTGTACTTGTCTGGACCCATCTGTAATACACTTTTTCTATTTGAATGATATTACTCCCAAATTTTTATCTATTTTTTATTTTACCTGTTCATATGACTCAAATATAAATACACCAAGCTCTATTAGTTATGAAAGATATCTTAATTAATTATTAATTTTTTTTATAATATTTTACCACTTTTATATTGTACTTATTTATGCTACCCTGGAACATAGTGCAACGTAATATAAGAAAAAAATTTAATGCCATTGAATAGAAAACATATTAAAACTAAGTTGGCCAATAAATTAGATCAAAATATTGGTAATTATGGGCGTGGCATGCTGATAATGACAAATATTTTGTTATTTTATAAAAAATGTAATTTTTGTAAATTTGATCAGAATTAAATTTGGATAAAAAAAAGACAAACGCCAGTGATATTCGAACATAAACTCAGTTGCTATAATATTTCTAAACAATAACAAATAAATTTTAAAATCTTTATATAACATGAAGAATATTTTAAAAATATAAAGCGGGAAGATGTTCTTAGTTACGTTCAAAGAAAAATAAAACTTATATTCATGTAGCAACGAATTGCAATTGGACTTGGAAAATAAAATAACTGATTTCGCCAAAAAAAAAGACAAAGCGCTACAAAAATGTTGTATGGAGTAAACAAAGATTTTATACCAGCTTTGAAAACTGGTTAAAGGACAACTTTAGTGTCCACGTATTTTTAAAAAGTATAAACCAAAACAGTCTTGGGAGACCATCAAAATCAGTCGACAACTGCAGCGATAGATCTAGAAGGCGGACGCTTAAGGATATCAGTGAAGAAATCGGATGTGAAAATATTAAAGAAACTTTGCTATATCAATTTTGATCACAGCAATAGCTCACAAAAGTGAGAACAAAACGGATTCTTATAAGTATTCCAACGCCAAGCGATGAAGAATAGTTCTCAAATGAAAAGGCATTAGCATTATTTTTGATTTGGCTAATGATAGCGTGCGATTGAAAAAGGCTCAAATCTCTACCTATCATATCATCACATAACTTTTGCTAAGAAGGACTGCTTGCCACCAGGGGACACTATTATAATCACATCGATTTTGGCAGACTTCAACTTCAAGATCTACTTCATTTAAACTTCAAGATCTACTTTATTTAAAGAAAATGAAAATGGGACTGTAAATTAACTCTCTTTTGCAAATGGGGATGTGATAGTTCTTCTGGACAAAAGCAATACAAGCAATATGTATGTGAAAAAACTTAAGACAGATATATATTTACGGTGTCATTTGTACTAAATAAAAGATAAAGAATTTGGAAGACTTGGAGCCTTCGACTAGTAGGATGCCAACAAGGGATATTTGGAAAAATCAAACACCATCTTCTACGAAATACTTCAGACGAATTAAATTTAAATTTGAAAAGGAAATTCATGATGACATTTAAAAGTGATATTAGAGCCCAAATTTCTCTAATAGAAATTGACGGCCAATTAGGGCTAACGATTAAAGATAAAAAAGTAGGCCAGGCTTTGATTGACAAAAAGGCTTCATCCAGCTACATTATATTTCAAACCGTACCAGAAAAAAAATTTTCTGATGGATTATTTTTAAGCTATTTTTTGAGACTCCTTTATAAACTAACAAATCTATCTTTTTTTTATAATTTAGAGTGAAACTTAAACTAAAATATTTTCCAGAAATATATTGAGTAAGAAAAATTTTGCATGCAAAAGCTTAGATTGAGAACAATATGAGTCATATTAAATTACTCCAAGTTGTAGGAAAAGTAGTAAGTAAAGTTAAAATTTCAAAATAGCTTTTAACTTTTCAAAAATCTTACTCTTGGTTTAAAAATCTTTAAACCTTCCAAAACCTCAAAAAACTTCAAAAATAAGACAAATATTCACATTTGCAAACACTGCTTTTCACTTTAACACTTGATTGTTACAGAAACATGATCAATAGATTTTTTTTTATAAACGAAAACTGGTGATTTAGTAGGACCAAGAAAATAAACAACTAGTACAACATTGGAAATTCTGGAAATGCTTCCACTGCCTCATGTCTTCATTCCTGCAATTAGCTATGGCTATCGTGACAAGATCACTGGAGTTAATGTTTTTTGGAGTCATGTGTCTTTAATACTCTACAACACCATAGGTTGGGTGAGTATTATGCATTTGTACTGATGTTTGTAACAACCAAATAAATTGTTCTTAGACCCATCTTAAAGTATTCCAAAAGATTTAGAATCACTTTATGAATTGCTTAATGATGTCCGTCTGTCTATCTATATGATCAATCTAAAGGTCACAATTTTATGAAATGTAATATTTTTGTATACGTTTGTACTGATGTTTAAACGTTTTCCCTTAAGACCCACCTTCAAATATTCCAAACAACTTAAGAGTACGTTCTGAGTCACCTTGAACGTCCGTCCATCTGTCTGTCTATGTAAACTTTTATTTTTTAAGGTAAAAATCTTAATTTTGTAGTTAATTTCATGAAATTTGATATAGGGCAGCTGAAAGCCATCCCTCCTAGAGCATTTTTTGTTAATGTTTATAACGCATTGGTATAAATTGCACCTTAAAATATTCCAAACGACTTATCATCACTTTCTGAGACGCTTTAATAATAGCCGTCCGTCTGTCCGTCTATGTAGAATCAGACTACATGTTGCAATTATCCGGAATAGGGTTTTAATTTTTATAAATACCTAAAATACATCACAATTTAAATGATACAAAATTGGTGATATCTCTCATATAAGGCTTACTTCCAAAAATCACTTTAATGAGTATAATTCTCAAATAAATTCCAACATCAAAATAGTTGTTAACTCAAATAAGTTTTCTTGAAGTATATGTCACATAACCAGATTTCATAAACATCGGTCCACAAATGATCACAAGTCTCATATAAGGATATCATATAGTCGGACTAGCAAGGACAATATACAACAATATGAGAATAAAAAATTATCACTAGGACAACCAAAAATATGTAAAATAATATTTTTTCCTGGGCATCATATGAACCAAATCTTTAGTTATTTGTCTATTTCAGAAAATTTTAAGAATTTTTGCCATCCATTTGTTATAACATATTTTGCATATTCTGATCATAACAGCATATTTTGGGCTTAGCACAATATTTTGTTATATTTTTGTAATTTAGAGTATTTTTTTTAGCAATTTATATAATATCTATTCGCATACTTGATTATTAAAATAAAGATAATAATTTTACATTTTTTACATAATTAACCATTAAAGCCCTCAGTTTTATGGAAACGTGTACAGATTTCTGATGCTTTGAAGTCCAAAAATAATTACTCATTTAAAATATATGCCGCCTATTACTGATATCGCGTTTTATAGCTTGCAGAGTTTTCGCAAATGATCCCATTGTGTGATTCAATAAATACATGTTATAGACAAAACATTTTAATTAAGCGAAATATGCATGGTGTAATTTTAAAGTAATTTTAAAGTGTATTAAGATTTTTTCTTGATAATTTGGAGCAAAACTTTTATATATACATTTAAATTATTTTGAATTTCCTTATAAAGATTTAAAAATATCTATCTATGATTTAATTAAAATAAAACTTCTGTAAACTTTTTAAAAGTTCCCAAAAATATCTTAAATTATTAGTTCCAATATATGGATTTGATCTAGTTAAAATTATGATTGATTTATTTAAGGGAAAAAAGCACTTCAATTTACACAAATTATTACTTACACTATTCAAATTAATGATTTAATTTAAAAAAAAACTCTTTTTTTTACTTAAAATTTACTACATCCTTTTTTTTATTTATATGTCAACATATTTTTTAAATTTATATATTTTAATTTATTAAAAAAATAAAAACACGATCACTAACACTTTTAGATTTCTTTATTAACAAGATCATTTTTAAGATTTTCATAACAAAAAATAGCACTTGTCACCAACAACATATTAAGCGAAAAAATAAATAATTTCACTTTAATCTATTTTAGCTTAAAATATGTTTCTTTTTAATCCAAATATTGTATTTATATTGAAATTTAATTTTCCGTTAAATTTTTTATAAACAAAAGACTTCGTCTTTATTTATTTTTGTTTAATTTTCATAAAGAAAGCGCTTGAAAAGCACAACCGTTACAAGCAGATTCCTTTAGGTAACTAATTTAACACAGCATGCAACTGCCACAGACAACAGTAAAAGAAACCAATTATTGTATACAATTTTCGGCAAAACTGCGAACCCTGAAATAAAACGAACGTTAAATACAACTTCGTTTGTTTTAACAACGAATACAACTACAGTTATAACAGGCAAAATAAAAAGGACTACGGGCAAAAAAATACGAAGTTTGACGAGTGTGAGAGAGTACGAGGTCTAAAAAAATAGTATTACTATTGTTGATGCTGCATGTTTTGTTGGCTGAAAATTATATGGAAACAACAGAAAAATGTTGTTGATGATGTTGGTTGGTTGATAGGTTTTATGGATTGTTATTGCTGCTGTTGCTGTTAATGTTTGTGCTGTGTTGCGTTCAACCACACAACCACAACAACATGCCACAAAACACGCGTCAAAAATGTTAAGGTTAATGTACAACAAAAATTTATACACACGCACACAAATTCACACGTTCATACAGTATGACAATACAGGTAACAGGATATACCGTTACACATTCATATTAACTATTGTTACAACTTGGTTTATATGTTTGTGTTAATAGTGATGTTGAATAGTGATAGTGATTGTTTGTCGGAATTGTTATTACTTCCGTTGCATGTAGAAGAACACCTGCCTGAGTTGCAGTTGCAAAGTTTGAACAGCTGTTTACAACTTAAACAATGAAACTAAAGGAATATAGATGAGTGTGGAAAAAAACGAAGGAGATTAAATGAAAATATTTGAATATTGAAATTAAAACTGATTTAATGGAAAATATTGGTATAGCTGGTTATAATACGATGGCTTTGAAATTAAATTCATTTTCAAACATGAATTATTTTATGATTTTAATATTAACTATGTATTTGTGAATGATTGCTGAAGAACTCAGAAAGTAAAATAAATTATCAAGGAAAATTTTAGACTCAAACGATTAAATATTTATAGAGAATAAATTGCATGAAACAATTTGTATTTTCAAATAGAAATCAATTGACTTGAGTAGATTAAAAATATATAAATCAAACCAATATATAAATTTAATTTCCATTATTTGTAAATGTTAGCATTTAGGGTTACTACCAGTGCAAACTAAAATATGCTAACAAAATGTTTAATTTTTCTTATAAAAAATGCTGCTAAAATAGGATAATATACCCATAAAATTATAAAATATGCCTTTAAAATACAAATTTTTTTTTGCATTTCAAAAAATAATAGTAATAATAATAATTATATAATTTAAAAGGAAATTACAAAATTTTAGGGAATCAGATCAGAAAAACCTATGTAACAGTAAAAAGAAATCTTTACTAAAGGCAAATTCTGTAAAAAATTCTACTGGGAGCAATATATGCAAAATTCTCTTAAGTCTAATAAATTAAAATTTTGCATCTCAAGTATATAATATGCAAACAAATGCCATATAAATTGTTAAAATATGCACCAAAAATAGGGGATTTTCAATGAAAATATGACAAAATATGCTATGATGTTTAAATATAAAAAATATGCTGTTATGACCAAAATATGCAAATGTCAAAATTCTTAAAATTGTCTGAAATGGATAAATAACTAATAATTTGGTTCATTTAAAGCCTAAGAAAATATATGATTTCGCATATTTTGGTTGCCCTGGTTATTATAATTTACCTTAAAACCCAAAGGTCATTATAAAATATTTAAGAAGCACTTTATTTATTAATTTACGCTAACTTTTACACGTGCATTTGTAATAAGTATTGCATATTATTTATTTATTATTATTTTTCCCTTTTTTAATCTTCTAAACTTTTAAAAGTGAACTTTTTTTATTCAAATCAAAAAAAAAATTTATTTGAAATCTGTTTTACTGAATATATAATATTTTTCTCGAAATAAAAGAAACCTTTTCAAGAAATTTATTTTCCAAAAGTTTGATTGTCAAAATTGTTTTAGATTTTCTCAATAATTTTTCTTGGTAATAGTAAATTAGAAAAAAACTATAAGTAGAATGAATGATTTATTCCTACGGCTATAGAAAACCTTACTTTCGACTTAAGATTATTTTTCTCATGACAAAAATTAAAATAAAAAAAACATATACAAAAGTTATTTCATCGGTAGAAATGCGCTCGTAATTTTTCTAAAAATTATCGCAAATTTCATTTAAAAATTAACTTTAATGTAAATTTTCTATAAAAAGAAAATTTATCGTAAATTTTCTACAAATAAGAAAACTTATTGTAAATTTTCTATAAAAAGAAAAAGAAAATTTATTGAAAATTTTCTAGTAAAAGAAAAAGAAAATTTATTGAAAATTTTCTAGAAAAAGAAAATTTATCGTAAATTTTCTAGAAAAAGAAAAGTTATCGTAAATTTTCTAGAAAAAGAAAATTTATCGAAAATTTTCTAGGAAAAGAAAATTTTTTGAAAATTTTCTAGAAAAAGAAAATTTATTGAAAATTTTCTAGAAAAAGAAAATTTATTGAAAATTTTCTATAAAAAGAAAATTTATCGTAAATTTTTTATAAAAATAAAATTTATCGAAAATTTTATAGAAAATGAAAATTTTTCGAAAATTTTACTGAAAAAGAAAATTTATCGAAAATTTTCTAGAAAAATAAAATTTATCGAAAATTTTATAGAAAAAGAAAATTTTTCTAAAATTTTATAGAAAATGAAAATTTATCGAAAATTTTCTAGAAAAAGAAAATTTATCGAAAATTTTATAAAAAAAGAAAATTTTTCGCAACTTTTACAAAAAAAGAAAATTTGTCGAAAATTTTCTTGAAAAAGAAAATTTATCGAAAATTTTCTAGAAAAAGAAAATTTATCGAAAATTTTCTAGTAAAAGAAAATTTATCGTAAATTTTCTATAGAAAGAAAATTTATCGAAAATTTTCTAGAAAAAGAAAATTTATCAAAAATTTTCTAGAAAAAGAAAATTTATCGAAAATTTTCTAGTAAAAGAAAATTTATCGTAAATTTTCTAGAAAAAGAAAATTTTATAGAAAAAGAAAATTTTTCGCAACTTTTACAGAAAAAGAAAATTTGTCGAAAATTTTCTTGAAAAAGAAAATTTATCAAAAATTTTCTAGAAAAAGAAAATTTATCGAAAATTTTCTAGTAAAAGAAAATTTATCGAAAATTTTCTAGTAAAAGAAAATTTATCGTAAATTTTCTAGAAAAAGAAAATTTATCGAAAATTTTCTAGAAAAAGAAAACTTACCGAAAATTTTATAGAAAAAGAAAATTTTTCGCAACTTTTACAGAAAAAGAAAATTGTCGAAAATTTTCTTGAAAAAGAAAATTTATCGAAAATTTTCTAGAAAAAGAAAATTTATCGAAAATTTTCTAGTAAAAGAAAATTTATCGTAAATTTTCTATAGAAAGAAAATTTATCGTAAATTTTCTATAGAAAGAAAATTTATCGAAAATTTTCTAGAAAAAGAAAATTTTTCGAAAATTTTATAGAAAAAGAAAATTTGTCGAAAATTTTATAGAAAGAGAAAATTTATCGAAAATTTTATAGAAAAAGAAAATTTATCGAAAATTTTCTAGGAAAAGAAAATTTATCGATTCTAGGAAAAGAAAATTTAACGAAAATTTTATAGAAAAAGAAAGTTTATCGAAAATTTTCAAGGAAAATTTTATGGAAAAAGAAAATTTATCGAAAATTTTATAGAAAAAGAAAATGTATCGAAAATTTTATAGAAAAAGAAAATTTATTGGGAATTTTCTATAAAAAGAAAATTCGTCGAAAACTTTCTATAAAAAGAAAATTTATCGAAAAATTTCTACTGAGACAATTTATCGAAAATTTTATTAAAAAAAATTTCTATAAAAAGTAAATTTATCGAAGATTTTCTAGAAAAAGAAAATTTATCGAAAATATTCTAGAAAAAGAAAATTTATAGAAAATTTTCTAGAAAAAGAAAATTTAGAGAAAACTCTAGAAAAAGAAAATTCATCGAAAATTTTCTAGAAAAAGAAAATTTATCGAAAATTTTCTAGAAAAATAAAATTTATCGGAAATTTTCTATAAAAAGACTATTTATCGAAAATTTTTGTGTTTAAAGAGTATTCAACAAATATTTTTTTATAAAAACATTTATAAAAAATTTTCTATAGAATGAAAATTTATCAGTCATTTTCTATAAATAGAAAATTTATTGAATTTTATCGATAATAGATACATCATTACTTACTTGTTCAATTGTTAAAGGAAAACGCATTTTTGCCCATTTTAGCTTTTATAATGCACGAACAAACAAAACATAATAAACAACAAAAAACTTCTATTAAAATTTCACAATAAATTCTTTTTTCTTCGATAACAATATCATCAACGAAAATATAGTTGTTGTTCCTAAAACTAGGAAGAAATTGTATATAAAAGCAACCAGGCTTATACACACAAATACATAATAATGATAATAATGCCGATGAAGAAAATGTTTATGGCAACAAATTTTCCTAATAATAGTCACGGAGTTTAAAGAAGAAAATAAAAGGGGTTTTTTTCTTTGCAGCAACAAAACAGCGTTCACGTGAAATGCGTCAAAAAGTTTACCCGAGCACAATAATAGACAACAACTAAAACACTTTATAAAATGAAATAATATAGAAAATAAAAAGTAAAAAATGTATTTAGAAGAAAGAAACTTATGCTGTATAGATAAAAAGTTCTTAAGTGGTCAATGGCTCTGCAATTTGTTAGAGAAAGTGTTAAATTCAATAACGAATATTTGTTGCAAGAAAGTTTTAGTTTAGCATGCTTTAAAATATATATTTTTAAGAGTTTAAAATTGTTGAAGAATCTTAAAGAAATTTGCTAAATAGAAGAAAATGTTATTTAAATTCTTTGCTTAAATAGTTTCAAAGGGAATTATGTTAAAGTTTTCAGCTTAAAATTGAAATAGTTACTTAGTTACTTGTTTAAAAAATGTTTATATAAAAAGTATTATATTGAGAAAAAATATCAACTTCCCGGTGTTATTACCAGGGCTGCTGATACGTTGATGCAAATGCTAATGAAAGTCTTTAAAAATAAGTGGTCAGCATTGACCACTTATTTTTAAAAATTATTAAGTTTATTAAATTAATTTTGCAACAAAATGTGTTGATTTATTGCTGCATATTTTATGTAAAGTGCATAATATTACATATTTTTCTTTAAATGCATTAAGTTGGCATATTTTGGATTTTTTTTTTTAATTTTTTTTCTATAAACGAATAGCCCAGTAAAGTAAGAGCTAGAAATGTTATGAAGAGAAGTTATGAAGAAGTCTTATGATTTGTATAATACCATATCTTGGATTCGTTCATCATAATTCAATCTTAAAGTGTTTACGGCCTATTGCAGTTTAGGTGATGACATGAGTTAAATTAAAATTAATTCTTACATATATTTAAATAAACTTACCTGAGTTGCCTGAATTATAATATATTACCATGTTTTTCGTTTCATGATTATTTAGTGCATGAAAGTATCAGCCCTGGTCATTATTTTTATAAAATATAAATTAATTTATGTTCTATCAATCGCAAACATGTTTAAATTTAAAATTATTAATATACAAATAAATATTAAGTAATTTTATTAAATTGTGTTTTATTTATTTTGTTTATTGAATTTATGTATTTTTTTTTTTTTTTTTTTTGCTACTAAAAATTATATTTTTGTATATAAAAAATTTACTTCATTTTAAGGTCAAATTTTATCTAGTTATATACAAAGTTTAACCACTTGTTTTCAAATACCATTTTCTTTTGTCAAAATATCTCTAATAAGCACCAAGTTATAAAGTATTTTTTTAAGTTACCTCTTAATTAATATTACTCATACGCCGAGTAGGACAACAACTTAAAAAACCAATAAAACCAAATCTCTTAAAAGAAATTTTTAATAAAATTGGAATCTTATAGAATATTAAAAAATATATTAACTCATTAAATAATTAAAAAAAAAAATTCAAAAATATGTCTTTTTTAATTTTTAAAATATTTTTTTAAAATAATTTAACCCAAATGTTTATTTAAAGATCTTGTTTTATTCTGTGTAAAGCAAGACCCAAGTATTTATCTTCTTATATCATTATGTTGCGTTAATGAAATCCTAATACTTTCCAAGTTATATGACTTTCTAAAATACTACTTCGCAATTAATGTTACTCATACGTTTAGTAGGACAAAAACTAAAAAATTTAATAAAAAAAACATGATTATTAAAATAGTTTTAAACAAAACTTAGAAGCAATTAGAAAGTTAAAAAAATAAATTTATTTTACAATTGTAAAAATATTAAAATAAAAACTAAAAAAATTAAATTTTTATTGCATATTTATATTTATATTTATATTGTTTTAGATTTTATATTATTTTTTAAAAAGATATATAGCTAAATGGCTTTAAAATATTTTCTAAACATATTTCTATTTATTTCGTGAACTTTTTACTATTAAAAAAAACTTTAAAAAAGTTACTGATATTTGTTTATATAAAAAATTTAATTCAATATAAAGCTTCATTTTCTGTGATATAAAGCCAAAAAGGTTTTCTTTAAAAACTATTTTGTTTTGCTTACGAATTCTCAAGATGTTCTAAGTTATATAAGGTACTGATACGTTTAGTTGTTCAAAAATGAAAAAAACCTAAACTAATCAAATTAAACCTAAACTATTAAAATATTTTAAAGAAAGTGAAGAATTCAATAGAAAACACCCAGAAGTAATTGTCTCCAAAGGAAATTTTTTTATAACCTGGTTTAAAAACAAATTCATTAAAACGTAGATACAAAAAGAAACACACAAAAAATAAAATATTAAATTCATTTTATTATATGTGATATAAAGCCAAACAGGTTTTCTTTAAAAAGCTATTTTCGTATGCTGGCTTATGCTTATTTAACTTATTTTAAATTATTTAACTTTTCTGAAGGCAAAATCTTAATTAATATTACCTATACGGTTAATACAGAAAAAATAAAAATTTGAATAAAACCTAAACTAATTAAAATATTTTAAAGAAAATTTATATTTATTTTTACAAAAAATCCTGAAATTAAAAAAAAGTTCTTTCAAATTTACAATACAAAAAAATTAATAAAAATTTTTATTAAAACATAAAATATTAAATTCTTCATGATGCTTAATTTTATTGTGTGAAATATGAAGACAAAAAAGTTGTCTTTAAAAACTATTTAGTTTTTTTACGACCGCTCAAGATATTCCAAATTACATTACATTTTTAAAGGCTACCTTATAATTAATATTACTCATACGTTAAGTAGTTCTAAAATGAAAAATTCAAATAAAACCTTAACTAGTAAAGGGATTTAAGAAAAATTTTGAATCCAACAGAAAACAAAAAGAAGCATTTATTTAATAAAGAAAACTTTTTTGTAAAACCTGAATTTTCTTAAAAAATATTAATTCAAATTGTTTTTTTAATAAAAAAAAATATTTAAACAATCATATTAACACTTCGTGAAGCCTGTTTACTTCTGTTTACATTTTGTGAACTGTTTAACCCAAAATAAATATATATTTAAATAGCTCAAAAAAGATTTCTTTTAGAAATCTTTAAAGCGTGAAAGTTTTAGATACAATACACTTGTCTTTTAAATGTCTAAGATTCGTTTATTTTAATTTTTTAGGTTTAAATAAAAAAATAATACTTAATGTAATATAAATCTCAATTTGAACAATAAAAATTTATAACAAAAGGATGTTTCGTCGTACAAATACTTAAGGAATGACTTAAACTATAAATATGTATATACATATGAAACTTTTTTGACTTTTCCTAAGAGATGTTATTGTTGTCATCATATAAATATCTTTTGGCATACTAATACACTTTTTTGTTATTTCCAATTTTTTTTTCTTTGTCGTGGAATCAACACTCTTTGCTTAAAAACTTGCTTACAGTTATTAGGGGAGTATTTGTGTATACATATGTATGTGTAAGTCCTTGCTTCCTTTTTATCAACACCAATACAAAGTCAAATACAATCTCATGATTTCTTCTTGTATTTTATAACTCACAACTGACACATGTTTGAATGATTTTAACTAAAATATACCTGAATAAAAACATATGATAATATTACTAGGATTGAGTGAGAAGTTTATAGACAAAATGAAATTAGAAATTAATTTAAAATGTTAAGGACTGAAAAATAAATAAATTTAGTTGCATTTATTTAGCATATTTTCATTTAAAATTATATTATAATTTCTGAATTTCTTTTCAACAAATTCCATATAAAAACTTTATGTACAACCTTCGTTTCCTACTAACATCCGGATTATGCAATAAACATACTTATATTCGTACAACTTCTGTTTACATGTTTATATTCATAAAAAAATATAAAACAGAAATACAATATGTCGTCAATACTCAAATTATTGACACTTCACGTAGTCATAGCGAATAACATTAACAGGTAACACACTCTCTTACCCATATAGGAAGGAAAAAATAAATAAAATAAAAATATAGATGATATTTATTCAAAGCTACTTCTGTCTATCATATATTTATTTTCTTCGTGAGTAAAATAATGAAATATGAGTGACATTAATATGATTCAAATAAATGTCAATCATATTATTACGTTTGCACAACAAGCATCTTAAAAATAATATATATTTATATATTTACACTTTAATATAAAGACTAAAAACAACTTCTTACATATTCTCTTAATATTTATTCAATTAACTTACAATTTTTTCTTTGTTTTTTTTTTTTTTCTTTAAATAAATTTCCGTCAAATTTCATTAGATCCTTTTTTGTTTGCTTGGTATTATAAATATAATTACTTTTTTTACTTTCTTTATTATCTATGGAATTAACTGTCGTTTCTTAAATGATAAATTTAATGCCAATTAAATTTCAAGACATTTTCCATTCCCTTGTTTCCTATAAATAACTACTGTTTCTTTTTAAAGCAATAACAAAATAATTATCCTCTTAGAGGGAAAATTGATTTTCAATTTAATTCTTATTCTTTGTATAAAATTTGCACCCATTTATTAAAAATAAACATTTGTTCCATATAGAAATAAGCAATATTTTAATAAAAATTGAAATTGTATAAAAATATAAAAATAAAACAAAAATTGGAAAAAGCTGCATATACAGAGCAAAACATAAATAAATATTGAAAAAATAGCAAGAAAACAAAATAAAAGATACATTGTGTCGACAGCTGACACAAATTCTAAGAATAAATTACATTTCTTTTTTATCTTGCTGTATTTATTTTGAACAAAAAAAAATAAAAAAAAATAACAATAACAATAAAAACATCAGTAACACCAGCATCAAAAAAAAAAGCAATTGACAATTGTTTTTTTATAATTTATATTCCGCATCTATTTTTGGTTTAAACTAAAGCGGATGTATTTGAATTAGATAATTATATAACGATTTAGGAGTTAATCCTTTAAAGGCTTAAAAATATAAATTATATAACTAATATTTCAAAGAAAACAAGAAAAATAATTTAAATTTGCTTAAATAAATTTTCTGTTTTATATCGCTAAAAATTTAAAGGGTTTGTAAAACTAATTATTGTCGCCATTTACATGCTCGCCATCACTCGTGATAAAATTGAGGGTGGTATGAGTTTGTAACTAATAAAATATTCATAAATTATTTGACAAGTTATGAATGCTATAGTCGATATATATTCTTTATAGCTATGAAATTTTGAATCGATATAGCTACGTCTGTCCATCAGTCTGTACACAGAAAAAATTTAATTTCATATTTTCTTACTAAATTCATAAAACCAATTATATTTTTTTACTGAAATCGAACCTATCACTGAATTAGTAGAATCAAATATTCAAATTCGTAAATATTTTATTGAAAAAATTTAAAATTTTTTTCTTATTAAAATATTTTTATTATTTATAAATTTGATTTCAATAATATTAAAACTAAGAAATAAAAATATTTAATTTTTTGTAAATTTTCAAATAATTTTTATTTTTTATTTAATATTTTTTTACATTTTCTATAATGTATATAATAATTCGGATTAAATATTAATATTGTATTTCAACATGTAAATATATGTATGAAATTTTAGTGTAGAGGAGCGAAAACTTTATATAACACTAACTAATTAATGAAGACTTTTTAGATCAAATATAGTTTAACGGTAATACACAGTGTATAGTATAGAGATAATATGTAATTATGCTGATGAAAAATAATAGTATCATAATTAATAGTTTATGTATTCATGTAAAACATAAATATATGAACAAAAAGATATATATTAAATATATTTCTAAATTCATTAGTAGCCAAAACCATCTAAAACAGAAATCCAATCATTTTCAATTGAAACTTTTTCTAAATGAATTCAACTCACATACCTTTTAAAGTTTAGGCAGATTTTTTAACGGAGGGAAATATTTAAGTTTCAATGAAACCTAAATAGACAGGATATAACAAATGCACAAAAAAACTCTGCTTTGGTATCGACAAACCCGTACAATAGGGCAATTTACGTTTGCCAACCTATATATCATTTTGTTAAGGACCACTTCCGCTAAAGACCATTACTGCAAAATACTTTTAAATGATTTTAAATAAAAAAATTAAAAAACATTAAATTATCTTTAAGAAGTCCAGTGACATCCGCATAATTATATCACGATAAGGAGCTACATGTTCAGATACACAATTGAAAGGATATAGTTTAATCGATTAGGGTATTATAAAGCAATATACAATAGACCTAATAATTTATGCGATAAATTGCTATAAACGTGTATATTTCATATGGTTTTGAATCATCTAGAAGATATAGAAAAATAAATCACTATATATATTTCGGAATAAAATATATACGAAAATAAAGGTAATTTACTTCTGGTATCCTGCAAATAAAAATAATTTTATTTATTTTTATATTTTTAATTGTCAAAAAATAAGAAATTGTTATTGTTTTTGGTATTAGTTTAAAATGAATTTACAACCAATAAAATAATATATTAAAACCAAACAAATCTTTTCATAAAATTTTATTTAAAGTTAAATAATGATTTATTTAAAAAAAATTCTAGTCATAATTCTTTCTGTGTAGGAAATATTCTCCTATACAAATTACTTATACGAACTAAATGATAATCACCCAAATTGTTTGTTATTTTCCCAAGCGTTTTTATATTAAAAATCATCAAATCATTCAGTAGAAAAAAATTTATAGAACTAAATTAAGATCAACCTCTAAAAAACTATGATTTTTTGAATATTTTTTGCAAATTACCCAAAAAAAAAAATTAAATAAAAATTTTCCAACATATTTGCTGAGTTCATTCAAATATGAAGAAAAGTCGAAAAGTTTTTGTTTACAATTAATTGCATTTATTTAATTATTACTTTACTCGAGATAGTTCAACTGGAATAATGGCAGTAGATCCTCCTGAGCTTTTTCTTAAATAATATTACTCATACGACTAGCTGGACAACAATTTAAAACTCAAATAAAAATTAACTATTAAAAGGACTTTGAAACAAATTTCGTATTTAAAAGAAAATGAAAAGTAATAATTTTATTATAAAATATTTTTAAAAACATACACAGAGAAAAGTTTGTGCATAAATATAAGAATTTACTTTCATTGATTTTAGTTCATAATATTTAAAAATAATGTCTTAAATATTAACACTTTTTTACATTTTTTTTTTTTTTTTAATGAATCAAAAGTCAAGAAGACTTAAAATAAATAGTTTAAGTTTACATTTATATTTTTAATTTGTAAAAAAAAAATTTGAAATTTTCTGCAGAAAATTTTAGATTTTTAATGATTTTTAGCTACATTATAGGAACAGAAGAGAAGCGCTTTTTATCAAAATGATGTGCTGCAGAATGCGAGCAAAATTATGCAAATTTCTAAACATTTTCTAAATATGAAAAGTTCCATTAAGGTCCGACGTTTTCGAGGCAAATTTTGTTCAGCGATGAGGCCCATTTCTGGCTCAATGGATATGTAAACAAACAAAATTGCCTCATTTGGGACGAAGAGCAACCTGAAGAGATTCACGAACTGTCACTTCATCCAGAAAAAACAACGGTTTGGTGTGGTTTATGGGCCGGTGGAATCATCCGTCCATATTTCTTTAAAAATGATGCCGGTGTGAACGTAACCGTCAATGGCAATGAAGCTCGTGATCTCGGCAACATTTGGTTTCAGCAAGACGACGGCACTTCCCACATATCGCATCAATCAATGGATTTATTGAGAGAACACTTCGGTGAGCACATAATTTCACGTTTTGGGCCGGTCGATTAGTCACCAAGATTGTGTGATATCACACCGTTATACTTTTTCCTGTGGGGATATGTAAAGTCTAAAGTTTATGCGGACAAACCCGCTTTAATTCAGGGCTTGGAGGAACACATCACGCGTGTCCTTCGCCAGTTACCAGTCGAAATGCTCAAACGAGTCACCGAAAATTGGACTCAACGGATAGATCATCTGCGACGTAGTAAAGGCCAACATTTAATACACATAATTTTCAAAAAATAAATTCCAAAGAATTTTCTTTCAAATGATAATAAACATTCCCCATTAAATTTGAATTTTCTGTGTTTTTTTCTTTAGGGAATCTTGAAATGGATCACCCTAAATTTCTGCCATTTTAAGGCATTTGTTATTAATATTTCCATACATAACTATTTTCATTTACCAATTGCAATCAAATCTAATAAAACTAAACCAAAGATTTAACAAAATTTTTGCAAAATTACTAAAATTTTCATTATGAACAATTTAATAATATCAATGAACAAAATTTTATTTTTTGTGAAAAAAGTTCGGGGAAAAAGTTGTGTTCTATTCATAATATTTATGAAAAAATTTTCAAATATATGAATTTTTTTTCTGTGTACTTAAGTTATTTTTTTCATTACAAATCTTCTATTTTCTAATTTGTTTTAATAATTTAATCGAAATATGTATTTAAGGATCTTGTTTTTTTTAATATAGATCTCAAACACATGTCTTCATATATAATAATATCCTAGTATTTTCCAAATTATATAACTTTTTAATTACTCATACGTTTAGTATGTCAAAAATAGAAAATTCTAATAAAAACAAAATTATTAAACGAAATAGTTCAAATACTAACTAAAGCTTCTTCAGAGCGTTAATTTTTCCATAAGCTATGAATTTAACATGATCTCAAAACCATTTAAGGACACTTCATTGAACGGGTGTTTTTCAAATTTTCTCTGTATTTTCATGAATAAACCAAAAGTTTTCACTTCACCAACTCTTATCTTAAAAGAAAAATTGATCTGTTACTCTCACTACTTTTCTATGAAATCTATTTACCGTCCATGAATGTGTTTTTCACACGCTTTTAGATGACCGCTTGAGTCCTTTGAATATCATTGTGTTAGTTGAAAGATAAGAAAAAGTAAAAGAAAAAATAATGGGAAGGTAAAAGAAAAATGAATAGAATTGAAATTTGAATAAGAAAATTATAAAAAGAAAAAAAATAAAAATTGCTATAGGAATTATAGACTAATATATAAAATGTACATTATTAATACTCCTACATACTTGCACATCTGTGGTCTGTGCTAGTGTCTAAATAGCAAAATCAATTACTCAGTCATTTAAATATACTTACATCTTGAAACTTATTTAAAACAATTCAAAGAGTTCTTTGATTCTTTTTTTCATCTAATGTGCAACAAGTCCCGGAAAATAGTATCAATTCGCTGCTTAAAGACAGAGAGGAACACCACTGTTTAAGATTGTCCTGCAGTACCTTGCCACTTCATCTACATGTATATTCTATAAATTTCAGGACTGTCTGACATATTTGGTCCTTTCATATCCTGCAATATCATATTTATTTTTTAATCCTGGAATTAATACATTCACTTGTGAATCTAACAGACGTACCTATGCCAAATTTAGGATATCTTTTTTTCCAACTTTTAAGTGATTAAACAAAACATAGCACAAAGGGGTCGGATTCAGTGAAACTTGACAAAAAGTCAATATTAAAAAAATATTTTTTGGCTGGAAAGCGAAGACTTTTATAACTACATAATTAGTTTTTTAATTAATGTTTTATTGGACCGTTTTAGAGGTATCAAAGTTAAGAGTTTTTTTAAACATTTTGTTTGTATTTTTTTATTTTAACATCTTTATTTTTGAAGTTAAAAAAACTTCATATCCCCATTTTTTGCGCATTTTTATATTTTATATTATATTTACGTATGTTTTAAATATAAAGATATTAATTTATTAATAAATTTGAAATAATTTATTCCATTTTGAAAGAGAAAAAATATATTTTGGCCTCCGATATCTTAGCGATCATGTATATTTGATGCGCTTTTTTTCTTAATTTAACTTTCGATTTTTTCTTGAGATTTGTCTTAAAATTTTGGCATCAGTGATTTTTTGACTAACTTCGGTTGCAGTGATCCATCTCATTTATACTGTGGCCAGTGTCTTTTATAAAGGCTTCTTATTCTAATACTTCCGCCTAATACTGTAACAAACACTTTAATAAAAATCTTCTGTAAAAAATTTTTTATTGAAAATCTTCTATAAAAAGAAAATTTAACAAAAATCTTCTATAAAAAAATTTTTAACGAAAATTTTTTATAAAAAGGAATTTTAGCGAAACTTTTTTATAAAACGAAATTTTGAATAAAAAATTTTAATAAAAAGATATTTTAACAAAAATTTTCTACCAAAAAAATTTAACCAAAATATTCCATAAAATAAAAACAACGAAAATGTTATATAAAAGAAAATTTAATGAAAACTTTCTAAAGAATGAATATTTAATGAAAATTGAAAAGAAATCGACAATTTTCCATAAATGAATGAATATTTAATGAAAATTGAAAAGAAATCGACAATTTTCTATAAAAAACATTTTATCAAAAATTTTCTATGAAAAATATTTTATTGAATATTTTCTATAAAAAGAAATTTAATGAAAATTTCCTACAAAAGAAAAATTTTAACGAAAATTTTCTATAAAAAGAAGTGAACGAAAATTTTCTATAAAAAGTAATTTGAAAGAAATTTTTCCAAAATTTAAGAAAAAATTTTCTATAAAAAGTAATTCAAACGAAAATTTTCTATAAAAAGAAAATTTAACGAAAATTTTTTATGAAAAGAAAATTTAACGAAAATTTTTTATAAAAAGAAAAATTTTTATAAAAAAAATTATAACGAAAATTTTCTTTCTACAAAAAGAAAATTTAACAAAAATTTAATGAACATTTTTTATAAAAAAAAAATTTTAAATTTTCTATAAAAAGAAATTTGACTTCTATCTTATATTCAAGCTTAAATCTTATACTTTTACTACAGTCTTATGCTGAAACTTCAATATTATACTAAGAACTCCTATAGATTACTTGTGTCTTATACTGAGACTTTCGTCTTATATAGAATTTTAACTGACATACCATCTTATACTGAGACATTTACCATATACTATGACTACCATCTGTTTCTCGTACTTATACTGGGACTTCCTCCTTATAATGTGATATCCATCTCGTAATGAGATTTTTGTCTTAATCTGAGATTTGCGTGTTATACTAACAAATTTATTTTGTACTGAAAATACTATCTTATACTTAGAATAAAGTCTTATACTCAGACTTCTGTCTTATACTGTGACTACCATCTTATACTGAGATATCAGTGGTATATGGAGATTTCTGTAAAATACTAACACTTCTGTCTTATTTTGAGACTTCCATCTTATACCGAGAAGTTCGAATTATATTGAGACGTTCGACTTATATTAATACTGAAGTCTTATACAAATATTTCCATTTTATACTCTTTTTAACTTAGACTAACGTATATTATGGAAAATATTATTTTTGTATTGAGAGTACCTTGAATATAACTTTTCTATAGTAGAACTATATTCTTATACTGAGATTCGGTACAAGGAAATTATGAAGCTTCTAACCGGATATGAAGTAAGATACTCCACTTATCTTTTTTCTACTATCAGGTGTTTTAGCTAATCATAAATAAACCACCAGTCCCTAATATAAAAAAGCTGCTCAAATTGTGGAAAGAATTCAATAAAATTGATCTTAAAGCATGATACTTTCTTTAAAGCTTTGACCTTGTTCAAGATAAAATTTATATTTTATTTTTTGTTTTTAGTTAATGTAACATATTTTAGATGCTATAATAAAAATTAAAATGTCTTTAATTTCCTGCCAGAAAAATCCCATAAAACTTTCTTTTCTATGCCCCTTAAAAAATTCTTTAAATTTAATAAAATATTTTCTTTTTATGAAAGGGTTAAACTCAGCAACAACAACAACGATTAAAAATACTTTCTACACTTAAAACTGAAAATAGCTGCAAAAGTTTTATTTCTTAATATCTTTTTTTATAATTTTTTTTTCTTCAGTTTCTAACATTATTACGATAATGCATTACTTTTCTTTGTAAAACTCTATTATTTAATAAGAAAATCCACCTAAAGGCTTAAACAATTGTTTAAAGGAACAAGGGACTACCAGGGAAAGCAGGGGAAACAAAAAACCCAAAATGTAATATATAAGTACCTATATAAAACAATAAGAAATCAACCTTATATGCAGCATATATACAGGCGCAAAATGATGTATGTGGCTTAAAACTAGGAATCTTGCACTTGCCACATTAGCACTATAGTTTACCTAGAAAGGTGTAAGTTTATATGTTTATGTATCTGTGTGTGTGTGTGTGTGAGCTAGTGCTAAACACATGTGATGGGAATAAAGTTTAATAGAACAAAAAGATGTTCTCTTGGCTTGTTTGAAAAAATAAAAAAGAGAGAGAGAGAGAACAGAACAACAATTGTTAGATGAAAAAAACTTAGTCTATATAAGTTTTCACCTACTTAACACCTTTGTTGGCAAATAAAACTTTATTTTCGCTTTTAAATTTTCTAAGTTTTTTTTTCACTTATTCTCACACTCTCTCCTCCTTGTAGTGGTTAATAGTTTGAGGTTGTTTTTAAAACAAAGGAATTGCTAGAAATTTAAATATCAACTTAAACTGTTAAAAATCACATAAAATAAAACCACAAGAAAAGGGAATTGAATGTATAAATTTGAAAGAAAAAACGATTTTTTTATTTTATTACATTTCTTTTTATTTAAACTGAAATCCAAAGATAAAGATAAGTCTTGACTTTATCATGTGTTAAAAACTGTGAGTAGTCTTCGTCTTTTAAACAGCCACAGACAGCTAGCACGTAACTGTGCTATAATACAACAAAAAAAAAAAGAAGAAAATACCCATAGTGTTGCTGCTGCTAGTGCCTGTGATGCTGTATTGGTGGCTTGACGTTGTCTGTTACTTTTACGTGCTGACTCCGGCAACACTGCGGTTTAAAGTACTTACTTTTTTCCAACGGCCATAACTATACAGTTGTCTTTGCGCTCTAACATGTTAAAATAGACAAAACATAGATACGAAGAAAAAAAAAGAAACTTAAACTAAATCTAACACATTTTTATAGAAAGAAAAAACAAAATAAAACGTATAATATTAGTATCCATCAGCACTTAACAAGTATTCGAATCTTAAAGCTGCATAGGAAAAAAATATATAGAAAATATAAAATAACGTTGAAGAAAAGGTGAGAAAATTGTGTTAATGTTGTTTTCATTTCGTTTGAATGACATCAAAGTACAATATTCTGTTTTTTTTTCTCTCCCTTTTTTTTTTGCTAAGCTTTCATATTAGTAGGATATATAGAAATAAAATGGTTAAAGAAAACTATAGCATATAATAAGGCTTGCTTTAAATATAAATTTTAAAATGTGTTTGAAGAAGGTTTAAATTGATGTTTTATACAGACAGTAATTTAGAGAAAATATTAAAAAATAAATAAGGGTAAAAAAAATATAAAATAAAATAAAATATAACGATAATTTTCTATAAAAAGAAAAAGTAACAAAATTTTCTATTAAAAAAAATTTAATGAAAATTTTCCATAAAAAGGAAATTTAAAGAAAATTTTCTACAAAAGAAATTTACAGAAAATTTTCAATTAGCAAAACCTTTAAGGAAAAATTTCCATATGAAGGAAATTTTATGAAAATTTTCTACAAAAAGAAATTTTAAAGAAAATTATCTATAAAAATCTAAAGGAAATTTTAACGAAAATTTTCTCTAAAAAGAAATCTGAACAAAAATGTTCCACAAACAAATTTTAACGAAAATTTTCCTCAAGAAACAAATTTATCGAATATTTTCGAAAAGTTTCGATACAATTCCTTTTTCTAGAAAGTTTTCAATATTTTTTTTATTGAAATTTACGAATAAGTTATAGAAAATTCTTTAAAAAAAAATTAACAGGAAATTTTTTATATAAAGAAAATTATCAAAAATTTTCTATAGAAAGAAAACTCATTGAAAAATTTATTTATAAAAAAGAAATAATCCACAAATTTCCACAATTTATACAATACAATTTATAGAATATTTTCTTCTCGAAAGGATTATATATTGAAAATTATGGAGAATTTTTTATAAAAAAAATTATTAAAATTTTCCACAAAAAAAAACAATTAAAAATTTCCCGTTAAAAAAATATTAATAAATATTAAAAAAAATTAACAGGAAAATTTCTATAGAAAGAAGCTTATCAAAAATTTTCTATAAAAAAAAACTCATTGAAAACTTTATTTATAAAAAAGAAATAATCAATAAATTTCCACAATTTACACTATGCAATTTATAGAACATTTTCTTCTCGAAAGGATAATATATTGAAAATTATGGAGAATTTTCTATAAAAAAATATTGAACATTTTCCACCAAAAAAATCATAAAAATATTCCATTAAAAAATATTAATAATTTCTATAAAAAGAATTTTCTATAAAAATAAATTTTATCATAAAGTTCTATAAAAAAAATTATTGGAAACTTTCTAGAAAAAGGAACTGTAATGAAAATTTTTTAGAAAAAGAAATTTTATCGAAAATTTTCTTTAAAAAAAATTTAACAGGATTTTTTTTTTAAATTTAACAGGAAATTTTCTTTAAAAAGAAAAAAAATAAATTTTATACGGAAGAAATTTTTTCAAAATTTCAAAAAAATACTATTATTTTTCTATAAAAACAAAAATTTATGAAAAACTTTAAAGTTACATTGTTACTAGTACTGTTATTAATTTTATTATTTTAAGTATTTATATATTGTTTCACTTATATGAGTGTATATTTTTTTTCTTTTGTTTTATTTTATTTTATTTTTCTAAACCTTTAACCAATTTGTGCATGTTAAGTGTTTCGGAAATTTTAGCATAAAAAAATTTTTTAACACCACATAAAAGTATAAAAGAAGCTAGAAAAATAAATTTATAAAATAATGCAGGATATATACAGGATGAAATTACTTGTATAAAATAAAGAATACATTGAGGCTTTAATGAATAACTAAATGTTTTATGATATACTTATTTCTTAATATAATGCCATAAAAACATAAGATTTTATAGTTAGCTACAAATAAATTTATGCATAGAATTAGTTTATCTGCAATAAAGTGTTTTAAAGATTCATTCATGGCAGAGAGCAAAAGAAGAAAAATTATTATGTTTAAATTCAAAGTCATCTTAAAATGACAAAAGTTTATTTTTTGCTTGTAATAAAATTCATTATTTTTATGCAAATTTACTTAAAGTAATAACAAAATCATTTTGTTTTTTTTTTTTTTTTTTTTTGCCTTATTCTCTTTCAGCAGCAGCCATAGCTTCATAACCCCAATAAATATCTGCCTTACCGTATGACCAACAACTATAAAATAAATATTTTCTTAAGGAAAAAATTTACATATTTTTTCTTGTTTTTTAAACTAAACTAAGAAAAAGGCCCGCTTTTCATCTAACAAAATATTATGTTTAAAAGTTTTTTTTTAGCTGGATATTATTTAAAGCCTACCTTTAGGCATTTGGTCTACTTGTTCATACAACAAAAACCAAATTACCTTGGTTGGGAATATGTATATTGTTTAAAACATAAAAACTCTTTCTGGAAATATCCACAATAAAAAGAGAAAGTGCTTCTTTAAAACTTAAAAGTAATTAAACAAAAGTAATTAAGATTACAACTTATTTTCAAACATTATGCTTGAAGACATCTTCATCATCATTTAAAATAACAGGTAAAACGGCCTTTTGCCTGTAAGTAGAAGAATAAAGTAGACTTTTAGGCGTTATTTTGAATTATTGCTGTTGCGTGTTGGTTTTCTTGTTTAGAGAATTAAAATGTTTTTGTTACAATGTTAATAAGTTTACTAAACCCATATTAAGTAAAATGCAAAACTGTAACAAAACAAACAAGTTTTTTTTTTTTTTGAATTAGATAAATGAGATTACAATTAAGATATCATTATCTTTAATTTTTTGGTTTTTATATACAAATAATCTTCTACTAAATCTAAATTGTTTTCTTTTTTCTATTTATTTCTATTTATAAACTTCATTACCAACCATCTAGTTAACGGTCGATAGACTTGTCTTGTCTACTTAAAAGTATTAATCAAACATTTTTATCTTAACTCAAAATTTTTTCGATTTCTAATATCGATTTTTTTTGGTGGAAAAACTGCCCTTATATCGAGTTTAGAAAATAAAAAATAGTATTGTATTTTAAGTCTTCACATGTTACTAAAAGATTTATTAGCATTCATGGCATCATTTTCTTAAGTCTAAGCATCCAAAACAGGTAATTTTTCAAGGCATAGAAAAAATAAAATGAAAAAAACTACAAAAACATTGAATTCACTTTTGTTTTGATTAAATGAAGCTTAACGAAAGCATTTCATATATTCGTCTTACACCCACTCTTAATTTTTATATACATACAAACATATACATAAATAATATAGACATATGTATGAACATGCAACGTGGATACAAAAAAAGTCAAGGTGCCTTTGCCATATTGAGAAACAAATACACTTGAAAAAATATTTTATAAAATCGGAAACAAAATATTTTTGTAAATGTTAACTTTAAAAAGCACACCGTACAGGACATTTATGTTTAGTTCACCATTTCTGCGGATCAATATCTGAAGGCCCAAATTCTCTTCTATTCTCCTCATTTTATTTTATTCCGCGGGATAGTTTGAGGATTATTTAAAAACCTTAATTTATTAGAAGTTGGTCCAGATTTTGTTCTATAAGTTTTTTACTTTTAAAAATCATCAATCAATCTGGATAAATTTCATTTTATTCAGGTTAATAATGAGAACGTGAGAATATTTGTTACAGACAGAGGAATTTAGAATTTCCTATCACAGACCTAATACTAAAAGCTCAATTTATCTATCCTCTATCGTTTTATTTACATTTTATATAAATCTTAATTTTTCAAAATTTGGTCTAGATTTAGTTCTATAACTTTTTTTCATACTAAGAAAATGACAAATATTTAGCGTGAATTTCATTAAAGTAAATTTAATAATATTGACTTGAGAATGTTTTTTTTTCCACAGACAGTGAAACTCCGAAATTCCTATTGCAGACTTAATTGTAAATGCTTACAGCCCGTCTAAACGTAATATAATATATAAGATATTTCTGTCAGAGGGAGTCAAATTCGCTCTCTGAGAGAATTATTTTACGTGTTGATTCAAATATTAGTATTATAAGATGTATTATGAGATTGTTGTGTTGAGATTTCTCTACACATTTATCTTATAAGATGAAATGCCAAAAAAATATACATATACGAAAGTTTGTTTATGTGTTTGCATTAGGGCTATACCTTTTTCACACTTTTTGCGAATATCAAAAACGGCGTAGTATAGTCGTGTAGAACATTAAAAGTTATTAATAAAAAATATGACAATTTTTTCGGATCGTTAAAAAAGAGTTAACGTAGGAATCGGGTTGAAGTTTAAAAACAACCATTTTTATCTAACGGAAATTTTAAAAAATATACACCTGATATTTGTATATATTCCTATACGTATAACTTAAATACTATTGTGGAATTTATCCACTGCTTTAGATTTAAAAATCTTTCCTACGGTTTACAATTCATCGCGGTTCAAAATTCGTTATATGTAAAAACCTGAGTAATTTACCTTATGCTTAAAGCGATATAAAAATATGAGCAATGATCCGAATTTCATAGATTGTACCATCACTAAATGCCTAGTTTATTATTTTTTAAAGGAGTTTTCAAAAGTACACCATTTCCAATCAAAATTCAATTCCATTTAAAAGCATACCGCCGCTTAAAACTTTCATTGACCCAATTTCAAAAAGAAAAGGTGTGTTTTGAAAAACACTGGGTAAAAGAACCTTCAGCAATTCCTTTGCAACAATGGAGTAATATATGTGCAGAGAGAGCAATAAAAGTTGTACAAGATATTTATCCACTGTGTAAATCGTCGCGAACATTAAACTTAAAGTTTATTTCATCCAATAGTATATAAATTTAAAACTACTATGTTAACATAGAATAAATTAATAAATACATGAATCTAGTATAAATAAAAAAATAAAAAATATATAAAATAAAAAATTTTTCTAAAAAAAATTTCTTGGGAGATTTTAGAAATTTGCTTCCCTACAGGTGTTTTCATTACTAAAACATTCTTGGCCAATCCGTGGTAAAAATAAGACCGAGATCATAATGATGACACGAGGACACATGCCACTTGAAATTAGCATGCATATTGATGATACTCCCTTGGTCACGAAAAAGGTGGTAAAATATTTGGGCATCAAACTTGACTCACTCACTAGGCTCAAATTTAATACGCGGCCACCAAAGCGGCAAAGGTTACAGGCATGCTAAGCCGGCTAATGGCGAATATCGGCTTATCAACACAGAGCAAGAGGAAACTGATTATGGCAGCCACCAACTCGATACTACTATATGGTATTGAAATCTAGGGAGAAGCGATGAGGGCGGAGACTAAACGCAAAATGCTGGGGGCAGTACTGCGCACGGCGGCACTTAGAGTCGCTTCAGCCTATCGCAAGGTTTCGGGCGTTGGGGTATTTGTTATAAATGGAGAAATACCGGTTGATCTCTTGGCACGTGAGCGAAATGAAGCATGGCAATCTAGGGGAGAGGTTCCTGGTATAAGTGCTGCAGAGCGAAATTCTCAAACCATCCAGCGATGGCAAAACAGATGGAGCACAGAAACGACCGGCAGATGGACGGCGGAGATAAATGGAATGCAGTGGGACACTACGTTGGAAATGTTTTACGCACGAAGAAAAGAGAGCTTGATACTTTGTGGCAACGCGAGTCCCAACGAACGGAAGATGAGCAGAAGGTTCACACAAGCTATAAACACGATGGAACCAGACGTGGGTAAATAGAGTAGTCTAAGAACGAAGTATCTGGGCCTTCCCGAAGTAATACGGATAGCAGTTCCGGGAAGGCACTACCCCAGAAAACGAGGAGGGATTGTTTTAGTGGAAACACCACTCGACGCAGTTGATTTTTAGCCCAACCTCACGCATCAAAAAAATAATAATAATAGTAATAATAATAATAATAATAATAATAATAATAATAATAATAATAATAACAATAATAATAATAATAGCGTGAGAATGTTTCTTACAGACGACGAACTCACAACTTTCTATACCCAATGTCATTTTAAACGAATTTTTAAATTAAAATTTTTTAAAAATTTATGTATAAAGATCTTAAAAATTATAATTTTTTTGTTAAAATCTATCTATAAATTTTATTCGGCTTTAAATTGCATTTTTTAAATATATATTTTTTTCCTAAGTGTATTTGTTATTCTAGTACATTTCTCATCTCTATATTAATACCGTCATAAAATTCTGTATGATTCATGTTTTCTAGTATTTAGTGGCTGGTTGTTGCTATTTTCATTGTTGTTGCTCTTAACTCATAACTTTTTTCTATTTTGGTAGTTTAGTGTCTCTATGGGCGTTTAACCTAATGAGCTGAATTATTGCCCAAGCAATTGGCTTTTATATCAATGAAATATATGAACAAACCTCCACAATATACACAAGAATTCTATCTCTCTATTAAACATTTAGCAGCAGGTAAGTGGCAAAACCATACACATTAAATGTTTCCTATATGCCACAATACCACACATACACACACACACGCTCACACTTTCCTACATGATAAATTGACACGTATATTTATTGCTGCCTAAGGACAAATGTCAGCCTTGTATTTAGTAAACTATAGAGTAAATGGACTTTAAGAAGAAAAAGTGTTATAGCACGTGCTACTAGCAAGAGAAAAATAAAACAAAAAATCTGCCACATAGAATTTTCTTGAAGAAGAAAAAACTTTTCTAAAGTGTAAAACCTCCCTTCTGTTAAAAAGTCAATCAATAAAATTACAAACTCCAACAAATTTGACAACTGCTTATTTTGTAATTGTGGTTGCTAACAGAAAATAAAGTTCTTTCTTCTTGTTGTTATTGTTAAATCTTATTAGGCGTATAATCCCTGTTAAGCATGATTTCTTACCACAGAGAAAAGATAATATTGTCTATATTGAGCTTAACAAATCAAACACTTCAATACTTCAAAAACAATTTAAGCAATTTATTTTAGGCTTCATTTGTTTAGAAAGAGAGAGAAGAAAATATACTAAAAATAAGCTTTAATTAAGAGAAAATGAGCAGAAATTTTCAGAGTATACTATAATCCTGTAAAAAATGTCCATAAAAATAAAATTTTCTATAAAAGAAAATTTAACAGAAATTTTCTATAAAAAAAATGCGAACATTTTCTACAAAAAGAAAATTTGTCGAAAATTTTCTATAAAATGAAAATTTAGCCAAAAATTTTCTATAGAAAATTTAATGAAAATTTATTGAAAACTCTATAAAAAGAAAATTAAAGAACAATTATGTTTAAAAAGAAATTTATCTAAAACTTTCTAGAAAAAGAAAATTTAACGAAAATTCTCCATAAAAAGAAAATTTAACGAAGGTTTTCTATAAAAAAAGTTTAACGAAAATTTTCTATAAAAAGAAAATTAAACGAAAATTTTCTGTAAAAATAAAATTTTATGAAAATTTTCTATAAAAAAAATTAAACGAAAATTTTCTGTAAAAATAAAATTTTGTGAAAATTTTCTATAAAAGAAAACTTAAGGAAAGTTTTCCGTAAAAAGAAAATTTTGCCAATATTTTCTAAAAAAAGGGTAATTTAACGGCATTTTTTTCATAAAAAGAAAATTTAACAAAACTTTTCAGTAAAAAGAAAATGTAGTACATATTTCCTATGAAAAAAAAATTTAATGAAAGTTTTCAATAAAAAGAAAATTTATCGAACATTTCTGTATGAGGAAAATTTATCGAAAATTTTCTGAAAAAAAATAGTTGTAGAAAATTTTCTAAAAAAAGAAAATTTAAAGAAAATTTTCTAGTAAAAAATTTAAAGAAAAAAAATTAATGCAAACTTTTGCATCAAAAGGCTATTTAAAGAAAATTTTCTATTAAAAGAAAATTTATGAAAAATTTTCTATAAAAAGAAAATGTTCTATAAAGAGAAATTTCATTAAAAATTTTCCTAAAAAATATTATCGCAAATTTTCTATAGAAAAGTTTTATCGAATTTTATATAAAAAAAAATTATCGAAAATTTTCTGTAAGAAAAAAAATTTATCCAAAATTTTCTGTAAAAATTAAATTTATCGAAAATTTTCTAAAAAAAAGAAATTTTCTATAAAAATTTAAAGAAAATTTTCTATAAAAAGAAAATAAAAAAAAACTATTAAAAATTTTAAAGAAAATTTCCTATTTTTTCGAAATATTTTTACTCAAAGAAAATTCAAAATATTCTATTCAATGAAAATTTTATAAAAATTTTCTATAAAAATAAACTATCGAAAATTTAACGAAAATTTTCTATCAAAAGAAAATTTGACGACAATTTTCTATAAAATGAAAATTTAAGAAAAATTTTCAATAAAAGAAAATTTAACGATTTTTTCTCAAAAGAAAATTAAACGACAAATTTCTATATAAAAGAAAATCTAACGAAATGTATCTAATAGAAAAAAATTAAAGAAAATTTTATGTAAAAATTAAATTTAACGAAAATTTTCTATAAAAAGAAAATTTAACAAAAATTTTCTATAAATGAAAATTTATCGAAAATTTTGTATAAAAAGAAAATTTAATAAACATTTTCTATAAAAAATTGTACGAAAATCTAAAAAATAAAACATATAAAAATGTAACTGACTGATTCAACGTCGCCCAGCCCAAACGGAAAAAGGTGGAAGTATCAGATTTGGGCTTTAGGTTTGTAGACATCTCTAATACTAATAAAAGATTTTTAGAAATTCGAATGTTTAGGGGGTAAAAAAGGGTAAAAACTGATAACTTCGGTAAGTCTACATATTTTAAAGCAATATAGATACAACAAAAATTTAATACATATCGTTATTCATTTAATAAATAAGCGGATAGGTGTTCGGTACTTTTTTTGAAATTCAGCCCTTTTAGAGAGAAAACGGGTAAAAACTGTATTTTAGTACTTTTATGGCACCCTATGTATCTTTTAAACCAATAAATATAGAAATAAAATTTACATCATATTCGTAACTTATCAAAAAACAACGAATACAAATTTGTTACCTTTTGGAAATTCGAACATTTAAGGGGTAAAATTCGTACCTGTTTTTGGTACATTTTTCATAAAGCATTTTTTACTATTTACTGACATATACACAACAATATTTTAATACAGAATCCCACTACAATTTTGAAATTCATTGGAATATAATTTTTGCTACATCCATGGACGAAAAAGTACCAAAAATGGGAAATTACATTTTATTGAGATCATTTAGCCAATTTTGATGAAAGTTGAAAGATTGGTTTATTTAGCCCACGAAATTATTTTGTAACTCGAGTACCAAGACGTAGATAGAACTAAATTCGGGAAAATAGTTTGGTACTTTTTTAAAACATAGTATTTCTTAAGTAATTGAAGGTAGATTTGTATCGTTTGAGTCTTACCTGTGACATGCAAATTGAAAATTCAGTTTTAACGGATCTCTTTTAGGACGGAGAAAGGAACTTGGTACTTTTTCTTCTTTATATCGGTACTTTTCTAATATTTTTAATATATAAACTTGCCGGCATTAAATTTAGCTAATATAGTTCAAATTGAAATAGGAATCAAGGAAAGTTATGCTAAACAGTTAGTTGTTACCTCTAGTGGTACCAAAGAAGGAAGTCTAATGGTACATTTTTATATATTTTTGAGTTAAAATCCATAAAAGCGGGGTTTATCAGTTTTTTTCTTTTTCATTTAGGTCATAAAAGGAGTCAAAAAGGGTAAATTTGGTAACTTGATATATTCCAAACAATATAATCCAGAAACAATATTTTAGTCTTATCTTTTTCTTTTTTTATGAGCACATAGATTTTTAGTACTTTTTGGAAATTGGAACACTTGGTCAAAATTATATTTTAGTACTTTTGGTACTCTAAACCAATATTTAGATATGGCATTTTTTTGCAAATTCGAAATAGGGTAAAAATAGGTTATGAAAAAATGTAAGTGGTGTTCTTTTTCTATTTCCAGAAATAAAATCCATTTGGTTGTACCTTTTCATTACTTTTAATATCCCCTTAACTAATAAATATAAAAAAACAAATTTTGTCACATTCTTCCCTGCTCAAAACAAGAAGAGACAGGTGTTTGGTACTTTCTGAAATTTGAAAGAATTACTATCATATCAAATTGCGTAATGTACACAACTAAGCGGGCAGCGAAGCGTACTAGGTATTAGCTAATTTTCTATAAATTTAATTTTTTATAAAAAGAAAATTTATCGAAAATTTCTTCAAAAAGAAAACTGAAGGACTATTTTCTATAAAGAAAAACCTTATCGAATATTTTCTATTAAAAGAACGTTTATCGAATTTTTTTTTTTTATAAAAAAAATTTTATCGAAAATTTTCTATAAAGGAAAAATTTATTTCAAATTTTCTATAAAAAGAAAATTTATATTATATAAAATTTATAATGGAAAATTTTCCATAAAAAGAAAATTTAGCGAAATTTTCAATAAAAAAAATTTATCTAAAATTTTCTATAAAAAGAGATTTGATCAAAAATTTTCAACAAAAAGAAAATTTAGCGAAAATTTAAAGAACATTTTCTATAAAAAGAAAATTTATCGAAAATTTTTACAAAAAAAACTAATATGAAATTTTCTATATAAAGAAAATTTGTAAAAATTTTTCTATAAAGGAAAAATAATGGAAAATTTTCCACAAAAAGAAAATTTAGTGAAAATTTTCTGTAAAAGGAAATTTATCCAAAATTTTCTATGGAAAATGTTCTATAGAAGAAAATTTATAAAAATTTTCTATAAAAGAAAATTTATCTCAAATTTTGTATTGATTTTAATCGAATATTTTGGTCCCTTTTTCTATATTACAAATATTAAAACAGTTCTTTTATGACCTTTAACCTCTTCTGAAGTTTTTGAACTACTTAATAAAAATTTTATATGACAATGAAATTTTTAAACAATTTTTTTTTTTATCATAATTTACTATTATCTTATTTTTCATTGAAATTCATTTAAAAGCAACCATGACATCATCATGTTGTCAATAACCTATAGATTTAGTAAAAAAAAAAAACCGCAGACCAAAAAAGTAATAACGTCACACATTTGTAATCATTTTTTTTTTTTTTTTTTTTTTTTTTTTGTAGAGGGGTCTTCAAGTCACTAGTCATGGCCATGATAGAACGTCTACTTCCTTATTATAAAGCGAATATTTTCATACTTTTCACGCCCTTCTTTAAGCTCTCATACAGACAAAGACAATTTGTTTTTCATCTTGTGTTTTTTTTTTTTCTTTTTTTTTCTGGTGAAAGCATAATTTTCCAGTTGCCTTAACATAAAATGTATTTTTTTCGCGCTCGATGATTTTTACTTTTGCATTTCTCTACCATATTAAACATTGGAAAAAATAATATGAATATGAATACTTACGGAAAATAATAATAAAAATTATGAAAGATTTTTTTTAAATAATACTTCAGCATTATTTTTAAATGGCGTATTTTCTATCTTATAGTTTTTATATTTTATTTTAAATATTTTAGCTTTTTTAATTCATTTATTTTACTTCCTCCTTGGTTGCACAATTTATTGCTTTGAATGTTTTTTGGTAGCATCCGCATCAATTTGTTATCAAACAAATATTGATGATATCCTTTGGCTGTTGTAGCAATTTTTCCAAATTATTTACAATTAAGCAAAATGTGTAATTACCACTAACTACACACATTCACACACAACTTAGCTATACAGACATAAATACTAACACATGGTTTCTTAAATTGTCTTGCAGTTCTGAAGGTGGTAATCGACTGTGTTATTTAATAGTGTAATTCCCTTAACTGAAACAGATTTAATTCAGAAACATTTGATTCTTATTAAAAAAAAAAAAAACTATTTGCTACTTTAGTGTCCCTCAGTAATCTAATATGTCTAATATGTCACTATACTTCTTTCATATTATTCTCCTATAAGCAAATATCTAAATTTCCTTAAAGAACCTCTTTTTTAGCAACAATCATCAGAACTTCTGGCTTAGTACTTGTACATACACTCACTTGCTCACTTACTCACCCTTTCTACATATTTATTTATATACCGGAAATGCTCAATATTTATAACTACACGGTAATATTTTCTAATTTTAGCCAAAGTATCGACAAATCAATTCTAATATTAATAAGAGAGAAAGAGTCTAGCAAATTGTTAATAAGAGCAATGAATCGTTGAGTAGTTTCTACAGGAATGAATGAATGAATGATATTCCAGAAACATGTGTGTAGATTTTAAAATATGTGTGTACATGTAAAAGGATAACTCTGTATATGTTGCTATATATATATATATATATATATATATATATGTATACTGCAGTAAATTTTCTTAATTAGTAAACATCAATACATGCTTATATGTGCATGCATGTCTTTATTCATTTAAACTTACTTATGTACATATATAAATGTACTGTAATTTAAAACTGGTTGACCTGTAACTAATACCAAATGAGTAAGAAGTATTAAATAATTTTAAATAAAACTAAACAGATTTAAATTTAATTTATAAAAAGGTTTAATAAATTTTATAATTCTACGAAATTTTCTTGTTATATATAGGAAATTTTTAATAAATTTTATTTTATAGAAAATGTTCGATATCCTTTTCTTAAAAAATTGTCAATAAATTTCTTTAAATAGAAAATTTTCGAAAAAATGTCCCTTTATAGAAAATTTTCGATAAATTTAATTTTGTAGAAAATTTTCGATAACCTTTCTCTTTATAGAAAATTTCGCAAAAAATTTTTTTAATCGAAAACTTTCCAAAAGTTTTTTTCTTATAGAAAATTTTCCAAAAAATTTCTTTTTATAGAAAATATCCAGTAAATTTGTATGTTGAAAAAATTTTGATAAATTTTCTTTTTGTGAAAAATTTCGATGAATTTTCTTTTTATACAATATTTTTGATAAATTTTCTTCTCATAGGAATTTTTTATAAATTTTCTTTTTATAGACAATTTTCGAAAAAAAAAAATTATAGTTATATAGCTTAAAGAAGATAATTTTCGATATATTTTCTTTTATAAATAATTTTTAGTAAATTTTGCTTTCAAAAATTTTCTTATAGAATTTTTTTTTTTCAAAAAAATTGCTTTTTATACAAAATGTTTGGTAAATTTTTATAAAAATTTCGATAAATTTTCTTCGATAAATTTTCTTTCTATACAAAATTTTCTTTATATATTTTTCTATATGAAATTTTTGATAAATTTTCTTTTTATAGACAATTAACGAAAAAATTTTTGTAGTTATAGTTTATAGAAGATAATTTTCGACATATTTTCTTTTATAAAAATTTTCCAAAAAATATTTTCTTATAGAAAATGTTCCAAAAAATATTTTCTTATAGAAAATTTTCCAAAAAATATTTTCTTGTAGAAAATTTTCCAAAAAATATTTGCTTATAGAAAATTTTCCAAAAAATTTCTTTTTATAGAAAATCTCCAGTAAATTTGTATGTTAAAAAAATTTCAATAAATTTTCTTTTTATAAAAAATTTCGATAAATTTTCTTTTTATAAGAAATTTCGATAAATTTTTTTTTATAAAAAATTTTTGATAAATTTTCTTTTCATAGGAAATTTTCGAAAAATTTTATTTCTATATGAAATTTTTGATAAATTTTCTTTTTATAGACAATTTTCGAACAAAACTTTTATAGTTATAGTTTAAAGAAGATAATTTTCGATATATTTTCTTTTATAAATAATTTTCAGTAATTTTTTCAGTAATTTCCAAAAATTTTCTTACAGAATTTTTTTCAAAAAAATTGCTTTTAGTAAAAATTTCAATAAATTTTCTTTTTATAAAGAATTTAGATAAATTATCTTTTTATAAAGAATTTCGATAAATTTTCTTTTTATAAAAAATTTCGATAAATTTCCTTTTTGTACAAAATTTTTGATAAATTTTCTTCTCATATGAAATTTTCGTTAAATGTTCTTTCTATATGAAATTTTTGATAAATTTTCTTTTTTCAGATAATTTGCGAAAAAATTTTTATTGTTATAGTTTAAAGAAGATAATATTCTTTTACAAAAATTTTCAGTAAATTTTATTTCCAAAAATTTTCTAATAGAAAAATTTCCAGGAAATATTTTCTTATAGAAAATTTTCCAAAAAATTTCTTTTTATAGAAAATCTCCAGTAATTTTGTATGTTAAAAAAATTTCGATAAATTTTCTTTTCATAAAAAATTTTGATAAATTTTCTATTTATAAAAAATTTGTGATAAATTTTCTTCTCATAGGAAATTTTCGAAAAATTTTATTTCTGTATGAAATTTTTGATAAATTTTATTTTTATAAAATATTTTCGAAAAAAATTTTATAGTTGTAGTTATATAGTTTAAAGAAGATAATTTTCGATATATTTTCTGTTATAAATAATTTCAGTAAATTTTGTTTCCAAAAATTTTCTTATAGAATTTAAAAAAAAAAAAAATTGCTTTTAATAAAAATTTCGATAAATTTTCTTTTCATAAAAAATTTTGATAAATTTTCTATTTATAAAAAATTTGTGATAAATTTTCTTCTCATAGGAAATTTTCGAAAAATTTTATTTCTGTATGAAATATTTGATAAATTATATTTTTATAAACAATTTTCGAAAAAAAATGTTTATAGTTATAGTTTAAAGAAGATAATTTTCGATATATTTTCTTTTATAAATAATTTTCAGTAAATTTTGTTTCCAAAAATTTTCTTACAGAATTTTTTTCAAAAAAATTGCTTTTAATAAAAATTTCAATAAATTTTCTTTTTATAAAGAATTTAGATAAAATTTCTTTTTATAAAAAATTTCGATAAATGTTTTTTTTTTTTCTTATAAAAAATATCTGCAGATACTCTTTTTATAAAAAAAAATTAATAAGCTATTTTTTAGAAATTTTTTGATAAATTTTCTTCTCATAGGGAATTTTCGATAAATTTTCTTTATATATAAATGTTTTTATAAATTTTCTTTTTATAGGCAATCTACGAAAAATTTTTTTAGTTACAGTTTATAGAAGATAATTTCCCATACATTTCGTTTTACAAAAAAATTTTCAATAAATTTTCTTTTTATAGAAAAGGTTTTATAATTTTTTCTCTTATAAAAAAATTCGATTTGTAGATTCTTTTTATATTATATAGAAAAATATTAAAAATTTTCTATTTATAGAATTAAATTTTCGATGTTTGTTTATACAAAAATTTTCGATATATTTTCTTTTTATGGAAATTTTCGTAAAATTTTCTTTTTACGGAAAATTTTCGACAAATATTCCTTTTTTAGAAAATTTTCTTTTTATAGAAAATTGTGGAAATTGTGGAAAATTTGATAAACTTTTTTTTATAGATTATTTATCTATAAATTTTCTTTTTATGCAAAATTTTTTATGAAATTTTCGATAAATTATCTTTTATAGACATTTTGCACTTAATTTTCTTTTCATAGAAAATTTTCGATAAATTTTTTTTATAGAAATTTTTTGATAATTTTTCTTTTTATAGACAATTTTTGAAAAAAAATCATATTTATGGTTTATAAAAGACAATTTTCGATATATTTTTTTTATAGAAACTTTTCGATATATATTTTTTTTTTTATAGAAAAAATTTTCGATAATTTTTTTTCAGAAAATTTTTGATAAATTTTCGTTTATAGAAAATTTTCCTTAAATTATCCTTTGATGGAAAAATTTTCTATAAATTTTGTTTTTATAGAAAATTTTCGATAAATTTTCTTTTTATGGAAATTTTCGTAAAATTTTTTTTTATGGAAGTTTTCGTAAAATTTTCCTTTATGAAAAATTGTCGATAAATTTTCTTTTTATCAAAAATGTTCGTTAAATTTTCTTTTTGAAGTAAAATTTCATTAAATCTCCTTTTTATAAAAATATTTTCTTAAATTTTCCTTTTTTTAGAGGAATTTTTCATAAATTTTCGTAAAATTTTATTTTTAATGGAAATTTTCGATACATTTCCTTTTTTAGAAAATTTTCGATATATTTCCTTTTTTAGAAAATTTTCGATACATTTCCTTTTTAAACAAAATTTTTGTTAAATTTCTTTTCATAGAAAATTCTTGATGAAATTTCTCTTTATAAAAAATTTTCAATAAATTTTCTATAAAAAGAAAATTTTCAATAAATTTTCTTTTTATGTAAAAAAAATTTCGATGAATTTTTCTTTTTATAGACAATTTTCGAAAAAAATCATAGTCATGGTTTATAGAAGTTAATATACGATAGACTTTCTTTCATAGAAATAAATTTTCTTTTTATAGAAATTTTTCGATAAATTTTCTTTTTATGGAAAAAATTTTCGATAAATTTTCTTTTCAGAAAATTTTGATATATTTTCGTTTATAGAAAATTTTCTTTAAATTATCTTTTTATAGAAAATTTTTTTTATTAATTTTGCTTTTATAGGAAATTTACGATAAATTTTCTTTTTATGGAAATTAGCGTAAAATTTTCTTTTACGAAAAATTTTCGATAAATTTCCTTTTTATCAAAAATATTCGCAAAATTTTCTTTTTGTAGAAAAACTTAATTAAATCTAAATTTTCTATTAATTCTATTAATAAATTTTATATTAATTTTGGAAATTTTCGATAACTTTTCTTTTTATGGAAAATTTTCGATACATTTCCTTTTTATAAAAAATTTTTGATATATTTAGTTTTTATATTTATGTTAAATTTTGTTTTTAAACAAAATTTTTGTTAAATTTTTTTTTCATAGAAATTTTTTGTTAAATTTCTTTTCATAGAAAATTTTTGATAAAATTTCTCTTTATAAAAAATTTTCGATAAATATTCTTTTCATAGAAAATTTTCAATAAATTTTTTATAAAAAGAAAGTTTTCAATAAGTTTTGTTTTTATGTAAAAAAAATTTCAACGAACTTTTCTTTCTATAAATAATCGTAGATATTTTTTTATAAAAATTTTTTTTGCGAAATTTTCTTTTTTTATGAAATTTTTGATAAACATTCTTTTCATAGAAAATTTTTGAAAAACTTTTGTAGATAATTTGCAATAAATTTTCTTTTTATAGAAAATTTCGGATAATATTTTTTTATATATTAAATCTTCGATAAATTTCCTTTTTATAGATAACTTTCGATGTTTTCTTTTTATAGAAAATTTTGGATACATTTTTTTCTTATAGAAAAATTTTTGATAAATTTTCTTCTTATAGAAAATGTTCGACAAATTAGGATTTAGCTTGCATAGAAGCTCTCTATCCACCTATTGTTTCGATGATTTTTGTCATTTTGGTAATTTCGTTTCATTTTGTAATTTTTTTTTTGCCATTTTGTTATTTTGGAGATTTTTTTATTTTAGGAGTTTTTTTTTCGTTTTGCTGTTTTTGTACCTTTTTGGGATATTCTTTAGTTTAGTCTTTTCATCTGGCAAAATTTCTTTATTTTTTATTTTTTTGATTTTTTGATTTTGGAATTTTTTTTATTCTAGAATTATTTCACTTTGGCGGTTTTTATTCATTTTTGCGTTTTTATCTCTTATAGAAATTTGATTATTTTGACGTTTTTCTATCATTTTTTTTTTTCTTTTTTTCATTTTGTCGTTTTTTTATATATATATATTGGCGTTTTTCATATTTTTAGATTTTTTATTTAAGCGTTATTTCGCTTTAGTGATTTTTATTTATTTCCCGTTTCAGCAATTTATTTATTTTGTAGTTTTTCCTTTGGGTGTTTTTATATCGATTTTCTTTCCATTTTGTCGGTTTTCTTCTTTTGGCGATTTTTTTTTTATATTTACTTTATTTTATTTTTTTTTTTTATTTTCTTTTCAGCAACTTTTAATTTTTCGTTTTGACGACTTTTCTGTCGTGTCTTTTTTTTCTTTTTTCCTTTATTTTCGTTTTAGAATTTCTTTTTCATTTTTGCGATTTCTTTATTTTTGGCGTTTTTTTTCAATCTTGTATAGTATCAATAAAAATCAGAAATTAACTTTTATATTACTAAGAAAAAGTAAAAATCACATAACTTTATTTTTATAAAGAAATGAACGCAATAAGACTGCTTTGAATTGAGAGAGTTGTCTGAGAGACATGAAAAATAAAAAAGGGAAGACCCTAACAATTTGAGATGCTCTTTCGTTTAAGACTTAAAAACATATATATTAGTTTTTAGATGCATTTGTAGTTTCGAAAATACTGTATGAATTTTAATAAAATTTATATTGTGCACAACTATGAGAAAATAATTTTCTAATGGTATATATATATATATATTTTTTTAATAGAAATATGAAAATATGTACCTATTAATTATATAGATTTTGTTTAAAAAGTTTTTGGAAACTTCAAGTAACTCCTTTGGGGACTGAAATATTGAAACACGGTATTAATAATTGATTTTACCTTTAAATCTTTTATTTCCCCATAGAACTCTTAATTTAAATAAAAATCAAAATTTATTTTCCTCTTCCATAAAAATTGATTAACAAAAGATAATCTCCAGACAAATCTGTATAAATAAATATTATTCTTTATCCTTAAAACAATATTCAATCAAAGATTGTTTTGATTTCGATCTTAAGTAAATGTTTTGCTACACTCATACATACTACATGCACATATATTACTACATACTCATATTTCATATAAGTATGTGTTTCTCTTATACATGCATGTATATGTACAAATGTTTATAAACACAACAAACAGTACGGCAGACTTCATTAACATAATTCACAAATTGTTTGTAATTGCAATTCAAATCAATCAAATGTAATTAAATATTAACTGAATGAACAAAATCGAAAATATCATAATGGATAAAGTACATGAACGCAAACTGGCTCAAACAGATTAATATATATTTATTTGTGTTTATATGTGTGTGTGTATGTATGACTACTTGTTTTAAATACACACAATCTTATAAATGTGATTATACATATATACGTTCATTGATTGTTATGTTAAAATTACACACAACAGTTGTATTTATTGGTGGAAATGTGTGTAAATTTTATAAGGATTTCTATATATAATTATACTCCTGCGGGTGTTTAATTGTTGAAGTGGAATTGTTAATGATATTTTATTGTAGAAATGTAAATTATGTTGTAGTATGTAACAATATTTGATTCTAAATATATATATATATATATATATATATATATATATATTTATTTATTTATTTCTTCAAAAAATCTTATAAGCTTTACTAAGCAGAAAATTAGTAAGAGGAAGTATAGTGTATTTAATATTAAGTATAATTTCATTAATCTATTTTGAAAAAATTTAGAGTAAAGATATAATTATAGATTTATAGAGTTATTTAAGAAATAAATCTGAGAATAACTTGCTTACGGTTTCTTTAAAAAAAAATTATGGACAAGAGGAAGTTATTTTTGTTTAATTGAAAATATTTAATTTGCTTCAAACTTTAAATTTAAAATATTTGGTTGATATTCTTCCTTATAATCCATCTATACCCTATTAAACATTTTTAGTTAATTTTAAGTTTATAATATTAAAATTTTAATTATTATTCGTCTAATGAAATATTTCCCGATTTAGCGAATGATATATTGTCAGCCCAATTCGAAAAATCGAAAGGTTCTTTAAATCACGAATATTTTTCTACTAATTTTAAATTTTTAATATTGAAATACAATTTAGTTATCTTATAAAAACAAAAGCGCAAAAATTGATTCTCAAATTTTAAATTCTTAAGAGCTTCTCATAACTAGCAATAATTTTTATTTTTTTATTTCTGAATAAGCACATTTTGATGTTTGAATTACAAAGAATGGTTATGAACTATTCATTAAACCGACTCAACAAGAACTTCTGAATCGATTTGATACTTTAAGTTTAGGTTCAACCATTTTTCTGCATAAATGTATCACATTTTTGTGCATATGTCATATAAAACAGCGATAGGCACAAAGAGAGGACGTATATGTTATATCTAGTATACAAAAATATAACAATTTTGTTTTTGTTTAACCATGCGACATAAACCTGACTTGTTGAAAGTTAGAACAAACTTAAATGAGTTTTGTTTTTTATTCGCTCTCGTTCTCAACTGTTAGATTAGATGGGCAGCTGCAAATGTAACTATACAGCTCACTTGGGTCCTATTGGTCCCGCTGTGTTACCCTAATAGTTCATGTAAATCTGTTTTCACATGTCCGAAAATAGGTTCAAATCGAACCAACCTAACACACGAATGAAAGATCTGATTCGTCTAACATCAATTGCAGAGATCAGATAGTCCATGCATATACGGACTACCTAATTAAGCAGTCCTTAAATTTGCAAGAGAAGGACAGTGACAAAGAAAATGTTCTACTATCTTTTCCTCCTCCTCGTTAAAGCAACTTCTACAATAGTCGTTAAAAGGCAGTCCTAGTATCCTAGCGTGTGCCCCAGCTGACACCTTGGTAATCCCAGAATGATACTCGACCATTTCTGATCGTACTGGGGCCATATATGTCTTGAGATAGAATATACAGACTCGTTTGTCCATCTTTATTGAGCTATTCTCGACAAGTACTGGAGTATCATTGATCTGCAAGATAACAGCGGTATGCCCAATAACTGGTCCGTTTCTTCATTTTGAAGAAGTAAACCACTTCAGGCTAATATTTCCCGGGGTACTTGAATGACCCCCTTAACCAGACCAATTCTAGATTTTAATATCTCGCCATCTCACTTAAATATGTCCGGTATTCATGTACCAGCCTGGATGTCGAATATACATCCAAAAGATACTTAATCGCTGGTTGACTATCGGTACAAATTTGAATATCTACTCCGAATACTCTTTAGCACATTAGCCAATCTACCGCTCTTCTAATGGCTGAGATCTCCGTTTGAAGAGCAGTGCAGTGATCCAGCAATTTAAAGGAATCAACTCAACTGTTTAGCTTCGTTAACTTTCTTGCTGTGTAGGTGAAAATACCGAAAACAATCCGCTCCGGAATGCTATGGGCACCAGGTGTCTGACGTAAAATGGCTGCACAAAATACAAATGAAAACTTATTTAAAACAGGAGTAACATAACTGATATGTAACGTATTTTGACTACTTTCATTTACTGATTTTTTTATTAGAAAATAGTTTTCGAATGAAAAAATCTCTTATTAACTTCCTTTTGCTTAGCAAATGGAGTAGTTCTCTTTCCAAGTGAAGAGAAATGTGTTTGCATTTATTTTCTCTTATTTTTCTAGATTTTAAATCACATTGTTGCAAGAATTCGTGTAAGAGAATATTTGATACGTTAAATAGCGAATTCGCTAAATTATATATTCATTAAATCGGGAAACTACTGTATTTAATTTTAAATTTTCTGAAGTTAAATTTTGTTTTAATATCGTTTAGTGTAAATTTAAGGAAATTTATATTAAATTATTTTTATCATAAATGATATGATAGAGCTTATTATAATTATTTTAAACTTCAATAAAATAGAAGACACTTTTCAGAATGACAAATTAGAATTAAAAAGAATTATTTTTAAAAATTGGAAAAGATATTTGAAATTCTCTTTAACATTAGAAATGAAAAATATAACTTTAAGTTTTGTATTGCAACTCAGCTTTTTCTAAATTATATTTGGGTAATTATTATTATTATTATTATTATTATTATTAATATTATTATTATATACTAAATTCCTTAGAAATATCTCTTGTCTAAATTTTTCAAAAAACAGAAAATTATAAAAAATAACTTTTATAAATTTCTAATTAATTTAGATGTAAAAAAATACTAATAAATTTGGTAACTAAATTTAAAAGAAAACTCATTATAATAATTTTAAAACAATAAAAATTTTATTTAAAAATAACTTTTCTAAAGAATAAAATTTATATTTATTTATTAATTAATTTATTACAAATATCAACTTAATATTATATATACTTTTAATCCTTTTTAATAACGTCTTTAATATTTATTGCAAATATTCCTTATATTCCTTTGTCTATCCATCCGTCTCAAGAGCTGCTAAATTGATGTTACAACTTCCTCAGTTTAGCTGAAACTGTGTCTCTATTGGCAAATTTGTTCATTTTATAGAACATTATTTCCAGCCAATGAACGTAAAAAGCATTTAAGTGGCCTTGTTTTTTCTGGTGTGGTGAAAATGTTTTAGTGTTAGTGAGAGAATAAGAATAAAGACTTTCTTATAAATTTATTTGGAAAAAAGCTATAATTATGTCTACGTTTATATAGAGAGCTTTTTAACGAAGAAATGTAATTAGAAAAAAGCTTTAATAAAGGGAAATTAATAAAAGCTGTGAAAGGTATTTTAAGGGAATTTAAAATCCGTTTGAAGTTTTTGAAAAATATATTCCGTTATTTTGGCATACGTTCTTAAAAAAAATAAAAGTTTTGTTATAATTGATGGAAATAGAAATAAAATTTAAAAGTCAAAAATGTTAAATTGTAAACAAAAAATAAAAAATAAATTAATGCTTTACTTCTAATTGACTTTTGACGGACAGTTTACTTTTAGTTAGAGTGGGCTTTTATTTGACTTTTGGTGGACAGTGAAAGAATTTGAATTATTCATCTAAAAATTAAAAAAAAATTATCAGTGGACTTTCACAAAATATCTAAAGTTTAATTATTATAATTAATTCTTAATACATATAAGGTTGGTTTCCACTAATTGGCCACATCTTGCGATTATTAGCTTTCAAGATATAGTTCACTAAAAATTAATATTTCCATAGTATTTATTGAATTTAAAAAAAATTAATATTATATTCTAGAAAGATAATTTCGCTATTATGTTAAATATTTATTTCCAACACCCACATCAAGGTGTATCCATCTGCTTAGCATAACTAACTAAGTTATCCCTTCATCCCTGTCAATCCCTTCATATAAATCTTGTAATTAAATTACAGCTCACAATTTTGAAGATAATTCGAAAATTATTCATATTATTTTACCTATTATTACACTATGCGACATTCAAAATCGGGGTGGAATGAAACCAACGGGAAAAAAGTCATCAATGTTTTTTCCAAGGAATTTTGAGCTTATCTCGAGCAAATTTTTGAAATTCATACCTTCACTTAATTGTGAATAAAAGCGAAACGCGTCCATCGATTTTCATGATCTATGTCTCATTTTGTTTAAAGGTTATGTGACTTTACGTGAAAGTAATAGAACTTGACACTTTTTTTACCTTTTTGGATTTTTTATGAATTAAAAATAAAAAAATTCAATTTTTTAGGCAAAAAATAGTTTTTTTTCATACATTTATTTATAACTGCGAAACTGTTGCTTATGTAGCGAAACGTTGTATGAACAGATTAAAGGAATTGTAATTCCTAATTTTTTTAAATTTGTTTCAGCAAAATCGGACTGGTGGTTCTCGAGTTATGTCAAAAAAAAGACCACCAAAGGTCACAATTTCCCCTATATGATAGTTACTAACTTCAAATCGATATATCTCGATTCCTAGACGTGACCCAGCGAAACGCCGGGACACGTATAACTTCTTTTTTGCCGATATAATTTTCCCCGGTAGTTTGAACCCTTCCCGATCACTGACCCCTACCACTTGTCGCACAGTGTTATTATTGTGTATATAAGGGTTAGATAAAATAATACAATCTTTACTTCACAGTAGTCCTAAATAGCAAATTTAATCAATATATTTAAAATATTGTAAGTTATAATTTAATTTCAATATTTATATGAATGGACTAATGAATGCACAGACGGACGGATAGACCTGCAGTTATATATCTTTAGCTTGAGAACTCATAATTGAATATAGTTTCCATTTTAAAGCTACAAAAATTCCATACAAATACTTATATTCAAATAAAAAGTAAATCATAATGTAAAATTTCGGTAGCATCGGTACATAATTGAGCATTAAAACCTCTGTCAACTATCACTTAAACGATCTTGCAATTTTTATAATTTTCTGCTTTTTTTAAAAACTTGTTTTTGCAAATAGCATTTTTTAATAAATAATGATTTAAAAAAATTACTCTTTAAAGCACGAATTTCTTTTTATAAACTACACCTTCATAGGTGAAGAGGGAATTATGCGTTTGTACAAGAAATATTGTTTAAAGAATTACTTTCTGAGTCGACCTAACGATGCCCATCCATTCGAGTGTCCGTCTGTCCATGTAAACTGTCCATAAAAACCTTCAAACTACAGGTTGCAATTATTAAAATAATTTAACGAAATTTGCCACATATTTCTCTTATGGTCCGTAGCGTATTGAAAATGATTAAGATTGTTTCATAATTTCACCTAGTCCCCATAGAAATATATTCTCGATAAAAGATTTAACGCTCATATATTCCTTAAATATATGATTATTTTGTTGAAATTTGACAAAAATAAATTTTATATTATTTAAAAAATCTGTGTATCAAAATTGGTCCATAATTCTTCATAGGTCCAATATAAAACTCTCTTTAGAAAATCACTTTAATATGTATAAATTCCATTTAAACCTTAGTAATACAATTGTATTTAAAACCAATAACTCTTATATACATAAGTAGAAAGTAAAGTGAGAAATTCTTTGAGTAGCGTTCCATAATTATGTTTAGCTGCCATCAGTGTTGCCAGTTTAGTCTTTTTAAGGTTAAATCTAGCCTTTCTATTTTGTTTTTAGTCTCAAAATTTTCATTTTAGCTACTAGCCCTTTTTCTAGCCTTTTTTGATTCAAAAGGCCTTCAAAGGGCTGAAATGTTATTATTTCAACAACAAAGAAAATAATTTCTTATTCTCTACTACTAATTTTATTTCTACAAAATCATTCTTTAAAAATGTTTGCACGTTTATTCACACAAAAAAATCTATATTTTTTATATTTAACAAAATTTTTCGCCTGCAGCTTTTCATTATCCAAATGAAGAACAACTAATATACTAAAATACTAACAAACAATTTGATGAAATTACTAAATAGATTATTGCAGTTATTTCTTTATTTGGTTAATGAACCATAGAAATTCTTATAAAAGCGAAAAATCACCCAAAGACTTAAAAATGCTTAATAATCAAAAAGGAATTATAGTTTAAAAATATCGAAAAATCACTTTAAAACATTAAATAATTTTTCATATAAAATATAACCCAAATTTGTACAGGATTTATTATTTTTTTTTTTTTTTCTTTTTTTTTGTGATTTTTCATTTGGATCATTTTACTGACAACGGTTCTATGTTTTATTTATACGTTTATTACAATATTTAAAAAACAATATAAAAATCTAATGAGAACGAGAAAAAATAAGATTTTAAATTAAAAAAATTTTGATTTTTTTCTGAACTTATTTTTTGGGATATTTAGCCTTTTTTGGCCTTTTTTAAAGTTAAAGCTCCTGGCAACCCTTTCTCCCATATAAGGAATCACCCTAAAGTGCATAAATATCTGTATCAATTTAATATGTATACGTAAATATATTACATTGATATATAAATCACACTTATTACAAACATCGGTCCACAATTGCCCATAGATCCTATGTAAGATCCTCTGCGAGAACCTCCAAAGTCAGTAAGGGGTAATGGTGTAGAATATTAAATAGTCGGTCTTAAACGACTATAACTTTCTTAATTGTTTTTAACAATATTTTTGTATCGTATATCACAATAGGATGCAAGGTATTTCTCATTTGCCCTAATGTTTGTAAAATATTCACTAGCTAACTGAATTTCTCAGTGTCCGTCCTTCTGTCTGTCAATATACATTTTAATCAAACTTTAAGTCACAACTTATTATTTGGAATAATTCTATAATATTGGGTACTTTTAATTCAATCCATCACTTTTGTGATCACATCGACAATATACAGTGTCAACTCTATTATTACCGTTCATTGGTTTACAACTTTTGAATGCACGGAATGATTTGAGCACTAAGTATACAATTTAAGCACATACGAGGTTAAAACACTGCTGACACTGAATGGTATCGTTTTGTGCACGATTGTTATCAATATTTCTCTGGATGAACATATGTTTATCATGGCTGAAAGATTAGTCTTGTTTTTATCTATCACACATATATTTCGATATAAATAAAATCTTTAAAACTGTAGAGAACTGAAAAAAATTTTTAACTCAAATTTTATTTAACTCCCACATAACAAATTCTCTTAACCAAAAACAATGTTGTGTTGCTAAAATAACTCGCGTTATAACAGTAATTTTTTATGTAAGAAATATTTGTTTCTTGCTTTTGTTGTTTTCTTTAATCTAGCAATCAGAACATATTGGTGATCATTTCAGTGGAATATTTCTATAAAAGCAGTCGAGAAAAATTTGTCTAAAAAGTTCTTGCGAAAAAAATATTAAGAAATTTTAACAGTTCTCATGGCAACATCTCTGTTTACTGGAAATATTTTTGTTTTAAATGGAAAATTTCATCAGCTTAAAGGATGCCCAAAGGAACTTTTAATACAGATCAGGAAAAAATTCAAATTCTATTGTTTCCTGAACAAGGCTATTCTCACAGAGAAATTGGATGAAAAATTAACTATTCGGAAGGAGTTATTCGAGGCTTTCTTAAGAAAGGGCAGAAATACGGAATGTGGAAATCAACAAAAGGTAATCCCAAATTAACAAAAAGTCAAATTAATAAAATAAAAGAAGAAGCCAGCCGCAATAAATTAAATGCTACACCAAAAAAAAAATAAAAAAATAAACTTTACCTTCCTGTCACTTCCAAACATGTTGCACACATTTTGCGAACAAATGGTAAACCAAAATGTACAGCTTCATAAGGAAAATCATTTAAAATTTTCGCGCAAATACATAACGGTCCCGATTCATATTCTTGCTATTGGCATAATTTGAGGTGGAACGAAATTCGTTTATCGAAATGCAATTTCGATGGAGGCAGTTTTATGGTTTGGACAACCTTTCATGTGTCGAACCAATCTAAATAGTGGTTTAATGAACATAGTATTTCACTATTGAACTGGTCGACTTGCAATCCAGATTTAAATACATGGCCCGTATAGTTTATGCATAAAATGACAATAAATAAGAAATTGACAATGATTTTCTTCAAAAATTAGTCGAATCAATGCCAGACCGAATTTTTGAAGTTATTCGAAACAAAGGTTCATCAACATATGATTAATAATGCTAAATTGGTTCATAAGTTTAAGTACGCATATAGGCAAATGCATTATAAAATGGCATTAAAATACTAAATTACAATGAAAAAAAAATTTAATGTACATTTTAAGTTTTATGTTATTAATTTTTTAAATGAAGTCAACAAATAATTTAAGAAATTATCCCCATTTTTGATAAGTTGAATAAAAAATATTGATGTGCATTTATAGGAATATGCACCAGTGTATCTATGTATGTAAGCATGTATGTATGGATGTATGTATATATATATATATATATAAATATATATATATATATATATATATATATATATATATATATATATATATATATGTATGTATGTATGTATGTATTATATAAAATTGTATGTTTATATGTATGTATGTATGTATATAAAATTTGCCTCAAATACACCATTGTTTTGCCTTTTGTGAGAAATGGTACCTTTTGAAAAATTTTATTATTTTTAAATGTGGACGCGTTTAAACAAAAATTTACTTTTTTGAAAAATAGTACTGATTTTAGAAAAATATAATACTTAATTGAAAAAAAAATTTCAATTCTTAAAATAATGGAATTTTTTAAAATAAAATAAAATACAAAAAAGATTTTTTTACGTTTAACATTTTGAAATTTTTAAAAGCACAAATTAATCATAATTCTTATATAGCCCTCGTATATTCCCAAACTTACTTTAGTAAAATTTATTTAGTAATATTTCCTTAAAGTATTTTACAGCCTCTCAAAAAAAAACATATCACAAATAGAAAAACTCAATTTTTAAATCATTATTTTTACATATATTTAGCTCATAACTGCCACTACAAACTGCAACATTCTAAATCTGTTTTTATTCAAGTAGAGAAACGTTAACACAAAAGATAATTGGGAGGTTTTCTAGCAAAATAAAAGTAACAAAAATCCACAAAAACCAACAATAATAACAAAAATATGATGAATATAAACTAACAACCAAAAGCGTTAACAAAAAAAAAAATAATAAATTTTATAAAAAGGTTAAAGTAGCCAAATAATTTTAATTTAATAACAAATTTTGTAAAAGATTTTTTAGATTTTATGTAGATACTTAAACTAAATGCCAGGATTTTTTTTTTTTTTTTTTGTTTTTTTTTTTTTTTTTTTTTTTTTTGGTATAAAAAGAAAGTAACTTTGATATTAAAGCATGACTGTTACGCCGCTGAGACTGAAAATCTAAAAAGAGAGAAAAAAGAAAAGTTTTCTACAATTGGTTTTAGTTCTTTTTGAAAAAGAAAATAGTTAGAATTTCTTTGCAACATTTGGACATGTTTAGTTCTGAGCTGTTTTCAGTTTTGTTACTTAGTTTTCTTTTTTTTTTTTTCCTTCGAAATAGAAATTTCCATATTTGGAGGCAGTTTTTAAAAGGTTAGTATTGAAAGTTTATTGAAAATAATGTAACATAAGGAATTTCTAAGAAGAACTTTAATAAATCTTTCTTAAAATTTGTATAACTTCAAAAGTCTTTCATGAACCTCTGGCTCTTTTGGAATACATTTCTCATATTTTCAGTATACTCAAAAATAAGGCTTTAATAATTCGTCTTTTTCCTAAGAAATTTAATAGCACATATATTGCCACTTTCTTTGGTGTCTTGCCACGCACATGCAGCTCCCCAGTTGCAGTGTATAAGCTGAGAAGAAAAAAAATAATGGCAAACGCTTTGCTTGACTACATTTTTCAAACATTTGGTGTGTTTCTTCTATTTGACAGAACTTTTGTTAAGTAGTTGTGAGCTGATATGAGTTTTCCTATTGATAAAAAGGGGTCAAAATATTGTAATTTCATTTGGTTACAAAGTTTTGCTTTTTTTATTGGTTTGTTTGTTTGTGCTTTCGATACTATTGACTTACAAAACTAGTTTGAAATGTTAAAAAATAAGTTAAATGAAGTTTTTCGCTTTTTTGAAACAAGAGAGGTACTGAAATGAATATTTAAGAAAATGGGTACTTAAATTTTAAGAAACCTTAACTTAATTGATAATAAAGTCAACAATTTATTTATAACATATTTATCTTCATGATAAAAGAGAAAAAAAAGATAATTTTATATCTTTTTGAATTTTAATAAATTTTTTAAAAACAAAATTTTTTAAATTTTAAAATAACTTCCTTCACTTAATTCAGTATAAAGTCAAAAATTACCCATGAATTTTAAGGTAATATAGCTCATTTTATTAACATTATAATAGAAGAGAACAAGTTTCGATTTTTAACGATTTTTTAACAGAAGAAAAATTTTGAAATTTTACTTGAATTTTAAGATGGCTTCACTTAATTGAGTATAAAGTCGAAAGTTGTACATCGATTTTAATGAAATAGAGCTCATTTTAATTAATATATATTCGGCTTTATGACAAAAAAGAACTAATAGCAATTTTCAATCCTTTTCAGTTTTTAACCATTTTTTGAAAACAAAAAATTTAATATTTAATTTAAATTTTAATATATCCTATCTTCACTAATTTAAGAATAAAGTCGACAATTATCTATTGATTTTAGTAAAAAATATATCGTTTTATTTATGTTAAAGGAAAAAAGGCAGTTCTGGAATTCTTCGATTTTTTATTACTTTGATAAAACTATAATTTAAAAATTTTCTGTAAATTTTAAGATAACTTTCTTTAATTGAGCATAAAGTTGATATTTATACATCGATTTTAATTAAATATAAGCTCATTTTATTTGTAATATATTCATTTTTATTTTAGTACAGAAACAGTAACAATTTTTGTCATTTTAAATTTTTAATGATTTTTTGAAAAACAAAAATTTTTAAATTTTATTTAAATGTTAAGATACTTTAGTTAATTGTGAATAAAATCGATAATTGTCCATTGATTTTAATAAAATATAACTCATTTTATTTATAACATATTCCGTTTTATGATAAAGAAGAAATAGCAATAATTTTAGTCGTTTTGCATTTTTAAAAAGTTTTTTAAAAACCATAATATTAAAATTTTATTTAAGCTATAAAACACTTTTACTTAATTGCGCATGAAATCAACAATTATATATCGATTTTGATGAAATGTAACTCATTTTATTTACAACATATTCAGCTTTATGATAAATGAGAAAAAGTAATAATTGTGGCTCTTTTAAATTTTCCACGATTTTTTGAAAAATACAAATTCTCAAATTTTTAAATACCTTCTCTTAATTGAAAATAATTTAACAATTATATATGACTTTTAATGCGTTATAGCTTGTTTTATTTGTAAACAATTCAGTTTTATAGTAAAGAAAAAACTCACAATTTTTACCCTTTTTGATTTTTTACGATTTTTGGAAAAATATACTTTTTTTAAAATTTATTTCAATTTTAAGGTACCTTGCTTCACTTAACTGAGAAGAAAGACGATAGTTATCCATTGATTTTAATGAAATATAGTTTATTTTATTTGCAACATATTCAGCTTTATACCAAAGGGGAAAAGTAACAATTTTAGCCATTTTCAATTTTTAAAGATTTTTTGAAAAACAAAAATTTAAGAATTTAAATTAAATTTTAAGTTATCTACACTTAATTGAGAATAAAGTCAAAAATTGTACTTAAATTTTGATGAAATAAGCTCATTTCATTTGTAATATTTTTAGCTTTATGTCATAAGAAAAAAATAATAGTTTTGGCCCTTTTCGATTTTTTAATAATAAATTATGCTTTAATTTAATTGAAAATAAAGTAGACAATTTTCAATCGATTTTAGTAGGATATATCTTGTTTTATTTATAATATATTTAGTTTTATGACACAATAGAAAAAATAACAGCTGCGGCTGTTTTCAATTTTTAATGATTTTTGAAAAACTGAAATTTTATTTCAATTTAAATTTTTTGATTAGTTGGGAACAAAGTCAACAATTATCAGGTCTGTTCTGAAAATCGCGTGGTTTCAAATCACGTACCGTGTTGAAATCACGTATACGATTTTATGCTGTTCTTCAAATCACGTGATTTTACGGTTTTCGGCATGGTTTTAATTTTTCGAAAACAAGAGAAAACAGCTGACTTTTTAGTTTTGTGCTTCGTTTGTTTACATTATTATTAAAAATAAAAAGTGAAAAATGAGAAAACAAAAATGCCGGGATGGCGATAAAGACATCGAAGCAGGTATTTCAATAACAGGTAAATCAACTGTAATTGATTAATTTTCCTATAGTAGCTCTTCACATTGTGCTAACGCGGATGTGGAAGTGGTTGCTGGTGTGGAAGACAAAGCTAATGTGGAATTCTTTGCTGATGAGGATGTCATTGCTAATGTGGAAGGCACTTTTTGGATTGCTTTTACCTTACTTAGCTTTTTGAGTTTTTTACACCATCTACAGATGTGTATAAGCCACAATTGATCGCAATTTGCTCATCGACAGGCGACATTACAAATCTGTTAAATAATCCACCACCAGTTTTGCTTACTTCCACTTTGCTGTGTGCCAGACTCTGTTTGACGTTTAGTCTCAAATCAGACCACTCCTAAAACATATTTTTATAACCAGTGCTTTATACATATGTAAATCAACTATACATACCTTTTTCCAAGCTACCGTTTCCTTTTTTGGAGGCCCCGATGAATTGAGTTTATCTGTCAACTCCACCCACAACTGTTCAAAGTGAACTCTATCCTCTTTAACAAATCCACTGGCCAAGTCAGGATGCTTTTCCATGAAAGCAACAAAAATTGCCACTTGCGCGGTGTTCTTATGTTGTCCCCTTTAAAAAAAAAAAAAAGTTTAGTAAAATTTAATTTGTTTAAGCTAACATTTGTACTTAAATTTTTTTAATTGGAGCGCAAAGTAAACGTTTTGGCGTCAAAAGAAAGTTCACAACAAAAATACAAATAACTGTTAGTACATTTAAAAAAATGAATACAGAAATAACGAAGTTGCCACTGTTTTCATTGATGAAATTTGTTGCATATTACACTTTCTTATTTTTAAATTTTGCAAAAACCTATCCAATTATTGAATATTATTAAATTTTTTAGTAACAATAATTAAATTTTGTTTTAAATAAAGAACAGGATGGTATAACTTCAATATAGCTTACGTGACATTTTACGACTCTGTCACTTTGACAACCTCAAAAACTATCTTCGAAAAAACAAAGCAGCTGACTGCTAAAGAGAAAAAGTAAATCACAAACATTGGTAAACAAAGAAAAACAATTTTTTACAAAACAAGCAGTGTCCTTAGAATTTTGTTAATATTTATGTTTTTGTGTATGTAAAATCTTATTTTATTACAAAAGTAAATAGAAGACATATCATACTAAATACAAATTAACATTTTTAGTGAATTCTCTACAAATAACATAGAAAAAAAAGACAAGTGATTTCAAATCAACAGTCATTTAGCTGACCGGTTTCAAATCGCGTGATTTCAATATTTTTTGTGTGCAGAACACCTTTTACGTGATTTGAAATCACTTTGACAAAAAGTGGTTTTCAGAACACCCCTGTATACATGGATTTTAATGAAGTATAGCTCGTTTTATGTTTAACATTCAAAAATAGTAGTTTTGACCTTTTCCTGTTTTTACAGATTTTTTGAAAAACAAACATTTTTAAATTTGTTAAGAAATTTTATTTTTTCGAAATAATTTTTTTTTTTATATTTATAAAATTATTGATGCTTTGATACTAATATAGTAGAAAAATGGAGAAAAACGAGTCACCTAAAAATTTTTTACGCTTCCGAATTCTGCTTAAAGTCTCTAAAATACTTATAAGACTAAATATAATATAAAAGGTCAAAGATTATCTAAAACCATAACGTATTTTCACGATCTTAAAATTATTTTCAAAATATACAAAGACAATTTTCAAAATGCTTTGGAACTGTTAAATTTTTCTCCTTAGCCATTAGCCCTAAACTTATCACTCCTCTTTTGTATATATTGAACATTATCATTTTAACACCATTAGGCATTTTTCTATAACAGGTCAAATTCAATATGAATCAAATAAAATATTTATTTTCTCCTTTTTTTCTATCTTTCTATCTCTTTCTCTATATGGAAATTAGCAATAAAAACATATTACCAACATTTCTTAACATCACCGCAGGCTGGCAGTTACAAGAACGTGAGTTGAGTTCGACAAGTAAATGGAAAATTTTTTTGTGCTTTGCACAATCTTTTAAAAGAATTCTAGAGTCTTACACACTCATATTTGCAGACATATTTAAAGTATTTATACAAATAAACCCTTCAGTAATTTCGAAACAAAGATAAGCGTTTTATAAAAATTTTAAAAATGTTAAATTTAAAATAAAACAAATTTTTCTTTTGAAGTATAAAATGTCCAAGGCTTTGAACATTATTATGTTTTTTTTTAGGAGTAAAGGGGTTTAAGTCTACAGTTTTCTAAAAAATATTGGTTTTGTTTTCTCAAGTCAATATTCTGGTCACATTCTTGTTGTGGACACTAACGAAGCTAAAGTTTCAGCTCGATAAATATGGCTTTTCTGTTGTTGTTGTTATTGCATTTATTGGCTAGTTGGCAGTTTTTCAAAGTTTTACAACAACTGCAATGTGCAGTGTAAAGTATATCATATACTTTGTTAAAACACTCAAAGAAATATAATAATCAAATAAACAAATTTTACAATTAGAACAATTTAAAGTTTTTATTTTAAATAATTTATTTCAAACAAATCGCATTTAACCAAAAAAAAAAAAAAAAATAATAATAATAATAATAATAACTAAAAATTTTTTATATTTCTTTAAAAAATTCATATTTTTCCTTGAGTGTAATATTATACAACTTTCTAAAACATTTTGCTGTTTTAATTATATGTCATTTTTTATATTTTTATCCTTTGGCTTCATTGATAAATCGAAAAATGTTTTGCTGAGTGTTGCGAAAAAAAAAATTATATAAATTTGAAATTATTTGTGAAAAACTATAATTACAAATAATTTCTGACACTTGTGCTCATCACAAAAAAAAAAATATAAAAAGAAGAAATTACACACATTCCCTTAAGAAATTTTTTTTTCTGCTTTAAGACATTCATATAAGCAATATGTCACTTTTTATTTATTTGTTTATTTAGCTGGTTGTTGTGTAACACAAAATGCCAACATCCTTTTTTTAAGAAATTTTTTGATTTATGTAATGGCACTTCTAGTTCCTTCTTTCGATTCATATAAATATTTTTGTTAGCTTTTGATTTCTTTCTATGCATCTAAAGCCTGGCAAGTGCAGTCTGTAAAAATACTTGAAAATTCTAAAGAAATAGTTTTTATTTATTTCTTTTTTTTGAGTTTTTTTTTCTAATTTTTTAACCAAGTTTTAGTAAATAAAAGTTAAAACTTTATTACAACTATAGAATTAATTGAAAGTTTGAGAAGTATAGCAAAGCTACAATGAAAAAAAAACACATACAAAACTATCATACGTGTTATCTTAATTAATATAATGCTTTTTTTCTTAAATTGCTGTGTTAGTATTTTTCTTTTTTTTTTTTTTTTTTTTTTTTTTTCTTTAACAAACTGGCAAAAGGGGACAATAAATAAAATTAAAAGAAATTAAATAAAATGTAACATTTAACATACAAAGATTTAAGATTTCTCTTAAATTGTAATAAATAACATTTTAACCAGAAAAGGAGAGTTAATCGTCAATAACAGTTTGTTTACATACTCTTTAACATGAATACTCTCTTCTCTTTGTTAACATTCGTATAAATAGTATTTTAACATATTTTACCTTTACAGTGGTTTAATTTTGTTATTGAATTGTTAACGTAAAATTCATTTTATTATTACTTTTTTACCAAACGAAATAAAACCAAATTAAACAAACCTGTAAGCAAAATTTGGACAGTAAAACTGATATTTTTACATTTCTGAGAAAACTTCAAATTATTATTAAGAATTATTTTTCTATTAAAAATAAGAAATAAATATAAATTAAAATTTTATTATTTATATATTTATTTATTTAATCAGAGACCAAAAATAACTACACAAGTCGACACTAGTTTTGGTGCCAAGGAACTGTATGTATTTTTTAAACTAGGGCTTCATACTGATTACAAAAATAAAAAAAAGTGTAGTTTTCTAGTATTTCGCTTTTATGTATATTTATGAAGAAAAGTGATTTTTTGCATTATTATTTACATAAAAACTTTCTTAACTTTCGAGAAAGGTGTGCAGTGGGAAGGTCTCTTTACATTCCCCAACAGTAGTCAGCCGATCCCATCGGCCTTGGTACCTCTCTCCCATAGTTTTCAGATCCTGTTCCCCTTGCTCATCGCTACAAGATACAAGATTAAATGGGAATCGGTCGAGATGGCTATAAAGGTAGTGCAATTTGATAGACATGTTGCACCCCAAGTTTCTAATGTTATCTAACATTTTCGCGTTAGTTGCTTAACTTGTAATTTGCAAGAAAGTTTTTAATAACTTCAACAAAAGAAGTCCAAGCAGACCATTCCAAATCATTCATTGAATTTAGAAAACTGGAATCTTTAATTAATATTTTTATTATTTCCCTAAGCTTAGTCTTGGAAATTTTGTCGTTATATAAGAGAAACACTGGCCAGGTTTATCCAGGGCCTTGACAAACTGCTTCATAAGACCTAGTTTAATGTGCAAGGGAGGGAATATAATTTTTTCTTTTGGAACTAAAGGTGGATTTATAATGTAATGATTTCCAACCACCAATGCCTCACGAACTGGCCAATTTCATTTTTCCCAGTGTAGGTGCTTGTCCCGGCTGTCCCACAAACAATAAAATCATAGATATTTGGTGAATCCACTTTACTGTCCTAATAAGAAATTAGTCATCTTAATATCAACACAAATAATCCATTGGTGCTCGCTATATTTGATTTTGTCTAGCACAAGTGCGATATTTAGGTATTCTTCTTTTAGTCTTGTAGAATGGGCAATTGGAACTGAACCATATGTATTGCTATTGTGTAAAAGTACACACTTCAGGCTTCGTTTGCAGCTATCTATAAAGAGGCGCCATTCATTTGGCTGGTATTCGGAAAGACCCATTGCCAGAATAAGGCCTTGCACATCAGAACAAAATACAATATCGCCTTCCGAATGAAAAAAACAAGTTTCTTTCTTTTAATCTAGAAGCCAATACCTCTGCAGATTCCTTAGGTAATTCAAGATCTATTACCATATCATTTAATTCTTCTTGTTTAAATGGTTTGCGGTTTGTAGACGGTATTTTCTTCGCTACTCATTTTGTCAAGACTTCTTCAAACAAGGGTTCATTTTTAGAACATAATTTTGGAACAGGTACTTCCTGGGTATGTGGTAAAGGTCTCCTGGCTAATTCTGCGACTGGATAAATGATTTTTTTCAGATTAATTCCACGTAATTTAATACAGAAAAAGTAGCAGTCATCTAAGTGATTTTTAGATATAAGAAGTAACTAAATATTGTTCGCTATTATGTTCCTCATATTTCTATTAATTTTCATAATATATTTTTTTTTGTTTTTTTTTTTTTTTTGTTATTGAATTTGTTCCTGATTTATAAAAAAAAGATCTTCATTAAAATTTCATAATTTTATTCAAATAAAATTAAATATTTTATTTAATTGTCTAACTACCATTATGTTCATTATTATGTGCTTCATAAGAAAATTATAGTTTCTTGATAATTTTTTGAAATTATGTATTTTTTTTTTATGGAATTTTAAGAAATTCCTTTTATTTTCCTTAAAAAAAGTTAAATTCTTATTTTATTTTATAAAATACAAAATAACACGTTTCTTTTAGAATTTTTTGCTGGTTTTGGCAAAATAGTTAAAAGTTTACATGAATACAAAAAATTAAAAAAAAAAAAAGATTTTTTAAAAACCAAAAATGTATATGTTGAAATCTTTAAAAAAAAAAATAATAAAGAAAGTTGTAACTGATAAATAATGAACCTGTTATTCAAATAAAATAATAAAAAGTGAAATGTTTATAACCGAAATTGAAATAAAAATTATACACCCCGAAATATAAAAAAATTTTCTATCAAAAATTATTTTTTATTTTTATTAAATTTAGCTGATTTCAAAACCAAATAACATTTTAACTAAAAGAGATAAAATAAAACCAAAAACAGATTTCGAAAATAGTAAACTGGGATATTTTAATATTTGTTTTTAAATTTTTCTTCAAATAGTTTGATGATAATAGAAAATTTGGAAAAGAAAATTTTTGGAAAAATTAGGCATGTTTAATATTTAGATCAATGTTAAAATTAAAAATATTTTTTTTTTTTTGTATTTTTACTTATATTTGATCACTCACAACCCAAAAAAGGTACATAGAGCGTTTCCTGATAACAGTTATTATTAAAATATATTTTTTTCTGCTGTTAATAATTTTTTTTATGGCCCACATCACCATAGGTGGTTGGGGTATTATACATTGTGCTGATGTTTGTAACGCACAGAAAAAAAAATCATCCAACACTCACCAAAGTATACCAATCGACTCAAAATCACTTTTTGAGTCAATCTAATGATGTCCGTCCATCCGTCCGTCTGACTGGCTGGCTGTCCATGTAAACCTTGTGCACAAAAATTTTTAAGATAATTAAATGAAATTTGGCACATAGAACTTTCATGATACGAGGACGAAGGCTATTGAAATTAGTTATGATCGGTCCATTATTCCACTTAGCACAAATACAAAAGTCCTCCCGGAATAGGGGTTTAACTATCATAAATGCCTTAAATATAGCAATATTTTAATAAAGTTCGGTGCAAGAAAGTTTTGTATAAGAGTCAATCTTTGTGCCGAATTTCATGAAAATCGGTCCATAATTCACCATAGCTCCCATATAAAACCCTCTTCCTAAAATCACTTTAATGAGCTTAAATCACACACACACATGTTAATATCAAGTTTATAATCGACACAAATAAGTTTTATATAAGTAGAAATCACAGCGACAAATTTAATGAGGATCGCTAAATAATTTACTATAGTTCCCATATAAGCCCACTTTCGGGAGTCACCCTAAAGTGCATAAATTCATGTAGATGTTAGTCTAATATAAGACACCTCCACGAATTTTGATGGGCATACACAATGGTGTGGGGTATTATATGTTCGGGCTTGTCCGACTATATCTTTCTTACTTGTTTTTTAATAATTTTTTTAGTTGTCTTATAATCAGAGACCATAAGTGTTACAAGTTAAAAAAAAAATAAATCAAATTTTAATTGCTGTTTTTGATTTTTATTTTATTGCTTGACAAATCAAAAATTTTTTTGATTTTTTTTAAATAAAAATCAATTTGTAAGTTTTAAAAATATAAATGAAAAACAAAAATCAAACAATGAGTTTTATGCAAGCACCCGAAAACTTTTTATTTATATTTTTCAATCAATATAAATATCTTTATTGTTCAAAATATTTTTTTAACAGTAAAGATATTTTTTTTTATTAAAAAAAGATGTGATCATGATGCAACAAATAAATATCTTGAAAAATAAATATCAGTATGGGAAAATTTTCAAATGATTGTTTTTTTTATTCATACTTTTGCTTTAGCTTCACAAAATATTTTCTACTATTTTATTTATTTGAATTTTTTATATGTTTTTGGAATATATGTATTCTAAATGTTTTTTATTCAATGAAATTTTTGTTTAGAATTTTAATTAATTTAATTTTCAACTTTTGTGATAAATATGTAATTTAGTAATGTATATATTTTTCATTTCGATCAAAATGAAAAAAAAATTAAACTATTGATGAAAATAACAAAATTTTAATGGAGTTTATGATTTTATTATTTTTATTTTTATTTTTTATTTATTTATTTTTTTTTCAATTTTTTTATTTCAATTGAAATAAAATAAAAAACTGATTTTTTTAGAATTAAAATCCGCTCTCTGGTTTTATGTTTGCAAAGGAAAAGAAAAAATATTTAAAGATTTTTATTTTTGTTTTTACATAGAAAAAATTAAATTTATAAAACCAGTTATATTTTTTACTGAAATCGGACCCATCACTGAATTAGTAAAATCAAACATTCAAATTCGTAGATGTTTTATTGAAAAAAAAAAAACAGATTTGTTTTCTTATTAAAATATTGTTACTATTTATGAATTTGAATGTTTGAAAATTCTAAAAATTGTCTATTTCCTTTTTTTTTGCAACAATAAAATAATAATTGGTTTTTAACAGATTTTCAAAAAATTTGATTTTAAAGTTTTGTTCTAAAATTTATTATTTGTACTAAAAATTAGATAAAAATTATATTCTTGAATTTTGTACTAAAATTTGTATTCCTAAATTTTTTGTAAAAATTCAAATTTTTAGTAAATTTTTGTTAAATTTTTACTAAAAATAATAATCTTTCGAAATTAAGGTATAAACAAATGAAAGAAATAAGACCTCTTACCATTCGTTAAATTTTCTTTAAAAATGAGTTTCTTTTACTTTGGATACGTTTTGTTTAGTGATTCTTAAAACTCATTTTTCAGTCTATTTTCCGTATATCGAAATAGAAATACATTATGCTAGCAATACTATAATTCCCCTTTGAAATTTTAAATATAAATTAAATAAATTTCAATTCAGTACTAGTATTTTAAAACAACATTTCTTCACTATCTTTGCCATTAATTCAAGGAAAAATTCAAGCAATTTGTTCACAAATTGTAAACAGCAGCATTTCAACATTTCCAAAGATAAATTAAATTATGAACATAAAATGAAGTCTAAAGAAAAAAACACTAAAATTCGGCATATAATTCACCTTGACGTATTCGCTCTTATACGTTCTAATAGTTACAAATGCAATGTCTTTATATAGATACTTATATATAATATTTGATTTTTTGTATAAAGCAACATTTACAATCTTATTGTTTGTCAAGATGGATCTAAAGGTTTTTAAAATAAGATTAGCATTGAATGCAACTATACAAGTGAATCAGGGTTATATTATATCTAAGAATTAGAGATGATGAGTATCAAGATGACAATGATAATGATTACATTTGTATTTATACCGTAATTGTAGTTACTTTAAAATTCATTTGTATATGTGAATATAGTATAAGTATTAGTTGATGTAAATATAGTTGTAGTGAATAAAAGCAAAAAGCTACTACTGCTGCATACAAGCAGCAATATACAGCAACAACATCAACAAAGTTTAATTTAATTTCATGGCAATCTAAAGCATCATGACAAGAATCTAATCTGATGGCAACTACCAAAATATAAATTAAATTTAACATTTATATACAGACATATTTATACTAAAACACACACACATACATATCTCTGGACTTATAATGTATATATATTAGTAGAATAAGTAGGTATGTTCCTTTTAGAAGAAAATCCAAGAAGCTAAAGAAAAGATCTTTAAATTATCATTTTGTATTTCAATACGTCATTATGCACACATTATTTTCATCCTTATTCATATAGAGTTATATATTATATCAACATAAAGAGACAATTTGTTAAGTAGTTTATAGGAAGACGACATTTGATTTCTGCAGTAAATATAAACAAGTATATTTTACATTCTATGTATTTTATAGTTTCATAACAAATTATTGTAAAATTATGTTATAATAAATTAATAAACATTAAAATATATTCCTCTTGTTATGTTGTTTGTATTTAAATTAATTTTCCTATAAATATACAAACAATTTCTGTCATGATCTTATATGTATGTATGTATGTATGTATTTAGATGTCGAAACCACACTACGTATAAGTAACCAGAATTTTAGCAATTAACATGTAAGCTAAATTCAGCATGAGGATAGTAATTTAAATAGAATATTATTAAGTTGAAACATATAAATTTTGCAGTGAAAAAAAAATATATATTTATGATGAACAAGTTTCACATAAGAAATAATTTTTTTAAAATTTCCTTTTTAACAAATTTAAAATTTCTTTTAATTTTGTACGTTTTTATTTTTCTTAAAAAGCAAATTAGTTGAAACTTTTTTAACATTTTAATGTAATTTACTTTTTCGTTGTTCATTTTATTTATTGTTAGTATTTCTTTTCCTACTTTCAAATTAATGTTAAATATTATAACAATTGTTATTACAGTTTTATTTATTATTTAGTTTATTTTTTAAATTTGCTGATTATATTCTGCTTTTTTTTTAATTTCACTAATGGCAATTTGAAAATCTTAAATTAAGCCAAATAAACTCAAACATGTCAAACCAGCCAAACAACCAACCCAGTTACTAAACCTAACAAACCAACTATTTATATATGTATGAATGGTTGTTCTTATTGTTTGGTTGTTATTATGGTTGTTGTCGTATGCTCTATGTGTATTAAACAAACCACATATAAATACACAAATATGTACATATATATATATATATATATATACATCTACAAATGTAAATACACTAACAAATTTATACAGATACACAAGGCTCAAACATTTTAGCTGAAATTTCACTAATGTTAATCATCATAAAACTATTGTATTGTTCTGTTATTGTCATTACTGTTGTTGTTGTAGCTAATGTTATTGCTACTCCTGCTGATGGTGTTGTTGTTTTTACAACGAGAGCACAGTTAACGTCAAAATAATTTATAAAATGGAAAAAGTGCATTTAGCCTATAAGTAAGCAGCTCAACCACAAACAGTAGAAGGAATACAAAATACCAGAACATAGAATTTTAAACGAACTAGAACTGAAATATAAATAAGTAGAATTGAACTAGAACTGAACTAGAACTAAACTAGAATTGAACTAGACTAGAACTAAACTAGAACTGAAATAGAATTGAACTAGAAATAAACTACAACTTAACTAGATCTGAACTAGAACTGAACTAAAACTGAACTAGAACTGAACTAGAACTGAACTACAACTGAACTAGAACTGAACTAGAATTGAAATAGAACTAAACCAGAACTAAATTAGAACTCAATTAGAACAGAACCAGAACTGAAAAGGTACTAAACCAGAACTGAACTAGAATTGAACTAAAACTGAACTACAACTGAACTAAAACTGAACTATAACCGAACTAGAACTAAACCAGAACTGAACTAGAACTAAAATAGAACTGTACTAGAACTGAACTACAACTAAATTAGAACTAAACTAGAACTGCTCTATAACTGAACTAGAACTGAACTAGAACTGAACTAGAACTAAATTAAAACTACACTACAACTGAACTGAAACTGAACTAGAACTTAAATAGAACTGAACTAGAACTGAAGTAGAATTGAACCAAAACTAAACTAGAACTGAACTAGAACTGAAGTAGGACTGAACCAGAACTAAACCAGAACTGAACTACAAATGAAATATAAATGAACCCAAACTGAACTAAGAAATATCAATTTTATACTAAATTTAAATTTTATAATAAAATTTGAGTTTTATTCTAAAGAAATTTCAATTTTATACTAAAATTTTAATTTAATACTAAAATTTTAATTTTATACTAAAATTTCTATTTTATACTAAAATTTCTATTTTATACTAAAATTTTAATTTAATACTAAAATTTCTATTTTATACTAAAATTTCTATTTTATACTAAAATTTCAATTTTATACTGAAATTTCTATTTTATACTAAAATTGAAATTATATACTAAAATTTTAATTTAATACTAAACTTTTAATTTTATACTAAAATTTCAGTTTTATACTAAACTTTCAATTTAATACTAAAATTTATATTTTATACCAAAATTTCAGTCTTACACTAAAATTTTAATTTTATACTTAAATTTCAATTTTATAATAATTTTTTTTTTGTAACTAAATTTAAAATTTTTTTCTTAAATTTAAATTTTATGCTAAAATTTATACTTAAATTTTACAATTTTATAAATTTTTAAAGTTTCCATTTTATACAAATTTTCAATTTTATAATAAAATTTCAATTTTAACCAAAATTCTATTTTTATACGTAAATCTAAATTTTATATTAAAATTTTAATTTCATTCTAAAATTTTAATTTTATTCTTAAATTTGTTTAAATTTAATTTTGTTCTTTATTTTAGAATTTTAATGTTACCACTAGATTCCACTGTATTATTTTTCCTCATATAAAATTCCTAGTTTAGCTATCTAAACGACAACAACGGCAACAACAAATTAAATAAATACAAACATTGAAAATAATTGACATGTGCATTCATCACCAATATTTAGTTGCTGATGTTGATGCTCTTCTTTTAGTTGTTTTTGTTGCACATTTTTGCTGTTGTACTTAGTAAAACAATTTCAGTCATTATTTTATTGTTATTTTTCTAGAAAGGGAGAAAGAGACAAAAAAATAAATAAAAAAAGGAACTACAAAAAGAAAAATTGTCTAATAGAAAAAACACGTGACTGAAGGATTTTTTGGCTACAGAAAACTGGGTTGATTTAGAATATATTTCAATTTTTATTATTATTTAATACTAAACAGCTGCTCTTGTTTAGAAAATAAGAAAGGAGTTATTTCTAGAGCTTAATTTAAGTAAATTAAAAAAAAGTTAAGAAAAAGTCTTATTTTACAGATGAAGTTTTTTGCGAAAGTATAATAATATTTCTTTTATTTTCCTTTTATTTTGGGTCATTTACATTTCCGTTGTTTTATTTCTTTATTATTATACAAACAGCTGTAGCTGTAGCAGTCATTGTCTCATAATTAAAATTTAGTTCCCTAATTATATGTATTTTTACACCATAAAATTCTAATCTTGTCCATCTTTTGTTGCCCTGGTAATATGCCAGCATAAGGAAACTATAATAAACTACTAACATAAAAAAACATTCTTATACACTTATACAATTACAACTACAATCACAATCATCTTACTCATTAAATATCTTAAGAAAGTGGGGTGAGAACAAAATGGAATAGGAAATAAAACAATCCAATCCCTAGACATAAATTTCTTTAAGCGCTTTTTTTGCTGTTGGTTTTTCTTCATATTTTATTTTTCATGAAGTTTTTTTTATGTTGCCACTTTTGTTTTTTATGCAGCTATTGTTATTGTAGTTGTTATCACAAAGCAGGCATCAGAAAAGATGCAATTAAATTTCTAACCGCACACGGCAAACACTATGGCATTCATACAAAAAAAATCTTTAACTTGCTGCATGATGCAGAGAGCATGAAGCATAAGTAAGACTAAGAATTATAAGAGAGAAAAAAATAAATGCTTAGCATTGCATTTTAATTGACTCGATTTTACAGACCAAAAGAAAACTACACTCATTCATTTATTTGAAAAAAAAAAATGTAAAAGCTAAAGAATAGGAATAGTAATAATAGTAAGTATGAATTGTAGTTTTGTTTTAAATAAGAAATTATTTGGTTTTTACACTTTTTTGGGGCAAGTTGCTAACGAATTCTTGGCATTAAAATAGTTAAACGCATTTTGAACTTTATTATCAGATCAAACTAAAAACAATTCCAATATTTCAACTTTTTTATAGATATTTATAACAATTCAAATATTATTAATACAACAACTTAATTAAATTTAAACATTTATGCTTATTAAAGCATTTTTTGGAATGCAAATGTCCTTGATACTATTGGTTTTAATTAAATTTCCAACTCAAATTTTTGTATGATAAAATAAAAAATAATATAAAAAAATAATTACCATAATAATGATAATTTGCATATAATTTATTATTTACATTTACCTTGAATTTAAATTTGGCTTAGAAAATTCACACTCTCACATTTACTCAACGCAAATATTCAAAAGTTTGAATAAATTTGTTTTAACACGCTAAATCAGTTATTAAATGTCAGAGAGTTAAATATTATAAATATTTTGTGGCAACTTTACACTATGCCAAAAAATTTATAACACACACATACACACACACCCTCAAAGCAACTACACAAATACTATAATATAAATATTAAAACATATACACATGTAAGTACATATATACTCGTATGTAATTTTGTGTTGGCAATAGATGTCAGTCAGCTACTTAAGTTTTCTATATGATTTCCTTGTTCTTCTTACACTCAACCATTAAATCAACATTTTACGTTTGAATGCAGAACGCATATACAATCTCACTTACACCTTCATACTTACATCTATACATATACACATTTAAACTTACAATTTATTTAAACATTTACCTTCGCATTTACCGTGACAAAAGAAATACAATAATAACAACAATATTGCAGCTGAGAAAAATACCATAAGACGCCAATTTTCTATGGCGCCAAAAAATCTTTTACAACAATAGTTACGTTTACAAAAACACATTGCATTTGAAGGAAGAAAAAAACATAAGAGCAATTTTTTTAAGAATTGAAAAAAACTCTCAAGTATTTACTAACTCTAAATAAGGAATGACAAATACGACGACTATTTTCCAACAACAAACAAATAAACAAAAACAACTATAACATACAACTACATGCATACTTTGTTATAACAAGATCCCACACATTTTTTAAACACAGAGATAAAAAGGGAGGGATAATTTTGTGCTCAAGACAAGGACCAAAAACAATTATTATTTGCGTAATTTTGGATAAAAAATCAATATAAAGGAAATTAATTAAAAATAACCTGAGTACACCATTGCATTTGCTATTACGCTATTTAAGCTATTGCGTAATAAACTTTTATTTTTGAGTTTTATTTTATTTCTCAGAAATAAAAATTATTTCTGATTTTTATTTTATGAATTTCAAATAATAATTATTGATATTTTTTTTTTTAATAAAACACTAGTTGTGACTTTTATTTTCTCTCACAAGATATAAAAATTAGTCTATGATCTTTATTTTATTTTTTATTCCTTTTATTTTTTTATTATTATTTTTTATTTTTTTTTAACAAGAAATAAAAATCATACAATGATTTTTAAGTTTTTGTGGCATAAAATAAAAGTAAAATAATTAATATACGAGTATTTTGTTAACGATGAATAAAAGGTCTAAATTTTGGAATGAAGTATTGTGAAACACATATATGAGCCACTTGACTAGCCTGCCAACATTTTCTATCCAAATTTGAACTAAAGAGTAACCTCAAGTTGTTTTTAACAGTCCAATATAATATAATTTTCTTATCCAAAAAGAGTCACCGTGCGGGAAGAAGTGTGCAGCAGTTCTAATACTTTTTTAATGACACTATTTAGTGCAGTCCTTGATTGTTGAAATACTATTATTTAGAAGTGTAAAAAAATACATCAAGAAGATATCGAAATATAATCGCTTTTGTATAATAAACATGTTTTTATGCAGTTGCAATATTTATCGTGAATATTTTTAATTACAATTGAGCTTAATGCTTACCGTATATTCGAGCACACTATTATAAGAGGGCGGATCAATAAGTCCGTGACTTTTCGAACTTCCCTCGTAGTTATACGAAATGCAACACTATTCCCATCAAGTACCACCTGTTAAAGTGTCGTCATTTACTTTGCGTTTAATAGCTGTCCAAAACATACTCGTACAACCTCGTGTATTTTTCTAAAAATAGAAAAAAGTGAATTTCGAGTGCTCATTAAACATTAGTTTTTGCGAAAAAAAATCCCATCAATCAAACCAAGGAAAAGCTCGATAACTACCATGGGAACTCTGCACCATCGATTTCAATGGTAAAAAGGTGGTTTACTGACTTTCGTTGTGGTCGCACAATTACAAATGACGCTGAACGTTCTGGACGGCCAATTGAGGTCAGTATACCCGAATGGTGTTGGCCGATCGAAGCGTAAAAGTGCGTCAGATTGTTGATGCCATAGGTATTTCATAAGGCAGTGTAGTTTCAATTTTAAATGATCAGCTGGGTTTAAGAAAGTTATCTGCAAGATGGGTGCCGCGTTTGCTCCCAATTGACCATAAACGTAAACGTGTAACAACTTCAAAGGATTGTTTGGAGTTATTTAACCGCAATCCGAATGAGTTTTTGCGGCGTTTTGTAACTGTGGATGAAACATGGATCCATTACTGTACTCCGAAGAGCAAGCAGCAGTCTAAACAATGGGTTTCTGCTCCGAAGAAGGCCAAGATAAGAAAGAGATTCAGCTCCAACGATGAAATTATTGACCAAACGAATGCCTATTTTAAGTACCTCGAAAAATCATATTTTTTACGCAAAGTAAATGACGACACTTGCTCAAAATTTGACAGTAGTCTATTAACAGGTGGTACTTGATGGGAATAGTGTTGTATTTCATATAACTACGAGGGAAGTTCGAAAAGTCACGGACTTATTGATCCGACCTCGTAACTCACTAAAATTTTAAACTAAATTAGTAATTCACTATAACTTTAAATTAAATATGAAATATTTAAAGGCAAAAATCACTAATTAAAATTAAAATTTTTTTATATTTATACATTTTTTATTTAACACTTAAACAACAACATTGATCAATTTAAAAATTATATATTAATGAGTGAAATTATGTCGTGTTTGTTCTTTTTCTCCAATCTCCAAAGTCAAGGTTTTTAGATTAAAATTCGACACTATTATGTTTTCTTATTGCAAATTTGTGTATTTTCTACTTTTGAACATCTAGGAGTGTCAAATAAAGACACTCTTTAGTGGATGGATGAAAAAACTCTCTTGCAAATGCTGGCAGGGTATGTTCTCATAGAAAATTGTATCGGTGTTTGTAATACTATAAGTAACATAAAGTGGTAACTAGAGAATTCGCAAAATTTCAATCAGAAAGAGATTTTTAAGGAATATCTGAAGATCTATTGAAGCTAAGTAAAATAAGTCTAAAATGATAGTTTAAAAGGCAATATACGAAAAAGGAATGATATCAAGGACAGACGGTTAATATAAAAATATATTTTTTAGTTGGAAGAATTAGAACTTTTAACTCATAATTAAACAATTAATTAATTAAATCTTTCATTTCAAACTAACTTCCTTGACATTTATGCATTTTAAAATAGATTTATCTAAATACATTGCAGTCAAGGCAGATCTCATAAAGATATCACAGAAATCGTGAAATGGTCAAATTTTACTAAAAAAAACCTCGCCTACATATTAATAAAGCATTCATATCCTATACATTTTAATACAAATTGGAATGCATGATATTTATATTGTTTAAAAATAAAAACAAAAATCTTAAATATTTTTTTTTTTTTTTTGATAACATAAAACTCATTTTTTGTTTTTTTTTTTTCATTTATATTTTAAAACTCACAAATTGATTTTTATACGCAGTTTATACCAAAACAAAAGCTATTTGGTTTTTGAAAATCTAAATTTACAAAACCACATCGTTTACATATCTTGCTTTCCCTCCATGAGGTTTTTGTTGAGAATTTTCGTTTATTAAACATTTCTTTTTAAATACAGTTTGATTTTTTTTTTTTTTTTTGTTTTAAATAATGGTTTTCACAACATTTTAAAAATAATTTATTTACTAAATGTTCAAAACAAATATAATAAATCAAGAAATTTGACAATTTTATTTTTTGTTATATATAAAAGCTAACTGTTATGAAATCAACATAACAGGCTATATCATAAATAGTTATTTTTGATCTGTATCGTGAAACCAAAAAAATGTATGTAGTTTTTCAGTCAAAAACCGAATGAAGCCAAAAACTATTAGTTTTTGTTTGGTGTAAATGGCATATTATTTTTTTTTTTATTTAAAAAACCAAAAGTATTTTTTTTTTTTTTTTTTTTTTTTTGTATGATAAAATAAAAATCGAAACAAATTTTTATTTTTCAAACAATAAAATAAAAATCAAAAATAACAACTAAAATTTGATATATTTTTTCAAACATATAACACTTATGGCCTCTGATCCAGGACAAAAAAAAATAGAAAAATTTAAATTTTATTGAAAATTTTTAATTTTAGTTTAAATTTAAATCAAAAATAACAACTAAAATCTGATTATTTTTACAACACTTATGGTCTCTGATCCAAGACAAAAAAAAAATAGACAAATTTAAATTTTATTAAAAATTTTTAAGTTTAATTTAAAACTAAATTTTATTACAAAATTAAAACTTTTGTATAAAAGCGAAATTTTAGCATAAAGTTTAAATATTAGTATATAATTAAACTTTTAGCATAAAATTTAGTTTTAGTACTAAATTGAAATTTTAGTATAAAATTCTAGTAAAACATTGACATTTTAGCATAAAGTGAAAATTAGTTATAAGTTTTTTCCTAAAATTTTACTTTTATCACAACTTTAAAATTTTAGTATAAAATATATATTGAAATTTTAGTACAGAATTGAACTTTTGGAATAAAATAAAAACTCTAGTATAAAATTGAAAATTTAGTACAAAATTTCAATTTCAATATAAAATTTAAATTTTATTATGAAATTGAAATATTAGTATAAAATCGAAATTATATAAAAATTTAAGCATAAAATAAAAATTTAAATATAAAATAGAAAATAAAATTTTATTATCAAATTTAAACTTTAATACAAAATTGAGAAATTAGAATAAAATTAAAATTTTTTAATATTAAATTGAAATTTTAGTATATTAAAGTTTTAGTCTAAAATTGAAGTCTTAATACAAAATTGAAACTTAAATATAATATTAAAATTTTTGTATAAAATAAATATTTTATTATAAAAATTAAAATTTTAGAACAATATTAAAATTTTATTTTAATATTTAAATTTAAATATATAATTTAAATGTTATTAAAAAATTTAGTTTAGTATACATTTAAAATTTTACTAAAATTTTAATTTCGTTATAAAAGAAAAATTTAAGTATAAAATCGAAATTTTAATATGAAATTGAGATTTTGTATTAAATTTTAATTTTGTGCTAATAATAATTTTATTATTTTTAATAATAATTTTGTTCAAAAATTTAAACTTTTGTACAAAATAAAAGCTTTGTTTTCAATTTTATTATAAAATTTTAGTATAAAATTGAAAATTTAGTACAAAATTGAAATTGAAACTTTTGTACAAAATCAAAGCTTTGTTTTCAATTTTATTATAAAATTTTATTATAAAATTTAAATTTTAGTATAAAATTGAAATTTTAGTATAAATTTAGAAGAATTTTAGTATAAAATTGATATATAAATTTAAGTATAAAAGAGAAATTTAAATATAAAATTTAAATTTTAATATAAAATTAAAATTTCAGCTCTAATTTAGTTCTAGTTCAGTTCTACTTCAGTACTGGTTTAGTTCTAGTTCAGTTCTATTTTAGCTCTAGATCAGTTCTAGTTCAGTTTTAGTTCAATTCTAGATCAGTTCTAGTTCGGCTCTAGAGCAGTTCTAGTTCAGTTTTAGTTTAGTTCCAGTTTATTTTTGCTTCTGTTCTAGTTTAGTTTAAGTTCAGTTCTAACTCACTTCTAGTTCATTTTTAGTTCAATTCCTGTTCAGTTCTAGTTCAGTTCTAGTTTAGTTCTAATTCAACTCTATTTCAGTTCTACTTCAGTCCCATTTCAGTTATAATTTAGTTCTGATTCAGTTCTAGTTCAATTCCAGTTCTAGTTCAGTTTTAGCTCAGTTCTAATTCACTCCTAGTTCATTTCTAGTTCAGTTATAGTTCAGTTCTACTTCAATTCTAGTTCATTTCTGGTTCAGTTCTAGATCAGTTATATTTTAATTCTAGTTCAGTGCTTAAGTGTACTAAAAAGTACTATATGGATAATCCCCCTTTTTTAATATGTGTATCTGAGAAACTGTATTTTTTATTGGAAACTAAAAAACTGGAAACTATGATGAATAGTATTTTTCTTATTTCTAGAGTATGAAAATACAGAAAGAGTGTTGAAATACACATTAGCTTTACATTCCTTTCTACCAATATTTTGAGTGTGTTTTTATGGAATTTTTCTTAGCATATTTTCTGGGTTTTTATTTGAAAAAATCAAATAAGAATAAGGAATGAAAATGATTGTATGTATTTACTTTTACAAGGAAAACTGGAAAAACTCATTGAAAACACAGAACAAAAATCACAATATATTTGTAGAGGTTTATTTACAGTAAGGGTAACAGGAAGTAGTTTGTAAGCGTCTATGAGTCTGACGGTTTTTATTTTTTATGTAGCATATTTGAAGGCTGCCATTTAAATAAAATATAATTGCATTTACAATTACATATTGTGAATATTTGGGTGATTAATAGTGATACTTGTTTTTTCAATATAAGAAAAATATCATAAATATGACAAAAGTTTTTAAACATCGTAAAGGTCAAAGTAATAATAGGGGAAGGAGACTGTTAGAATAAAGAAGAAAATATTATAATAATTCCGTATATAATTTTGTCTTGCCTTTGACACCATTCCCTGTTATATTATTCCCCAATGTGACATCGATCATATGCATATCATTTATTTTGGTTTTACTGATTTCCTATTAAAACTTTGAATAATTTTTCAACTAAATTTAACACAAAAATATTTACATTTTCCTCAAAAGCACACACGCATACACACAATTGCAAACATTTACACCTTCACAGAGAGAAAAAAAGCTGACGTTATCATGCCTCAAACACTAGACGTAGAAGCCACTTTGTGACTATAATTGCAACACTAACGTTGACTTCTACAGCCAAAGCCATTTGTCATACGGTTAAGTATGTAACTGTATATGTTAGGAAAATAAAAAAGAATAAAACTTTGAACTCAACTTTAGGGAAATCAACACACATGATGAAGAAATAGGGAATGAAGAAATTTCGTACTTGATCTGCATATGTAGAAAAATGAACAAACAACCAAAACGTGCATATGGAATGTGATGCATTCGTGATGATATATAAAACATGTCTGAGCTAAAGAAAAAGAAAAAATATAAGATAAAAAACAACGAAATCTAAGAAAGAAATGTATGAAAATAGAAAAAAAAACTTAGGAAAAATCGAGGAAACAATATAAATAAAATGGCGCCCTTTTGGGTTTTTTTCCAGAGCAGCATAACAAACTTCTTATTGTTTCCTTTTTCTATGAAGAGGTTTTTTTATTGGGAATATACATATATGTATGTATAAGGAGGTGTATGTGGGGGTATAAGTTGAGTATGAGTAGTCAACATATGTTTGCTGTAAACTTTAATCGTTTTGAATTTTTTACTGCTCTTTGTTTTTATTATTGTTCATCTAAACCCAACGTCAGTAGATAATTTATGTCACTTTTATGAGTACGAGTAGTTTGTATAGAATTTCATATGATAAGAATTTTTGCATTTTTCAAATCAAACTCAAACAAAATCGATTACATACAATCATATTTTTTTAATAATAAATAAACTTTTTAAATTTATTAAAAATAACAAAGCAGTGAAAGTTTTGAAAGCAATTATTAAAAACTTATAAGATTTTAATTAAAATCTTAAATCTTAACATTATTGTATGCAATTTAATTTATAATATAAAAAAATGTTCTTAAAATGTTCTTAAATTACATTTTTGAACTCATTTGAACTATTTAAAAAACCAATATTCTAACATTTTCCTTCATTATAATCAAGAACAAAAAATAATGTCTTTTTAAACTTTAAACACATTTTAATGATCATTTTATGGTTAAATGCAACCATAATGGTCTTTTGTTTAAAGTGCAAGTTGGGGGAAAGTTTAAGTGTCTAACAAAAATGTTGTTTCTATTGAATCCATAAAATCTAAAGCTCAAGTTTAACTTGTTGATGTTAGCAAAGACAATAGAGGCAATAAAAACAACACAAAGTACAAATACAAAGTAACAATTGCTTGCTTACTCTCTCTCTCTTTCTTTTGCCTACAAATATTACGCACACTTACACACATTAAAAACAATAGACTTATTCATACACACACAATCAAAACTGTTAAATCTTTTACTATCAAAAACAGGGATAGAAAATAAGTTTTTCTTTTTTTTTGAATACTTAAAAAATAATTGTTGTTTTGTGATTTCCATTTTTTCGAGCAGAAATAAATGTTATTTTGTGATTTTTCTTATATTGAAAAATTGTATTGTAAAACATAAAAAAGCGTTAAAATGGAAAAAACTATCAAAATTAAAAAATCTGTAAAGGAAGACAACCCAGAACGGAAAAAACACCAAAATAGAAAAAATTGCCAATAAAAAACTCCTAAAGAGAAAAAAATCGACAAAACGAAAAATAAAAAACGCCAAAATAAAAAAAACTCTAAAAACAAAGAAATTGTTTTAGTGATTTTGTTTCGCTTTTTTTCGTTTTAGCAATTTTTTAATAATTATGATTTATTTTCATTTTTTTTATTTTGTTTTGCCAACTTTTTATTTTACTCTTATTTTCCATACAAATACTTACAAACAATGTTTTCTAAAGAAAACCTCGGTAAAAAACGCTAAAACAAAAAAAATCGCTAAATGAAAAAGATCGTTAAAACGACAAAAATTGTCAAAGCGGCAAACACCATAATCAAAAATATCGACAAAACCAAAAAAACCGCCGAAACCATTAAAAAAAACATCGAAAAGGTAATAGTGCTAAAACGAAAAAACCACCAACAACAAGAATCGCCAAAATAAAAAAAATCATCAAAACGAAAACAACGTTAAAAAATGTTAACAAAATAATAAGGCAATTTTTTCGGCGATTTTTTTTTTTTTCATTTTGACTATTGTTTGATTTTGATAAATTTTTCTCGTAGAAAAATGAAAAAAATATCATCATCAAAACGAAAACAACATCAAAAAAATTTTAACAAAAAAAGTCAGTTTAAACCTTTTTTAATACTTTTTCAATTTTGCTGAATTTCTCCCATACAAAAACAAACAAAATTTTTTCAAAAAAAAAAACTCAGTAATAAAATTATTACTCTTTTTGGCGATTTTGTTTCGCTAAAAATAATCTGCAAAACCAAGAGAAAAAATGCCAAAACGAAAAAATATTAAAGTGGAAAAAAATCAGCAAAATTACAAAAATCGCCGAAAGCAAAAGAAAAACACTAAAAATGTAAAAACTCTAAAACTAAAAAAATCGCAAAAACCAAAATGAAAAAACCCGTGAAAAAGTAATAACGTTAAAACGAAAAAACACGAAAAAGGTAGAAGGTAAAAACGCTTTATTTAATTTTTGCTTTATTTATTTTTCTTTTCGGCGATTTTTTCATTTTTGTGATTTTATTCGTACAATTACAAAATTTTCTCAAGTACACATCAATAATATCATGATTTCCGTTTTGGTGATTTTTTTTTTTAGTTTTAGTGTATTTTTCCCAGTTTTTTTTCATTTCGACAATTTTTGTTTTTCAGTATAAGACAAATCAGAAAATATTTTTTGTTCATTAGTTAGAAAAAAAAAAATTACATCTGTTCGAAAAAATAAAAATCACAAAATAACTGTTATTCTCTATTTTTTACGATAAAAGTTATAACAGTTACGGTCCCTGATTACAAAATATCAACTATATTGTATATATCCTGTTATTGTGAACAGTATAGTATTATTGTAGTTGTTATAACAACAAATACATACAACCATCCAGCAATCAAAACTAGCAATTAACTGTGTCGTCTCAATGGTATCCTTAAAATAATAATTGTTGCTGTTGTATTCACAGCAAGAAACAGTTGTAGTAGGAGGAAAGATTGTCACACAAATTGGAGTATTTGCAAACACATACACACAGACATCACGCAAATAAAGATACCCGGCTTTGATAGAAGTATTCATCTAAATCCAGCAACTGCCTGATTACTTTATACCAATGATAATAATACCCATAGCAACAGAAGCAGCAGCAGAAAACCTCAGTAATATGGGGTAATAATAATTAAAGGATGTCGCCATTTAGTACCCAGAACAGGATACAATAAAACTGGAAGAAGAAACAATAAACACAATAATTATAAATGATGCCGACGACAATGATGATAATGATGTTAATGATAATTGTAGTGTCATTCTATGAGATTGTTGTTTAATTAGTTGCGTTTTAAAAATAAAGCATATGCATACGTATTTAATTTTATAACAGGATTTAATGTCATAAAGTTAAAAATATAAAGGAGTTTTGAGGAGAAACATAAAATTATAAAATCGTTTAGTGGCACCACTAAGTCCTTTCAATCAGGATGAAAATAATTAAATAATAACTTAAGACTTAAAAGAAGAAATAGATACTTAAACAAGGAATTCTATTTTATTTAATTTTATTTAAAAAAAATTGTAATATAACTTTTATTTAACAAGAATTTCTTAAAAATTAACCTTTATATTCAAAAAAAAATCTACTTAATACTTATTTACATAACTCCACTGAAGTTTATCTAGCTTCATTAAATACTCATAATAATATTACTTTAAAACCTTTAAAATTTGTTCTGCTTAAATTCATTTTTATTTTGTTTATGACAGATCAAAGAAAAATTTTATAATTTTGCTCTTCTTCGGTAAAAAAAAATAACTTTTTAACAAAATAAACTTGTGCATAAACCCAACATATATGCACACAGGTAAAACAAATACATACTCACATTTCCTTATATATTATTACACATACATACTCTTACATCCCTATTACGATTGTATGCGTAAACAAACACATTAAAAAAAATGTTCATTAAATTGTTTATTTCTCTTTTACATTTTAAATTCATTTAAGTGTATATAATTTGTGACATTAACAGTTAACAAACCAACTTACTCACAAACACAAAAAACTTACACACACAAAGAGTTTTTTATAAATTTAACTTAAAACCAACAACAAAGATAATAATAACATCAAGAACTCAACTTTGTTACTAGAGATCAGTTCAAATGAACTGAGTTCAGTTTATATACAAAGTATTCATTTGTTGTTGATGGCAAAAGCTTTAAAAAAGGCAACATTAACAAAAGTAAATACTTACAGCAGGATAACAAATAAAAGCAAATGCATAATCGAATATTTTTGTGGCCACCTTTTTGGTACAATTTAGTTATCACGTAGAGTACGAATTGGTTCTACTATTTAGCAAACACCGCTCCAACCCTCCCACCACCTATTAAAATTCAACTGACCATTTATTGGTATCATAAACTAACAAAACAGAAGATTTCTCTTTGTTCAAAAACATTTAAGCTACTCGTAGTAAAGGTTAAAACAAAAAAGCTGAAGAAACAACAAACAAAAACCAGCAGTTTAATTAAATTCTCAAATGGAGCGCGTTTAATTGTAAATTTCTTGTTGTTGTTGCTACGGTTGTTTTCTATTTCTCATTATTCGCAACATTATAATGTAACATACTTATAGGGATTATTATTCTAGAGTTGAAATTTGCTTTAACGCACAAACAAAAAAAAAAGGAAATAAACCAAAACAGACAGTTACATTATTCTTGTTAAATTTACATACGTTTCACATACTTACTTACATTTCCATTATCTGTTTGTTGTAACATCTAGAAAAAAATGGGTCAAAAGAATTTGTTAAAGAATGGTCACTCATCGGTCCGTTAGAGATTTTGCACCTTAAAAGCATAAAATATATACTGGACTATAAACACATATATAGATTAAGCTATACATTAGATTAGGCTAGATTGGACTATAAACCAGACTAGACTATTGACTATGCTATAGACTAGACTGTTGTCTAGACTGTAGACTATACTACAGACTAGAATAAATACTAGGCTTTAGGCTATAAAATAGCTATAGACTAGACTATAGAACCAAACCGACGAAGGTGTCGTAACATACAATGTCACTGCAGGAGTTCCACAAGGCTCTGTGCTTGGTCCACTATTGTGGAATATAATGTACAAATAATGTTCTAGAGCTTAACATTCCAGAAGAGGCGAACATTATAGGTTTTGCAGATGACATAGCAGTTACGGTTTCAGCAAGATACATGGACGAAGTGGAGTTAATCTCGAATGAAGTAGTATGGACTATTAGAAACTTGATGAAAAGTGTGGGGTTGGAACTTGCCGAACATAAAACGGAGATTGTATTAGTTACAAGCAGGCGTAAAAAAGAGACCATCAGAATAACGGTTGGAGAACACCAGGCGACATCAAAATCCCATCACAAATATTTGGGAGTTCTCATAGATGCCAGAATTAACTTTAGGACACATATGGAGTATACTGCTAACAAGGCAGCAAATATTAGAACAGCTCTTGAAAAAATGATGCCGAATGTAGGTGGACCAATGCAATCCAAAAGGAAGATAATATCCACGGTGGTCAGCTCAGTTATACTTTACGCTGCTCCCATGTGGTCAGTAGCTCTAAAAGTAAAGACCGCAGCGAGGAAGCTAAAATCTGTATACAGGTTATCGGTCCTACGAGTATGCTGCCCTTTTCGAACAATATCCGACGAAGCGGCCCATGTCATAGCGGGAATGATTCCCATAGATATCTTGGCTAACGAAGCCAAACGCTTGGATGAAAACAGAAGAGACCCAAACCAACTAGACACTCGTGTATGTAAATTTGAAAGAGAAGCTTCTATAAGACAATGGCAGAGCAGATGGGAAGAAAGCCGCAAAGGAAGGTGGACCTAGATGTATTCGGGTTAGATAACTCCCCATATTGCCCTAACTGTCCAAACCAAGAGGAAGACCCAGAACACGTCGTGTTCAACTGTGCACTCTTTTGTCACGATCGACAGAAAACAGAAGAAGTCCTTGGGTGCCAACTGAATATTATTGAAATCATCCTTAATAAGAGAGAAAATTGGGATGTAATATCCTCAATGATTAAAAATATCCATGATAAACTTAGAACGGAAGAGAATCCAAGGAAATCCCAGACACCAGAAGTAGCCTAGATAAGACTCTCCTGCCCTGCGGTGCAATATCTTTGTAGACAGTTCCGCAGGGTTGCTGAATGACGAAGGAGGTGGTTTTAGTCGGAATGAATCCGACATATCTCACGGTTATTATATAATCGTGAGAATCTTATGAAAGATTTCCACCTGCCTAATGAAAAAAAAGACTAGACTATAGACTAGACTATAGACTAGACTATAGACTAGACTATAGACTAGACTATAGACTAGACTATAGACTAGACTATAGACTAGACTATAGACTAGACTATGGACTAGACTGTAGATTAGACTATAGACTAGACTGTAGATTAGACTATAGATTAGACTATAGACTAAACTACAGACTAGACTATAGACTAGATTATAGACTAAACTATAGACTAAACTATAAACAAAACTATATACTAAACAATAGGGTTAACTATAGATTAACTTTTAGACTAAATTATAGACTTAACTATAAACTAAACTATGAATACTCCAATTCTGAACAATAAGCTAATCTATAGAATAAACTATATACTAAACTATGGACTAAACTTTAAACTAAACTGTAGACTAAGATGTAGACTAAGCTATAAATCAAACTATAGACTAAAATATACACTAAACTATAGATCAAACTATAGTCGAAACTAAATTGTAATCTATTAAACATATTGTAGATCCTTTAAAATTCGTTTTTGCTTCCATTTTTAGTAAATTTTAATGTCATTTTTATTTAAAAACCAGCATGTAACAATCTCAGTAAAGGTGTATTAGTGCTGTATATAGTTTACCATTTTTTTCGTAACGAGTTACACGTTTACTGAAATGACCAAAATCTCTCAAAAAGTAAAATATTTTAGTCAAGTTAAATTAATAATTTATATTTTAATTAGAAAATAGTTTATACAATTAAGTACATATAATCTAAAGCTATCATATAATTAAAATAGGTTTTAGTTTAGATTTCATATATTATGCATTTCTTTGTAGTAATTTTTTCCCCTCTGAATTGTTATTCTTAGTGTGCTAAAACAAATTACTTTCTTTTTAGTAAACACTAAAAAAAGAATACACCAAATATTACAATTTACTTAGTTATTCTACACCTGGCCTTAATTATATGCTTTAAGCGAGGATCTCATAATTTTTTTTTTTTTTTTTTTACTGGAAAAATATATAATAATAAAAAATTTAGATACAGCAATTGAGGTCAAATTAGCTTAAAGGCAGAAAATATAAAAAACATATTTCGTTATAAGAAACAAAAAAAAAATAAGTTTGAAGAAATAAAATTAATAAATTAAATTAAAATTAAATTGAATATGTTAAAAAAAACTACACTAGAAGTCTAAAAAAGTTATTAGTTCTATTTCAAATAAATCAAATTAATTTCAAAAAATTATTTTTTAAATAACTTTATTGAATAATTTAGTATTAGTTTTCACTTTAACATAAAAATATGTATTACTTCTTCTGTAGCAAGAAAAAAAAACATTTCCGTTTGAAAAACAAAATATGGTTTCAATACTCAGCACACACAAATAAATAAATAAAACTCACCAACATCATCAACATCAGAAAACAGAAATATTTACCGTAATATACATCAACATTTCAATACAAAGAATACAAGAATAAAAAATCATTTCAAACCCATACATTTATTCCCACATCTCTTACAACACTCAAACACACACACACATAAACAAGAATGCAACATTAGTCGGAAATACACTTTAGCACGATTGTGATTGACATACTGATGAACCGGAAATGAAATTTCACAAGCATTTGGTATATAAACACATATAGCACACAAACAATAAAACTAGAAAATAAAATACTCTCAGAATTTATTTACAAGGCAACAACAACATAAAATTGCAGTAACAGTAAGGAAAAAATATAAATAAATTAGAATTTATTTAAATTTGAGATACAGGGAGAAATATGTTCAAGATACATTAAAATATATGAAGGTACTCGTACTATTAAATAATTATTTTAGAGTAAATTTAATTTAACGTCAAGGTTAATGGTTAAATTATAATTTTTCAAATACATTTTTGTCACTTGCTCCATTAATTAAGGAATTGGGGTCAATTTTATATTATTTTTATAAGTCAATTTTTGATTAAAGACTGAAGTGATCGTGGATTATTGTCTTTGCTTTGAATTGCATCACTATTTAAGGAACTACAATGAATTTTAGAGTTTTGATTTAAAAATCAATTTTGATGAAAAATTTTTAGTGATCAAAGATTAAGGTCTCTTTCTCAATTAAATGAAGTGATTTCTCATTTGTGTTCTTTTTTAATTGTAGTACTAATTAAGTAAATTTAAAAACCTACTTCTGATAAAAAAAAATCCTTTTAAGCCACTGTTGAAAGAACTGGAGCTAATTTTGAAATTTTTTTTATAAAAATTAATTTTTGAAGAAAAATGCGAGTGTTAAATATTCATTCTCTTTTTCTAAAATTAGGCCACTATTTAAGGAAACAAAGAAAATTTAATATTTTTCTAATAGATAATAGATTTTTTAATTAATTCAATATTTATGAAACCAGAGCCAATTTTATTTTATTTTATTTTATTTTTCCTGATAAATAGATTTTTGATGAAATAATCAATTGGCCATAGGTTATGGGGACTAATTTTAGATTTTTCATATTATAGACTAGACTATAGACCAGACTATAGACCAGACTATAGAGTAGACTATAGAGTAGACTATAGGTTAGACTATAGACTAGACTATAGACTAGACTATAGGCTAGACTATAGACTAGACTATAGGCTAGACTATAGACTAGACTATAGGCTAGACTATAGACTAGACTATAGGCTAGACTATAGGCTAGACTATAGACTAGACTATAGGCTAGACTATAGACTAGACTATAGGCTAGACTATAGACTAGACTATAGACTAGACTATAGACTAGACTACAGACTAGACTATAGACTAGACTATAGACTAGATTATAGACTAGACTATAGACTAGATTATAGACTAGACTATAGAATAGACTATAGACTAGACTATAGACTAGACTATGGAATAGACTATAGACTAGACTATAGACTAGACTATAGACTAGACTATAGACTAGACTATAGACTAGACTACAGACTATACTATAGACTAGACTACAGACTAGACTATAGACTAGACTACAGACTAGACTATAGACTAGACTACAGACTAGACTATACACTGCCTGCCACTTGAATAAGGAATCACATTTTTTTAACTTTAATTAAGTATATCTCCTAAACTAAAGTTCAGAAAAAAATAATATTTTGCGCAGCCAAATTTCAAAGTATTGGCTTTAGTTTCCGGGAGAAATAAAAAATATACATAATTTGTTATACTAAAATTATGCATTTATTTAAAGACATATATTTCTGTGGTACTATTTTGTGTGTCACTTGAATAAGGAATATTTTAAAACTAAGCAAACTGTAATTTATTTTTAAATTTTAGGTTATAAAAATGAAAGCTATTATCTTCTAGAATTCAATTAGTAATGAGTACTGCCACCATTTTTAGAAATAACCTCAAAAATGCGATTTGGCATCGTCTTTTATAATGACTCTAAGTAATTTAGCGAAATTGAACTCCATGCTTCCGTTATTGCTGCCTTTATGGATTCTATGGTCTCAAATTGTTTTCCTCCTTCATAAACTTTTCTTGCAAGCCAATCCCAGAAATTTTCCATTGGATTCAGTTCTGGTGAATATGGGGGCCAATCCAAAAGTTGAACACCTTGTTGATAAATCTATTGTTTTACTGTTCTGGCGGTATGAATCGGAGCGTTGTCGTGTTGGTACGTCCAAGGTATGGGTCCAAAGAAATCATTAAATTTTTGAAATGCTTCCTCCAGAATGTTTTTGTAAGTCGTGGCAGTCATTTTGTTGGATACCAATATTCCGCCCTCTCGGCTGTGTCTGCGGCTCAAAAATAATTCCTCCTTTTTTATGTCATGGAAGTAATAGTTATACCCATCGGGACCATCAATACTAAACTTTTTTCATCGGAAAATACAACTTTAAACCATTTGTCGGACCATGTCATTGTATTTTTGGCAAACTGTAAACGTTGTGATTTGCGTTCTTCATTAAGTGATGTTTTTTTTGCAGTTTTTGTCGGACTATGTTTGGGCACGACTTTAAAATATGGTGCACTGTTCTTAGACTGGCACTGACTCCACTTTTTTCTTTCACGTATTTTTGATACCGACATGGCAGAATTTGATGCAATTCTAAGAATTTGTCGTCTTTCTTTTGGAGTTGTTACAATTTTCTTCCGCCCATTTATGTTTTCTCCATATCTTTCTACGTTATTTAAATAATTGTGCACAACTGCCTTTCCTCTATTAATGTTTTTGGCTATTTGGACCGAATTCTGACCCTGAGATGTCAAAATCAGAATTTTTTTTCTTTTTCAGAGTTATTAAGAGCCTTACCACGTCCCATTTTGAATAAGAACTATTTAAAAACTATCAGATTAAAAATTCTCTAGCCATTTATATTGAAAGAAATTCAAATCATAGCCTTCCTGATTAATATTAATACATGAAATACATGTCTTTAAATAAATGCATAATTTTAGTATAATAAAAATACGTATATTTTTTATTTCTTCAGGAAACTAAAGCCAATACTTTGAAATTTTGTTGCGTAAAAAAATTATTTTTTTCTGAACTTTAGTTTAGGAGATATACTTAATTAAAGTTAAAAAAAAAATGTGATTCCTTATTCAAGTGGCAGGCAGTGTATATATAAATAATCATTAATTTTACATATAAAAAATTGTTTTCTTCATATACTGATTTAAAAAATATTTTTTATAAATATGATTATTGAATTAAAAATAAATTTTGTTTGATTATCTGTTTAAAACCAACATTATTATCTGTTTAAGAAAGTAATTGAAATTTCTGAGAATTTTTAAATACTGTATTTCATAAATAGCATAAAATTTTAATAAGGAAAAAAGTAGTTTTTTCAATAAAACTTTTACGTATTCGAGTATTTGAATTTACAATTTTAGTGATAGGTCCGATTTCAGTAAGAAAAATATTTGAGTTTAAGATATAAGTTATTGAATATGAAATTAAATTTTTTCTGTGTACGTCAAAGAATAAACATGGTATAAAAGTAGAAATATTTTTTACGATCTTTAAAAATAAAGAATTTTTAATGTTAAAAGAAATTTTAATTAAAAAAAAAAGTTGACAAACCTTATTAATTTTAATCCCTTGATTCTTCATATAAAAAATATTTTTTTAAGATTATTGTCATTTTTACAATTACTTTAAACTTTAAGGATTTTTATTAAGATATTATTTTATCAGCTTTTAAATCATAAAAAAGTGATTTGTTCTTTTTTTTTTTTTTTTTTTTTTTTTTTTTTTAATTCCATGAATATAACCATAAAATAAAATTTTATTTAAAAATAAAAAAAAATAACACCAATTTTGTACCATGTTTTGTTAAGCAATAATACATAAATAACAAACTATAAACAAATGGTTTGTAAAAATACAGAAAAACTAACAAAAAAAAAATAGCGAAAATAAAAAGAAACAAAAATTGTTTACAAACTTTAAACAACAAATTACCATTAGAATAACACAAAAACAACAACAGCATATTGATCATTTGTAAAATATTCTATTTACCTATACAAGTATGCATACATATGTTTTTATGGTGACATATGTATATGTGCACTTGACTGCATATATATGTAGTTGCCCTGCCAGCAATTAGGTGATACTTTTATCCACTATCAGATAAATGACTCTTCCTAGTATTATCAAAATGTTATTTTCTTGATAGCAAAAAATTTTACAAAAACAGCAAACATTAACTTCAATTTTTGATCTATTTATTCTACATTTTCTTGCTAATTAAAATGTCGAAAAAGTCACTTCAAAGTTAGTTTTTGGATAAATATAAAGTTACCAAAAACTATATTCCATTAGTGTTCTCAAGAGGTTATTTTCCTGATAGTAAACAATTTTACAAAAACAAATAATATTAATTTCGATTTTTCACCCTTTGAAAGTAAAAAAACCCTTACATTGTTGTTATTTAAAAGAAAAAAAAACGAAATTATGATCACGGTTTTTATTTCAAAGAATTTAAGTCGATCGTCACAGAAAAAAATTATGTTTCTATATACAATTTTTGAACTATGAAACTTTAATATTTCTGTTTTGATAAATTCGCTATTTTACTTAAATCTTCCAACATTTTTTTTACATATTTCAGTTAATAATATCTCTGCTATAAAATGAACCTTTTACATTTTTACTTGAAGAACGACATAATGTGAGTTGTATACTTCTTGAGTACATCATAAACCAATTTTCAAAAATTTAGAATTTACTGCATTAAAGTCAATTTTAATTTTTTTCAATTTATTAAGAAAGCAGAATTTTAAATTATATTGAAATCTTTCTACACTCGTACAAAATAAATTATTTTTTATTTCAAAATTTCTACATTAAATTTTGTTAAATTCAATTTGTTACAATAATATTAGATATCAATCTTGAAAAACTTTTAAAAATAAAAAAAGTCATTAGAAATTATCTAAACTTCAACGTCAAATTTTTCATATATTTTAAAGCTTTTATTTCATGCTTTACTAGCGGACCCGACGAACTTCGCCTCGCCCCAATTTTAAGCCTTCAGACAAACTTTAGAGTAATATAATATATATAAAAATTATTCCTTTACGCTAAGAATTTTCTATTTTTTTCATTTGAAAAGCCATTAAGGAATAATTTCACATAAAATTCCATACAAAAAATCTATTTTCGATTTTTTTTTTTTTTTTTTGATAAATATTGCACTGAATTTCAATTAATTGTAATGCTTTTACCATATATGGTTATAATGCGTGATTTACGACAATCCGGAATCAGTTTAACAATACACAAAACTCGTATAAATTGCAGCAAGAAAAATAGCACATTTAGTGTAGAAAATTACAATGCCAAAATGACACCTGTCAGATTGCGCAAAGTCTAAGTCTAAGTCAACGTATAACGCCATCTATCGGATTTTGGCTGAGAACTTTCTAGTTCTTCATTTGGAAAGGCATTAAGGAATAATTGCACACAAAATTTCATACAAAAACTCGATTTTCGATTTTTCCAATTTTTCGACTTTTCCGGAGGGATTTTCCAAAATTTTCTTCCGTAAAAACCTTCTCCTCGAAAATACGAACAACCGACAAATTATTTTATAGAAATCGACCCAGCCGTTTTAATTTTATGAATTACTATACATTTTTTACACCATTTTTATATGTATAGATTTACATACTTTAGTTGCAAAATAAAAATGTATGAAAGTTAACAAATAGGTTATATAATTTTTGTCTAAATTAAAAAAAAAAATTAAATCTTGTTAAGTTTACAACAAAAATGTCTTTAAAAATTTCTACAAAAATTTATAATGCATTAGATCTAGAATAAAATTATTTAAAAGTTGTTGCTTTTAATACTTGACAAGCTTGATTCCTCTATTTTCAAAAAAAAAAAAAAAAAAACAACAAAATCAGGAAAATAATAACGGAATTAAGGATAGATTTATCAAGAAGGCTTATAGCGTATGCTATGTAATTTCTCGAGTGATTTTTCGTTGTAGCAGATTGTATTACAATATTATTTCCTAAAAATGAAAAACTTGTTGGTTTTCGGTAAAGGCAACTACTTATTAAAGTAGTTTCTTGGTAATGAGGCGTCATTATTATTTGCCTACTCTGTATTACATTAATAAGTACTCTGTATTACATTAATAAGTACAGTAATACTGCAATCACGTGGATGAGTTGGCTAGAGCGCCGGATTAACAGCCAGAAGGTTGTTGGTTCAACCCCATTCTGAAGCTGTTAGTTTTTTATGACAAAATGTCTAAAAAGATATTTTAAATTAAAAAGAGTTTTTGTTGCTTAGGGTGCTATGTGCGAGATGGTGTACTGAGTAAGACGTTAGTCAGTAAAAACGGATGGTCCAAGTTCGAGTCTCACTGACGGCAAAATTTTTTTGTTTTTTTTTTTTATTTTTGTTTTCGTTTAGGTACATATTTTTGAGTACCCCTAGAGTCAAAAAATAACCACATGAATTTGTGAACAACTCGAACAAAAATAACTAGTTATTCAAAAAATAAGTAGTTTATTTTTGTTTCCAAATATACATGCTAGCTTACCAGGAAAGCAAAGTTTTTGCTGGGTATATATTTTTCTAAATGGAGTAAAATCAATAAGTTTTAAATTTTGAATTTTCATTTATATTTCGCTGGTGTGTGGAAGTTGTATATTTATTTACAACTTTTCAGGAAAACGAAAAAACAATGAATTTTTTGTATGAAAGTCATATAAAATTACATATTAAGCCTTATAATAATTCAAACTAATCCAGATATTTTAAAATAAATTAAAATTTAAAATATGCGATCAATAAAGCTTTCAGTTGGCCTAATAAAATATTTTCGGAAAATTACACAAAAAGTCATTTGAATAAATGAATAAATTTGTGGTAAATTTCCTATACCATCCCCACTACCGCGGATTTGCGACTGATTTCAATAATTATTTTTTATCAGCAATTTGGTGCAATTTTATTTTTAAAAATTCATTGAATATTTAAAGTCAGATTTTCGCAAGCACAACTAAAACCAAGTTTAAATAACCCTAAATGGCTCTAATTCGTCACACAAAGAAACACTTAATAGTGTCATTGAAAAAGTGTAAAAACTGCGGTACTTTTTTTCCGAACGATAACTCTTTTTCGATAGCAAAATAACTTCTTTTTTTTACTATTTTAAAATAAATATGGATACTATTTAGTGAAAGTTTGGATAGTAATGTTGATAGTATTATGTTAGAATTTCAACAGCAATAGCCACATTTTATGTTTCTCAAAATGACTCCAATTTGATACATAAAAAATCACTTTCACACGGTGACTCTTCTTAGATAAGAAAATGATAACATATTCGATTGATAAAAACAATTTGAGGTTACTCTTTAGTTCAAATTTTGATAGAAAATGTTGGCAGGGTAAATACATTGTTGGTTGTTTGATGTTGTTGTTGCAGCATATCAAATATTACTCTTTTGGTTTGTTTACCTTTTTAAGAACAGTTGAATAATGATGTTCAATGTTGTGACAGTTGTTCTTTCTTACTCTATCTGTCTTTCTCTTTTGCTCTTGATGCATTTATATTGGTATTTTCATAGTTGTTTTATACATACATTTTAAAGTGATTTTATTTGTATGCATACATATGCATTTCTATTTATCATACGTTTGGTATATGTAAATATATATGTAAATTTGTGCAGTGTAAATGTTTTGATTTAATATTTTACAAAAAGAGCATAAAATCTATGTGGTTAATTAATGTGTGTGATTTTTTAATAATAATAATAATAACGACCGACCTTGTATGTTTTGTGTTTATAACATTTTTGAAACATTATTCACATTTTCACTTTGTGCTAAAATAAAATACTAATTTGCAATTTGCTTTAAGGTAAATATGAGATTAATTAACTGTTTTTAGAAGGACTTAGGTAGCAAATAATTCAAAAAGATAAGGTGAATAAAAAAAGGACAGTGAGAGCTATATGAAATGAAACTGAATAAAATTTTGCAATAATTCTTAGAATGTCAACAAAATTCTTAATTTATTAAATTTATAACTTTAAAATGATTTTTTTTTTTATAAAACCGTCTCTTTTAAAATAAATTGCTAAAATTGCTACGATTTCCTTAATAAAAATTATTTCTTTAAATCTTTAAAAAAATCCTCTTAAACCACATTTTTTCTATTTTCTAAGATTTAAGTCAAATGAGAAAGAGAGTGTAGTATTGTATATTTTAAATTCCTTTGATGAATATGTATTTTGAAAAAAAAAATGTATTTATCCCTCGTAGTATTTATGTATTTGTTTGTTTGTCTGCCATAATGTTTTTTCTATGCTTTTAATACAAAATGCATTTCAATTATTTTAAAGTAACTTTCTCCATTTACAAAACAACAACAATAACAACATCCAAAGCAGCAGCAACTACAATACAACAACAATAATATAACTAACAACATCCTCCAACTAACAATTTTCCTTTCAATCCTTAGCTCCTCTAAAAAACTGAAAATACAACTCAGTAAAAAAAAAAAGCAAGTATCGTTATTTTTCATTATATTTCAGTCAGGGAAGCAGGAAAAACATTGAATGAAGGGAATATAAAATAAGAAAACAACTTGAATTTATTTTCTATAGCCTTGTTGTCTTACCTGACTGGTTAGATATCACCTTCTCTACTTAGATATGGTGTATAAAGTAATAGAATAAAAGAAAAGTGGTGGAAAAAGTAGTTTTTTTCTCCCTGGATTTATTTTTGTAGCAAAAGCTTCATCAGCAATTTTTTTTTTTTTTTTTTGAAAAAATAGAAAATAAAAGTAAAGTTTCAATTACAAACAATTTTTTTGCTTCTATATTTTTACAAATCTAAAATGTTTCTTTTTTAGTTCTTTTTTTTCATTTTTAGACCGGCTTTGGCTATTATTCATAAGGAAATAACAAAAATTAGTAGCGAAGTTAAGAAAGAAAGAAAAAAACATTTTGAATTTATAGACAACAAAAGACAAGAAAAATATACGTAATAATACCAAATTTTTCTTGTTATTTCTTTTCACATTTAAATGGCAAAAAATGAGAGAAAAAAATCTTAACTTTTTGTTACATATTTTAAGGGGCTCGAATGAAAAAAGCAACGCTTTCTATAATAAAATAATTACAAGCCATCAAAAAAAGAGAGAGGTCAACAAAAAAAAACATTTGACAGATTACTAAATAAAATCGCAAATTTTCCTAAAAAAAAGAAAATTCAACATTTATCAAAAATGTTCTATAAAAAGAGAATTTATCAAAATTTTTCATAAAAACAAAATTTAGCAAAATATTTCTACAAAAAAAAAAAAGAAATTAAAAAAAATACTCTATAAAAATATTTTAGGAACATTTTATATAAAAAAATTAAGGAACATTTTCTTAAAAACGAAATTTCTATCGTTAAATTATCGTTAATTTTCTTAAAAACGAAAATGCAATGATAATTTTCGATTAACTAAAATTTTCTCTAAAAAAAATTAATTCTTTAAAAATAAAATTTAACAAAATTTTCTATAAAAAGAAAATTTAACGAAAATTTTCTGTAAAAAAAAAAATCAACGAACATTTTCTAAACAAGAAAATTTATTGAAAATTTTCAATAAAAAGAAATTTTAACCAAATTTTCTATAAAAAGAAATTTTATCGAAAATTTTTCATAAAAGAAAATTTAACAAAATTTTTTATGAAAGAAAATTTAACTAAATTTTTCTATAGAAAACTAAATTTTCTATAAAAAGAAAATTTATTGAAAATTTTCTACAAAAAGAACAACAGATTTTCTTAAAAACGAAAATTCGGTGATAATTTTCTTAAACATGAAAATGTAACGATAATTTTCGATAAAAATAAAATTTAACTAAAATTTTCTAACAAAGAAAGTTAATGAAAATTTTCTTTAAAAAATTAACAAAAATTTTCTACAAAAAGAAAATTTAATTAAAATTTTCTAAACAAGAAAATTCAACGAAAATTTTCTATAAATATAAAATTTATGCAAAATTTTCTATAAAAATTAAATTTGTGCCAAATTTTCTATAAGAAGAAAATTTGACAAAAAAAAATTTTTGTAAAAAGAAAATTTAACGAAAATTTTCTATAAAAAGAAAATTTAACGAAAATTTTCTATAAAAAGAAAATTTATCCAAAATTTTCTATTAAAAGAAAATTTATTCAAAATTTTCTATACAAAGAAAATTTATCCAAAATCTATAAGAAGAAAATTTAATGAAAAAAAATTTTGTATAAAAAGAAAATTCAACAAAAATTTCTATAAAAATAAAATTTATCCAAAATTTTCTATAAAAAGACAATTTATGCGAAATTTTCTATAAAAAGACAATTTATGCGAAATTTTCTATAAAAAGAAAATTTATGCAAAAATTTCTATAAAAAGAAAATTTATTCAAAATTTTCTATAAAAAGAAAGTTTATCCAACATTTTCTATAAAAAGAAAGTTTATCCAAAATTTTCTATAAAAAGAAAATTTATGCAAAATTTTCTATAAAAAGAAAATTTATCTAAAATTTTCTATAAGAAGAAAATTTATTAAAAATTTTCTATTAAAAGAAAATAACAAAAATTTCTTATAAAAATAAAATTTAAAGAAACTTTTTTATAAAAAAATCCAAAATTTTTATAAAAAGAAAATTCAACGAAAAATTTCTATAAAAAGAAAATTTATACAAAATTTTCTATAAAAAGAAAATCTATTAAAAATTTTCTATAAAAAGAAAATTTATCCAAAATTTTCTATAAGAAGAAAATTTAATGAAAAAAAATTTCTATAAAAAGAAAATTCAACGAAAAATTTATATAAAAAGAAAATTTATCCAAAATTTTCTATAAAAAGAAAATTTATGCAAAATTTTCTATAAGAAAAAAATTTAATGAAAAAAAATTTTCTATAAAAAGAAAATTCAACGAAAAATTTCTATAAAAAGGAAATTTATGCAAAATTTTCTATAGAAAGAAAATTTATGCAAAATTTTCTATAAAAAGAAATTTTAACAAAAATTTTTTATAAAGAGAAAATTTAACAAAAATTTTCTTCAAAAGAAAATTTAACAAAAATTACTTATAAAGGCAAAATTTATGAAAAATTTCCTATAAAAAGCAAATTTATGAAAAATTTTCTATTAAAAGAAAATAACAAAAATTTCTTATAAAAATAAAATTTAGAGAAAATTTTTTATAAAAAAAATCCAAAATTTTTTTTTTAAATGAAGATTATTGCAAATTCTCTATAAATAGAAAGCAACGAAAATTTCATATAAAAAGAAAATTTGTAAAAAATTTATGTTAAAAGGAAATTTAAAGAAAATTTATCGAAAATTTTTTATTAAAAGAAAATTTAATGAAAAATTTCCTATAACAAATTTATTAAAAATTTTCTACAAAAAGGAAATTTAACGAAAATTTTTAATAAAAAGACATTTTTTCAAACTTTCTATAAAAAGAAATTTTAATGTAAATTTTCTATAAAAACATAATTGAACAAAAGTATTCTATGAAAAGAAAATTTAGCAAAAACTTAATGAATTTTTTTATTAAAAGAAATTCTAACAGATATTTTCTATAAAAATAAAATTAATCAAAAATTATTTATAAAAAAATTTTTTCAACACTTTTTATAAAAAGAAAATTAATTGAAAATTTTCTTTTTATAGAAAATAGAAAATTTATAAAAAGAAAATTTATCGAAAATTTTCTACAAAAGAAAATTTATCGAAAATTTTCTACAAAAGAAAATTTATTGAAAATTTTCTTTTGAAAGAAAATAGAAAAATTATTGAAAATTTTCTATAAGAAGAAAATTAATTGAAAATTTTCTACAAAAAAAATTTATCGAAAATTTTCTACAAAAAGAAATTTTTTTTGAAAATTTTCTACAAAAAGAAAAAATCATATCTATAAAAGAAGTTATTGAGAATACACATTCTTTAACCGGAAGTTTAAAATATCAATTTAATATCCTTAGAAAATTTAAACAATAAAAATTTTAAAAGGAAATTCTTTATTTTAATGAAAAATTAAAAAAAAAGCTCCAAACAAATTATAAAAAGGAAATAAAACAAAAATTCCAATTACAAAAAAATAAAATAAAAAGTAAACATTTATTAAATTCCTTCGAAAAACTTCCACAAATCTTTGTCAATAGAGTTTAGAAAATCATAACTAACTATTTATTTAAGCCTTCATTTAGTAGCAGAAACAAATAAATATGTATATAAAAGTTGAGTGATTATTGTAACAATTTGTAGACCCATAAAAATAACGAAAGGAAATAACAGGCCAACAAACAGGACCAAAAAACATCACAGTTGGCTAAAGGCCAAAGGCCTCCTCACCATCCCTCCCAAGCACACAAAACACTGCAACTAAATTCATTTGGATTCAAAACCTTTATACGGAATTTTATAGACTAAAAGAAAAAAAGGTAAACTGAAAATAACTACGTCTTGGGGAATTATAACAATTGTTGAATAAATTTCCGTTGGCATCAACAATGTCATAGTCAACTTTGGAAGCAGTTATCGTCATCACATCAAAAGTGATATATACATACAATAACACACCAGAAGACATCACATATCGTAACGTAATTTAATACAATTCATAATGTCTAGTGACTCCCTACATGCTAGCAGGCCCGTCTGGCTTGATGTGACAGCAATAATTTAACAAATAAATAAACGGAAATGAATTCAATCAGTGTTATAGTAAGAAGTCACCATATTTGGCCTTTTAGCAAATAATACAAAAAGAATAATGACACATACATAAAAACAATGAAACACATACATACATACATGCAAACTTACATATAATAGATATAAAAGAAATATAAAATATATATTTAGTCTGAGTGACGTATGAGTGATTTTTATTATAATTATAGCACTCATAAGTTATAAAATATTTCTTTTCGTTAATCTTTAATTTCATTATCAATTACTTTAAATCTAATTATTATGAAAATGACATCATTATTTAATAATATTCAAAATTCAAAAATGAACTAAATTATATAAAAAACTAACTTTTTGTTAATTTTTTTTCTCTCTTGGTTTAATCTTAAGAATTTAGCTTTGCAAACTTTTGACTATTAGCTAAATGACCTTTTCAAAAAACATTTATTTCTGTAGATATTACTTTATGACTTTTAATAACTTTGGCAAAGTTTAAAGTTGTAAAAAGTCTAGTTTTGTTTTGTTTTTGATGGTGATAAGTAAATATTTATTACGAAGAATTAAAGTTTTGTTTAAGAAAAATTTTATTAAATCAAGTGAATTATATAAATTATATAATATAATAAGTAGTTAAACTGAAATTATTAGAAAACTTTTAGTTTTAGATTTGTTTGATTAAAGTCAAAGGCAGTTTCTTTTAAATAAAATACTTTAAAAATTAAAAACTTAAAGAATATTTTATTTAAAGCTTTGAATATAACAAAATTTTATGAAAACAATATAAACAATTATTAAGCCATAGCTGTGTAAATTAAATACTTTTTTAAGTAGGATACTGAGAATAATTAAAATAAAAATATTTTATCATCTAAGCTCAGTATAAGATTAAAATTACTTTCCTTTTATAAAATTTTTGTTTTGTTTTTTCTTTAAGATTAAATTCTATTTCGTTTGGAATAAAACGAGATATCCCTCTTTGAAACACGAAAATTTATGAAGCATTTTAACATTTTCCAAAGTTTATCAACAAATTCTTCATATATTTAAATCGACGTTTTTTTTATTATACTTTATTTGGTGCATACTTTTAGGAGTAAAATTGAAAAATGTATGAAAAGATTAAATAAGTTATTTTAAATATTTTTAAAATTTTGTTTTTAATATTTAACAAAACTATAAAATTATGGTTACCTAATTTCTTTACTTTCCAAAAAGGTTAAAATAAAAAAATGTCTGCAAAGAAACAACAGAATTAGAATGAATTTCTACCAAGAACAGTTTTTTAAGCAAACGCAAAAATTAAAAATTTGGTATCTTCCAAATTACTGATTGGATTGAATTGAAATGTATATATGAACAAATTATGGAGGAGGACTTAGCCTTTCAGAAAAATTATATTGTAGACAATCTGTAATAATATAGAATGTCAAATTTTATAATCTCGAACATTGAAAGCTTTTCAGAACTGATAACTTCTGCAAATTGAATTTAATTATTTTTAAATTTTTTAAAAGAATTTCATGATGCTTACACATCTCAGTTATATGTTACAATTCAGAGGATATTTGCGCTTAAATGTTGAGCATTTGTTTTTTTTTCCTTGCCTTTTTTCACAATTAGTTCCAATAGTAGAGGAATTAACATTTTTTTAATATATATATAAAGGCAAAGCCTCAAAAATAAACAAGAATTTTTTTAATTTTTAATTTAACGGTGTAGAAAAAAGTCACGTGAAATTATTTTAAATCAGAAAAACATTATTAACTTCTCGTACACAGATATATTATGGAATGAACTGGTTCCTGTCTTACCAGAAGTTTAGATAACAGAGTAGGTTTTATGAAAATTGTCAAATCTTAAATTTTCTCTTAAAATTTACTTTTTAATTTTATTTTAAAATTAGTTTATTAACAAGACATCAGTAGACTTTCTTTGATTTAAAACTGTTTTAAAAATACCTTAAACAAATAATTTTGTATACATTTTCAACTCGAAGATTTTTTTCTTTTAATATAAATTTAATATGAAACACATTTTGTTTAGCGAAACTTTTTCTATTCTTTTAATTAAAAAAATTGAACAGAAGCTAAAAATTTACGTATTTATTTATTTTTTTGTTGATATCCATAATGTATATGTAGCTTATTAAAGCCAATATATCGGCTTTAAAGCAGACATCTCGGGGAAAAAATAATGATTTTATGTTAATATGTGTATTCGACCGGTAAATTTAAATGTAACTGTAAATGTTATGCAAAAAACATAAAATAATACCCCATTTTTCATATCCTTTTCCCCATTTCTCGTTTTTATATCCGGCAGAATAATGTCTGTACTAAAATGTCCTTTGTTTATTAGCATCCACAATAAGTGCCAGAAATAAAAGTTGACATTAAAATCATTCCCAGTAGAACTATTGGAATGCATGTTAATGGAATTTTTCTACCTATTTCCAATAAAATTCCTTGATTTCCATTACGAGTTAAAAAGAAACTGTTAAATTAAGGACTATTTACATGAAAGCACTCCCTTAACATATATCATTAATTACGATAATGCCGATTTTTTTAAAACAGTTAAGTGATAAAACAGTGAAATGCTTGCGAACATCTAACAAAAACATACATATATATTAGTTTAAAGTTTATTTATTATTAGCAATATGAAGATAACACCAGGATATAAGTTGTGATAATACAGTAAATCGAAAATGTGTATATAAGATAAAACAGTTTCAAAGATATTTACGTGAATGCACTCCCTTAACGACTTTTATAAAAATAACATTAATTACAATAATGCCGATTTTTTAAAAAACTGTTAACTAATAAAACAGTGCAATAATTTCTAACATTTAACAAAGAAAACATATATATATATATATATATATATATATATAATGATTTAAGGTTTAATTATTGACTAATCGGTTTATCACTTTGAAGATAACATCATGACATATTTCACGATAGTGCAGTTACATAAAAATTTATGAATATATATGATAAAACAATCTTCAAAGTTATATAATAAAAAATATTTTATATGAAATTCATTGCAAAAGTCTTAATTTTTTAAATAAAATTTATTAAAAATGTAAAATAATCGTTTAAATTATCGATTTGAATTACTACGACTTGAGTATAACAATATGCACTTGAACTGTCTTATCATAGGTTTGTTTATAAATAACAGCATTGCCAGAATAAAATTATAAAAGCTGTTTAATTTAAACAGACGTGTAAAAGAAAACTATTGAGTTTTATGGTTTTTTACTACAATTTAATTGCGTAGCTTTGAAAAAACAACAAATATTTTGGATATTAATCAATACAATTATTCCTTACGTATTTTCTTATAATTTTGATTGTAATAAGGCTTCATAATTGCATAAAATTACAAAATATAAATAGGTTTATAAGGGAATTTTAGAAATTCAATAAAAAAGAAGGTCGCCTAAGTAAATAGTAAATAAAATTTACTATTTAAGTAATGATTAATTAATGATTTTCCCTAAATTAATATAAATAAAACTTCAAAATTTCCTTTTTTAATTTCAATTTAAATAAATTATTTATTTTCTGTTATATTTTTTCTTTAATTATATTTTATTTAAATAATTAATATTTTTTTTTTTTCATATATTTATATAATGTTAGTTTATAACTCATAATTTTTGTATAATTAAAGACATAAGAAAATCATTTATATGATAATCAATGTCTAAGGGAACAAACCTTCGTTTTATTTTCTTTTTACAAATAAAATGTATTTAAAAATATTTTATTTTTCAAGAAAATATAACAATATTAATAATAAAAAATAAAAATGGCATGATATATTATTTTTAGTTTATTTAAAGTTTGTTTTTTTTAATATTTTTTACTAATCACAGAATTTTATTAACTAATACATAAGCACAGATGAATGTTTGTATATATGTATAAAGGGTGTAGGTGAGTGAGTATGTTGTAAATGTAAGTAAAAATTTGCTATTTTAGAATGTATTGATTGATGTTAAATTGTTTTGATTTGTTTTTAAATTTAATTAGTTTATCATTTTATATATAAATAATATGTATATATGACCACATAACAATATATTTTAAGTTAAATTTCAATTATTTATTTAAGTAATTTAATTGTTTTATTTATATTTTTCTCTTAAATATTGAATTTTATTTATTTTTAAATAATTTGTAAATGTAAGTTGTTTAGATAAATTTATTAAATTTCGTAGATTGTACATTGTGCAGTTATATTTATTAATTTTTATGTAAGTATAATGTATATTTATATATGTATATTTCTTTTGTTATTAATAAAACATTTATCCAGTGCAGTTGTATAGAATATTTTAATTTCTTAATTTTATGATAAATTTATAATTTAAAAAAAAAAACATATTTCCAAAAAAAAAAAAAAATATATATATATATATATATATATATCTATGGGGAAATCTCTTTTCTTATTTAACTTTAAGAAACCGACCAATATTTTTTTTTTTTTAATTTAGATTTTTTAAATAAACTTTTGTTGCAATTATCTTAACAACGCTTGGTGGAGTAAAACATTAAAAATTCAAGACCTGCAGAAATAGGTCAACTTGTGTACTATCAGTCTGCCGTTGACCAGTGTTGTTTTGTATTGCGGCCAAGTGGTGAAATCAAAATTTTCAAAGTTTTAATTTTTTGCACTTTTGCGATTAGAAAATTTGCACCGCTTCGAGTATTGTAAAATAAAAAATGGAGTTTTATTGCTCTTGTAGTTATGAATCGTTTGAGTTACATCTCGTCATTGTGCCCTCAATAGCAGCGCTATAGCGGGTGCCCAAACTTGGGGAGAAAAAACGTGAATGGCTCTAAGAGGTACCTTTTTCGTGAGCTATATTCACAGCGTAATTTCAATGAAGCTAAAGTATCGCGTTATCAAAAAAGGTTTTCAAATTACATTTAAATATCTTTATATTGTGATAAAATATTAATTTTCAAATATTTTATAACTCTTTAAAATAGATCTAAAATTTTTCGTATTTTATATTGGCATTTTTTTATATTTTATATAAAATTATATTTATAATTGTGTTTTAGTTAAAAGAAAAATAGGTTTAAACAAAAAAAAAAAAAAAAAATGCATAAAAAGTATTCATGACCTGAGATCGCGGTGTCTTTAATATTTCCTAAATTGTTGGCGCACACCCAAGAATAAAGTGGCACTAATGTAAACTGCAAACACTTGCAGAAATAGGTCAACTTGTGTACTATCGGTTGACAAGTGGTGAAATCAAAATTTTCAAAGTTTTAATTTTTTGCACGCGTTTGAACTTAATGCAACTTTTAAGATTTTTGGGTGTGTATTTCTGTTATTAATTTATTTATTAATTTTTTTATAATTAATATTTGCAACTTTTTATTTATTAACATCATTTAAAAATTTTTTGTGGTTAAATATGAAAGATACATGAATGAATTAAATGCAATTAAAAAAAAATATCACGCACTTCCCATTTTTACTCGACATTCTAAAGGTAGGTCAAATCAGAATTATGATCCCAATTATGTTCGCTATTATAAAACGTATCGATCCTCCTTTAATTTGTATTTTGTATACCTTTATGTAGCTTATACATGTGCATTTATTTTTCATATCGGACTTAAGATGGAATTTTTTAAATTTTTTTAAATTTTCTTGTTCATTAATATGGTTTTAAAAATTGTCTTGATTGTCAAATATTAAAAATATCTCAAAAAACTTTGTTGATTAAAATTTGTTTAATAAAATGTTAATAAATCACTATGATTGGGTTTATAATCGATGTCATCAACAATATCGTATCACTTTTAATTTGTATTTTAGATACACTGCCTGCCACTTGAATAAGGAATCACATTTTTTTAACTTATATCTCCTAAACTAAAGTACAGAAAAAAAATATTTTTTGCGCAAACAAATTTCAAAGTGTTAGCTTTAGTTTCCTGAAGAAATAAAAAATATACATATTTTTATTATACTAAAATTATGCATTTATTTAAATACATGTATTTCTGCGGTACTTTTTCGTGTATCACTTGAATAAGGAATATTTTAAAACTAAGCAAACTGTAATTTATTTTTAAATTTTAGGTTATAAAAATGAAAGTTATTATCTTCTAGCATTCAATTATAATAATGAGTACCGCCACCATTTTTAAAAATGGTTGGCGGTTTGGCATCGACTTGTATAATTACTCTAAGTAATTTAGCGAAATTGAACTCCATGCTTACGTTATTGCATACTTTAGGGATTCTATCGTTTCAAATTGTTTTCCTCCTTCATAAACTTTTCTTGCCAGTCAACCACCAGACATTTTCCATTGGATTCAGGTCTGATAAATATGGGGGCCAATCCAAAAACTGAACAACTTGTTGATTAATTCATTGTTGTACTGCTCTGGCGGTATGAATCGGAGCGTTGTCGTGTTGGTATGTCCAAGGTATGAGTCCAAAGAAATCATTAAATTTTGGAAATGCTTCCTCCAGAATGTTTTTGTAAGTCGTTACAGTCATTTTGTTGGATACAAAAACCAATTCCATGGTACCCCATACTAATATTCCGCCCTCTCGGCTGTGTCTGCGGCTCAAAAATAATTCTTCCTTATTTAGGTCATGGAAGTAATAGTTATACCCGTAGGGACCATCAATATTTAACTTTTTTTCATCGGAAAATACAACTTTAAATCATTTGTCGGACCATGTCATTGTATTTTTGGCAAACTGTAGACGTTGTGATTTGCGTTTTTCATTCATGAGCACGACTTTAAAATACGGTGCACTGTTCTTAGACTGACACTGACTCCACTTTTTTCTTTCACGTATTTTTGATACCGACATGGCAGAATTTGATGCAGTTCTAAGAATTTGTCGTCTTTCTTTTGGAGTTGTTGCCATGTTTCTTCCGCCCTTTTATGTTTTTTCCATATCTTGTCACATTATTCAAATAATTGTGCACAATTGTCTTTCCTCTATTAATGTTTTTGGCTATTTGGACCGAATTCTGACCCTGAGATTTCAAAATCAGAATTTTTTCTTTTTCAGAGTTATTAAGAGCATTACCACGTCCCATTTTGAATAAAAACTATTTAAAAACTATCAAATTAAATATTATATTGAAAGAAATTCAAATCATAGCCTTCCTGATTAATATTAAAAGAATTCCTTATTCAAGTGACACACGCAATAGTACCACAGAAATACATGTCTTTAAATAAATGCATAATTTTAGTATAATAAAAATACGTATATTTTTTATTTCTTCAGGAAACTAAAGCCAACACTTTGAAGTTTGGTTGCGCAAAAAATTATTTTTTTCTGAACTTTAGTTTACGAGATATACTTAATTAAAGTTAAAAAAAATGTGATGCCTTATTCAAGTGGCAGGCAGTGTATATTGATATGGATTATATACGTGTGGAAATTTTTTAAATGTTGTTGAAAATAGAATTTTTTAAAAATTTTTACTTTAAACCTCCATAACACTAACGCCGTTCGCTAAAAGTCATTCACGCGAACAGATTTTTGTTTAATTAAAATCAGCTAATATTGGTACTAAATAGTGTTGATGTGCCATTAAAAAAAGTTCAATTTTTTTTTTAACCCCAAAAGTAAACGATTTTGAAGAAATTCTCATATATATGTGTAATGTATATAATTATTTTTTAAAATGTTATAGTTCTTGTTTTAAATATTTATTTTAAATATAAAGTAGTGTATACATTTTTAGTAGTTATTTTTTGTTCAGTGTAAAATTTTATTATGTTTGATGTAAATAGTTTATCAAAAACCTTAATTAACGATTAATATCATATCATATGAAATCATTAAAATTATATAAAAATTACAAATTAAATGGAAATTCATTTTGGTTTAACAACACTGTGCTAGTCGCAAATTTTAACATGCTGGTCACCCCACTGGTAAAGCTAATCCAAGTACGCTGAATTTAATGGCCGCAGCCGTTTTTTTGAAGTTAACGCTTGTAAAATATGAAATTTAACCAATAAATCGATTAAAAAATATACTTGAATTATAAAATAAACTAATTTAAACCCGATTTTTTATATATTTTGCTCATTGGTAACACCACTTAGCTCATTTACGGATAAGTGAAAATTTACTATAACTTTTGCCTACCTATAAATCTGATGATAAAAATAATGCCATTAATTATAGACCAATTTCCAAATTAACAAATATTTGAAAAATTCTTGAACATATTGTTTATCATAAGCTTTCTTCAGTGTAAAGAGGTATATTTTTTTTATCTCAACATGGATTTATGACTGGAAGATCAATCTGTACTAATTTGGCTGTTTTTACCAAATATTGCACGCAGAGAAAAAACATGGTTACATGGCTGTTGTCACTACAACAATATTATGTTCTCGTTGTTAATTTTCACTAATTTTAATAATACTGTGTTCATGATAACAATGTTTTTGTTTCAGTTTTATCATTCAATGTTTATAATCAATCAAAATATTAATATAGTTTACTTCAAATATATTATGTTTTTGAACATTTCTATCCGAAACAAAATTTTATAAATATAAAAAATATCATTGTTTCTAGAACCGTTATCTTTTTTCTTGTTCTTAAACCATATTGAGTTTTCAAACCATATTAATATTATATATAATTCCCATAACAATAAAATGTTACAAATAATAATGCGTTTTACAAATATGGTTGAAAAAGCCATAACTTGTTTGTTTTGGAATATATTTTGTTTTATTCCACCTTCATTATAATTCTCATTTAGTTTATACATGAATTAATATAAGTAGACAAGATTTTGTTATATTTGGTGTGATTTATAATTTTGAAATAAATGTAATAATGTGATAAGATGAAATAATAATATAAAAAAAAGTGAGATCATATTCTGATATAATGGAATGATATTGTATTAAGATGGTATAATATAAAAAACTCGAATCATAACATGAGAAAACAAACCATAAAATCGGACACAATATGATGAAATGGAATCATAATAATTATTATTTATAATCATATCCATTTTTAGCTATAACCATATGTTCCAATCATAATATGTTATGGTCACTGCAACTATATTTTTCCTCTGCATGTGTCTTGATAATTTTGAAAACCGATTGCAAATTGATACGTTTTACACGGACTTTGCTAAGACATTTGACCGAGTACCACATGAACTTTTATTATTAAAATTATATTAAATTGGCGTTCATTTCCGAATGTTATTTTGGTTCATTTCCGAATGTTATTTTGGTTTGTCGGATAGACAATCGGTAGTTTCTCTTGATGGTGTCTGTTCTATATCATTTAATTTTTGGATCCTTTATTATATAACATATTTATTAATGACATTGACCTATGTTTCAGAAAGTCTCAATATTTATTGCATGCTGATGATTTAAAAATTTTTAAAACAAAACGCCAATGACGTTTTTAAACTCCAGGAGGATTTACATAGGGTGAGTTTTTGGTCAGTCCACAATGGTTTACCTTTTAATTTAAACAAAAGTTTTTTTATGACTTATCATAGATTTTGTAACACTATACCGATATAGAATACATCAACATTTACTATCAGCCGTGTATGAAATTTTAGATTTAGGGATATTATTTGATAGAAAATTATCATTTAATAATCACTTAAATTATATTATGCCCAAAACCTTATTCAATGTTAAATGATTCTAATAATTTTGATCATTACACAAAAAAAGTTCTATTTACAACTTTTGTGAGTTTTTGTGATTAGAATCATTTATCTTGAGCCTTGTATTCAATTACATATAAATAGAATTGAAAAAAATTCAAGTAAAATTTATAAAATTTGCTCTTTCATTTTTAAATTTTTCATTTGTAAACCCTCAAATTTTGATTCCTACATACCCTGATAGGTGTGCCTTGATTTCTATGAAAACTTTAGAATCAAGACGTAACATTTCTTCTGTATATTTCCTCTATGCTATAATTAGTGGATTAATTGATTGTTCTGATTAGCTTCATACCATAAAACTATATGTACCTCCTAGGACTCTAAGGCAAAATAATTATATTTTTTATATAAATATTGATAGAAGAAGATATGCTTTGAATTAACTTTTAATAAAAGCTATGAGATTATTTAATAAATATTCTAATGAATTAGACTTAAGTATATCAAATCTTGAATTTAAAAATTTTTTAAATATTTAAATTATTAAATTAAATAATTAATTTAATTATGTATATTAAATTATCATTGATGTCTGTAAAGATAATATTGTATCCATAGGCTGAAACTAATAAATAAGTAAATAAATTGTTAATATATTTTGTTTGTTTAAAGGTTTGTAATTTAGCATTTAAAATATATTTTGTATTCAATAGAATCTTAATTGTTTATTTTGTTTAAATTTAACAACTAAATTATTAAATTTAAACAATAAAACCTAATTTTCCCAACCCCTCTTTTAACCTTTCAAAGTTAAATATCTCAAAAGCAAGAGCTAACTTTTAAAAATGCAGCGTCGTCCACTTAGTTTTACCCAATGGGTGCCCACCTTGTTAAAAAAAAAATAAGTTTTAATTTCGAGCACAGTGTAATTTATCCTAACTAAAATAGAGTCAATTAACTTATAATAATTTAAGTTTTAATCATTTTTATATGAATTTATATGGAAGATTTTAATTATGTTTTAAACTATTATACATCAAAATTCAAACTGAGATCTGTGAAAGATAAATATTTTTCTTAAGAAGCTGGAAAAATTTATAAAATAAAAAAGAAAAAAAAAACAAATTAAAATCAAATTAAACCCTATTTATCCATCAGAACTGTTTTTCAGTCATGAATTGGAAATTAATTCTAATGAAAATTATTTCTTTATGTATGTTCTCTAAAAATAGTTCATTTTTCAGGTAATTTTAAGACAGTGGAACCGATCGTAAAATATTTTAATTATAATTTATTTTTTATATTATGCATAAATTGAAAGAAAATTATGTATTCTTTTAATTAACATATAAAATAGTTTATTACTTAACAATTTATTTAAGATAAAGCATAAATAAAATAAAATTCTATTTTCAAAATTATATATCAAAATATCTTTAAAACGGTTGTAAATATCATAATAATTTTTATATATTTTATAAATTGATTTGTATGGAATTCAGATATTTTATAAAAATAAAAATCATTTTACTTAATATTTTTAGCAGCAAAAAAAATAAAAAAAAAATAAAAAAATATCGCTTTTGCAAAATTATCTAGGATCGCTAGGATCGCAAAGTAACGATGTCAGTGATTGAAATCACTCAGCCATTTCTGATCCAAATATAGTTTTACATTAGTTAAAGTTAGTGATTAGTAATTAACTGAAAAATTAGAAAAAGGTCTTTACAACTACTAATTTTAAAAAACATTCATCTCTGACATTCGTACTCTGATTCATCACCATTTATTTTGTGATCTATAAAAAGATTACTGCTATCATTTTCGAAAAGTCACTCAGCCATTTGCGAGCCAAAGAAAAGTAATTTTTCAACCCATGAGAGAACAACTCTTGTTTTAATTTACACAAAATAGCAAAAGATTTAAAACAAAAAAGAAGAAAAAAGCACAAACTAATTGAAAAGATTTATATGTGTTCATCAGATTCTGATTTATTACAATTTATTTTGAGATCTATAAGTTATTGTGCAAAGTAACGTTCCTAGTAATTAAAAGGTCACTCCACTTATCACTTTAACTCATGATAGAATAACGAAAATTTTACAATTGACAATGATGCTGATCTAAAGGTTACATTAGCCAGATTTCCCTATTAGCTTAGTCGGGGAAAAAATCATTATCAAAAGATCTAAAATAACTACAAACTAATTGAAAAGATTCGTTAGATCCATTTATTTTGCAATCTGCAAGAAGTTGACTGCCAGTGAGCAGACAAAGTATCCTTGCAAAGTAATAATTTCAGTGATTTACCTACAGAACCTCCAGAAATGAACAAAAATTTTCACAGTTGACAAAAATACTGATCAATTTTGTTATATACACTTATTTAAAATGTTTGATCTTTGAACTGATTTATTAACATTTATTTTGGGGTCTGTAAAATCAATCTCCCTGAACTAGTATCCCTCCAGAGTAAAGCTCCTAATGATGCCAATCAAGAGGTGATCTTGAGTCAGATTTCTCAATAAATAAATCGCAAGAACACCATTAGGGAAAAGTCCTTTTATCTCTAAAGAAAATTGCAAGCAATTGAATTTGATCATCTTCTACTATTTAGGATATTTGCCTCTGTTTAACAATCTGATGTAATCGATCGTGAACTGATTTAAATGGCTGAGCCCTCTTTATAGAAACTTTATTCTCTTACTAATTGAAGACAAAAGAAAGTTAAAAATATGACTAGAAATTACATAAATTACATTTCAAATTTTTATAAAGTGAACACAACGAAAAATTTCTTTTAAAAACTATAAGATCATTTCTATTCCTCTTATGTATTTAAAATTCCTTGGTTGGTTTAAAGAAACTTTATAAACAGTCTTCATCAGCATTCTTCGGGTGCTATTAATCTTAAAAATTAAAAAGTTTTAGAGAAATGGAATTTGTAACTAATTTCTTTATATGTCAATAAAAAAGATGAACAGTTTATTATAAGTTTTAAAAATCAATTTATACGAAGAATGCTGTTGTAGCCTAAAGCCGGCCAGCAAATGCAATTCTTTCTGCTAATATCTAAAAAACTTTTACTATGTATTCTTTATAATTACTTCATTGAGTTTAAGCCTTAATAAATAAATTTATATTTAATTATAAATTATAAAAATTGTTAACAGATAAATGAATCTATCCCTTTTAATTTAAAAAATTTCCCCTAAAGCAAAATAAATAATTTTTTAGTATCATTTTTAATATTCTTTATCAATAAATTGTTTTATTCTTTTTTTTCATATAATAAATTTCTTAAATTTCATTTTGCAATGTAATACAACATAATTAAAAGTCTAGATAAAAAACAAAAAAATAAAATATAAGTAAGTATAAGTAAATATTTTTTAAGTAATAATTAAATTTATAAAATTAATTTAATATAATACATTTTGTACAAATTAATCAATTGATATAATGTTAGCTACAGATACAAGTATTAATTATATAAGTTTTATAAAAATTAAAGAAGGCGGTTCGTTTTGTGGTCGTTAAATAAATTTGAAATTAATTAAGACTTGTTTTAATTCAAAAGTTTAATTATAAACAATAATTTATTTATTTATTATTAATTTTCTTTAATTTTTTTATTTTTTTGAATATGTTTTGATAATTGATAATTTTCATTATAATATTTTAAATAGTGGGGTTGTAGGATCTAACAATTTCTTAAAGAAATTGCAAGTCTGTTATGATATTCCTTCTTTAAAACTCTTTTTATTTATATATTTAACAAATACAGGAATTTATTTATGTAAGTATATTTTTAATATATATTTTTTTAATGATTAAAATTAAAAAAATAATTAAAAATAAGTAAAACAGTTTTATTCAACTTAAATATTTGTTTTTGAATATTTTCAAAATTTTATAAATATTTATATGTAGAAATGTATTTGTTTATGTATTTTATGTATGCATATGTAAGTAACATCAATTTAGCGATTAATTAAGTAACAAGATTGCCAGCCAACATTGTATTGTTGTTGTTTTGTTTTTATTTTATTTATAAGCGGCTTTTCATTTTATATAACTACACCCACTCATTGTAGCAGGGTGTTAGTTATTCGATTTTATTTTTTCGTCTTTTTCAACGCTTAACAAAATATGTAGTTTTTAAAGTGGCCGTGTCCAACACTTCACTTCTTCCCCCAATCATTATCATTATGCTAGCCATTAGTCTAGTCTACATTAGTTTCTATTTTATAAATTTCCCTTAAATATTTTCATGTGCCTCCCTTAGAGTTGCACTTGGAATGATTGCGCTGGGGCTTTAGGTGGTGATATAAAAGGATTAGTACTATGTAGCGGCGTTGTTGTAGATACCGTTGGTGTAGTAACGCCAGATAATCCTCCGGTTAATACGGGCAATTCAGGTGATAAAGGTTTCGTTACACCAGCCACCCATTCAGCATCGAAAGGATCATTTGTTCCGGGCACCGAGCTCATTGATTGTGTGCGTCCAGCGTTGACCAATTGTGGAGCTCGTTTGATGGCCGCCGGTGAGGTGCTTTTCACAACCTGACCCAACCATTGATCAGCTTTCGGCAGTGTGGCTTCCTTGAGCGTTATTTTCTCGGCACTCGTGGGAAGTGTTGGTGTATTGCTAGGCGTCTGAGGAGGAGTATTAAGTATTGCCGGTGAAACGGTGGCAATACGTGGCGTGACTTGGGCTGTGGGTGTCACCACACCATAACTACTGATACTGGTAGGTGAAGAGATTACTTTTTGATATTGCTTTTCAGCAGCTATAATATTCTGATTAATGCTCAAGTTATTATTAAAGTTGAGATCATCGGTGGCACCATTGGTAGATACCGCCAACATTGCATCCGTCTGCGAGAGCAAGGTTAGACCTTGACTGAGTTCTTGGCAAAGTTGACTAACAGTTTCGGCCGTGGCTATGCCGCCATTTTCCAACTCCAAGACAGCTCTAGCAGGCGATACTTCAGGTATGGGTGACACACTACGATTGGGTGTCGTCAAGGTCAAAGCATTACCCGAAGCAGCGGCCAAGAAAGCCTTTTGACGCTCAGCATTGGACGGAAGATCATTAATGCGCAATGACATCTGACGTTTAAAAGGTGACTGACTACCAATTGTGCTAAAAGCCCTGAAAGAGCCTTGACGCTCGAGCATGGAAGGTGTAGCATGTGGCCGTTCAATGGCAAAAGGATTAAAAGGTTTCGGCTGTGGTGTTATAGCAGCCGAGGGTGTATCAATACCTCTCTCGTTATTAGCCAAACGTTCGGTCATAGTCTGTTGACGAAAAGACCCAGTGCGTGTAAATGTATTATTCTTGGTATCGAAAGTCATAGTCACACCACATTCCTTGTCACGTCGCTGTTTGCGCTCCAAACATACCGCAAAGGCACAACCCACAGCATGCGACAAACGTTCACCGGAATCTTTGCAAGCCAAAAAACCATGACACATCCAACGTCTAGTAGTGCCATCACGACATATATAACTGAAACCACGTTCATGATTACGATCAGGGGCACAGAAACTAACCTTTTCTATAGTCTGATCGACAATTAGGCCCTTGGTTTCATCATCTACCACACGCAAACCATCACCACTAACATGCAAAAGACCACGTACCGGACGACGACGAGAGTTCTGTAATAGAAAAGAAATTTAAAAAAAAAATTATATTTTTGCTTGAACTTAAGGTTAAATTTCTTAATGAGTGAATGTTTAATTGAAAGCAGAGAATTGTTTGTTTTAATTAATTAAGAATCTCTTATAAATTAATTCTAAGTTGCAAATTTTCTATGGATTCTTTTTTCAACAATTAATAGCAAAATTAAAGTAGTCATAAAAAAACTGGCATAAGAAATTATCAGTTTTACACTATAATCCATATGAAAGTTTTAGGCCGATATAAACGTTTTAAACTTCAGGGTTTAAAACAAAATATAATAGTTCATAATAAAATGAAATTTATAAATTTCATTAACCAACTTCTTATGATTTTTTATCCTATAAAGTTTATGAATAAAATAGTAGTAATTTATTGAATTTTTTATTTTTTAACACATTTTTTTATGAAACCCACTGTTTATGTCCATATGTGGACTATAGCAATTATTAACAATTCATTAGCATAGAATTAATCTACAAATACTACAAATTACGATAAAATACTTCTTTTTTAAGATGTAGAGACAACGCCCCATATTTCATATGTTCATACATACTCGTATGTACATATGTGCTTTTTTTGATGTCAATAAGTAATTAGTACTTTGGTACTTAATTCATGTACAAAAATGTCTATATGATTTAATTTAATTTAATTATAGTTAGAAGACATATTTGTTTCAAATTTGTATTTGGAATGATATTTTTATCACTTTTTTTTGTAATTTTTTGTCAATTTTTTTAGTTTTTTTCACAAATTTGTATTTTTTTTTTTTTTTTTTGAAAATTGCTGCTTTTTGATAATTGGAATAGATATTTATTTTAACGACACTTTTTGCAAATGTAGGACATTCTATACTTTTCTTAAAATTCGTAAATTGATACTTTTTTGAAAACGGAAATTAGTACTTTTTTAATTTTATTGTTTTTTTCAGAAAAAGTACTTTTTGAAAAATTTCCACATTTTTATTGTTTATTTCACATTTCTATGTAGAATAATTTCTTGAAATTTGGAACCGTTTTTAAATTTGCCATTTTTTGAAAATTTGTAAAATTTTCGAAAATTGTTGCTTTATTTGAAAACTTGGTCCTTTTTGCAAATTTTTTTTTTATTTTTTTTTTTTTTAATTTCGTACTTTTTTGAAAATTGTTAAATTTTTTTGAAAGTTGTAATTTTTTAACGAGTATTTTTTTAATACTATCCTGAAATTAGTACCTTATTTAGGAAATTTTTATTTTTTTTTTTTTTATTTATTTAATTTGATATATTTTTTTTTTCAAATCGCATAAATTGTTATTTTTTTGAAAACTGGAACTGGTGCTTTTATTGAAAAATATTTTTAATATGACTGCGTTTTTAAATATTCGCACTTTTCTAAAATTTAGTACTTTTTGGGAAATTAGTACCTTTTAAGATTTTTTTTTCTTTTTTGTATAATTTGTAGCTCTTGGCATTTTGGTACTTTTTGACAAAATTTTTTAATGGGTACTCTTACTCATTACTCTTTAAAAAAAATTTTACTTTCTCTTTTTTTAGTACTTTTTGGAAATTATTTTAATAATCTCAGAAATTTAGGAAAATTGCTCTTTTTTAAAAATTTAAAGTTATTTTTTAAGAGAACTGTTTTCAAAATTTGTACTTTTTAGAAATTATTGCTTTTTAGAAGTTGAAACTAGTACTTTTTTTAATAATATTTTTAACGTGGCATTCTTTAAATTTTGGAAATTTTTTGCTTTTTGGAAAATAAGTACTTTTTAGAAATTAAAAAAACGAGTACTTTAAAGAAAAAATGAGTTTTCCAAAGTTAGTACTTTTTGTGAAAATTATCAATTTTTCAAACTAATGTTTGGCACCTTTTTTACTTTTTGTGAAATTGATACTTTTTGCAAAATTAGTAATCTTTTTGAAAATAGTTTTTGGAAATTGGAATTAGTACCTTTTTTATAATAATAATTTTAAAGCCACCTTTTCCTAATTTAGGAAAATAAATAATTCTTGGAATTTGGAATTAGTACTTTTTTTAATCAGGGAAATTTGGTACTTTTTGTTTCTAGTTTGGAAATTTATATTTTTTAAATTCAAAAAAAATTGTTATTCCTTTGAAAGTAGGTACGTTTTTCAATATAAGTACTCTTTCAAAATATAAGTACTTTTCCAAATTCATACTTTTTCGAATTTTAAACTTTTTAAAATTAGAATTTGTACTTTTTTTCAATAATTTTTTAACGTGATGTACTTTTTTGAAAATGAGTACTTTTTTCAAATTTTGTAAATTGGTACTTTTTGAAAATGAGAATTGATACTTTCTTTGAAAATTTTTTAGAAAATTTTTACCTTTTTAAAAATTTTGGAAAATTAGTAATTTTTTAAAAATTTTGTAAATTGCTACTTTATTGAAAATAAATATTATTTTTTAATTTTAGAAAATTAGCAATAGCTTTTTGGTACAAATTTTTTTCAAAATTTGTAAAATGGTACTTCTTGAAAATGAGAATTGATACTTTCTTTGAATATTTTTAAGAAATAATTTTTTAGAAAATTTTTACTTTTTCAAAAATTTTGGAAAATTAGTACTTTTTTAAAAATTTGTAAATTGGTACTTTATTGAAAATTAATATTTTTTAAGTTTAGAAAATTGGAACCTTTTTGGTACAAATTTTTTTCAAAATTTTTTGAAAATGAGAATTGATACTTTCTTTGATAATTTTTTAGAAAATTTTTACTTTTTTAAACATTTTGGAAAGTTATTAATTTTTTAAAAATTTGTAAATTGGTACTTTATTAAAAATTAATACTATTTTAGTTTTAGAAAATTGGTACCTTTTTGGAAAACAAGTACGCTTTTCAAAACTAGTACTTTTTCAGGACTCTTACGCTTTCGAAAAAATCATCGATATTTTTTAACGGGTAATTTGTTTCTATATTTTTGAAAATCTTTCTTTTTCTTATAAAAATGAAAAGTACTTTATTTGAAAATTCCTTATTACTTTGAAAATTTACAAAAGTAAAAACTTATTTAAAAGACTGAATTTTACATTTTAATTTGGACTTTTCTTGAAAATTGGTTACGTTGTTCTTTTTTAAATCATTTACATATTTTGAAAAGTGTTTTTTATTGTATTTAATTTTTATTTATTTTTTCATAATTGCTTCTTTATTATATTTTCTTAAATACGTACTTTTTTGAAAATTAAAAATATTTTTTAACAATTTTAATAAATTTTGACACCTTTGAAAAAGATACAAAAACAGTCAAGTGACAAAAGTTTTACTTTTGATTTTTTATAAACCTAATCTTATACATTTAATGTATCTGACAAAATCAAACATTTTTTACATATATTGAAAAAAACCAGATCCTTTTACTTACCCGCAAAACTTTGAGGGCCTCCTCGCAAACTTGCATACCACGCGATTCGAAAACCTCAACGCAACCTAAATACTTAACCGAAAATGAACAAGTGGCGGTGCGTACAGCTTCTTCATCAGCCTGCCATTGATGAGGTTTTGAGGATTCGGGTACACGATCCTTTCGGCGTCTAAACGAATCACGAAAGGATCGTCGCAAACGATCCATTTTTTTAGGAGACTTTTTACTAAAACGGAATGAAGCGGATTTCTAAAGTGTACAAAAAAACGAAAAGAGAATCAAAAAGGATAAGTAAGGGAATTTTTTAAGCATATAAATAAAAAAAAGAGTTTAATCTTTTTTGAAAAGAGAAACAAGTGTTATTACGTTTTAAGCTTAGGGTTACATGATATTTAGAATAAAAAAAACCTACCCCATTTTTAACATCACCAAATTTTCCTCGTGTGAAGCCCCGTTCTAAAGGTTCATGCGTGTGTGACGATGTATTTCCCATTATAAACTAATAATTGTTTTTGCTGTTTTTGTTGTGTGAATAATAAATATTCTGTTGTATTTTTTTTTTTTTTTTTTTTTTACTCGTTTATGGTTTAAACTATTTGTTTTGCTCCTGATATTCTTTAAATTATTAATGATTGTGTATGTATGAAATATATAACAGTATAGTGAGTGAGTGTTGTATTTCCGTATTTTTTGTATGTATGAGTTAAGTTTTTAAGGGTATTTTGCTGGTTACCTTTTTTTATTTTTAAAGTACCATTGACAAAGGTTTGAAACTCACACACTCACTTACTTGTTGTTGGTTAAATGTCGTGAGAGAATTGTTTTAAGCAACCGTTACAATTTAAATTATATTGAATTTAAAATTTTTGCAATCAGCCGTATAAACATATGGCCAAAAGTAGAATATTTCGTTTGAAATAATTTTAAAATTTTATCTGTATATGTGTTGGAGTATTTTTAATAGATATTTAATTATTAAAGTATTTATTACTACTACTTAACGTAATTCTTTTGCTTTTATAGTTTTATTTTTATATTTATAGATTTTTTTATTATTATTTAATATCACAATTTGCTTATAGTTTTAATTGATTTATTGTTAAATTTGCATTGATTTTTGTTTTTTGTTATTGTTTTTACTGGTGTTTTTTTTTTGTAGTTGTTGTTATTGTATTATTGTGTATAATTAACAATTTAGACAACAGTTTGATTGATTTTTATTGCTTGATTTGATAGTAATTCCATTAAAATTTAAATGTTTTGTCAGCAATATATTGATGTCTCTTTCTTAAATGAATGTTTGAAAACACTCACTGTTACTAATATATTTATTGAAATGACGTAGTTAAATAGTTCGCAAGGAGTAAACGTTTTGCTGTAAATATTTTAGAAAATTGTTTAAAATTAAAATCTGTTATTTTGAGTGAATATTTTTTCTTTCCTTAATTTGCACAAACGAATGTATGTATTTTTTTTTTAGCAAGCACGATTTTTCAGTATTATAATTAAATTAGTATGTGTATTGTATTTATAAAAATAAATAACAATAACCTAAATGAGTCAGTCAGTCAGTCCGGTATTGTTTCTAACACCTTAGAATCTAAGCAGATATTTGCAATAATATATATATATTTTTATTCTATATTATTTATGTTAAAATGTGAGTCATTGTGGTCACACGTTTACAGAAACCTCAAAATGATTTCTATTGAAAACAATAATAAATAAAAAATCTTTAATTGAGGGAGTGTTTAATTAATATTCAGCCTATTTTTATTTCCTTATCAATTTTCTATTACAATTTCAATTGCTTGTTTTGTTTTATATTGCAAACAATATTTACTTGTCTTTTTTTACTTTTGTCAAATATTAAATCATCAATCAATAGCTCTGTTTTGAAGTTTTCTACCTAAAGCACCGCAATCTATATTTACAAATGTCTCAATATTGAAAAGAAAAAAAAAATCATACCAAAAATTATTTAAGTCAACAATAGCATTATTAACGCATATAATTTATGAGGTTTTTTTTGCCTAAGAAATAAAAAAGGGAAAAGAAGATCACGTGTCACCCCTTTAAAATCTCTAAACAAAATTTTTGAAAATCAATATTTACAATAATGGATTTTCTTTAATATTTTTAAAATATTTTAAATCTGGTCCACTGTGCACTACAATATATCGTAAATCACTACATTGATAATTTTAATATTTAAAAAAAAAACTAACATTTTTGAAAGCTTTTGATTTATTATTATTTTTTTTATATCATCCATATTTAATAAAATTAAATTAAAATTTTTATTGCATTAAAGAAAAATAACACAGGGCAGTATAAATTCTGCATCATGCGATTTCTAAGTCCATTTAGACTTAGAAAGCCTTTATAATTAATATTCTTGGTTTAAAAGCATATTAGAAAACAAGCACATGATCAATTACTCATTACTCCTCTCCAATCTCCTATTACCTTCTATCTTATCTTATAACTCACTGACAAATTCCATCTTAAAACAAATATTGAGACAAATTTACTACTTACGGTTTAAAACTAAATTAAACAAAACAAAATAAACTGATCTTAAAATGTTTAAAAATAAAATAAACTTCCATTTTTAAAATTCCCAATAAACTGATCTTACAAAATGTTTAAATAAATGTTGAATCATTTAATCATTAACATTCCTGGTTTAAAACCAGTTTCAATAAATAACATTATGATCTTTTAAATCTCTGTTAAATGTTTCTCCTTCTCTCTACCTCTCTTTCAAATGCATCAATTCTTTATTGATCATAATTGAGTCGGCCAAAAAGACCTGTGTATATTTGGTTAAAGCTAAATAATTATTAAAATATATACAAAACACAACTTGATAATATTTAAAGTAAACATTGAAATGCATGACACAAATATTTCTTGACACATAAATCATAATATGTGTTTTATAAAAAAAAAAAAAAAAATAATAATAATAAGAAAAAAAAAACCACAAAATGAATAAGTTTGAACAGATTCTTGGAATTAAAAAAAGCTTAGCATGAGTGAATACAAAAGTATACTTTCAATAAAATTAGATATCAAGAAAAGTGGCTTTGAAAATTAATAGGAAAAACCAAAAGAAATTTAAATATAAAAATAAAATTATATATAAAATAAAATTATATATAAAATAAAATTAATAAAAATAAAATCTTTTTATAATAAAAATTTGAACTGAATTTAAAATAAAATAAGAAATGAAAAAATTTATGAAATTTAAATTTTTAAAAATTTAGAAAATATTTTTATTATAAATTTAAATTTTAGAAATATTTTAAATTTAAAAAAAAAATTTTTAAATATTCTTCCTTAAAATTAAGTTATATTTTTGCTATCAAAAATATAAGTTTAAAATATTATATATTTTTTCTTTATTTTATTTATTTATTTATTTTTTTTTTTTATTTAATACTGCAGAAAGCATGTGATGGCAGGCCTTAAACATGTCACTCATTCACTTGTATTTTTTTATTTATTTTATTTTATAAATATTTTTTTACCTAAATAAAAGTAAAGATTGACTGATAAGTAAGTTTAACTAAAGTAAATATAGAAATTATTTTCTTTATATTAAAAAATAAACAAGAACAAAAATAATATGTAATTTCTTTTATGCAATTAAAATAATAACTTAAAAAAAAACTCTCAATGAAAAAGTTAAACACGTTTAATCGAAAAATATATTTAGGCTGGGGGAAGAAAAGTTTTATAACTTTTTACCAAAAAAGTTAATTAATACTTTTTATACCCTACACCATCATAGGTTTGTGCCATAGGCGTTTGTGCTGATGTTTGTAACGAACACAAAAATTTATCCAACACTCACCTTAAAGTAAACTAATCGACTCAGAATCACTTTCTGAGTCGATCTAACGATGTCCGTCCGTCCGTCTGGTTGGCTGGCTGGTTGTGTATGTAAAACTTGTGCACAAAGTACAGGTCGCAATTTTAAAGATAATTCAATGAAATTTGGCACTTGAGACTTTGATGACACAAGGACGAATCTTGTTGAAATTGGTTATGATCGGTCCATTATTTCACCTAGCCCCCATACAAATGTTCTTCCGGAATAAGGGTTTAACGATCATAAATGCCTTAAATATAGCAATATTTTAATGAAATTCGATGTGAAGAAGTTTTGTATAAGTAACAATCTTTGTACCAAATTTTATGAAAATCGATCCATAATTGACCATAGCTCCCATATAAACCATAGCTCCCATATAAAACATAGCTCCCATATAAACCCCTCTTCCGAAAATCACTTTAACGTGCATAAATCCCATACGAATGTTAGTTTCAAGTTAATATTCTACACAAATAAGTTTTATGTCAGTAGAAACAACATTGCCAAATTTTATGAGAGTTGGTCCATAATTTACCATAGCTCCCATATAAACCCTAATCTAGGAATCGCCCTAAAGTCCACAAAATCATCTAGATGTTAGTATCAATGCATTATTCTGTATTTGTATATTTTATTTTACATTTACTAAAATTGGAAACAGGTGTAATATAAGTCCCCTTCCCGAATTTTTATGCTCGTACACAATGGTGTAGGGTATCATATAGTCGGTCTTGACTGACTATATCTTTCTTTCTCGTTACATTATGTTTTTTTTTATTTTCTAAAGTTTTTAAAACAAATATTTTTTTACAATTGTTTTGGTGCTGCAGTTTTGTGCCAGAAAATGTGGACTTTTATATCAAATTAATACTATATCCACCATTTTTGGTAAAAGGGGACATTATTAAGTTTTTCATTCCGTATATAACACTAAAAAAATATTATTGGAGATCCTTGAATAAATTCCGAAGTCACTTTTTTTTGTCTTTCAGTCTGAGAAAAACATTCTCACTTCCCAATTACTAAACCAAATTAAATAAAAATCACCAGGATTATTTATTATTTTCCTAAGCAGCTAAATCTATTCAAAAAGAAAAGAGTTATAGCAAAAAAGAAAAAACTAAAAAATTAAATCGATTTATCTGAAATAAATTGCTAAGATAAAATTTAACCAGGATATAGAACAGTCATACAGAATTATGTGTAAAATAAAAATTTGTTTGTCTTTAGCAAACAATCTCTCGTCCAAAATTCTAATCCATATTTGACGAAATTCATACAGATTATTTGTTATTTTCCTCAGCAGTTTGCTATTTAAAATCAACTAAATTAATAGAGAAGAAACAAATTTATAGTACAAAATCTGAAGCAACATTTGAAACACATTGTCAGGGTTAATTACTGCCAAAATTTATTTATTATTATTTTTTTTAAATTTCAGAATTTATTTTAAGATAAAAGTTGTTAATAATTTTCTGCTCTTTTACTGAAAATGTTTTAATTTCTTTTGATTTCTAAATTTTCCAGACTTGTTTAAGTAATTAACACAACTACCTACTAAAATTAGCAGCTACAAAAAAGTTATATGAAAAAAAAACTTAAAACTTAATGAACAATTGAAAAGTCTTAATAAACACAAGACAAGACAGTAGCAAATGCTGACTTGAGACATTCGCTCTTAAATACAAATACTTATGCATATATCAGTGTTGCCATTTTAGCACTTTCAGTGCTATATTTAACATTTCAAAAGGTTAAAATGCATTGAAAATTTATAAAAATATGCTAAATGCTTTTTTCATTTTCACAATATTTTTAATTCAATACTTTTAGGTTTTTTTTTGAAAGAATTTCGTAGTAAATTTGACGGTATTATTTGTCGGTTTCAAATATAAGTCGATATTAAAAATAAAAAGAAGGGCAACGAAGGTATGAATTTTCTTTACAAAACTATTTAGCACTGTAGTTTGCTACTGTAGAACAATTTAATATAATTTTTTGGACTATTTAGCACTTTTCTAATTACATCTTCTGGCAACACTGACATACATAGACTCTTATTAATTACTCAAACACTTGCAATCAAAATAAATAAAACCTGTTTCCTCAATACATATTTTATACACGTGTATTCCCGGCAAACATTTTTGAAGTAATATCATACTAAAACAAACAAAATCTTTAACCGAAAGAGGAAGGAAAAAGGAATTAAAAGTAAAAATATTGGTCTTCATAAAATCCGTTGTTAAATTAATTTTAAACCTTTTTAAAATCCCAATTAAGAATCAAATAAAATTATTTATAAAGTCCTAATAAGGAGTCAAATGTAGAGTCTTATTAAAGTCTTAAGTTAAATAAATTTTAGACCTTTTTTTTAAAGTCCCATGTTTCAATACAAGGTTTTATAAAGTCTCAATAAAGTGTCAATCGTGGGTCTTAATAAAGTCCCAAGTTAGATACATTTTTAAATCGTTATAGTCTCATTTAAAATTCAAAAAGGAAGAACTAAAAATCCCAATTTAATTTAAAATGTAGCTAACTATAAACATTCAATTTTAAGTCTTTAAAAAGGCTTAATCAAAAGTTAAATTAAGGTCTTTACAAAGTTCTAATAGATCTACTTTACAATTCCCTAATTAAACTTCAAACCTAGATTTTTATTAGCTATTATTAAATCGAAGTAAAAATTATTACATTTTAAAAATGAAATTTTTATTATAAATCAAAAGTGGATCTTTATATAGACCCAATTAAGATTAAAATGTAGGTGCTAATAAAATCCCAATTGTTTCTCAATCTAGGATCTTATAAAGTCCCAATAAGAAGACAAATGATCGAATTATAAAACACAATTTTAAGACTTTAAAAAAACATTAAATTAAAGTTTAATAAAGGGCTTTACAAAGTTCTAATAAATATAGTTTATACAGTCCTATTTAAACTATAATTCTAAGTTTTTTTTATTGCCAATCAAATCGTAAATTAAATATAGGTCTACATTAGGTTTCAATTACACTGGGGAAAAAATTCGATTCAAAATCAATCATGGTCACATTGATAATTTACGGTATCGGCTTGTTGATAACGTTCGTTAACAAATTTAATAGAAAATATAATACAATTTAATAACTTGATAACGAAATAAATTCAAAATGGATTAGGTAACGATTTTCGTTAAGATTTGAACACATACGGGTCAGATTCACTATTGACACTGAATGGTGTCGTTTTCAACACGTATGTGGTCATTTTTTCTCCGGGTGTAGGACTATTTAAACTTGACTTTTTCAATTCACTAAATTACTATCTTCTTATGAACATCTACTAAAAGAGACGTAATATCACTTTAAATTCACATTCACAAAAAAATATTTTTTTTGTTATTTTTTAATAAATTAAATAAAATATTTCCCAAATGTTTGCTGGTTTGCATTTTATTTATATGTCTTGATTGAAGTTTAATTTAAGGTGAATTCAGGGAAAATACCTTTCATAGAAGCGTTATGGAATGTGTTGGGGATTTGCCAGCACACACACACTTACTATAAATTCACACCAATAAAAAGGGAGTGGGCTAAAAGATTTTTCTTCTAACTTTAAATTTTCTCAACACTTTCTTTATTTACTCGGTCATTTAAATGCGTATTCACAGCAAAAATGACCAGCATAAGACCAAAATAACAATTATTTATCAAATATGATTATTTAACAATAATTATATAGACAAAGTCTATATGATTGTAGTTGTTTTGATTGTTTGTAATAAAAATTATAGTAAATTTTAGTTTTATACTTATTTCGATATTTAAAGAGCATTTTTTAGACATACACACATACATTTTTATAAAAATCATATTTGAATTCAATTCATGGTTTGTTAGCTTGGACAGTTTGTCAATTTGTTATTTTTTTAACGAGTATTTGGTTACATTTTATGGGTTTTTTTTTTATATAGCAAACTCAGTAAAAAAGGGTCGTTCAACCTTAAATTGATGCTAACTGGAATTAGAGTTGCCATAGTTTATAATTAATAAATATTAAGCCTTTTTTATTAGACCAAAATAATAAATGTTTTGATTTGTTTAAGTTATTAAATAATTCTATTTTTTGTAGTATTATTTTTCTCACACTATCTAACAAATTAAATTACTATACATTTCCATTACTATTATTTGTTCTTTCAAAAAATCATTAATTGCCTTTGAGAAATATAAATTATCATGGGTTTGATAATTAATAAAATACGAGTGTTAAGAAAACAAAACTCACAATTTAATTAACCCTCATAATTTATTATTAGTAGATATAATAAAACTTGAAATTCACGCCTGTTGTAATTAAAGTTGGATTGTCGATTATGATGATGACAATGGGAAATATTGTCAATATTTAATATGTTTGGAAAATTCTGAAAACTAATGATTTTATATTAGAAACAAATAATTAACGTTTATTGTAGCATATAAATATTTAAAATTGTTAATAGGAAAACTATTACATAAATATTTTCAACAAAAATTATAACAAAAACTAAAACTTATTTATATAAAAATCTATAGAGGTCAATGATTGATCAATTTAAAGACATTGCAGATTTAAAAAATAGAATTGTTGGTTTTTATTAACTATAAACAGACTGTAATTATAGGTTTTTATTTAATTAAAATATAGACTTTATTTAAAACATTAATAAATCACCAACTTAAGTTTAATAGAGTGGTTTATATTGTCACAACTGAGCCCCTTAGTAAGGGCTATATCTTCATATATGGAAAATTTAGCTTTAATGGTATATACGTGAAATCAAAACAAAGGTTTTCACAAGATCTGAATGAAGCTTCAATCTGAGATAGATTCAAAGTACCAGAAAAGTCAAATATAAAAGATTAAAAAGTCTTAATAAAAAATCAAATTTTGGGGTTTATAGAGAGTCCATTTTGAGCCTAATTTAAAATATTTACTAAGTCTTAATTAATTAAGCTTCAATCCTAAATCCTTATAAAGTCCCTATTGAGGTACATAAACTGAATTTTAAAATGAAACAATGATGTCCTTTTTTAAAGTCATAGTTAGACTTCAATCTTTGGCATTTACAAAGCTCAAATAACAGTTAAGTATAAGTTTCTATAAAATCTGAATTAAACTTGAATTTAAGAAAAATTCAAAAAACTTGTAAAAAGTCAAATGTAGAGATTTATAGAGAACCAATTTTTCCAATGCTGCTTTAATTAAATAAAGCTTTAATTAAAAATTGGACATCGGTCTTGAATCGAACATCGGTTGAAGTTTAAAAAGTCCCAAATAAACCTTCAATCTAAGGGCTGAAGCAAATTCCAATTAGATGTTGAATTAATGCCTTTATATAGTTCCTATAAAGATTCAATCCAAATCTTTAGAACTAGTAATTAAGAGTCAAATGTAGGGTTTATAAATAGTCAATTTTGAGTCGAATGTAGGCCTATATAAGATCCCAGTGATACATTATTTTAAGGGTGGTAAGTAAGTGCAAATGTAGGTCTTCATAAGGTACCAATACAGCTTTAATCTAAAGAATTTATAATAAAGTTATATTAATCTTCAATCTAAAGTCCTAAAAAAGTCCCAATCAGGGATAAAATTTTGGAGTTTAAAGAAAGGTAATTTTGAGTTCAAAAAATTCATTGTAAAGTTTTAATTAAGCTCCAAACTAAGGTCTAATTAAAAGTCAATTGTAAGTCTTCAAAATTTGCTAAGTAAGAGCAACATGCAATTTTGCGTTAAATAAATTTCCTTATAAAATCACAATTTAGCTTCAATCTAAGGTCCTTTTATTAAGACCAACTAAGATTAAAATTTAAACTTTAATAAATTCCGAAATTATAATAAATTATAGATCATTATAAAATTAAATTAAGAGTCAAAAGTAGGTAATTATCAAGTCCCAATAGAACTCCAAATTAAAGTTGCTATAAAGCCTCAATCAAGAATTTATAAAGCCCAACTATGATACAAATTTAAGCCTTAATAAATTCCCAAATTAAGAAGCAAAACTAGAATAAAATCCCAATTGAGCTTAAAATTAAAGTATTTATGAGGACCCAAACAAGGATAAAATTTTGGAGTTTAAGGAGATGTAATTTTAATTCTTTGTAAAATCTCAATTAAGTCTTTTATGAAGTGCTGATTATAAGACGATTGAAGGTCCATAAAAAGTCCCAAGAAAAGGTCAAATTTATTATTGATCTTAAACCCAAGATCTTTATGAGTCAAATATCGAAGTTTATAATAAACCAAATTTAGATCATTATAAAGTCTAAATTAAGCTTTCATTAAAGGTCTTCTTAAAAGTCACATACAAGTCAAATACAAGTTACAAAAGATCCAGTAAAGAGTCAAATATTGGTTTTTAAAATGCCCCGATTAAACTTCAATATAAAGTTCCAAATAAAAGTCAGATTGTGAGGACCAAATTTGTATGAAAATATTAATATTTACAAAGCTTTAAGCTTTAATCTAATGCTTTTATTACCTAACAAACAGGAGTCAATTGCAGGTCATCATTAAGTTTCAATTAGTAGAACTTTAATTTCATTACTAAAATTTAAGATTTCTAAATAAAACGAAAACAAGTAATAATAAAAAATTCTCACGTTTATTAAAAAAAACTTGACATTATGTCCAAAAAACTCCCCCCTCTTTGCACTCAAAATCAGCAAAAAAAAACTAGACGACATTTAAACAAACCACCACTATTTAAAAAAATTATAGAAATATAAAAGAAAAAAAATTATATTTAAAACGCTTATAAAGGATAATGAATAATTTTATACTCAAGCAAACATACACACAAACATACATACAAACATATATATATATATATATATATATATATACATACATACATTCATACATACATACAAAATTTGTTCACACACCTATAAGTTTTCTAAGGTATGTAAATAGTGGTCGAAAGTTTTTTTTTTTAATTTTCATTTTGTGGTGGTGTATGTTAGTAAAGTAAGGATGTAAAGGAATTTTTCATTTTGTTGGTAGTTATAAAATATTAAATGTTTGAATTTATCAGTATTAAAAAATAGCAAAAGCATGAACTGAATATTAAAAAAAAAAAAAAGTAAAATAAAGTGTGGGAACAAAACTAAAACTTGACATCCTGTAATTTTTATAAATTATTTCTATAGTGGGAATTATTATTTAGCTACTTAAGGTACAACAGAAAAATAATCATAAAAACTAAGTTATATATTTTTAAGTAACAACAAAAACAAAAAAAGTTATTTAAGTATGTACTTAAACTTTTTATGTGGGAATTAGAGCTTATCTCTAAAGTACTCGTTAATAAAACTAAAAAAAAAATGTGCTTCAAAAATTTGGCTAATTTGGAAAATAATAATTTTGCTAGTTTTCTCATTATTAATATTGCAACATTTTAAAGATACTGAATAAGGGTTAAATATCTTTTTTTTTTTATTTCAAAAATCTCATCTTGAAAATTAAAATCTCTTTCATTTTGCAAATGCTTTTTTTTTTCTCATTATTAAAATCTTTAACAATTTCTTAAAGAATCTTTTTAATAAAAACCATAGCTGTTAAGTTAGGTAAGTTATTTCTTGTATTTTCCTTTTACCCTAAATATTTCACACGCTTTTTTTTATTCCAGCAATTATAAAGAAGAAAAGAAGAGCACCCTAAGAATTTCCTTCTCTGTGGCGACACCTTTTGTCTACAAATTGTTGTTACTAGGATTTGTTGCTTTTGTATTATTTTCCTTTTATACCAGGCTGCATTATATATTATGTCCTTGTTACTACTTGCATTTTGTTGGAATTTAGGGTGTTATTTTGATTATTTGTGCATAACTTTAATTATATGGGGTATCTTTCGTTTCTATGCTATTGGAATTTATAATTATTAGCTTAAGCTAAGAATCCTAGTTAAGGTATGGGAATTTTGAAAATGAAGAAAATAGGACATTAGCATGAATAGTTATAAAGTAAAGGACAGCTGTCAATAGTAAATCAATAATAATAATAATAAATAAATAAGAAAAAAATTAAATATGTTGGACTTTAGTTTACACTACATTTGAGAAGTTCTTTGAATCCCTAAATTGGTACCTTTATTAGGTACCAATTACTTTTAACAGGCGCAATTAAGCTGAAATCTTACGTCTTTATAATATCTCAAATAACAGTCAAATGTATGTCCCAATAAAATTCTACTTGAGCTTCAAGATAAAATAATGTAGGAGTTTATAAGGAGCTAATTTTGAGTCAAATATAAATCTTTGCAAAATCACAATTATAAATCTGAATAAAATTACAATTAAGAGCCCAATGAAAGTCAATATGAAGCCCCAATTGATGTTTAATGTAAAGTCTTCACTATATCCCAACTAAGGACCAAATACCGGAGTCAATATGAAGCCCCCAATTGATCTACAATCAAAAGTCCTCATAAAATCCCAATTAAGGATCAATTTTAGGAGTTTATAAATAAGTAATTTTGAGTCAAATATAAATCTTTATTAAGTATAAATTAAACTCAAAATCAAGGTTTTTATTGAGACCTAATTAAAAGTCAATTGTAGGGTGTTTAAAAGTCCCAGTTGAGACCTTATAAAGAGCTAATTTTGAGTCCAATATAAGTACTTATAAAGTCCCAATTGATCTTCTAGTTAAGCTGAAATCAAATAGCTTTATAAAACATCCATTAAGAGTCAGAATGAGCTGAAATATTATCTATTTATAAAATCTTAATTTTTAGTCAAATATATTACTTTAAGAAAGGCTAATTAAGAGTTCCAATTGAGCCTAAATTTTTGGTCTTTACAAAGTCGCAGTTGAGCTTCAATATAAAGTGTTTAAAAAGCTTTTAGTAAGCCTCAGTCATATATCTATATAAAGTGCAAAAAAAGTATGTTGTATGTCTTCATAAAGCCTCATTTGAGCATCAATTTAAGATCTTTATAAAGTACGAATTGAACGTCAATTGAAATTTAATCTAAAGATTTTACAGAGCTTTAAAAAAGTCCCAATCTTAAATCTATATAAAGAACAAAAAAGTTTTAACAATTTTTCATTATTAAGTCAAGTGTATGCTTTTTTAAGTTCCCAATAGAGCATCAATGTAAGATCTTTCTAAAGTACAAATTAAGCATAAATCTAAAGAATTTATAAAGTAGCAATTAAAATTCAAGGATAATGATTAAGGATTAGCAACCTTAATTAAGTCTTAGTCGGAGATCCTTATAAAGTTTCAATTAAGATACAAATGTAGAACTTTCTAAAATCCTAATTCAGCTTCTAACTAAGAAATTTATCAAGTTCCAATTAAACTCTAATACTCGATTTTAAAGTACCAATTAAGAGTCAAATTTATATCTTTATAAGGTTCCAACAAAAAATTCAAACTGAGGCATTTATAAAGTCCAAACTGTGAGTCAATCTTAGAACTTTATGAAGTTCTAATTAGGAGTCAAATGTGAAATTTTATAAAATCCAAATTGAGCTCTAAAGATAGATCCTTACAAAGTCCCTATCAGACTCCAATCATAAGTATTTGTAAACTCCCAATTAAGCTCTAATGTCAGATCTTTCTAAAGTTAAGATTAGGAATCAAATTTATGTCTTTATAAATTCCCAACAAATATTTAAACCGAAGCCTTTATCGATTTTTATTAAGTCCTAATTGAGAGTCTCAAATATAAGATTTAGAAAAAATCAATTGAGCTTCAATTTAAGGCCTTTACAAAGTTCCTATTAAGCTGCAATATTAGGTCTTTGTCAAGTCCCTATTAGGTGTGAAATATAAATCAAATATAGACTTATAGAGTTCCATTTAAGCCTCACTTTAAGGTCCTTTCAAAATTCTCTTTAAATTGATTTCTTTAAGATTTAAATTATTTAGTAAATTTTCCATTTTAAGATTTAGAAAATCAACATTTCAACCACATTTGTTGTCCTGTATTTTTTATCAGTGTATTCCTTAAATCTACATGCTTTACTATTGTCATATTTTGTTGCTGGTTTTAGGGACATCTGCTGCATAAACTTCTTTTCATTATTTTCATTTCTTTATTTTTCCATTTTCAAAAACCATATGCATTTATAACACGTACCATAGAAATAGTTTTATTATCATCTATCTCTTTTTTATAAACGACTTTTTGTCTCATTTTATTTCGGATAACTGCATTATATTCATATCCTGTCATTTCAGGTAGTTTTTTTTTTTAATACACAGACAAACATCTCTAAGGAAACACTTTAAAGAGAAAGAAAGAGCAGCAGCAGTAGAAAAAGGAAATGCTGTTTTAAAAAACCTAAACCATAATATGAGTGTCAATAATAAAAACAAAACAAAAGCATAATTTTTTGTTTTTCTTTAAAAATTTCTTATTTTGGACAAAGAAAGGAAACAAACATCTGTCATTAAATTTAAAAATTAAAAAAAAGAAGAAGTACAAGAATAAATGAAAATAATAACTTACATTAACATGAAGCACATGCCCAATATTTTAAGGATTTTCGATTTTTCTTTGTAATGTTCAAATATATAAATATCAGCTGAGTTTTTGATTTTTTGTTTTGGTTTTATTTTTAAATTAAAAAAAGAAAAAAAAAAAAATAATAATAATTTCAAATTTATTATAAATATTTATAAGCTTTAAGTCTTTATTAAAACTATGCCGGAATTTAATTTTCGTTTGTTAGTCATCAAATTTATTCATGTGAAAGCTATTTTTTGAAAATATTTAAATTATTTATTTTATTTAAAATTTATTATATTTTTTCTAATAAACAAATTCTTAGAATATTGATTTTGTTGTAAGAGGCTTAAGAGTAAAAAATTATGTATGCATAACACAAAAAACCATTAAATAGCAACAGGTTTTTTTAGTTTTCTTTGCTAGTTTGTAGCTAAATTCTTTCTTTACAGCAAGAAGTCAATAATTAACATAAAACTTAGAAAAATAAAGAATGTTGAAGTTGAAATATTACTTAAGATAATAAAAAAAAAAAAAACAACGCCTAAACTAAAATAAAAATAAACAACTAAAACAACAGTGAAACGAAAAGGGGCATTAAACATAATAAAATAGTAAATTTAAATAGTAATCAATATTTTTAGAAAAAAAGATATTGACAGAAAAATACTTTATGAGCTTAAAAACAACTAATTTCGAAGCAAAATATAGTTGAAGTGCTTCAAAAGTACTGGCAAAGTACCGACTATATCAAAAAAAAAAAAAAAATACTTTAAATTAGCTTACAATCTAAGTTAAAAGTTTAAATTGTAGAACATTTTAAAGATATATCAACATTCATGTATTTAGAAGTAAATCTTAAACTAGTAAAAGCACAAGTATACGTCTTTTTAAAATATAAACCCTAACTCAGATTGTATTTTAGTTCTTTATGAAATCCCATTTAAGAATGAAATATAGATCCTTATAAAAGTATAATTTTATTTCAACATGAAATATTTTAATATTAACAGTCAAGTGTAGGCCTTTTTGTAGACATAATTCAGAGCCAAATGTATGATTTTATAATAAACCAATTTTTAGTTTTAAACTAAGGTCTTTTAAGACCCGAAATAAGCTACAATTTATTGTCTGTATTTGAGTCCAAAGTTTTTGTTAATCAGGTCCTTACATTCTTCAACCTAAAATCTTTGCAATGTTTCAACTAAACTTACAAATTAAATCTTTATAAAGCCCCAATTATGTAAGAAATATAGAGCTTTATAAAGTACTAAATAAGAGACGAAAGCACAGGATTTTCAGTAGTCAACTTTGAGTCATTTTTGTAAAAAAAAATATATCTTAAAAATTTACTAGTTTGTGTCAAATATAGAATTACAAACCCTTTATAAGGTATAAATTATGCTTTAATTTAGCGTACTTTTTCAGTCCAATATATGTATTTGTATGGTGTCAATATTCTTCAACTTAATATACTTACAACGTCTAAATTTAGCTCCAATATTATATCATTATTAAGCCTCAATTATGTAAGAAATATTGAGCTTTATAAAGTTCTAAAAAAAGGGTCAAATGCACTGGGTTTTAAAGACCCATTTTGAGTTAAATGTAGGTCATTATAAAGTTCCATTTCAGCATTAATCTAAAGTCCAAAAAAATCAAAGTAAAATTTTTGACATAAAGAAATCGCAATTATATTTTAATCCTTAGGCCCGGTATTATACTGCTCACTTAGTGCCGAATTCTAAAAATTTTTTTATAATTGAAAACTTAAGTTTGTTTTTTCCCTTATAAATTCCCTATTAAGAAATATCCTAAGGTTTTTAATTATCAATTATAAGGGTTTATATAGAGCCAATATTGAGTACAAAATGGATTTAAAAGTCTAATGTAAAGGTTTTAGAATTCAATCTAAGGTCTTGATAAAGTTCCAATTAGAAGGCAAATGTAAGAATTTATAAAGTCTCAATTATACTTTAATCTAAGGTCTTTGCAAAGTCTCTATTAAGCTCTAAACTTAATTCATGATAAGTTTCTAAAAAAGTGTCAAAAATAGGATTTTTTAAAGTTTAAATAAAGAGCCAAATGTAATTTGCTATAACGTCTGAATTGCCTTTATAAAGTCCAGAATAAAAATCGAATTTATAAAGTCCCAACTTAGAGTTAAAAATAGACCTCTGTAAGTATCACTTAAGAGTCAAAGCAAGTATTTATAAAGTCCTAATTAAACATTAAATTCCTCAATGAGCTTTAATTTAAGGTACTTTTGGAGTCAATAGTTACAGCTGATGTAGAATAGATATTAACAAATAATATAAAGAATTGTGCATTGGTCTAAGTCCCAATTAAGCTCATGTTTTAAAAGCTTAACAAGTTTTTATAAAGAATTGTGCATTGATCTAAGTCCCAATTAAGCTCATGTTTTTAAAAGCTTTTTAATCAAAAGTAAAAGTCAATTGTAAAGCAAATGTAGAAATTTTGAGTCCATCTTTAGGTCTTAATAAAGTCCCAAGTGTTAGAATATATAAAGTGTTAAGTGAGCTCTCTAATTTTAGTTCATGATTAATATCAAATAAAGAGTCCCATATAGGACTTTTTAAAGTTAAAATTTGGAACTTAGTGTAGATGGTTATAAAACTCAAATTATGGTTTTGTCTCACATCTTTAAAAGTTAAAAAAAAAAATTAAAAATAAAATTTACAGCCTTATAATTATGCTTCAAGCTTTTATTTTTAAAGTGCTTTAAAAGCGTTGGCAGAGTATTGACTACACCAAAAATAAAGTATTTTATCTTTCAAACTAAAAATAAAATGAATAAATTTTATTGAGCAAAGGAAATACAATTTATTTAAAATTTATGTTTAAATGTTTTTTCCCCTTTTTGTATTTAAAATAACTTGATTTGAAAGCTTTTTATCATAAATAATTTTTGTTACTATTAAAATACATTTTAAAAATTTTCTTATTAAAATTTTTATTTAGCTTTATTGAAACTTATACAAAATAATTCTTTATAAATTAATTATTCTTTAAGATTTCTTTTTCCGATAAACTTTTCTTTTTCATTTATTAAGAATTACAATTTTTTTGATAAATTGATATTCAAAAAGAAAACAACATTTGGTTTTTTCTGATAAAACTTTTCATTCTTTTATTAAACAAAAAACAAAGTTAAGATAACTTAACTCTTTATTTTATTTAATTCTATCAGATTTCTTATTTATATTTTACACAGACTAATTACATTAACTCTTTTCTTCTACGAAAATCTGTATAATTCTCTGTCACGTAATTGAAAGAGCAAAAAAAAACTTAATAAATTTTCTTAGCCCCTTCCCACCATGACATCAAATATTATGCATAAATGTGTAAATAAAAATATTTATCTTTCTAATCAGTTTCATATTAAATAGGAAATCTTTTTTTTTTTTTTTTTTTTTTTTTTTGTTTTTGTTCTGGTTATTTATTATTTTAAGGAAACAAAATATTTAAGCGAAAAATGTCAGTTTGTGGCATATTTAACTGACATTTTAGCAAATAAGCGCAAAATATATCGTTTTTGCTACTTTTTCTCTAACTTAAGGTTTGATGCTTTTTTTTTAAAGGCAAATATTTGTGACAGCTAGAAATTTAAGAGATCTCAGCGTTATCAGTATTTGTTAATTAAAGTTATTAAAACAAAAATATTGTTTTAATATTTTGGTTAATAAAAGATCTTTGCAAAAAAAAACTTACTTAAAAAGTGGCATTAATTGAGGTGCATATTAAATTTATAAAAGAATTAATTTAAAAAAATTTGCTATAAAATATTTTAAGTTAGATATTTATGTTTTTTAGGGAAATTTATGATAATTCTATTTAATTTAGATAATTGCATTTAAATTTATAGATTAAAAATTTCACTGAAGCATGGCCACAAAATGTTACTATGCTCTAATTGTCATTATAATTTTATATTAAAAAAAAAAAAAAATACGAAAAAATTATGATTTTAATATGAGAGATTTACAAATGAAAGAAGTTTTTAGTGTTCATTAAATTTTTAATGTTCATTAAATTTTTAATGTTCATTAAAAGATTAACCGTTTTAAAAAAAATATAATTGTAAATGACTTTAAATGTTTTTTAATTATGGTCACACTGAAGCTTATGTATTCTCTCTCTCTCTCTCTCTCTCACACCTTATAATTAAGCTTATATTAGGGTGTGGTATTGCCATATTATATCGTTTAAAGTGCGAAGGACCATTTTTAAAAGGATTGCTGCCATATTAAAATAAATAGTATTAATATTAATTTCTACATTAATTTTTTGTTATTTCTTAAATGTCTTCTTTTCTAGTATCTCTAAATAACTTTATTATTACCTTTCACTTAAACTAAATTCTATTACTTTCCTCTCATTTTATTATAAAATAAAAAAAATATATTTATCTATTTTTCAATATCCCTTTCCATTAGCCAAAAACTACTCGTATTCATTTCAATTATATTTAAGCACGTTTTTTTGAAAAATTTTTGCTGGCAGCCAAGTAGTAACCACAAACTTTAATCTTTCTACATACGTTTTTATAAAAAACAACAAAAACTATTACTTATTTTTTAGCCAACAATAAAATTTCCCAAAAAAAAAAAAATGTAAACAAGAGCTATTTTATATTTGCAACAATACTAAATAAATTTTTTTAACCAAAATTGAGGTTAAGACCACAAAGATTGTGAGCTCTTGTTTTGTGTTATTTTTGTTGTTGGTTTTACAATAAATTTGTACAACAACTAACCTTTTGGCTTGTGTTTTTGGTCAAATGATTATTATGTAGTAAATAAATTCAACTACTACTAAACAAAAAGAAAATCAACAAGTATTTTTTATCATAAGACAGATAAAAAAATAGAAAGAAGAAAATAAAATTATGAACTTCATAGGCTGTCTAACAGATTTTAAATTTAATACAAAGGAAATATCAAGTGCGAAGGATCATTTAAGTAGCAAGGGTTAAAAGATTTATAACAAGACAACATAAATATAAAATAAAGAAACTTTGTTAAATAAAAATATATATAAAATAGAAGTAAATATTTTCTTCACAAGGCTTTTTATATATTTCGTATAAATAGCCAATTATCCAGCGCGAAGGACCATTTTAAAATAACAAATTTTAAGAAAAAACACAAACAATTTTGACAGTTAAAATTTTCTTATTTTTAATATCATTTTTGTGTTAAATAAACTGTAACTGAAGGCTTTTAAAAATCGATATATTAAAAAAAAATTAAATGCGAAGGACCATTTTAACCCTCTTAAGGTCGAACCAAAAATTAAAAAAAAAAATCAATTTACAGATTTTAATTAATTAATGAAAAAGGATTTAAGATCTGGATATTAGATGATTAGAAAACTTAAAAAAGTTAAAATATACATAATATTGTATTTAATCCTCAAAAATTAAAAAAAAAACTGACCACTGGAGGGTTAACTAGCAGGAATAATAGATTTATAGCAAAGACATTTAAACAAATATAAAATTAGAAAACATTTTTCGAAAATATCTTAAAAGAACTAAAACTCTAGAGCGAAGGATCATTCTTAAAAAGTACGAGTAATCAAAATAGATTTAAAGCAAAGTAACAAAAAAGAAATATTTTTTAAATAAAAAAATATAAAGAGAAATAAAAGTAATAAGTTATTTACGAAAGCGTTTTATATATTTCATATAAAAAATAAATAGCAGAACATGAAAGTAAATATTTTCCTCTGTTTCAAATATTTCATATAAAAGTTAAAACTCCAGTGTGAAGGACCATTATAATATAATAATCAAAAAAGATTTATAATAAAGTGAATTAAACATATATTTTATAAATAAAAATACAAGTAATTATTTACTTAGGAAAGCGTTTCATATATTTGATATAAAAAAGTCAAATACAGTGCGTAGGACCATTTTAAAGTTATAAAGCAAAAAAAAAGAGTACCTGACATTTTGAAATTTAATTTATTTATTTTTTCAGATTTGTAATATACCATTTTGTTTTATATAAACTATTAATAGCTTTAAACAAATTAAAATATTTAAAAAGATTTAAAATAAGAGCAATTTCCGGATGTAAAATCAAATATGAAGGACCATTTAGAAATACAAGATTAATGTGATCATAAAGAAATTTAAATAAATAAAAAATTTAAATAAGTAAAAAAAATTCATAAACCTAATTAAATAAAGCATTTGAAAATGAAATAAAATTACTAACTTAAAAATTGTTTGAGATGTACATTTGCTATAAAAAAGGTAAACATCCAGTGCGAAGGACCATTTTAAAAATATAAAATACTACACATCAATCAATCAATCTAAAATCTTTCTTTTATATCAAACAATTAAACTAAAATTGTTTTTAAAAGGAAACAATTAAAAAGTTAATCAAGTGTGAAGGACCATTTAAGAGAAAAAGTTAAGAGAAAAACCAAATTTAAATAAATTAAAATGTGAAAATGTGGTTAAATAGAAGCATTTTGAAAGGAAATAAAAGTATTAACTTAAAGGTATTTGATATAAATATTTCCTATAAAGTGCAAGGAAACATTTCAAAAATTTAAAGAACAACACTTAAATTTATTAAAATTTTTCTATAATACTTTAAAGTGGTTTCAATTCTGAAATATTTCTTTCATTTAAAACAAACTTTAAGCTGTTTTAAATTAAAAATTTTTGTAAAAAGATATTTCTAAGAAAGTTGTATAATTACCACAATTATAATATCAAGTGCGAAGGACCATTTAGAAAAAAAAGGTTAATGGATTCAAAGCAAAGTAATTTAAATAAATAAAAAATGGAGAAACCTATTTAAATAAAATTATATAAAAAAGAAATAAAAGTATTAAATTAAAGCTGTTTGATATGTATATTTTAAAGAAACAAGTAAATATCCAGTGCGAAGAAACATTTCAAAAATATAAGCTTTAACAAAGCTTTTCTAAATATCCTTAAAATTATTTCAAAATTTGTTAAGTTTTTTTTTTATTTTAAATAAACAAAGAAAATAAAAGCCTTGAGTTATGTTTTTATTTTTATTATTATTTGTTATTATTATTTGATTTTTTATTTTATTTTTTTTTTTTATTTTTTATTTTTTTTTAAAGAAAACTAATTGCCAGTTACATCAATTTACTATGGAACAAGATATTGTTGATCTAACTAACTTGTTGCCTGTCTGCCTGTCTCTGCCTGGCTGATGATGCTGACGATAACGTTTACACAATTTTATATCACTTGCACTTGTATTTGAGAAACTGGAACTAATGTCTGCTTGGTAAGCTGGACTTCAACGAAGGCGATGACTTTTAAAACAAAAAAGCCAAGAAAAAAAAAAAGAAAAGAAAAACATGAAGCTACTGTTAAAAACAAAACTTCTGCCTATTTGCAAAATACAAGAAATGGAAAATGGCAAACAAATTAAGCGAACATTTGAACAAACATTCAATGGGGGCAAATAGAGAAAGAAACTACAAACTCAATTGGCGTCATCTTAAAGGCAAAATAAAATCTCCTTTTATAGATAGATGAACCATTTAAGCACACAATTATGTGAACAAAGAATAAAATAGAAATGTTTTTTTTTTTTTTTTTTTCTATGAACCAGCAAAGTTAAGGGTTTAACTGCAAGTTGAAGTTTGAAATTAATGTTGAATTTTAAAGTTTAAGTTAATGCTAAAGCAGCCCAGACTCTTATTCTTTTTATTCAACAACTAAATGAGAAAAACAGGTTTTGTATTTATTGTTTGTCTTTCGCTGGCTTTTTTATTTATAACGATGAATTTAACAAAATATTTTTATATCCGATTACAGAGAGATACATACAGCTGAAAGCAGGGATGGGTAGTTGGAAAAAAATGTATACAGTGCAAGCTAGTTTAATTTAATTTTTAAAATTATAGGTTCTATAATCACGACAGTTTACGAAAAACGGGTCTATTTTATCTTTTTTTTTTAATTTGATTACAATGTCTATAACCAAAAAAAGGGAAATCCCCGTCTTTTGTTATATTAACCTTTTTGAATGATTTTGATCTTCAATTTTGTCAGTTTATTCGTGTCATTTGTTGAGTAAATACATCTCTTAACATGGGAAATGTCCAAGCCCTTAAATATTTTACAAAATATAATTCAGGAAGAAAACGAAAATCTTTCAACTATTGGAACACTTGTAGCTCAAATTGGTACGGAACATTTTTTCACGAATGCTTACATAAACAACTGGATTCAACAAGAATTTCATGTGGAAAGTAATGAGGAGCAAATGGAATTATCAGATATGGAATCAGAGGATTTATACAATAGTGATCATGAAGAAAACAAAATTAAAATAGACGATTGTACAACATCGATAAACATATGCATACAATGGGCTTTGGAAAATAATAAGCCGACAACAGCACTAAATGAACTAGGTGATTCAGCTGTTATTTTAAAAAATAATTTGCCAAAAAAAAAGCAACTCAAAATCTTCAATTTCTTTAAAAATGTTTACAATGTAAATATATCAATAAAAACCATACTAATTTTAAAAATTATATAAAATTTTTCAATAAAATTTTGGTTTCTGTTATCAGGTCAGGTTTTTAATTGGTCGAGAAAATCGAGCTTGCACTGTATATAAAATTTTTTTAAAAAATAAATTTTTCAGAAAAATAAATCACGAAATAATTAAATTTTCATGAAAAATATTTTTAAAAAATTTTTTTGAAATCCGACATTTTTAAAATAAATACTTCACCATAAAAAAATATTTCGAATTTAGTTTAGCAAAATTAGTGATTTAAAAACCATGATAAAATAATTTTAAAACTTTCCAATGGTTTGAAAATTTTTGCTATGTAAGCAATATCCATTCCTGCCTTTTACATTTATATTGTTAAATTCTTTTTTAGCTGCAGCTATTTACTGCAGCTGTATTTGTTAGTTCTCTTACAATTTTATAAAGAAAAGATTTGAATTATATAAATGTTTTATTTTTAACTTTTTATTCTGCTTTAGCTGATTCTTCTAAAGATTAAAACCACTTTTATTTAAATCTTAAACAAAAGGTGACCATTATTATTTTCTCAAACCTTTTTAAAAAGAAAAATTTCACTTGTTTTCCAAAACAAGTTCATGATTAACTATTGAAAAATTTAAAAAAAAATCTCAGGTAAATATTAGTTTAAACCTTAACGATGCCAATATTAATAGTTATGACTAATAGCAATAGAAATCGAAAAAGAAAAACCTAGATTAACTAGATTAACTCTAGCTTAAAGATACGTCAGCGGCAATAAACTCATAATTATGCAGTTTAAAATGTTTTTAAACAGATACAGCATATAAGAGTAAATAAAAATAGAGAAATGATCAGACGTAAAGACAAGCCACACAAACGAACGGAAAGACAGTCAAACTGACAGTTATTTAGTCAGTTAAACTAACAATAAAACATGACAAGCTAAAATAAATGTGTTTGTAAGTGTATTAGTTAAAGCCATCTGTGTTAATGAGAACTTTGACTTGAAATTGCAAGGTTTCAATAGCCAGTTGTTGCTTTTTTGTATTAGTTTTTTTTTTTTGTACTCTTTTTATCGCAACGTATTATTTATTGGTATTTGTTATTTGTACATGTTGTAATTAATTGTTATACAACAACAATACAACAACTTAAACATAAGCTCAATAATTTAACAACAAAGAATTGGCAAAAAATTGTATTTTTAGTCTTACAAAAAGAGAACCAAGAGTTAGAATTCTTTTTGGCTTTAATTCTAGTTTGAATTTAATTAAACTTAAAACACATAAAATGCTTGAAATTGTCGTAATACGTTTTAAAAAGAAAACATGATGATGACTCAAAATTAAGTGACCTAAAACTTTATAAATTATTGAGTGTTATTTTTGAATGTAGTTTTTGAAATGTAAAAAAGACAGCTTTCATTTTCCTTTTTAACAGAACCAAAAGAAAAAAAAAATAAATAAACTAAATACTAGTAAAGAAAGAAATAAAAAGCTTTAACCACTTTTTTGTACCAGAAGACAGAAAAACAAAATTAAAGCCGCAGCAGCAGCTTCGCCAGCATTAAAATGCAGTTTTTTTTTTCTTAAGTTAAACACAGAGTTGGGGAAAAGAAATATTAGGAGGTAAGAGAAAAAGTACATATTTTCTTTAGAAATGTATTGGGGAAATTTTAGAAAATTTCTTTTAAAGTAATGCCTTTAAATGTTTTGTAGAAAAAAAACCAGTGTGAAATTTCAAAACATAATATTTGATTTTGTATGATTTTTAATCTCTCTTTTATTTTATAAAACTACAAGTAATTATTTAACAAATCAACATATTTTCTAAGAAAAAGTGAGCAATCGCCAGAGTTTTAAAATCAAGTTCGAAGGACCATTTGGGAAAAAAATCTTAAAGGATTTATAGCAAAGAAATTAAAATAAATAAAAAATTTAAAAACCTGATTAAATAAAATGATGTCAAAAGGAAATAAAAATATTAACTTAAAGCTGTTTGATGTAAACATTTCCTACAAAAACAAATCTAAACATCCAGTGCGAAGGACCATTTCAAAAATATAAAAAGCAACACTTAAATTAGTGAAAGTTATTTCATAGAATTTTAAAGTACTTCTAATTCTGTAATTTTACTTTTATTTAAAACTAACTGTAAGCAATTTTAAATATATCTTTTAAAATGTAATTGCCAAAATTATATAATCAAGAGCAAAATTACCATTTAGGAAAAAAGTTATTGAATTCATTACAAAGAAATTTAACTAAATAAAAAATTGAGAATTCTGGAAATAAAAATATTAGTCTAAAATTGTTTGAAATGAACATTTTATATAAAAACTAAAACATCTAGTACGAATTTAAAAAAAATATAAACAAAACAGCTGAAATCTTGGCTCTGGCATATGATAAGGTTTTTGTACAGCACTTTTAAATTACCTTAATTTTTTTCCTTTCATTTAAAAATCGGAAGCTAAAAAGCAAATAGTTTTATCAAAAAAAAAAAAGAAAATACTGCAATTGTCAGTTAATACAATTAACTATAATTATAAACAAGATGATGTTGATCTGCTTATCCGCTCTCTCTGTATAATGATGTTTTTAATATCGTTTGTACAATTTTATATCACTTGCTCTAGTATTTGAAACTGAAACTAATGTCTGCTAGTTTTAAACAAAGAAAACTTTGTTAATATTGAATCGATTTATAGAATTTTTAATACCATTACTTTCATCAACATCAGATTTATAATGACTTCTTAAAAAACTTTTAAAACTTAGTATTGTCTAGGAAAATTTTGACTTTCTTCTTTTTTATTTACAACAATAAATTCAATATAATTTATCTATATATATTAACATTTTTAATTTTTTTACTTATATTTTAAAAATTAGGTTTCATACTTTTAAAAATTTAAATTAACAAAAAAATCATCAGTAAAGCTGATTTTTATTATCTAAAATCCCATCTGAATTGAACTTGCTAATTTTGAGAAAGTTTAGCTATTTATCATCTGATTCAGAAATATACATTAAAATGTTTTTTAGATGGACGATGGACTTAAACAAAGAAAACTTTGTTAATACTAATTCGATTCATATGATTTTTAATAGCGTTATTTTCCTTAATATAAGGTTTATAATAACTTGTTAAAAAACTTTTAAAACCTAATATTTTCAAGAAAAAAATTAATTTCAGCACTATGCTAAATTACCTAATGACACCTACTAATTATGCAGAACTTTTTTGACTTTTCTTTTTTTTATTAGCACTAATAAATATAATAAAATTTACCTAAATCTGGTAACTGCTTAAGGTTTTTTTATTACACTGAGAAAAATATTTCAATGCAAGATACACAACAGTGTTTTACACCTTTCATTTACAACTTCGAAGCACACCGAATAGTGTACGTAATACAGGTAACCCTCGATTTAAGTAGTTCATTGGGACCGGAAAAAGTACTCTTAAATTAAAAACGCGTAAAACAAGGTTAAGAACAGGTACAAAATTACATTATGGGACCAACATATTTATATATCGCTTGAATTAAAACTCTAATTAAATGCAAAATGTTAGTTTGAAAAATGCATTTTAAATTGTGCTCTATTAAATTGTCTAGGATTTCGGACACACGTTTTGCTGAATTAGTGGCACATATGTTTTTCGATCATCCTCATTATATTTTTTTATATTTATTTTAATCTATCAAAAACATTATTTTTTTAGCAACTAGAAAGCATTTACATTCTTTTGTTTTGTAACCATTATTTCTTTAAATAATAATTATTATTATTATTATTATTTTTTTTTTTCAATAAATTCATTTCAACACATTTCTGTATTTCATGCAATTCAAGTCTTCTCAATACTTTTTAAATGCGTTGTATCAAGATCGCGTTATAAGGAAATCTCGTAAATGAAGTATCGCGTAAATCAAGGGCTACCTGTACTATTTAATATTTTATTGTTTTTGTTTTGTCTGCTCAAAGCACGCGATGTGAAAATATACGGAGTTAATATATTATAGATACTTAATGGTGTCATTTTGTACACCAATGTGGTCAATGTTTTAAAAATTAGAAATCACATTTTTATACTAAAAACAAGTATTTCATCAGAAAAACTAATTTTTATTACCTGAGATTCAATCTAAGTTGAACTTATTAATCTTGGGAAAGTTTATATGTTTATCAGCTGATTAAGAAATGTATATTAAGAGGGTTTTTTGATACTCAGATGATTTTTTACTGATTTAAAACTCCTTATTATCCATCCATCTATCTATCCATCCATCTATCTATATATCTATCTATCTATCTATCTATCTATCTATTTATCTATTTATCTGCCTGTCTGTCTATTTATATATATATATATATATATATATATATACCTATCTATCAAAATAAATATCTACCTGTCTATTTATCCTTCTATCTATCCTTCTATCTATTTGTCTATGTATCTGTCTGTCAATCTATCGATCTATGTATCTATCTATATATATCTAACTATTTACCTGTCTCCCCAGATATCTACATATATATATATATATATATATATATATATATATATATATACATATATATATATATCCATCTATCCATCCATCTATATATCCATCTATCCATCCATCTATATAGCTATCTATCTATTTATCTGCCTGTCTGTCTGTCTATTTATCTATATATATATATATATATATATATATATATATATATATATATATCCATCTATCAATATAAATATCTATCTATCCTTCTATCTGTCTATCTATCTATCTATCTACTTAACTATGTATCTGTCTGTCAATCTATCGATCTATCAATCTATCCATATATATATATATATATATATATATATATATATATACATCTAACTATATACCTGTCTCCCCATATATCTACATACATATATATATATATATATATATATCTGTCCTTTATTCAGTCTGTCCAGACATTTATATATTAATCTACATATATATTTATCTATCAGCCTATCTTTTTTCTAATTATCTGTTCGTTTATCCGTCTATCTGTCCAGATCTCTATATATTAATCTATTAATTTATTAATTTACCTATATTTTTCCTATCAGTCTGATCATCCGTCTGCCTGTCATCTCTCGTTTGAAAACTTTAATAAAAGTTTGTACAAAGAGTTAATTTTCTCAAATTCTTTGCTCACCTGGTCTCTGTCCAAGAAATCTCTATTATCCCCACCCTGTATTCAATATGAACAAGAAAAATGTATAAAATTCCAATGAATTCAAAACTTGTTTTATTTTTTCAGAAAGAAAAAATAAATAAAAGAAAGACAAAACCCAAGTATTGCATATAAGACAACTTTTAAATACTCGCTTAGTTTACTTTTTTTCAATTTAGCTTTTTTTTTTTTTTGTAGCGTATAAATATTTATCTAAGTGTAAGAGTATTTTGAAAATATATACGAAAAAAAAAACACAAAAATAAAGATAAAATAAAACAAAAAATCGATGAAAAACGCGTATTAAACTTTGTTTTACAAATTCATTATGGTTTTGAAATTTATTGTGAATTTTTGCTTTGATCAATACATTCGTTTGTACAATTTTTTTTTAGAATATATATATTTTTTTAATATTATTATTGCAATTGTATTTATAATTTACCATTTAAATCCAAATTTAAGGTTGGTTGATTAGCTGGTTGGTTTATTTGTGGTGGTTGAATAATTGCTCAGTTAATTATTTTTATCTAATAAAAATTGTTATTAATATATATTATTTTTTATTATTATAAAGTTATTTTTGTTATTATGGATTATTATTTTAAATTTTTAATAATTATGTTATAGTTGTTTTTTTAGTAATTTTTGTTAATAATAATTCAATTACGATTTGTATTTTATTCCATAGGTGAGTAATCCTCTGTTTAATTTGAATATTATATAGTAATCCGAGTTTTCTGGTTTATTTATTTAGAGCTTATTTAGTATAAAACTTCAAAGCAGTTTTTTCTTTAAATCCACACTATTGCAAAAGGCAAATTGAATATCGTTAAAAAAAAATTAATTAAAAATAATCAATACATTAACACGTTTAAATTTTATTCTATGCTAAACCGAAAAAAAATCTAACACGAAACACCTAAATTGATCATAAAACTGTATAAGCGAACGAATAGTTAGTTACAGTCTATAGATAATCCCTAAGAATATACGGCGGTATGTCAAGCGTTAGCGAGTTGAAAACCCTCTCGGTTAAGACGACGTCTATTCACGTTCTTTACGTTTCAGCGGTTGAAATAACTCTACTGTACTGTCGTTGGCAAAAGTGGACGGTTACACATTGAAAAATATTATAACAAATAATAAAAAGCCATACAGACAGCTGTTGTTGGGTTTAAAGGAAAACAACAATACAAAAACTCAGCTACATAGATACAATTCACATACACAAACAATTTAAAGATACAAACACCACCAACTACTACCTTAATAAAACTACCTAACTATTGCTATCAATGCTCTTAATTCCTCTCTTAAATCTTTTTTAAATCTTACTCATAATACATAAAACAGGCAGGCCTGCCAGATTTGTCGACTTTTATATCTTAAATATAGCATAGGGCCGATTTTTAAGATAAAAAAAATATTTATTTTTTAAAAAATAAACCTTAATAAAATAGAACTCTCTCGAAATGTATTTTTTTCTATAAGTTTCAACGAATAAAATTAGAGATTTTAATGAAAAATGTTAAATATATGAATAATTTTTTGAACTATTATGAAGCCCATTTAGAATGCTCAGTAGTAAATTTCAAAACTTAAGCGAAAAAAATTACACCAAATATTTTTTCTACTGTAATATAAAACCACTGAATCAAATTATCTTCTTTCATAATACAGACAATTTACAATACTTTATGAAAATTCTAATTAAAGTAGAAACACAAATTTTATATTCGGTATTTACCGAGTTAAACACCTTAAATTTGTAAGCGATTCATTATAGTACAACAATATAGTTCTTTTGAAAGAATTTATTCTTGACTTTTTACAAGAAATTGTTTTTTCTGAACATAAATAATTAAAAACCCAAAAAAGTGCCCCGGTAATTAGCTAACCTATCAGTCTGGATATTGTGGGTTCGATTCCCTCCAGAGACTTTGGTCTGTTTTCATTACAATGGGCTAATAGTCTACATTACTCTGCTCGTTTAACCCTACGGTACATACCCAAAACAACGTTAGTCAATACCCAGGGTAACTTAGTGTGTTTTTTTCGTTGATTTTCTACAAAAACTTATAATTTTATGTTAATTATTTATTACGATCATTTAATTTGTTACAAAAATAAAAGTAAATCGGTAAATATATGCCCGTCCATGTTAAAATTTTAATAAAGCTACAAGTCTCAATTTTTAAGACAATTGGGTGAAATTTTGCTTTATATGATGCAGGAACAAATGATAATGGTTACTTAAATTGTAATTTCAAACTTTACAAATAGACTTGATGTATATTTAAGCATAGGTTCTATGTAGGAAACTCTCCGAAAATTAGTCAAGCTAGACTCTAATATTTTCACAATCCTAAAGAATGTTGTCAGTGGTGGCACTGATTTAATCCACAATTGAGCACATGTTACATATAAGATCTTATCCGAAAATCGATCAAGCCTGACTATAATTTTCTCACAATCCTAAGGAATGTTGTCAGAAATGGCACAGCGTCCTATTAAATTAGGAGTTGCAATATTGAAAGTTTACGTAACAAGCGCGAATGGCGGAAATAATATCAATGAGCGTTTGCATGATATTTTAGCTTAAAAATAGTGCACATTATTACATGATATACAAAAATAGTGAAACGAATTCATAAAAGCTGCAGCCAATATCGTATGATGTAAAACTGGCTGAAATCAGCGCCATCATTGTCATATTCATAAGGAATAGCGCAAATTAGTGATAATAGGAAAATTTTGTAAGTCGTGATATGAAATCATTTATTTTTCTCTCTCTCTCGAAACTCCTAAATAACCTAGAAAGTTAAAAATTAGCTCATTTATGAAACTAGTTCTCCTTCAAATCCTAGAGGAGCCAATTTTTATCACATGGCGCCTTTGTCTGACATGGACACAGGCTCATTCACTAGTTCAAACAAATAAGTTTACATTTCAACTTTAAATGAATTAAAAGTTAATAAAAATAATATTTCCAATAATAAACACTGAAAAGAAAAGTTAATTTTAGTACAAAACACATAGAAATTATATGGGGGTACTGGAGTACCCTGGGTATTAACTACCGTTTTCATGTGTCAACTTTAAATCCATTTTAAATTTTTTATTGAAAAAAAAAATTGAATTTTTAGTTTTTAAGGTTTAAAAATACCTTAATTGCGACGATCTGAAGTTTTGTGACTATATCTGCATTATTAAATAAAAGCGGGCATTTTATAGCCAAGAAAAAGGTACCCGGATATGTACCGTAGGGTTAATTATGTTAAAACATAATATTCAATTGCATTTTACCATAATTAAAATAAAAAATAAATAAAATAAAAACCCAAAAATTTAGTGTATTTTATATGATAGACTTTTTATATTTTTTTTTTTTCGATATTTTTCGAAAAATATGTAAATTTTTCTTGAAAATTATCTGGCAACGCTGCACTCAAATACTAAAAACACACACTCACATCATGATAATTGCAATTGTTAAAAGAGTAAGAGGGCATTATATATTGTATCAAGATAGTTTGTTTAACAATAAAACATAATAATCTGACAAGCCATGAAACGTGTGCAGTTGTAAGATGAGATAAAGAAGTTTTTCATTAAAAAAACCTAAAGATTTATTATATTTAGCTTTACAAATCTTAATAAAAATTTTATTAATTCAAATATACGAATTATTAAAAAGAATATTTTAAAACCTCAGTTTAGTAACTTTCCAAATATGTATTACGCAAGGTCGTCAAAATAACTCTTTTTTTAGAATAAAGTTTCTATAAATAAACAGATTTAAGAGTTCTAATTACATACTTTGCTCTTTTTATTAAAAAAAATATCAGCTTAGATTTTCTCTTAAAATTTAGGTATATTTTAACTCTTTGCCAGGTAGATACTTCAACAAATTTTGCTTACTTTTAATACTTTTTGTTTGAAATATAAAATATGTTATATTTAACCAAGTATTTATAGTTTTAAGGCCTTTGGAATAATTATTCCATTTTTAAAATTTATTTTTAGGAAATTTTCAATAGAACAGAACTTTACTTCCTTTTTTAAACTAATTAGCATATTGTTAAGAGACTTGAGAGTAATAAACCAAAAATAGTATTGAGACCTAAATGAGTAAGTCAAAGACAAAGAATAAGCAGCTAGAAGGGAAGATTAGCAACAAAGAAATCAAGCTTAACTGTTTCAAAATTATAAATCTAAGAAGTTACAAATTAACTATTAATTAAGAAAAAAATAATAATAATAATAATAAAATAAAATTACCTTAAATAGTTTGCCCAATTAAAATCCCACAATATTTTTTATTTTTCTTTATTAAAAATATATATTTAATAAATTATTAAAAAACTATTTTTGTAATAATACTTAAGTTATTCCTCTCAAAAATTTTTAAGAGTTGTTTTAATTTTAAAACTAGTATAAAATTATTTCTAACTATTGATCAGACAATTTAAAAAATATGTGTGCTTTTTTTACGTAGATTCGTTTAACCGTGTGTCATATGGAGTCAACTTTGATTTTAGTAAACAAAAGAATATAGATAAGATATTTAAACACAGATAGATACATTAAACAAAAAGCATTTAATGGAACAAAAATGAGAAAGATACAATTAAGAGAAAAAATTGTTTTCTCTTAAATTGGACAAAGTCAAATAAGGCAGACCATAGGAAACTCAAAAACCATTTTCTATGAAAAAAATAAGAAACATTTTCTGTAAAAAAAAAAATTTTAACAACAATTTTTTATAAAACGAAAATTTAACAAAAAAATATCTACAAACAAAAAATTAAAAAAAAATGTATAAAAACAACTTTCAAGATATGTTCTATAAGAATAAAATTTATCGAAAAATATCTATAAAAAGAAAATTTATAAAAAATTGTTTCTAAAAGGAAAATTTATCAAAATTTTTCTATAAATAGAAAATTTAACGAAAATTGTCTATAAAAACAAAATTTGACTACAATTTTTTAATAAAAAGAACATTTAACAAAAATTATCTAACAAACAAAAAATGGAAAAAATTGCATAAAAACAAATTTCAAAAAGTCTTCTATAAAAATAAAATTTATCGAAAAATTTCTATAAAAAGGAAATTTATAAAAAATTGTTTACAAAAGAAAGTTTATGAAAATTTATAAACAATTTCCATAGCAAAAAAATGTGTCAAAAATTTTCAATAAAAAGGAGAATTAATGAAAAATTTTCTAATAAAAAATTTATTGAATATTTTCAATAAAAAAACATGTAAATAAAAATTTTCTATAAAAAGAAAATTTTACATAAAGAGAAACCATTGTAAATTTCTAATAAAAGAAAAATCGAAAATTTTATATAAAAAGAAAATTCAACGCAATTTATTGCAAAAAGAAAATTAAAATATAATTTAAAAAAGAAAAAATTTTTTTAAAAAATTTTTTTTATAAAAAAATAAATTTTTGTAAAATTAATATTTTAAAAGAATATTATATTCTCTTAATTAATTTTATTAACACTTGTTACTCTTTTATTAAAAAAAATAATAATAAAATAATAAAAATTTATTTTCCTCACTTACCTTAAATTACTATTAAATTTTCTACTGGGATCTGTAATAAGAACAAGAAAAAAGAGAGCAAATTAATAAATAAAAAACTTTAAGCTGGCAATGCTTTTTATAAAATAAACTCTCTTAAATAAAACTTAAGAGTTTTATAGCTATTAATGCATTCTTTTCTTAAAAAAATAAATAAATAAATAAATAAAGAGTAGGATGGGAAAATATCGGTAACAGAAGAATTAGCCATTATTCAAATAATGCACAAAATTATTGTCACATATTCATACTTCTTTTCAAATATTAAACATACGAAAATTCCCACAGTCATTAACAATGGACAAGGTTTTAGAAAACAAATTGAGTTTTAATTTGCTTAAGGTATTTTGAAAGATGAAATTTACCTTGGAAATTAAGCAAACTTGCTACTGTTTAAAGTTCTATTAAATAAAAATATAACGGATATAAAATATTAAAGGAGCCAACTGGATATGATTAAAAAAGAAGACAAAACAAATTAAACCAAAGGTAGATTAAATTTAAACCCTCAATTAAGCCACAAAAATATAAAAGGAAACCTTAATAATAAAATAAATAAACTTTGTAGCTATAAAAAATATTATTAAAAAAGATCCTATAACGCTTTAATGACTAATAATTACAATACACTTATAATAAGGATTAAAATAAACAATTCACATGACAAACAGTGCCAACACCACCACCGCGAACCAAATCCAACAAACCTCTCATAAAATTTACTAAACGCCCTTATCATTGCTTTATAATTCGCTAAATTTGTAGCATTTATTATCACTATTAGGGATGATCGTTTCATAAGTGTTTCTAAACATTTTAACAAATTAAAGCGATTTGTAGGTAATTTAAAAATAACATAGTTGTTATTTAAGGGTTTTTTTTAATTGCATTATTTGTTTTTATCACACATTTGTAATGCAAAAAAAAAAAAAAATTGATGGTGATTATTTTGTTATTATAGAAATGTTTTGGGTAAAGAAACTATTTATTTTTATTTTTTAGATCGTTGTTTTGAAAGAAAAAAAAATTAAAAAATAGTAAATTTCGCAAAAAATAAAAAAGTGTAAATTTTTAAACTAATATTCCAAAATATTGTTAATTTATAAAAAAAAAAAATATATATATATATATATATATATATATATACATATATATATATATATATATTATATATAGTGATTACGTTATTTTGGTCAAATATTTGACTAGTCTGAAAGTACCTTAGCAAACAAAATAATTAAAACAAACTGTTTCCTAAAAAAAAGAATTAAAAAAGTACCAATTTTCAGTAAACAATTTTCTAAAAATCAATTTTCAAAAGAAATAATAATTTTCCAAAAAGTATAGTTTTCCAAGAAGTACAATTAAAAAAAAAACGATTTACAATTTTTCAAAAACAAAAATATCAATTTAAAAAAAAAATATAATAATAATAATATACTAAGCAAAAATATTAATTTAAAAAATAATTAATTCTCAAAACAGTACCAATTGCAAATTAATGTAAATAAATTCAAAAAAGTACATATTCCAAAATAAAAAAGTACCAATTTGACAAAAAGAAATTTTCAACAAAAAAAACTCATTAAAACAATAATTTTCGAAAAAGTACAACTTTACAAAAAACACCAATTTTCTAAAAAAAATTACCATTTTGAAAAAACGAACTATTTTTGCTACAAAAAAATATATTTAAAAAGGAACGTATTTTCAAATATTTGCCAATATAAAAAAGTACCAATGTTAAAAAAGTACTACTTTGACCGAAGATACACATTTTTAACAAAAACATTTTTCTTTTTTTAATTTTCCAAGAACTTTATATAAGTAAATTTTTTTCAAAAAGTCGTAATTTTTCTAAAAAAAATTGCCAATTTAAAAAAATACTAATTAAAAGAAAAAATAATTAAAAATATAAATTCCAAAAAGTAAATTTGTCAAAAAATTTCCAGTTTTTTTTTTTATAAAAGTATCAAATTTCAAAAAAAAATTTAAATTAAAAAATAATTTCCAAAAAACAATTCTACCAATTTTGGATAAAATATAAATTTTAAAAAGAATTTTCAAAAAATACTGAATTTTAAAAAAAGTAATAACTTTTAATATCAGTACTTAAATATAAAAGAAAGTACATTTTCCAAATCCACAAATTATCAATTTTAACAACTAAAAAAATAAAAAAAGAACCAAATTTCGAAAAAGTACCAATTTTTCACACCAAAAAGAATACCATTTTGACAGAAGATCAAAAAAGATATTAAAAAAATAACTTAATTACAATTTTGTAAAAAAAATTTAACGAATTTTTCAAAAAATTACCAATTTTCAGTAAAGTAACCAATGTTAAAAAAAAAGTACAATTTTGACAAAAAAAAATTTAATTTTTCAAGAAATTAGGAAAAAACTAAATATTTTTTAAAAAGTACCTACTAACTTACAAAAAAAATGGTCTATTTTTATAAATGTACCAAATTTCAAATAAAAAAATTTAATTAAAAAGTAATTTCCAAAAAGTACCTATCAAAAACAAAAAAAAAAAACAGTTCTAAACAGAAAACTAACAGTTTTAGGAAAGAAATAAATAAAATTAAGTTAATTTTGACAACTAAAAAACTATTAAAAAAAGAATTAGAATATTGACAATAGGTACTTATTTTTACCCAAAAACACTAAAAAATTACAATTTTGTGAAAAGAGAACGAATTTTAAAAAAATTATCAATTTTCAATAAAAAAAAAAGCACAATTTGACAAAAAGGTAAAAATGATAATCCAAGATATTAGAAAAAAATAAATATTTTTCAAAAAGATTAATTTGCCTAAAAGAATGCTTATTTTTAAAAAAGTGCCAATACGAAACAAAAACCACCAATACATCAAATACTACTTTTCAAAAGATACTAAATTTTCCAAAAAGTACTAATTTTTAAAAAAGTACCAATTTTCAAAATGTAAACAATTTTAAAATATTACATACATTTCAGAAAGTATTTTCACAAAATTTACTAATTTTAAAGAAAAAATATATATATTAAAAGAAAAAAACGGAAAAAAATCCAAAAAGTAAAATTTTGTAAAAAAAACTAATTTTTAAAAATTGTTCCATTTTGACAAAAATCATTAATTTTTAACAAAAAACATTTTTTTTTAATGTAAAAGTAACCAATTTTCCAAATAAAAATAGTTTTGTCAAAATAAAAAGAACAAATTGTCAAAAAGTTACCAATTTTCAGTAAAGGGTAAAAATTTTCAAAAAATAAAATATATATTTTTTTCAAAAAGTACCAATTTTGAAAGAAATTTAAAAACAATAAAAATTTTCTAAGAACTGCTATTTTGTTAAAAAGTTTCAAAAAAGGTGTACCAATTTTCAAAATATAAATTTTTGTAAAAATACATTTTTGTCATACATTTTGAATTTTATTAAAATAATGACCAGGGCAACCAAATATATGCTATAAAAAAGTGTTCTATGAACATAAAAAATGCATTTAAAATCGATATTTTTCGACCTTAAAATTAAAAAAATGTGCTCTTAAAATATTGTTTTTTTCTGACTAAATTTTAAATTATCTAATATTAATACTAAAAATAAATTTATTTTTATTAACAATTGCCAAAAAAAAAATATTTTCTTTTTTCACTTAAAAACATTCAAAGCTGACACATAGTATCAGGAAATTTCTACCAATTTATAAGGAAATCGGTTTTGAAAATCGCATGAGACAGTTAAACAAATTTTCACTAATGGCAATTTTTATAAAAACTTTTACTGGGTGCAAAATACGTAAAACTTTTTTCTTAAATGTAAAATATGCAAAATTATGCTCTTAATTATAAAATAAGCAAATAATGTCATATAAATATGCTCTAAAATAAAGATTTTCTGTAAAAATATGACAAAATATGCTGCTAAGCTCAAAATATGTAAAAATATGCTGTTATGACTAAAATATGCAAAAATATGCTGCAACAAATCGATGCCAAAATTCTTAAAATTGTCTGAAATGGATAAATAATTAACAGTTTAGATCATTAGGAGCCTAAGAAAAAATATAATTTTGCATATTTTTGGCTGTCCTTATATAATGACAACAAAACGAAAAAACAACAAAAAACTTTTTTTTAAGTACCAACTTTCATAAACAGTAGAAACTTTTACAAAATAGTTAAGCAAAATTAAGAAAGCAATGATTAAAAAATAAATGTACAAATTTTTAAATCTCTAAAAATGTCTTACAAAAATTTTTTTCCAAAGAAATTCTAGGTTTTTTTTATTATTTGCTAAATTTATAAAAAAAAAAAAAAATAAAAAGAAAATTGGAAAAAAACTGATTTCTTTAAAATTAAAAATTCTCATTACAAAAGCATTTCATCTGCTGACAATCTACTGTAGTATCATAAAGATTGCTGACAAAGAATTTCATACAATTGCATTTGTGTTTATAGAAAAACTTCTTTGATTTCTCGATTTCAAATCGAGATAAGGTAATTTAGGTTTTTTTAATATAAAATTTATATTTTAAAAATGTTTTGTTTTAACTAAACAGCGCATTTTAACGATCTATAGTTTTCAAGATATAGTTTTAGAAAAATACTTTTCCACAAGCATTTGTATTTTTTGAAAAAAAAAATACTTATTGTTAAAGGTTCCCAGATTAAATTTCCTATCAAGCGAATTATTCAAATATTATCTTTTAAAAATTTCAAAATTAGCTACTTAATGACATGTCAGCAGCTTTGCTTATTTCTCTCTTTTGTTTGTCAATAACATTAAATTGTCTGCTACATGTCATTAATAAAAGCTCAGTGTTAAACTTTTGAAACTATTATTGACTTTGAACGATTAGATAAGTTTTGTATTATAAATTAATAATTATCTATTTGTCAATTAAAACATAAGTTATCGTTAAACTGTCAACAATAATAAATAAAACTTATTTTTTAAGAAAAAAAAGCAAATTTCAGTCAACTCAATCAAAATTGCATGTAAAAACATCTTATGATATGAATGAATAACACAAATATGTATTTATGGTCATAAATGATCACCCAAGCATTTTATTCATTCATTCATTATTTTATTTATGTTATTCTACTATGAAAAAGAATTGAAAAAAACTGTAAAGATTTAAACTAAATCATATAAAACATCATATAGCGTATATTTAATAATGACTAACTCTCTTCTCATTTTACTTTATATAGAAATAACATATAGTACAATATGTTGTAGTTTTAATATGTCATTACAACATATGTTTTTTCTTAAAACACACACTTCCTCTTCTTACGCTAAACAAGATAATTGCTTACAATATACACAAAAAGTCAGTCGGTCGGCTTCACTGTCACCCACGTTTTTAAACTAAAAAGTATCAACAAAGTCTGTCAGTTACATTCATGTACTCTTTGATTACCAGCCCATAGTCACACATGAGAACTTTTACTCAAAACTTTTATTAACAGTTTTTGTTGTTATGAATGACTGATATTAAACTGATTTTTGGTCTATTTAGGTTTATTTCTTTTTCTAATCAAAACGAAAGCTTGTAAAGGAAAATTTGTGAAAAGTGGTTGAAAATAAAATGACATTGTTCCCATGATCCCAAACGTTTTTGTAGGTTTTATGGTGTCGTCATATTATTTCAATATTCTAATCAGACGTATAAAGCAAAATTTGTATGGACACACACACACTAGCGGATGGGAAATTTTTTTTATAACACGTGTGTGTTCATGTATGTCAGATAAAAGTTAAATACAGTTTATTGAAAATAAAATTGCACAAAATATTTTAACCCTTGGGGGGGGTGCTTGGGCCATAAAATGTTATAAAGACTTGATTAAATATAAATTAAAAAATTTTGCTTTTAAAGATAGAATTTTTTTTAAGAGAACTTTTTAATTATGATTTAAATATGATTTATAAAATGAATTAATAACAATAATCTTTTAATGAAAATAAATTTATGTTGGAGAAACTTAAAGCAAAAGTTTTCCAAATTTAAAACCCGAAAAATTAATTTCATATTTATTATTAAAATAATTAAAATTATTAGACTAGTGACCAAAACTAGTAAATTTTTTAAACCTTAACAAATAGCCTTACTTTTTTTTCCAAAGAAACTTTTCCCAACAAAAATAAACTTCCCACATACACACGTTCAAAATTCCAGTTCCCAAGTGAAAATATGAAAACTCCCACGGGAAAGAACGATAAAGAACAAACAAATCACAGAGAAAAAAATTTAAACTTTTTTCAAAGCCACATTCTAACTTTAAAGGACATGTCCAAAACAACAAAACCAAACTACATATAATAATACATATTGATTGTTAAGGCAGAAAGCATAAATATTAGGAATAATGAGCTCTAAAGCTAAGGAAAGCCACACGCGTACGAAAGTGTGCAGACAGACAGCACACACACACACACACACACACACACAATAAAAACAAGACAATACTAGAGAAACATAGACCTGCCTAAACACAACCCTCTTGGTTATAAGATTGTATTTAGTGGTAAATGTTAATATATTTAAAAAATATTATTTTTTTTTTACTAGTGAAATTTAGAGCATTTTCCAATAGCGTAATAGAGAGGCCAAAGACCAACCAGAGCAAATGTCTTTAAAGGAAAAAAAAAAATAAATAAACCCCAAAACGTGTCATAAAGTAATAAAGAAAATATTTACAAAATGCAAGTGATGTAGCATAAATGAAAGCAATTAAAAAAGATAATATAATGTTGTTTATAATAAACTTTTCTGAATATTAAATATTTAATAAAGAGTGGTCCGATGTGCCTTTTGTCATTTTCAAAATGAAATAACACAGAAACTAATAAACATATTTTCATAATTCTTTCGCAACCTAACTGTTATAAGTCCAAATACTAAGTGTATAAAATATTATACTGGTAGGAATCGTACTTATTAAATTATAACAAAAATAAGAAGAAGGGAGAAAAACAATTTTGATAATTTGGAATAAAAATTATGGTTAAATTAAAATGGAGCCAATTATAATTCTTACTTGTACATTTGAGATAAAGAGTTATACGTTTTAAATTTTGCAATAAATTTGACTATTAAATGGAAAAAAGTAGTTCGTTCTAACTAATTGTATATTTGATTAATTGATTATACAAGTTTATAAAATGTAGAATTTCTTATATTTTTTTAACAATATTGTTAGGAAATTAAGACTTGTGAAAGAGTTTTGCACAAAAATTAACTAAAACATAATCACGAGATCACTATAACACAAACAAGAGTAAATTGTCTTAAAAACTGTACACACTTGTACAGTAATAAATAATTATCTGAATGCCTTCTAAATATCGAACTTAAATGATCAATAAATTATAAAGTATTGCAAAACCTTGTGTGTAGAATTTATTCTGAGCATTATAGCCCAAGTTTTTGTTTTATTTAGAGCAATTTAAGTCTCAAGATATATTTGGACATAATTTTTTTTCTTTTTTTAAATTACTTAAAAAGCTAGTATCCTTTCGATTGGATATTTGCTAGTATTGAGATATCACCCTCAATTTGTAACAAGTAATATAGTCAGAACTAGCTAAAATTGTAAGATGGTATTGATTGTCAAGTACTTAATTTATTTGACTATTTCTGAAGATAAGTCATAGTAGTATATGGATTATACCTTCCCAAATATCAATTAGTGCAGTTTTGATACTAAAGATGTTGAGAAATTTTATGCTTCAAATAAATCAGGATTTTGTAGATCTACGATACTTAAAAATATTGTACAAATATTTTGAATTTAACTGAAAACACATACATTAGTATGTGTCCAAATTAAAAAGTGAGGTTATGAGAAAAATCGCAAATTATTCCAAAGTGCATAAAAACTCAAAGTACAGATAATAATCCTTAATTGGATATCATTAGTTTTTTCATAGTGTAAAAAATAGTATTTTTATAGCGTTTCAAAAATTATAAAAAGCAGTTAGGACCACCCTTTAGAATGTTTTTAGTAAGAACGACTAAAAAAATATTTTAAAATTTAATTTTATATTAAATATTAGTTACATTTATAATTTAACCATTTCAGTAACTTTATGATAATGTGAATTACATAATAGTTTATGGTCCTTCGAACCGGATAGATAGTGAAACTAGATCTCTAACCTCCTGCTAACCGGATGGATGTTACAACTAGATCTTTGAACTCAGAGTTGACGAGTCGTTGTGCCAAAGGTCTGGTGCTATAAATTGAGCGAGCGCCCTGTTTAGATTTTAACGAAACCCAAGTAGATAAGACTTCATAAATGCTGAACAATTGTGCGGCGGTACAGAAAAGATGTTGCTATCTAATTAAAATCCTCAATCTGTCTTGATACCTTTCAACAGAGACAACAGCAACATTTACAAATTGCAACTTATTTATGGTCTTTCGAACAGGATTCTATATGTCAAACACATCTATAACCTCAGCTTTGACAACGATAGCTTCCCTAACATTACTTCAAACGCCTGTTACTGCAAATTGGACAACTTAAAATTAATCTAAGGTTTCAACGAAATCCTAGTAAAAAGCACCATGAATACTGATGCAGTGTGTTGTAGCACGGAAAAAACATATTTCATTTAATTATAATCAATAAACTCTGCCTTGATATACCCAAAAGTAGAACTAATAAACTTATAAGGACAGTTATGGATTGCACCATTGTTTATGGTCCTTCGAACCGGATGCTGGTTGTCAAATACATTTATAACCTCAGCATTGACGAGGCTATTGGACAACTTAAAACTTATTTAGTACGAGACAGGCGACATTTTTAAGTTTCAACGAAACCCAAGTATAAAAGAATCAAGTGTGTTGCAGCATGTTAAATACGTATTTAACTCTTTTGACGTTTAATTATAATTCACTAAAATGTGCCTTATTAACCTCAAATGGAGATAATAAAGACAGTTTGTGGTACTTCGAATCGGATGCTGACTAACGACTATCTACAAACTCAGTTTTAACGATGCTGTTTAGGTTTTAACAAAGTCCAAACAGAAAAGATACTATGATTACTCTGATTTAATTCCACAATGTAACCACATCTATACCTCAGCGTTGACAACTCTTGGTTCTTTAATCTGCGCCAATCGACTGATGCTACAAACTAGGTTCCTCAAAATTATGGCAGTGCAGGTTGAGCCAAGTTTAAGTTTTAAAGAAATCAAAGTAGAGAAATAAATTTCAAAGCTGTTAATGAAAAGTGTTGCGTATTTGAGTATAATTCAAAAACTCCGCTTGGTAATGCCAAATAGAAACATCAAGCGGAGTTATAGATTGCACCTTGTTTATGGTCCTTCGAAGCCAATGCTGATTAATGAGGCTGTTGTTTAAGTTGCAATGAAGTCTAAGTAGAAGATACGATGATTGCTGATGAAAATGCTCTGATTTGGTACAGTAACCAGAAAAAACAAGGTCAATTGCCAATCGCTCATCACTTTAGTCCATTATTTGAGATGCTTCGAACCGGATGGAGTAATTGATGCAAAGTGTTGCGGCTCAGGAACGCGTAAACAAACTCTGATCTGATAACATTCTTCGATTCGGATGCTGATTAAAAAGTTCAAAAAGAAAAGATTCCCTCATTTCTAATGAAAATGCTCCACTTTAGTACCGCCAAACAGAGACAGCAGGGGCAAATATCAATCACTATTTATTCAAGGTCCTTCGAACCGGATGAGGTTCTCGATACAGAGTGTTGAAACTTAGGAAGTGCATATTCTATTATATTGGTGTCTAAATGTAATCCTCAAACTCTGTTCTGGAAATGTCAGAGACAAAAATGGTGAGCTACCGATTACAGCTCTTTTAGGGAGTATCAATTTCTTATTTTTCCAAATCAAGCATCAGATTTGATTTTATTATCCAAGTTTAATTGATTAGTTTTTGGTATTATATTGTGTAGAGTGTTCAGTTTCCATTACAATTTCGATTAGATGATTATTCTTATGTATTTCACGTTATTTGAGAGAAGATTTTTACAGTATCTTAAACGCAGGAAAACTAAAGCTTGAAGTTTTGTTCATTGTTGTGAAGTTAATCCGGCTTCGCTTGGATTAACTCCTAGACCACTTTCCGTTGCCATGTTCCTAAATACATGATAACACTTATCACGTCCGAAAACATAAATACAAATATTACAAAATTATTGTTCAGTTTTTTTTAAGAATCGAGTCAATCAGTAAGCCAATGCAGTGGAGAAATTACACCATTCTGGAGTGTTCCACGTTCCACTTGCTTTGACATTATGCTGTTATCAACATAGCAAGAGTAAACACATTATTATAGGCTGACATTGTGTATTGCTTTAATTCATGGGATATCGCTATAACACTTAGAACCTCATGTGAAGAGTAACTTATAAAGTAAGTATGCTGACTGCCTGATAGAGGATTAGTTCTTTCCACTCGTTGCCGAATATGAGAGTTAATGAGTCTTTCAAGAGTTTTAAGCTGAAAAATTGAGAGACTTATTGAAATAAAGTCTCTCGCATTTTAATGACTTCTTTTGCCAATTTTTGTAATGAAAATTACCTTCACTTTTCTCCACTTCTCCGTAACATATTTGAGAGAGAGAGGCAAAACATAAAGATTTCCTATCTTTTGGCACCTTGCAGTATCCCCGGCAAAATGCAATCTTACCCGTGCGACTTATATGGAGACAAACTAACAATCGATCAAGAAATTCTATCAAAGGAGATTATATTACCGTCAATAATGGATTGTGACATATTGTCGCCCGCAATCCGCCACTGCGGCTTCTTTTCTCGGAGAAATTACTAGTTAATATATAGCTCATACGTGGTAGATTAAATTCTTTCATGCTACACTCTAAGAATCGCCTCTCGGTCTAAGAGATCGTATCAATTTGGCAGGTAGAATTAGTTTTACCATTAGCTGAATTTGTCTGGGATCTATACTGGTTAAAAAGGACCTTAGGATCCTCACAAAACTAGCCTGGCGGATTTTTCTCCTGTGATATTGCAACGCAAGTCGCCAATAGTGCGCAAGGAGATGGGATAGCTCCAATCCCTAAACAAGAGATGCGTTTCTCATTCAGACAATGAGTTTCTTGAATTGCTATCTGGGTATTCCTAACAGGCACATGGAGGTGTTGGTAGGCGCATTATCCTCATCCGATGTTAAGATCACTGTGAATTTAGAGCGACAAAACAGGTACCTACGTTAATTTGTAACACATCTGTCACTCGCAATCTTCGCAACAGCCTAGAAAGTGAGTATTCATAAGGATGTCGAGGGATTCTGCTAAGGATTTTGACCAGGAATCCATCATCCTTTTAATATTCGTTGGATTAGATTTCCCTTTAGCTAGAAATCTGCTAAGTTTAGCTGAAGCTATTGAATAAATAAGTCTTAAAAATTTCTTAATGTGGAACAATGGTCTCAAATCGAAAGCATTCTATGTGCCTCATGACCAAACCAATAACATATAAAGGAGATTATAACAGCCTATCATCTTCTTTCAATGTCCTTAATGAAATAGGAATTTGTAGTATGTAGCGATTAGAGAGCAAAGCCTCATTGGATAATAGCGATATTTTGTAATCATCCTAAACAACCAAAGAGGCAGCAGATACAATACAGCTTAAATCAAACCATGAGATTCTTGTCACTAATAATGTTTAAAAATTTTACACGCTTTAATATTTTGGATTCTATTGAGGTACTTTGAAATTACCAAAATAGAAACTGTTTAGGTTTCAACGAAACCAAAATGGATAAGACACCACGAATGCTGACGAAGTGTGTAGCGGCACAGAAAGTACGTATACCATTCTGCTGGTGTCTAATTATAGTCCACAAACTCTGCTTTGGTATAGCCAAATAGATACAATAAGGCAATTTACGATTTCAAACTTGTTTATGGTCCTTCTAATCGGATGTCGGCTTACAACATTACTGTAACCACATCTATAACAGCGTTTACGACGCTGGGTTCAATCTTTCTTTTACTTGCCCCAAACGCCTGGCGCTGCTAATTGATTCCCTCAAAAACTCACCCAGTGAAAGGCAGGCGCCCGCCAAAATGGATAAGACAGCACGAATGCTGACGAAGTGTGTAGCGGCACGGAAAATACGTATACCATTTTGCTGGTGTCTAATTATAGTCCACAAACTCTGCTTTTGTACTACCAAACAGATACAACAAGGCAATTTACGATTGCAAACTTGTTTAGAAACCAAATATTTTTTTTTTTAACTTATATTCTTCCCTAGTTTCACTCATATCATTCCTAAACCTAAAGCTCTTCTTTGCTCATTTCCACACATGCAGCAATACATTTTGATTAATTATGTTGCAATTATCGAAACGTACTTGCCTCCAGTTAAAGAATCAATAAGTAATAACAAAAAAAAAACTCAATTTGAAATGTTTTGGCTTGAAATCTAAACAAGCAACTAAATAGACAACCCACAAATAAATTGTATTTGTCAATTACACACATTCAAGTGAGTGTGTGTGTGTGTAAGTAAATAAGTATGTGGGTATAGTAAGATAATCCTACATATTGCAACATCAAACTGCTAAATTTACAACATGAAATCTACTTTGAATTAAGCTCAAAGAAATAAAACCAAAAACGAAACAACATTTATAAGACTTCTTCTTTATATTGTAAAAATACCAGAAGAAAAAAAAACAGGAAATTCATTGCCAACAAGGTGTGTCATACATCTCTTCATACTTTGCCACTTTAGACACACACACACAAACACTTAAATATTTCTAAAAGTAAATATATAAAAACATGAACAACAAAAGCCCTATGGTTGCATCATTGACTTCCGTTTTTAAGAAGTTTTGTTAAAGTACTCACATCAATTTTCAATATGCCACATTCTATTTACTTATCCCAATGAGTTATAGATAAAATAAAATTATTTTTCCTTTCTTTTTTGTTTTTATTGTTTTCAAATGATAAATGTTTTGAAATTGGCAAACAGACAATTATTATTGAATCAGGATATTGTTCGTTTAGAATTGTTTCCAATTATTGCTATAAAACTAATAATGAATTTTAACAGGTTTGCAATGAAAAAATTATTTAAATTTTGTATTAATAATCAGGTGAATGGTAGAGAGGGATTATTATCGGTAGTTAAATTTTAGAATGTGTTAATATTTACTACATTATTTTTATACTTTTCTTATTTCTTGCTTTTAATGGAAAATATTTAAAAAAAACAAACTTTTGTACCGAGAAATATTTATAAATCACAACTTTAAAGTTTTTCTATGACATTTTTTAATAATTTTTATTAACCAAATAATCATAAAACTCCTAAATAATCTTCTTTACAACTTTAACACTTAAAGTAGTAGATTGCCTTTTTATTTTATTTTACTTTTCCACAATGAGTAGCATGAGGTAGTGCCATTTTTCAAACATTTATTAAGGTCATTAAATATTAATTTCAATCTTAACCTAAGACATTCTCTAAAAATATATAACTAACAATTTATTCTTGTCATACAAGGTTAAAATCAATCGATAGGTAAATAAAAAATGTCTTAAGAAAAAAGAAATTCTTAATTTAAAGGTTTCACAAGTGAGAAGCACATTCGGGATTCATATTAAATTTTTGAAATAGTTTATTTTAATAAAATTTGCAATAAGTATTTAATTACCCTTCTATTCTGCTGGAGACACCAGCAGAATATAAAACTCTACTTTAGTGTGTGTCACATTTCTTCAATATTCAGGATGTCTTCTTTACTTGGATGTCGTTGAAACCCTACCTTGGCGTTCGTCTTGCACTAGTGCAATTTTAAGTAGTCCAATGTGAAGGACTAAGCACTTGAGGTAGGTTAGAGAACCAAATGTCAACGGTAACGCTGACTTTATAGATTTAATGACTCTGCAACATCAACGAGAATCCAGTTCGAAGGACCACAAAATACTTATCTTGTTGTCTCTGTTTGATGATACCAAGGCAAAGTCTGTGAACAATAATTTATTTATTTTTTATTAAGAAAAAATTTGTGGTCTAAAATTGAACACCAGTAGGATGTATAAAGTATTTTCTGTGCCGCACCTGTCTATTTTTTCCTGGGTTTTCGTGAAAACCTAAAAAGCAGCCATACATTGTGAAATATTTTACTTTTTTTAATAATTATCTCTAAAATCACTCACTACATTCCTGACTAAGCATTTATCACTTTAGAGAGATTTATCCTTTTCCAATAAGTTTTATCCGCCCATCTGCTAGGATTTTTGAGAAAAGGAACGAAGTTTCTTTTCATATAACAAAAATTACTTTTTCGAAAAATCTTAATATTTTCTAAAAAAAAACAAACTGTTAAGGATTCTGACTATTGGATATTTATCCAGATGCATCTAGAAATGACTTCCAATAAGTTTTATCCGCCCATATTCTAGGATTTTTGAGAAAAGGATCTAAGTCCTTTTTCATATGTCAAGATTTTGTTTTTCAAAAAAATCTCTAAATAAAACAAAGAGTTCGGGATTTTTACTATTTTGTTATCATATAGACGTATCTGATGATGATCTCCAATATTTAAAAAAAATTAAAGAACATGAACTAGTTTCTCCAAATAAATGAAAATTAAAGAGAATTATTGACTTTCATCACCGAACTGATCAGCAATTCAAGGTATCAGTTATATCGATTCAATTACATTTAATCCATCTCCCAACTCATTTATAGCTTGTGAGTGGAGCATGTTGTGTGGTTGCTTTGTTTCACAAAGAACAGCGAGAGGAATTGTCCAAGATTTCTCAGTACTACAGAAGTTCAGTTCAAATAACTCTTAGACACTTAGTATACCTAAATGAGTTGTACTACAAGAAAATTTTGCAACAATCAGTATGTCCACTTCAAACATGTAAGTCAGCAATCACTCATTAGCTGTGAAGAGTCTAAAGCCGCTCAGGATTTAAGCACTAGGCAACTTCACTGGAGGAGAAGGTATATCAAGTTGCAGAATCAATTGGAGCAATGGTCAGCTAGTCCAGTATATTATACTCAAGTTGCTCCGGGAAATGATTGCATCAGCAAATAAGTTATGAAAAGTCTGAACACGTTCAAGTTTTCGATAATTTGGCGCAAGTTTAATGGTAGTATCAATGCCTAAGTTATGAAGAGTTTGGAGTCGTTCAAGTATTAAATGGATGATAAAATCTTTCCAGAAAAAAATCCTATCATATCGAATCGTTGATCGAAATAATAATAAACTGGACCGTTTTAATGATGCAACCAGTCTTAGGCTCTCGTAAGATGGTTGCAAGTTTACAAAATATGTATACGATGAACGCATAATGAATCATGGATATGACCATTCAATTCATTACTAACTTTAGTAATGCACTTACTTGGGAACTTATTAGGGAACAGGTCCAAACACTTGATTTTCTTGTAGACCCCTATTCCATTACTATGTCTGCAGATTTATATTCTACGACATTTCATTTGCCGTTGACTAGCGTTCTATATGATCTTTAACAATCGCTTAGGGAATGTTGTTATTGTATTGTATTCTTCGGACACATACCTCTATCTGCTTGAGAGCGATTTTGCATTTACTTTCTGGAAGGAAGGTTAAGAATTCTTAAATTTAAGGTATTCGTAAAACATAGTTTAGTATTTTACACGTTCTTCCTTATTACATTCGTGTGCTGAGATATTAAACTTTGAAGTATCGTAGTTTTATTTTTTTTATAAACGATATTGACTTCAATATTTTTGTATATAATTAAGAATTATGTAATATAATAACAATTTATTTGAAAAAAAAATGAGTTCACACTTTTTCCGATTTTTGGAACTAAAGTAAAATTTAAAAAAAAAAATGGTTTTTGGAGAAACTATAATTTTATTCGGTTTTTTAAAACAGCATTTTATTTAACTTTTTATGTAATTTTACTCATAAAAAGAGTCCAAAAAAAGGGGGAAAAAATAAAAATTACATGACTAAAAATATGTTTCATGTAACTTGCTAAATGAAAAGGAGTCCAATAAAAAAAAACTGCCAAAACTCCGATCAATTAAAGGCTAATATTCATAGGCAATTTGTCATAAGATCGATCCATTGTTTCCCTTAGCCCCCACACAAATGTCCCCTCGGAATATATTTTAAATACTTAAAAATACCTTAAAAATATTTTAAGAAGTTCTGTACAAATATCAATCTTTGTACCAAATTTTATGAAAATTGGTCAAAAATTGACGATAACTCCCATATAAACCCCCCCCCCCCTTCCGTAAATTACTTTAATATGCATAAATCCCATACGAATGTTATTATCAAGTTAATATTCCACACAAATAAGTTTTATGTAAGTAGAAACAACATTGCCATTTTTTATGAAAATCAGTCCATAATTTACCATAGCTGTCATATAAATCACTTCCGGGATTCGCCCTAATTTGCATAAAATCATCTAAATGTTAGTATCAGCGAGTGTATTATTCGGTATTTGAATATTTTATTTTACATTTAGTAAAATTGGCCACAGGTGTAATATAAGTCCCCTTCCCAAATTTTTATATTCGTACACAATGGTGTAGGGTATCATATAGTCGGTCTTGATCGACTATACCTTTCTTTCTCGTTTTTTTTTTTTTTTTTTTTTTTTGCTAAAGGTCAACGTTAAAACTCAGCTAATATTTAAGAATAATTTCTTAAATATTAACTTATTTTATATTTTTTTCAAATGAAATAAAATCAAGAAGGCTCAAAAAAAATTTTTCAGTTTTCATTTACATTTTTCATTTTAAAGAAAATTTTTGAAATTTTCTGAGTTTGAGCTAAATATTGGGATCAAAAATATAATTATTTAGAGTTTTTATGAAGATAATGTATGTGCTCCAGAATAGCTGCAAAATTATGCAAATTTTCAAACATTACTTTTAGCATATTTTCTTGGAAAATTGTCATTTTAAGACATTTATTGTTAATATTTTCATTTATTATTTGTAATGAATTATAATAATACAAAGCAAAAATTTTCGCAAATTACTGCAAAATTCCTAAAATTATCATTATATATAATTTAATAAAATCTATGAAAAAATTTTATATTTTATGAAAAAAGTTAGAGAAAATGTTCGATTCATAATATTTACGAAAAAAAATATATTTATGATTTTTTTCTGTGTGTACCAGCTTTAGGAATAAAATTAAAAAAACATAATTAAATCAAATTAAAGAGAAACAACATTTCAAATTAAAAAAAAAAAAAAGAAAATATTTCTCAAAAGTTATAACGTGAAATAAAAAAACTTTTATTTTGAAATAACACACACCAAAATTTATTATTTTTTCAGAGTAAAACTTATATGCACATATAAATTTAGACTTTTGTTTTAAATTGTTTAAAAAAAATAAAATTTTTTTGTTAGAAATTAACCGGTGGTTAACCGGTTTTTTCAACATTCCAAAACCCATCAACCGGTTTTTTCTAAAATGACATTTTTCGGTTAAACCAAAAACCGGTTTTCTAAAAAAAAAGTCAAAATTTCGATACAAAATAGGCCGTATTTGGTGATTTGTATAGTTTTTAGTTTGAAAATCATTTCCGTGAAGATACCCTTCGCAAAAGTATAAAATTACTATACGTTCTGAAAAAAATTTTATTTTAGAGATAAATAAGTGCAGACATTTTTTAGGGCAAAAGAAAAAAAAACACAAAAAATCATAATTTTTGCATTTTTCTAATTCAAAATCGTTTATTTTGGAACTTGAAAAAGATATCAACTTCAAATTTCTTTAAAACTCAAAATTATACACTCCTCTGCTACGGCTATGTGAAATTTAAGGGCGTGAAGATAAATAAGTCAGTTATTCATAATTATGTTAATTTCCCTTTCACCCCCCCCTCCCTCCCCCTCTGCTAATCCATTGACTTGAAAATTCCATATTTTTCCATATGACCATAGTGAAAAAACACATTTTTAAAAATTATATATCTCTGATCACAGATGGAATCTGGACATAGAACATCCATTTCTGGAATCTACTAGTCCTAGGCTACTTCCACTCTTCCGCTTACCCGATTCATGTCTGCTCCTTATGTCCACTGGAGTCCACTGGAGATGTCACAGCGTGTGGAGCGTATTTAACATTTGTGTGGGACGTATTTAACTGACGTATTTATCTTCACACCATTGTGAAATTTTATGTAAATCCACTCAGCCGATTATAAATTACAGATTTATTTTCAAAAATGTTTGATTCTGTCCCAGTGTGCAATCTGCCGATACGAGCTTGGGCTACAACGAACTCAAGAATGATTCAGGAGTTCTTGTGTTTGGCAAAGTTACGATGTGCGAATGATACAAGTTCAAGATTGTTCTTGTACTTGGCTGCTTTAAAATATGATATATTCGCCGTGAACTAGTATTAATACGAGTGAAGGAAAAATTCGGGAGATTTTGCACATATACTAAAATGCGTTGTACTTTTTACGAACTCGGATAGGAAAAATGCAAGGGCTTTTGTAGTCGGACACGCTAAGTTGTAATGTACTAGCTAGGAACTAGGATTACAAAAAAAAAATTCGACGTTCTTGCAATCGGTTAATAATATACGAACTACAGTATTACACTACTACACGTGCCGGGAACAGGTATCATTAAGGATAAGGTTGTTGTTTAAGTGGCCGACTTAAAATTACGGTACGAAAACACTTTTCCTTTCAAGTAAATATTTTTATAAACTGAATGGAAATTATACGTATTTTAGTTACCCAAGTTACACTACAATCTAGGTTACTAAAGGAAATTAATGTTTTAGTTATTTACAAATAAATAAATTAAGGTCAATTAAATAATCGACCCCAGGGATTTCATTTATTTTTCCTTTATTTTTAAGTTGAGCTGTTCAAATAATTTTATATAAATCCCTAAAATGTGTAATCGGAATGACCTTTAAATAAATCTATTTATTTATTACTAATTTAAGCAAATTAAAAATTTTACATATATTTACATTGTTATGATATTATTGATATTAGAGTATCCAAAAAACGATTTTTTAGAAAACCGGTTTTCGGTTTAACCGAAAAATTTCATTTTAGAAAAAAACAGTTGAGCGGTTTCAATTAATTATTTTAATTAAATCTATTACATTTATTATTGAATTTTTTATTTATAATAACTAGGATATTAATTGATTGAATTAAAAAGTTTACTTTTATTAAAATTTAACTTTATTTAAAACTCTCTCTTCTAACAAAAATTTATATATATCACATTACAATTATGTATTACAAAAATTACATATATTATTTCACATTAAATCTGTAAATAAAGTGCAGGTAGCGTATGTTATGTATTATGTTCTAATTGAAATTAAAATTAATGTAATAAGTTGGAATATTGCTTCAATGCACATTAGAGAAAAAATACAGGAAGACTCCTAAAGCATTGCCTTTTGATTACTTAAACATGGGAAAATATAAATAAAATACTTTAAAATTCATCTTCTGTTTCCCACCAGAAAATGAAAATAAATTTTCTAGTACATTTGGATAAAAGATTTAGTATTTTTTTATAAATAGAATATTTCAATTTATTTTCCCCAAATTAACAATATATGGATGGTTTGTCGGTTTACGTGGTAGCCCGTAACCTTACGGGCAATTAATTAGATTCGTTAGAATCCATTTTGATAGAACCACACTACTCACCAGCTGAATGAGTTGGACTGAGTCCGTAGTGAGATAGAAGTGTAGGGAAGAAAAATGAGAACATAAATTAATTAGATCCAGCCTGTAGCATTGAGATATTTAATAATGTCACTGAGTCTAGTGTCAGATATCTCATAGAGGTTGTCTAATTGGTGCCTTTCCAGAAATTTATGTCTGATTGCGTTCAAGGCTGGGCATTCACACAGAAGATGATATACTGTCTCTGCTTGCATGTTTTCCGATCATCCAGTGAACTGTAAACAATGCTATGCTATGCTCGAGATTTCTTTGCCTTTGTAGGCAATGAGTTGTATTGAGCGTTTTTCGTTGTAGGTTCCTTCGCGACTCTACATTTGTCCAGATTTCGCCTTCTCTAGATAGTGTTTTTGGATTTTGCTTTTGACTGATCCTAACGGGATTGCGACAGAAACCGATAAGGAGACATTCATAGCAGAGCCTGCCCGGGCTAATTCGTCTGCCTGTTCATTACCATAGTAATTTATACTATAGTAATGTCATATAGTCGGCTTAGTCCTAGCAGTTCCTCTTTACACTGTCTGACTAGAATAGAAGTAGTTTTGGGTGATTTGAGCGATAGAATTTCGCTTGGCTGGCAATTTATGGAAAAAACATTACTTACTTAAATGAAATAACCATTGGTCTTCCGAGTTGATTCATATTTGGCATACACACACTTTATACTATGAAATAACGTTCTGTTTTAATTTTTTCACTTGGGTCCTATATGGTTGTGAAACCCTTAGGAATCATGTGTTGCTAGCTCACATGTCCATAATAGCGTTCGAAACAAACCAATTCGACGCATGTATAAAAGAATTGATCCATCTGATGTCAACATCATAGAGATCTGATAATACAAACGACATGTATTATCAAACAACTTCTACAAAAGTCGTTAAAAGGGAGCCCTAATCTCCTAGCATGCGCACCAGCACTCCAGTGCCCTGTGACAACGGCTACCAGAATTCTTAGCCGATGCCTCGATAGTCCCATGATGAAATTAGATCGAGATTCATCACAATGGGACCATATTTGCCTCGAGTTTGAACAAGTGGCTTCATTTGTCCATCTATCCCGTGCAATCCCCGATAAGTTCCGCAGAATTATTAATCTGCAGGCCGAAAGTGGTACTCCAACCAGTTGGTCCGTATCTTCACCTCAAAGAAGGGATTCATCTCTGGCTAGTGCATTCGAAATCAAATTATCCGGGGTGCTTGAATAACCCCTAACTCAGACCAGCTCTAGATTTGAATGTCTCGCCATATTATGTCCGGCATTCATGTACAAATCTGGATATCGAAAAGACACCCGAGAGCGACTTAATCGCGGCTTGACTGTCTGTACAGATTTGGATATCCGCTCCGAATACCCTATAATACATTAACCAGTTCACCGCTCTCTTTATGGCCGAGATCTCTGCTTGAAGAATGCTGCAGTGATCTGAAAATTTAAAAGAAATGTTTTTCTATAAACGGGAATATAGACATCCCCCCAACCCCTTCAGCAGATTTTGACGTCAGTATAAACCTCAACTGAACCAACTCTTAATTCTGGAGTAGTTTAGATTAATACTGAGAAGTCTCTGCCAAGAAAGGGTATGAGGATGCAATAATCGATATTGCTAGGAATGCTACTAAGGAATCCCTGAAGGGTTGCTTGTCCGAATCCACTATCATTCCATGCACCTATAGCCCTGAGCCTTGTCGCCCTCATAATGGCGTTCTGTTTGGCCATAGAATCCACTGGTAACTAGTTCATTAGAATAAATAAGGCTTTCGATGGAGTTGCACGAAACGCTCCTGTTTCTGCTGAACTACGCAGAATCCTATCAAAGATACCGATATTGGCGGATTTCTCCATAGCCTTCCACCATACTATCGCTCCGTACATAAGAATGGGCTTAATCACCGTATCGAAGAGCCATTTCGTATTCTTGCGATTTATTCTCTAGGATTTACCGATGGCCTTCCTACACATATATAGGGCATTTCGTCCTTTATTGCCTTTACAAGATCATTTTTGTTGGAAATTGTATATTTTTTTAAGCTGATTTTCCAAATGTTCGATTACGTTAATATCTGGGGGACTGTGGTGATGTCTCGAGTACATGCGGGCAATTATATAATAGCCATATACGAACAGCGTGTGCTTTATGTTTAGGATCATAGAATTGGAATATGTCTTTTATACCCAACTTTTCTACACTTGGCACCAAATTTTGTTTTAAAATAGATAAATATTTATTTTGGTCCATAATACCATCTATTATACCTAACTCTCCAACTACAGAGGACGACATGCAATCCCAAACTAAAACAGAACCACATCCATGCTTTACGATGGCTTTCAAGTTTTTTTCTTTGAGTTCTTCGTTTAGTTTTCCCCAAACGTAGGACTGTCCGTCTGATCTAAACAAATTAAATTTACTTTCGCCTGTATGTAATACATTATTCCAGAAAGAAATATTCATATTTTTGTACATTTTTGCAAAATTTATGCGTTTAGTTCTATTAACTTTATTAATATAAGGTTTCTTACGGGCAACTCTACCATTATAATCATTTTTCTGGGTTGCAATCTTTATTTATGCGTTGAGAAATTTCCTTAGCTAATTTTCGAGCGCTAACTTTAGGTTTGTTTTTTTTTTTTTTAATCCATCGTTCGTCAAAGCTGGTAAATAGTTTTGGTCTTCCTGATTTTGGCTTATTTTTCACGGATTTTCTTTCTCCATACCTTTTAATTATGTCATGAATAGTTGATTTTGGTTTTTCAATTAAACCACTAATTTCTCGAATAGTTTTTCCTTCCTCAAAGTTTTTTATAATAACTTTTCAGATTTCTTCAATTGTGCATGACTTTGGTTTTGACATTCTCAAAAACTTTTGCTACAACGAGTAAAGTTTTTTAATTAATACAGCTTTAAGAGATGTCAGTAAATAAAAAGTGCATAATAAAACGGGGTTTCCCCAAGTATGTTTAGGAATAAACTCAAGCGTTGCCGTATCTCCGACTTCTTTTCTGATGCCTTATTTTACACTGAGAATATTTTTTACTAATATATATACATTGAAACATAAAATCAATATTCTTGTCAAAGTGAGATACCTTCACTTAATTGTGAATAAAAGCGAAACGAGTCCATCGATTTTCATGATCTATGTCTCATTTTGTTTAAAGGTTATGTGACTTTACGTGAAAGTAATAGGACTTGACACTTTTTTTACCGTTTTGGATTTTTTATGAATTAAAAATAAAAAAATTAAATTTTTTGGGCAAAAAATATTTTTTTTTTATTTTTCATACATTTATTTATAACTGCGAAACTGTTGCTTATGTAGCGAAACGTTGTATGAACAGATTAAAGGAATTGTAATTCCTAATTTTTTTTAAATTTGTTTCAGCAAAATCGGGCTGGTGGTTCTCGAGTTATGTCAAAAAAAAAGACTACCAAAGGTCACAATTTCCCCCATATGATAGTTACTAACTTCAAATCGATATATCTCGATTCCTAAACGTGACCCAGCGAAACGCCGTGACACGTATAACTTCTTTTTTTACCGATATAAATTTCCCCGGTAGTTTGAACCCTTCCCGATCACTGACCCCTACCAAATAAACCCAGCAAAAACTTTTTGGTTTTCGGTAATAGCAACTACTTATTAAAGTAGTTTCTTGGTGATGAGGCGTCATTATTATTTGCCTACTCTGTATTACATTAATAAGTACTCAATAGTATAATAGCACAGTAATACTGCAATCACGTGGATGAGTTGGCTAGAGCGCCGGATTAACAACCAGAAGGTTGTTGGTTCAACCCCATTCTGAAGCTGTTAGTTTTTTATAACAAAATGTCTAAAAAGATATTTTAAACTATATAGAGTTTTTGTCACTTAGGCTGCTATGTGCGAGATGGTGTACTGAATAAGACGTTATTCAGTAAAAACGAATGGTTAGTTTGTGTCCAAGTTCGAGTCTCACTGGTTTATTTTTGTTTCCAATTATACCTCCTAGCTTACCAGGAAATCATTTTGGTTTTTAGAAGACAATAGCAAAACAGGAAATAATAAAAAAGCATCATTATATTAATTTTAGTATGAAAAATATTAAGATTAATATTATCCTAATGTTTGTCCGACTGCAATATTGAGACACTGTAAATGGAATTTATAAAAAGTTACACGAAACTTCTATTTTTAGTCATGTAATTTTTATTATATCTTTCCTTTTTTGGATTATTTTTCTAAATAAACTTACATAAAAAGTTAAATAAAATGCTGTTTAAAAAAATCGGTTGACCGCCTTTAATAAACCGGTTTCGAATAAAACCGAAAACTAGAAAAAAAAAACCGAAACCAACAGCATTAAAAAACCGGTTAACCGGTTTTCGCTTTTGGATACTCTAATTGATACATTTTTATGACAAATTATATCAATATACTCGTATATTTGCATACACATTAATTCATGAACTTGCTGCATATTAATTCCTTGGACACTTGGAACAATTACAATATAAATTCAACAAATGATTTGCATCTTACAATTACGACTGTCATCTTGATAATTTATACAATTAAATGCATTAATGGTTTTTTTTTTTGTATTTTAAAATGGGGAAAATATATAACATTTGACCTGTTGTTTAATAAAACCAATTAATATTAAAAAAAAAGAAAAGATCTTAGCTATAAATTAATTGTAACCATAAATTGTTATAAAAATTGTATGAGCTGATTTAAAAGGATAAAACAATGTAAAATTTTACGCCAAAGAACAAAATGTTGATGCTACATTTTCTTTCATAACATATTAAGTTTTTTGAGTCTGTTAAATGTTTGTTAACATTTATTCTTCACTGTTATTTCTTTTATCAAGTAATAGCTTTCAAAAATCTTAAGAAATATTACCATAAACTTCTTTAGAGTTAAATAAATAATATTTCTAAGAAATAGTTGTTTAATTTTTTTTTTTTTTCTTTTTAACACAAAAACTTGTTTCAGTTTAATAAAATAAAATTTGTAGAGGAAAACAACCAACAAACCTGATTATAATTTTAATTATAATTTATCATTTAACGCTTTAATTTTGTTTTTGTTTTTATTTTGAAATTAGTAGATTTAAGCGTTTTTACCATAATTTAACGATTCACTCACTCACAAAACCATAAACAATTTTTCTCTTAATAAGGTCAAAACCACAAAATTGTTTTTTTTTTTTTTTTTTTTGTTATTTGATTTTATTTGGAAGAAAAAAAAAGTAAATGTTAAAGGTTAGAAACACACAAGTTAGGGGACAATATTAAGGGTATTCACAGTTTAAAATACAATAAATAAATCTCAGATTTTGAAAACAAAAATTTCAAATAATAAATTTTGATTCGATTCATCTAGGAGAAAATCAAAGAAACATTTTTTAATAATATCTTTTAATATTTCTCTTTACTTTTTAACACCAACCTGTGAATGGCCTTATTGCAAAAATATTTTGCTGCCCTTTTATACACAAACTCACGCACTTTTTGAATATTTCACAATTAAGAAGGGCAATATAATTTGTAATTACAAATAATAGGTGTATAATAATTATTAAAATCATTATCACTAAATTCAAAACATAATAAAAAAAGTCAATTACCTATAAATTTATATTAAAAGTAATGAAAGAAAATAAATGACAACAAAATAAGTGGAAGTGTTATATTCGGCTGGGTCGAGTCTTTTATACCCTTTACAAAATATATATATATTTCATAAATATATAAACATATTGGAATTATCTGTTATCAAAATTTTTGCTTTAATCTGGAAACATACTTAATATTTAAAAACTTTTGTTAACCATGACATCGGAAATTTGTAACATAAAGAGTCCCCGAAAACTTCTTGGGCATATGACTTAGGAAGATCGCTCAGACCATCTATGTTGAAGAGCTGAATAAAGAAGAGATATGCGAAATTGTAAATTCCTTTTCAGTTTTCTACCAGCAATTTTTTTTTTTTTTTTTTTTTTTTGAAAAAGATACTTTAGAATTAAATATTTTAAACTTGAATTAGCTATTTTAAAATTTTCAAAACTTTTAACTTTGGGGCTTTAAGGCACAATTCCACCAAACATGATATGCCACCATCTTATTATCTACATTTAAAAATCTAACACACAACATCTCACATACTTAGTCTAGAACGCTTCCTCTAGAATATTCCATCTCACTACTTTCCAATAGAAAAAAATTTATATATTATTGTATGTGAAATAGAAAATATTATTAAATTTCACCAAATAAATTGGAACATTTTTTGAGGCTGTTCTAGAAAATCGTTTATACCCAGCAAAAACTTTGCTTTCCTGGTAAGCTATCAGGTAAATTGTCCACAAATTCATGTAGTTATTTTTTGACTCTAGGGGTACTCAAAAATATGTACCTAAACGAAAACAAAAATACAAAAAAAAAAAACAAAAAATTTTTGCCGTCAGTGAGACTCGAACTTGGATACACACTAACCATTCGTTTTTACTGACTAACGTCTTACTCAGTACACCATCTCGCACATAGAATCCTAAGCGACAAAAACTCTATTTAGTTTAAAATATCTTTTTAGACATTTTGTTATAAAAAACTAACAGCTTCAGAATGGGGTTGAACCAACAACCTTCTGGTTGTTAATCCGGCGCTTTAGCCAACTCAGCCACGTGATTGCAGTATTACTGCGCTATTATACTATTGAGTACTTATTAATGTAATACAGAGTAGGCAAATAATAATGACGCCTCATTACCAAGAAACTACTTTAATAAGTAGTTGTTATTACCGAAAACCAAAAAGTTTTTGCTGGGTAACTCCGCTATTCCTGGACGGATCTCGCTGAATTTTAATATCAAGATTTTCGAGACTATGGACTATTTCAACATACAGACGGACAAAAATCCAAACCGACAGATGGGCAGACATATATTTTCAAGTTATTTTTAATCCTAACTATCACGAATATTTTTCAATTTGAGTCCCTGTATATATATATTTAAAGACTTTCGTATAAAATGACAAACTTATATACACCCTTCGTTTTATGTGAAGAGTATAATAAATTACAGTAAAACTGGAACAGGATTCGTGTTGGGGTCTTTTTTATTTTCTGCTCCATAGTTCAATTATTTTTATTGTTTTGTTTTCGTTACTTTTTTTTGCATTGTATAGCAAGCAAATTAAGCTTTTTTTTAATCAAAACATACGGTAGTTAAGAAGGTTTTTTTTTATTTGCTTTTATACCAGGCATTGACACGAAAGTGTGAATTAACCAATAGAATAAAAACTGGGTCGCGGGGCAAGGAAAGCTTAGTCAGGCAATCAGGAACAAATACATTAACAAACAAAACAACAAAAACACACTTTACTCAACACAACTGTCAGTAGTGATGGCAAACATCAGTACTAAAGTGGTAGCAACATTAGTAGAGAAGGAAAAATCGATTTTAGGTTTTTTTTTGTGAATGGAAGCTTTTCCCAAAAAAAAGTTTTCAACACAATAAAAAACACACACACGAATCCCTAATATATTTTCGTAACAGGGATGGAAATTTGAAAGAAATAATTTGGCAGGAACCTAATATTTTGGTATGTTTCGGTTTAAAGAAAAGAAAATTCAAGAGATTCACTCGAGATTATGTTGTATGAAAACTTCTAAAAAATTTCTTATTTAGAGCTTATTATGTAAAAAATGTTTTTAAATATTCTGTTAAAGAATTTCGATTCAGGAAAGGACTTTTTGAGACACATTTTTTGGGTAACATATGCTGACCAGAGATTTTTAATCGCTGGTAGGAAACCGAATATACATTTTTAAATATTTTTTTTTTTTTTATATTTTTTTTAATATTTTTTTTTAATATTATTTTTTTCTCCTTCTACAATTTTGTTTTTTTTTTTCACAACGGATCACTCTAACGTCTAAAATTTCCGTTCCAAACAAAAGCTCTCTTCCAGTACTTGTAAAATTTGAAAGTTTTAATCAGAATTTACAGGAAAGTGTTCCCATACTAAAAAAAAATTTCATTTATTTTCTTGTTTTTCAGACAATTTTGAGAAATTCTAACTAAAACCTGTAAATTCGACAAATATTGTGGCAGAGATAATATTTTTCTATAACGAAGTTCATCTGTTTGTCAGTCCGGCTGTAATTATTTTGAAATGGTGTTTCTGAAAGCTGCTAATAACTTAAGATTATCAGCAGTACATAAAAATAATGGAAATGCCTTCGATTATTATGGTATTGAAAATCAGACAAGTAAAATACTAAATATCGAATTTATGATAGAAAACCTGTCACACTCACATAACTAACCTAACTGACTATTTTACAATTTAGTAAGAAATTCTCTCTAAATTTCTTGCAGTAAATATTGTATTCTTTAACATTCCCATACCCGTGCACTAGACTGTGAAACCGATTAATAAAATTCTTCTTTCTTTAAGATAATAAAAAATGGTTGGAAAATTGACAATTCGTATTGTTTCATAATTTCTTTGAAACTTCTAATCTTTGCGATAAAAAAAAACTTGCTCATTTTAACTTAATTAATTAATTATATATTAACACAGAAAAAAATGTTTTCTAAGTGTTTGATTAAAATATGAATAAGAAATATAAAATTATTTCATTTACATAATTTTATAATTCATTAAATTGCTCAAAAACAAAATTTTCTCATCACTTACAGAAAAAATATTTTCGAAAAAATGTCAATTAAATTATTAATCAAAATTTTAAAATGATTTTAAATATTTTTATAATTAAATAAATTACTCAAAATCAAAGTATTCTAACAAATTAAATTCAAATTTTATATAGACAAATATTAAATCCAATTTCAATTATGAATAAAACATATTCAATTATTTTATTAATTGAAAATAAACCTATAAAAAATTGTATATTTAATCTTCACTTATTTTTACTTATATTTGATTAGTTTATTATTCGATACAATAAGAAAATAATTGAAAGCCGATAAATTATTTTATTTTTAGCAAAAGGTATTAGAAAAATTGAATTCTGATCAATTGAATAATTGATACAATTAAGAAATTAATTGAAATAGTTTTTATTTTTGATAAATCGTTTAATAGACCATATTTTTTCTGGGCAAAAAAAAATATTAAAAAAAATTTAAATTAAATTTTGAATCATATATTTAAAATGCTTCCATTTATTTGCATAATTTAATAAATTGCTAAAAATTGTTATTACTTATAATTGAAATCAGATTAATTGTTTTATTTCTTGTAAAAAGGATTAAAAAATTTAAATTTTGGGCATTCTCTTTCGAATAGTTAATCCAATTAAAAAAGTAATTAAGACATTTTTTATTTTTGATAAAACGATTTATTGATCATATTTTTTTATTTTTATTATGTAAACATTTAAATTTCTTCTAAATTATAATTTAATAAACGTTGGCATAAATCAAGATCACCAGCACAGTTGATTTTTAAACAATTTTGATAATAATTCCTATAGTACATTTACGAATAAAAATTATATATTTTTTTATCGACACACCAGTATTTAAAAAAAATTTTTGTTTGAAAGTTTATTCAGCTTATCCGGCATTCGACATACCCAGAGGCGGAAAAAAATATTTTAATTTCAACTGAACTGGTGATCTTGATTTGTTTCTAAACAAATATATGAATTTATAATTTGCTTATTTAAAAACAAATTTTTGTACGACACAATAAAAAATATTTTTTGCTCTGAATAAGCTTTCAATGATTACTTTCCGCCTACTAATATTTTTTTTTTTCACCAAAATCCTTTTAAAACAATTATTTTATTTATTTTATCGTTTAGTACTTATTTCTTTTATGCTTAAAATGTTTTATTGTACCAACTTTTACATCCCTGACTGGTCGTACTAACTATGTGCAAAAAAGGAAGTCATCAAAATAGAGAATAGGAGAAAGCTGGGAGATTAAAGAAGAGAGCACATCCCTACAAACACTCATATGTCCATCAAAAAAAATAGATAGAAAAATTGTGCGCGCCCTTTAAATAGAGAAATATTGCCGAATTTCTTAACAAATTTACAATGAAAAAAGGCCGTTATTGTAATAAAAAAAAAACAAACTATGACGGCAACCAATGGATGATTTATTTTAATGAATGAATGAATGGATAAAAAACAAAAAGAATTGTTTTTTCTTTACCCACCTTTATTTAGTATAATGATTTTTTCCTAGTCAAGGAAGCAACTATGGAGTAGTCCAATTCAATTTGTAAATTGCTGCTGCTAAGGATATTGTTGCTTGTAATAATAATCCTTTATTTTCTTTAACTGTTTATTTTGTTATTTGTTTAGCAAAATAATTTAACATTATCTTAGCACAAAATTTTCTTTACACTTTTTTTTACTTTTTCCTTTAGGAGTTAAACGAAATAAAAACTTTTTTTTTCTACAACTTCGATTTCTCTATAAGATGATTACACAATAAACAAATGGGAAAACTTAGCTAAGTATGTAAGTTTAACACCAGAAAACTTTAATTTATAACTATAATAACAAACACATACATAAGCTTATTTCTTATATTTATGATTTCCATTATTACTTCAATTTTATTGCTGCTTTTATTTTTTTTACCTGGTTTGATTGATTTTTTTATTTCTTACTTCTTTTTTTTTCATTTTTTTACTTAACTATTTTATTTAATTTACTCATTTTTTATATATTTTGTTTAAAGAAAAAAACAAAAAAAACATAAATATATTTTATTTTTATATTTTTACAAGGACCACCAGCGTTTTTATTTTGCTATGACTTCACCTAAACCGTATAAAACAACAACTGTGAATAAAAAAGTTTTACTATTTTAAAACGGTCGTTTGGTCGGTGAGTAATTGAGTTTTGTTCGTTTCTTTTTGTATTTTGTTGTTTTTATTATACTTTGACGAAAATAACGTTGTTATTTGAGAGTGCGCGTTGCCAACTTAACTTCTGCTTTTAACTAAATAATACTGTTGTTTTTGTTTTTATTGGCATTAACAGCAGTAAAAGTACAAATGAAGTTGGTGACTGGTTGTTTTTTAGCTCTCTCTTTTTTAAGAAACCAACAAAAGCAAGAAAAACGATTGCTAAATTAGAAATAAAAAATATTTTGCTTTTTCAGTATAACTTTTCACAAATCATAAACAGTGGGAAACAAAATGAGCAATAGTAGAATAAAAACATTGGAATGCAATTTATTGCAACAATTTTTCTATAGATCAAAAATGGATATGTAATGAATTTAAGGCATCCGATATACAATTGAGTTTTCTTTGTTGAAGAATATTATCCCTTTTAAATTTTTCTTATAGAAATTATAAATGGTTTCAAAATTATAAATAAAAAATTTATTTATAAATTTTTCAATAATTGATATCACTATTCGTACTTATTTCTTTTTTTGAATTGGGATTACATTTTTAATTAGATTTTTTGGAAAAACCAGCCTTGAAATTAGTTCTTCTTTTTTTAATTTGTATCTTTTCGGAAATTAATGTATTTGGTTTGAAAAATTGAACTTAAAAAAATTAAAAAATTAAACTTAAAAAAAACTGTTAAATGAAATAATTAAAAGTCGGTTTTTAGTCAAAATTCCGATTTAAAAAAAAATCTGATTTGTAATGAAAAATCGTATTTTTAGTGATAATTGGATTTTTTGTGAAAAATTTAAATTTTTTGTAAAATATAAAAATGCAAACAAAATAAATTTTAACAGAATTCATAAATCCATAAAATTATTTAAAAAATACATGAAATTGGTACAATTAGTTATTTTACCCTTCACCACAGGTATTTGTCATTTCCACAGTTTTCCTCAGAGAGCAAAAAAGATAATATATATATATATATATATATGAAACGATCGGAAATACTTTCGAATTTTTTTTTTTGTATTGTTCATGAATGGCGGAGATATCTCAAAAAACCGGTTTTCCATTTTCTAAAGCCTCTATGTAAGCTAGGAACTTCGGAATTTTTTTTCTAAATTTTTATGCTGAAGAAATGAACTGAATTGGTAGAATAATAAGTGAGATATCGGACAAATGCATTTTTGACTTTTTGAAGCCCTTGTTTAAGATTTCGTTTTTATTTATATATCTCATAAATATTATTATAAAATTTCGGTTTTTGAATCAACCAAATTGACTCATAAGCAAACGAGTTATGGTTCAAAAAATTAAAAAAATCTTTTAATAATATCATACACAAATAATTATATTAGTGTTGTTGCTTTTTGCAATCAGTTTGTTTGTATATACAGTATGTCAAGAAATTATTTTTACATGGGAAGAAAAAATGATTTTTCCATAGATTGGCTTTAAAAAAGTATATAATTTTCAACTAATGTAATAAAGTCGTCAAAAAAGTGGATTAAAAAACGGGGCCAACTACTTCAATACCTAACAAACTCCTCAAATTTTGTTTATTTGATAAAAACTATAATTTATTATAATAATTCATTTATAATAATTTTTATTATTGCAAAAAATAAAGATTTATTCATAATATTTTTATGAAAAGGGAATTTTATGTTAACTATTTGTTAACATAACATAACTAAAGTCGCCAAACGGGAAACTTTTTCATCAAATAAATTAATAAATTAATGTCATAGTCAATTGGAATTTTTGATATTCCACCAATATTGTTTTTATTAGTTAATGATGGTCTTGCAATACCTCTTAGCCGATTTCTTCTTCATATATGGGTACAAATTTAATGTGGGTTCAAGTTTGAACTCTTTGTTTAGATATTCAATGACCCTTTGCCCATATGTGCTTGGAGTCATTTCAACATAACTTGAATTTTGGCTTGTTGTCCTTCATGTGCTCAGATTTATTATCACTTTTTATTAAACAAGGTTTTAAGAATGCCGAATTTCCAACTGCTTTGAACAAAATACAAATACGAAATACGTTTGTATGAATTTTAAATATAAATTTTTTAATTCTAAGGCTTTTGAAGGTTTCCTCCATACTCTGTCTGGATTAAATTATACTACAACATAATTTTAACATTCCCACAAAATATAAATTCGACCCAGAAATTCTTAGAAGAGTGTTTCTTTCCTCATAGCTTTCAATATGTATTTGTATTCCTTCAGTGTTTGTCCTATTGTTTCTTGAAAGATAAAAATGACATACTCTTCCTGAAATCTTTTAACAAGAGCCCTGGTGGATATTTGCAAAGTTTCCTTTATTCTTTTACGTTCAACTCTACCGAATATTTTATGCAGAAGGCGCGATTTAATACAATATTACGTATTTGCCTTAATAAGTAATAAATTAATGCAACATCTTTGACATTTTTTTTTCTGATTTGGGGGTAATAATAATCCCCAAAAAGATTTATCCTTTGCAGTTCTTTCTCGCATGTATAAAAACAATTTGTTGACAGGTAGATTAAAGGGCATGTGAAGTTTTTGTTGTTGTACTTTCGTAATTACATTCATAAAGATTTTTTTAGTAAAACCCATTAAAGAAATATATATAAGTAAAACGAAATGTAACAAAAAAATTTGTAATTATATAGAAAATTTGCGAATTTTGTACAGTAAAGTTGAAATAATAATTTTTTGTTCATTGTAAAAACAATATCTTGACATATTGTACATAAAAAATATATACATAAATATATGCTAAAACGTTGTTGTTGTGCTTTTTTTAAGCAAGCATTGCTTATGGAACAAGTGTATGTAATATTTTTTTAAGTATAAATATGAAAATATTAAGGCGTATTATACCTTTTTACTAGTTGGTAAGGTACTGAAGGGTATAAAAGATTCGGCACAGCCGAATACGGCGCTCTAACTTTTTTTTATTTATAATTTATATATTCTATATCTTTTTTGAAAATATTTAAATATGTTATTGTTTGCAAATTAACCATTTCTGGAAAATTTTTAAACTAGCATTTTAGAACTAAAACTTTTTCTGAATATTTAAAATTAGATTTCAAAATTTTACTTTTCTGAAATTTTATAAATTTATTTTTTTTTGAAAAAAATTATTTATCTTTTTTTAAAAATTAAATTTTTTAACTTTAAAATATTTAAAAAGTACGAATTTTAAATTCTTACTATTTAGCAATTTTTATTATTTTTATGTAAAAATTAAAAAAAAAGTTAAATTCCTATAATGATAAATTAAAAATATTTTTTAGATTTTTTGTTTTAAAATGGAAATTTAGTATTTTTTTTGAAAATTAAAATTTTTTTTTTTGAAAATAGTTTTTAATTTTTTATTTTTTTAAAAACTAAACTTTTTTAAAAATATTAAAATTAGATCTTGATTTGAAAATTTATTTTGTTTTTTAGAAATTAGTACATTTATTTGAAAATTTGTACTTTTTTAAAAATTCTGATTTTTATAGAAAATGTTTACCTATAATTGACTTTTTTTTAATTCGCATATAGTATATTTTTTAAACATGTTTATTGGTACTTTTTTATAATTAGTGCTAATTTTTTTAAATTAATCTAAAGAAATAATATTTTTTTAAATCACTACTTTTTCTGAAAATTTTTAATTTTCTTTTTAATTTCGTAATTTTTTGAAAATTGGTATGCGTTTGGAATTAGTACTGTTTTAAATGTCTTTTTTTTTTTGACGGTTGTGATTATTCTTTTTTTATTTAGAACACTTTTAGATTTGTTTACAAATGTATGTAATATGGCCTCCATTTTTTTAGTGATTTTTTTAAATTTTCTATTTGAACGATTTTTTGTAATTCGGCGATTTTTGTTTTTAATTTTCTAAATCTTTTTTAATAGAACTTTTTTAAAAATTTGTATTTTTGGATTTTTTTTACGTGTTCAAGAATAATTTTATAATTTGATCAACATTTTATATTATTTTATATTTTAATGACTTTCTTTAATATTTCAATTTTTGATCGTTTTTATGATTTTTTGCATTTTAGCTATTTTTTCGTAATTTGGGGAATGTTTTCGTATTTTAATAATTGTTTTATAGTTCTACAATCGTATTTACTTATTTATTTTTTATTTTGTTTGTAATTTGGTGATAATTTTCAGGCATTTTACTTTATTAATTTTATTGTAATTTTGTAATTTTTCGGTATTTTAAAGATTTTTTACTTTAAAAATATTTTTTGCACGATTTTATTATCCTTCTTTTTTTTAATTTAAATTTTTCCGTGAATAGGTCTTTAAAATTTATGGCGATTATTATTTTTGTTATATTATATTATGACTTTTTTTATTACAGCCGTTTTTTACAATCGGCGGTTTCTATTTATTTATTTATTTTTTTCCCTTTGTATATTTTAAATTATTTTTAATTTTTTTCACATATTTTTTATTAAATTTTTATATTCTTAACCACTGTACAAACAAAATAAAAACAAAATTAGCAAATGCACACTTCTCCACACAAACATACAATAACTTTACGATTTCTTACACGCATGTGATTTTTAAATTAATAATTCTCAATTTGTGTTAGTTAGAAGTTGTGTAGTAAATAAAGACCTTAAATAAAACTAACTTCACGTCAGCATCATGTTTTTTAATAATGTTAATTTAATTGACATTGATAAAAATTTACAAATCTTTTACTTTTTAAAAACATGTAAACATTTTTCTAATGAAATTAACACAAATTCAAATTTCCCACTAAACATATGCTTGGAATGGTCCACTAAAATATAACTCTCTTTTTTTCTTATAATGAGATAATAAGAGCATTTTAATTGAAAATACAAATAACAAAACAGAAGAAGCAGTTGACACATAAATGTTAATTACTAAAATGTTTATTTGTTCGTTTTTTATATTTAATAATAAAATGCATTTAGTTACTATTTACCTGAACAAAGCCAGACAATTTTGGTAAAAGTAAATACGAAGAAAAAAACTTATTAACAAATTATTAAAATGAAAATACCTAAGAAAAACATTTTCTCTGTTTCTCACAAAAAATTTAAAATTAAGAGAGTGTCGTTGCCAACCTCTTTTAATATTATTTTTATAAACAGGGTTGCTTTTTAACATTCGTAACGGTTTCTATAGTAACGTTTTTTGCTAAAACATATTATTTTTTTTGTTAATTTTAAATCAAAACTTAGTAGCTATCAAAAAATGGAAAGTAATTCAGCTAAAAAAGATACTATACAAGATATAGCTCTTAAATTAGCTGAGGAACAGTTACATTTACTACAAGTGGAAAATGGCCCTAAGGAACGTACTGTGTTCATCTTAGGCAGTAAGGCAGCTGGAAAAACTACCGCCATTAATACATTTTTTGATCGTGAAGATACACCTAAACCTACTTTAGCTTTAGAATATTCATATGGTCGAAGATCGGGCCATTTACAGAAACAAGTACTTAATTTGTGGGAATTGGGTTCTTTAGAAAATTCGGAACAATTGCTTAAAGTGCCTTTAAGAAGTCATGGTTTATTTAATTTTGCTGCTGTAATAATGTTGGATTTATCACAACCCCAAAAATTATGGAAAGATTTGGAACTGGCTTATAAGGGTTTGAAAGAAGGCACACAGGAAATATTAGCTAATGTAACAGGAGAAGTAGCTGATATATTAAACGAAAAAGCTAAAGAACGTGTTAAAAAGGATCATGTGGATATTAACAGTTTAGAGTTAATGCCTTTTCCCATAGTTTTAGTAGGAGCTAAATATGATTTATTTATGGGTTATGGTAAGTTAAAGAAATTTGCTACATCAAATATTTTTATTTTTTTTACAAATTTAATAGAACCGGAGCTCAAAAAACATGTGTGTCGTTGTCTAAGATCTATGGCCCATATTATGGGTGCCAGTTTATTATTTTACTCGAGTAAAATACAAAAATTAGCCAAAACTTTACGTGATACTATTAGCCATTTGGGTTTTGGCAGTCCCTCTAATCCTTTTAGAGCCCATAATACCGATTACAATGATTCGTTGTCTATATGGTTTGGCACTGATTGTTGGCAAAAGATATCACCTTTGGGTGCTCAAAATCTTTTAAGTATACAAACAAATTTTACCTCAGAAGTGCAACAACAGCAAAATGAAAACCCTCAATCTAATTTAAATGATCCAGCTAAAGATGCTGGCTTTCGAGAAAGTATTATTGATGAAATGCGTGCTCAAAAAAATGAAGAATTGGAGCGTCTTATTAAGGATATTCAGCTGAGAAGCAAATTTGAAAGTGTCGCCATTTAAGATTTAAAATTTGAATTAATTGTACTCATATTTTATATTATAACTTCTTTTTAAGTTTATTGATTTATTTCTTTATTTTTTTAAACTATAATTAATTTATTGTTATTATAATTCTTTTGAGGACTTTATATAATTTTGGTAAGACTTTATATACCCATGTAATTTTTAATTAAGCTGGTTAATGGGGGGAAAAGGAGTTGAAATTACTTATCATTAAAATTTTCGAATTTATAATTTATTCACTTTTCTTTTATACAATTCATGAGTGAGTTTCAATAAAATTATTTTAAATGTAGCTGGTATTTGTATTAAACTTTAACCTACAAGTATTTCAATTTTTTTAAATATTTATACAAATGTGTGTTTGTGTATGGTTCTGTTGTTATTATCGTTTTATTAAAACTAATTTTATTTAAAATTATCGTATCGTTTTTATAGTGTATGATGCATAATAATAGATAAATGTTATAAGTAATAAAAGCAAAGTTGATATACACAACAAATAAGCAGCAAAATGATATCGAAATTTGAATTATATTTTATCTAAAAACATTTAAGAGAACAACAAAAAATTATACATTTCGCTAATGAAAATAAACTTAAAGTAGAAAAACAGGGAGGAGATGGGGCTTTAAAAATGTCCAACAAAAGATATGTTTAAACTAAAATAAACGTGGAAAAAACAAGGAATAAGTACTACTTAATAACTATAAATAATAAAATTAAAAACAAATATTTTAAATTAGAATCGTTCTACAAAATCTTTTGTTATGACGATTTCTTTAGACTTTTAGAAAAGCCAAATACTTTCTTGTATACTGTCATCCAATTCCTCCGATGGCAAAGCTTTCAAAGTACGCAAGGTTTCCATATAGAAAGTTAATTCGGAAGTCACTACACCATGCTGGGGACCACCATTATTAATAATATTCAATTTTAATAATTGTTTCCTTAATTTATCTTTAAAATTTTTGTGTACAATGCCATACATTGAATGGATCTGTTGTTCGGGCAGTATGGGGGCAATAGCTTCATGTAACTTTACCAAATGACGTGAAATAATGCGAAATGATTGCGAGGGTATGGGTGGTCGAGCATCCCAAGCTTCCAACTGCATAGATATACGTTCCATTACAATGCTACATATTTTATTTTCAATTTCCTCAACATGACTTTGTAATTCACGCTCTATGCCTTCGTAACCTGTTACGGCGGTGGAATCAAGGATATGAAAATGATTTTTAATTTTAGGTAAAAGCCATAAAATCAATTGCAAAGCTCGTGATACTAGAGCCAAATTTGTGCTTGTTATCGTTTTTAAACCAGCCACACGTAAAGCACCGGCTCCTATAACCAGCTGACAAGAGCGGGAATTGAAATTCCTTAACAAATCTACTACATGGCGGGATAAATAACCCGCTACTATGGGTAAACGTTGGGCATAACGGCAGTATTCGCACAACATTTGTACCAGCAGGAGGGCTGAACCCACTAAAGTATAAGGTTTATTTTCTACCAATAATACAGGATTCGCCTGGGAAGATAAACTATTAAGTTGCATAGTTGCTACATGACCATTGAGCATAACGTTGGCTGTTTTATTATCATCTACCAAAAACTCCTTATTTTCAGCTAAGCGATCAATAATCTTTTGAAATTCATTTGGTATATCCACTTGACGCCAACGTTCTGTGTCTAGCAATAAAGCCAGTTTCTTTTTACGTTCTGTGTGAAAACGATTTGCAAAACGTGACACTTGAACTTTAAGCGCTACTTTTAAAGGCACATTTGTAACACCGCATATGGCCTGACAGCCATCAGTAAAATCATCCACCAAAGTTGCTAGCTGGGCAATTTCTTCGGCTGAGGCTGCAAACTTTTCCAGGCTTTGCTGAGATACCAAGTTGGCACAACGCTCATGACAATAATGACACACAGCCACTAATAAATCATTTAATTTTTCATGCACCAAAGCTTGATCGGCAGCTGTTAGAAAGGCTTCAGAATCTATAAGGTTCACGGCCGCCTCCTGGTTATCACTAGCCTCATTAAAGGCTCGTCCCGCTGCGGCATCTGTAGTTTGACGCATTATATGTGTCACAGCATGTATACGTTGCAAAACCATTAATAAAGCCACTGTGGTTTTGGCCAGCAAAGCAATCCACTCACTAAATGTAAGATTTTGAGCCTCTTCTCCAGCTCCCGTTAAACAAATTTCTGCATCACTTGTTGCTATAAATTCTATGACCAATTGCTTAATTATGGTGCGTATAGTAACTATGGCCTCATCCTTGTAGGCCTCCACAAAACTAAAATTCTTTTTTCTCAACAAACCCATTACTATGCATACTAGTTTATCCTCCTCGGCACAAACGCTGTCAGTTTCTTTTAAAACATCTTGCAAAGGTCTATTTAAATCGGTTGTGGTATAACGTTCAAATTCTGTTGTTAACATTTTATCTATAAGTTTTTCCATTTCATTTAGTTGCATGGGTAAATGCTTAAAACAATGTACCCCTATCAGTTCCTGGGCCAATATTTCCTGCGTGGTGCCTATCAAATCTAAAGCAGCCACATAGTCTTGTGTTCCCAATAAAAGTTGCAGCATAGGTTGTGTCTTATGTACGGTTGCCATTAGACAAAGTTTATCTAAGACTTTTTCAAAATTTTGTCTTCTTTGGGCAAAACGTAAAACACGGAATGTATCCACCACCACTGTTTCATTTAAAATACGTAATGATGACCTCAAAGCTTGTACTTTTTTAGCCGCCTCTTGCATTTCACACATGATGGCATCTTGCGAAGTCATGGCATGAAAGAATGCCGCTGATTTTTGTGAGACTTGTTGGGCTATTTTCACCTCCACAATATCGAGATAATGAGATAATTGTTCTTGTAGCAGACGGCCCGTTTGACGACGTTCTTCACTACCAGGATTTTGCATTAAACCGGGAAAAACCTGAGCAAATGTGGGTGCATGTTGCAAATTTAAAGTATCTTTGAGAAATATTTCGGGTATAGAACTTAAATTTGCTTCATGTGTAGGTGAAGTAGGAACAGCACCCTTTGGCATCGATGAACCTGAAGACTCTTCTAGCAGAGATTCCGCTTGTTGGGCATTTAGACGTTCATGACGTTTATAACGTTTACCTATTTTGCTTATATACTTTTCAAAATCATCACAGGTGATTTCAGGTAAACGGGGCGATGCTGAAATATGAGTACGTTCCACAAAATCTACCCCCCATTTTTTGGTAAACAAATTACTTTGCTTACCACGCGAGGGATCATTTAAAACGGCCGGTAGATTTTGGGCAGCAGAAAATACCGACCATTCAGGAGGCATTTCGCGAGTTTGTTGATTAACATGATACTTGGCTACGTGAGCGTCGTAATCACGATCCGAAACACCATCCAGCGGCAATGAAGGGCAAACACCATTAAAACCATAACGGCACACAAAGGAACCACCCTCACGGGTACAGTGGCGGTCACGTAAGTGCCTAATAAAAATCACATTTTTAAATTTTAAAACTTAAAAATAAAATATCAACAACTTACTTTACAAACTCACTAACGTCTTTGAAATTTTCACGCGGACAATAGTAACAAGACTCCCAGCTGTGACTTGTTCCATTCCCCACCAACACTGTTTTGTTATTTCCAAGAATTCTTGTCCTGCTGGTCAATGACTCTTGGGCCAAGGCCGTTTCTCTGTTATTTGTTTCATTAACAAACGATGTTTGCCTTTTTAAAGAGCATTTGATATCGTGTTCCGTAGCCATAACACATTATAAATATACCAAAGTTGTATAAAAAGTAATCATTTAGCAATTATTTATATTCTTCGAGTACAATCTAAATGATGGCAATCTATGGAAGTGACCTTATGTCAATATTTATTTAAGACTATTTATTTTACGTCTTTTTTCCTCTTACTTTAATCTTTATTAATAATGTTTTCGTTTACTTTTTCACACACGTTGTCGTTTTGTTATACCATATTTAATTGTTTAATTAAAATAGTAATAATAAGTTTTTGCAAATTTGTATTGATGAATTTTATTTTTAATTGTATCAATTTTTTTTGCATAAAAGAATTCCACAACAGCAAAAAAATATTTTTCTCTTCTATGTGTCATGTGTCAAAACAGAAGAACAAGCGTAGAGTTGCCAAAGTGTGTGTAAATTAATGTTAAGTATTGAATATGGCAATGCTGTAGATTAAATAATATAAAAAATATGAAAATTTTTTGGAATTAAATAAAAAAAATTAAAAAAATAATTAAATAATTTATGATTTTAAGTAAGAATTATTGAATTTTAATGTTACAAGAGATATGAACAAATTAAATAAATAAGATTTAAGGTAAAACAATTTTAGATATGGGAAATTTAGACAATGGTATGAAAGTTAAATAATATTTTTTTCTATCGTAGTGGAAGACATAAATCAAGATTACCAGCACACTTGATTTTTAAGCAATTCAGTAGCATTTTTATTCGTGATTAAAGTAATGTACAAAATTTTGCCCTCTCGCACTTAGTTTACGACGGCACTTGCTCAAAATTTAACAGTAGTCTATTAACAGATGGTACTTGATGGGAATAGTGTTGCATTTCATATAACTACGAGGGAAGTTCGATCCGCCCTCGTATGTTTTCAAATGCACGCATAATATTGGACACCATACAGTACAGTTTTCAATTAAGAAAGCAACTTAGCTAGATGCAGATTGGAAACAACCAGGCAAAGATTGAAACATATGGGTAGTCGTGAATTTAACAATTTACCGCAAAGTTTAAGATGTAGAGTTTATATTTTTTAAAAAACTCAGTAAAAAGATGCTTATTTGGAAAATTAGATGAACTTCTGTTTTAATTTTGTGAATTCATTGTAAATACTTATTTTTATAATTATAAACAATCATTTTTTTTATAATTGTTATTTAGTTTTTAATATTGTAAATATTAACTTTTGCCAACTCGCCTCAATAATGCCTTTATGGCGCTGAGGCCTTAAAATTGTAATGATTTATTTTTTGAAATAAAAAACAAAAAAAAAAAAAAAAAAAAATAATAATAATCGATAGATATACTTTTAAATTTCTTTTGTTGTTCTAATTTGCAATTTGTCATAAAGATCAATCTTAATTATACAATTATGATCCTTATTAGTTATAAATACAACAGAATCTATTATCATTCTGCTTATCTTAAATTTCTTTATGTGATTTCCCCCTTTCAATCTAATCAAATTGCCTATCTCCCAAAATTCTAAAGTATTTTCTTACCAATTCCTATATTTGTAGTTCTAGTGCATATACGTATGTATTTATATAGGCCCTTACAATTTTTGAAATATTTATATCCAGTTCTATGCTGTATAAATTTTTTGTTTGCTTTTTCTGACTGATCTTAGTCCATAGCTTATTTGGATTCTGCATATATATGTAATACAGTGCAAGCTCGATTTTCGCGACTAATCAAAACCCAGACCTGTCGCGAAAACTGAATTTTCGCGATAATAGAACCTAAAATTTTATTGAAAAATTTTATGTAATTTTTAAAATTAGAATTGTTTTTATTGATATATTTTTAAAGAAATTGGAGATTTTGAGTTGCCTTTTTGGCAATTTTTTTTTAATAACACCTGAATCCCGTAGCTCATATAGTGCTGTTGTCGGCTTATCATTTTCCAAAGCCCATTGTAGGCATATGTTTATCAATGTTATACAATAGTCCACTTTAATTTTGTTTCCTTAATGATCACTATCGTATTAATAATCCGATTTCATATCTGATAATTCCATTTGCTCCTCATTACTTTCCACAGGAAATTCTTCTTGAATCGAGTTGTTTATGTCAGCATTTGTGAAAAGATGTTCCGCACCACTTTCTGTTGTATGTACGAAATGTTTTTGCGGTAAACCCAAAACTTATGCAACTTGTAATTCACGCAAATTGAATTTATGGAATCTGCACTTTTAAATTTTTTTTAAATCTCTAATTTTTGAGAAATCGTTGGCTTTAAAATATGTTGAACTTTTCCCATATTAAGAGATGTATTTACACAACAAATGATACGAATAAACTGAAAAAAATCTAAGATCAAAATCATCCAAAAAGTTTAATATACCAAAAGACGAGAATTTCCCTTTTTTTTTGGTTATAGACATTGTAATCAAATTAAAAAAAAAAAAAGATAAAAGTCGCGAAAATAGAACCCGTTTTTCGTAAACTGTCACGATTATAGAATCTGCAATTTTAAAATTTAAGCCGTCGCGATAACCGATCTGTCGCAATAATAGCTAGTCGTGAATACCGAGCTTGCACTGTACATATCTACATCATTCATAAATCAATTTTTATGAATTTCAGTAGTAAAATTCTTAGCCTTAATATTTATGTATAAAACATCAAATAAGTCACCCAGGCATCGAAGGCTTTTAGAAAATTTTTTAAACAGACATGAGGTTACCATCATTATTTCTTGCTTGTAAAAATCAAGAAAAGATCAAGATCTATGTAGCTATATGTATAGGTAATGGGATCCCAGATAAATATTTTAGAAACTACAAAAATATTGATATTAAAATATAGATCTAGATTAAAATCATTCTATATAAATGACAAAGGTAACTAGATCTTTTAGGATCTAAAATTGAACTTATGTAAGAAAGTATATTATAGAATTATATATATATATATATATATATATATATATATATATATATATATATATATATATATAAATTAAAAAACCAGTAAAAAGTGCTCAGAAATGAAAGCTATTTTAAATCAATAATAATTAATAAGAATTTTATTTAAGAGCCAAGTAGAGAACTTGTGTTCTTAATTTGAGCACAACTCTGTCTCTAATTTGCTAGATAGATTTCAAAATATCAAACAAACCCTTTTTTTTAGCCAATAAAAATTACAATAAATTTAAATTTCTTTATATTTTCATAATATTTTTCTAATAACTAAAAATCAAATAAATTATAAACTTTAAACAAAAAACAAACACACTACTAGTTAATATTAATAGTTAAGTAGCACATCCCTAGAACACTTTTTAGTCGCCCACCCAGCATATTGTAGATCATTTTTTAAAACTGATCCAAATCATTGTCTACTGAACTATTTGTATGATGAGATCTTCTTTTGTCCAAAGCAATTTGTTGTTTTTGTTGTTGACATTGTTTTCTATAAAAAACAAAAAAAAAAAAAAAACATTAAGTTTAACACAATGGATTTATTTATAAATATAGAGAAAACAATTCTTTTTTGTATTGACTATATTTACATACCTTTTGCCATTTTTTAACACTTCATTTACAGGTCTCGGCGTTTGTCTTCCGTTATTGTTGCTTTTTTTGTTATTCTTACAACATTGCTGAGGCATTGTTGTTGTTGTTGTGGTCTTTTTATACATGGACTCATTTTGCCTTATCATCATTAATTTATCCATATAATAATCACTTAATGTTTCCCTTAACGGTAGCAATTTACCTAAATTCGTTGATTTCGTTGACCATATTGTACTAGTGCTCCAAAGATTTGCCTGAATTTTGGCTAAATTAAGATTTTCTGTTTCTTTATTCCAGCTGGGATAACCACAATCACTTATTATATAGTCTGGTAGTTTTGTTAACATTTTTTTTTTTTATTATTCAGAGTGAGAGATATTTTCTGTAACAGAATATAAAAAGCAGATAATTAATTTAAATGTGGGTTATATAAAACGTCCATATGTGGAAGTGGTGTGTGATACTTTTTCGGTAAACAGATTCATTTAGTTAAATACTATAATTATGAATATTGTTAATTGTATTGTATTGTTTTTTGGTCAGTAGGTGTTCTTAAGAAGTTAAGGGGTTTTTTATGTGGAAGAACTTTGGAAGAGATAAAGAGTGGGGATTTTTAAGGGAAGTTCGAACTCGAACGTTAGATCAAATATGAGTGTATATTCTATTAATTAAAATAAAATTTTATAAAATTACATTTTTATCAAAATTTGTAAAAAAGTCGCTTAAATTGGTTTTAGAAAAATTAACTTCTGAAAGCCACACAGTGGGATTGATCGCCAAAAAATTATAATAAATTTGTATATCCCAAATTCTTTCTTGATTGTATCATATTGAAATGTATATGAAAGTTTTAGAGAAGGACCTAAGCTTTTAGAAAAATTAAATGTTGTGTTTTTAAGTGTTTCAATACATAATGAGTTACAGGTTAATTTTTTTACAGTTAAATTTACCATCTCGAATATGAAAAAGCCCGCCAAGTTTAAAAATCTTAAAAAAGACGAGGCCAAAAATTAGAGAAAAATTTGTTTCCTCTCAAATATCTCTTAAACTGAAAGAAATTTATACATGAGGATATTTTTTGTAGGGACATACAAGGGCATGTTTAAATTTTTTTTTTAGAATCAAATCATAATTAATTTTTGGCGATTTTTTTTAAATACATATCCGAGGTCACCAACTTTGGAGTTCTACCCACTACTCCTTTACTAATTACTCAAAAAGACCTCAGCTCCGTCCATGTGAAATTTTATTCAGATATTTTAAACGAATCACAAGTCAGTGAATTATTAAAAAAAAAAAAAAAATAGCATATCATACTTTTTTTGTAAATTTCAAATGGTTTATTTTTGGACTCGGTAAAGATAATGAGATTTTTCCTACAATATAATTAATAATTTTGTTATTTAACTAAAGGAATAAATAATTGAATGAAATGGCATGAATAATGTAACCGATATATTGCAAAAACTGAACCAAGGTTTTGTGAATAACTCGATAAATGTGAAATATTTAAAAGTGAGATTAAATGTTGTGTTTTTAAGTGTTCTAATACAGAATGAGTTACAGGTTAATTTTTTTTTTACAATTAAATTTACCACCTCGAATATGGAAAAGTTTTAACCGTTTGTAGCATAGATTAATAAGTAGATACTTATGTGAGAAAAAAAAATCTGACTCAATTGTCAAAAACCTAATTCATACAACAACAAAATACACATACATTTTATTTTTGTGTTTTGAAAAAAATTTATAATTTTTTGAAAATTTAGTTCAAAGTGCCTCTCACATGAACTTCTAGTTGTATTCTATGGTTCGTAATATCAACAAATTTCTAGAATTTTTAAATTTTTGTAAAGAGCTTGTTGTGATAAAAAAATAATCTTATATATCTATGTTATCTTTTACGAATATTAACGCTTGAATTTAGCATTTTCGTTTTTTAGTTTTTGTATTGACTTTGATTTTGATTTTGATTTTTTTTAATGTTGATATTTGGATTGAAACCAAATTTAAACTAATAAAGATATCTTATTGAAATTTTGGCATAATATAGATAAAATTGTTTTAAAATCATAGAAATAACAACAATGATAATGAGAATATTATATTCGGCTTAGGCTTCTTAAAATTTCACCTTATATGACAAGTGGGTGGTAAAGTGGGAGGAGCACTCCCATTTTTGGTTTCCGAGTTTATATTGGTCCTTGAAATATTTGTGCAAAATTTCGTTGATGTTCATGCTTTTTTGTAAAAGACATCGGCCAAAAAGTATAAACTGGAGTTACGACAGACACCCAGTTTTTCTAATATTTGGTCCAGAACTTTTTTTTTATTTATAAACCGATTTTTTTCATTTTCAACACCAAACAAACCTTATATGGGATAAATATTTGAGACAAATATGGTTCCACTAGAATATCCGCCCCGATCCCTATCCTGCTTTCAACAGGCAGACTGAAGGACATTGTTGGACCGTATATATATATATATATATATATATATATATATATTTCATTCAATTATAAATAAATAATTGAATGAAATTATAAATAAATGAATGAATTATAAATAAATAATTGAATGAAATGGCATGAATAATGCAACCGATATATTAAACAAACTGAACCAAGGTGAGATCTTTAAAAAATCTAAAATTAAATAAGAAACAAAATAAAATAGTTATTGTCAGAGAGAGAGAGAGAGAGAGAGAGCGAAATGAGATCCCACAGCTAACTCCTCAACTATGTCTGTGAAAATTTTGGGTAAATCTAATCCTAAAATCAGATAAGAAATAAAAATTTTGCACGCGGTTTAAAGTCAGAAAGAAGCGCCCTAATTTTAGACTCCACAGCTTCGCTCTTGAGGGTTATACCCGGTTCCCCTACCAAACCTGAAAAATTTTGTGTTAATCCAACCGGCCAGTTAAAAGTTCCAGATTTATTTTCAAAAATGTTTAATCTTTTCCACTGTGAAATTGCAATTATAAAGTTTTCGTTTATTAATTTTCAATAATAATAAAAATCCCAGCTAAACATTTCAATTCCATGATGTAAAACCCTACATATGATGTTTTCATTTCTAAAGCAATTTCAAATTAAAATGGTAGAAACCAAATATAGTTCACATACTTAAACGTGTTAATATTTAATTGTAAAAATTTTTATAAACGAACGAATTAATTATTTTTTTTATAAACCGGTTGTTTTTTTATTAAACTTATAAAAAAGACAATTCCCTAATACACTTTTATACAAAAGTATTTGAAAAATTTAAATTAATTCAAATTGCACATATGACATCAGGTAAACTAATGCATTAATGCTAAAAAAGTGAACAGATAAAATGGAATTTTATTACAGCGGGTTCAGGCGTGATAAATTTATATTGTAACAAGTAACAAAATGCCGGCATAGCTACTGCAATTTTTTTTTTTGTTTATATCAACATATATGGGAACACGTAGTAGACATACTTATACCCCATACCACCATAGGTGGTTGGGGTATTATGCGTTTCTGCTGATGTTTGTAACGCACAGAAAAAATCATCCTATACCCACCTTAAAGTATACCAATCGACTCAGAATCACTTTTTGAATCTATCTAATGATGTCCGTCCGTCCGTCTGGATGGCTGGCTGTCCATGTAAACCTTGTGCACAAAGTACAGGTCGCAATTTTGAAGGTAATTCAATGAAATGAGGGGTCTTATATTGCATATGTGGACAATTATGGACCGATACTTTTACTAAATATTAAATAACATATACGAATACAGAATATTACGTTAATACTAACATTTATATGAATTTTTGCACTTTAGGGTGAATCCCGAAAGAGGGCTTATATACGAGCTATGGTAAATTATGAAATGATCCTCATAAAATTTGTCACTATGATTTTTTCTTATATAAAACTTATTTGTGTCAAATATAAACCTAATACTAGCATGTGTATATGATTTATGCACGTTAAAGTGATTTTTGGAAGAGAGTTTTTATATGGTAGCTATGGTCAGTTATGGATTGATCTTCATGAAATTTGGCACAAAAATTGACACTTATATAAAACTTCCTTACACTGAATTTCATTAAAATGTTGCTATATTTTAATGAAACCCCTATTCCAGGAGGATATTTGTATGGGGACTAAGTGAAATAATGGACCAATCATAACTAAGACCTACGTGCCTTACATTTCTTACATGGCTAGCCAGCCAGACGGATGGACGGACATCGTTAGATTGATTCAAAAATTAATTCTGAGTTGATTGGTATAGTTTAAGGTGCGCTACAAACATCAGCACAAACGCATAATACCCCACCCCACCATAGATGACGCTTAATAGCAAAATAAATTTATCTGAGCATGACAATAATCTATATAATTAATAAGCAAAAACTTTTCCTGTAATCCCTATTACGCTCACAGTATATATTCGATTTTAATAAAAAATATATTATTAGAAAGGTATTTTCTCATAGATTTGTAATATTTCATTATTACAAAAATTACATACATATGTATAAGTCTCAAACAAAAGAGCGACTCAAAATATTAAACTCTTCTCTCTCCTTTTATTTCTCATGCATATCATACAACTCACTCAATTTAAAGCAATTGTTGTTACTTCTTTGCAATAAACTGAAAAAGTTATAGAACACAAAAAAATCGCCAAAATAAAAAAAATCAAAACGCTCAAATAAACGTAAAAAATACTAAAAAAACGACTAAATACTAAAAAAAACACGGAAAAAATCAGCAAAACGAAAAGAAAGCACCAAACAAAATAAATTAAAAAATATAAAAAATTGCCAATATAAAAAAAATTTCTTAAACGAAAAAAACGCCAAAACGAAAAAAATTTGCAAAAAAATGTTTTTCCAAAAAAATTAAAAAAATAAATAAAAAAAAAAAATCGCAAAAAAATACCAACCAAAAAAAAACGTCAAAGTGAAAAAATCACCACAATGAAAAAAATATTCCAAAAAAGGAAAAAAATACTTAAATGGAAAAATAACGAAAAAACGAAAGAAATAGAAACAAAAATCGCCAAAAATACTAATCGAAAAAACGACTAAATACTAAAAAAACGGAAAAAATCAGCAAAACGAAAAGAAAGCACCAAAAAAAATAAATTAAAAAATATAAAAAATTGCCAATATAAAAAAATTTCTTACCAAAAAAATAAAAAATAAATAAAAAAAATTGCCAAAAAATGTCAAAATAAAAAAAAATCGCAAAAAAATACTAACCAAAAAAAAATCCCTAAAAAGGGAAAAAATTGCCTAAATGGAAAAAATTGCAAAAACGAAAAGTATGTTGCCAAAACGAAAAAAAAACGCCAAAATAAAAATATCGACTAAATGAAATTAATCGCCAAAATGAAAAAAAGCATTATAAAAAAAAATGGCCAAAATGGAAGAAAGTTATTATTTTATTCGCCCTTTCTGCTTTAAGGAATTTTCTCAGAGAAAATAGTGTCGAATTGCTCCAACTCAAAATGTTTTGTTTTTGTATTTTGTTTTGTATTTATTATTTATTCACGTATTTTCAAGATTTTGAATTTTTGTAGAAAAACCAGGATCTATGACTTTTTTAAATTGTTAAAAAATATTAAAAAAAAAAAAATGTTGGAAATGTATTAATGTACTTTACAGATTAGAATTGGTTCAGTATTTGATTAATTACAGTGGTTAAACGATTTAACTAATATTTTGTATCAGATTGTTAATAAGCGGGTTGGTTTTTTTCTGCAAAATGTTGTATACCGAAATTTATTATTATGCACCCCAGGCATAATCAAGTATAAATAAATTTGAGATACATTTTTATCTTGATAATTTGGTTTTTGTCTTTTTATAAAAATATCTTATCTAGAAAAATATAAACAATATCTTAATCTGGAATTATAATTAATTTTAAGGCGTGATTATTTTTCTAAAAACCATTCACTTTTCCATCTCTATTTATCTTGTTAAATGCATTAAATGTTGCACTTAAAGCGATAAAAAATTAAAAATTAGTTCTCTCAATTCTGAGCCGGTTCTTGTGATTTTAATTAATTGTTTTAACGGGTTGATTTAATGTTTTTTATTGCAAAAACTTGATGTTAATTAATTAAAAAAAAAAATAAAAAAAAAAATAAATAAAAAAAAACTCTTGGCCACTTGTTTACCATTTAACAACATTTCTAAACACGTTGTTGTGTCGACATTCTTGCAACATGTCTTTTTTCAGAGCTCTTTTATGACGCTCAATTGTAATTGAAAATTGTTAGTTAGTTCGTTAGTTAAGTTAGTATAAAAGAATTTTAAGCCGCCTCTAAATCTAGCCAGCCACCTTTTTGGCTTTTTGTTGTTTCTATTATTTACCATCCATGACTATTTAACATTTTAAAAGAAAATTTCGATAAATGAAACCCCAAGAACAGATAAAAATAACTTTCACTTGTAATTCAATAAATAATTTTTAATTTCACTAATTAGATACTTAGATACTTAAAAATTTTTATAAAATACACACTTTTTATAGATAAAAAAATTAAATTAAAATTTTTGAAATAAATATTGTTTACTGCATTTATTTGTTTTTGGATCTTGACTGGCAATTGTGATTTTTTTTTAATATTTTTTATTATTTTCTCTAAAAAAAATTGTTTTTTGTTTTATTTTTTTTAAGGGGAAAAAATTTAATATCTTTTACCCCAACCGTTGTTAGTTCTTTTTAGAAAGCCCGAATGCAACTGACTGTGTGATTCTTCTTGCTGTTTATTGACTGTTGGTTTGTATGTCCGTCCGTCCGTCCGTCTGTCTGCTTTTCTGCGTGTTTTATCTTTCTTTTTGTGTGATTTCTACACCTAAACATGTTTTTTGCTGTTTATTTGTTTCTCTACTCTTTTTTGTTAAATATCTTTTTATATATGATTTTCGCTTGTTATTCATTCCATTCTCAATTTTGGTATCTTGTGTTTGGTTAATTTCTTCTCCATTAATGTCTTGAATGGTTTCTTTTTATTATTAATACTCGTATTACTCGTAAAACAGTTTCTCTCATTTTCAAATAAAAATGTTGTTTTATTATATTTTGTTTTTGTTGGTATTAAAAAAACTAAAGAATGTATTCATTTGTTACGTTTCAATGATTTAAATAAATATTTCCAGTTTTATGAAATTAAAAAATTCCACATTGAATCATTTTTTAAAATCCCATTTAAATTATGTGTCATCATCACTTATGAGTGGTGATGGAGAATTAAAAGTAACGGTTTTATAAAGGTCATCATCTCTGAGTGGCTACTGAGATAAACTAAAACAAATTAAAGAGAGAAATTCCAAAATAACTGTTTAGTGATGTTTATCATTTATTAGTAGCTACTGAGATACCTTAATTCAATTGAGAGGCAGAAATTATTAAAAATAACGGTTTTATAATATTTAAATAAAATTTTAAATTCTATAACCGTTCTATAACTTTTTATTAATCCAATTTTTAAATCTTTATTTAAAGATTTAATTCTTTTAAATCATGACATTCACTATGGATGCGTAATGCGTTTTTTTATTTTTATTCAAACTCAAATATAAATTTAGCTTATTTTGGTTTAAAATCGCAGCATGTGGTGGAGTTGTCAAATGGGAATAAATAGTGCAAACCTATTTTAAGTTAACATGTGGATGCATATGCTGAATGATGGATGGATGATTGGATGTTGTTGTTTAATTTCAAAATCTTTTTTCTGTTTTAAAAATTGTATATATATATATACATGTATATGAAATGCTATATTTACATAAAATGTATTTTTGATTATATTGTGTGTACATATTTTAGAAAATGGGAACAATAAAAATAATATAAAAAATTATTCAAAATTTCAAGTCATTAACTGAATTAGATTCTTATATTAACGTTTAAAGTTGTTTAGTGTTAAGTCGAATTTATAATTTAACAATTTTTAGTCATAAAAATATTTTTAAATTAAGACTCATACATTTTATATTTTTCTATTGTTAAATTTTGATCCAAACTTCAAAAATCAAAAGGTATTTTGGTATTTATTTACTTTTTCAAATATATCAATAAGGGCCTAATTTTATAAAAATAATTGTTGATTAGTTTTATCAAAATAAAAATAAATAAACCATACAAAATTTTACTAATCATAAAACAAGTTAAGTTATACGGTCACCTTATTTTTACTGTTAGTTGTTCGTGCTTTTTCTATTCAACTTTATTGTGGTTTGTGTCGTGACTAATCAACACGTGGTGCTACCATATGTCTAAAAATAATATTGTTGTCTAGGATTGTGTTAAAAATTTGTATTAGTAATTTTCAGTGCTATCAAAATTATGCAAAATCATATTTTTTTTTTTTTGGCTTTAAAAGAACCGATTCTCTAATAATTTTCAATTTATAAATTGATAGAAACTTTTTAATTTCAATGTATTTTTAAGTACAAAAAGAACATATTTTTTAGCAATTGCTAATAAAAATCAAATTATTTTTAACATGAATGGTAAATAATTTAAATTTTAGCCAGAAAAATAATAATTTAAGAGCGTTTTTTTATTTTTATGTTTTTCGATTTTAAGATCATTATTTATGCACATAAAGCACTTTTTTCAGAGCTTGCTCTAGTAATTTTAATAATAATATTTGAAGTAATCATATTTTTAATACTTTGAGAAATATTTACTTCCGCTTTTTTAAGTTATTTGTAAAAACTTCTAAAAGATTTAAAACAAAAAAAAAAAAAAAAAAAAAAGGAAAGGAAATATTAAAAAAATATTTTCACGTTAAAATTCTTAAAATTATATTTTAAATTTTCGAAATCCGTTTTTCATTGAAAAAATGTTTCACCTCAAAAATATTTTTTTTTTTTAATTTCCAACTACAAAAAAAAATGTTTTCATCGCATTTTTTTTTACCAAAACAACACTTTGTCGTAGTACTACTTGTAATACCACAAGAGCAGTTTTCACCCCAAAAACCGTTTATTCGCCACAAAAACTTTTTTCCGTCATAAAACATTTTTATACATTGTATAAATGATTTTTCACCACCAAAGCTGTTTTTCATGTTTTTACAACAGCAACTAATTTTTTCGCCAAACAAACAGTTTGTTAGTTGTTCCTTCAATAAAGTAATTTTAAATTTAAAACTATTTGTAATACCACAAGAGTTTTTCAACACAGAATTACATTTTCAACACAAACATAATTTTTCATTACAAAAAGCTTCTCACCACTTAAATAGTTTTTCAGCCCAAATATATATATATATATATATATATATATATATATATTTATTTATTTATATATATTTTTTATCAAAATAAGTTTTTCAGCCTAAAACTATTTTTTTACCACAAAAAGTTGTATATTACAAAAGTAGCTTTTCACCACAAAAAACATACACAGTTTTTTCAAAAAAAAAAAAAAAAAAAAAATAGTTTTTCTACACAAAAATAGTGTTTACACCATAAAAACAGTTTTTTACTACAAACATTTTTTTCACCACTAAAACAGTTTTTCACCACAAAAATGTTTTTCATATCAAAAATACTTTTTTCACCACAAACATTGCTTTTCAGCATAAAAATAGTTTTTTACCACAAAAATAGTTTTTCACATTTAAATAATTTTTCATTTCAAAAGTAATTTTTTACCACAAAACAGTTTTTTGCCACAAAAATAATTTTTCATTTCAAAAATAGTTTTTCACATTAAAATAATTTTTCATTTCAAAAATAATTTTTTACCACAAAACTTTTTTTTTACCTAAAAACAGTTTTTCAAAAACTGTTTTTCATCTGAAAAATGTAGTTTCACCAAAAAACTGGTTTTTCACCACAAAAACAGTTTTTTTTAACTAAAAATCACTTTTTCACCATAAAAATATTGTTTCACCTCAGAAATAGTTTTTCCCAACCAACATAATTTTTCACCACTAAAATAGTTTTTCTCACCAAAAATGGTTTTTCACCTAAAAATGGATTTTCACCAAACAAACTTTTTTTTCACCTAGAAAACATAAAAATAATTTTCCGCCAGAAATAACTTTCTACTAAAAAAGTTATGCACCACTAAATAATTTTTTATCACATAAAAGTTTTAAATAATTTTTCACCACAATGATTGTGTTTTAGCACGATAAGATTGAATAATAATATGACAAAAAAAAAAAAAAAAATATAATAATAAATAATAATATGATAAGATTGTATAACTATATGATAGCATGAGATAATAATATGATAAAATAGAATCATAATATGACAATGTGGTATAACAATATAATAAGATTGTTCAATTATATATAAAACTATAATCATAACATGAAAAAACAAACCATAAAATCGGATAAAATATTACAAAGTGGAATCATAATAATTATTACTTATAATCATTTCTATTTTTCGCTGTGATCATATGTTCCAATCATAATATGTTGCTCTTATATTATATTATGGTCACTACAACTATATTTTTTTCTCTGCTGGACAGAAAGCTTTATTTATAAATGTGTTTTTTTTTTTGTACATTCTAATTGATAATGTTCCTTAAATCTGGTAATTTGTTTATGTGTTCTTTCAGGAAGCAAGTTTCTGATATAAGCTGCATCTATATAGGAAAACACTGTTTTTTTCTAATAGACGTTTTAATTTTTTTTGTTTTCCAACAAATTGTGTTTAAATAAGTCTTGTAAATGTGCAAGTATCAGGACATGAAATCTCAAAATACATACTTTATTTGTTATTGTATTATTTTAAAGAATATTATAAATAAAATAAGTAAAAAGTAAATAAACAAATATCCTTAAAAATATTACAAAAAAAAAAAAAAGAAAAAACAATTGCTTTAACTGTTATATTTATTTGTTCGTACCATAAATTCAGTAATCGAACAGTAGGTTAGGTTAGGTTAGCTTAGATGGACAGCTGCAAATTTAACTATACAGCTCACTTGGGTCCTATTGGTACCGTTGTGTTACCCTAATGAATCATGTGAATCTGTTTTCACATGTCCGAAAATAGGTTCGAATCGAACCAACTTGACGCACAAACAAAAGATCTGATTCGTTTATAGTCGAGTTTATAGTCGATTATACAGTTGGGTCTATAGTCGAGTCTATAGTAGAGTCTATAGTCAAGTATATGGTCGAGTTCATAGTCGAGTCTATAGTCGAGTCTATAGTCGAGTCTATAATCAAGTATATAGTCGAGTTTATAGTCGAGTCTATAGTAGAGTTTATAGTCAAGTATATAGCCGAGTTTATAGTCGAGTCTATAGTCGAGTCTATAGTAGAGTCTATAGTCAAGTATATAGTCGAGTTTATAGTCGAGTCTATAGTCGAGTCTATTGTCGAGTCTATAGTAGAGTCTATAGTCAAGTATATAGTCGAGTTTATAGTCGAGTCTATAGTCGAGTCTATAGTAGAGTCTATAGTCAAGTATATAGTAGAGTTTATAGTCGAGTCTATAGTCGAGTCTATAGTCGAGTCTATAGTCGAGTCTATAGTCAAGTATATAGTCGAGTTTATAGTCGAGTATATAGTCGAGTCTATAGTAGAGTCTATAGTCAAGTATATAGTCGAGTTTATAGTCGAGTCTATAGTCGAGTCTATAGTCGAGTCTATAGTCAAGTATATAGTTGAGTTTATAGTCGAGTATACAGTTGAGTCTACAGACGAGTATATAGTCGAGTTTATAGTCGATTATACAGTTGGGTCTATAGTCGAGTCTATAGTCGAGTCTATAGTCGAGTCTATAGTCGAGTCTATAGTCGAGTCTATAGTCAAGTATATAGTCGTGTTTATAGTCGAGTCTATAGTCGAGTCTATAGTAGAGTTTATAGTCAAGTATATAGTCGACTTTATAGTCGAATCTATAGTCGAGTCTATAGTCGAGTCTACAGTCTAGTCTACAGTCGAGTCTATAGTCGAGTCTATAGTCAAGTATATAGTCGAGTTTATAGTCGAGTATTCAGTTGAGTCTATAGTCGAGTCTATAGTCGAATATATATATATATATATATATATATATATATATATATATATATATATATATTAATATATGTGTGTGTATATAAATCGTAGTCTTTGTTTCACATGTCCGAATCGAACCAACCTGACGCACGAACAATAGATCTGATTCGTCTAACATCAATTGCAGAGAAATCAGATAGTCCGTGTATATACGGACTACCAAATTAAGCAGTCCTTATATTCGCAAGAGCAAGACAGTGACAAAGAAAATGTTCTACTGTCTCTTCCACCTCCTCCTCGTTAAAGCAACTTCTACAATAGTCGTTAAAAGAGAGTCCTAGTCTCCACCAAACCAGTGCCCTGTAATAGTGGCTACAAGTCTTCGTAGCTGACACCTTGGCAATCCCAGAATGAAACTCGACCGTTTCTGATTGTACTGGGGCTATATCTGTCTCGAGATAGAACATGCGGACTCGTTTGTCCATCTTTGTTGAGCTATTCTCGACAAGTACCGCAGTATCATTGATCTGCAAGATGACAGCGGTATGCCCACTAACTGGTCCGTTTCTTCACTTTAAAGAAGGGAACCAGTGGTGCGATTCAGTAACTTTTTTTTAACGATAATCGAATCGTTAAAATTAGTAAACAACAAAATTGTCGATTTAGTTATTCTCTAACACTTTTAACGATATTTGTTTGCGTTAACTTAAAGACAAAAATTTTTGTGTTGTTAATATATTGACAAAAATTAGCCGAAAAGTCAACCCAATGATTCAGTCGTTGTTTTGTGGTTGTAGTCTGTGCTTCCACGTTATAGATGGTGCTTCTACGTTTTCGAATCTTCTTTTAGGAGTAGTGGTCATTTTGAAGAAAACCATTAACAGAAACACATCTTAATCAATATCAAATACATAATTTAATCAATTACGGTCTTAAAATTGTTAAACAAACTTCGATTTGTTTCAAATTTATTTGTTTTTCTTTTTTATTTGGTTTTGAACCTTACTATTATTTCGGCATTTCCTTGTGGAGAGCTGCCACACGAAATAATAGTTATATACAATCGTTTAAGAGTACTTAGTGAATCACACAATCGTTACTGCAAACAACAATTGCTATTGACAATTTTTACGATTGTCGAATCGTTAAAAGTTACTGAATCGCACTACAGTTCTGGCTAATTCATACGCAATAATATTTCCCGGTGTACTTGAATGACTCCATATCCAGACCAAAATCGAACAGTATATGTAATGGAATTTATGTTGGTACGTGCAACAGAAAAAAATCTATTTGCAAATAATTTGGTAATCACAAACAATCTGTTTTTTCTGTGTAGCTCAGTTGTCAAAAGGATTTATGAGAAAATAATAAATAAATAAATCAATAAATAAACAAATAAATAAACAAATAAATAAATAAAATAAATAAATATAGAAAAATGAAACTTAAAGCTAAAAAAGTGTATTTGGAAAATATAAAAAAAAATTATGTTCTGCTTCCTAGCAATGATCGATGACGATGACGTGAAGTAAATATTTATTATATTAAAATTGTCCTAATTACTATTTAAGCTCATATTATATGAGATTAGTCTAAAAATATTTGTTATTGTGAACAAAATTGGTGCATACTATAATTAATTTAAATTTCAACCTGAACTTCATTCACATACTAAATATATTTCTTGGAAATTTATTTTCCAATCAATAGTAATAATACGATTTGTATATAAACCTCATTATCCATTGGCCAATTTACCCATTTATGCATATAAACCGTTGAACATGAAATTTAAATTTTAGTGCAAAAATTCTTTTAATACGCCCATTACAGGTTGTCTCTTTAGCCAAGTTTCGTTTTTCTTTAAAATCAAGTACGAGCTGAGCTCAACACAATTAATTATGTGTAACGTATCCACTTTATCCATTAACAATAATAACAAGCCGCAGCAATAGATATTTAAAAGAAAAACATATAAATGTATAACTGAATGACTGACTGAATGGATGAATGAATCATTCCCTAATCATATAGGGCTGTGATTAATCGAATGCAACATAGGGCAGCAGACAATTTTTTTTCTTACAATTATTCACTTGTTGCTGTTTAGTTCACTTGTATTTCCAATTAAATATTTTATTCGTTTTTTTTTTTTAAATCAATATTATGGCTGCAGGTTAAGTACAAACAATTGTCCAGAGTTTTTTTCATTTTTAGTCTTTAAGCGTTAACGCCCAATTTCTGCTTTTTTCTTTTGTTGTATTAAAGAATGAATTTCAGTTATTTTATTTTTTTTTTATTTTATTTACTTATTTTTTTTTGTTGTCTTTACTATTTCAATATGGTTTTTGTTATTGTAATTTTTATATGTTTTTATTATTGTTTTTAAGTCTTACATTTACCTACTGACCTCAATAAACAATCGGTTCCTACTTGTAGAATTTGGACAAGCTAGCGAATATTTATGCTTGTAAATGTTGCATGAAAGTGCCCACGTCTCTTGAGCAAGTGCCTTAGAGTTCTATTTATTAGCGGCCGTGTGGCATGCTATAAACAAATTGATGATGATATGCAATAAATGACAGACTGACTTGATATTCCTGTTCTTGGTATTCAAATTAAAAGGATACAATACAACTTGTAGCTGACTGCTTTCTCAACTAAAAACATACATATTTGCATTTGAGGCAAGAATTAAACAAGAACAAAAAGCAAATAAAAAAGAAACTTGTTGCACTATTTGACACTGTTTTCTTTTTTTTTTATATTATTTTTATTCTAGGTGTTGTAATTATCAATTCTCATTCCACATTCTTGTATATATATTTTAACCTACATTTAGTTAAAGTTATAAATATTCTTGCTACATGCAAAAGTATTAATAAATTAACTCAACAAAAATTTAGTTATATAAAAAGAAAAACTGTTGGTATTGTTATTTGTTTAAATATTGTCTTTTGTGTGTTTAGAATTATCAATTAGTTTGTTTCTTTTGTACGTAGAAAATAAGTATTTTATTTAAACGGTTTATTTTGCTTATTGGGCGTATTTAAGTTTTATTTTGTTGCCTATTTAAGGCTAAATAGGTTAGTCAATGTCTTAGTTGAAAATTTAAGCCTAAGTTTACAGATTCGAGTCATAAGGTTCTGTTTGGAAAGAAAAAAAGTATAAACAACGGATGTGTCACTTTTTCCATTTCTATATTAAGAGGACACTTCCGTTAAGAACTTTTGTTTCTTAAACTATTGTTTTCTTTTTTTTAATTTCTTTGTTTTTTTTAAGACTTTTTTTGCAGACATTTATTGCCAGCATGTTGCTGGTTTAATAGTGTGGACAAATGAATTTGACATATAAGGAGTAGAGGATAATTATGCAGGTGACGTTAGGTCTTTTATTTTATTTCAAAAATGTGGTTTATTTAAAGAGAATTTATTTAAAATTTACTTCCCAGAAATAAAATTAATAGCTGGGGGGAAAAAACATTTGTTTAAATTTATACAAAACAATTCGCTAATTTGCTAATTTTATTTATTTTTTCAAAAGCAAAAAAAAAAAACATTTTACTTTATTTTAGTAAATTCTATGGTAACTAATAGTCAAAAGTTTATCTGTAGTCAAATCTATAGTTTAGTTTATAGTCTAGTCTAAAGACTACACTATAGTCTATAGTGACATTTTAATTCTTTTTAATAATTTAGCATATAGTTTAGCCTATAGTTGAGTCAATAGAGTAGTCTATAATATAGTTAACAGTTTAGTGTATGGTCTAGTTTTTAGTTAATAGTATATTCCATAGTTTATAGTCTAATATATAGACTACACTATAGAATAGTCGAGAATATAGTTGAGTCTATAGTTGAGCCTCGACTCGTCTTTAGACGAGTCTATAGTCTAGTCTATAGTCTAATATAAAGTCTAGTCTGTAGGCTCGTCTATAGTATAATCTATAGGCAAGTCTGTGGTCTAGTCTGTGATCTAGTCTGTAGGCTAGTCGAATCTATAGTTGAGTCTATACCCTATTCTGTAGGCGAGACTATAGTCTAAACTATAATCTAGTCTATAGTCGAATCTATAGTCAAGACTATATTCTAGTCTATAGTAAAGACTATAGTCCAGTCTATAGTAAAGACTATAGTCCAGTCTATAGTAAAGACTATAGTCCAGTCTATAGTCAAGACTATAGTCCAGTCTATAGTCAAGACTATAGTCCAGTCTATAGTCAAGACTATAGTCCAGTCTATAGTCAAGACTATAGTCCAGTCTATAGTCAAGACTATAGTCCAGTCTATAGTCAAGACTATAGTCCAGTCTATAGTCAAGACTATAGTCCAGTCTATAGTCAAGACTATAGTCCAGTCTATAGTCAAGACTATAGTCCAGTCTATAGTCAAGACTATAGTCCAGTCTATAGTCAAGACTATAGTCCAGTCTATAGTCAAGACTATAGTCCAGTCTATAGTCAAGACTATAGTCCAGTCTATAGTCAAGACTATAGTCCAGTCTATAGTCAAGACTATAGTCCAGTCTATAGTCAAGACTATAGTCCAGTCTATAGTCAAGACTATAGTCCAGTCTATAGTCAAGACTATAGTCCAGTCTATAGTCAAGACTATAGTCCAGTCTATAGTCAAGACTATAGTCCAGTCTATAGTCAAGACTATAGTCCAGTCTATAGTCAAGACTATAGTCCAGTCTATAGTCAAGACTATAGTCCAGTCTATAGTCAAGACTATAGTCCAGTCTATAGTCAAGACTATAGTCCAGTCTATAGTCAAGACTATAGTCCAGTCTATAGTCAAGACTATAGTCCAGTCTATAGTCAAGACTATAGTCCAGTCTATAGTCAAGACTATAGTCCAGTCTATAGTCAAGACTATAGTCCAGTCTATAGTCAAGACTATGTTCTAGTCTATAGTCAAGACTATGTTCTAGTCTATAGTCAAGACTATATTCTAATCTATAGTCAAGACTATAGTATAGTCTATAAACAAGACTATAGTATAGTCTATAAACAAGACTATAGACTCGACATTAGTGGAGACTATAGTCGAGGCTATAATGGAGACAATATTCGAGTCTATACTGGAGACTATGATCAAGTCTATGGTCGAGTCTATAATCGAATCTATAGTCGCGTCTATAGTCGAGTCTATAGTCGAGTCGAGTCTATAGTAGAATCGAGTCTATAGTTGAATCGAATCTATAGTCGAGTATATAGTAGAGTCTATAGTCGAGTTTATAGTCAAGTATATAATAGAGTCTATAGTCGTGTTTATAGTCGAGCATACAGTTGAGACTATAGTCGAGTCTATAGTTGAGTTTATAGTCGAGTCTATAGTCGATTATACAGTTGAGTCTATAGTCGAGTTTATAGTCACTTATACAGTTGGGTCTATAGTCGAGTCTATAGTCAAGTATATAGTCGAGTTTATAGTCGAGTCTATAGTCGAGTCTATAGTCGAGTCTATAGTCAAGTATATAGTCGAGTTTATAGTCGAGTATACAGTTGAGTCTATAGTCGAGTATATAGTCGAGTTTATAGTCGAGTTTATAGTCGAGTTTATAGTCGGTTATACAGTTGGGTCTATAGTCGAGTCTATAGTAGAGTCTATAGTCAAGTATGTAGTCGAGTTTATAGTCGAGTCGATATTCGAGTCTATAGTCGAGTCTATAGTCAAGTATATGGTTGAGTTTATAGTCGATTATACAGTTGGGTCTATAGTCGAGTCTATAGTAGAGCCTATAGTCAAGTATATAGTCGAGTTTATAGTCGAGTCGATATTCGAGTCTATAGTCGAGTCTATAGTCGAGTCTATAGTCAAGTATATGGTTGAGTTTATAGTTGAGTTTATAGTCGATTGGATCTATAGTCGAGTCTATAGTTAAGTACATAGTCGACTTTATAGTCGAATCTATAGTCGAGTCTATAGTCGCGTCTATAGTCGAGTATACAGTTGAGTCTATAGTCAAGTATATAGTCGAGTCTATAGTGGAGTCTATAGTCGAGTCTATAGTCAAGTATATAGTCGAATTTATAGTCCAGTATACAGTTGAGTCTATACTCGAGTATATAGTCGAGTTTATAGTCGAGTTTATAGTCGATTATACAGTTGGGTCTATAGTCGAGTCTATAGTAGAGTCTATAGTTAAGTATATAGTCGACTTTATAGTCGAATCTATAGTCGAGTCTATAGTCGCGTCTATAGTCGAGTATACAGTTGAGTCTATAGTCGAGTCTATAGTCGAGTCTATAGTGGAGTCTATAGTCGAGTCTATAGTCAAGTATATAGTCGAGTTTATAGTCGAGTCGATATTCGAGTCTATAGTCGAGTCTATAGTCGAGTCTATAGTCAAGTATATGGTTGAGTTTATAGTTGAGTTTATAGTCGATTGGATCTATAGTCGAGTCTATAGTTAAGTACATAGTCGACTTTATAGTCGAATCTATAGTCGAGTCTATAGTCGCGTCTATAGTCGAGTATACAGTTGAGTCTATAGTCAAGTATATAGTCGAGTCTATAGTGGAGTCTATAGTCGAGTCTATAGTCAAGTATATAGTCGAATTTATAGTCCAGTATACAGTTGAGTCTATACTCGAGTATATAGTCGAGTTTATAGTCGAGTTTATAGTCGATTATACAGTTGGGTCTATAGTCGAGTCTATAGTAGAGTCTATAGTTAAGTATATAGTCGACTTTATAGTCGAATCTATAGTCGAGTCTATAGTCGCGTCTATAGTCGAGTATACAGTTGAGTCTATAGTCAAGTATATAGTCGAGTCTATAGTGGAGTCTATAGTCGAGTCTATAGTCAAGTATATAGTCGAATTTATAGTCCAGTATACAGTTGAGTCTATACTCGAGTATATAGTCGAGTTTATAGTCGAGTTTATAGTCGATTATGCAGTTGGGTCTATAGTTGAGTCTATAGTCGAGTCTCTAGTTAAGTATATAGTCGACTTTATAGTCGAATCTATAGTCGAGTCTATAATCGAGTTTATAGTCGAGTATACAGTTGAGTCTATAGTCGAGTCTATAGTGGACTATATATATATATATATATATTTATATATGTGTGTGTATATAAATCGTAGTCTTTGTTTCAACATCATTAAATCATTCTCTTTCTTTCTGACGTCTGTCATCATAACTATAAAAGCCGGTATTTTGTCCGCTTTACACTTTCTTTTATAAATTTTTTTATTGTGCAATTAGAGTGATAGGCATTTAAAACATTGATACATTAAAACTATTTGGGAATTTACCAAAAAAAAAAAAAAACTGAAATTTCCTAGTAATCTAAACAATATCGTCTAAAAGGCACCTTACATATTACCTCTTACACTGACAGTATATGCTTAAGCCACTTAATCCCAAAAAAGAAAAGAGAAATATGAAACAACACATGCAACAGTTGAAAATCGACATGTAACTTTTAGAAATGTATGAATAAAAACAAAAAGGTTGTGTTTTTCAATTTATCTGGGGTTTTTGTAAATGAAAAAAAAATTGGGTAAAATTAAAATGAATTCACACGTCCCTTTTGAAATGAGAGTACTAAATATAAAAATAAGACTAATAGAATCTGTGTTTATAGTTAGTTATTATTGTTGTTATTGTAACTATTGGTATTCTAATGTTTGATCTTTTTTTTTTTTTTGAGGCAGTTTGTTTTATTTACCTGTTTTCTTGAGAGTTGGAATGAGAGAGAATTTCGCTGCAATCTTTTAAGTTGAAGAGTATTGTCTGAGATTAAGATTTTATAGAGATTTTAAATTAGTTTTTTTTTTAAAGGAAAGTACTATTTTAATTTTAAAAATGAATTTCCTGGCATTAATGAAATAATAAATAATTTAAAAGATTTTATTAGAATTTTTAACATAAATTATATTTTAGACTTTAGATCCTGTTATCTTAAATATTTTGGTTATGGGGTGAGCTATTAGTTTAGTCTATTTAAATATATTTTAGATGAGATCGATTGTTAAAATAATGTGATATTTTTAAATGTTGTTTAAAAGTACCAAAAAAAGTACGAAATAATATTCCTGCTATGAGAGTATTTTAAAACAAAACTGATCGCTGTTATTATAAGCAGCTATACACCTTTAGTCGTTATTTACCTGTTGCCAGAGATGCACGCTCGTATTTTATGTGAACGTGGTTTAAAATAAAGACAGAAACCCCAACTTAAGGTACTTAATACGTTGTGTATAACAGCCGGTTGGTAAAAGAAGAAACGTTAAGAAAAAAAAACTAAGACATTCCTTAAGCAGCAAGAAAAAACTTTATCTATGTATGTAAATAATGCATGTTCAGTAAGAGAGTGTTGGTGCATGTATGTGTGTGTGTTTGCTTGAATGTTTGTGCTTAATTTTCTACTTCTTACTGTATCTGCTGGTACTGATATTTAAACTTAAAAGTTGCTGCTGTTGTATTGTTGTTTTTTTTCTTCAACGACGACTTTTTGGTATTTTGTTTTTATACTTCTATATCTGTAAAGTTGTTCATACCACTTTTAAAGAAAACCAAACGGCTTTGAAGTGTAGCTTGAAAGATTTTTATTAAAGCAAGTTTTAGTGAGTGTTTGGCCTTCGTGTGGTACGGTACAGTAAACGGATAAGAAAAAAAAAACTATTGTGATTTTTTTATAGGAAATTACAAAAAAAAAAAAATATTTACTAGATTAAAAAAAAAAACGAAGAGAGAGTTTAATAGAGAGTGTTTTTAAAAAATATATATAGTGAGTGTTTAAGAAAAAATAACAACAACAAGTGTAAAATATAGACATATTTAGTTATTTAAAGAAAAAGAAAGGATTTTTTTAAGAAATTGAAATAAATAAATTATAAAATGAATTTTTTTAAAGAAATTTTAATAAAAATTACAACTTTCAAATGGAACAGTGTTTTTATAAAAAAATTTTAAACCTATAAAAAAAATAAAAAATACTTAAAATATGTCATTTGCCAACAAGTCATTTATTGCAAAAGATTAAAGAAAATTATCATAATTGTGTTATCATTTTGTTTACATACTTTTCTTTTTTTTAATTTAAACTTTTTTTTTTTAATAATTTCAATTTATTAAACAAAATTTTCTTAGTTTATTTAAAAATTCAAATTATTGCTCACACTCTGAGTAAGAACTTAAGAAAATTAATTTAAAAAATATGCATTAAATGTGCAACTCCATTTTGCAAATATTTTTTAAAGCCACAACCAAAAGCAAAAGCTAACAACAACAACAATTGTAATGCAAATTCAACAAGTGTTGCTTGGAATTTATATTTCTATCTTTCTTACTTTGCTTGTATCTTTTTGGCTTCTATTTCTTTTAAGCCCAGGTAAAGTGAACATAAGAAAAACTGAAAGAAAATATTACAAGAAACAACAAGAGAAATAGTAAAATCTAAATAAAAGGAAATATAAAACGGCAATATTTATTTAACATACAATACATCAATATTGGCAACAACACAAAAAAGAAAAAAAAATGCAGCACAATAACAATAACAACAAAAATGCAGTCCCTATAGTCTAGTCATAACTAAATATTAGAAAAAAAGTTTCTAAAATTTTCAAATACAACAATAGCAACTACAATAACAGAAAAGAAATCAAAATTTCCTACCTAAATTGTTAAAGAACAAGTTTGTTGCTTAAGTCTTTCGTTTAGCTAGTTTACTAAAAAAAATTATACTCTTCTCTCTCTCTCTCGTCCCTTGGCATGAAAACAACAGCAATAACAACAAATTTTCAATTTTTTTTTTTCAAAAAACTAACTAAAAACGTTTCTTTTTTTATTTCTTTTTCAAAAATATATTCATTAATTAGCATAATTTGTTATATTTTGAAGTTTAAATTTTGTTGGTGTTAAAAATTCTATATCATTCAATAGCTCTTTTTTTTTTTTGTTAAAGGGAGTGGCTTAGATAAATCTTTTAAAAATACTTAACATGAATTTTAAAGATTTCTTAACAAATTTCTGGAATTTCTATAAAAACTTTTATTCAGATTCAAAAAGAAATCTTAAAGAAACTTAATAAGAAAACGAATGTTTAATAAAAAATAATTCCTTTTAAAATCTTCTTCTTAGCTTATAACGAAATATAAAATAATTAAAAAAAAAAGTTAAAAAAAAAGAAAATTTTAACGAAACTTGTTTTATTAAAAAAATAAAAACAAAACGTTGCCATAAAGTTCAACAAAATAAAAATTATATGAACTGCACAAGGATAACGTGTATCAGTATTATATAAATTGCAACTTTCATCTCTAAAACATTTAATGGAATATTATATTTTATTATAAAACAAAGTACCTTCAAGGTAGGTAATTATATTTAAATTCAAAATCTTTAAAGCCTAATTTTTTAGTATTTTATAAATTTAATAAAACAAATTTTCTAAAAAATATAAAAAATATAGATAAACTACAATTCTTTGAAATGAAATATTAATTAACTTCGTAATTGAAACAATTACTAAATTAATCAATAAAGTAATTATTTCTTGATTGAAGAATAAAATAATATTTTAAGATTTCAATAACTAAATTCTAATAATTATATAAAAAAAGCAATTCATATAAAAATATAAAGGAAACTATAAAAGTTTTGTTAAAAAACAGAATTTATATTTTAATTAAAGAACAGCATTAAATTAAGTAAATTTTTAAATAAAGTAACAGTTAATAAGAAAAAAATACAACTTAATCTTTATTGAATAGTAAAAAAATATTTCAAAATTTCAATAATTTAATTCTAATAATAATTAAATTAATATAACAAAGGAAAAATACAATATTTTAACTAAAAAACAAAATATGTTAATTAAACTTTTAATTGGAGAAACAATGAATAATAAAACAATTACAAATTTAATGAAAAAACTTAATTTTTTATTGAATAATAAAATAATATTTGAAAAAATTTTCTAAAATGTAAAAAAACTGAAATGAAATAATAATAAAGTTCTTTGTAATTGAAACAATTGCAAAATTAATTAATTCTCTATTATTTCCTTATTAAAAAATAAAAGAATATTTTAAGATTATAATAATTTAATTCTAATAATATTTAAATTAATATAAAAATTAAAAAATAAAAACTATAAAATTTTTCATTTTATTTTATATTTTAATTAAATAGCAGTTTTAAATTAATCAAATTTTTACTTAAAGAAACATTTAATAAGAAAACAATTAAAAATTTTATTGAATAATAAAATAATATTTTAAGATCTCAAAATTTAGTTCTAATAATTACTAAATTAGTATAAAATATTGCAAAAAGCATTTCAATATTTTAATTAAAACAAGTAATATTTTAATAACTTTTTTAAAATTTAATTGAAGAAACAGTTAAAAACTAATTTGTTTAATTAATTACTTAACAATAAAATCAAGTTATGTTAAATTATTGATTTTATTGATTTTATTGTTTTAAATTAAATAAATTAAAAAAAATTTAATTGCAGAAACAGTTAAAAACGAATTTTTGAATTAATTTCTTAATAATAAAATCAAGTTATGTTAAATTATTGATTTTATTGTTTTAAATTCTAGAAATTGTTATTTATAATTCTAGAATTTATTGTTCAAATTTTTAGGATTTATTATTTTAAATTCTTGAGTTTACTTTTTTAAATTTCAAAATTTGTTATACTAAATTTTTAGTTTTTTTTTCTTTAAAATCTGGTAGTTATTATTTAAAATTTTCAGTTTATTATTTTAGTTTTAAATGATTTTAAATTCTTCAATTCATATTTCAAATTCTTGAATTTATTATTTTAAATTTATTATTTAAACTTTAAAATTTTTTTATTAAAATTCTTAAAGTTTTGACTTTCAATTTTAGAATATTAACATCATTTTACATTTTAAATTCTTGAATATTTTATTTGAAATCCTTGAATTTTTTTATTTATTTTTTTAAATTTTTATTTTTTTAAATTTTTGATTTTTTTATTATTTAAATTCTTTAATTTTATATTTTAAATTCTTGAATTTATTGTTTTAAATTTTTGTATTTTATATTTTAAATTCTAAAATTTTCATTTAAATTCTTTAATATTTTATTCAATTTTTTTATAACTCATAGTTTGAGCTTAAATTTTGATTTTTATTTATCTAACACTTTTCTTTACCTTTTGAAAAGCCTATTGAATAATAAAAGAATATTTTAAGGTCTCAAAAAAAAAATTCTAATAATTATAAAATTAATATAAAAATTGATAAAAACTTTAAAGTTTTGATTAAAACAAAAGCGAGACACAAACAAAAAAATACATAATATATATTTTATTAAAAAGCATAACTTAAGAAAAGTACCACAATTTTCATATTTTTAAATTGCATAAATTTAATAAAGAAATCAGCTCTTGAAAATAAAAAATTTAATAATTTTTTTTTTATAAAAAAAGAACTAATATTTCATTATATTACACAAAAAAAAAATAATAAAAATGTAATTCAATTAAAAAATTTGTTATATCAATTAATTTTCTATTTGATTTTGCTGTAATCATCAAAATAATAATGATATTAATTAAGTGATCACAAAATGAAATTTGATAATTTTTTAATAAATAGAAATCTCAGGTAGAACTAATTGTCATATTTAAGACCTAGTGGTCACTTTTTTGTTATAAACAAATTCAGTAGATCTTTTGTTTTTTTTTTTTAGGAAAATTTTATAAATTTGAATTTATTATTAGTTTGGTTCAATTTTTTAAAATGTTTAAAGTTATTTTTTTTATTCTAGAATTTCTTATTTAAAGTCATGATTTTTTTTATTTAAATTTTAGCATTTTGTATTTAAATTGTGGAATTTTTTATCTTAAATCCTTGAATTTATTATTTTAAATTCTAGTTTTTTTGAAATTTTAGAATTTTTTATTTAAAATTCTTGAATTTATTATTTAAAAATGTTCGATTTAATAGTTGATGATTCGAATTTTTTTATATAAATTCTCGAATTTATGATTGAATTTTTTTATAATGCAAGCATTTTTTTACTTTACATTATTGAGTTTATTATTTAAAATTCAGGAGTTTATTATTTAAATTCTTAAATTTTTTCTTTAAATTCTGAAATTTTTTGTTTTAAATTCTTGCTGTTTTATTTTAAATTCATAAATTCAAGGATTTATTTTAAGCTTTTGAATTTTTTCTTTTTTTTTCTTGATATTTAAATTTTTTTATTATAAATAATAATGATATTAATTAAGTGAAATTAATTAACATTTTCAATGAATTTTAAGTAATATTTTTTTATTATAACAATAATATTTATGATTAAAAATTTACTTAAAACTAAATATCATATGTGTTGATTCTATTCAAGAATTAATTGAATATGTACTAACGTACACACATTATGCCCTAAATAAAAAGTCACAAATTTTTAGTAATTATTTATTGGAAAATTGTAAATACATATTTAAAAAGTACATACTTGCATTTAGTGAAATGGATATAAAATTGTAAAATATGTATTCATTATGTCTTGAATTTTGTATTTTTTTGGTTTTTGAAGCTTTCATTTTTTGTCAAACAAATGTATATAAAAAATGCTAATTAAATTAATTAATACTTTCATTGAACTTGAAAATACAGCAGTTAAAAAAGTTATTGTGCAATTTTTATAATTTTAATAAAATATTTATTTTATTAAATTACTTTAAAAAATTATCAAATATTTTTGTTTTGTTTTTTTTAGTACCCAAAATTTATTTAAAAAAATATGAAAATCTGCCAAATAAAATGTTTTAGTAAAAAAGAATTAAGATTTTATTTTAAATAAAAAGTATATTCTTAATAAATATACTTCATTGAACTTTAAACCAAAAAGAAATTTTTTTGCTTATTAAAAGTCTTAAAAAATCAATAAAAAATTTCATAGGTTTTAATTAAAAGTTTAATTAAACTAAAAACTCAAATTAACTAAAATATAAATTCTTTATATTCACAGAAAAAATAAGATCAATTAAAAGATTTATCAAAGATAAAAATTATTTCAATTACATTTTTAATTTTATCAATTATTTACGTAATCAAAATTCACTTTTTTTTTATGAATAAAACAATTAACAGACTTTCAATTATTTCTCTTTTGGTATATAATTAATATAGGTAGTAATCAAATATATATATATATATATAAAATAATTTTTATTAGTAAAATAATTGAATAAAACTTTTTTTGTAATTGAAATATTATTTTAGATTTTGTATGGTACTTGAATTTAACATGTTACAAAGCTATTTAATTATAAAAGTCATTAAAAGAATTTTGAATTTCTGATTAATAATTTGATAACTTTTTTTTTAATAATTTTTTTCACATTTCTGTTGAAACTTTTTATGATTTTTCAATAATTTTCATTTATTATCAAATTCTTTTAATCATTTAATAAATATTTAAAATCTTCAAAAATATTCTTTTAGTCTATAACTTCTTTTTAAAATATTTTTTCTTAATACTCCCAATTATTTATTCTTTTTGTTGTCGTAATTATTATTAGAAAGTTATTTGTAATTAAATAAATATCTAATTTTATTTTTATTTTATTTTGTTATGGGAATTTTTCACTCTCCATTAAAATAGATTTATCACTTCAATATTAAACATATGCTAGCGATGAAAGTTAAGTTATTTTAAACTTAAACTTAACAAATTTCTAAAAAAATAACTTCAAACAAAATATTAAAGCGATTAGATAAATGAGGAAAAAAGAAAAACAAATAAACACAGTGGGAGATAAAAGTGAAATTATATATATATATATATATATATATATATATATAAACTTTAACTTTATATATATATAGAGAGAGAGGGAGAAAGAGAGAGAATATTTCAAAAAATGTTGATTAAAATAAATCTTTCTTAATATTTTTTTTTAAAACTTTCCAATGCCACCGAAAAATTCACTATAAAAAAATTATCAAAAAAATTGTATTAATCGTCAATTATTGCAATTACAATACAGTTTCATAGCCTTCCCCATTATGTACTTTATGTCTACAAACTTTTATTATCTACTGTATGCTCTTACAATGTGAAGAGTTTCAGTAAATTCTCCCTTTCAATTATAGGAATAAGTCATGTAGCAAGAGTAAATAATGGGAATATTTGTGGATCTTTAAAGTGAGATCATAATTCAATAAATATTTCATAAATATTTCTTTTTTATTATTCAGTTTATAATTTATTTACTAAAACCTTTATTTATGATTTATTGTTAAATGATTATTTATTAAAAAATATACTTTTGTCTTTGTCTATAAAAGACAAAAGAGTAAAAGTGTTACACACCCGCTATTGTATGAGGTGATCACTGATCACAAAATGAAATTTTATAATTTTTTAATAAATAGAAATCTTAGGTAGAACTAATTGTCACTTTTTTGTTGTAAAAAAATTCAATAGATCTTTTGTTTTTTTTTGAGGAAAATTTGATATAAATCTATTTATTAGCTGCTGGAATTTTATAATAAATTTGAATTTATTATTAGAATGGTTCAATTTATTAAAATGTTTAAAGTGATTTTTTTTTATTCTAGAATTTCTTATTTAAAGTCATGATTTTTTTATTTAAATTTTAGCATTTTGTATTTGAATTGTGAAATTTTTTATTTTAAATTCTTGAATTTATTATTTTAAATTCTAGTTTTTTTTGTGAAATTTTAGAATTTTTTATTTAAAATTCTTGAATTTATTATTTCAAAATTTTTCAATTTAATAGTTGATTTTTTGAATTTTTTTATATGAATTCTCGAATTTATGATTGAATTTTTTTATAATGCAAGCATTTTTTACTTTACATTATTGAGTTTATTATTTAAAATTCAAAAGTTTATTATTTAAATTCCTCAATTTTTTCTTTAAATTCTGAAATTTATTGTTTTAAATTCTTGCTGTTTTTATTTTAAATTCATAAATTCAAGAATTTATTTTAAGCCTTTGAATTTTTTTCTATTTTTTTTTTTTTGATATTTAATTTTTTTTATTATAAATTCTGTAATTCTTACTTTAAATTCTTGAATTTTATTTTAATTTTTTTAATTTATTATTATATGAATTCCTAATTTTTCGAACTTTTGGATTTATTTTTTAAATCCTAGATTTTGCTATTTAAATTCGTTATTTTTTCTATTTAAATTTTAAAATCTTTTATTTAAATTGTGAAATATTTTATTTCTAATTCACGAATTTAATTTTTTATATTCTAGAATTTTTATTTAATTTATTTTTTTATATAAAATTCTTGAATTTATTATTTTAAATTTTTCAATTTAATAGTAAAATTTTAAAATCTATTTATTTAAATACTTGAGTTTATTATTGAAATTCTTTAACTCATTTTTTTGTTAATTTCTTTTAATTTTTTATTATCAAAATTAAACAATTTATTTATTATTATTTGAATTATTAAGTTTTAGTGTTTGAACTTATTTTTTAAATTCTAGAAATTTTTATTTAAAGTCCTAATGTTTTTATTTAAATTGTTGAATTCTTTATTTTAATTGTTGAATTCTTCATTTTAATTTTTTGAATTTATTATTTTAAATTCTTGAATTTATTATTATTATTATTACTATTATTATTATTATTATTATTATTATTATTATTATTATTATTATTATTATTATTATTACTATTATTATTATTATTATTAATATTATTATTATTAATATTATTATTATTATTGTTGTTTTTATTATTATTATTATTATTATTATTATTATTATTTGAATTTATTCATTTATTATTTTAAATTTCCAATTATATAATTCTTGAGATTTTTATTTAAATTCTTGATTTGTTTTTAATTTAAAATTTGTGATTTTATTAATTAAAGTTTTGGAATTTTTTATTTGATTTTGTTTTGCTTTGAAATAACTGTTAATTTGTTATTATAAATTTCTTGTCTTTATTATTAAATTAAATTCTTTTCAAAACGAGTCATAGTTTGAGTTTAAATTTTATGGTTTTTTTTATTAAGATTTTTATGAAATTTATTTTTATGTATTTTAATTAAATATTTAATTTTTTTAACTATAGATGATTTCACAGTTTCTTTATTTTATATTCATAAAGAAATTATAATTTATTTATTTTTATATAATTAACATTTTTTTATCATTTTTATAAAGTCAATAGCGTTGAATTAATTTTGATATTTAGGACTTAGTGTTTGTATTTTTGTTTTTAAAATAACTATTAATTTTTTTTAACAATTTCTGGCATTTGTTATTTAAATTATTTTCATAATGACTCAAAACTTGAGGTTACATATTGAAGTTTTTTATTGAAGTTTGTATGAAATTTATTTTTAAACATTTTATTAAATTTTTAATTTACTTAACTATAGATGATTTCACAATTTCTTTGTGATTATAAAAAATTACATGAGTTGAGGTTGTAAACAGAAAACAAAAATAATTAAACTTTATTTTTTTGTTATTTTTTTTATGAAATAAAAATTGTTAAATAAATTTTATTATTTAAAGTTAGAACTGCTAGTTTTAGAAACAGAAATTATTGAGATGTTAGCAGTTGGGTTTATGAAAATTTATATATTATTTTAAAACATTATTAACAAATTAAGAGTATAATTCAGCTTGTCATGCTGATGACGTCAGTTCTAAAATGTCAATGAAAACTTAAGCAATATAACTTAAACATATTTTTAAAATTATTTTAATTTCATTAATTTTAAGTTTAAAAAATTTTTTTTAAATTTTAAGTATTCTTTTATTTGTTAACCTTAGTAGGTCAATGTTATTTTGTTTTTTTTTATAAATTTTTAGAATTATTAAACATTATTAAAAGTTCTCATATCTTTTGATAATTTTCTTGCATTTTAAATTGAGTTCAAAGTATCTTTTCTTTCATTTAATTCTGCAAAATTACAGTCTAGGTCATATATCCGCCTCATTATTATTTTTTTGTTATTGTTAATAATGTTTTACTTATAGTAGATTTATATTAAAATCACTAAAAAATCTTAAGCTGAATAAGAAGTTTTAATAAAATGAAATTTTATCTTATAAAAGATTTTTAAATTTATAAAACTAGTTTTTGTTTGAATTTAAAAATTACTAGTTTTAAACTTTATAACACCCTTCCAAAAACTCTATATCCATACAATCAATAAAAAAAAACAAATAAAATAAAAGAAATACCAGTTTATGATTTCAATTTTAGTTGTTTTTTTCTTTTTTCTTAAATATTTACTTTATTCAAGTTAAGAGAAATAATAAAATAGTTAATAAATGAAATAATTTAGCAATGATTTCAGCAAAATGTCAGCACAAGTGTTGTTTGTTTAAAAAAAAATACAGCTGTGGTTGGTTTTTAATATAATATTTCAACAGTTTTTTTCAATATAAGTTTAAAAAGACATATTTTTTCTCTCTTTTTTTTTTTTTTTTTTTTTTGATGAATTGAAATATGAAGAAAACCAGTTGTTCCAGCTAAACAACAGACTCTTAGTCATTTTACGAAATATAAAATCTAAGATTTTATGGTTATTAGTAATATGGAATTAAATTAAAATTAACATTAGAAATGAAATAAAATGTTATAATAAATAAAGTATGGGTCTTAAGTCTTTTGTTTTTTTTTAAGCATAAATAAGCGAGTGTGTCAATTTTTAGTTTAAGCAATTTTTTGTTTGTTTTAAAACTAATAAAAATATAATTTTAATATTAGGAAATAATTAACCCAGCCTCTCAATTTTAATTTAATTTATATTAACACACTTTTTTTAAGTGTTGAAAAAAAACTATTTCAAGTATTTCGTGTTTTAATTTAATTTTTTGTAAATTTCAAAAAAATGGGTGTAAAAAGTTCACTTTATATTAAAATATTATTAACCCAATTTAGCTTTTTCGTTTTCGTTTGGACTTTAAATATATTGTGTTTATTTTTAAAACAATCATAATATTAATGATGATGATGATCTCGTGTGGCCTTCAGAGTTGATTCAATATTGTTGTGAGTTTGAAAACAAAAAAACCTTTGGTTGAAATTAAAGTTTAGCTATAGACTAACATACATATAGGTATTTATGTATTTTTATAAACTTATAATTTCCTTTTAAATTATCACAAAAAATAGTCAATTTATATTTATGGCATACGAAAACAATGCAAAAAATTTAAGACAAAAAAATGTTTTTTAATATTTTTAAAAGCTACAACGAATATGAAACACACTCTAATAAAAGAAATGTATTAATAAATTATTTTGCTAATATATATCTCTTATATTTCAAAGAATCTTAAACTTATTATTTAATTAACATTGAAATCAAAAATTATTGAAATATAACAGATTTTTAACAAAAAGTTTCTTTTAAAATATTTAATAGTTTATTTATTTATTTATATCATTAAATAAATTTGATTATCTAATTTCATTCAGAAATTATTAAGCGTTTTAAAAAAAGCTGTTTATTAAAATCTATTACATTTTAAATATTTCTGATTTCAATTTCAGTTAAAAACAATCTGTTGCCTTTAAATGTTTTCTGATTTGATTAACTAAAGATTACTACAATTTTAAAGAAAATTTTCAATATTTAGTTTCAAGAACCAATATTTAATTTTAATTAAAATCTATTAATTTTTAAAGTTACCTTCTCTAAAACAAATCAATATTATCACCTTCATTTTTAGCTCTCAAAAATACTAAAAAATTATGAAAAAAAAAATACTAAAATGAAACTACAAACAACCACAAACCAGTTTGAAGACCAAAAATTTTTTTAACAATAATTTCGGCTACAAACCAAATTATAAAAAAAGCCAACAATAATAAAGAGAAAAAAATCGACAGCAAAAATGTTTGGCATTTCTTAAAATAGAGACATACATACAGTAAAAAAATGGCATTTTTTTTATAAAACTCTGAAAAAAACCAAATTAAGTAAAGAAATTTATTTACTGAATGCACATTTGTCTACAGATAATGTCCAAAAAAAAAAAAAAACCACAAGCGAAAAAAAAGAAAAGCTCAACATAATCAGCAAAACCTAACTTTACATTAAAGCAGACAAATAAAAAAATTAAACACATCTACAAACATGGTAAAAAAAATAACCAAACATATGTTTGGAATACAGGTACTTAATGATGTTAATAATAATGATGATGATGATGATGATGATCAACTCTTAGTGCTAAAGTGAAAGTTCATATGAAAGTGTATATATGTAAACATTTATTGACAGAGAAAATACAACAACAACAACATCCAAAAAAAAAATATTACTCAGACTTTTTTCAACATAAAGAAACACTCATACAAATGCTTGAATTTAAATTTAGCAAACAAAAGGCAGCCACATTAACATTGTTTCTAACTTCATTATTAACATTAACGTTATAATGAAAATTAACATCATTATTGTTTCTTATAAATTAGACAGACTTTAATGTTGATATTCAGATGTTAAGATATTTTAAAAAATTTCTTAGATTATAATTTATGCTGGTAATATGTGCATATACGCCTATAGATTGTGTTACAATTGTTAGGTGTTTTTTTTTTTGTTTAATAAAGGTGCGACATTTAATTCCCACGTATACAAAGAAGACAACAATTAAATGTAGCTAAATATTGGCTAAGCTTTTGAAAAACCATTATTTTTATTAGTTATATCTCTAAAATATGCATAAATGTTATACGCATTAAAGGTTTTATATTTGATTGTTGAAATTACTATTTAAGGCTAATGTTTTTTTTTTCTTTTTTGTTGTTCTAGCAAATAAATTAAAATAAGAATGAAATATAACAAAAAATGGAGAGTTAATAAATAAAAATCTCTTTTTGATACGAAATATGATTGATCGCAGATTTTCGTCCTTTTGCCTCTATCTGCTCCCGTCTAGTTAGAAAATCAATTTTTATGTTTTCAATAAAAAAATTGATTTTTGGTACAAAATATGAGTGATCATAGATTTTCGTCCTTTTGCCTCTATTAGCTAGAAAATCAATTTTTATGTTTTTGGTATAAAAATTGATTTTTCTTTTGAAATGTAAGTGATCACAGATTTCCGTCCTTTTGACTCTATCTGCTCCCGTTTAGTTAGAAAATCAATTTTTATGTTTTCAATATGAAAATTGATTTTTGGTACAAAATATGAGTGATTACAGATTTTCGTCCTTTTGACTCTATCTGCTCCCGTTTAGTTAGAAAATCAATTTTTATGTTTTTATATGAAAATTAATTTTTGGTACAAATTATGAGTGATTACAGATTTTCGTCCTTTTGCCTCTATTAGCTAGAAAATCAATTTTTATGTTTTTGGTATAAAAATTGATTTTTGTTTTCAAATGTAAGTGATCACAGATTTTCGTCCTTTTGCCTCTATTAGCTAGAAAATCGATTTTTTATACAAAATATGAGAGATCACAGATTTTCGTCCTGTTGACTCCATCTGCTCCCGTTTAGCTAGAAAATCAATCTTTATGTTTTTGGTATAAAAATTGATTTTTGTTTTCAAATGTAAGTGATCACAGATTTTTGTCCTTTTGCCTCTATTAGCTAGAAAATCGATTTTTTATGCAAAATATGAGTGATCACAGATTTTCGTCCTTTTGATTCTATCTGCTCCCGTTTAGCTAAAAAATCAATTTTTATGTTTTTTGTATAAAAATTGATTTTTGGTTTGAAATGTAAGTGATCACAGATTTTCGTCCTTTTGTTTTATATATTAACAGTTCAATATAGTTACAAAGTATTATAAAAACGGCTAAAGATATTGTTTTTTTTTTTAGTAAACATAAACATTTTTTTTTTGAATTTAGCTTAGATTATAGCTAGTAACTTTTATTTACACTGAATATATTTTCTTGATTTTCAATACCAAACTGCTTAAGATAATGATAAATATATTAAAAAAGTTTTCAGTTATTTAGCTTTCGTTGTACTCGTATAAATAAGAGAGTGTTTCCTATGGATTAATAATAATAGACGCATAAATCTAAACCTTTCACCAAAATTATTTCTTTTAAAAATAAACATATTTTTAAATGGTTTTATTTTTGTGAATATTATATATGTTTTTTTTTTTTTTTTTAAATTACGTACATAGTTTTAGATTTTATTCTTTTATAAAAGTTATTTTACTCAGATTTACTTTTAGAACCATTTAAATTCTATTTATTTTTTTATTTAGTATATTTTTTGACAACAGTCCAATTTTTTTTTAAAAATAGTACTTTAAAAAAGGGGATATTTTGATAAAGATTATTATTGATAAAATCTTTTTGAAATATCGTACAATTTTGAGAAATTTTTAATAAATAATTTTTTATCTCTCAAATCTAAAAAATTTTTGGAAATATGGTATATTTTAGAAACCAGAGTTCTTGTTTAATAGTAAAATTTTCTAAAAATAATAAAAATAATGTTAGCTTAACCCGGTGTGCTTCGCTGCACTGAAACTCCGAAAAGGAGAGCTTATTTTTTTGTAATAAAAACAAATTCGTTTAAATTTTAATTCTATTTAAATAACTGTAAAAGTTATGTGGTAATACAATATGTAGCAATATACAGATTTTAAACGATTTTACTTCCAAAAAAAGTCGAAAATATACACCTATTATTTTTTGCGTACAGTCGTCATCCGTTTGGGCGGCGCAACTATGAATCAGTCATTTGACTTAATTATAAATTTGATTCAATATTTGCTTCCTATGGGGGTCCCTATCCTGTCCCTGTCCCTATCGACAAAATAAGTGATCTATTTTATTTTTGTGGTTCGCAGTATGTTTTTGTAGAAACGTATTGCTACCCATGCACCTACCCCCTTTAGTTTTGTTTTAAAAGGTGTAGTTTATCATAAGACTGGGTTCTATAAAGGCTGAAGAATTTTGTGTTAAGATATGTGATATTTAATATTTTCTATCTCTGGCGGTATAGCTACTCCTTTGTCCACTCAACTCATTTTTATTTTGAAATTTATAGTTTTCCATTATAGTGGCTTTAACCATGTTCTTCAGTTACTCGATGTTTAATATGTGCATCATATGGGGTATTGATCGCCCTGTGCCTATCCTCTTTATTTAAATTTTCCAAGGTGTAGTTTATCATAAGAGTAATACCTACCAAGTTTGAACATTCTCACTATAACAGTTCTTAAGATATGCGATATTAAACATTGGCGTCCTATGGTAGGGTAACACTCCCCTGCAGTTATCTTACTTCAATTTCGTTGCTCAGAAAATAATAATACTAAAACTTAGGTTGTCAGAATAGGGCTTAAATCTTATTAACTTCCTTTTTTTTTCGGCATTTAATACCAATTTGTTTAGCATTGCAAATTAAGCTATTAAAGCTGAATCTCGTTCCATAAGTACCTTCAACACAATTTCATGTTTATATGGATAAAAAAGACATATATCATCAGCGTATAAAACCAACACACTGCCCTGTGGGACCATAAACTAAATATTTAGACTGTCTATCCTTCAAAAATTTTACAATAATTATATTTTTAATTGAACAAAAATCTGTAAATTGATTTTAAAATTTTTTGCTTGGGTCATTAGTGGGTTAACAATGTTAAACAAACGAACTTAACTTTATTATAATGAAGAAACAATAAAAAATAGGGACAACATATTTATACTACATGATTAGAATTCTGAAATGTATATGGAATTTCAATTCGGTGCCTTTTCTTCAAAATAACTCAGCTATTTATAAAGCAATTTTGTTGATTTTCTATAGCAAAATTCTTCAAAATATTTTTGAGATTTAAATGTATGTATTAATGTTTTTAATTTAATAATTATTTTAATTATTACATTATATTATATTTAATAATTAAAAAATTATTTAAAATTTAACTTCTTTTCAAAATTATTTAATATTTTTATTGTCGAAACCTGCCTCAATTTTATGAATATTAAACTTAAATAAATATAACCAAAAGTGCTAAATTTTATATCACATTAAAAACTAAAATTTATTAAAGAATTAAATTTCTATTGTTTTAGAAATTTGAAACTTAAAATGAAAAATCTTCTCATAAACGAAATAAATACACATGTAAATACATATTTAGTTTTTTCCAACAAGCTGAATGTGTTTATTAAAAAAAAATAAAATGTATTACATATATAAAAATTCTATTGTTAACTGTTGTTTAGCCTTCGCGTTTGACTTAGATTTAGATGAGAAATTTAAGTTCCTTAAACAATTTAGATTTAAATATAATATATATATGTATTGGTGAGCACACACTGAATGATTTTGTTAACATATAAAAATATATGAACATATCAATTTACTAAACAAAAAACTATATAAATTTTATTAAAAAAAGCACTCCTTGAAATGCATGGATTTTCTTGAAGAAAATATATTATATATATATATATATATGTATATATATATTTATTTATTTATATATGTATATATATATATCTATATATATATATATATATATATATATATATATAAACATATATATACATATATATATATATATTTTCTTAAAGAAAATCCATACATTTCAAGGAGTGTTTTTTTTAAAAAAATTAATAAATTTATATATTTATATATATATATATATATATATATATATATATGTATATATGTATATATATATATACGTATATGTATATATATATATATATATATATATATATATATATCTTAAATTTTTATTTATTTAATTTTCTTTCCTTTTTTTTTCTTATATTTTCAGTTATATTACAATTCATACAATTGCAAATAGTAAACATTTAAAAGAAAAAGGTTTCCAATTTAAAGAAGCTGTGATCATGGGAGGCTTGACGGCGGCCAGTTTAAAATGGCTGTCCGCTTTCATATGTTTGTTTTTATTATACGCCTGCAAAGTAAAAGCTGCTGATGATGTATTTTCATGTCCAAATGGTAAGTGGTTTTTGTATTTATTTTTCCTAGCTTTTACTTAACCAAAAAATATATTAAAAATATTAAATTAACTTTTTAACTAATACAGGGAAATTAAATGTAAAAAAAAAAATTAAAAATATAAAAAGTATTTGAAAAATGAAGAAGCAAACAGCAAGTACTTTCATAAAATGCACTCATAATTATATGAATATACAATGAAATACAGAGATTGGTTTATATTTTAAAATAAAAGGACAGAGAAGAGTGAAATTATTGTTAAAAAAAAAATCTAAGGAAATTTTATTTTATTTAGTAAGATAAAAAAAGTTATAAGAAGAGCTTTCACAGAAGCTAAAAGGAAGTAGAATTTTCAATTTGTTTAAAAGGAAACATAAATAAATAAATTTACTTTAATTAAAAGGACAGAAGTAGCTGGAAAATTTTTGCTAAAAATATACTTTTTTTCTTTATCTTATTTAAAAGTTGACATTTGCGCTATAAAAGGTATTTCCTAAGAATGTGAAAATTTTTAGTTTTATAAAAAGTAAATTAAGGAAATATTAATTTTTTAATAAGTTAATCATTTATAGAAAATTTAAATAAATGAATTAGTAAATAAATAGATAAGTAAATAAATTAATATATAAATAAATAAATAAATAAATAAATAGATAAATAGATAGATAAATAAATAAATAAACAAATAAAAAATGAAATAAATAAATTAATAACTAAATAAATAAAGAAAAACACAAACAAATAAATAAATAAATAAATAGCTTAAGAAAAAATAAATAAGTTAATAACTAAATGAATAAAGAACCAAAAAAAAAAAAACAACAAATAAATAAATAATTAAGCAAATAAATAAATACCCAGCAAAAACTTTTTGGTTTTCGGTAATGACAACTACTTATTAATGTAGTTTCTTGGTAATGAGGCGTCATTATTTTTTGTCTACTCTGTATTACATAGTATAATAACACAGTAAAACTGCAATCACGTGGATGGATTGGCTAGAGCGCCGGATTAACAATCAGAAGGTTGTTGGTTCAATTTTTCATTTAAAACAAAAAATTAATTTCTACAAAATTTCTTCTTAATAAAATTGTATTCTGTTATAAATTAAAATTATGCTCAATACTAATTTAACTGATTTCTATCCTCATAAAATAATTTACACTAGGCTAAAACCAGGTGTGCTACACTATCCCTATCATAATGAAATTGTTTAATTAAAAAATAAAAAAGAGTACAAAATTCCTATACACAGAAAAAAAAAGTTTATACATAAATATAAAAATTTACTTTCATTGATTTCAGTTCATAATATTCAAGTATAATTTCTTAAGCATTAAAACTTTTGTTTTTATATTTTTTCAAATTTATCAAAAATCTAGAAGACTAAAAAATTTTTTTTTAAATTTTCATTTATATTTTCAATTTGTAAAAAAAAAATTTCTTTGGAAAATTTTAAGTTTTTAATGATTTTTAGCTACATTTTGGGAATAGAACAGAACATAATTTTTAACAAAATAAAGTGCTGCAGAATGGCAGCAAAATTAAGCAAATTTCTAAAACATTATTTTTTCACAGATTTTCCTTGGAAGTTTGCTATTTTAAAGAATTTTTTCTTAATATTTTCATGTATAACTATTTTTCTTTATCATTTGCAATCAAAACGAATAAAACTAAATCAAAGATTTAACAACATTTTTTTGCAAAATTCCTAAAATTTTCATTATGAACAATTCATTAAAAATCTATGAAAAAAAAATTATTTTTTTATGAAAAAACTTTGGGAAAGAAAGTCATGTTCGATTCATAATATTTAGGAAACAAAATTTCAAGTATATGCATTTTTTTCGCTGTGTAATAAAGCAACTTAAACACCTTCAACTCAAGTGATTTTAATAAAATAGATACTGTGATATTCAGTAAATAAATAACTTTATTTTTTATTTTTTTATTATTATATATATATATATATATATATATATATTGTGTGATCCATTTCGAGGTTTCCTACTTTTTTAAAGAAAAAAAAACACAGAAAATTAAAATTTAATGGGGAATGTTTATTATCATTCTTTGGAATTTATTTTTTGAAAATTATGTCTATTAAATGTTGGCCGTTGCTACATCGCAGATGGTCCATCCGTTGAGTCCAATTTTCGATGACTCGTTCTAGCATTTCGACGAATGACACGCGTGATATTTTCCTTCAAGGCCTGAATCGAAGCGGGTTTGTCCGCATAAACTTTAGACTTTACATATCCCCACAGGAAAAAGTCTAACCGTGTGATATCACACGATCTTGGTTTCCAATCGACCGGCCCAAAAACGTGAAATTATGTGCTCACCGAAGTGTTCTCTCAATTAATCCATTTATTGATGCGATATGTGGGAAGTAGCGTCGTATTGCTGAAACCAAATGTAGCCGAGATCACGAGCTTCAATTTCAGACATCAAATATTCGGTTATCATTGCACGATAACGGTTGCCATTGACGGTTATGTTCGCACCGGCATCATTTTTAAAGAAATATGTACCGATGATTCCACCGGCCCACAAACCACACCAAACCTTTGTTTTTTCTGGATGAAGTGTCAGTTCTTGAATCTCTTCAGGTTGCTCTTCGTCCCAAATGCGACAATTTTGTTTGTTTATATACCCATTGAGCCAGAAATGGGCCTCATCGCTGAACAAAATTTGCCTCGAAAACGTCGAATCTTCTTGGAACTTTTCAAGAGCCCATAGAGCGAAGCGATGTCGCTTGGGAAGGTCGAGCGGCTTTAGTTGTTGCACAAGCTGTATTTTGTATGCTTCCAATTTAAGATCTCGATATAAAATGCGCCAAGTCATTGCATACGTCAGTCCGAGTTGCTGCGAATGGCACCGAATCGACTCTCCACTGTCTTCGTGTACACTCTCAGCTACGGTCGCTATATTTTCTTTACAGCGTGCTGGACGTGGTCTATTCGGTTGAACATTATCCAATAATGAATGCTGGGTCTCCAAATGGGAGATAGTGTTGCGAATAGTACGCTCAGTAGGCCGATTATTTTGACCATAAGTTGAGCGAAGTGTACGAAACACATTTTTCACAGAACGTGAATTTTCGTTATAAAGTTGAACGATTTGTAAACGTTGTTCAGGCGTAAGTCTTTCCATTATGAAATGCCAAACAATACTAAACAAAAATACATGTGATCTGTCAAAAAAAGGCTATTGAAAAAAGTATCTCTACTTGAATCACCCTTTATAACTGCTAAAATACTAAACAGAATTTAATAAAATATATATTTTGCTCTTCAGTAAATAAATAATTTTCACACTATATATATTCTTTCAAAATAAAATATATACCATGAGCGTAATAATGATCACAAGCAAACATCTACCTATTTTTATTATACTTATAACTTCTAAAACTCTTGACCGATTTGAAGAAAATATATATTGCTTATTTCAGCAAATAAATACCTTTCAAATATAATATTGACTTTTAAAATAGTATTTAAAACTATTAGCGTAATATAGATCACAAATATTCGTCATAACTATTACTTTTTATGTTAAAAACAAAATTCATTTAATTTATAATAAATCTGTCTGTAAGCTGTCTCACAGCGAGTGTAAAACATATTGTATTACAAATCAATCAAAAGTAAACAATTACTCTTACTTTGATTATATAAAATTTGTATAAAAAAATATAATTAGATACCTAAAAAAGCAAAAAAAAAAAAAAAAACAGGTGTGTGTAATATATTTCTTTTCATATTGCCTGCACCCTCCATTAAGCTTCATCATATCTTAATTTAATGAAATTTTATTTTATTGCAATGAGATTTTTTCTCTACTGAATAAAGAAAACAGTTAAAACTTGCTATCCCAAGGGGATCAAGTCTATTTGATTTTCCTTAAACATTCATGTAAACATTATCTCGTTTTTTTTTTCTTTAATTTTATTTCATTATTTATTTGCTATTCAAGTATGATTATTATTATTTTTAAATTCTACGCGAGTTTAGTTTTAATTTAAACCAGATACAAATAAATATTACCAACTAGATTTTTTTTAACGGTTTTTTCTTCTACTACTGCTTCTTTCTTTTTTTGTATTTAATGCTAACCACTTGCAATATTTGTTGTAGTTGTTTAAATATATGTATGTATTTTATATTGTTGGCGTATCTTTTTTTTTTTTTTTTTGTAAATATGTATGTTTATTTTACTACTTACATATGTAAGTAAATAAACAAGTAAAGTAAGTGTGTAAATATGTGAGTTTTGTTTTTGTACTCGTATAAAAATATTTGTGTAAAAGTGTTTAAATAAAAAACAACATGCAATGAAACTTCACTAACTAACAAACCAGTTGTATGTATGTGTGAATTTTTTTCCCCTATAATTTTTCTCTTTAATAATGTATGAATTAATCAGTTAGTATATCTGTTGTGTGGTTTGAAAAAGAGTTTCTCTTCTTTTGATAAATAGAATAAAATGGGATTTAAATGAAACACAAATATTTTTAAGAAGCTGGTAAATAATATTTACTAAATACTTAGTAAGAAAAATAATAATAAAAAAAAAGTTTTTTAATTTTGCTGTTACTGCCAAATTCTGAAAACAAGAGCAATTTCAACTTTTCTATGGTGCATGGCACCGGATATTGATTGACGACGCAGCTTTAGAATACGGAAAGTTATATTTTGTTATTACACTCATTTAAAAATAATATTAAAAAATTTAATTTTGTTATTTTTTCCTTTTTTTTAACTAAAAAAAATGTTTCTGAAACTTTTATTATTATCATAAAAAAATAAGTCTTCTGTCTACATTTTTGTCGAGAGAGGAATCACTAGATCGATCTGTAGATATTAATGCAAGTAAATGTAATTTTTAAATTTTCCAAAATCTTTCCTGCCTCCTTTCTTTATAAACAGATATATACCCAGCAAACATTTTGCTTTCCTGGTAAGCTAGCAGGTATAATTGGAAATAAAAATAAACTATTTATTTTTTGCTTAAATAACTAGTTATTTTTGTTCGAGTTCTCCATAAATTCATGTAGTTATTTTTAGACTGTAGGTGTATTCTAAAAATATGTACCAAAACATAAAATAAAAATAGAAAAATAACAAATAAAAAAATTTTGCCGTCAGTGAGATTTGAACTTGGACACAAATTAACTATTCGTTTTTAATGACTAATGTCTTACTCGATACACCATCTTGCATTTAATTTTCTAAGTGACAAAAACTTTTTTTAGTATAAAGTATTTATTTTAAACTAACAGCATTAGAACGGGGTAGAATCAACAATCCTCTGGTTGCTAATCCAGCGCTCTAAGCAACTCATTCAGGTGATTGCAATATTACTGTGCTATTATACTATTGAGTACTTATTTATGTAATACAGAGTAGGCGAATAATAATGACACCTCATTACCGAGGAACTACTTTAATAAGTAGATGACATTAGCGAAAACCAAAAAGTTTTTGCTGTGTAAGTACCAAAAACTAGAAAAAGTGGTAATACTATCTTGTTTTTTTATTTTTTTTTTTTTTTTAATATAGGTAATAAATTTAAAAAAGTACTAATTTAAAAAATATAAAATTTGGATAAATTTTTATTAAAAATTTAAAAAAAAAACAGGAAATAATTTTCAAATCAATTACCAAATTTCAAAAAAATTCTTACTTCTTTTCAAAAAGTTATTAAATTTCCACAATGAAAAGAAAGTACCAAAAAATGTAAAAAGCGGTACTATTTAAAATAAACTAAAAGCACACATTTGTATTAAAAGTAACAATTTTTATTTAAAAAAATATAAAATTCTAATCAAGTCAAATACTAAATTTCGTAATAGTGTTAAATTTTGCCAAAGGTATTAACTTTCAAAAAACTAAAAATAAAAAAATAATATAAAATATTTTCAAAATAAAAAAATATATAAATTTCTATATTAGTGTCAAACTAAAAAAAAAAACTTACTAAATTAAAAAATGTATAGGAAAATAGTAAAAAGAGCCATTTATAAAAAATAATTTAAAAATATTAAAATCAATCAAAAACTATTTTATTACTAATTTTTCACAAAAAAAAAAGAAAAAAAATAAATAAATAATAAAAAAATAAATTTTCTCAAAAAGCACCAAATAAAAAATTTCTTTTTAGTCATAAAAAAAAACTCATAAAGTTTTTAATGAATTTAGGAAAAAAATAAAGAAAAAGAAAATTCAATAACTTTAAATAAAAATTGGAAATCAGTAAAAACTGCAGTAAAAATTAATTTTCAAACTAATTTTCACAAAACAAATTTTAAATAAAAAAATGCTTTAATTTAAAAAAAAAATATAGTAGATGTCAGAAAGCTATCAAAGAATTTGGAAAAAATAATTTTCTTGTCTGTTTATTTACTAATTAAAAAAATAAAAATAAACTAAATATTTCCAAAACAAAGCTGCATTTAAAAAGAGTTATTTTTGAAAATTAGTAAAGAACTGCTTTTTGAATGATTTCAAATTTTTGAAAAAAAATAATTTTAAAAAGTAAAAATCAGTCAAAAATTAATTCTAGACTAATTTCCCAAAAGAAAGTAGAAACATGAGCAAAAGGTACCAAATGAAAACAATGCGCCAATTTAAGAGAATATATAATGAGCAGAAAATGCGATTTACACGGACTTTGCTAAGGCATTTGACCGAGTACCACATGAACTTTTATTATTAAAATTATATAAATTGGGCGTTCATTCCCGAATGTTATCTTGGTTTCATTATTACTTATCGGATAGACAATCCGTGGTTTCTCTTGATGGTGTTTGTTCCACATCATTTATTCCTACTTCTGGTATTCCCCAAGGTAGTGTTCTGGGTCCACTGTTATTTAATATATTTATTAATGACATTGACCTATGTTTCAGAAAGTCTCATTATTTATTGTATGCTGATGATTTATAAATTTTTAAAACAATTTCTAATGCCAATGACGTTTTTAATCTCCAGGAGGATTTAAATAGGGTGAGTTCTTGGTCAGTCCGTAATGGTTTACCTTTTAATTTAAACAAATGTTTTTCTATGACTTATCATAGATGTTGTAACACTGTTATATCTCGATATAGAATACATCAACATTTACTTTCATCCGTGGATTAAATTTTAGATTTAGGGTTATTAACTGATAAAAAATTATCATTTAATAATCACTTAAATTATATTATACCTAAAGCTTATTCAATGTTAAGTTTTTTATGCCGTAATTCTAATAATTTTGATCATTACACAAAAAAAGTTCTATATACATCCTTTGTGAGATCTAGATTAGAATATGCTTCATTTATTTGGAGTCCTTGTACTCAATTACACATAAATAGAATTGAAAAAATTCAAGTAAAATTTATAAAGTTTGCTCTTTCATTTTTAAACTTTTCATTTGTAAACCGTCAAATTTCGATTCCTACATACCCTGGTAAATGTGCCTTGATTTCTATGAAAACTTTAGAAACAAGACGTAAAATTTCTTCTGTATATTTCCTATGTGCTATAATTCGTGGATTAATTGATTGTCCTGATTTGCTTCATACCATAAAACTATATGTACCTCCTAGGCCTCTAAGGCAAAATAATTATATCTTTTATATAAATATTGATAGAAGAAGATATGCTTTGAATTAACCTTTAATAAAAGCTATGAGATTATTCAATAAATATTCTAATGAATTAGACTTAAGTATATCAAATCTTGAATTTAAAAATTTGTTAAGCAGTTTGTTTAAATAATTAATTTAATTATGTATATTAAATTATCATTGATGTCTGTAAGGATAATATTGTATCCATAGACTGAAACTAATAATAATAAATAAATTATACAAAAAAAAGCCATTAATGAATTTAGGAAAAATAATTAAAAAAATAATTGAAAATTCCTATAAAATTTTTTCTTACTAATTTTCAAACTAATTTTCACAAACCAAATTTTAAATAAAAATATAACAATTTAAAAAGATATAGTACATGAATTTGCGAAAGCTAAATTTCTTATCAGTTTATTTACTAATTAAAAATAAATAACAATAAATATATTTCGAAAAAAACCCGAATTTAAGAAGAGTTACTAAATAAAAAATTAAGCTTTAAAAAATTTTTTTTTGTCAAGAAATAATTTTTAAATCCTTTCAACTTTGAAAAAATAATTTTAATTTTCCAAAAAATATAAACATGCGCAAAAGGTACCAAATGAAAACAATGTGCCAATTTAAGAGAATGTATAATAGGCAGAAAAAGTCATTAATGACTTTAAGAAAAATAATTTAAAATTTCTATAAAATTTTTTCTTTAATGTAACTAGAAGCTATATTTTTTCTTTAAAAACAGTATAATATAAAAAAAAAACACAAAATATTTTGCTATTAAAAATTCATGTCAAATTAGCAAGTTTTGGCAGCAAGATTCCGTTAATACTTTAAACAATTTAAAAAGTTTAAATTTCTCAAAAAAGTATTTAATTTTTTTCGAACATTTACCGTTTTATAACCCATAAAATAAAAAAAATCCATTAATTAGTATTAGTCCCAAAAAAATGACGTATTCTAATAAAAATAAAATCTGCTAGTACTAGAAAAATTTAAGGAGGGGCTGTGAAAATAATTTAAAGCAAATTTTTTATTAATAATTAGTTACAGAATTGATAAAGCAAAATAAATAAAACTAACAAAAGCACAAACTAAAGAGAAACCCTAAAAAAATATGGTAAAACTAAAAAGAATTCTAGGCACACATATATAGACACATACATACAAATAAAAGTAGCAGCTGAATTACGTGGTAAAGTAAACAGGTTCGTTGCTTAAGTCTTTTGATTTGTCTTACACGTAGCTTTGTTGGTTGGTTGCTGTTGTTATATACATGATTATTATTGTTATTGTTGTTGGTGTTGTTGCGGTTGCTGTTTTTACTTCTTGCATTAAATTCCGTTCTTTATTAAGTTTTTTTTTTTTTTTTTTTTTTTTTTTTGTAAAGAAAAATGTGTGTGTTATATATGTTTAACAATTCTTTTTTTTCTCTCTTTTTGTATAAAGAAAAGAGGCTTTAAAAATAGGTTAGTTCAATAAAATAACTAGGTTTTTTGTATATATACTTAAGCTTTTTTTTTCTATAGCTAGTAAATAGAAATTTTAAAAGAAATAATTATTTAAAGAAAATCAGCAGGATCAACGAGTTTTGTTGTAAAGTAGAAAAATAAAGAAATATTTACCAGCTTTAAAAAAAATTATATATATCTATAACACATATAATGTTATTAAATAAAAATTGTACAAATAACTGTTAAATATCTGTATTTTTTTTCTTAATGTACGTTAAATAGCAAATAAATGTGAAAAACTAAAAAAATAATCATTGTAGACAGTACAACATTCTTGTTTGTTTAGTCAGCCATGCAATTTTTGTGTAGAGGAGGAAATTAACTGTTTTAAAACTATTAGATTACTAATACTACTACAACTACTACATACACTACTACATATTTTTTGTATTTATAAAACCCGCAATTTGTAATTATTGAAGTAAATAAAAAAAATAAAAAAATTTGCTTGAATACTTTTTTAAAGCTGTTAAAAAAAACTTAAAAATCGAAAAGTTATTTTCTATGATTATATAACTTTAAAAAAATTAATATTTGTTAAAAACCCTTTAGTTCGCTGAACTTTTTTTAATTTAGCTTAAAATTTCACACGCAACTTATTCAACCGTTAATGGCAACCAAAACCAAAAAAAATTAAATAAATAAATAAAAATAATGAAAAAAATGTAACTTGAAAATTTCTACAAGACACACACATATACTTTAAAAGTTGGGAATAAAAAAAAAGTGTCACAAAATATATGTGTTTGTTTAAAACTAAATAAAGAAAAAGGTTTACTGCGTTATACTTTATTTAATGGTGAACTAAATAAAAATTATGTTGAAAATCAAATTAATATTCTGATCAGCAATTTAAAACCACAACAACAACAACACTACTTTTACATTAAAGTTTATATAAAAACGACTACAACTCTTTAGCAAAACGCCCAACATACAAATTATTATATAAAATAAATATGTTACAAAATATTCAATACTAAACCTAAATTCAATTTCAGCAAACAGTATGCCGAAAGATAACAACACCCCACCCTCATTTAACATACTTTTGTAATAGACAAAACATTCTTTCTACAAGACATAAAATATTTAGTACATTTTTTTTTTTCATAAACTTGTTAATTTTGTGCTATTATTTTTTTCTAGCTTGAAAAATTCAACATTATAACTACATTCCATTTAAATTTAAAATATTCTTATTCTTGATCAACTAGACCAACCAATAACTCATTCATTCTAAATCATTTTGTCTGTATTTGGCACTTGTTATTTGTACATACATACATACATACATACATACATATGTATATTCTTATATGTGTTTGTAATAATTTTTTTTTAAATAACTGTTAATATTCAATACATTCTATTTCTATTTCTGTTCTTTTTATTTACTTATAAAAGAAGATTTTTTCGAAATGTTTAATTTATTTTAAAATTTAACACAACCGTTCTAATTATTAGTTTGTTTTTTGTCAAGAATTATTTCTTCAAATTTCTTGTGAAATAAATGTAGCTCTAACATTTTAAATTGTGGCTACCAAGGTTAGTCTGCAAAAGAGGGAAATAAGTTAAGAGTTGTAGTCATAAAGATTTTTTTAATTTTAATTTTCCCAGGGGCCAGCTATTAACAAAAATTTATGTACCATAATTAATTAGGTTTTTTTTTGTGAAAAAAGACATTTTTAAAAATTAAAATATATGAGGAATTCTCTTTTTTCATTAACCTTTAAAAAACTAACCTTAAACCTCAAATATATTTTTTAAATATATTTTTTAAATTCGATTTTTTAAATTAGCTATTGATGCAATTATGTTAACAATACTTCTGGAAGCAAAACAACAAAAATTCAAGACCTCAAATGTTTTCATGTGGCAAGTCCACAAATTTAAAAAATCTAAAAAAGAAGTGTTTGAAAATAACAAGTTATTTGCTTTCTTTTGATTGCCATAGTCCTCTAATATGGACTTCAAATACTGGTAGAAATAGGCCAACTTGTGTTCAATCAGTTTGTCGTTGAGCAGTGTTGAGTTATATTGCAAACTGTTCCCGATTTTTTTTTATTTTTTAAATGATTTTGTAATTTGTGAACCACTGGAGATCTAAATAAAATTTCACATGATCAGAACTAAGGCATTTTCGAATTGATTTGAAGGAGTACAGGCCCCTAGCGGGTCATGCGGTTAGTTTAGGAGATATTTCGGTCGAAGCTAGTTTTTTTTATATCATAAAATACTTGATAGCCATTTTCTTAATTTTTTTCCTACTTTTTCTTTTTATTTAGAAGAATACCAAAAAAGCTTTTAAAATCCAGTAAGCTACAAGAAATTTGTTTAACCTTTTCGACGACCACAAACTCACTTATAAGCAACTTGTACTTTAGCAAAGTTTTATGTTAAACTAATAGGGCATTCAGATCGATCCAAAATTACTTACTTTGTGATTTCGGCCGAAATTAAGTTGAAATTACGTAACTTTCCATACATGTTGAAAGTTGTAAAATTACATCATTTTTGTGTAATTTCACCGAATTTACACTGAAATTACAATGCACATCTCCGTGCAATTCTGCACATGGTAGAAAAAAAAATACAGTTTCTTCAGCTCTATACAACTTATTTCAGCAGTGAGATATAAACAAAAACAAATTGAAAAATTTAAGTAGAATTGAAAAATTATTTTGTTAAACTTTTACGCGAAACAAAAAAATAACAAAAAACAATATTTTATTGTTAAAAATAATATCTTTAGATGTAAAAAAACGTATCCGCTGTTCAAGAAATTACATCAAATGTTATTTAGCCAGCATGAACAGTTTGAATTTCATATGTAATTTCGGCATGAAATTATGTAAATTCGCGCCAGTGTGAATGCGCTATAATGGAACTAATCCATGTAGAAATAAATTGAATTAGTTAATTGTAAATTTTATAATAAATAAATAACTAAATAATATGGATCTAATAAACACGAAAAATGAAGAAAACTTGTTTTTCTGACAGTATATATATTTGATTTTTAAAGGAGTGTAATTTCTACTTGGACGATCAGAATTAATTAAACCGTTTAATAAATTAATTACAAATGAAATATTCAAGTAACGGCGAAAATCCTATCAAAATGGGAAAATTTTGTTTATTTGCTAAAATAAACTTAAATTTTTATTTTTACGAGTATCAAAATAATGTGAAAATATTATTAAAGGTGTGGACAAGGACAAGGCTTTTCAATTTTTGTGCTGATTACTTTCATTTTGGTAGCAAAAATTTCCATTTTTCATTTCCCCTAGATCTGCACTTGAATTTGATTGTTTGCAACTCCTTTTTGATTTCATTCATTTGAATTGCAATTCATTGTTCCAATTCATTTGAATGAATTCAAAATCAATTCAATTCATATGAATTGGAAATTAATTGCAATTCACTTCAACAAATTCATTTGAATTGGAAACGAATTGCAATACATTTTACAGATTTATTTAAATTGAAAACGAATTGCAACTCATTCTACAAATTCATTTGTATTGGAAAATGAATTTCAAATCATTTCTGCCTAATTCATTTGAATTTATTCAAATTTCATTCAACTATTTTTTTTTTTGTGAAAAGAATTTATTCAAAATTTAGCCAATTCATAACGAATTAAAATCAAAAAAGAATGATTCATTTACAGCTCTGCTATAAAGAATATCAAAATGTTAAATTGTTTTTTTTTTCATAAGATATAAAAATTATTAAAATTCATTAAAATTAAATTATTAAAATTAAATATTTAATTTAATAAAACTTAAATTTGAACAAAACAAAAATTAGTTATTATTTTGTATAATTATAATAAATTTTTAGCAAGAACTCTAACTATAATTTTCCCAAATCTAAACACCTTCCCACACAACCTTCGTAAGCCAGTTTAACTACAAAATGTTTTAGTACAAATACTTCTCTGGCTTCTTTTTCATATGCGAGTCAATTTATTGAAAGAAGTTTAAATGAAATTTTAACTTTCGGTTTAAATAACTACAAAGGTAATAGTAATAGTTTTTTTTTTTAATATTTATTTAGAAATTTTAAAAATGTACAAACACTGAGAGACAGGCAGCATTTTTATAAAGACCGAACATGTATCTCATTATTAACAACTAGAAAGAGAAGGTAAATAAAATTTTATTGATAGTTAAATTTTGAAAAAAAAGAAAAATTTTATATAAAAGTATTTAAAATAAATTTGAAATAAATTGAAACAAAAAATGAAAAAGGAATAGAGCCTTGTTCATACCAGCGCGAAATTACGAAATTTCATGCCGAAGTTACGAATGAAATCTATATTCATATTGGCTAGATGACATTTGATGTAATTTCGTGAATTTTAAATTGTTATAGGGGTAAATAAAGTATTTTGAAATGGAAACAAATAAGAAACAATTACTTACTAAATTGGAAATTATTAATTTGCAACAATTAAAAATGTAAAAAGGATAGGTTTCATTTTGCAAAATCACTTTAATAATTAATTTTAAGATTTGTGTTTAAATTTAAGATCAGCAGTGAATTGTTTCTTTTTCTTCTCACGGTTGAAACATGCAGTACATAGTTGAAAAAAAAGGACTTTTTCCAACCATGTACAGAGTTGCACGGAAATGGGTATCGTAATTTCAATGTAATTTCACCGAAAATGCACAAAATTATGTAATTTCGAATGTGTCAAAATGTATGGGAAATTACGTAATTTCAACTTGATTTTAACTTGATTTCGGCCGAAATCACGAAAGTACGTAATTTTGCGTCGGTGTGAATGCCCTATAGATTAGATTAGTTTAAAAAGTGCGGCGTCTTCACGTCTCTACCCAAAGACCATCTGGTTTATTGTAATCTCTTTATAAATAACAGAGAAAGCTGATAGACGAAGAAAGAGAAAAACCTTATTAGATTAAAGTACAAAAATGTAAGAAATATAAGAAAAGTGTGGAACCTAAGACCCATCAAATAACCCTGACTACCTCTAAGCTACTTTATTTCCATTACGAACTTTATAAGATTGCTGAGTTCCCTAGCCGCCACTTTATTCCCATTAAGAACCCTATAAGGTTGCTGAGTTCTTTACCCGCAACCTCCTCCAATTCGTGTAGAATATGGCTACCAAACCACTTCAGTTTACTACGCTGAAGCCCTATACAATGACAGAGTATGTGCCCCACTGTCATCATCGCACGTCCGGCAAAAATCTGACGCGCCGGTGTTCCACTTACTGGTCATATTCCCTATTGTGAGGTGACCACTAATCTTATCAACAATGATCCTTAGATCCCACGACTCATGCCCAGAAGATGCTTCGAATCTGCTAGTTTAAGACTAGTCCAAAACGCTCTAGATACCCTGCAGTTCATTCTACTCCTCCAAGCATGATTCGTTCTTCCTATAGTCCATTCCCTTATGACCATGAAATATGATCCAATTGGAAACCTAACCGATACCTCCACAAAAGACCTGTTCAACTCCGAGGCCCTTACAAGCTAGCTCATCGGCTAATTCATTGCCGAAAATATCGCAGTAACCAGGAACCCAACAAAGTCTTAATCTGTAGGCATCCATTAGCCTTCTAAATTCCTTCCTACACCCCAGCACTAAGCTGGACCTGACACAGTAACTTGTAATTGCCATCAGTGCTGTTTAACAATTCACATAGATAGTTACTTCAGTGTCTCTCCCAATGGGGCCTTTAAATGCCCAAAATTTTTATCTGGAATGAAAAATGATTAAATCAAATAAATTATCTAAAATAAGAAATTGTTTAGCTCTATTGAAATTTTGGCATATTAAAAATAAAATATTAATATTATTATTATTTTTTTTCTTATCTTTGTGCATATTTAGCCCAGTTTAGCTATTAAAGCTATTTTAGTTTTGTTTTATTTTCAAGTTTTTCTTTCCTTCTTGCCTTAAATATCCTTCAAATCTATATTTAGTTTGCCTTGAACAATTTATGTTTGTTTTTTTTTTTTAATCTCAAAATAATTTGTTTCACTTTACCAAATTTGATCACTTCACTTGAAACGTTTAAGCTCAATTTGGTAATAATTCAAGTTTCAATAATGTTAAATGCTAAAAATAAAAAAAAAAAACAAAAACCAATATAAATAAAATCTTTTTAAGCCAACAAAATAAACTTGACTTTTAATTTTGTTGCATTGAGTTTTGGTTTGGTTTCGTTTTCATTTTGGTGTTTAATTTTCTGTGGTTGTTTTTCATATATATTTTTTTGCAAATACAAGTTTGTTCAGACATTTAAGCCAAGGAAAGTTTTAAAAATTTTATTTACTAAAAGGCAAGATTCCAATGAATTGTCTCATACATATTTGAAGTCTTGATTGACAGCTTTCATTGTAAAATTACAATGAAAGTAAAAATAATAAATAAATAAACAAACAAATAAATTATGTCTTATAATAATTACACATTTTTTTTTCTTTTTTCGATTTTTATTGTTTGAAAAATTGGGTGCGTATTGACCAATACAAACCATGACTGATTTAAAAAAAATTTCTATAGAAAATTTCTTTTAAATTAATTCACCAAATAGAAAATAAAAGTGTTTTAAAAAATCTAAAAAAAGGGAAATATTAGATTTTATTTTATTTAACATTTAATTTGTTTTTTTCGGCCTTTTTTTTTTTTTTTTTTGTTAAAATAAATGAAAGTTTCTTTTGGGTCCCCTCCCTGCATACGTTTTCAATCGATTATTGTTTGGTTGCAGTTATTATGTTTTGTTTTTGTTGTTGTTGTCTTTAATGTTTAAGTCAATTATGGCTTTGTAATAAATAATTTTGTATTTAACTTTATGTGTATATATGCGTTTAGGCCCTTCTTTTTTGGTATTCAAGTTTTCGTTTTCGAGAAAGTGTTTAAGGTGAAATTCTTGTAGTAATCGCGTCTTATTTTATAATGTAACATAATATATGATATTCATTATACATACAAATATATACAATACATTTTCTATATTTTCTTTTTTTTCTGTTTGTTTGATCTTTAATTTGTATGTTGTATTTGTTGTCATTTTCGTTTTCCTTTGGTTAAAATGGTCAAAAGAAAGCCCAGACCATAAAAAATTTCTGAAATAAAAAAACAGCATAAACAACTTAAGCAACAAGTGTAAATAGAGTATTTTTAGAAATGTTACAATTATTTTTAATATTTTATGATTTTTTAAACAAAGTCTATTATTTTGTATTTAATATTATTATTAATTTATTAATTTATTAATTTATTAATTGTTTTATTATTAAATTTTATCATAATAATAAAATAAAATTTTTTATTAATTTTTTTTTTTTTTCATCTTATTTATAATTTTAGGTTGGGAATTACGCGGCCTTCATTGTTATAAATATTTTAATATAAAACATTCTTGGGAGAAAAGTGCTGAATTATGTAGAAGGTAAGATTTTTAATAAAATTTCAATCTACTAAATTTTTTATAAATAAAAAAAATATTATAAAGAGAAAATAAATTTTCAAAATTATTTTAAAAATCTTTCTCTTGAATCATTTAGCATTAACTTCAAATTAAACAAATTAATATTTTAGAAATTTCTAAAATGCTCTTTATATTTTCTACAATTTTTCGAAAAATACTAATATTTTGCATAATATAAATCAAAAACTCAAATTTGATTAATCAGTTGACAATTAAAGTTTAGCTTCAAAACTATTCAGAAGTTTAAACTATATTTTTAGCTTAAATTGCAATGTTTCTTTTAATATTTATAAGAGAAAATGGAGGAAAATGTTTATCATATAAGAGCAGAGAATTTATGAATTAATGCAATGAGTATAAACTCTCTTAATTGTAAAGATATAAAATCTAATTACTTAACAATGAAACTACAATCAGCTGATAGTATAAACGCAATTATCATAAAACTGCAAGTTTATGCCAAAAGACAATTTCATTTAAAGAATATTAAACTTAAACTATTTATTTTAAAAATCTAGATTAACTAAAATCTCTTACATTCACATACCTAAATTCTACATCACGTTTCTCTCTCTCTTGCTTGTACAGAATTAAAGCAAAGAGAAAATATAAAATCAATGCTGCCAGATTTTTTTAATTTATAAAAAATTAAGTTAATAATAAACTTTTATTAAAAGAAAATTTTCTACAAAAAGAAAGTTCAAAAATTTTTCTTTATAAAAGGAAATATAAACTAAATCTTCATTAACAATAAAAAAATTTAAACGGCATTTTTCTATAAAAGAAATTTTGACGAAAAAATAACGAAAATCACCTATAAGAGAAAATATAATGAAAAATGTTCTATAAGAAAATTTAAGGAAAAAAGTTCTATAAGAAAATATAGAGAAAAATTTACAATAAGAAAATTTAACGAAAAGTGCTCTATAAGAAACTTTAACGCAAAATGCCATAAGAAAATTTAACGACAAATGTTATAAGAAAATTTAATGAACATTTTCGTTAAATTTTCTTATAAAAAATTTTCCTTAAATTTTCTTATAGAACATTTTCCTTAAATTTTCTTATAAAAAATTTGCCTTAAATTTTCTTATAGAACATTTTCCTTAAATTTTCTTATAAGAAATTTTCCTTAAATTTTCTTATAAATTCGTTAAATATATATTCGTTAAATATAGAAAGAAAATTTTCTATAAGAAAATTTACATAAATAATATAACGAAAATTTTCTATTTCTATAAGAAAATTGAACGAAAATGTTCTATAAGAAAATTTAACAAAAATGTTCTATAAGAAAATTTAACGAAAATGTTCTAGAAAATTGAAAGAAAATTTTCTATAAGAAAATTTACATAAATAATATAATAGCACAGTAATATTGGAGTCACTTGTATGAGTTGGCTAGAGCGCTGGATTAGCAATCAGAAGAATTCAAGAAAATTAACAATGAAAACATAATATAATGATAATGCTCTGAGTGTAGTAAAAATTAACACGATATTTTCATCTTAAGGCAAAGATGTCAAATGATATCATAAAATATAATAAAATTTAAAGAAAATTATATTTAAGAAAATTTAAACAATAATTTTTTATAGAAAGAAACATTTTCCATAAAAAGAAAATTTATAATAAATGTTTAATGAATAGAAAATATTTTTATTATTATTTTTTTTTAAGAAAATTTATTAAAAACTCTATAAAACCAAAATTTATTGAGAAAGAAAAAATTTCCATAAAAATACAATTTATAATAAATGTTCTATAAATAGAAAATTTGTCAACATTATTTTTTATTAATATAAAATTTGCAAAAGTTTTTCAAATTTGTTCTTTTCATTTTTAAATTTCTTTTCAAATTTTTAGTAAAAAAAAAATCACTCGTTTTGTAATGACATCACTCTTTATTACTAGGTAGACAATATTTTACTTTTTTTTTTTTTTGCATTTGTTTTAAATAAGTAGTTAAAGTTTATTGAACTTTCTTTTTTAATAAAATTTCATATTTGTTGTGGTAAATATGCAAATAAATTTGCTTCTTCAATATTTGAATACCGATTCAAAATATTTTTATTCAAAAAAAAAAAGGAAAAAAAAAACTTTGAAAGTGCTTTGATATACTTGTACATCACCAATTATTTGTAATTTATATATTTGTTTTTAATATTAAACCACATTATGGTTTCATAAAATAAAAACCTGTATGTAAAAAGTTATAGTGGGGGAGAAAATTTTAAAAGCAGAAAATATAATATATGTTCATAGCTAGTGTCAACAAGCTGCTCATCTTCTGTTTGTTGGGACTCGCGTTGCCCCAAAGTATCGAGCTCTTTTTTCTTGGTGCGCTCATCGCTACTCCCCAGATTTCACTACCATATAGTAGTATCGAATTGGAGGTTGCCATAATCAGTTTCCTTTTGCTCTGTGTTGGTCCGCTTTGCCGCTTTGGTGGCCGCGTGTTGAATTTGAGTCCAATAAGTGAGCCTAAAGTCAAGTTTGATGCCCAAATATTTTACCAACTTTTTCGTGACCAAGGGAGTATCACCATAATGCATAATATACACCATTATCTTTATAATTTATTTATGAATATAATTTTAAGAAAATTCTATTAGAAGTGAAAAATTACACCAAAAAGGAATTACAGTTTAAAAATTACAAAAAAAAAAAAAAATCTCTTCAAAACATTGCACAGTGGATCGAATTTCAAGTTTAGAAGGACAAATCATAAGATTGTTTAAATAAATATAACGATAATTACCAAAATAGTTATCTTTGAAATATAAATTTTTTGATGTAAAAATTTAAATTCTTATTTTACAAAAAAATTTTTATCCTCCATTATTTTCTTCAAATATAATATTAGAAATCAGTTATAAATCAGTTGCTAATGTGGGTTATTAAAATAAGAATACTTTTCGTAAGTATATCAAAGAATTGTTATTTTATTTTAAAAAAGTGTCCAAAATGTCCCACTGTATTTGCTTGAATTTTTCAGGTAAAATTTATTTTAAATTATGCGCTTGTAAAGGTATTTTTAAATTAGTCTTGAGCAATATTTTGGAATTTTTCAAATTTAGACAACTAAAGCTTTATGCCAGTGTAAATTACATATGAATCCGTTCAGAAAATCATACGTTATATGCTACTAAACATTTGAGCTCGAGAACTATGTAAAAAATAAATTTATTTACAAAATTTGAAATTTAAATTTATTTCAAAAATTTGAATTGGTGTGATCTAAAGGCATTATCCTCTATTAATTTGACAACAGTTGTGGAATGTTGTATATTACACAGCAAAAAAAAATTAATTCATTCTAACGAAAATGCCCAATGAAAAATCGCCCAGAAAATTACACAAATTCGGGTTATACTTCATATGAAAGACGACCCCATGCACACTGGATTGAATCAAACAATCTAGAAGGACAAATATGAATAGTTAAATATTCATATTCATAGCCTTTCTATGTTTCATTTATAAATTTATTACAATATCTATAAAAAAAAATATCAAAAACTAATGAGAGCGAGAAAAGAAATTTGTTTGTAAAGTAAGAAAAAAAAAATAAGTTTTAGCCACTTTTTTCTTAGCTCCTGGCAACACTGTTCATAACAAATTATCATATAAAAAATTTACATTATTAAACTTTAAATAATTTCAATGTTTTTTAAATCTTATTTTCTTAGGAATTAAGTCAAAAGAGATTTATATAAACTAGGATATTTGGTTTAATATTTTTTCGTTTTAATAATATTCATTTCCAAAAACCTCTTCCTTATTAATATCTATTTTATTTCATTTAATATTTAGTGCTTTTAATCTTATCTCCTCTACCGTAAATTGTCATACACTTGTGTACTAACAAATACATTTGATACTTTATTATATGTATAAATGTATTTGTGTGTGGTTTAAATATTTTTGTTTATTGAAAACTTTCAGACAAGTTTTTATTAACAAGCTTTAAAGAAAGTATATGTAAGCTGGTGTATTATTTTGTTGTTGTAGTTTTTTTTTGTCTTCTTACTTTTTCTCTCAAAAAATATTTTGTTTAACCTGTTTTAACCTAAATTCAAAAAAAAAAAGAATTCTAAATTTTAATGAATGAATATTTAAAAATTGAAAACAAACTGAAAGAGCTGATAACAATTAATAGTGAGAAAAGGTCTTAAAAGATTTGTTTAATAAATAATAAAAGATAAATTCATTAAAATAAGACAACAGTTAGTAATAATATTTTTGTAATAAGATCTTTTTTTGGGATATGACTATAAAGTAGAAAATGAAAAATACATGTTGAAAAACTAAAACAAGTAGCTTTCATTCATAATTCATTAAAGACATTCTTTATGTGTGCAGCATTTTCATACACTGAGAGAAAAAAATGCATGCATTATAATTTTTTTTTTTTTTTTTTTTTTGTTTTTGATAAATATTATGAATCGAACATGACTTTTTTCCAAAATTTTTTCATAAAATATAGAATTTCGTTCATAGATATTATTGAATTGTTCATAATGAAAATTTTAGGAATTTTGCAAAAATGTTGTTAAATCTTTGATTTAGTTTTATTAAATTTTATATTTATTTACGAGGGCGGCTCAATAAGTCCGTGATTTTTTGAATGAAACACAGTTTTTTTTCTTGCAAAACAAAAATTTATTTTTCAACATAATCTCCTTTTAACTCAATACACTTAGTCCAACGTTTCTCCAGTTTTTGTATCCCTTCCAAAAAATAGGATTTTTCGAGGTCCTCAAAATAGGCATTTGTTTAGTCAATAATTTCATCGTTGGAGCTGAATCTCTTTCCACTAAGTAGTCACTAGGGGCTAAATCTGGAGAATATGGCGATTGAGGTACCAATTCGTAGCCCAATTCATAGAGTTTTGCCATTGAGACTGCACATAAGTGTACCCGTGCATTATAACTTTTTCTTGGCCATATGGGATAGTTTTCTTTTTAAATCCTCATTAAATAGGTCTAATAAGTTGGCATAATATTCGCTGTTTATTATTTTTCCCTTTTGAAGGTAATCGAAGTAGATTATACCGCGTGCATCCCAAAAAACTGTTGCCATCACCTTATTGACCGACAAACTTACCTTGGCCATCTTCGGAGCAGCTTCACCCGGAGAAACCCATTGTTTAGACTCAGGAGTACAATAATGGATCCATGTTCCAACCACAGTTACAAAATGCCGCAAAAGCTCATTCGAATTGCGGTTAAACAACTCCAAACAATCCTTTGAAATTGTCACACGTTTACGTTTATGGTCAATTGAGAGCAAACGTGGCACCCATCTTGCAGACAACTTTCTTAAACCCAGCTGATCATTTAAAATCGAAACGACACTGCCATATGAAATACCTATTGCATCAACAATCTCACGCACTTTTACTCTTCGGTCGGCCAACACCATATCGTGGATTTTTTCGACATTTTCGGGTGTACTGACCTCAATTGGCCGTTCAGAACGTTCAGCGTCATTTGTACTTGTGCGACCACAACAAAAGTCAGAAAATCTCTTTTTACCATTGAAATCGATGGTGCAGGGTCCTTATAGTATTTTTCAAGCTTTATCTTGGTTTGATTGACGGTTTTTTTTCGCAAAAAATAATTTTTAATGAGCAATCGAAATTCACTTTTTTCCATTTTTAGAAAAATACACGAGGTTGTATATTTTGAACAGCTGTTAAACACAAAGTAAATGACGACATTTGCTCAAAATTTGATAGTAGTCTATTAACAGGTGGTACTTGATGGGAATAGTGTTCGTACAACAAAATGGCAAAAATTTGAAAGAAAATCTGTTAAAAAAATAATCTTTAGAAATTTGCATAATTTTGCTCGCATTCTGCAGCACATTATTTTGATAAAAAAGCGCTTCTGCTCTGTTACCAAAATGTAGCTAAAAATCATTAAAAACTTAAAATTTTCCAAAAAAAAATTTCAAACATTTTTTACAAATTGAAAATATAAATGAAAGTTTAAGCAATTTTTTCAGTCTTTTTGACTTTTGATTTGACATTTGAAGAAATAAAAAAAAAGTTTTAAAAAAGTATTGAGTAATTCCACTCTAAATTTAAATAATTTTGATGCTTGTTTACCAATTTAGATAAAATTTAATGGATGTTTAGAGGAGGATACAGGGACAGGTAAAATTAATTTCCCCTATTTTTATTTTGAGAACTTTGGCAACTCTATAGCTTGCAAAGTGATTAATATATTTATTTAAATGTTCATAACTTTTGTTATATAAAAGATAACAAAATAATTTTTTTTTTGCAGTGGATTTGTCAAATCTTGCATTTTAAGATGCCATATAAAATTTTTGAAATTATTTTTATTAACATATATTTTTCTAAGAATTTTCTTTAGTGACGTGTATCTAAAAAAGTCCATCTTTAATTTTTTTTTTTATATTTTTTCTGGTAGGAAGCCTTATCGTTATGCTTGCTACAGAGAAAATTTCAGAGAGGTCAAAATTTTTTAATTTAAAATGGAATTTCTCTATTATGAACTGAAATCAATGAAAGTAAACTTTTTATATTTATGTAAAAAATTTTTTTCTGTGTATGAATTTAATATAAATTCTTCTTAAAGATATGTTTTTGTTTTTATTTACTTTAACAACTATACTGATAAATTAGATTATATATAATTTTATTATTTAGTATGTAACATTAATAAAAATACCTTAAAAGTTTATGAATAAGATATTTTGATTCTAAACTGATTTGTAAATGTCTGTCCGTCCGTCTGGTTGTAGGAATTTTTAATTTTAAAAATGATATGATATGAATGATATGAATAGGAATTTTTGCTAAAAGTATCCTTTTGTTTTATATAAGTTTATCAATGATAAAAATCATTTAAAAATTTACAAAAAAAAAAATAATAACTTTCAACACAAAATCGATTTATGAATGTCCGTTAAACCGTCTGTCTGTCTGTCTGTAAGAATTTTATATGTTTAAAATTAATTTGATATTAATAGGAATTATTGTTAAACATTTGTTTTTGTTTTTATAAGCTTCAACATCATTTACTGCTTAAATATAATATATATTAGTTTATCATTGTGTGTGTAACAATAAACATCATTTAAAAGTTTATAAAGAAAATATTTTTTAATTCCAAACCGATTTCTTATTCATTCAATATTTTGCAAGTTAGTAAGTCCAATGGGCTAATTAACTGCAATTAATTTTATAATACATGACAAAAGTAATTACTTGTATTATTTCAAACTACATGAATATTAATTAATTATCTACATAATATCGAAATAATTACTGTTGCCAATATTAAGAGCTATCCCTTCCATAATAATTCTCTATGCAAATACAACTATTACAAATTCAGCTGCAATATAAACAACAACAAAAATAAATATACATAGCTTAGAATATATATGTTACTTAAATATTTATTCAAATTATCTAATTTATGAATGTCCTTCATTCCGTCTGCTTGTAGGAATTATTAATTTTAAAAAACATTAATTTAATAAAAAAAAATATGTTTTATTTTTCTAACCTCCAACATCTGTACTGATAAAACAGAACATATATATAAGTTTATTATGGAATATGTAACAATAATAAAAATCATTTTGAAGTTTATAAAAAGTATATTTAAATTCATACCGATTTGTGTCCGTCTGCCTGTAGGAATTTTGATCTTTTAAAATGAATTTAATATGAAGAGGAATACTTGTTAAAAATATGTTTTATATGTTTTGTAACCTACAACACTTGTACTAATAAAATAAGTTATATATAAATTTATGGCGGCATATGATAACTATAACAAAATGATACCCTACACCATTGTGTACGAGCATAAAAATTCGGGAAGGGGACTTATATTACACCTGTGACCATTTTCACTAAATGTAAAATAAAATATACAAATAAAGAATATTGCGTTGATACTAACATCTAGATGATTTTATGCATTTTAGGTCAATTCCTGGAAGTGGGTTTATACGGGAGCTATGGTAAATTATGTACCGATTCTCATAAAATTTAGCAATATTGTTTCTATTTACATAAAATTTATTTGTGTTGAATATTAACTTGATGTTAACATTCGTATGGGATTTTGTGCACGTTAAAGTGATTTTCAGAAGAGGGGTTTATATGGGAGCTATGATCAATTGTGAACCGATCTTCATAAAATTTGGCATAAATTGATATTGATTGATACTTGTACGTAACTTCTTTCGACCAAATTTCATTAAAATATTCTTATTTTTAAGGCATTTTTGTGTGTTTAAAATCTATTCCTTGGAAACATTTGTATGGGGACTAAGTGAAATAATGGACCGATCACAACTAATTTCTATAGGCTTCGTTCTTGTATCCTAAAAGTCTCACGTGACAAATTTCATTGAATTATCTTTAAAATTGCGTACCGTACTTTGAGCACAAAGTTTACAAGGACAGCCAGACGGATGGACGGACGGACGGACGGATATCGTTAGATCGATTTATAAAATGATTCCTAGTCGATTGGTATACTTTAAGGTGGGTTTTGGATAACTTTTTCTATTCGTAACAAACATCAGCACAAAGGCATAATACCCCAACCATCTATGTCGGTGTAAAATATAAAAATTTAAAGTTTATAAAAAACATATTTTAATATCAAATTGATTTGTAAATGTCCACCAGTCCGTCTGTCTGTAGAAATTCTGAATTTAAAAAAAATAAATTTAATATGAATTTCTGTTTAAAAAAATAGCCTTTTTATTTTCATAACCTTCAAGGCCTGCCAAATTCCCAGACAACTAATTTAAGGTATAATAAAATACATTTTTTATTTTCAATTCGATTTACAACTGTCCGCCTGTCTGTAGAAATTTTGTAATAAAAAAAAGTAAGTTCTTTCAATTTTCCAAAATTGTTAAAAAAATTAATCAACAAAACTCAAATAATCTCAAGTTAATGAACAAAATCACGTTTTAGTTTTAATGTTATTCTTCTAGTTAGTTTCAGTAAAGTTATTATTATATTCAACTCAACATCATCATCAATGGAAATGAAAGTTTATTTACTTTGTAAATGTGCAAGTATTTTTTTTCTACAAAAAAAACCTCATAAAAATAGTAATAAATGATTGTACTCATATATTTGTACGTTTAAAGTGAAGAAATAAAATTTTATTATTATTTCTTTTTTTTTTTTTTTTTTGGCTGACGATACCACTGTTTTTTCTATATTTGGGCCAACAATTATTATTTGTATGTTTGATGTTTATACTCATATACACAACAAATCACTTAAACCGAAATAGAAAGTAGTTAAAATTTATTTGTGTTACTAGTTCAATTTCTTTCAAAAATTAAGATTAAAAACATACACATTATGTTTTTTTGGTTATAAATAATTAAAACAATTCAATGATTAGCTTAAAGTGTTAATATATTAGAACCTGAAGAAAAAATATTTTATTTTTATTATTATTAATTTCCCTTTTCCATTTTCTTTTCACTTTCTTTTATAAAATTAAGGTATGGCGCTGAGTTGGTGGCCATTGATACATTTGCTGAAAATAATGACACCTTAACGATAGCACGTTCGAATGATCCCAATCATCGTGCCTCGGATAAATATTGGTTGGGTTTGGCTTCTTTGGATGAATTAAGAACCAATACCTTAGAATCGGCCTCAGGAGCTTTGATATCTCAGTACTCGGGATTTTGGTCTTTACATCAACCCGATCCTAGATCTGGCGAATGTGTAGCAGCCACATTTGCTTCCACGTTCCAATCATGGGATTTGGGCACCTGTGAAAGTTTATTACCCTTCATGTGTCGTTCTTCGGCTTGTCCTCTAAACTCTATCCATTGTTCCAATGGAAAGTGTATTAATCAAAGTTTTAAATGTGATGGCTCAGATGATTGTGGTGATGGCTCTGATGAATTGGATTGTCCCAATCAATGTCACTATCATATGCAATCCGGTGGTGATGTTATTGAGAGTCCTAATTATCCTCATAAATATGGTGCTCTCTCTAAATGTAAATGGACTTTGGAAGGTCCTTTGGGCAGTAATATTATTTTACAGTTCCAGGATTTCGAAACGGAAAAAACTTTTGATACTGTTCAAATATTGGTGGGTGGTCGTACAGAAGATAAATCGGTTTCTTTGGCCACGTTGAGTGGTAAACAGGACCTAACTACTCAACCTCTTGTCTCAGCCTCGAATTTCATGATTGTTAAGTTTACCACTGATGGCAGTGTGGAACGTAAAGGTTTCCGTGCTACCTGGAAAACTGAAGCCAAAAGTTGTGGCGGCACTTTAAAGGCTACTCTTCAACGTCAAACCTTATCCAGTCCCAATTATCCTAAACAATATCCTGGTGGTTTGGAATGTCTTTATATAATTAAAGCCCAACCGGGACGCATAATTTCTATTGAAGTTGATGATTTGGATATTAGTGAAGGACGCGATTATATGCTTATACGTGATGGTGACTCACCCATGAGTCGTCCCATTGCCAAACTTACCGGCAAAACTAATGACAATGATAAGGTGATTATCTCTACCAGCAATGCTTTGTATTTGTATTTCAAATCCAGCCTGGGAGATTCTGGCAAGGGCTTTAGCATGCGTTACATACAAGGTTGCAAGGCTACTATTACTGCTCGTAATGGTACAGTAACCTCACCCGCTTTTGGCTTGGCTGACTATCCCAAAAACCAGGAATGTTTCTTTACCATACGCAATAGCATGGGTTCTCCTTTGTCTTTGAAGTTTGACAAATTTATTGTACACAAGAGTGATAATGTTCAGGTATTTGATGGTTCTTCTACCTCGGGTCTACGTTTGCATTCGGGTAATGGTTTTACTGGCACTACAGCTCCAAAACTTACTCTCACGGCCTCCTCAGGAGAAATGCTTATTAAATTTACTTCCGATGCTTTGCATAATGCAGCTGGGTAAGTGTTTTATATTTAGCTCAAACAAAATTTGATTTTAATAAATTTCTCTCTCTCTCTCTCCAGATGGTCCGCCACTTTCTCGGCTGATTGTCCTGAATTAAAACCTGGTATTGGTGCCTTGGCTTCTAGTCGTGATACTGCTTTTGGCACTGTGGTTACATTTACTTGTCCCATAGGTCAGGAATTTGCCACCGGTAAAAGCAAAATTGTTACTGAATGTGTGAAGGGTGGTAACTGGAGTGTGTCTTATATACCCAAATGTCAAGGTAAATTACCAGGAATTAATTTGCAATAAAATAGAATAACTTATATTAAATTTATTTCCCTCACAGAGGTATATTGTGGTCCTGTACCCCAAATCGATAATGGTTTCTCGATTGGCTCCTCCAATGTCACCTATCGTGGTGTAGCCATGTATCAATGTTACGCTGGTTTCACTTTCAGCACAGGTGCTCCTATTGAAAAGATTTCTTGTTTACCTGATGGTCGTTGGGAACGTAAACCTACCTGTATGGCATCTCAATGTCCTCCATTGCCCGAGGTGCCTCATGCCAATGTTACTCTCTTGAATGGTGGTGGCCGAAGTTATGGTACCATTGTCCAATACGAATGTGAGCCTGGTTATGAACGTAATGGTCATCCTGTTTTGATCTGTATGTCAAATGGTACTTGGAGTGGTGAGGTACCTAAATGCATACGCAAACGTTGTTTCGAGTTTCCTAAAATTGAAAATGGTTTTGTGGTGGATTCTGATCGTCCCTACTATTATTCCGATGATGCTCGTGTTCAATGCTTTAAGGGTTACAAGTTAATTGGCAGCAATATTATACGTTGCAATACGGAACAAATTTTTGAAAATCCTCCTACTTGTGAAGATATCAATGAATGTACTTCTACACAATGCGATTTAGCCACAACGGAATGTGTTAATACAGCAGGTTCTTTCCATTGCAAATGTCGTTCGGGTTTTGCTGCCACCACCGAGTGTCGTCCAGTAGGTGATTTGGGTCTTAGCAATGGTGGTATTCCCGATGAAAGTATTGTGACTTCACCCAGTGAAGAAGGTTTTACTAAGAGTATGGTTCGTTTGACTTCAGGTGGTTGGTGTGGTGCTTCTGCAGAACCTGGAGCAAATTGGATTTTAATTGATCTTAAGGCACCCACTATTTTGCGTGGTTTCCGTACCACTTCTGTGCAACGTATTGATGGCAATATTGCTTTCACTTCGGCTGTAAGACTGCAATACTCTGATGATTTAACTGATGTTTTCAAAGATTATACCAATCCTGATGGCACTGCTGTAGAATTTAGAATACTTGAACCTACTCTGTCCATTCTTAATCTTCCCATGCCCATTGAGGCTCGTTATGTTCGTTTCCGCATACAAGATTATGTAGGTGCTCCTTGTATTCGTATGGAAGCTATGGGTTGCACTCGTCTTGATTGTGTCGATATCAATGAATGTTCCAAGAATAACGGTGGTTGTGATCAAAAATGTGTTAACTCTCCTGGTAGTTTCTCCTGTGCTTGTAACACTGGATATCAACTTTATACTGCCAATGGTACTGCTGGCTTCCCAATTGAAAAAACTGAAACTGGGGAACGTGATGGTGATATTTACCAAAAAAACAAGACTTGTGTTCCTGTAATGTGTCCTTCTTTGTTGGAACCCGAGAATGGTAAATTGTTAACAGATAAAAATGATCATCATTTTGGTGATATTGTCAAATTCCAATGTAATTTTGGTTATATAATGTCGGGCAGTTCTTCGTTACTTTGCCTGTCGAGTGGTCAATGGAATGGCACGGTACCTGAGTGTAATTGTAAGTCAAAAATCTTTCTAAAAACTTTAAAACATAAACTCATTCCATTCCTTTTATATTTTCAGATGCCAAATGTGTTTCCTTGCCCGATGATAAATTAGAAGGTTTATCTGTGGTACGCCCAGAACCTGAATCTGTTTTGGTGCCCTTCCGTGATAATGTTACCATTACCTGTAACTCTCCTGGCCGTCAATTAAGATCTACTGCTTCATCTGGTTTCCGACAATGTGTTTATGATCCCAAACCTGGTTTACCCGATTATTGGTTATCGGGTTCTCAACCTTCTTGTCCTCGTGTGGATTGTTATGAACCCATGCCTACCCCAGGCGCTGAATATGGCCAATATGTTGATACTCGTTTCCAGAGTAATTTCTTCTTTGGTTGTCAAAACACTTTCAAATTAGCCGGTCAAACTTCTCATCATGATAATGTTGTACGCTGTCAAGCTGATGGTATTTGGGACTTTGGTGACTTGCGCTGTGAAGGACCCGTTTGTGATGATCCTGGACGTCCTAGTGATGGTCGCCAAATTGCCAAGAGTTATGAACAAGGTTCTGAAGTTTTCTTTGGTTGCAACCGTCCTGGTTATATTCTTATCAATCCCAGACCCATCACCTGTATAAGAGAGCCAGAATGTAAAGTCATTAAGCCTTTGGGTTTGACTTCAGGCAAAATACCAGATTCTGCTATTAATGCTACCTCCGAACGTCCTAATTATGAAGCCAAGAATATTCGTCTTAACTCCGCTACCGGTTGGTGTGGCAAGCAAGAAGCTTTTACTTATGTCAGTGTGGATTTGGGTCAAATCTATCGTGTTAAAGCTATTCTGGTCAAGGGTGTGGTAACTAATGACATTGTTGGTCGTCCTACCGAAATTAGATTCTTCTATAAACAAGCTGAAAATGAAAATTATGTGGTATACTTCCCCAACTTTAATTTGACTATGCGTGATCCTGGTAATTATGGCGAACTTGCTATGATTACTCTACCCAAATATGTTCAAGCTCGTTTTGTTATTTTGGGTATTGTCAGTTATATGGATAATGCTTGTTTGAAATTCGAATTGATGGGCTGTGAAGAACCCAAGAAGGAACCATTGCTAGGTTATGATTATGGTTACTCGCCTTGTGTGGACAATGAACCTCCCATTTTCCAAAATTGTCCTCAACAACCCATCATTGTAAGACGTGATGAAAATGGAGCCATTTTACCTGTCAATTTCACCGAACCCACTGCTGTTGATAATTCTGGTTCCATTGCTCGTTTGGAAGTTAAACCTCAGAATTTTAAGACTCCTTCCTATATTTTCAAGGATACTGTAGTAAAATATGTGGCTTTTGATTATGATGGTAATGTGGCCATTTGTGAAATTAATATTACTATACCCGATGTTACGCCACCACTATTGCAATGTCCTCAAAGTTATGTTATTGAATTGGTGGATCGCCAAGAAAGCTATGATGTTAATTTCAACGATACACGTAAACGCATTAAGACTTCAGATGAATCTGGTGAAGTTCGTTTGACTTTCACCCCAGAACGTGCTAGAATTCCTATAGGAGCTTTTGAAAATGTTACCGTTACCGCTACTGATAAGTTTAACAACAAAGCCTTCTGTAACTTCCAGGTTTCCGTTCAAGCTTCACCTTGTGTCGATTGGGAACTTCAGCCACCAGCAAATGGTGCAATTAACTGCTTACCTGGAGATAGTGGTATAGAATGTATAGCCACTTGTAAGTCTGGCTTCCGTTTTACCGATGGAGAACCTATTAAAACATTCTCTTGTGAAACTTCACGCTTATGGAAACCTACCTCTGTTGTTCCCGATTGTGTATCTGAAAATACTGAACAAGCTGATTACCAAGTTACTGCCTCCGTCACATATCGTGCAAATGGTGCTGTGGCTCCATCTTGTTTGGGTAAATACCAGGATGTCTTGGCTCAACATTATGCTGGCCTCAATCAGTTATTATCGCAACGTTGTTCAGCTGTTAATGTTAATATGAATGTTACTTTCCTCAAGTCAGTGCCCAGTTTGTTGGAAGAGAATGTAGTCAACATGGACTTTATTTTGTCAATTTTACCTGCCATCAGACAACCACAATTGTATGCCCTTTGTGGTTCCACTTTGAATTTGATTTTCGACTTAAGCGTTCCCTATGCCAGTGCTGTTATCGATTCTCTTTTGAACATCTCCAATATTGGCAATCAATGTCCTCCTCTCCGTGCCTTGAAGAGTAATATTTCTCGTGGTTTTACCTGTAGTGTGGGAGAAGTTTTGAATATGGATACTAGCGATGTACCCAGATGTTTGCATTGTCCTGCTGGAACTTATGTAGCTGTTGGACAAAATGTTTGTACCAACTGCCCACGTGGTTACTATCAAAACCGTGATCGTCAGGGAACCTGTCTACGTTGTCCGGCTGGCACTTATACTAAGGAGGAGGGCTCTAAATCATTGAATGATTGTGTTCCTGTTTGCGGTTATGGTACTTATTCTCCTACTGGTTTGGTGCCCTGTTTGGAATGCCCACGCAATTCATTTACTACCAATCCCCCCGTTGGAGGCTTTAAGGATTGCCAAGCTTGTCCTCAAAATACTTTTACCTTCCAACCTGCCGCATCCACCAAAGACTTATGTAGACAAAAATGTCCTCCCGGTACTTATTCATCGACCGGTTTAGCTCCTTGCTCACCTTGTCCTGTTAATTTCTATCAAAGCAATGTGGGTTCACAAACTTGTAATGAATGTCCTTCGAATATGCGCACTGATGGTCCTGGTACTAAGGGTCGTGAAGAATGTAAACCTGTTATTTGTGGTGAAGGAGCTTGTCAACATGGAGGTCTATGTGTTCCTATGGGTCATGGTGTACAATGTTTCTGTCCTGCTGGCTTTTCGGGTAAACGTTGTGAAATTGATATTGATGAATGTGCCTCACAACCTTGTTACAATGGTGGCTCATGTACTGATTTACCTCAGGGTTATCGTTGTGCATGTCCACCTGGCTATTCGGGTATCAATTGCCAAGAGGAAGTAAGTGATTGTTCTGAAAATACCTGTCCTGCTAGAGCTATGTGCAAGAATGAACCTGGCTACAAAAACTTTACTTGTCTCTGCCGCAGCGGCTATACGGGCGAAGATTGTGATGTAACCATAGATCCCTGCACAGCCAATGGCAATCCCTGTTCAAATGGTGCCAGTTGTAAGGCTTTGCAACAAGGTCGTTATAAGTGTGAATGTTTACCAGGCTGGGAAGGTTTTAACTGTGAAACCAATATTGATGATTGTGCCGAAAATCCTTGTCTTCTGGGAGCCAACTGTACAGATTTAGTAAATGATTTCCAATGTTCATGTCCTCCTGGTTTTACTGGCAAACGTTGTGAAGAAAAGATTGATTTGTGTCTCTCAGAACCCTGCAAACATGGTACTTGTGTGGATCGTCTATATGATCATGAATGTGTTTGTCATCCTGGATGGACTGGTCCAGCTTGTGATATTAATATTGATGATTGTGCTGATAGACCTTGTGCTAATGAAGGTACTTGTGTAGATTTGGTTAATGGTTATAGTTGTACTTGTGAACCTGGGTACACTGGCAAGAATTGCCAACATACCATAGATGATTGTGAGTCAAATCCATGCCAAAATGGAGCTACCTGTGTTGACCAGTTGGATGGTTTTACTTGCAAATGCCGTCCTGGTTTTGTCGGTTTAAGCTGTGAGGCTGAGATTGATGAATGCTTAAGTGATCCTTGCAACCCTGTGGGTACCGAACGATGCTTGGACTTGGATAATAAATTTGAATGTGTGTGTCGAGATGGTTTCACTGGTGAACTTTGTGAGACGGACATAGATGATTGCGCTAGCAATCCTTGTATGAATAATGCCCAATGCCGTGATCGTGTTGGTGGTTTCGATTGTGTGTGCCAAGAAGGCTGGAGTGGTTTGCATTGTGAAATTCAAATCACTACTTGTAATACCATGTTGCCTTGTCAAAATAATGCCAATTGTATTGATTTGTTCCAAGACTATTTCTGTGTTTGTCCCAGTGGTACTGATGGCAAGAACTGTGAAACTGCTCCTGAACGTTGCATTGGCAATCCATGTATGCATGGTGGCAAATGTCAAGACTTTGGTTCTGGCTTAAACTGTACTTGTCCTATGGATTATTCGGGTATTGGTTGTCAATATGAATTTGATGCTTGCGATGCTCATGTCTGCCAAAATGGAGCTACATGTATAGACATAGGAGAAGGTTATACTTGCGCCTGTCCTAAGGGATTTACTGGCAAGAATTGTGAAGAAGATATCATTGACTGCAAGGATAATTCTTGTCCTCCTGGTGCCACCTGTGTTGATTTAACGAATGGCTTCTATTGCCAATGTCCTTTCAATATGACTGGTGATGATTGCCGTAAGACCATACAAGTGGATTATGATCTCTACTTTAGTGATGCCTCCCGCTCTACTGCTGCTCAGGTAGTACCCTTCTTTACTGGTGAATCTTCTAGTTTGACTATTGCCATGTGGGTACAATTTGCCCAAAAGGATGATACGGGTATATTCTTTACCTTATATGGTGTTGAATCACCCAACATGGCCAGCAACCGCCGTCTTATGTTGCAAGCTCATTCCAGTGGTGTACAAGTTTCTCTCTTTGCCGATTTCCCAGATGTTTTCCTATCATTTGGTGAATACACCTCCGTTAATGATGGTCAATGGCATCATGTTGCCATTGTTTGGGATGGCGCCACCGGCCAGTTACAATTAATAACAGAAGGTCTTATTGCCAGCAAGGTAGAATATGCTCAAGGCAAAGTTTTACCTCAATTCTTATGGTCTGTTTTGGGTCGTCCTCAACCTGATGATTCTAAATACGCTGTTTCCTATTCGGAAACTGGCTTCCAGGGAACTATTACTAAAGCTCAAGTATGGGCTAGAGCTTTGGATATTACTTCGGAAATTCAGAAACAAGTACGTGATTGTCGTTCAGAACCTGTACTCTACAATAATCTTATATTGAATTGGTCTGGCTATGAGCTTACCTCTGGAGGTGTTGAACGTACTGTACCCTCTATGTGTGGTCAACGTAGATGTCCTAATGGTTATACCGGTTCCAATTGCCAACAATTGCAAGTGGATAAGGATCCTCCAGTTGTAGAACATTGTCCTGGAGATTTATGGGTTATAGCCAAGAATGGTTCAGCTGTAGTTACTTGGGATGAGCCACACTTCAGCGATAATATTGGTGTAACGAAAATTGTTGAACGTAATGGTCATCGTCCTGGTACTACTCTACTGTGGGGCTCTTACGATATTACTTATATCGCCTCAGATGCCGCTGGTAATACAGCTTCTTGCAGTTTTAAGGTTTCGTTATTGAGTAAGTTTTTAATTAAAATTTTAACTAAATAAATTTTCTTTAATATTTTTATTATGTTCTTTCAGCTGAATTCTGTCCTCCCTTAGCTGATCCTGTGGGTGGTGTTCAAGTTTGCAAAGATTGGGGTGCAGGTGGTCAATTTAAGGTTTGTGAAATTGCCTGTAATCCTGGTTTGAGATTCTCCGAAGAAGTTCCGGAATTCTATACTTGCGGTGCTGAAGGCTTCTGGCGTCCAACTCGTGATCCTTCTATGCCTTTAGTTTATCCCTCATGTTCTCGTAAGTTTTTTTTAAATTTATTTAATTATCTTAGAAGACTTTTTTTAATATTTGGATCTTGCTATCCTGTGATTAGCCTCCAAACCTGCCCAACGTGTTTTCCGCATTAAAATGCTTTTCCCCTCGGATGTTCTCTGCAACAAAGCTGGCCAAGGAGTCCTTAGACAAAAGGTTACCAATTCTGTTAACTCTCTTAATCGTGATTGGAACTTCTGTTCCTATTCCGTGGAAGGAACCAGAGAATGTAAAGATATTCAAATCGATGTCAAATGTGATCATTATCGCGGCGGTCAGAATAATCGTGCTAAACGTCAAGTCAAAGATGGTGGAGTTTATGTTTTGGAAGCTGAAATACCTGTATTAAAGTAAGTTTATTTTGGAAATAATTAAAATGAAAATTCACTTTGTGTTTCAATGTTTTAAATGTTTGTTTCTTTTAAAACAATTTTTGGGTGAAATAATTAATAGTTATTGAATGTTAAGATTTATGTTTTTATTATATTTTGGAAGTTTTTAACCTAAATATTTTTATGTAAAAGCATGTTAAGTGTTTTCAAATCTATGTTAATATTCCAAAACTTATAGTGAAACTGAAGAACCTGATGCACGTGGTCGTCAAGGACGCCAACAAACTGGCGGTGATACATACACGCTGGAAATTTCTTTCCCGGCAGTGAAGTATGTTTGAAAATTAATAAAAGCTTTAAACTTAATTGCTGCTGCTTTTTTAGAATATTAGCTCCTCTACATTGGCTTTTGATATTAAAACCTTTAAAATTAAGCATTTTATAAACACATTTAAATTAAAAACAAATTTTAAATGGTGGAGGTTTAATTTGAAAATAAAAAAATTAACATTTTTGAACAAAATCATTCCATTAAAGTGCCTAACAATGCCTTCAAAATTTTTCTTACTCTTAATCCTTATTATGGCATTAATTATTTCGTTTTGAATTTAGCGATCCTGTTGTACACACCTCTTCGGGAGAACGTTCTACTGTTAAGTCTTTATTGGAGAAACTTATTTTGGAAGATGATCAATTTGCTGTCCAGGATATCTTACCTAATACTGTACCCGATCCTGGTTCTTTGGAGTTGGGCTCTGAATATGCTTGTCCTGTGGGTCAAGTTGTTATGATACCTGATTGTGTTCCTTGTGCTATAGGCACTTTTTATGATACCACCAATAAGACTTGTGTTCCCTGTGAACGTGGCACTTATCAATCTGAAGCTGGTCAATTACAATGTAGCAAATGTCCTGTTATTGCTGGCCGACCTGGTGTTACTGCTGGTCCTGGAGCTCGTTCCGCAGCCAACTGTAAAGAACGTTGTCCTGCTGGCAAATATTTCGATTCTGAAACAGGTTTATGTAGATCTTGTGGTCATGGTTTCTATCAACCTAATGAGGGATCCTTTAGCTGTGAATTGTGTGGTTTGGGTCAGACCACACGCTCAGCGGAGGCCACCTCACGTAAAGAATGTCGTGATGAATGTTCTTCTGGTATGCAATTGGGTGTTGATGGTCGTTGTGAACCTTGTCCTCGTGGTACTTATCGCTCTCAAGGAGTTCAACCTTCTTGTGCTGCCTGTCCTTTGGGTCGCACTACTCCTAAGGTGGGCTCTAAATCAGTGGAAGAATGTACTTTGCCGGTATGCTCACCTGGTACTTATCTCAATGGCACACTTAATATGTGTGAAGAATGTCCCAAAGGCTTCTATCAACCCGAATCACAACAAACTACTTGCATACATTGTCCTCCCAATCATAGCACTAAGATCACGGGAGCTACCTCGGCCTCAGAATGTACTAATCCTTGTGAACAAATTGCCGAAGGTAGACCTCATTGTGATCCCAATGCCTATTGCATATTAGTGCGAGAAACCAATGACTTCAAATGTGAATGTAAACCGGGATTCAATGGTACTGGCATGGAATGTACTGATGTATGTGATGGTTATTGTGAAAATCAAGGCAATTGTGTTAAGGATTTGAAGGGTACTCCATCTTGTCGCTGTGTGGGTTCATTTACTGGTCCCCACTGTGCTGAGCGTTCTGAATTTGCTTATATAGCAGGTGGTATAGCAGGAGCTGTTATCTTTATTATTGTCATTGTATTATTGATTTGGATGATTTGTGTACGTTCAACCAAAAGAAGAGATCCCAAAAAAATGCTTTCACCTGCCATTGATCAAACTGGATCTCAAGTAAACTTCTATTATGGAGCACATACACCATATGCTGAGTCAATAGCTCCTTCACATCACAGCACTTATGCTCATTACTATGATGATGAGGAAGATGGTTGGGAAATGCCAAATTTCTACAATGAAACCTATATGAAGGATGGTAAGTGGAAAAGGAAAATTAAAATTAATACGAAAATTAAATAATTAAATATTTTCTTAATTTCAAAAAGGTTTGCATGGAGGCGGTAAAATGAGTACGTTGGCCAGATCGAATGCTTCTTTATATGGCACCAAGGATGATTTATATGATCGACTAAAACGACATGCCTATACAGGCAAAAAAGGTAAAATATATTAAATATTAATTAAAAGCGTAAAAATATGCTTTAATTTTCTTGCTTTTTTTAATCTCCTACAGAAAAGAGTGATAGTGATAGTGAAGTACAGTAAACACGATATTTTAACAAAAAGGCTGGAGAAATGAATCAAGGAAGTAGGAATTGGGAACTTTTAAAAGGAAACTAATTTATTTAAAAACAAATAATTCATTACTACCAGCCAACTGTGCAAGAGCTTGAAAAAGCTATCCTGCATGTATATACAAACAAAAGAAAAATGGAAGAAATTTGATAAAAAGCTTTATATTGATTTGCTGTAATTTTGTGTATAAATATTCATTGGAAAATGTAAAATTAACTACTCTTTTTACTAACTGCTATAATTTTTATTTTTTTTTTTTTAATTTCTTTATTTTTATTATGATATTTTTTTAATATTTTTTATTGTTTCATTATTATTTTTTATAATTAAGTAAATTTAAGTAAAAAAAAAATTACTCAGCTTAATGTAAAGCTTTTAAAAAGCTGCAAAAAAAATCTTATTTCGAAAAACCAACAAACACTATACAAACAGCAACAAAAACTGCAATATAATTTAATCAACACATTTTATTTTAATGAAAAACAAAAACAAAAATTAAAATTAAAATATTTTCTTTAAATATACATATTTCTGAATATTTAATAATTTCTTAATAATTTCTTTTTTTATATAAGAGTGCATGTGCTTCTAGTTCGTATTGTTTAATTTATAGGTATTTTATTATTTTTTAAAAATTTTTTTTTTTTTTTAATTATAAAACATTAAAGAAAACAAAAAAAAAACACTTTAAAACAAACTTAAAATTTGTCCTCTTAAAAGAAAAATCAAAGAATAAAACTCTTCATTATTAAAAATAGTTTCATTTAGTTAAAAAAAAACAACAATTTACAAAAATAAAATAAAATTTAATAAATATTGTTAGCATACGTTTTTGTACCATAACTCAAAAGACTAGTTATATAGAAATTGTTTTTTTTTTTTATAACTTTTAAATATAAATTTACATATAAATATTATATATAAATAAATTAATGCGATAACTCATAATTTCAAACTCTCTAATTTGTATTTATAAAAAGAAATGCAATACAAAACAAAATAAAATTTATTATTAAATAAAATTAAATAAAAAAAAAGAACAAATAAAAATTAAAATTAAAAGAAGAAAGACTTATTTAATCAACAGTAACCAAAAAGGACAAAATTTAAAATAAAAACAAGTAAGAAAGATCATATGATCCCCCACACCATTTATAACGTGGTTTTGTCGTCGGCTGAGGTAACTTAGTCGACTCCAGGGTCTACTTACGGATCCACAAACCTTAAGTAATAAGACCTTTGTTTTACCCTTTCTGGGGGGGTTAAAATAATAATAGTTTCTTTATTGAATACGTCAAGAATATTTCAAGTACAAAAAATATAGAGATATTACGAGAGAATAATTTCTATAACTCCAATTCAGATACCACCGGCTTAATAAATGTTTCTGCATTTCCTTCTTCAGCAAGGCTTATTTCGGCCCTTCGGCGTATGTTGATATAGCTCTTCGGCGTATGTTGATATCGCTAAGGTTGGTCGGCTTAGATTATGTTTGTTTCGGTCATTCAGCTTATAGAAGCTAGGCTCGGTTAATTGGCTTGTAGAAGGCTCGGTTCAGGTATTCGACTTTGAACTTTCGGCTTCGACACTCTTAACTTCGACTTTGAGCTCTCGGCTTCGACACACTCAGCTGTCAAACTGGTTCGGGTTAACGGCTGGATCGGTTTCTGGTACAGGTGGCAGCTTCGGGGATCGAAGATTCTGGGTTCAGCAGTAGAATTAAGGTCGGCGTCGTACGTTCGGCTTCGACACTCTCAGCTGTCAATCGGGTTCGGGTATTCGGCTGGATCGGTTTCTGGTACAGGTGGCAGCTTCGGGAATCGAAGATCGTATCTTTTTCTACAATACGTACAATGGTTTCTTAAAGCTAATGGCTAGCTACTTCTCTACTACTATTACCATGCAATTCTACGGTTTAATATTCTATTCGTGAGCACGAACAAGCGAAGTCACTCGTGAGAACGATCAACCGAAGTCACTCGTGAGAACGAATAACCGAAGTCACTCGTGAGAACGAACAACCGAAGTCACTCGTGAGAACGAACGACCGAAGTCACTCGTGAGAACGAACAACCGAAGTCACTCGTGAGAACGAACGACCGAAGTCACTCGTGAGAACGAACAACCGAAGTCACTCGTGTAAAATTTATTTAAGGGACCCAACCGAATACGACTAAATTTTACTTTCGCAAAATCTAGTCGGCTCTCCGATTATATAAAATAACCTCTGAGACTTATATGGCGGATTCTTGTCTTGTTTGAATCGCCCCGACTGTAATCAAACTTTGTTTACTTATACTTAGTCATGTATCAACTAAATGAGAATTATATTGCATGTTGACCATTAAGCAATATCCATTGCACAAATAAAGTAGTTGTTACACATTTGTGTGTGTGTGTAGTATTTACAGTAGGGGCGCTCAATGTAATTACCTATTACTAATAATTAGTAATTACCTATTACTAATAACATATTCAATATATTAGTATGAAAAAGAAGAATAATTAAAAATAAAATAAAGGAAAAATAAATAAAAGGAAAAAATGGTAGTTACTTCATAAATTAATATATTAAGAACTATGTACGTGAAAATAGTAGTATTGAGTGTTCTATTTCCACGTTACACATTGCCCATGTCCATCAAAAGCCGTATAAGGGTCTTACATTAGACATGTGGAGAATTGTGGATGAATACATAATATTACGTTAATATTAACATTTATATGAATTTAAGCACTTTAGGCTGATTCCCGAAAGTGGGCTTATATGGGATCTATGGTAGATTATGGAGCGATCCTCATAAAATTTATCACTGTGATTTCTACTTATATAAAACTTATTTGTGTCGAATAGAAACTTGTTACTAACATATGTATGTGATTTATACACGTTAAAGTGATTTTCGGAAGAGGGTTTTATATGAGAGCTATGATCAGTTATGAACCGATCTTCATGAAATTTGGCACAAAGATTTATACTTGTATGGTCAGGTAGGAGAAACTATTCAGTGGAGTATCGGTATTCACTGATGGATCCAAAATGGATACAGTCACTGGTGCAGGATAGATAGCTAGACAGCTATATAAAGTCCTTTGATCAGCCTCTATGATACTCTATATAGACTTCAAATGAAACTTTCTAAAATCCTCTGATAGGTGGTTAATTGAAACTTCATTGATCCCAAATGAAACTTTATAGATCAGCCTTATGATACTCTATATAGACTTCAAATGAAACTTTCTAAAATCCTCTGATAGGTGTCTAATTGAAACTTCATTGATCCCAAATGAAGTTTTATAAAGTCCTTTGATCAGCCTCTATGATACTTTATATAGACTTCAAATGAAACTTTCTAAAATCCTCTGATAGGTGGCTAATTGAAACCTTATTGATCCCAAATGAAGCTTTATAAAATCCTTTGATTGAGTCTCCATGGTATTCTTCAAATGAAACTTTCAAAAAAATTCTCTGCTGCATGTCTAATTGCAACTTTATTGAACTCACTACTATCAATCCTATAATGGGACTCTGTAAACACCTGTGATTTCAACTTAAGTATAACTTTATAAAGACTTATGATAGAAACAAGATACGACTCAAGTCTACGTTTGAGTCTTAAATCAACCTTTATTAAGGTCTTAACTGAGTAATAAATAAACCTTTACTAGAGCCTACGATTAATTGTAAAATGAGGCTAAATAAGTAGCTTAAGTTAAACCTCAAATGGAACTACAGTGCAAGCTCGGTATTCGCGGCTACCCATTATCGCGATAGTCCAGTTATCGCCACGGTTTAATTTTTAAAATTGCAAGTTTTATCATCTATCACGACAGTTTATGGAAAACGAGTTCTATTTTCGCAACTTTTAATTGTTTTTTTCTTTTTTAATTTGATTACAATGTCTATAACCAAAAAAGGGGAATCCCCGTCTTTTGGTATATTAACCTTTTTGGATGATTTTGATCTTCAATTATGTCAGTTTATTCGTGTCATTTGTTGTGTAAATACATCTCTTAATATGGCAAAAGTTCAACATATTTTAAAGCCAACGATTTCTCAATAATTAGAGATTAAGAAAAAAATTTTAAAGTGGAGATTCCATAAATTAAATTTGCGTGAAAGTATATATATAAAGCTGTCTAGCTATCTAGTTGAGTAGAACATCAGGAAAACGTACAGACTCTTGGATAGTTGTAGTGTATTCCAGGCGGAAATTCTAGGTATTCTTAGGGCCACAGAATTGATAGCAGGGAAAATTGATGAGAATACAGAGGTAACTCTGTATGTAGGTAGCCAGGCTGCGCTGAAGGCCTTGAAAGGACATTTTGTCAAATCTAGGCTAGTTAGCGACTGTAAAAAGGCTCTTAGGAGATTGATGGGAAATTATCATATCAGACTCTGCTGGGTACCGGATCATTGCGAAATAAATGGCTATGAGGTAGCTGATGAATTAGCTAGGAACGGCTCAGCTTTGGATAGGGCTGCAAGTGAAAGTGGTGTGAGACCACCTCTAGACTTTTACTTCAGGTTGATTAGGGAGTGGATTCGGGATAGCACGAATCATGCATGGAAACGTAGAACGGACTGCAGATTATCAAGGGTCCTATGGCCTAAACTTGATAAAGCAAATACAAATCTACTTTTAAGCATGAAAAAAGAAAACCTGAAAATTATGATAGGTATTCTGACAGGTCATTGTCCCATAGGGGGAATGATAGGGAATTGGGATAGAGGTTCCTCCGGTATTTGCAGAATGTGCAAAGATAATGAGGAGCTAGAGACGGTAGAACATATCATATGTCACTGTCCATATCTACAACTAAGTAGGCAGAAATGGCTAGGCAGTCTATTCGTTGACGAATTGGACAGTATAACGAGAATAGATCTCGATAGATTAATAGGATTGGTCATGGGAATAGGCTGGCTAAGAGGCGTTCGTTGGTTTAGAGCGAACGATTTAGGGCGGTAGCACTTTTCCTTTCCAGATTTTTCTATTCTTTTCTATACTTTTCTTGGTCTCAGTTTTTCTCTATCATTTTCCTTCCTGGTCTTTTCTATACTTCTTCTACAATTTCTTTATATATTATCTACGAAGGGACTCACAATGGACCTCTAGGTCTCCGAGTGGATGCACAAGCACTCTTCTGAGTACTGTGCAACCCTTCGCTACCTACCTACCTACCTACTTGATACTTGTACAAAACTTCCTTACACTGAATTTCATTAACATATTGCTATATTTAAGAAATTTATGATCGTTAAACCTCTATTCCGAGAGGACATTTGTATGGGGGCTAGGTGAAATAATAGACCGATCATAACTAATTTCAATTGAATTATCTTCACTTTGTGCAAAAGGTGTACATGGACAGTCAGTCAGCCGTCCAGCCAGCCAGAAGGATGGACGGACGGACGGACATCGTTAGATCGACTTAGAAAGTGATTGTCAGTCTATTGGTATACTTTAAGGTGGGTGTTGGATGATTTTTTCTGTGTGTTACAAACATCAGCACAAACGCATAATATCCCAAGCACCTATGGTGGTGTGGAGTATAATGAATAAAATATTTTCTAATAAAAAGGAAAAATAAAAGTAACTGCAGAATATTATTTTTTTTTTTTAATTTTTTTTTTTAAATTAAAGAAATTTATATGAAAAATCGATATTTAGGTGATGACAGATAATAATGATTTTGTCGATGGGAGCCTTAAAAAAAAAACAGCCAATATTACATTTCTTTCGATTTTATATGAAAAATCCATAATTTGATTATAAATAAAAGTGATCACAGATTATCATTATTTTGTCGAATGGAACCTTTTTAAAGAAACTACAGCCAATTTTAGTTTTCTGGTGATTTTATATGAAAATCGATATTTTGGTGAAAAATAAAAGTGATTACAGATTATCGCTATTTTATCGATTGGAGCCTTTTTAAAGAAACTACAGCCAATTTTAGTTTTCTTATCATTTTATATGAAAATCGATATTTTGATGAAAAATAAAAGTGATCACAGATTATCACTATTTCGTCGATTTAAACCTTTTTAAAGAACCAACAGCCAATTTTAGTTTTCTTAAGAATTTATATGAAAGATCTGTATTTTGTTGAAAAATAAAAGTGATCACATTTTTATCATTATTTTGTCGAATAGAGCCTTTTTAAAGAAACTAAAGCCAATTTTAGTTTTCTGGTGATTTTATATGAAAATCGATATTTTGATGAAAAATAAAAGTGATCACATTTTATCACTATTTTGCCCTTTTAAAAGAATTACAGCCAATTTTAGTTTTCTTATGATTTTATATAAAAACTCCATATTTTGATGAAAAATAAAAGTGATCACATTTTATTACTATTTTGTCGAATGGAGCCTTTTTAAAGAAACTAAAGCCAATTTTAGTTTTCTGGTGATTTTATATGAAAATCGATATTTTGATGAAAAATAAAAGTGATCACATTTTATCACTATTTTGCCCTTTTAAAAGAATTACAGCCAATTTTAGTTTTCTTGTGATTTTATATGAAAAATCCATATTTTGATGAAAAATTAAAGTGATCACAGATTATCACTATTTTGTCGATTGCAGCCTTTTTAAAGAAATTACAGACAATTTTAGTTTTCTTAAGAATTTATATGAAAGATCTGTATTTTGTTGAAAAATAAAAGTGATCACATTTTATCATTATTTTGTCGAATAGAGCCTTTTTAAAGAAACTAAAGCCAATTTTAGTTTTCTGGTGATTTTATATGAAAATCGATATTTTGATGAAAAATAAAAGTGATCACATTTTATCACTATTTTGCCCTTTTAAAAGAATTACAGCCAATTTTAGTTTTCTTGTGATTTTATATGAAAAATCCATATTTTGATGAAAAATTAAAGTGATCACAGATTATCACTATTTTGTCGATTGCAGCCTTTTTAAAGAAATTACAGACAATTTTAGTTTTCTTAAGAATTTATATGAAAGATCTGTATTTTGTTGAAAAATAAAAGTGATCACATTTTATCATTATTTTGTCGAATGGAGTCTTTTTAAAGAAACTACAGCCAATTTTAGTTTTCTTATCATTTTATATGAAAATCGATATTTTGATGAAAAATAAAGGTGATCACAGATTATCACTATTTTTTCGATTAGAGCTTTTTTAAATAAAAAATAAGCTTCAGCTAGTTTTATTTTACTTACGATTTTTTATGGAAAATCGATAAAAAAAAAGACAAACATGTTCACAGATGATCTCATAATTTTATATGAAAAATCTATATTTTAATGAAAAATAAAATTGATCAAAATTCAAAACTAAAAGTGATCACAGATTATCACTATTTTGTCAATTCAAGTGTTTTTAAAGAAACTATGACCAATTTTAGTTTTCTTATGATTTTATTTTAAAAATCGTTATTTCATTTACAGTATATATGTTGGTACATACTTATCTTATCTCTCTTCTTTAACAAAATAATAAAATACTTTTATTAATTGTTTTTAAATATTTTATTCTTAACATTTAAAAAGCTTTTTTTTCATTCTAGTCACACAACATGTTATAAAATAAATAAATTTAATGATTAATAAAAAATGTATTTAATACAAATCGTACACAAGAATTATTTCCACATGTTTGGTACCTTTCTTATCTAATTAAATTTGAGAAAATATTAAAAATAAAAAACAAATGCTATTGTTCTTCCAAAACGAAAAATATAACTGTTTAAAATTTAAGTAAACAATTTATAATTGTTTATTTGTTTCTTTTAATTATTGTTTTTTTTAATGAAAACAAACCATAAGTAAATTATTTTATATATTTCAACATCTAAAATATCTAATTAATAATAATGACCTGATAAAATTTTCGTCAGCAATGTTTCTTTTTAATTTATTGGAATTTTGAATAGCTGAAATGCAAAGCTATTTAATAAGTAAAAATTTGTAGAGATTTTTGAAATAATTGAAAAAATTTTAATGCCATGAAATTAATTCTTAAGAGGCTAAATTTGTTTTGGATTTTTAATTAAAGTCCATTCACACTGGACTATTTTAATTTTTTGAAGTTCTAAGTTCGAAAAAGGTAAGCGAAAGGCTTGCTTTTCTTAAAAGAAAGTCGAAGAAAAATTGCCTAGTCTGAACTCAGGCCAAATAAATATTATAGCTTTTGATTGAATTTTTATAGTGTGTTCACACTAGGCATTTATTTGTTTTTTTTTAAATTTTAAGAAATGTTTAAATTCTTTTAATTAGTTTTACATTTCAGCATTTCCATAAATTTGGTTCTTTTGTGTACATGTGTGTGTAAGTTTGAGTTTTTTTTTTTTTTTTTTTTTTTTTTAAATATTTTAACATTTCTTTTTTTTTCTTCTTTCTTTTTACTTAAAATTGTACTAATTTTAAAAATGTTCTAACTTTTTTTTTGTTTTCTCTTTTTTTTATTTTAGTTTTTAACCATTAATCATTTAATCTTCCCCAATTAAGTCCCTTGAAAATGTAAATAAATTTTCTTCATTACCCTGGGCCGCATTCAATTGATCTTCATGTAGAGCCGGTGTCGAAGCATTCGTTATAAATGCCATATTATTCTCACTATCACTATCATGATGGCTACTCTCTTGATATGCATCACACTCGTCACACTGATCACTACCATCATCTAAGAGCGTTACTTTTGGCTGTAGACTTTGTAAATGATGGTTATGCTGTTGTTGTTGGTGTTCATTTGCTGGAGGCGGGTAATGTGTGGTGGGCAGTGTTGACTGTTGTGCTGGTGTAGCTGCTGTAAAAGAATTCTCCTTACTAGAATTCTTAGTTTCATCAGTCAAATTTTCAGCATTAAGATTATTATAGTATTTGGACTTAAGATCAGCCTCAACTGAAAAATTGTTATCATTATTTTGGCTACCCGGGGGCATTTGGGTATTAATAACACTTAGAGTAGGTGGCACATTTAACATGGATCTTATATTAGATCGATGACGTAGGCCATGGTGTAATTGATGTAAATGATGTTGCTGATGTTCGTAATTCTCTTTATCATGCTGACCATTATGGGCATCAAATTTGGGCTGATCCAAAGAATTATGAGAATCTTTTTGATCTGTTTTAGAAACATAAATAAGAAATGAGAATGAGAAAAAAATTATAAAAATAAAATTAAATACTTACCTAAATTAGCCAAAAGCTTGGGTTGCAAGGGCATTAAATAATCATTGCCTGTGGTGGCTGCTCTGGGCTGTAGACTTTGTACCGGTGGCACGCTTAAAAAGTCAGCTATATAGAAAATTAATATTTAATTATTATACATAAATTATTTTTTAAAAAGAGCATTTCGGTTTCTTAAAGAATTTAGTTTAATTTTTTGCTACTACTTTTTTCCAACTAATAAAAGCATTTCTTTTGTAACTAATGGGATTATGGGTGAATTTTAACTAAGGGCTATATTTTGGAATTAAAAAAAAAAAGAAAAACAAGGGCTACGCAATTATTCAAAAAAAAAAAAAAAGAAAAAAACACAACCAATATAATACACACACATTTCAGTTTCTGTTTAAGTGGAGTTTACTTACAGCTGATGACCGAAGGACCAGTTCTCATATTTAAAGGTGATGTTTGTATAGATGTTTCAGAGGATCTAGTGATATTCCAACCTATGCCGGTTAGGGGTACTTGTGGTCGTTCTATAATACTAACACCATTAACATTTACACCATTCATGCTGTCTGTTTGTGTTTCTAACCATTGAAAATCAAGAAACAGAAAACACAATTAAATGAACAAACGAAACACAAACAAATTTTCTCTTTTTTCTCACTCTCTTTCTCTGTCTCTTTATTTTTTTTTTTTTAAACAAAAAACAAAAGAATTTACAAATTTTACAAAAAAACAAAAAAAAAATAATAATAAAATAAAAAATCATAACAAAATTAAATAAAAAATTTAATTAAAAATATACAACTCAACAAAAGTTTTAATTGACAAAAAAAAATTTTAATTGATCAAAAATTTTAATCAAAATAATATTGACCAAAAAAAGCTGTACAGCTGTTTTAACAACTACTAAATATGTTTAACATATTATTTTTAATGAGTTTTAATGTGTTTTAAATTATGCATGAAACAATTTAAACAATTATGGGTTTTTATGATTATATAACATTTACATATACATACATATCTGCAGCAATAAATATGTATTATCAACAACTAGTTGCAAAAAGCAGGTTGTTTTTTTTAATTTTTTATACTTTTTAAAGACTAAAAATTACCAATTTTTGCTGTAGCAAAAGTTTCCTTAAATAGCGGTGTATGATGTGAATGATGTGGTATTCCTCCGGTTACAGATCCCTGCGTAAGTGAGGCATGTTTGAAGGCATGAGTTCTGCTACGAGGCTGGGGACCAGGTTCACGTTTGCGTCTAGGTTGTTCTACGGGTAAAACTCGTCTTCTTTGTTTTGGCAGTTTTGAACGAGCCTTATGAAAGAAAGAAAATAAGTAACGGATATTTTAGGGAAAAAATTATTTTTTAGATAGTTATATAAATAATGCTTAAAAGGCCCATAAAATATACATATTCTGGATCTATATAAAATTTTGAGGCAATTTAACTTTGTCTGTCATTCCGTCTGTCTAAAAGAAAAAAGATTTTTTATTGTTTTCTTAGTGCAAAAAAAGTTATGGAACAAAATCTAGAACAGCCTTATTCTAAGTCAATTTATTTCTGTCTGCCTGTCTGTAGAAAATATTCTCACGATCAAATTACTAATACGAATTAAATAAAATTTATCCAAACTGTTTGCTGTTTTTCTAAGCAATTTTTTAATGAAAATTAGCTAAATCGGTTGATAAAAAAACAAAGTTACAAAAAACCAGTTCTTGAAAATTTTGTTCATTGGAAAAAATATATATTCAAACACCTTAAATTCTACTAATCTCGGTTCTTATAAAATTTTGAGACAATTTAACTAAGTATCTTTTTTGTACGTCTAAAGAAAAAGTACTCACATCCAAATTACTAACCTAAATTAAATCAAATTCAACCATATTATATATTCTTTTCCTAAGCATTTTACTTTTGAAAATCAGTTAAATCGGTTAAATAGCAAAAAAGTTATACAACAAAATCATTCTCTAAAAAATTATGATTTTAATGAAAAAAATTTTTAAAACCCCATAAAATATTTTAAGTTGATTTAAATATGTCTGTCAAATTTAAAAAAATTCACTTAATTTTTTTTATTGTTTTTCTAAGCAGTTTGCTATTGGAAATCAATTAAATTATTTCAGTTTAAAAAAGGTTATAGAACCAAATTTAAGCCAACTTCGGAAAAATTATAAATCGTTAGAAAAAATACAATAAGGCGCCATAAAATATTGTTACGTTTTCACCTTTTAAAAACTGTGGTTTATTTCCTTTTAAATAAACCGGATACTTTGATTGCAAATAAAAGCAGTTTAGTAGTTTAAAAGTTGTAAGAACTCTTTAATTTATTTAAAATGTACAACAATAACAGCTTAAATAGTCACTATGTGTTTTAATACACACACACTTTATATAGCACACTTTAATAATGTACAAGAATATAGAACTTCAAGGCAGTTAATTTGCCTTTACTTAATGATGCTTCAAATTAGACTCACTCAATGGTGTTTTCACGGCCAATTTATATACACTGCATTACCATCTAGATGCTCGAAAGCTCTATTTCTGCAATGATCTTAACGGACAAACTAGTATATTCGAATTCTAGAGCTTTCGATGTTAATGTTAGCAGCTTAAACATTTAGTGTTGCCATTCTTACAAACAATGATGAAAGCTTTTCATTCAATGTTGTATTTTTACAGTTATGTTAATAATTTCTACAGATATGTTAACTGTTGAGAAGCATTGAGAAAGGTTGAGAAGCATTGAAAAATGTTGAGAAGCATTATTTAACTTTAAACCAGCCGTTAAAACCGTTATATTTGAATTAAAGTGCAATATATATTCTCGGTTCATATAAAATTCTGAGTTCACTTAGTTTTTTCTGTCATTTCGTCTGCCAGTGAGAAATATTCTTATGACCGAACTACTAACTAGAATTAATTGAAATTCAGCGCATAAATTATATAAGAAAATTTGGAAAAATAAATTTGGGGTTAGATTTTCAAAACTCTTTTTTAAATGCGAAATTAAAAAAAAAAAGCTAACAATTATTTTTTTAAACATGAGAAATGTTACGCGCTTAAAATATTTTAATAAAATCTGAAATTTCCAAAAAGAAAATTTCAGGTTATGTTTAAAAAAAGTCCTTTTTAAAGCGAAATAAAAAAAATAAAACTAACAATTGCTGGCCTAAAAATAAAGACTAAATAAAATACGCTTAAAATTTTATAAGAAAGCCCTAAATTTAGAAAAATTAAATTGAGGTTAGGTTGAAAAAAATTTTAAATAAACAAAATTTCACAAAAATTTAAACTGCAAAATAATTTTATGGCAATAAATCATGAAACGCACTAACATTTTTGTAATAAAAGCAGAATTTAAAAAAATAATAATTTAAGGTTAAATAGAAAAAAGTTTTTGATAATTTTAATTTTGTAAAGAATCGAACTGTTACAAAAACTATGAATAATTTAGTTTAAAACATAAATTTTACAAAAATAAAACAAATAAAATTAGTATTAATTTTTTTTAATAATATTTTAAATTTTCAAAAATTAGATTTGAAGTTAGGTTGAAAAAAGTCCAATTGTTTGTTTAAAAATAAAGTATAAACTACGCTTAAATTTTTATAAGAAAACGCTTAATTAAAAAAATATATAAATAAATTGAGGTTAGGTTAAAAAAAAATTTAAATAAACAAAATTTCGTAAAAATTTAAACCGCAAACTAATTTTAGGTCAATAAATTATAAAATAAAAGATTAATTTAAAAAAAATTTTTGAGATTAGGTTGAAGAAAATTTTAAAAATTTAAATTTTGAAAAATATTTGACACTACAAAATCTATGAATAAATTACTAAAAAAAATTTTGAAATAAAACACATAATTAACCATAATAATTTTTAAATTGAGGTTAAGTTTAAAAAAAAAAAATAAATTATGAAAATTTTATTAAAAATTTAATTGTAAATCAATTCTGTGAAAATAATTATTAAAAGGCCATTAAAATTTTATAATAAAAACTTTTATTTAAGAAATTAAATTTCAAGTTTAGGTTGAAAAAATTTTTAAATAATTTATATTTCATAAACATTTTAACTAAATATCAATTTTTTGCTAATTAAGGTTATAACGACGTTAAAATATTTTCATTGATTACAAAATTTCCAAAAATGAATTTGAGATTCAAAAAAAATTTAAATAAATATCATTTTATAAAAAAATTTAATTGTAAATCAATTCTGTGAAAATGTGAGGATATTAAAATTTTGGTTGCAAAAATTTTTAAATAATTAAAATATCATAAAAATTTAAACCAAAAATTAATTTTGTGCCAATAAATGCTACAACGCCGTGAGAATATTTAAATAAATCATATAATTTTCAAAAATTAATTTGAAGTTAAGTTGAAATCATAAATATTTAATTGTAAATCTGTGAAAATAATTAATGAAAGACGATTAAAAAAAATTTATTTAAAAAATAAAAAAAAGGCTAGGTTGAAGAAAATTTTAAATAATTAAAATTTCATAAAAGTTTTAACAAAAAATTAATTTTCTGCCAATAAATAAATGCTATAACGCTCTTAAAATATTTTAATAAATTCTATAATTTTCAAAAATTAATTTGAAGAGATTGAAAAAAAATATAATGAACATTTCACATTTCAACATTTCTGCGAAAATAATTAATAAAATTTCAAGGTTAGGTTGAAAAAAATTTTAATTATTAAAATTTCATGAAAATTTTAACCAAAAATTAATTTTGTGACAATAAATTCTACAAAGGCGTTAAAATGTTTTAATAAATACCGAAACTTACAAAAATAAATTTGGGGTTAGATTGAAAAAAAATTTTAAAGACAAATATTAAAAAAAAAAAAAAATGTGAATTGTACATAAAATTAATAAAAATTGTTTTCTATACTTAAATTGAAATAAAACATATAATTGAATATGTTACTAAAAAAATGTTGAAATAAAAGTCATAATTTTTAAATTGAGGTTAAGTTTGAAAAAAAAATTAAATTATGAAAATTTTATTAAAAATTTAATGGTAAATTAATTCTGTGAAAATAATTAATGAAAGGCTATTAAAGTCTTATAATAAAAACTTTTATTTAAGAAATTAAATTTCAAGTTTAGGTTGAAAAACATTTTTAAATAATTTATATTTCATAAACATTGTAACTAAACATTAATTTTATGCCAATTAAGGTTATAACGACGTCAAAACATTTTGAATAAAAATCATTTTATAAATAATTTAATTGTAAATCATTTTTAGTAATTTCTTATTAAGTACAAGATTTCTTAATTTTCTTTTGTTTTTGTTGAAAAATGTTTAATAAAAAAAAACTGAAAGAAATTAAATTTGGCCAGACTATTTCACTAAAGCAGGATAATTAAAAGCAAAATTATTGATGAATTAAGTCCCTCAATTTATATTAAACATAGACATACTACAAAGGAGAACTAAGGCTTTTAGTATTTAGTCTGCTAAAAAAAATGTCGCACATTTTACAAGTTATTTAATTACTTTCCAAATAAATAATTTTGCAAAGTCTTTATTATTTTCGCAGAAAATTTAAAATTCGTTTGTTTAGTTTTCATTTTAATTAATATTTAAAATCGCTTAAGTTCCTTTAAATTAAATATCTAACTTAATAAATATGTCTCCTTCAACCCAGTTTCCGCTCCTGAGAATAATTGCAACATTTTACAAAAAAAAAAAAATTGATTATTTTTCTCTTGCTCTTTCCTCGCTTCTATTTTTATTATTGTTCATACAACTTACCTGTGTGTGTGAGTAGAACATAGAAAAGTTGCTAACGATTACAGGAACCGGAAGTGCTATTGTTAAAACACCAGCCAATGCACACAATGCGCCAACAAACATGCCAGGATATGTTTTAGGTGCCACATCGCCATAACCCACAGTGGTCATTGTTACAATGGCCCACCAAAGACCCAAGGGTATACTTTTGAATTGATTTTCCGGATTATCCTAAACAATAAATAATAAATCATATTAATTTAAATTAAACAAAATAATCTACAATTTAAATTGCGTAAAAACACCAACCTGTAATTTTTCGGCATAATAAGCCAAACTGGCAAAGAACACAATACCCAACACTAGGAAAAATACCAACAAAGTAAGTTCTTTTGCAGAAGCCTTAAAGGTATGGATCAATATGCGCAAACCAGGCGAATGACGTGTCAATTTAAATAAACGCATTATCCGAACAATGGAAAATGCCTCCCACAGTCCCGTATATTCACCCATCCTTTGCATAACGTCTGTATAAAAACTTAAAGTGGCCACAAAATCTATAATATTAACGGGCGATTTAACAAATTGCCATAAATTGGGAGAAACCTAAAAAAAGAAAACAATAAAAATGAAATGTTTAGCAAAAGAGAGAATCTTTTAAAATTAAATGGAACTTACTATAAAACGTATGATGACCTCAAAGAAAAACCACACATTACACACCAATTCCACATAGAAAAAAGCTTCATGAGGTTGGCCAAAAGATTGATGCCAACCATGAGCATGACGAGCATCATCTTCCTCCACTGACTGACGTTTAGTGCGTTCATTCGATCTGCGAGACTTTTCCAAACTAAATTTAGCTATCGGAGTGGCCAAGGCTGAGCTATAATTAGCCCCTAAAGGACTAGTATAATTAATAACCTTAAACATGGGCTGTAGTAGCGGTAACAGACCACTGCTGTCATTAAACTCTCGTTTCGAGGACGTTGTATTTAGAGTGGGCGGCATGTTTTGATGTTGAGGTATGATGGTCGGTAAATTTGTGGTAGATGTTGTTGATGTTTGTTGGCTATTGGTGGGTGTAAAATCTACACGAAAACCCGGATGGGTTTTTAGGCAGAAAGATATCACAGAAACGAATATGAAAAATACAGACATGCTGGCAACGACCTGAAAGGGAAAAGTATAATAATTTGGAATTATTTTTTAAAAGTAATTAATAAGTCTACCTTAGCTCCCGTTGAACTTGAGGGCTCATCAAATAGAGCCCATACTTTTGGTTTTAAACGCTGCCAACAATTTAATTGTCCCTTATTTATTGAATCTTCAAAACCAAATAATCGAGCCACTTGCTCTTCTGAAGGTTTTTCATTATCAATATCTAATTTATCCAATATAGCTAAGGTATTCTGAAATTTTATTAAAAAAAATGAAATTTAACAAAATATTAATAAATTTCTTAAGGAGCAAAGATTCAAATTTAAATATTTAACTAAAAATGAAATCATATCAAAGAACTCATGTAATGTTACGGACGTCTTTCTTTTCAATTATTTAATTACAAAAGGTCAGCCATTGGTTCTGTAGCACGGAATTTCTTATTCAATTTATTTTGACAAGATCATGAGGTTATGTTGAAAAAAATATTTGAAAATTAAAATTTTTAAAGAAATTTGAACTGTTTTCTGATTCTACAAAAACTATGAATAAATTACTTAAAAAATTTTGCAATAAAACACATCATTTAAAAAATTTAAATTGAGGTTAGGTTGAAGAAAATCTTGTTAAATACAAAATTTTAAAAATTTTAAACTAACAATTCTTTTTCTAAAAATGACAAATGCAAGGCGCTTGATAATTTTTAATAAAAGCTAAAATTTCAATAAAATATATTTGAGGTTAGGTTGAAATTTTGCTTCTTAATACAAAATTAAAACAAAATAAAACCAATAATTGTTTATTTTAAAATAAAGAATAAAATTTTACAAGAAAACCCTCAAATAATAACAGAAAAAAATTAGATTATGTTAAAAAAATTTTAAAATTTTAAAAAATTCGAGCTGTTTTTTGATTCTACAAAAAAACTATAAATCAATTGCTTTAAAAATGTAGAAATAAAACACATATTTTTTTTAATTAAATTATAAAAATTTAAACTGCAAGATAATTTTGTGGCAATAAATTATGATATGCAGTAATTTTTTTGTAATAAAAGATTTTTATAATTAAGATTAAAAGAAAATATAAATTTGAGGTTAGGTTTAAAAAATTTCTTTAAAATTTAATTTTTGAACAAATTTAAACAAATTTAAATACAAAAACTATAAATAAATTACTAGAATCAATTAATTATTTATTTATTAGAAACTGCGTTTTTAAGAAATTCAAAAGATTTCTTATGATCGCAGTTGATAGTTTTAACTCCCTTCATCCTTTGAAGGATACCTCGTCCGACCTTCCTCTTACGAGGGCGATCTCTTCAATGAGCTTATGTTCAATCTGTCGCCATTGCTCAGCGCTGATCCTACCATCTGAATACAGTTCTGCAGCACTGATTCCTTCGCCTTTTTCGATGTTGAGGGCTGTTCGCTTCCTGATCCAATTTTAATAACCTGATTTTGGGACCCTTAGAAGAGCCGTGTCAGTTTTGACCAACAGCACTCGAAGGAGAGGCCGCAGTTCTTTTAGAGTTTTTTTAATTGACTCTAGTTTTCGAAATAAATAATTATATAGAAAATTAAATAAAAATTAATGAGGTTACACCATATATGGCAACATATCTGGAGAACGAGTTGTCTATTTTGGTTTAATACAAAATAATGTAATTTAAGTTATCTCCAAGTTATACTTTTATAATTTTTTAATCAGTGTAATAGCTTCGGATATATTAAAAAAATTGTATGGAAAACAAATAAAATTTTTTACAATATTAAATTGTATGAGACTTTAAAGAAAAATAGACCATTTTATTTGTAAAATATCCAGTTTTTTTTTTTTTTTTTTTGACTTTATGATCATTTGTGTTTCAATTAACCAAGAACTACCGTGTCGCAGAATACAATACTTTTTTCGACCTGCAGTGTTGCCAGAAACATTTCACCTCATGTCCCCAAACTGAAGATACATGTCCCAAAAAAATTCCCAATTTTGTTCCCAAAATATTTTTATATAAAATTATATATAAAATTTAATTTTTAACAAATTTGTCAAACCGTTTTCTATAAAATTTAAAACTTATTGGCATTTTTCTTTAAAAATAAAAATTTAGCGAAATTTTTTTAAAGATTTAAAATTTGTCAAAATTCTTTAAATAAAACAATTAATGAAAAATGGTTTTAAAAATTAAAATATTTGAAATAATTTCGAAATTAACATACATATAATACAAAAAAAAAATTCCCATAAAAATCTGTTCTCAAATGAAGGTTAAAGTACCTCATTTAGGAACAAATCCCCTCATCTGGCAACACTGCGAACTGAGTTTTTAATACCTTTTAAAAAAAATATGCAAAAATAACTTTTAAATTTAAAATGCCTTTAAAATTAAAATTTTCGTCTCTAAACTGTATTTTAAATTTAAAATTTATTCCTAAATATGCGTGATATTTTTTAAGCAACAGAATTACCAGAGCTTTTAAGTTAAAACTTTAATACCTTTTAAAAAAAAATATGCAAAAATAACTTTTAAATTTAAAATGCCTTTTAAAATAAAATTTTCGTCACTAAACTGTATTTTAAATTTAAAATTTATTCGTAAATATGCGTGATATTTTTTTTATGCAGCAGAGTTACCAGAGCTTTTAACTTAAAACTTTAATACCTTTTAAAAAAAATATGCAAAAATAACTTTTAAATTTAAAATGCCTTTTAAAATAAAATTTTCGTCTCTAAACTGTATTTTAAATTTAAAATTTATTCCTAAATATGCGTGATATTTTTTAGGCAACAGAGTTACCAGAGCTTTTAAGTAAAAACTTTCATATCTAGTTTGGTTTATGTAATTTCTTTATAAATTTAAAGAAAGATTTAATTAAATTTTTATTTTTTGTTTACCTGCGTATCTCGGTGTATACTATAGGTGGACCAACAACATGGCTCCACTTGATTCGAATCTAAACCCCAAAATTCTAATTCTTCTTCGAATAGCGGACCACAAACATCGGTAGGATAATGAAGTTTACCAGTTCTAAAATTATTTAATAATTTTTAAAATTATGTTGTTATTTTTTTTTTTTTTTTTTTGATTTTTTGAAAGAGAAAAAAATACCTGTAATAGTTCAGAATTTGTGTAAAAACTCCCGGATGACGATCAAAGAAATATTCATTCAGCACGGGATCATAATTGGCTAAGGCCTCAGTTAAACGTGATAATCTTGTGGCGGGTATTTTTTTAAGTGTAGCTTTATAGGTTTCATATCTAAAAATAAAAATAAAATATTTTAAATTAATTTAAATATTTTTAAATTAAAATATGACTTAATTATATAACATTATAATTCTCTTTTAAATTAAGTGTATAATTATCTAAAAGAGTAATTTCTTAAATTAAAACTACTTTATACTTCTCTTAGAAATTCCCTTCAAATTAAAGATGAATATTAAAAGAATATTAAAATTAATGTAAAATATATTCTTCTTTAATTACAATTTTTAATTGAAGACACAAAATGGTGGCCATATATTTCCTTTAGTCCATTTAGGTCAAAATATTGACAACTCAATTTACTCATCTATCAACAATTATTGTTTAATTTGAAATATTCTATTTACCATTATATACCCAAATGTCAAGTCCTCATTTAGTTTCCATAACATTTATTTTTACCAAAGTTTACTTTAAAAAGCCATAAAATTGAGACAAAATATATATTTGTTTGTTAGTTTTTTTTATTTATTTATTTTTGTTTAGTAGATTGTACATATTTATATCTTATTTATGAAATTTGTTTATTTTAAAAATTTTTGTTTGATTTATAACAAAAAAAAAAAAAAAAAAAGCAATTTTTTTTTTACAAAATGAAGCGGAAATTTTAGTTCGCCATCAGTATGAACTAGAAAATATGTGGGCATATAAACACATGCAGATGTATACAAAAATCTATGGAAACATATAAAATATATTTATTCCTAACTGATACAGTAGAGAGCAAAGGCTAACAAATAATGAAAATTATAAAACAAAGAAAATGTTAAAAAAAAACAATTCTAAAGTACCATAGTATTTTTATTTAAGAGTATTTTGAATTTGTAAAATTTTATGTTTAAATATTTTTATATGAAACAAAATGTTGCTTTTTTTTGCTCATTACTGTTTATTTATTGTGTTTTAAAATGTTTCGCCTTATAATAAACGCAAAAAAAAATTGTATAATTCTTTTTTTTTCTCTTTTGCACTTTACTTTGAAATAAATTATACAAGTTTGTTTTAGATAAAATTAAATCATATAATTATTTTTTTTCTCTTTTATATAATGTTGAAGTCGTAACATATGAGTACTTAAGTGCTTTGGAAGAAAAAAAACGAGAAAGAAAGAAAGATTTAGTCGGTCAAGTTCGACTATATGATATCCCACACCACTTTGTACGAGCATAAAAATTCGAGAAGGGAACTTATATTACACCTGTGGCCAATTTTACATATTTACGCATATTTACGAATAAATTTTAAATTTAAAATACAGTTTAGAGACGAAAATTTTATTTTAAAAGACATTTTAAATTTAAAAGTTGTTTTTTTTATATTTTTTAAAAGGTATTAAAAACTCAGTTCGCAGTGTTGCCAGATGAGGGGATTTGTTCCTAAATGAGGTACTTTAACCTTCATTTGAGAACAGATTTTTATGGGAATTTTTTTTTGTAAAATAAATACAGAATAAATACAAAATATAGAATAATGCGTTGATACTAACATCTAGATGATTTTATGCACATTAGGGCGATTGCTGGAAGTGGGTTTATATGAAAGCTATGGTAAATTATGTACCGATTCTCATAAAATTTGGCAATGTTGTTTTTACTTACATAAAACTTATTTGTGACGAATATTAATTTGATACTAACATTCGTATGGGATTTATGCACGTTAAAGTGATTTTCGGAAGAGGGCAGCTATGGTCACTTGTGAACCAATCTTTATAAAATTTGATACAAAGATTGATATAGGGGTTCTTTGCACTGAATTTCATTAAAACATTCTTCTTTTTAAGGCATTTTTGAGTGTTCAAACTCTATTCCGGGGGGGGCGGGGCATTTCTATGGGGGCTAGGTGAATTAATGGATCGATCACAACCAATTTCAATAGGCTTCATTATTGTATCATAAAAGTCCCAGGTGCCAAATTTCATTAAATTATCTTTAAAATTGCGATATGTACCTTGTACACAAGGTTTACATGTACAGCCAACCAGACGGACGGACGGACATCGCTAGATCGATTTAAAAAGTGATTCTGAGTCGATTAATATACTTTAAGGTGGGTGTTGGATAACTTTTTCTATGCCTTATAAACATCATACACCACCTACGGTGTTGTAGGGTATAAAAAATAAAATATATATTTTGCTTGGACAAGCTAAAAGAATTTTATAATTTTTTTGATTGCAAAACACAGGGTAATATTAATTCTTCGGCACGGGATTTCTCCATCAATTTGGATGCTTATTATTATGAAATACTAAGCCTATAAACCACTTTTTTTGAATTCACTTTGGTTCTCGCTAGAAAACTCTATTTGTAAAATTAACGAGGTTGCAAAATATATTGAACCATATCTCGAGAACTTCTTGTCTGATTTGCTTCAATTAAATATCAAAAAAAAAGTTAATTAAAATTACCTTTCTATTGTACTCAGATAATTTTTTAATGCGCTCGACATTTATGGAGATATTAAGCCTATATTGTGAAATAAAAAATTAATTTTCGTACAAAATTACAAAAAAAAAAAAATTTTAAATCATAAAAATTTGAAAATAGCAAAAATGCTAATTTTTTATTTTTTTCTCATAAAGATAAATTTGTTGTCAAAAAGCGAGACATATTCCATTCGAATCAATACATAAATTTTGATTTTATTTACAAATTAGTGAAGATATCTCATTTAGAAATTACACCAAAAATATTTAAAAAAGAACTTAAAAATCGCAATTAAGTTTTTTTTTGAAATCATAAAAATATGAAAATAGCAAAAATGCTAATTTTATTTTTTTTTTCTCAAAAGCGAGACATATTTCATTCAAATCAATACATAAATTTTGATTTTATTTACAAATTAGTGAAGATATCTCATTTAGAAATTACACAAAAATATTTAAAAAAGAACTTAAGAATCGCCATTAAGTTTTTTTTTTTGAAATCATAAAAATATGAAAACAGCAAAAATGCTAATTTTAAAAGGTAAATTTGTTGTCAAAAAGTCTTGTTTACTCGCAACAAATTTATCTTTATTATCAAAGAATAAAAATTTTCATTTTTGCCATTTTGAATTTTTATGATTTTTGAAAACATTTTTTTTTTTTTTTTTTCTTTTTCAAAAAAGTGATTTATAGACTTAATACTTCATAACAACATGTATCTGAATTGACTGAGATATTCCGAGCCGGAGAAAAAAATAATTTTTTCAAATTGTGAAATCAAAGAAAATATTATTTTAAATTTTTAAGAACAAAAGCATTCCGAATGTGAGATCCAAAATATAAAAATAATGATAAACTTTAATAGCGATTTAATAATTTTCGACAGTCTGCCTGTCCGCCTGGTGGGATAAAAAAGTTAGATTCATAAGTGATCTGCAGACTATATATCGATATAAAAGCTATACTTTTTAATCCGATTTTGAAGATTTTAAATATCAAAATTCTCTAAACTATATGCGATATACTGATGTCTCAGTCAAGTCTGTAAGATATCAAAGCCCCAAGATATCTTACAGACTTAATACAATTTCAATATACAGGTAAACATCCCTAATAATTAATATGGAAAATACAAAAGGAATGAAAAATTTTAACATCGATTTAAATATATTTGACCATCCGTTTCGTTCGTCTGTTGGAATAAAAAGGCAAATCCATAAGTAATTCTACAGATCGATTTAAAAATCTGTAGTTTTTAAGCCGATTTCTTAGATTTTAAATGGCAAAATTCTCGAAACTATATACGATATATTGATGTCTCACACAAGTCTGTAAATTATCTGAAAACACAATTTCAACATACGAGCAAACATTCCCAACATTCAATATGGAAAATACGAAATACAAACTTTAATAGCGATTTCATTATGTTCTACTGACCATCTGTCCTATCTGCTGGAAGTCATTTACAAGAAATCTATAAAAGAGCTAAATACATAAGCTGTCAGATATCTTCTATATAAATTATAAACAGGTCTATTTAAAAAGCTATAATTTCTCGGCCGATTTCAAAAATTTTAAATAACTAATGTTTCATATAAGCCAATAAGATAATTGGAGGGCTTTGAAAACATAATTTCAACATACAGTCAAATATTTCAAACAATTAGTGTGAAAAATGATAAGGAAATGATAAACTTTAATAAAGATTTAATGAATTACAACTGTCCGTCCGTCCGTCTGCTGGGATTAAAAAGACAGATGCATAAATTATTTTGTGGTTTTTGGTGGTAGATTTGAAAATCTATATTTTAGCAATTTTTAAGAACTATACGAAATACCAATAACTCACATAAGTCTGTAAGATAACTTGAATCTAAAAAATATAATTTTAACATACAGACAAACATTATTAATTAGACTGTATTATATATGTATAAGAATAGAAGAATCCCGAATAATATATCTTTTATAGAATTTTAAAGAATTATTGTAACAATTAAACAATTATTGCATTACTAAATAATGGGTGATTCAAGTAGAGATACTTTTTCAATAGCCTTTTTTTGGCAGATCACATGTGAGTCGTGTCATGCTGTCATGTTATTTTTTTTAGTATTGTTTGGTATTTTATAATGGAAAGACTTACGCCTGAACAACGTTTACAAATCGTTCAACTTTATTACGAAAATTGACGTTCTGTGAGGAATGTGTTTCGTGCACTTCGCTCAACTTATGGTCAAAATAATAGGCCTACTGAGCATACTATTCACAACACCATCACCATTTTGAGACCCAGCATTCATTATTGGATAATATTCAACCGAATAGACCACGTCCAGCACGCTGTGAAGAAAATATAGCGGCCGTAGCTGAGAGTGTACACGAAGACTGTGGAGAGTTGATTCGGCGCCGTTCGCAGCAACTCGGACTGACGTATGGAACGACTTGACGCATTTTACGTCGCGATCTTAAATTGAAAGCGTACAACATACAGCTTATGCAACAACTGAAGCCGCTCGACCTTCCCAAGAGACATCGCTTCGCTCTATGAGCTCTTGAAAAGTTCCAAGAAGATGCGACGTTTTCGAGGCAAATTTTGTTTAGCGATGAGGCCCATTTCTGGCTCAATGGTTATGTAAACAAACAAAATTGCCGCATTTGGGACGAAGAGCAACCTGAAGAGATTCAAGAACTTCCACTTCATCCAGAAAAAACAACGGTTTGTTGTGGTTTGTGGGCCGGTGGAATCATCGGTCCATATTTCTTTAAAAATGATGCCGGTGCGAACGTAACCATCAGTGGCGACCGTTATCGTGCAATGATAACCGACTATTTGATGCCTAAAATTGAAGCTCGTTATCTCGGTTGCACTTAGTTTCAGCAAGACGACGTCATTTCCCACACAACGCATCAATCAATGGATTTATTGAGAGAACACTTCGTGAGCATATAATTTCACGTTTTGGGCTGGTCGATTAGCCACCAAGATCGTGTGATATCACACCATTAGACTTTTTCCTGTGGGGATATGTAAAGTCTAAAGTTTATGCGGACAAACCCGCTTCGATTCAGGCCTTGGAAGAAAACATCACGCGTGTCATTCGCCAGTTACCAGTCAAAATGCTCGAACGGGTCATTGAAAACGGATAGACCATCTGCGATGTAACAACGCCCAACAATTGATAGACATAATCTTCAAAAAATAAATGCCAAAGAATGTTCTTTCAAATGATAATAAACATTCCTCATTAAATATGAATTTTCTGTGTTTTTTTGTTTTCCTTAAAAAAGTAGGCAACCTCGAAATGGATCACGCTTTAGTATGATAAAATTTAACACCGATTTAATAATGTGCATCTCTCCATCCATTGGTCTGTCGGTCAGTTCTTATGCCTGTCTGCTGTTTGCAATATATATATTTAAAACTTTATAATCTCAATATTATCTAAGCAATTTAGCTCAAGTTAAGCTTTCTTATACTTCTAAAAGCAATTTAAGATTCTTTACAAACTACAGTTTGTCAAAGTTTAATATTACACCGAAAAACTGTTATTTTGGAAATTGCAAATGTAAACTGTTCGCCATCTGTCAGTCCATCCAACCGTCAGCCAATGGCAATAATTTTTATTTTATTTATTTATTTTTGAGGTTTTTTATGCTTTTAACATTACCTAACAACCAATTTAGATAAAGTTTAGCTGTCTAAAACTTCTGAAAACAAATAAAGCCCCTCTACAAACTATAGTTTATCAAAGTTTAATATTATACCGAAAAACTGTCTATCAATTTTAATTTGCTACTCACTTTGCTAACACTTTAATTGCTACGAAAAACTAACATGCTGATTTGGAAAGTTGCAAAAAAGTTTTTATTTTTCTACAAACTTTAATTACCCTGTATATTGCTTATATACAAGACTATATGTATCTTTTATCTTGGATACATATAAAACCATTAAGAGAACAGCGGATGCATATCACACATTTCCCCAGAAAAAAGTTTATTTTTAAAACATTTTCAAAAACAAAAATTTAGCGCAAAAAAAAAGAAGCGTATACATATTTTGGCATAATAAAATCCGATTTCCATATGTAAGTTATAGAGACTATAAATCGATTTTATAATTAAATTTTCAAATGCACATATATGCATTTAAATGTCATGCCTAAAACATGCATTTATAGCGCTTTCTTTTTGCAAATTAAAATAAAAAATAAGACGAAAAAAAAAGAAAAGAACACTCATAATAAATAAATACTGTGTTGTTGACATGAGATGAACAACATAAGGAAGGTAAAACATTTTTGATTTTCCTCTTACTAATTTGACGATTAAAAAAGGAAAAACTAAACAAAAAAAAAAAAACAATTTTGAAAAATTATTAATCTGTGATTTAAATTAAGAGTTTTTTGTTTTTCTAACTAAGTAATGCTAAAGACCAAACATACTACTTGTACTCACTGATTCAAAATCTCATACATGTTAATGTGTTTAATGCACATAATATAACAATTTCTACCCCACTTACACACATGTAAAAACACACTTATAAACACAACATACCACACACCATACACCATCTATACTCAGTGTATAAACATGTTGTTAAATTCAAGCACAAGTACTTATTCATATAACTATACAAAGGTTATACATTGGCGTCTGTTAAAGTTAAGAGAGGAGGGGGTGGGGGGGTGTAGGTTAGTGATGAAAGTTAAATATAAAATTGTATTTCTCCCTTGCTTAAGCTTATTTATTCAAATACTTAAAAAAAACCTTATTAATATTTCTTTCAAAATAAAATATATACATTTTTTTTTTTTTTATACCAAACCAAGAGTTGGAGTTAATCTTTGTTACATCCTTATAATTAAGCCTATGGGAGGTTACTTTTGCATTTATAATAATGTATACATTATAATACATTTATTATTATATATGTCTACAAGTCCATGTATAAACTCTTACATCTAGTTGTACTTCATTTCCTACGTTTAAAAAATGTTTAAAAGCATTTATACTTAAATTCATCTCAAAAACACATATGTATATTAACACAGATATTTATATATGTGAATATATAAACACTTACTTATGTATATGTATGTATGTGTTAATACCTATACACTGTGTGTTTTGTTCATTTCCATGTCATTCATTTTATGTTTCTTTTATTGTTACTTAAAAGTCTTTATGTATGGATATGTATACATATATTGTACATAGAATTATTTTTAAAAATAAGAGGGTAAATTGGTCAGTAATTTTAGTATTAGTATAGTGACCTAATGTCTTCTAGTAGATAGGAAATTCGCCCAGCCATTTGTTATAATTATCCTGTTAAGTTTATGTATAGTGATTTATAATAGAACGATTATCCGTATGAGTGTTAAACTCAAATTTTGTGAAACTGAAGGGTATGTGTTATATATATCAATAATTCCGAAATTTTGCTATTAATAATTATCAAAATTGGATCACAAATATGGGAATTACCAGAAAAAACGTTTCTAAAAAAAAGTTTAAATTGTTTTTATTTTATCAAGTTACCTGGTTTAGGTTTAGGCTTAATGAGCTATATATACATTATGTATATCATTGGATAGGTTAGTAAGTTTATTTTTATATTTTGTTAATCTTCTTTATATAATAAAAAAAAATGCAGAGTTTAACTCAAACAAAAAATATTTTAAAATTTAGTATTCATAATTAAAAAAAAAACGAAAAAGAGATATAGTTGGTCAAGACCGACTATATGATACCCTACACCATTGGGTACGAGCATAAAAATTCGGTAAGGGGACTTATATTACATCTGTGGCTAATTTTACTAAATGTAAAATTACAAATACAGAATAATGCGTTGATACTAACATCTAGATGACTTTAGGTCGATTCCTAGAAGTGAGTTTATATGGTAGCTATGGTAAATTATGGACCGATTTTCATAAAATTTTGCAATGTTTTTTCTACTTACATAAAACTGTGTCGAATATTAATTTCATACTAACATACGTATGGGATTTTGTGCACGTTAAAGTGATTTTCGGAAGAGGGATTTATATGGGAGCTATGGTCAATTGTGAACCAATCTTTATAAAATTTGGTATAAAGATTGATATTTGTATAGAACTTTGAACCGAATCGCATTAAAATATTCTTATTTTTAAGGCATTTTTGAGTGTTTAAACTCTATTCCGGGGGAACATTTGTATGGGGGCTAGGTGGAATAATGGTTCCAACATAACCAATTTCAATAGGCTTGGTCCTTGTGTCATAAAAGTCCACGTTTGAAATTCAATTGAATTATCTTTAAAATTACATGGACAAGCAGCCAGCCAGACGGACGGACATCATTAGATCGATTTGAAAAGTGATTCTGAGTCGATTTTCTATGCGTTACAAACATTAGTACAAACGCATAATACCATAACCACCTATAGGGTATAATAAATAAATCTTAGATTTGAAAATGTGTAAAAAATTAAATGTTAATTAAAAGTGTCTTAAAACATATTAAGGCTCATCACATCTTGTTAATAAACTAAATTAAAAATAAAATTATTACAATAAATTTTAACATGATTTTGATGCTTTTAAAGAAAAATGTTTCTAAAAATTCTACTATTTTCATAAAATACGCTCTCCTTTCAATATTTTCAACTGGACGGAAATCTGTTTAGTACTAAATCGATATGTATGAATATTTTTATTTAGAAAAATTTGACATCATATATTTTATGTAGAACTTTAAACTTGAAATTCATTTAAAAAAAATTCTGCATTTTCAACCCATATTAATCGTAATCCCCCTCTAATTTCAGAATTAAACATCTCTAAAATCTTATCTTTTTATATATGTACATATGTAAAAATTATTATTAATTTTAATATTAAAACTGTAATAAAATTAAAAATATTTATGATCCATTTTTTTAATTGACCAAAAATTTTTCATCACGATCTCAAATAATCAAAAGAATTTTTCAAAATATTATTTTGGAATTTCATGGGAATAAATGGATAATTTCAAAATTTTTACTTTTTCACTATAGAAATTATTAACGAAAATCAAAATTTCAGAACTCAAGCATAAATATTTTTAAAACTATAACATATTTTCCTGAAAGCTGATAGAAGGCTTACTTTATTTATGAAAATTATGTGATAGCGACTTATTTTGTTCGCAGTTATTCGGCACCAATAATTTATATTCTTAACTGAATTGACAGATATTTCTACTTTCATTATTTAGTTTTATATTATTTTAAATATATACATATATATATATATATTTTTTTTTTTTATCTAGTCTAAAAATTTTCAAAATTTTCTTCAAAAGCGAAAATAATTTTATTGAGTGAAGTCAAATTCGGATAAAGAAGGGAAAAAAATAATTTTTAAAATTGAAATTTTTGTATATGAATACACATTTACATTTACATAAAAGGAATATTTTTTTTTTACGATACGAGAATAGACTGAAGTTGATAGGAAATCTGGGTAAGAGGATTCATATTGGTTTTTCTTATGCTTAGAGTTTTATATAGTATATTTCTTTTAGAAGATTTCTTTATCATTTCACCATCCAAACCACCACCAACAATTGTTAGAATTGGGATTTGTGGAGACAAATTTGTGTAGCAGATTGCCAGTAAGGAAAGCTTTTTGATTTCTAAAAAGCTATCATCATAATCTTTTCTAAAAAAATCACCGAAAGAAACTTATTAGAGTGGCCATAATTTGGTATTTTGGACAAAAGTTAAGCGCACCGAATAGTGTTTTTTATAATAGAAAGGACAAAACATATTATAAATCAGTGATTTCGTGTGATAAGCAAAATCTGTTGTCATTATCTTTTTTAAATCGGCAATCGCAATCTGAAATTTGTGACGGTTTTCTCTATAAAGTACGTTAAAATATAATAAAATTAGATGCTAAATGTTAAAATTAAAATTTAAAAGAAATAATAATGATTCTTGTTTGCCGGCTAATATAATTAAAGTTAATATTAATATCTCAGTAATCTAATTGCCTTTGTGCATTTACCATTCGTAACTTTTGTTTATAATAAAATTCATTAATATCATTTTCTTACAAAAAAAAAAACAAGTCGAATGGTCACCCTAAATCTACTTCATAAATATATATATATATATATATATATATAGATATTCAAAATTATATATAAACCAATTTAAAACATTTACTCATAAATACACACTACATACATACAACATCAATATACATTTCCTTAATACACATATAAATACTCGTACGAGTATATAAATGAGTGGATTTTATTATTAAAGGAAATATAAGTTTTCTTTAGCAACAACATCCACACTTATATACTCCCCCATTTTAAAACAAAGCTCTAACATACAAATATTGAGTGTGCGTAACCAACTTATCTACAGTCATCCGGCGCCTGCTGACTTCATGGGATAATACAAATGTAAGTTGAGTTTTTTTTTTTTTTTTATTATTCTTAAATGCATACAGTCAGACATTTTTAAAATACACTCTCTTTCACTCAAATTATTATTTAATAAACGTAATATAACTGCCTGTTTTTATAACACGAGCGCAAAAACGACTCGTCTGACTTACATTTAAAACAAAAACAAAATTTCAAAATATCTGCCTGTTTTTATAACACGAGCGTAAAAACACGAGCATAAAAACGACTCGTCTAATTTACATTTAAAACAAAAACAAATTTTGAAATTTTGTTTTTGTTTTAAATGTAATTTAGACGAGTCGTTTTTGCGCTCGTATTATAAAAACCGGCAGGTAATATGAATATAAGAATTTATGAATGATTTTTTTTTTTAAATACGCATAATAATTGTACTAAAATTTTTTTTGCTGCTGTAATGGCTTATTTCAATATATTCATATTACGTTCTCTACACACTTTGTTTATATAAAATTTTGTAAAAAAAAAAATAAAAATTAACCCCTAAAACGTCACCAACATTCTCCTTTTCTTTGTTTTAATTTCAAATAATATTAAATCAGAAATATTTCTTTGTTTTCTTTATGATAAATTTTATAAAATATATAACTAAATGGTGACCATTCTTGCTTTAAAAATTAAATTACCAATTTTAATTTGTTATCATTTAAATTTAATTAATAAATGAAATTATTTATATTTGATTGTTATAAAATATGAAATTTTAAAGTTTTTAGTACGAAAGGTGAAGTTAATGGTATGTGATATGTAGGTTAAGTTATTTTTTTTTATTATATTCTTTTTGAGCTGATAAAAATGGTTCCATATCAGCATGGCGGTTGGGCTAGGATTAGTGTAGCTGTTAATATCTTAGGCTACACTTTGAGTCATCAGCTTTTATGTTTCTTCTCTTCCTATTCCTCTATTTGAGTCATTTTTAATTTTTTTCTTATGCTACCTATAATTTAAAATCTCATGGTACGATTATAATTTATGAAAATCTTGATTAGGGAACTTAATTAAACCTCCCCCCCCCCCCCCTCAACGACGAGCAGAGCTGATCTACCATTCACATATGAAAATAATCGTTACAGTTATGAATTCTTAAAACTTTTTTAAAAGGACCATTTTTCAAAATAAATAACAACGTTTCAAAAACCATGAATTTAACAATTTAAAAAGTAAAATGCCCATTCTCGAAAAAGATACTAATTTCGAAAAACCAATTACAACCATTTAGAAAGAAAGTAATTTAAAAAAAATACCAATTTCCAAAAAGTAAAATAAAATTCCAATTTTCAAAAAAAGTACAAATTTTATAATAAAAAACCATTAAAAAAAATTTCTACCAAAAGATAATTTTAGTAAAAAGTATCAATTTTCAGAAAGAAATATATAATAATTAAGAAAAAAAGTACTAAATTGCAAAAAAGTATTTTCTTTAAAAAAAATTGCTAATTTTCAGAAATGTTTTATGTAAATTTTCAGAACGAAGCACCCGTTTTAGAAAAGAACCGAATTAAAAAAAAAAAACAATTTAGAAAAAAGTATAGAAAAAAAAACAAGAATCCAAAAGGTACTAATTTTTAAAATAAATACTAACTAAACAAAAGTTTTATATTATTAGGACGAGGTACCAATTAAAAAAAATAAAAAACATTTTCACAAAAAAATAAATGCTTATTTAAATGGGGGAAACTTCCGCAATACGAATATGATAATTGCGGTAATAAAATGAAATAAATTCTGTTTTCTGAGCAATATGAATTCGAATCATTTCCATATGATTTTGCTTGCAGGAATATTTTAAAAAAGATTAAATTTTCCAAAAAAAAAAATGCCTTTTTAAAAAGTACCATTTAGCAAGAAAAAATTAACTCAGGTGAAGAGTCTCTAAGTTTCGGTAAAACCAAATAAAACGTACAATTATTACTAGAACTAACAAAAGAGCTATTGAAGGTTAATGAAGTTGTTATGTCAACAATTAATTTAAACAACTGTTTGTTGTGTAGTAGTTATATTTTTTTATATTACTATTTATAAAGACAATTATCAAACTATCCTCGTTATTGTATATACATACCATACACACTATGTATATATTTATGTATATATGTTTGTGCAAAAGTAAGTAAAATGATGTTTTGAATATTCATACAAAACGGCACTCATGTGGTACCTACAAACATACATAAAAGCATAAATAAGTGCAATATGCATATATACATAAGTCAGCTTAAAGTGAGTGAAATGCAAACTTTTTAATAATTTCCAAGTGTAGGGTTTTTTTTTTTTGCTATAAGAGTGTGTATGTGTAAAAGTATTAAAATTTTTTTATTGTATTTGCCAGAACATTTATACACGTATTATTGTGTTTTATTTTTTTGGTCCATATTTTTTCATACATAAGCCTTCTACAACAAAAAAAAAAAAAAAGCATTTACAATTGAAGAGAGAAAGAAAAAAATCAGCAGTACTACTAACTACTACTACTAACTATAAAAGCAAGAATACTTGAATAAATCCTTTATTTTTGTACTAAAGTCCTAAAGCTACAAAAGGAGCAGACACAGTTGGGTTTTCTTAGTTTGCTGCAAGCTATTAACTCAGAGTCAATATTTGCCTAGTTTTTGTAGGTCTTTTTTTGCGTCAATTTTTTTATTTTTTTTTTTTTATTTTTTATTTTTTAGTTGGTATGAAGAAATAAATGAATGATGATGAATATTTTATGGGTTTGTGTGAATATTATTTCATTTACAGACATCCACAACAACATCATCATCATCTTCATCATAGTTATAGTCATCATCATAATCATCAGCCTAGAATGTGAAGATGAACTGTGAAGATGACAGTTTTATGCTTTTTTCCCCTTTTTGAGGTTTAGTAACCGCAAAATATGAAAACAAAAATTAACTGATTGTTTTTTATTATAACAAACAAAAAAAGGGAAAGAAATCAAAAAAAAAATAAAATGGGGGTATTTAAGTTTTATTATCATGTCATACATATATATATATATATATATATATATATATATATATATATATTATTAGCTGTGGAAGATAATATGAAGAAAGCAAACTTGTGTATAGTATATATTAATATTAGTATATATTAATATTAGGCAAAAAATATAAGAAAAAAGAAGTTCATTTAACTTTGTATTTATGAAAGTTATAGAAAAGGAATTTAAAAATATTTAAATGAAATCAAATGGTCATATTGTTAAACATTAGAGATCTAAAGGAGAAGAAAAGCAAATAAATAGATGGAAATAAAGAGAAAATGATAAAATATATTTAATTTTATAATAAGATAGTAATTTTTTTTTTTTTTTTAATAAATCTTCTTGAAATATAAACTAAATAAATCTTTAGATACTTCTAATTAAATAAACAAAACAACAATTTTTTTAATTTCTCTTTATTATGAGGAATTTTGATAAAATTAAATTTTGTACAGGGTGACGTATGATTGATATTAATTCTGTGTTATTTTATAATTTTCATTATAACTCTGTAAATTCTCATATGACTTTCAAAATTTGAAAATATTTTAAATTCAAACATTTCAAGCTTCATAATAAATAATATTTTTGAAAATTTTAAAATAGTAAAAGGAAAAATATTAAGCCACGAAACAAATTTAAAAAAAATTTTTAGAACTAAATAAAAAACTGTAATTTTTAAAATTTATAACTTTTTTAAATTTTTCAGAGATTTTAAAAATTACAAAACATTTAAAAAAAATTTAGCTACGAAACAAATGTTTAAAAATTTTATTTAAAAAAAATATTACCAGTTCCATTAAATCCAATTTAATTGAACAGGTATATATGTGATGTGACCATTTTATGAATATTATTTTAAATTTGTTGTTTTCTTTTTACTAACATTTTTTATCTGGCTGTAGAAATTTATAATTTTGAAATTATTCTAAAAATTTGTTTGAGTCATCATTGATTTTAAATTGTTGTGAAATGTGAAAAAAATTCAAAAATTTTCTTCATTGGAAAATTATTTTTGTGCAGGACGGACATACGAATTAAATTTGTGTTGTTGTATAATTTAAATTATAAAACTTTTGTGATTGCGAATTGATAGCGAAATCGTTGTTGGTAAGGAATATGTTATTTTTTTATAGGTATTGATGTTATATATTTTGTTTTCCTTTGTTACATGTAGTTGCGAAGATTTAAGTTGCTAAACAGTGGCCAGAAACTCAGCTAAGTGCTCATCTTTATACCATTCAAAAAACGTTATCGTTGGTGCTATATTAGAGCCGTTCAATTCCCTCTATAATTCCAACATTTTACAATAAAGTTGCAATACGATCGATGCTTATAGTGGTCATTGTTTGTAAGACGGTTTCGATTTTAATTAATTTAAAACAAAATACATAAAAAAAAATTTCTCGAATTCTTCCTTAAGTGACCAGATACATGTTTTTTTTTTTTTTTTTTTGTCTTGCTACTGGTGAAATAACCTTAATCCTAAACAATTATTTAAACGAATTTTGATTAATTGAACCCATAAAAAAGGTCCAATTTAAACTTTTAATATTTGAAATATAATAGTTTTCATTGTTGTATTCTAATTTTTTTGAATATTTAATTAATTATTTGTTATTCTTTTTTTTATATCAATTTCTTTAAATTTTTTTTAGTTGGTCACCTAAATTTTGATATTTATTTAAAAAGAAAAGAAAAACAAAAATAAATATATAGAAACCCACGAATAAACATCGACAAAATTGCACAAATACTTTATTCATAAAATCACCCTACATTCAGACAACATTCACACATAAAGACATTTGCAACACACACATTTACACTTAGAAGTTTAACTTCTAAACCCAACATGCACACTTAAACTCTTTACTTTATCCTATAGTGATGTATTGGTTAGAAGTAATAATTGATGCACACTTTCATTCATACATTTGAAATTAAAAAGAAAAATCATAATCTTATAAATTAATTAATGCTTTAATGGCATCCGGCGCCTGCTGACATCGAGGGATATTGTAAAAGTAAGTTAATTTATATTCTATATTTACACCATAAAAAAAAATAATAATAAAAATTGCCAAACGATATGAATAAATTAAACGTTTTTTTTTTTAAGTGAAGCTTAAATCACGAATGCGTAATGTTATTAATCTTTATATAATTTCAATTTTAAATATTCATAGTATTAAGGCACACAACACCACATAAAAAAAAAACTTAAATGAATAAACGTCACCAGGTTTCTTTTGAATTAAATTCATTTTCTTTTTAAATAAACTTCATAAATTAAATTTAAATATAAATATCTAAATATATAAATAATATATTAATTTCCGAATATACTTCAAATGGTGACCAAATTACACATTGTAATAAATTTTTACATTTAATATTTTTGAATTATTGCTATAGGTTTTATTTATAAATAAATTAAATTTTTATTCATCGAATATGAAATTTTGAATATTTATTACGAAAGGTGATAGTACAAGCATGGGGTAGATAAAAAAATTAAGTTTTTAGATTTTTTTTATTATAGGGCTGACGACGACTAACATTCGTATAAGTCAGCAAGGAGTGCGGGCACAGGAAGGTGTAGCAGAATCTATCGTAAGCTACACCATTATCAACCACATTGATATTTCCGATTTTTATTTATTTATTTTTTTTTTATTTTCGTAAATCAAATTGTTTTATATTGCTACCTAAAGTAAAGCCCCTGATAAACGATTTCAATATTATATTATGAAGTTGGGAGTAAAGGAAAACAGACGCACCCCCCCCCCCCCCCAACGACGAGAACGGCCGATTTATTAGGTAGCCCTGTTACCAAAAAGTTGTTCAACTAATCTATAAATCGTTACATATATGTATATTACTATTTTCTATTTATTTTCTTATATACATTAATTTAATAATTTTAGTAATTTTGAAAGTAAAGAAACAAAATATATTAAGTCACACATAAGGTTTTTAAAAAACAGACTAAGGTTTTTCAATCTTTAATTATAATCTCTCAAAAAACACTTTAAAAGAGGTTAAACTTTAGTGAGCTTTGTCCTTAAATTTGCGATATCTTGCTAGTAATTCTAAAAGTTTTATATCTTCCCTTCGACTTTAAATTCCTATTTTTTTTTTCAAAACGGTTTAGAACTTTGCAAACATTTTAAAATTATTACTCGCTCTTTCTCTGCTAACATTTTTTAAAGATTATATTTATTATTATATTTTAACCAACTCTTTATCCTTTTTCCATTGATTTCGTATTTAATAGTATTTATTTTTTCTTCTCACATTAATCGGGTTATTAGATATTTAAATAAACTAATTATCCATGACATTTTTACTAAATTAAATACTTATGTTTGTACTTTTATTTCCAATCTAGCGAAAATCCTTGAAAATTAATTAAAATACATATCACAAAGTAAATAAAAGTATTTTACATTAGCGTTAAGTATTTGCTTAACAAAACAACATTTTATTTGAATTTTTTATGAATTAAAGAGTATAAATGACATTAAGAGGAAATATTTAAAAAAAAAGTGGGAGGAAAGATTATCATAAAAGGGAAAGATAATAAAGATAAAAGGACAAAATATAATTAATTTTATAATAAGAAAGTAATTTTCTTAATAAATCTTCTTGAAATATGAACCAAATAAATCTTTAGTTACTTTTACTTAAATAAACAAAAAGACAAATTTTTAATTTCCATTTATTATGAGGAATTTTGAAAAAATCAAATTTTATACAGGGTGACGTATGATTAATATTAATTCTGAGTTATTTTATAATTTTCATTATAACTCTGTAAATTCTCATATGACTTTCAAAATTCGAAAATATTTTAAATTAAAACATTTCAAACTTCATAATAAATAATATTTTAACATAATAAAAGGAAAAATATTAAGTTAGGAAACAAATTTTAAAGAAATTTATTAAGAAATAAACAAAAAACTGTAATTTTTAAAATTTATAACTTTTTTTAATTTTTAAGTGATTTTTAAAATTCCAAAACATTTTAAAAGAAAACACTTCAGGTCTTTTGAACAAAAATATATCTAACAAAAACTACAAATTAAACAACTAAAACTTTACAAATTTAAATTTTACGTGATTTTATTAATAAATCTTTCTGAAATATTAACCAGTAAATCTTATTTTTTCTTTTAAATGAAATAAGCAAATAAAACATTTCTTAATTTTCCAGTTATTATGAGAAATTAAAAATAAATAAATTTCTATAGGTTGACGTATGATTAATATTAATTCTAACTTATTTTATAATTTTCATTATAACTCTGTAAATATGACTTTCAAAATTTAAAAATATTTTCGATCCAAACAAATCAAGATTTATAATAAAAAATATTTTTTTGAAAACCTTAAAATAAAAAGACAAAAAATAAATTTTAATAGAAATTGTTTTAAAAAATAAACAAGAAATTATAATTTTTTAAAAATTTATAACTTTTTTAATTTTGAAGAGATTTTCAAAATTACAAAATATTATACAACTAAACACTGCAGAGTTTTTAATAAAAATCTATTTAACAAAAAACATTTTAATAACAAAACGAATTTTTATAAAAAATACAAAAAAAACTAAAAAAACTAAATTCTAACAAAAAGTATCTCAAAAAGTTTTTTTAAATGCTTAAATTTTTACCTAAATTTCTTAATAAATCTTCTTGAAATATAAAGTAAATAAATCTTTAGTTGTTTTTAATTAAATAAACAAAAATATATATATATTTTTAAATTTTCTGGTTATTATAAGGAATTTGAAAAAAATAAATAAATTTTATATAGGATGACGTATGATTAATATTAATATTGAATTATTTTATATTTTTCATCATAACTCTTTCAATTTTCATACGATTTTCAAAATTTCAAAATATTTTAAATTCACACAAATCAAGCTTTATAATAAAATTATTTTTGAAAACCTAAAAAAAAATAAAACTCAAAAAATTAAACTCGAAAAAAATTTTCATAAAAGTACATTTCTAAAATAAACAAATATAACAATCTTTGCCAGTATATGCCTATTCGGTTCCAGGATAAAACAAAAAAATGAATAATTCACAAACTTTATTTACTATTTCCTTTTTTTACAAAATTGTCATTCCAGAATGTTTAAGAGTAAACTAACACAGCAATTAACTTTGACAACCGCGTAACGTCCTGCCTGTTAAAATCTTTAACAGCGACTCCTCGACCAGTAAGTAGGGGTGGTCTTTTATTGAAAACTTTAATAGTTGTTAGTGTGTTAGTCACCATTTAGAATTCCTGTGCACTATAACTAAAGTGTCTGGGAACTATGGCTGTATAATACCAGTAGTAACCCTATACACTACTACTTGAGCTGCGCCTGACCGCGCACGCATGTGGCTGTTAGTAAAGCTATTACAAACTTATACTAGCTGTCCACACGCGAGCACAACCAAAGCTCAACTGAACTGGTAGTGATAAACATTGCGACCACAAAGTGATCTCCAGCTGCGTAGTAGAGATAACCATAAAATACATATTACAAAAACGTTATTGAAATGTGTGTGTGTGTTAAATGTTAAACTAAAAGTGCTCTTGTAAGTTCCAAATAAAGAATTACTTCAATACAATTTAACAAACTAAATTCATTACATTTTAATAACTTAAATTATATAAATTCAATTGTAACATAAAAATTCAAATTGTAAATTTTTTATGTAACGAAAACTTCGTTACACAAAAAACTATAATTTTTTAAATGTGAAAATACTCTGCAGCCATTTAAACTTTTAAATAATGTGCCACCAGCCTTCATCTTGTTAAAAAAATCACAATATGATATATATTTTCTGGATTTCTTGACCACTTTAAGGAGAACTTCCCTGTAAAAAAAATCCCTCTTAGCTTTTAAAATATTAATAAAATCGCTGAAAACCCTAAAACTCATTTGAAATCCCAAATGTGTCATAAAAAAAGAATCTTGCTTGCCATTGCCAAATATAAAAAATGAGTAAGTGCTTCAATTTTTGAAATTGTTCTAAATGACAATTTTTCTCTTTTTTTATTTTTTTATTATTTTATTTTTTTTTTCATTGTAGCTCGTACATAACTTTTTTTTATTACTGCAAAATAAATGAATTTAAAATATAAATATACCTACTTCAAATCTTCTGGAAAATTTGTTAGACATTGTCTTGACATATTTCAATAAATTGCATATTGGAAAATTCCGTTAAAAGTGTTTTAACTAATAGAAATGTTAATGATAAATGACCTTGTTTTTTTTTTAATTTATTAAGGTTGTTATTCTTCCAATAGATATCTACAGAACTAATAAAAGTCATTATATATATATTGATAGTTTGATTAATGGAGACATATTAATGGTTTTGGTTGTAAATCAATTAAACATTATTTAAAGAAAAAAAGAAAAAGAAAGAAATTTCATATTTTTTTTATTTTATTTATTATTTTTTTAATCCTAAATAAATAAAAACATTTATATCTTAAAGCATTTGTTTAATTTTTTTTTAATTGGATACGTATGATAAATATTAAATAGTAACTCATACGCACTGTATTACAAATAGTAATAAAAAGTTCGTAGTAAATTAACACTTAAATTTTGTTTCAATAATTATCTTATAAAATTTTGCTATTAAAATTAGCGGGTACATCCAGGGATAGTGCTAGTCCCCATACAAAGTATATATTGATCAGTAGAGATAGCGAAACACACTAAGCTAAGCAATTTACGAATTAGAGGATTTTAAGATTTTATATTATATACCTCTCTTTCTGAAAGTGTTTATTTTTTAGAAGAAGTGCGAGAAGCTTTTCTCTCAAATAGTACATAGAAAAAAATTAAATTTCCTTTTCTATTACTAAATTAATAAGTCCAATAATAAGTAGCTACAAACAGTTTAAAAAGTAAATGACATTACTTCATCTTTTATATTCAGTCCTAAAAACAGTTAGATATTTTCTAGCTTCGATCTAGCATTTTGATTACTGGCGAGTTACTCTATCGTCACCAAATAAATAAAATTCTTTGCGGACACCCTATAATATTGCTAGGGCCGCCAAGAGGTCCTCCGACCCCCATTTGGGAACCTTTCTTTTGGCAAAACAATTGAATCATGTTAGGTATACAAAAATAATTATACACACCAAGTGTTTTGAAATAATCTAAAAGAATCTGATTTAAATACATATGCATATGATTTAAAAGGATCTCTAGCCGAACGGCTATGCATACGTACGGACATAGTTAAATGGATTCCGAGATTATTTTTGTTGGTGTACAGTATGAAAAAATAACACTACTTACCCAGCAAAAACTTTTTAGTTTTCGGTAATGACAACTACTTATTAAAGTAGTTTCTTGGTAATGAGAAGTCATTATTATTTGCTTACTCTGTATTACATATAATAGCACAGTAATACTGCAATCACGTAGATGATTTGGCTAGAGCGCCGGATTAACAACCAGAAGGTTGTTAATCCGGCGCTCTGAAGCTGTTAGTTTTTATAAGAAAATGTCTAAAAAGATATTTTAAACTAAATAGAGTTTTTGTCGCTTAGGCTGCTATGTGCGAGATGGTGTACTGAGTAAGACATTAGTCAGTAGAAACGAATGTTTAGTTTGTGTCCAAGTTCGAGTCTCACTGACGGCAAATTTTTTTTGTTTTTTTTTTTTCGTTTGGGTACATATTTTTGAGTACCCCTAGAGTCAAAAAATAACTACATGAATTTGTGGACAAGTCGAACAAAAATAACTAGTTATTCAGTAGTTTATTTTTGTTACCAATTATACCTGCTAGCTTACCAGGAAAGCAAAGTTTTTGCTGGATACTTTCATTATATGATAAATTTTTACTCGTTTTCGGATCCATATTTAATAGATTTCCGAGTTGTCTATAATAAAATACTTAAATATTAATTATTGCATTTAGAAAATCTTTACTTAAATGAATATAATTTACCTCTGGACGAGTGCAAATATTGGATTCGTCAACATAAATGAATTTCAGCATTTTAATAATTTTGTTATTCTTACTGATTTTGTCAAATTACGAGCAAAAATTGAAAATATTTACAATCAATAAAATATAATATTAAAATCAAATATTATTTTTTATTAAATTTAATTTAAATCCAAATAATGGTTTATTTAGAAAAAATTTAGCCATAATTTTGTCTGTGTACTTTTTGTAAAATAATTCACTTTTTCGCTAAATGGTCGATTTTCTGTATTGTATTTTCATTATTGTTTTCTTTTTTTATTTATTTATTTTTTGGTAAATTGTTTTATTTTTTAATTGATTTCTTTTGAAAATTAGTTGCATTTTTTGGAAAATAAAAACATAAGTACTTTTTTATGCTTTTTTTCTTTTGAGTAGTACTAAACAAGTTTGCAATCGGATATTGCCTTGTTGTCTCTGTTTGGCAGTACCAAAGCAAAGTTTGTGGAATACAATTAGACACCAGCAGAATTTTTTTTAAATTAGTGCTTTTCTAGAAATTGGTAGTGTTTTTCAAAAATGGTTCCTTTTTGCGGAAATTTCTATTTCTGGTACTTTTACGTGAAAAGTTGTACACTTTTAAATTAGTAGTTTTATGTTTTTTTTTAGAAATAATAATAATAGTACTATTTTAATTTATTGAGCTTTTTATTAAATGAGGACCTGTTTGCATTTTTCAGAAAATTATTAATTTTTTGGAAAATATTTTTAAAACAATAGGTACACCTTTGACAAAGAAGCCCTTTTATAAATTTAAACTTCTTTGAAAGCTGGAACTTTTATTTTGAAAACAGATACTCTTTGAAATATGTTACATTTCTGAAATATAGTACTTTATTGAAAAATACTATTTTTTATTTGGGTGTTTTATGAATAATTATGAATAATTAGCACTAATTAAAAATTCATTCCTTATTGAATTATTACTTTTTTGTATAGGGTGGACTTGCTTTATAAATTGGTATTTCACTTTTATTAATTTTTATTAAAAAAACAGAACATTTTATAAAGATTTATAATTTTCTGAATTTTATAAAGATTTATAATTTTTTAATTGGTACCTTTATACATTTCATTTGGTACCTTAAATATATTTCTTGGTATTCAGTACTTATTTTATTTTATTTTATTTTAATAATGTTATTTCATTTTAATTTGTTACTTTTTGGAAAAATTAAAAAGGATTTTGATTTATACTCTTCTGAATACAGAATTTTTAAATTGATTCTTTTTTAATTGGTACTTTTCTGTAAATACGTTTCTCGAAAATTAGTACTTTTTAATTTTATTTTAAATTAGTACTTTTTGAATTTTTTTTTTATTTTTAATAAAAATGCTACATTTTCATTTTTTTAATCAATACTTTTTTGTGAAAATAGATATTTTTTGTGAAAACTTTAATTTGATTTCTCTATTGTGCAGATGAAACTGGTATTTTTGCCAGAGTAACTAGTATTTTATTCTATAGAAAGAAAACATTTTTTCAATAGAAAATAAGAGATTAATATTATTTTATATATTTGTTCCCAATAAAAGCCCATAACATTTCTTTAAAAATTAAAAATTCGTTATTAAAAAAAAACAATGAAACAGTATTATTTTTTTTTTATAGAAAACAAAAAAACTTGTATTTTTTCCTATAGAAGAAATTGTAACCTTTTTATATAGAAAAACTAAAACGAGTATTTTTATTATAAAAAGAATTTTTTATAAAATTACTATTTTTTATGTAGAAAAAAAAAACGTAAACGGGATTCTAAAGAAAACAAAAACAGTATTTATCTGTCTTAAATAAAAAATTTTTAGAATAAATATATCCTACTATATCATTATCCCATTCTATCAGATTATGATTTGATGTTATTATATTATTATTCTATCTTATTATATTATTATGCCACATTGTCATATTATGATTCCTTTTTATCATATTATTTTCCCATGTTATTATATAGTTATATAATCTTTTTATATTATTAGGTCACATTGTCATATTATGATTCCATTTTATTATATTATTATTATCCCATGTTAGCTTATATTAATTCAATCTTATCATATTATTATTTCATTTTATCATATTATTATTAAATTTAGAAATTCCTAATATATTTCTTCATAAATTTTCAACACAAATAACTTGAAATACACTATGCGACAAATTTTGGGTCATTGAATACTGCCTCAATAATTCTAGTGTGAAATGAAAGTATAATAAATTTAGTTCGAATTTCGATTTTATGGACTCTTAAACTTCAGCTATTTTGGAGCACAAAATTACTTAAAGTTATATTATATCATTTACATTACATTATTTCATTATTTTATATATAATTTATAATTAGTTTTGGTAGCCATAATTTAAGAATAACATATTATAATTGGAACCTATGATCATAGCGAAAAATAGAAATGATTATAAGTAATAATTATTATGATTCCATTTTGTCATTTTATGGTTTGTTTTTTCATGTTATGATATCAGTTTTGAATATAATTGAACAATCCTACTATATCATTATCCCATTCTACCAGATTATGATTTGATATTATTATTCTATCTTATTATATTATTATGCCACATTGTCATATTATGATTCCTTTTTATCATATTATTTTCCCATGTTATCATATAGTTCTATAATCTTATGATATTATTATGCCATATTGTCATATTATGATTCCATTTTATTATATTATTATCCCATGTTAGCTTATATTAATTCAATCTTATCATATTATTATTTCATTTTATCATATTATTCTTCCGTGTTATCATATATTAAAATTAAACGTATCAATAAAAATTATTATTTTTATAAATTTACATTATTATTTCATTTTATCATATTGTCATATTATGCCACATTGTCATATTATGATTAATTTTTATCATATTATTTTCCCATGTTATTATATAGTTATATAATCTTATTATATTATTATCCCACATTGTCATATTATTATTCCATAACATGGGATAATAATATAATAATTATTATCCCATGTAAGCTTATATTAATTCAATCCTATCATATTATTATTTCATTTTATCATATTATTCTTCCGTGTTATCATATATTAAAATTAAACGTATTAATAATTATTATTATTTTTACAAATTTTTTTTATTGAAAATAATAGAGAAGAGTGTTCATTAGCCAAAAAAAATATATACATATATTTACATATCATTTGTTCATTAATTATATTCATTTGCACCACCATATGTGGTTCCAATGCAAGATATGTTTTTTTTTAACTAACCCTTTAATGGTAGTGAATCAACATCTTATATTGCTTGAATCTCACCGAGTACCACCAAACCTTGTCTATTTATTTTTATTCATATATAAAATAAATTAGAGTAACAATGACATGGGAAAACAAACAATGACATTAAAAATAAAATATATTAAAAAAAAAAAGATAAATTTTCCACCAAGCTTGTGAAAAGGTTAAATATTATATTTATTTGAAACATTTTATTGTCATAGGAATAATAATATTAATATGGTTTAAAAGCAGAATATGGTTTAAGAACAAGGAAAAGAATAAAATTATTTAATGGTTATAGAAGTAGTGATAGTTTTCATATTAATAAAATTTTTTTGGTAAAAATATTTAGAAACATATAATTTTTGCAGTCAACCATATTAAAAATTTTTATTAAGGGTAAACATTATATGACAAAATTTAAACAAAAACATTGTTATCATGAACACAGAATTATTAAAAATCCAAAATATTAAAAACATAATATTGTTGTAGTGATAATGCTGCAACCATGTTTTTCTATGCGTGTACAAATTAGCTTTGTAATAACATAAAATTAATTTTTATTCAATATTTGGTGAAACCAGATATATATACATATATATATATATATATATATATATATATATATATATATATATATATAATATATATAATATATATAATCGGCTCAGTAGGTCAAATCAAATAAAATAAATAATATTATGACAAAAATGGGCGTAAAAAGGATGTGGCATCCAGCAAAAATCTAGTATAATAATGATTCCAATTATATTGAAAAAACGCCTAAGAAAAATTCGAACTTCAACGAAATTTGAACTAAATTTGAAAAACACTATTACATCTTCATTTTGCGTTGGTATTATTGAGGCAATTTTTCTTCTTGTTGCTCTGTGATATCTACCATTTTAAAATGCAATAAAATTTCATTATTTTTGTATTGAATTTTAAAATTGTAGATATTACAGTGCAACAAGAAAAAAAAACTATTACCAATTACGTGAAAAAATAACCATTTAATGATTTTTTCAAATTTGTATTTATATCACATAAAAATTGAACACAAACAAACGTATCAACGAACAAGCGAATGAATAAAAATAAAACCCTACTTAATTTCAAAAAAATTCATATCCATACTCTAAGTATTAGATGATCCCTAAAGGCTCATAAAATTCATTTCATTTCGTCCTTCTTTTTTTTCATTTTTGTATTGTTGTTATTTTTATTATATGACTTTAACATCATATTGAAAATTAAAAAGAATATGAGGAATATGAGAGGGAGAGGAAGAGAGAGAAGTGATGATGATGATGGTGATGGTGATGGCAATACTTAGTTAGATGATGTCCTGGCTACAAGAACAATTTTCGCATATATTTAATGTTTTCAACGAAATTTAATAAATCATAAACTAAAAAACAAAAACTATAAATAAACATTTGTGTTATTAACAAACGCACAAACATATGTATATATATATATATATATATATATATATATATTTGTGTGTATGTGTGTTGTATTAGTAAACATTAAGCCAAACTCAACAGGCATATTATTTACAACTTAAATATACACACGTATATACAAACATACATACAACAACATTTAAATATGAAAGAGAATATTTTGTGTCATATAGTTAGTTATATAGTAAGTGTATGAGTGGATTTTGGTATATATGTACATAGTATAGGTATGTGTATTGGTATTTAGTTAACTCACCTTATACCACCAACATTTAGGATTATACGATTTTCTCCATCCATTTTCCTGCTGCTTTAAATTCTGTTGTAGTTGTTGTTCTTGTTCTTTAAGAATATTGTGTTGTTTCTGTGGCTGCTGCTGTTTTAAATGATATTGTTGTTTTTGTTGTTGCTGCTGTTGTTGTTGTTGTTGTAACTGATGTTGATGATATACAAATTGAAATCTACAATATATCATTCCAATAGAAGTACCAAGAAAGCTTTAAGCCTTCAAGAATTTATTTGGCAGGATAAATTATATTACTTTTTTTTGGTTTTCTTTTTTTTTTTTTTTTTTGCTCTGTTTTTGTTATTTTTTTTTTATTTCTTGTCTTTATTTATATTTGTCAAAGTATTTACTAAAACTCTTTGTGAAATTAGGATGCTAATAATGATGATATGTTTATATATATACAAACATATTTGTATTTATGTATATATACATATACTAATATCTATTTTCGTAGGTATAAATATATGTGTGTCTGTATTGATGTGCTAACAAGAACACATATGTATATGGCCTTGTGTTTTCAAATTAAGTATTTTTTTTTCTTTTTTGCCATGTGTGTATGTGTATTTGAGCCTTTATTTATTTCCACAAAAAACCTTATTTATTATTTATTAAATAATATTTGTCAACATTATTTAAAACCAAGCAAGTATTTTTTTATTATTATTATTTTTTTTTTTTTTTTCATATTGCCTTGCTAAATAGCTTAACTGCACTTAAGTGTCCGCCATGAATGACGTTAATTAATTAAACATACATATACAAACAAACTGTAAGAAGAAATTTATACTTTTACCGCCACCCACAACCACAACAACAATTGGCTTCCTTCTCTACTTTTATTAGTGTGTATGTATTTACAAGCAATTATTTGTGTGTGAGTGTCTGATTATGTTTGTAACAGTGTAAGTAAGAAAGCAATTTTATACTCTTGAAGCAAAAATAAGAAAAGAAATAAAACACACGTTTTTAATAATGGAAGGACTTTTAATTTGTTACTCTTAATACTCTTGCATACACAAATACATACACACAAACAAATGCATAATAAATAGCATTTCATTCATCTTACGAAAAAATGCTTTTAGTCAAAGTCGTAATAATAAACAGACACACACTCACACACTCACACACACCCATAAATACATAATAACAAAAATAATTTCATTATTCACTTAATTCTTGTACAACTAATGCACAGTGAGATTTTCAGTTACAAACAATTTTTGGAAGAAAGAGAAACTTTTATTGGAAAATGACACCATATTAAAAATTTCTACCAGTTTTTAAAAATGGTATTTTTTGGAAAATTTTTCCATTTTTGAGAAATTGACTTAAAAAATTATTCGAGTTTTTGGACAAATTTTACTTGTTTAAAAAATGTTTTCTTTTCTCTTCTACTGAATGTGGAACTGTCAAGACGTTTATCTAAGTTCATAGTTTGTCATATTTGTAGAGCAAAATCTAATTTTTTTTTTTGCGCTATGATTGATGAAAAAATATTTGAAGTTTTTGCTATACCCTACACCACTATAGGTGGTTGAGGTATTATGCGTTTGTACTGATGTTTGTAACGCATAGAAAATGTTATCTAACACTAACCTTAAAGTATACGAATCGACTTAGAATCACTTTTTAAACCGATCTAACGATGTCCGTCCGTCCGTCTGGCTGGCTGTCCAAGTAAACTTTGTGCACAAAGTACGCGTCGCAATTTTAAAGATAATTCAATGATATTTGGCACGTGGGACTTTTATTATACAAGGACGAAACCTATTGAAATAGGTTTAAACTCTCAAAAATAGAGTTTAAACTCTCAAAAATACTTTAAAAATAAGAATATTTTAATTCTGTTCAAAGAAGTTCCATACAATTATCAATCTTTGTACCAAATTTTATGAAAATCGGTCCACAATTGACCATAGTTCCCATATAAACCCCTCGTCAGAAAATCACTTTAACGTGCTTAAATCCCATACGAATGTTAGTATCAAGATAATATTCGACACAAATAAGTTTTATTTAAGTAGACACAACATTAACAAATTTTATGAGAATCGGCCCATAATTTACCATAACTCCCGTATAAACTCACTTCCAGAAATTGACTTAAAGTGCATAAAATCATCTAGATGTTAGTATCAACGCATGATTCTGTATTTGTATATTTTATTTTACATTTAGTAAAATTTGCCACAGGTGTAATATAAGACCCCTTCCCGAATTTTTATGCTCGTACTCAATGGTGTAGGGTATCATATAGTCAGTACTGAACGACTATATCTTTCTCTCTCGTTTTTAATTGCAATGATTATTTGTGTGTCTCCTCTGATTTGATTGCTCAAATATCAACATTAACATGTGATTTAAGAGAATTGAGAAAACTCTTGAAAATAAATACAGTAAACAATAAGTGCAGAAAATAAAGAGTTAAAATTGGGGTCAATGAACTTTTTAAAAATATTCAAAAATATTTTAAAAATATTCAAACAAAAACCGTTTCTACATAACAGCTCATCTACACGTAACAGAATATGTAAGATTTTTCTCTCAGAGAGTGTCAAATTCGGTCTGCGAGAGAGATTATCTCATGTCTAGATTCAAATATAAGTATTATATGAACTATTATGAGACTTTTGTGATGAGATATCTCTACACAATTATCTTATAGATGAACTGTCAAAAAAATACACATACACGAAAATTTGTTTGTGTGTGTGCTTGTGTATTTTGGAAATTACTAAAAAACAATGTTCTTTTTGTAAAATTGTTTCCTTTTAATGTTTGTTTTACATTTTAAAAAACATTTTTATAAAAATTGTACCAAAAAAGTGAGAATTTCTTAAATAAAATGGACATGTTTACTCTGTGACTGATTAAAAATAATGATTTCTTATATGATTTATTAGAATACGTGTACCCCTTATTTAAGATTTAACATAATATAAACAAAATGGTTACTCTCCTATGCCGGCGTTATCTCACATATTATATCAGCGTTAATCTCAGTTGTAGACCTGGGATAAGAAAACTCATCATGTTATTGCTAGTCAACGACCACACAATGCTGATGATGTTGTTGTTTTCAGTGATCAAAATAACGACGATGCTTCTTCTTCACATAGTGTCTACATTAGAGATTTTTTTATCAAGACAAACGTCAAACATAACGCGAATTTGTGGAAGGTGGCAACAGTTGCACAAAAACAACAATATGGCATATTCATTAATTTTTTTTATATATGCAGTTTGACAACTGTAACAACCAAAATAGTAATCAGCTGTTTGATTAAGTTTACCTTGTATATATTCGCACTGATTTTGACGTTTGTTTTAATAAAAATTTGCCTAATGTAGACACTAGGTCAGTTACAATAGATACAAACAAAGTTGCCAGATAAATTTGGTGAAAAATCGTCAAATTTTAAACAAATCAACAAAATCGTCAAATCGACTATTTGAAAACGTTAGAAAAACGTTAGCATCAAAAATTGGTTTTTCTATATGTTAATAAACAATTTTTAAGCTTTTTTAAAAAAAGTTTGGTTCGAAAATATTTTATTTTTAAAGGAGTATAATTTCTAGTTGGACGATTTGAGATTACGAATTCGATCTTACGAAGCAGGAACTCAGAATTAATTGAACCGTTTACTAAATTAATTACAAATGAAATATTTATATATTTTCTCCTACTTTCAAGAGTAGGAAGATCAATAAGCTATAATCGACTTTCATATGATGGTAAATTAATATTAAGATTCCATTGAAGATTACGAAGACAAAATAAGAGAAATTGTTTCTGGACCGATTCAAATTTCTTTACATGAAATTCGTATTGACATATTTCAAGATTGGTCTTACAAGAGATATGAATAATTGCTTGGAAACGTAAGGATCATTAAACTCTCTTCCCCAGCGCTTGAGGAAACCTAGAACTCCTTTTGCCTTATTAACGATTTGCGAAACGTGGGAATTAAAGGATAGTTTACAATCAAGCAACACACCCGGATCAAGAAATTTATTTTGGTAAAAAATACAATACATACTTCCATTTTCTGAAAATTTGTACCATTAAAATTTTCTATATATTTTTTAAAATTAGTACCATAAAATTTTTTTACTCCCTTTTTTTAAAAATTTCGTTTTTTGTAAAACTTCAAATTTTTTAATATTTTTTTTAGAATTTTTGTATTTTCGGTTTTAGTTCATTGAATAATTGTAGAAGAATACATTGTAAAAGTTTAATTGAAATGCATTTTCCAGTCCGCCGCGACCGTCATCAGCACTCTTCAGCATCCCACCGTGGTGTTCTGTGTAAACAACATCTATTTAACTTACAATTTTTCGGGAAATGGAATTCGTAACTTATTTTTCTTATATTTTATTAAGTAAAGTTCAAAAAACAATAATAAAAAAATTTTTTATTCCAATTTTTAAAAATTTTTGGAAATGGGCAGCTAGAAGACCTCCAGCATATATATATATATATATATATATATATATATATATATTCAATTATATATTATATTCAATTTGATAAACATTTTTTCAAATTGCAACATTTTTAATGTTTTGAAAATTAGTACCTTTTTGAACATTTTTATTTGTTGCAAATTAGCACTTTACTTCTAAATTAGTACCTTTTTTTTATTAGTACTTCGAAATTTTATACTTTTTCAGAATTTTAGGTTTTTTTGTTTTTTTTTTTTTTTTTTTTTTAAATTGGTACTTTTATTTATTGATACCTTTGTAAAAATAAATATATTTCTTTTTGTTTTGAAAAACTTTAGACCGATACAGACGATTTTGTTAGGTGCAGGGCCATTCTTCTGCCTTCTAACTGCCCGTTTAATAAATTTTTTTTTTTTCAGATTTTGTTTTTTTTTTTTAATAACCAAAGAAAAGAGAACAATATTATGATTTCTCCAAGGAAAAAACATTTAGGGAAAATATTTCACAAAATTTCATATTTTTAAAAGCAACATTTTAGAACCTATCCTGCGATATACATATTTATGGATACAACAAGTCTCTCAGTTATCGACAGGTTTGGGACAGTTAATTGCAATATACAGACGATAGGACAGACATCGCTTTATAAAAAAGTCTTTAAAATTGTAAACCATTTTAAATATTTTTTTAAAAACATTTTTATTATAACCTAATGCTTTTATTTGATAAAAAAAAAATGTTTTTTAAATAGAAGAAAAAAATCTTAAAGAATTAGATTAACTTATTTGTCATAAGAATTAGTATTTTCAATAGATTTTGCTTTCGTCAAATCAACCCCTGTATGGATGATTATATATATAATACGTTAATAGATTTCTACTAATATGCATTTGTTAATTCTATAATTAAATCTAAAACAAAAAAAAAATATTTTTTTAAATTGTTATTGGATTTTTGTAATTTAAAAATAATAAAATAAATATAAAAAAATTTTAATTTTTTTTTTTTTAAATCTACCATTTTTTTCATTACAAACTCCTACAGCATCCAATACACACACACACAAATTTAAACAAACAAGTGAACAAATCTTATATTACTCTTACATACAACTCAGTTTTTATATTCATTTCCGGGAAATTAGAACATCCAAACATGTGTATGTTGTGTGTGTTTTTTGTTACTGTGTGTGTTTATGTGTGTGTGTTATCATTTTATGTAAACATTTTTGTTTATTTAAATTTGTCTGTGGTTGAGTGTTTATCTCTCTCGAAGATGTTAGTGGATAAGTATGTGTGCATGTATGTATATGATTATGTATGGAATAACTGTTAATTGGTTAGCAACATGTTAATAAAATCTCTGGATAATAAAAACAAAACAAAAACAAAACAACAAGAAAAATTGTCACTGCCAAAACAAAACCAAAAAAAGTGTTTAGAAACGTAAAACATAGATGTTTGATGTTTGTTTTGAATGGTGTATGTAGATGTTACCAGAGAATTAACACTAACCAGCTCTTCTTTATATAAGTATATGCATATATGTATGTACATATAGATGTATATAAATATTTTCTTATTAATGCAAATATGTATTAAAATGTAAGTTTTTTATATCATTAAAAGATTTTTTCCTTATATTCCTTAACCTATCATTATTTTAATCGTTATTATTTTTTTTTTTTTTTTTTCTTATCATGTGGCTTAAATATGACACTTTTTCTGCTTGTTTGTGATGCGTGCTGCTTACTTCTTTTCTTGCTTATTTTTCTTAAATCACATTCACTTTCCGGATGTGTTGCCGAACAATATACATACACACTTACTCAACAAACATTTAACGTACTATTAATTCTTCTCAAAGTATGTATACATACACATACATCTTAATGTACGTTCGCTGCTGTAAAGTAGCAAAAACGAACAAAATGAAGTGAAAATTGAAAATAACATTAAAAATTTATGTAGGTTTTATTTGTCTATTAATAAGAATTTTAATCTTTTTATATTTTTTAGACTAAGCTTTTTTTATTTTTTTTAATACTTCGTTTATCTCATTTATAATTTTTCATCTTTTTTTATTATTTGATTAAATAAACTTGGTCTTTTTTGCTTCTTTTTGTATGTTAGAATTTTTATTTTTTTATATTTTTTACTTTAAATAACAGTAATTTTTTCCCCGTTTCCAATACAAAAAAAAGGTTTTCTTCGAGTTAAGCACCATCCAGAGACTAAATGAATAAAAAGACAAGCAGCAAGTGTACCCAGCATCAGTTGATGGATAAAAACAAAGCTTTTTTCTGCTGGAACAAAGTGGCCAGATGTAATAAATGAAAGCAATTGCCATGGGATATAAAGACACAATTTTTAAAAAGATTTTATTAATTTTTTAAAATACCAGACACACCCACTTTATGTAGAATCTTTCAAATTGTAAGGGAACAATTAATTAAATTAAAAAACAACAAAAAGAAAAACTATTTTTGTTATTTAAACGATTTTGTAACTAAAAATTAGATTTTACGGTTAAAAACAAAAGTTGAATTCGAATATTTAATTGTTATTATATTATTTAAATTTCCTCTTATTTACTTCCCCTTATTCTGGTAACATTGTTCACCATTTAACCCTTTTTTAACTGATAAAAGCTCTCAAGTTACAAAATTCAATAAAATATAAAAAAACTTATTTTTTAACAAAATTCAAGTAAATAATTAAATTACAATGATTATTTGCTTATATTTTATTTAAATAAATCAATTATCTTAAAATAACCCAATTTGGTTAAAAAAAAACGTTATATATAAATAATTTATTACAAATATGAAAATATGGCAACTTTACACCCAATGGTTAACATTGTTAGCGTCCTCTAGCGTTGATATTAAGCCGGTACCTATAACGCCGTCAAAGAAAACACAGACTTTATATTCTGTTATTGTTATCAGTGTTGATAAATTTTTGTTAACAAAGAATGCTAAAAATTTAGAAAACAGCTTGAGACATTTTTATACCATGACTATAAAAGTTTATAAAAAAAAATGTTACTATTAAAAATATCAAAATCATTCCCTAAAGACAATAAAAATTATTTTTAGACTTTGATCTTCCACAAATCTATTAGAAATCTTCTAAATATTTTGTCCATCATGTAAAAAACCCTTTTGCCATAAAATCAATTTCTCTAAAAAAATATAATTTAACAAACAATTTGAACTTAACCTAAAATTAAAATTTTAATAAAAAAAGGTCACCTAAAAACGAAATTTCAACAAAAGATATTTTAACAAAAAATTAAAACGACATAAAATCAGAATTTAACTAAAAATCGAATTTTAACTTTAAACGATGTTTCAACAAAAATTTGCAAAAAAAAATTGATTTTGCCACGTAATTGAAATCACAAAATTTCACCAAAAAATAATTGAATTTTCACTAAATAATTCCAGAAAAAAAATACGAAGAATCTAAATTTTGCAAAAATATATCGAAGATTTACAAAGAAAATAAAAATTAGTATAAAATCAAAACTCATTAAAAATCAAAGTTTCACTCAATAATTTTACCAAAAAAACTAAATTTTTCGAAAACATATCGAAAATTTCCAAAAAAGAAACCTTGATCGCTATAAAATCTGTTTAAAAATTCCACATTTCGCTACATAATTTTATTAAAAAATCAAAATTTTATTGAGAATCTAAATTTTACAAAATAAATAGAAAATTTAAAAATCAAAATTTTTCAAAAATATATTGAATGTTTACCAAAAAAAAAAAAAAAAATCTAAAATTACCAAAAATAAAAAATTTCGCAGACAATTGTACGAAAACATAAAAATTTCACCAAGAGTCTAAATTTTACAAAAAAAAATATCGCAAGCAAGTAATCAAAATTTACAATAAAATCCAAAATCACTATAATATATAAAATTAAAAAAAAAATTAAATTGAAATTCCCCAAATAAAGCGGCAGCTTTTTTCAAGCCGTCATAAACCAAAATTTTTGTCGGCGGCGGCTATTGAAATTTTTCGGCGGCTTGACCCAATCGACAATTTTACCGGCTGGCGCAGGTCTCTTGCTCATGGACAATTATTTAACAGTGTGTGTTGCAGGCAACAAGTTGGATTTTTGTTCTTAATCTTTAATTTTTCTAGTTCGGTAAATTTTTATTTTTTGTTATTTAATTAAACTAATCACAAGTTTTAAATATATATTTGTTAATACTATAAATATTTTAACGAATGAAATCTTAAAAAAAAAGAGTGAATAGAAAATTTGTCAAAAATATTTTTCGTTCAGTGAGTAAAAGAAAACGAACTAGAGAAAAAAAATGTCGGCTACACGTATTTTCAGTGTCGTTGGCCAATTATCCAGGAGACAATTAATGCAAAACAAATGCAATCGTGGTAAGTAGATGAATAATAAGTATATTTCTATAAACAATACTTAAATCCGGTTAAAAATTTCACCTTAATTACCAAAGTTTTCAAGTGTTTTTGTATGTAAGATATTGTTGTTTGTGGCTAAAGAGACCGGACTTTGAACTTTGTACTGCATATTTAGTGTGCGTCAGTATTTGTCTGTGTTATTTTTGTGTTTGCAGTTTGTTTTGATGATTGCGATAACTGTTTAGCAAAATTTTTGTAATTTTTATTAATGAGAGTTATTTTATAACACTTTAAATATTAATATTTTCCTGTTATTTTTTATTTTCTTTCAGTGATTGCCCAAAATGTAAGACTGATGTCGGCAGCAGCTGCAAGCCAAAAACATATACGCACCAAGGTAGTAGATAATGTCCTAATTATCACTTTGGATTGTCCCGGTGTCAAGGTAAATTCTTTGGGTGAAGCTGTTACCCAAGAATTCGAACAAGTCCTTAAGGAATTGGAAACCAATGCTCAAGTCAATTCCGCTGTGTTGATTTCAGCCAAACCAGGCTGCTTTGTAGCCGGTGCTGATATTGGCATGTTGGAAAAGTGTGAGACAGCTGCTGACGCCACTCGTATTTCCAGGGAGGCCCAATATATGTTTGAGCGCATGGAACGCAGTCGTAAACCTATTGTGGCCGCTATTAATGGTGTTTGTTTAGGCGGTGGCTTAGAGTTGGCTTTAGCCTGCCACTATCGCATAGCCACCAATGATAAGAAAACCAAATTGGCTTTGCCCGAAGTAATGTTGGGTCTTTTGCCTGGTGGTGGTGGTACCGTACGTTTGCCCAAGTTGGCCGGTCTACCCACGGCACTCGACATGGAATTGACTGGTAAGCAATTGCCTGCCGATCGTGCTAAGCGTGCTGGTATAGTAGATTTAGTGGTGAGTCCTTTAGGCCCAGGTCTAGCTCCAGCTGAACAAATTACCATTGATTATTTGGAAAAGGTTGCTGTTCAGGTGGCGAATGATATTGTTAGCGGTAAGATAAAGGTAAGTCTTTTAATTTCATAACTTAAAAACTAGATTGTTATAAATGTATGTAAATTTATTAAAAATAAGGTTAATCGCGAAAAGTCTGGATTGGTAAACAAACTTACTGCATTAGCCATGGACATTGATTTTGTGAAAAACAAAATTTTTGACACCGCCCGAAAACAAGTTATGAAAATGACCAATGGTCTTTATCCTGCCCCTTTGAAAATCCTCGAGGTCATACGTACTGGTATAGATAAAGGTCCCGTAGCTGGTTATGCTGCTGAAAGTGAAGGTTTTGGTTACTTGTCTGCCACTCCTGAATCCAAGGGTTTGATTGCCTTATTCCGTGGCCAAACTGAATGCAAGAAAAATCGTTTTGGCAAACCGCAACGTGAGGTAAAAACATTGGGAGTCTTGGGTGCTGGTCTTATGGGTGCCGGTATTGTACAAGTCACCGTGGACAAGGGTATCAAAACTGTTATGAAAGATGCTACCGATGCTGGTTTGTCACGCGGTATTGGCCAAGTTCAAAAGGGTTTGGAGACAGCTGTCAAACGTAAACGTATTTCTAGCTTGGAACGTGATCAAATTCTTTCGAATTTGGCGCCCACTTTAGATTACAAAGAATTCAAAAATGCCGACATGGTTATTGAGGCTGTATTCGAAGATATTAAAGTTAAGCACCGCGTTATCCAAGAACTCGAAGCTGTTGTTCCCCAGCACTGTGTTATTGCAACCAATACTAGTGCTATTCCAATTAAAAAAATTGCTGCCGGTAGTTCTCGTCCTGAAAATGTTGTAGGAATGCATTATTTCTCGCCTGTAGATAAAATGCAATTGTTGGAAATCATTACTCATCCTGGCACCTCGAAAGACACTATTGCCTCTGCTGTAGCTATGGGTTTGAAACAAGGCAAAGTGGTGATTACTGTGGGTGATGGTCCCGGTTTCTATACCACACGTATTTTGGCCACTATGTTGTCAGAAGCCATACGGTAAGTAATTATTTTTATTTTTTGCCTTCACTAAGAAAAATTTTACTTTTAACGAAATTTTAAAAAACGCCCATGTTTAAGAAAAAAAACACATTTTCAAAGGAAGTACTAATTAAAACAAATCACAATTTTCCAAAAATGAAAATTTTTGAAAAGAAATTAAAAAATACTAATGTTCAAAAAATGTAACAAAAAATGTGATTTTTCAAAAAGTACCAATTTTTAAAAATGTACTAATTGAAAAAAAGCACTAATTTTGAAAAAGTTCCAATTGCCAAAAAAGTATAAATTTTAGCAAAAAAAAAGTACCCGTTTTCAAAAAGGTATAAATTTTAACAAAAAAAAAACATTTTCAAAAAAGCGCCAATTTTAAAAAAGTTACAATTAATAATTTCAAAAAAAAAAAAAAATTAAAAGTTACCAAAGTAACAATACTTCAAAAGGTATTAATTTTCAAAAACGGTCCAATTAAAAAAATATCAAAAACGATCAATTTACCCAAAAATGGCAATTTAAAAAAAATACCAATTTTTAAAAAAGTAATAATCTTAAAAAAAGTACATATTTTGAAATTTCAATCAAAAAGCAAACATTTTCAAATTTTATAAAAAGTACTTCAAAAAAAGTAAAAAATTTTTTAAAAATTATAATTTAATAAAAAAGTGCAAATTTTCAAAAAAAATTCTCAGGTTTGCTACGTTTTCAGAAATTGATAAACTTTTTGAAAATTGGTAACAATTAAAAATGCTAATTCCAAAAACAAAAAAGTACTGAATTTCAATACAGTACCAAATTTCAGTTTCTAATTTACAAAAAAGTACCAACTTTTACTGAAGTACCAATTTTAAAAAACAAGTAAAAAAATTCCAGAAAAGTACGAATTTTTGAATAAGTACTAATTTACAAAGATTTTTAAATTTTAATAAATTTTTTTTAAGATAAATTTGAACAAAAAAGTAAAAAATTTCAAAAAAGTTCTAATTTTCCAAAAAAAAGGTACGAATTTTCAAAAAAGTTACAAGTTTAAAAAAATACCAATTTTAAAAAAAAGGATTAATTTTGTGAAAAAGTACTAATTTTCAAAAAAAAAAAATGCCAATTTTTAAAAAATATATAAATTTTAACAGAAAGTAAAAATTTTCGAAAAATGTACATATTTTCAAAAAAGGTTTAACAAAAACGACAAATTTGTAAAAAAAAAATAAATTCCAATTTTTAAAAACTAACCAATTTACAAAAGAAGTAAAAATTTTCATTCATGATTTCATTTAAAAAAGTAACAATTTTCCATAACAAAGGTCCTAATAAAAAAAAAATAAAATTAAAAAAAAGAGTTTACAAAAAAAAAAATGGTCAAAAAAAATCTATTTTTAATAAAAACAAAAATTAAAACATAATTTAATACCTTTTTTAATTTCCTAAAACCTTTTTACCAGTCTCCTGCAAGAAGGTGTCGATCCCAAAGAACTTGACTCTTTGTCCAAGAAATTCGGTTTTCCTGTCGGTGCCGCCACCTTGGCCGATGAGGTTGGTATTGATGTAGGCTCTCACATTGCTGTCGACTTGTCGAAATCCTTTGGCGAACGTTTCAGCGGCGGTAACTTACAAGTCATGCAAGACTTAGTAATGGCTGGCTTCTTGGGCCGTAAATCCGGTAAAGGTATCTTTATGTACGATAGTCAAACTAAAGGCAGCCGTCCCGTCAACATGGAAGCTCTTGAAATTCTTAAACAAAAATATGCTTTAGTCTCTAAGGGAGCCAACACACCCGAAGACATGACCCTACGAATGGTATCCCGTTTCGTCAATGAGGCTGTTTTATGTTTGGAAGAGAAAATCTTACACAACCCGTTGGAAGGTGATGTTGGAGCTGTATTCGGTTTGGGTTTCCCTCCATTCTCCGGCGGCCCCTTCCGTTGGGTTGATCATTTCACTGCCGCTAAATTGGTAGACAAAATGTATTCATATGCTGACCTCTATGGTGCACCCTTCAAGCCTGCCCAAACTTTAGTCGATATGGCGAAAGACACTTCGAAGAAATTCTATCCTAAAAATACTGGTGCCTCCAGTTCTAAATTGTGAAATGTTTTAAACTCCCTAGTATGTTAAGTTACAAAAGTCGTCGCAAGTGTGTAACACTCCCACTCCTTAGAAGTAATTTATACATTTTTTTATTTTTTTATAATTTTTGTTCTGTAAACGAAAGTAATACGAAAGTTTAAATGCATTTAAACTATACATATTTCTTGAAAACATCTATTACACTTAGACTTATTTAAGCTTATTATGAAAATATATTCAAAATCCTAATTTTTTAAATTATAATTAAAACGCTGTTGTTTTATTTCTTTTAAATTTTCAAAAAAAAAAACGTTAAATGTTTTAGGGAAGAAAAATTGGGTCTAAAGATTTCAGAAATATAAAGAATTCAATTGTATGAATAATCTCCTCATTTAAAGAACATTTGGAAAATCCTACTCTTCAATTTCTTTTAAAATAAATTGTTTGTACTGGATTATTTTAAAACATTTTTCATAATTTTATTTACATTATTTTGACTAAATTATTAAAAAAATAAAGAAAAACAACATTTTTGAATACAACTACATACACTATTTCTTGAGCAATATATAAGATGATACAGAGCTGCTTCAATAAGCTAATTATTGACTACTATATTGTGTATTTTGCACATTTGAGACAAGATCAAAATGTTCTTATAAATCAAGCATAATTTTAAAAATTAAAAAGAATAAAAATAATCTTTATAAATTTTAGAATATAAACAATTTTTTTCTTAATCTTTAGACATACGATATGATTTGAATTTGTCTATAATTTTCAGTTAAAACTAAATTTTCGCCAATGAGCAATTTTTTTAATAAAACAATAGTAACTTGAACACAGCTCTGCTTTATAAAAAATTTTTGCTAAATACCCACATTAAATCTAAGAAAAAAAAAATTTACTTGCGCCAATCCCTAGAGGAAGTTCGTCGGGTTTTCGGTGTATTTAAGTTTTGACTAGTTGCGTTAGCATTTGTACTTCTTTCGAGCGGAAAACGCTCGACCACATCATCAATTAATTCTAGTATACCTATTTTTAGTTTACGTTTCTGTTGCGGTGTGAGACCGGCTATATCTGGTAATATACTGCGGAAAAACTCCATATCTGCCTGTTCACCGGCATACATATGCAGTTGTCCCGTGGTGGTTGCTTCGCTGGCATGGCACTCAGTTTTAATGCGTTTCGGTTCATGACCAAAGTCATGAGAATCTCGACGCATATTGGAGTTTTGGTAGGAAATATCTTGAACACCATCAGGCGTTCTCAGTTCAGACAATTGTACATCGGGTATAAAGTTTTGCAAAGTATTTGCACTGGCCGTATCGCTTAATGCGGGGGAGGAACGATTTTGTTGATGTTGAACTTGTAAACTGGCCGTTATGGCGGGATCGAAAGCATCAATGGTCTCCTCATCATCATTGTCGGAAAGTGAATGTTTAACCTCCAAATGCTGATGTTTTTGGTTGAGTTTAAAGTGAGGCTGTACTAAGACTTGTAAAGAAGCTGGATTTGAATTTGTTTGTTGGTTTAACTGTTGTTGTTGGGAATATTGGAATAAAGTAGCTAAGCTATTATTGCCATCTAAAGAATTTCGTGTGGATTTGAGAAAAGGTAATAAGAATGCCATATGTTCGGTAAGGTAATAGGGTTTGTGTTGAGGATCTGAACCACTTTGCTGTTTAATATAGCGTGATAAACAAGCTCTTAAATTACGCCAGCGTTCTTTGCAATGTATAACTAGAAAATTATCATTATTATTAAAAGTTACAATAAATCCTGATTAAAAACATCTTTCCACTTACCACTCTCTTTTGTTTCTATGGATATTTGTAACCAGGCCTTTTCCTGGTTATCACGATTTCGATATTCTGGCACCTTTTTGTCATATAAACACTTGTGATTCCTTACCAGATTCACAAAGCGAATGTTAAAGTCTTCATCGGTCTGCATAGTGCGAGAAAAATTTTGTGAATTGTTTAGTGTGGACAGAGAGTTGAAAATGGGTGTTATAGTTACAGCTCGTTGTGTATTTGTTGTTGTTGGTATAGTGCTTACTGCTGTTGAACTAGATGTGGAGGTTGCAGCTCCAGCCACAGCAGCTGCAGCACAATTCGTTGCTGGTTCCATCTTATAGCAACTGGTATTTTTTGTTCCGTTGGTAATCGGTGTACTATTAGTAACAGTCGTTGTTGTAATATTATTATTTGGTGTTGTATTGGAATTGTTATTCAAATTAGGATCCTGTTTACTATTGGTATCTGTAGGAACCGATGTTGTTGCGGTCATTGTTGGACAAAACGTAACCTCTTTTTTGCTGCTGTTCTGGAACTTTACCCTGAAATTATGAAAAAAATGAGAAATAATTAAGAACTAGATTTTATAGTCATTTTAAGTTGCATTAGAAATGTTATTTCTTTATTTTTATCGCCTACACCACCATAGTTGGAGAGGTTATTGAAATTGGTTATGATCAGTTCATTATTTCACCTAGCCCCCATACAAATATCCTCCCGGAATAGGGGTTTTATGATCATAAATCCCTAAAATATAGTTTTATTTAAATGAAATTAGTCACATATAATTTATATAAGTATAAATTCTTGTTCCAAATTTCACAAAGATCGGTTCATAATTGGTCATAGTTCCCATATAAACTCGACTTCAGAAATACCACTCTAACGGGCATAAATCCCATACAAACGATAGCATCAGGTAAATAAGTGAAAATTGTATGCTACGAGTATTTATATTGTATTGATTTATTGGCTTATTAAGGGCTTAAAAGCTGTTGAATAAAATAAAATAAAGAAATAGTATTTGACACAAATCAGTGCAACATAAATAGAAACCGCAAATTTTATGAGGATAGGTCCATAATTGACCATAGCTCTCATATAAGGCCCCCTTCCGGGAAATTATCTAAAGTGCATAAATAACATACTGTAATTCATAGATATGTTTAAAGATATATACGCTATGCTTTATAAAAGTATTGGTCCACGACAGGTCACGGGTCCCATATACACACACAATGGTGTAGGGTATCATACGACGGGCTTGACCGACTATATATTTCACACTTGATTAAAATATCTTGATAAATTAATGAGGGTTTTTCCCTTTTTAACTCATCCCCCAATTTATTCTATTAAAATTGGGCGCGCTTTTTGTGAACTTACAATTTCTTGTTTTTTTTATTTTTTTTCTCATTTTATCTTTTTTGTTTTTCTTTCCTATTACATATTTTTGTTATCAAGTAAACAGTGTTGCGGTTTTTTTTTTTGTTTTTCAAAAACTTGAAAATGTATCTCTGTGCTAATTTTCTATTTTTTTAAGAAACCAGCAAACTTATGGATTTATTATTCATAAAATAAAAATAAAATTTAGTTAATAATCATTTTTTACAACTTTTTTTAGAAGAAATAATACAAATTTATTTACGGTAACACTGACACTAACTAACTCGTATTTATGCGATGTATGCATGTAAATAAATCCATCCATTCGTGCATAGATACATTATACGAATTACGTACATAGATACATTTGTTTTGTACTCTCCAAAGCTTTGAATATTTCTCTCAGACTTTTTAACAGAGTTACCAAGAATTTTTTTATCAAGATTAAAATCGTTAATCTGAGATAGTCCATACGCTATGTATAAACTATAAAGAGAATAAAATAAATATAAAAAAACTATAAATTCTATTTTTCTAACGATAATATAGTTTATTGGAAACTCCTACAGAAACGCAAATGAATTTAACTTAACTTGGTTAACCGAAAGAAAAATATAAAATTGTTTTTTCTAAAAAGTCTTAAGAATTTATTTATTGTACCCTACACCACCATAGGGAGTTGGAGTGTTATGAGTTTGTGCTGATGCTTCTTACGCACAGAAAAAATCTTTGTACCCCACCTTAAATTATTCCGTTCGATTTAGAATAACTCTCGGAGTCGATTTAACGATATCCGCCCAGCCGTCTGTCTGGCTGACTTGCTGTCCGTCCGTGTAAACCTTGTAAACAAAGTACAGGCCGTAATTTTGAATATATCTTGATGAAATTTAGTACAAGGATGAAGACTATTACAATTGGTTACGTTCGGCCTATTATTTCACCTAACCCACATGCAAAATTCCTCCCGAAATATGGTTTATTAAATTCCTTAAATATAGCACTATTTCGATGAAATTTGGCATGGATATAAAAATCCCATATAAACGTAAGTATTACGATTTTATTTCATATAAACAAATCTTACATAAGTTTTGGTCAAAGAAAAGTTCCTTCGGGTTTTCCTTACATATTGGAGGATGTACGATTACGATTTAGGGAAAAGGGAACACATTCCGATAGGAATTTCATCCACAAAAAAGTAATAAACTTCAGTTGGACAGACAATTTGTGACGATAAACATTTTGTGCCAGAAAATTCTTCCGTACTATTCTAAAGCATATTATTTAGTTTTCTGTAGTGAAGGGTGCAGATTAATGTTACTATCTGGTTATAGTTGTGTTGACTTTGTATTTTGTTTATTTATTAGTTTTCCAAAATCGAGTTTAAAACTCGACTGCATAATAGCTAATTTTTGTAAAGATCTTAAAGGAGACGTTTTCGTATGTCCGAACCAAGGCGAATTCAAACAGGTGACCTTATTTAATCATCTTATTATTTTTTTTAGTAGAACTGTCGAACTCGATATAAGCACAACTTTTTCTTACCCGCTGAAGTATCAAACTCCATGTTTCATTTCGCGATGGTCCGAACTTAAAAACCTAATTAAAAATTTATAATTTTATTGCTGAAATCCTTTAACTTTTCCGAAAAATGAAAAATATTATTGGATTACTACCTCAAATATCTTGAAAATATGGGTTAAATTAGTGACAAACTTGAAGAACTTTTTAGTCAATATATGTATTACTTACTGTATTCAAAAAAGACGAGTATACTTTTAAGGGAATAACATTTTTACTGCTTCTAATTTTGAAAAATTTGAAAACATATGTTTCCAAGGACAACCATGGGTTAAATACTTGATTTTGATTACAGAACCTTATGGGAGGTACCCCTTAATCCCAGTACCCGTTTTAATCCATAAAAGTAATAATAAGTATGAGCCTTAATATGCCTTTTTATCTCAGATCTGTGATGTGATATTTCTAAGTAGTTTTGTTCCTTTTACATAAACAAGGTATAATCATAGAACTATCTCAAATGAAATCAAAAACCTAAAAACTTATTGAAAGAAAACTCGCAAAAAAAAAGAACAACCAAAGATCCTGAACTTGTGATCTAGAAGTAGTGCAAATTCGGGTTATTTCCAATGAAGTTAACATTGGCTAGTCATTGGAAGATGTTTTCTTTTTTTCATACCATTTTTTTTTTTAACAAATGTTTGCAAAACCAGCTTTTTAATAACATTTTGGATGCTATTTATATTACTTCTTAACCAAAATTATTGATTTTTGCTAGCCCACAAAAATTTCATTAAAATCATTTTGCTACACAGTGAGTAATGAATGAGCTTCCCACCGAATTTCACTTCACCAACCGTTTCAGAAAATTTTCCATTCCTGCGACGCCCAAATAATTTTGGTTGTTTAATATTTGAAATGCAAAAAATTTACATTTGGTTCTTTAATAATAAAAGTGAAAAAGAAGTAAAGCAAACATGAGCAGGATCGGCAAAAATCTAATTTGGAAAAATTCTATATAACCAGAAAGACATTTCGAAGCTGATGCCTTTGTTAATGGATCAAAAAATATACGAGTAGGCTCGGTCTTCTGCTCTTTTATAGACAACTGACTTATGGTATGGTCACTAAAGCGGGTCAGTCTCCAAACAAAAAATAAAAATAAAGTTACGCTAGTCACACCCTGTGCTTAAAATGAAATACTTTAAAAGCTAAAGTTAGAAGTTTTACAAATGACTTTCCTTATGAAATAGAAAGACCAATTATGAAAATAATTGGGTATTTTGAGGGAAGGATCCGAGATATCAGAAGTAACTTTTAGAATTTGATGTCAGATTAAAAAGTCAGCAAAGAAAAAAATCAAGCCATTATCACATGTTACTACCAGACTTAATGATCGGACTAATGGTCATACTGTTAACACGCGTGACTGGTCTGACCTTTATTCCTAAGAATTAAATTGCTCTTAAACATTAAGCCGTAATGTCAAACAACCAACCGAAACGAATGTATTTATTGTATTTGGAATTTTCACTGATCACCTCATATTCTGGTTCACTAAGGAACATCATTTAGTAATCGTAGGTTTTGAGTATGTGAAATTGACGAATGATTCTCTGTACCCCTAAGAATTATGGGTGCCGTTCAATGATTTAGATTATATTTAATTTGTAGCAATATTATGACCATCAATTATAGAGAAATATCTTTATATCAAATGAGGAAGTAAATTTTCAACTCTTTCATTTTGAAATAAATCCTTATGTCAGATATACGAATAGGAATATAGTGTATATTCGGCAATTCGGACAGCATTTCCAAACTCATTGAACATTCTGTAAGCCGGCTTGAAAAATTCAATTCAAATTAGATGTTATACGATTTTTATGATATGATTAAATTGTGAAACCTACAAGTAATGATGAAGCGGCACAGATTCAGGTTTCAACGAAACCGGAATGGATAAGATATTACGAATGCTGATGAACTATGTAGCGGCACAGAAAATACGTATAATTATAGTCCACAAACTCAACTTTAATACCGCCATGAACGAATGAAACTCTGGAATACTTCCTGTGTCATTGCCCAGCATTTGATCGCATCAGAAGCAAGAATTTTCAAGGGTATAATATACCCAATCTGAAATACCTTAGGAACATAAACTGGAAATTCCTGAAGAAACAAAGTTCTTAACGTAATGGAAATAGTATTTTAAGGCGTTGGACATCCCTTAGAGCGCACAACATGCCAAAAAGTCATCAAGTGCATTTTATTACAAGATGTTTTCAGTATAAAGTGCTCTGAAAACTTTATTGTTGAACAACTTTACGGAGACTCGAGTGAAAGAGTGTTGGATGAAAGATTTTAGAATTCGGCAAGATCATTGACATGAAATTATCATAAAAATCATTATATATGGAAACTATTAATGGTCAATTGTGGAACGAGCCGTATGACTTAAATGAAACTTACGTATGCTAAATTTTATATCGCTATTAACATTTAAATATATGGTATTTAAGCGATTGTCGGTAGATGGCCCTATGTGGGAGCAATGATCAATTACTACCGACGGAAACTGAATCAGATTCTTGTTGGATAAATATTTTTGGTCCCACTATAGTACAAGTTTTTACTGTTTCTTAAGTTAATCTAAATTAATTTTTGATATTTTAAATTTTAACCCAATATTCTTTTCTCTGCAAATATTCCCTTTGTGGTGCATTATTATCCTAAACATCAAAACTTTGGCATCTCTTTTCATTTACAATAAATTGAAAGTGTTGTTTTGAAAGTCTTTCATATACTCTCAGCTCTCTCTCCCACTTTCTGTCCGTCCGTCCATCTGTCCATACGTCTACTTCTCCACAATATTCTAATACCTATACATACAGTGGGTCAGAGCTTTTCCCGTTAACACTAGTAGAAGAAGAAAAAGTGTTGACAAAAAAAGCTCTTCCTCAAAAACAAAATAACAATACAACACACAGTCGTAGTTTTGGCCTGTCAGACAACTCAACTCACAAATGACAAACAATTCGAATGTTGGATTGTATTGTTGTTTTTTTTTTTAATTTTTTTTCTTATTTGTATTTTTATTATTTGTATTTCATTTTGTGTTATAAAATATAAAGGCGCGAACGGTGAAGAATGATCTGTTAATGTGGGGTAGTGTTGATGTTGTTGGTATATCATGGGGGAGAGAGTGGGGGTAAAGTGGTAGGGAAATGTTGTGGTATTATATGCTGTTTCTGTTTTTGATGGTTTAGGTTTCGTACGTTGTTTTGTTGGTTTGGCGGGTTGGTTGACTGTGTGACGACTGGTAGATTCTTTAGAATTATATAGTATTTTGTATGTAACTTGCTGTTGTTATTGTTGTTGTTTTTGTTTCACTGTTTTTAGTTCTGTTTATCTCTACGTTGTTTTTTTTATTTATTTTTTAGTTTTTGTTGGTTTTGTTTTGTTTTCAGATGTGAGGAGCAGCAGAGTTTTCTTTGTTTTTGTTTTTATTATTATTGTTGTTGTTATACGAACTATTAACATATAATATAAAAAACAACAACAATAGCAATAATAATATAAGCGATACCAAGCAAGAACAACAATAACAAAGTACAAATATCTGTATCTGTTGTCAGAATAGTCACCAATATTGTTATTGTAATTATTACTGTTTGATATTGTTGTTGTTTTTGTGGTGCTTATGCTGAATATACTTTTTTATTGTTCTTATTGTTGTTATTGCTGCTGTTGGTTTTGTTATTTGTTTAATATTTAAGTTATCTATACTTTTGTAAAAAAGAACATAATAAAAAAATACATTTTTCGTTACTTTTTTATCACTTTTTCATTATGTAGATATTTTGTTGTTTTTATTTTTATAAAATGTTTTTTGAATCTTTAATAAGTTTTGATTTAAATAATTTAGCTTTTTTCTTAATACATGTGATTAAGAAAAAAAAACTATAACACAAATTTTAGTTGTTTTTCAAATCCCCAAAAAAATGTGTGTTTACCTATTGGTTAGATTTTTAGCTTTATCTTTATCTTTCTTTGGATGGTCTATTATTTTATTATATTTTTCACTTTCTACGTTACATTTGAATATTGAGATTTTAAAATCTTAATGTTTTAAAAAGATACTTTTTGAAACTTTTTGTTTAAAGTTTAAAATATTTTGTTACCAGCTTATAACAATTAACATTTTCTAAATAATTCTTCTGTATTTCACTATTTTAGTTTTATTTTTTGTTATAAAATTTTTCACTTTTGTTTTAGTTATTTTTCAAAATTTCAATTTATTTAACATACGAAAAAAATCTTTGTTTATTTAACACAATTATTGTATTTATGTATGTATTTGATTGTATAAATGGTTGTTTGTTTTTTGAGTTTGTGTAACTGTGTGTGTGTATATAAATGTTCCTCAAATGAAAAAAATAAAATTGTTGGCTAAAGCAAAGTTGTTGTACGTTGTAGTTAGTTTCAGTTCTCGTCGTCGCTTTAAAACAAATGTTTTCCGTATCAGGCAACCTAAGCAACTAAACAAAACATACAAAGCACAGAACACAAACAGCACAGCACAGCACCTCCTCATTGTACTAAACGTAACAACAATATTACACTCTCGTTTAATATAACAACAAGAACTATATCTACATACATATAATAATTTAAAAACAAACATACAAACACACATGTGAACTCACATATGTACACTACACTCACTCACTACTAATACTCTCCGATACTTTTCTTCTTCTTCAAAATAACGTGTGTTTGTATGTATATTTTGTTTTTGTATTTATCACACACATTTACGACACGAGCAACTTTCAGCGAACAATTTGCCTTATCGGTAAATTTCAACAAAAACAACACTCGCACACTCTATAAGCTCGCATAAAACAAACAACACGACTTTTTTATACCTCCCCACCACCCTAACCTTACTACACCAACAATAACAACTTCCAATGACAAAAACAGCAGCAGCACAATGTGTTTATTTGTTATCAGTGAAGCAACACTTTTTCAAAAAAAAAGCTTTTTTTTGTTTTTCTCTAATGATTCTCCATTTGATAGATGGTTGTGATGGGTTGAGGTACGTCAGGTTGTATGAGTATGGAATGCTCAAAAAGGTATGTTTAAGTTTATATTTTCAGATTTTTGTCATTTGTTTACAAAATAAAATTATGAATGTAAAAAGCTTTTCTAAAGGAGAAGCTTTTTCTTTAGTTAAGCTTATGTGCTTAACTGTACATATAAAAATTTTCTTTAGTAATTAGAATGAAATGAAATATTTTTAAAGATGTCGCTTTATTTCCGGTTTAAGAGAGACAGTGGGATAGAAGTAAGTAAAAGAATAATAAACAAACTAAGGGTGACTTTGTTATTATTACTTTGTAGATCTTTCTTTTTTTTTTGTCTACATTTTTAAAATTCAAACCTCTTTTGAAATATATATTTTAGAAAATATTTATTAATATATATTTTATTTTATTATTATATTTTTTAATATCTTCTACAATTTGTCGTCAGTGCAACCAAAAATATGTAAAATCATATTTTTTCCTGAGATTTGTTACATAATTTGTCATTAACGACATTTTCATTTTAAGGTTTTTCAAATCCGATTCCCTAATAATTTTCATGTCATAAATTAATAGAAATTATGTAATGATACAATCTTTTAGCTTGAAATATTTTTAAGCTCAAAAAGAAAATATTTTTTTAGCAATTGTTAATAAAAATCAAGTTATTTACAGCATTAATACTAGATAATTCAAAATTTAGTCAGAAAAAAATAATATTTTGAGAGCATATTTTTTAATTTTTTAGAGCATATTTATGGTTGCCTTGTTTATAAATTTTTTTAAAATGAATACTTTATTAAAAATGTATCCTCTTCTTTATATTTTTTGAAAAAAAAAAATTTAATAGTACTTTTATACTGAAAATTTATATCTTTTTAGTTTGCGCATTTTTGAAAATTAAGAAATTTTTTTTTTATAAAATGCTCTTTTTTAATTTAGCACCTTTTTTGGAAAATTGTACATTTTTATATTTGTATTTTCTTTTTTTAATTAGAACTTTTTAAAATTGTAATCTTTTGAACATGGGTACTTTCTAAAAAATTATTATTTGGAAAGTATACTTGTCTGTAAATTGTTCCCTTTTTAATTTGGTGGTACTTTAAAAAAATTACTTTTAATATACTTTTTAAAATTGATAATTTTTTTTTTTTTTAATCAGTACATTATTCAAAATTTTTTAAGAATTAGTCTTCCAAAAATTCCTACTTTTTTTAAATTGGTAGTACTTTTTAAATATTTAGTACATTTTTTTTTTTTTAAATTGCTGCATTTTTGAGTTGGATTTGTTTTAATTAGTGCTTTTGTACAAAAATGTATTTTTTTTCTTATTTAGTTTTTCTTTTTTTTAATTTATATTTTTTTATATTATTATAATTATTAAAAATTTATACCTATATATATTTTTAAATTTGTGCATTTTTAAATTATTAGTACTTTTTGGAAAATTAATACATTTTTTAAACTTCTTTGGAAAATTAATTAATAATTTAGTACTTTTTTAAAAATTGGAATTTATAATACTTTTATTGGAAATTTGTGACTTTTTAGAAAATTAAACCTTTTTTGAAAAATGTTTTTTATACATTGTATTTTTACTTTTTATATTTGTACTTTTTTTTAATTGTATCTTTTATGAACATGGGAATTTTTTAAAAAAAATGTATAATTTTTGAAAATTTTACATTTTTGTAAATTGATATTTATTTTGTAATGATATTATTTTCATAAAAATTAGTATTTTTATAGAATTAGTGCATTTTTTTTATTTTTTAATTGATAAATTTTGTTGACAAATTTTAATTTATTTAATTTTGTTTTAAATTAGTATTTCTTAACTATTTTTGGAAAAATTAGTACATACTTATATTGGAGATTGGGTACTTTTTAGAAAAGTTGGTACTTTTTTGGGAATTGGAACATTTTTCTTTTTAAATTGATGGATTATTTTCTTTTGTTTTTTTGAAATTTTATACTTTTTTAAAAAATTTACTTTTTCTAAATTACACTTAAAAGATTACTTTTATATTGAAACTGGGTACTTTTTAAAAATGAGTGGGTACTTTTTAATGTTTTTTTTAATTTTTTTTAATTTAAAGCAATACTTTTTTGAAAATGAATGCATTTATATGGGACTTTATTAAATTAGTACTTTCTTATATTTATATTATTTTTTTATTTTATTAATAGTACTTTCCTAAAATTATACATTTTTGAACTCTGGTCTTTTTTAAAAAGTTATACTTTTTGAAAATTATTATATTTATACTTGGATACTTTATTTAATGTTTTATTCAAAATGAATACTTTGTTAAAAACCGCTATAGGAGATAATATAGATAATATAGATATATATAGAGATAATACCAATATGTTGGACTTGCATTTTCTAAAATTGTTTTCTTTTTTTTTTTTGAAAATTTTACCCTTTTGGTATTTTTTTTAATTTATACCTTGAAAATGTACCTCTTTATTAAAAGAGGTTTTTTTAGATTTCTATTCTTATAATTATAGTAAAAACATAATTTTTTGGAAATTAATACTTTTTCCAAAATTTATTATTTTCTTTATAAATAAATTTATTTTTATCTGTTTTTTTTTTCAATACGTTTTTAATTTTTATCTTTTTTTGAACATTGGAAAATTTGTAATTTAAATAAACAAAAAAAAAAAAAAAAAGGAAAAATAACTTAAGTAGGAATAACTTTTTAAAGATTAGTATTCTTATTGAAAATTAGTACTTTTCTTAAATTATTACCTTTTTAAATACTTTTTAGAAAATTTATATTATTCTTTTTTATTTGTTTTCTTTTTTTCTAAATGTAAATCTAAAGAAGATAATATTTTTAAAAGAATTTTTTCAGTATTTTGGAAATATTGGCATTTTGAATGAAAATGGGTAATTATCATAGCAACCAGAAATATGCTCTAAAATAAGTGTTTTATGCGCATAAAAAATGCTCTTAAAATTAAAAAATATGCCTTTAAAACATTATTTTCTCTGGCTAAATTTTATATTATATATTGTTAATGATAAAAATAATTTTGTATCAGGAAACTATAAAATTTCAATCGATTTATAAGAAAAACATTTTTGATAATGGGATTTGAAAAACATATGTGACAGTAAAAATTTCACTAATGGCAAATTATGTAAAAAATTATGCTATTAAGTATAAAATATGCAGAAATATATAGATATATGCCATCTAAATTGCTAAAATATGTTCTGAAATATGGATATTCTATTAAAATGTGACAAAAAATGATGTTAGGCTCAAAATATTCCAAAAAATGCTGTTAGAATCAAAATATGCAAAAATATACAGCAACAAATCGATGTTGAAATACTTAAAATTGTCTAAAACGGATAAATAACTCACAGTTTGATTCATTTGAAACCCAGAAAATAATATGATTTTGCAAATTTTTGGTTGTCCTGGTAATTATAAAAGAATAAATTTTTCTTAAATTTACACTACTTTCATAAAATGTGTATAGTTTTAGAAAATTAGTACTTTTTGAAAATGGTACTTTTCTTATACTTTTGTTTATTAAAAAAAAATTAAAGTTATTATATTATTTGAAAAAAATTCTCTGTTGTTACTTTAAAAAAAAATACTTTTTTGAATTTGGTACCCTTTAAAAATTGGTACTTTATTTTGAAAACTGAAGCCGGTTTTGTAAACTAGTAAGTTTTTTTATTGGAATTTTTTCGAAATTGTTACTTATTTTAAATTAGGACACTTTTTCAAAAAAATCCCTATTTTAAAATTAAAGCAAAATGTCTCAATTTAAAATAAACAAAAAATTTCAATATAAAAAAAAAACGTACTAGATTTCAAAACCGGCTTCAGTTTTCAAAATGAAGTAACAATTTTTAAAAAGTATCAAATTCAAGAAAGTAATAAAACTAGGTAGAAATTAATTAAACTGAAAAACACACCTAATTTTTATTTAGATTTAAAAGTAAGAAAAAATTGTCCAAAAGTTGCCTTGATTTTTGAAGAGCTTGTTGAGGGTTATCAAGTTCTACTTCACAAATGGCTTGATATCCTTTAGGAACTGAATCCTTTATAGTTTGAATACCATATGGAAAAATTCCCGAGTTATAGAATGTCAAACTCAATAAGTTTTGTACTACAAATAAAATCCAACAAAGCTCTTCTAATGGTGGGGAAAAGTGGGCTCTCTAAAATATATACAAATTTAACATCTCTGGCTTTTCATAAGATTACTAATACTTCTGAGATTTTCCCTATTATTGTGAATAGTTTTAATATTATTATATACAAGTGTTGAAACCCCTTCCCCCCCCCCCCCCCAAATAAAAAGCTTTTGTACACTGAAAAACACTTATAAATCACATGAAAGCTTTCAACTACATATAAATATGTATAAAAATATGTTTATGTATTTGTTACTCAATACAACTGCATTTTTATAACAAAACAGAACACGATAAAATATAGTGTCCTATATTTTCTTTCGAAGATTAAAAAAAAGGACTCGTGACAAGCAACAAACAAACAACAACAATAAAGAACAGAAAAAATTATAAAAAAAACACACGAATTAGTTCAGTTGTTGGGTAGAACGTTATGAAGATAAACGACGACGGTTGTGGTGCATTTAAAGGAAATGAATCGTTTGAGTGTGTGTATAAAACGGCCTAAAGTTAAATTTAAATAAAATATTTATTCATAATAAATTGTGTAAAAACGCTTTGTTAAATTACTAAAGCAAGAATTAATAAAAATTTAATTAAAAGAAAATATAAATTAAATACAAAAAGTGTTGAAACGAATACAATAATTTTTTTGGTAAAAAATCGATGATTGCATTGTGTAGATACAGTAAGAAATTCCAAGAAAATAAATTACAAAAAAAAAAAGATACAAATCTATGTAGCTACCTGTAGATATACAAAAACATTAATACGTTTATATATAATAATAATACGCATTATATACAAAACTTACAAACAAACATATTTACAATAAAATATTATTACACATACTTTTAGGCTTTTTACTTAATTTTTGTATGTGTGACCATGTATTCGTTGTATTAGTGTGTGTTTATATTTAAGAATATTTAAAGGAATATAGTCTATATAAATCCTTATTATACTTTTTACACTTTTTTTCAAAGTCAATTAAATAAAGGCACAACAAAAGTTAATGTTTTTTGTTTCTTTCATTCTACCTTTTCCTTCCGACCGTACTTCCTTCTACCAGACTTCTTTTGTTTTTATCACACTTTGTTTGTGACCAACGCACAGAAAATCTTGTTATTAATCATTGGTTTTGATTATCGGCCCTAAAATTTTCCTTACGACATATTTATTATTATTTTTTTTTTTTTTCGTTGTTGTTTGTCTTTGTTTTCTTAGTTTTTCATCTTTACTAGAAACAAAATGACAATATTGTGTCGTACATTTTTTATATTTTTTAGCTTGTTTAATAATTATACTTTTGTTGTAGTGTTAAAGATTTAAAATGATGAGAACAATTCTGATTTAAAACATAAATTTGTACACTTTTCTTCACTGCAAAATACAACTGCATAATAAATTTTGTTATTGTTTGGAATTTAAATTAAATCCTATTTTATTTTATTTTTTTATAGTGGACTAAATAATTTTAAAGTCAGAGTTTAAAGTTAAATATAAAATTGTTAAAAAGAGATTATTTTTTAATTTAGATAAAAAATAGAAATGTAAAAAACACTCAAAAAAAAAACAATGAAGGTAAATAGCTAATAATTGCTTAATTTATTTTTTATTCTTACTAAATCTTTAAAAATATTTGATTTGAAATTAATAACAAATGATTTTTATTACTTCTTATTTTAAGCTTTTAATATACATTTTTTTTGTCAAGAAATACAAATTTATTAATAAAATTTAATATATTTTTAATTTATTTTTTTTTTTGCCAAAAAAATAAATATATATAAATATATACTTTTAATTTTGGTAAATTTTTTATTTTTTTTTTTATTTTTTACTATTATTATTATTATTATTATTATTATTATTTAATATTAATAAATTTTATAAAAAAAAGAAATATGTTCTTATTAATTATTTTTATGATTTTTTTAGATAAAATAAAAATATTTAAATTAATAACAAATGATTTTTATTACAACTTATTTTAAGCTTTTAATATACATTTTTTTTGTCAAGAAATACAAATTTATTAATAAAATTTAATATATTTTTATTTATTTATTTATTTTTTATTTTTTTATTTTTTTTTTTTTTTTTTGCAAAAAAGAAAAAATAATAAAATGGATAAGAAAATAAATATATTTTTATCTATTTTATTATTAAAAAAAAAATCTGGAAAAATTAAAAAAAATGTTTTTTATTATTATAAGATTTTTTGTTTAAATATAAGTTATATTTTTAATTTTGGTAAATTTTTTATTTTTTTTTTTTTATTTTTTATTATTTCTTTTATTATTATTATTATTATTATTATTATTATTTAATATTAATAAATTTTATAAAAAAAAGAAATATGTTCTTATTAATTATTTTTATGATTTTTTTTTTTTTTAGGTAAAATAAAAATATTTAAATTAATAACAAATGATTTTTATTACTTCTTATTTTAAGCTTTTAATATACATTTTTTTGTCAAGAAATACAAATTTATTAATAAAATTTAATATATTTTTATTTATTTATTTATTTTTTTTTTTTTTTTTGCCAACAAAATAATAAAATAGATAAAAAAATAAATATATTTTTATCTTTTATTATTAAAAAAAAAATCTGGGAAAATTAAAAAAAAAATGTTTTTTATTATTATAAGATTTTTTGCTTAAATATAAGTTATATTTTTAATTTGGGTGTTTGGTGAATAAAATCAAGATTTGTGCATCAATTTTGGTGGTATATGGCTTATTTTATTTCAGGTTTATGATAAAGAATTAAAAAATGCAAATTTTTTCTGATTTCATTTCTTAAAACATTTTATGTTACAGTCGTATTGGCCAGTGAGGTTTCCGACTAACTTTGTTTTTAAATAGAGCATATCTCAGAAAGGTTCCAACTCTCTCACTGGGTACAACTGTACATAAAAAAATTCGAGACAAAAGAAAACATAACGCACATACCACACTCACGATGACCAACATTAGGCAGATGTTATGGCCCTTTAATTGCCCTCCCAACCATGTCATACAAATTGCTCCACAAGTTATTTTTACTGTATGATTCTTAAATTTTGCATGAAAAATTGTTTTTTTTTTAACAATTTCTGAATAACTCCGAAACTGTTGGGCAGATAAAAACAAAATAATGTTAAAGTGACTTAAAGATAATTCTCGTCTGCATTTTTTGGTGCTTTAATAGGCCAACTCATTCTCGAGTTATGGTAAAATGTACTCGTGTATTCATTCGCCTTATTAAAGAGAAAACATTACACATGCCCATAAAAAAAGTCATGACCTGATGGAAAAAAACTAAAGATGGATTAGTGTTTAGCAGATCAAATTTCATCTAGTCCACATATTTTTTTTTTTTTTTCTTTTGAAGGAAGACGAAAAAAAATTTTATTTCCGACCACTGTTATTGGTAATAATGATGAATTTTTAATTTATGCTAAAGAAGGGTATTTTAACTACGTCTCTGACATTTTTAAAGCACTCTCACTTGTTTGTCTATAAATGAATTTAGAGCAACAAAAAAATACACAAAAATATATACAAACATCTGAAAGGTGAAATAAATGCCCAACTCTCAATCAAATCAAAAATAAAATGAAAACAAAACGAAATATGTGAAAAAATGCAATACAAAAAAAAAAAAAAAAATAGGTAATGAAAACAATTTCAAGAAAGACAACAAAACAATAATAACACAAATAAATAAAAAAAAAGCTTTTTTAACAAACAAATGTACTACTAAAACGAAAAGCTTTCTGGCTACATTTATGAACAGGGCTGCCAGATACTTTTTTTGGCCAACCCCAAAATTTTATAAATATTTCCAAAAAAAAAAAATGTTTTATCAAATAATACATATGTATTGAAAAAATTATTATATATATATATATATATATATATATATATATGCTTGAAGATATCGTTATATATATGTATTAAACCTCATATTAAATTAAATTTAAAATTAAAATTATTCTTCATGTCTGATTAAATTCTTAGCAACAGATTTTATTAATATTAACACATTAATAGCCAAGGTAATATCCAGCAGTTATTTATGCTAATCATTTATTTTACTATTATTTATACTTGATGCATAAAAATTAAAAATCTTAAAAAATATATAACGCTCTCTTTGTTCGAGCATTTCCACGAAAACACTTATTCATCATATATTTTAGAAATAGAGCATCATATTACCAAAAAAGTCAAATTCGAAAAGAACATTGGTAAATACAAAAACTTAAGAAATTGCAAAATTACATGATTTATTCTTTTTCTCAAAAAGTGAAAATTCAATATCAACTTTCTGATATTGTCATTAATATATCCCTCAAATTATTTACTAATTTTAAATCGCTATCTGACATTTATTTAAATAAGAAAAAAGAAATCTGCAACTCGTTAAACTTCAAAAATAACACCTTTATTTAAATAAGAAAAAATAAAAAGCTGCAAATCTTTAAACTTCAAAAATAACAGCCAATAATTCAAATATACTCCATCAGTTACAGTGGATATTAATAAGTTACGATGCCTCCTAATGTTCATACTACATGCTATCTAGAAGTTTCGTTTTTGTTAAACTCTTAAACGAAAATACGCATTAAACACATGCATTGCTTGTAGATATCTTTAGTATATTAAAGCAAGTTAAATTTTAAATTATATGCTTTTGCTCAAAAACCAATTTTATTAATTAAACAAAATATTATAACAAAATTTCCCTGAGAAAATCTCCTAAACTTTTTTAATATCTCCAAGAAAATCACCAATCCCCAAACCAATATTTTCATCTTTTTCTTCAACAAAAATTCTACAAATTTGGAATCAAAACCCCAAATCTGGTAGCCCTGATTTATGAATTCAAAAAATTCATTGTCTTGCTTTTTTGGCTCTTTTACAGTGTTGCCAGAAAAATTTTGCTCATGTCAACAAACATAAAGCTAAAGATCCCCATGTAAATCACCAATTTTGTTCCAAAAATGTTTTAATATAAAAAAATTTTCTATAAATAGCTAATACTCACTAAAAATGTTTTATAAGGAAAAACTTAATGAACATTATTTTTAAAATAAATTTCCTATAAAAAGATTTATCTAAAATTTCGTAAAAAAAATATATATATAATATTTGCAATAAAAATAAAATCTATCAGTAATTTCATATAAAAAGGAAATTTGTTAAAAATCCATAAAAAGGACATTTAATGAACATCTTCTATAATAAAAACATTTACCAAAATTTTCCTAAAAAAGATAATTTTTCAAAAATTTTTTATAAAAAGAAAATGTTAAAAATATTTTTTCATAAAAGAAAATTTATCAAAAATTTCGCATAAAAAGAAAATGTATTGATTTTTTTATAAAATTGAAAATTTACCGAAAAACATGAGAGCTTAATGTTATGAAATAAGTTAAACAGACTGATTCATATACAATTATTTTGGTAGTTTTTATTTGGTTTACGAAAAAAAAAATTAAGTGAAAATTGTTTTTGATTTTTAAGGAAAAACCAACGAAATTAATGTAGTTTTTCATTTAAAACAACGAATGAAGCCAAAAACTACTAGCATAATAATTTAATATTTTTATTACATAGAACTCAATCCAATATTTTCACTAAATAAAAATTAATTCGATATTAAGTTAAAAATTCACCAATTGATTTCATTAAAAAATATATATTTAGGCGCGAGCATATGCTCCTTCTAAATTTAAAACACAAAAAATTCACTTTTACAATAAATTTAACTTATACATTTTATTTAAAATATGAAATATTCACAAAGAATACTTTAATATAAATACTTTATTATAAAATATAAATTTTCCGATTAAATAACTAACCGAATGAAGAGCTTAACCAAGACCAACGTTTTAATTGTTTACTGCCACCTCGAAATTCATTGATCACGTTGCATTAACATATGCAGGTATCCAGACGCTTAATTTGCAAAAATATATTTATTGCAAATTGATGCCTTTCCAACAAATATTTTATTTCGTAATTAGGTCGGATACGCCTGCAGAAGTCATGGGAATATTGAAATAGCTAATTATGCTGACTCTGCTGTACTTTGTTCTTTCGCAGTGTCAGGTCGGATACGCCTGCAGAAGTCATGGGAATATTGAAATAGCTAATTATGCTGACTCTGCTGTACTTTGTTCTTTCGCAGTGTCAGGTTCGTTGTTAACTATTATAAATTTCCTTTAAAAAGAAAACTAGTAAAAAATTTTTATAAATAAATTATTTAACGTGTTTAGATATTAAATTCATCGCAAAATCAAAGTTTTTCTTTAATTAGTTTATAGTTTTTCATATAGTTTTTTTTTTAGAATTTTTTCATTTTGGCTTAAGTTTATTGAATAATTGTAGAAGAATACAGTGTAAAAGCTTTATTGGACACTCGGCAGAATGGAATGCATTTTCTAGTCCGTCACGACCGTCATCAGCACTCTTCAGCCTCCCACCGTGGTGTTCACTGTAAACATTATCTATTTAACTTACAACTTTTTGGGAAATGGAATCTGTAACTTATTTTCCTTATATGTTATTAAGTAAGACGAATGGTTTACGACAAAGCTTTTTTCAAAAACAAAAATTTCTTTAAAAATTAGAAATTAAAATGGAAGAAATGTATTATTTAATAAAGAATTCCCATATTTTATGAAAATCCCCAAATTCCTCCCTACGAAAATTTGTCCACAAAGCTGTCCCCATTTTGGGGACAAATTTCCTTCATCTGGCAACATTGCTAGCTTTACTCATGTAGAAGAAAGAATAACAAATGCAAGCAAGAAACAAAAAAAGGAAGTCAGTGTAAAACGAACCACTTTTTCGAAATCATCACGCGCGATATATTTATTCAAAATTAAAAAAAATATTTTGAAATTATTAGTGATAAAAAAATATTAAATAAATATTTTAAAAGTAATAACTAAAAAGAAATATTAAAAAAGTTCTTTTAAAAATTTATAAAAAAAAAGTTTAATTAAAATTTTGTTTATTTAGAAACAAATTTAGTTTTCAAGTGTTGGTTTTTTTTTTTAATTATTTAAAATTCATAGTCTTTTAAGACTGTTTTTTTTTTCAACAAACAGGGATAATAAAGGACTTTGTGGGAAACTCATACTAGTGCAGTTTAAATATGTGAAAATTCAACAAACTTTGATTATATTTATTTAAGTAACTTTTTATTTACACAAATTTAAAGAATATACAAGATTTATACATAGATATGAGTATAAAAATTTGTTTTTGTATATTATATATTTATATGTAGCTAGAAAGTATATAATGAATGGTTGGTGGGAAATTGTTACTTTTTACATTGTTTATTTAAATAATTTCAAAACCATTTGAAAGAAAAGAAAAATGTATATGAAAAGAAAAACCAAATTAAAGTAAAACACTTGTGTCACTGTTTTATTCCGCTGCTGAGTGAATCATAAATTTCCTGCGAAAAATGCCCCAAAAAAAAATAATAATTTTAAAATACAAAGGCGAGCAATCATTTTTTTTTTTTTTTTTTTTTTTTTTTTTTTATTAAATTATGACGAAATGTGAATCTTTTTGGTCTATTTGGCTTAAATACATAATTAAATTAGAATATTAAATAAACAACCATAATAACCAGATTAATTAATATTCGTGCTTAAAGTTTCATATAACAAACACTCTAGGAAATTTAATACCTTTTGTTAATGCTCTTGTTACATTTTAAAAAGAAAAAAAAACCTTTTAAACCCAAATCTTGTAGCACCAAAACTTAAAATAGTCCTTGGAAAAACGCACCTATAATAAAGATAGTAAAAACAAAAATAACTACAAAAAAGTTAATTTAAATTAAAATACATAAAACGTAAAACACAAATCTTAGTGAATCATAATAAACATGACACTTTCTTTTAGTTCATTTAAAGAAAAATAAAATTTAGTTTAGTTAAACCCAAATATGATGCAATAAAAAAAAAATAAAACTAATCCTTTAACATCAAATCAAAGAGAAAAAAAATATATAAATGTAGGTCACAAAAACACTCTACGCCACTCTATATCTTTCTACCAAAAACTTCCTTACATCCCAGCAAAGACTTTGCTTTCCTGGTAAGCTAGCAGGTATAATTGTAAACAAAAATAAACTACTTATTTTTTGCCTGAATAACTAATTATTTTTGTTCGACTTGCCCACAAATTCATGTAGTTATTTTTTGACTCTAGGGGTACTAAAAAATATGTACCCAAACGAAAACAAAAATAAAAAAAAAAACAAAAAAATTTTGTCGTCAGCGAGACTCGAACTTGGACACAAACTAACCATTCGTTTTTACTGACTAACGTCTTACTCAGTACACCATCTCGCACAAAGCAGCCTAAGCGACAAAAACTCTAATTAGTTTAAAATATCTTTTTAGACATTTTGTTATAAAAAACTAACAGCTTCAGAATGGGGTTGAACCAACAACCTTCCAACCCATCCACGTGATTGCAGTATTACTGTGCTATTATACTATTGAGTACTTATTAATGTAATACAGAGTAGGCAAATAATAATGACGCCTCATTACCTAGAAACTACTTTAAGAAGTAGTTGTCATTACCGAAAACCAAAAAGTTTTTGCTGGGATCTTCTAGTTTAATAGTTGAATACCAAAAAATTTTCTTTTTTTTTAACTCAAAAACAATTAACTCTTTATTAAAACAAAAAAAAAAAAATTATTTAAACAAAATTCTTTAAAAACCATTTAGTTCAATTTTTTTAATTTTATTTCCCTCCCCTTAAAATTAAGGGTGTGATGATTGTTATTTTCTCATCAATAAATTTAATAATTAAACATTTATTGTTTGTTAATTAGTTAAAAAATTATAGGTAAATAATAGGGTGTTCGATTATTCGACTTTTTTGGAGAAACCGGTTTTCGAATAATTGGAATAGTTGGTATTTTGAAAAAACCGGTTGCACTTTTTAAACTTTAAGAAAAAAAAAAAACAACTATTATACGTGTTTTATCCTTTTTTTAAACCAACAATTTATTCAACTTCCTTTTCAAGAGTTACAACAAAATAATATTGTATAGTTACATAAAATTAATTTCAAACTTAGAAAATTCATTTTAACAAAAAAAAAAAATTAAATAAAAAAGACCCATATTACTTATACACTGCCTGTTTCTTGAATAAGGAATAACATTTTTTACCTTTAATTAATTTTTTAATTTTAATTAATTAATTTAATTTTTTACCTTTAATTAAATAATTAATTAATTAAAAAAAAATACCTAAACAACAATATTTAATAAATCCTACACTGTCTGCCACTTGAATAAGGAATCACATTTTTTTTAACTTTAATTAAGTATATCTCCTAAACTAAAGTTCAGAAAAAAATAATTTTTTGCACAACCAAATTTCAAAGTGTTGGCTTTAGTTTCCTGAAGAAATAAAAAATATACATATTTTTATTATACTAAAATTATGCATTTATTTAAAGACATGTATTTCTGTGGTACTTTTTCGTGTGTCACTTGAATAAGGAATTCTTTTAATATTAATCAGGAAGGCTATGATTTGAATTTCTTTCAATATAAACGGCTAGAGAATTTTTAATTTGACAGTTTTTAAATGGGACGTGGTAAGGCTCTTAATAACTCTGAAAAAGAAAAAATTCAGATTTTGAAATCTCAGGGTCAGAATCCGGTCAAAATAGCCAAAAACATTAATAGAGGAAAGACAGTTGTATACAATTATTTAAATAATGTGGAAAGATATGGAAAAAACATGAAAGGGTGCAATAAAATGGCAACAACTCCAAAAGAAAGACGAAAAATTCTTAGAATTGCATCAAATTCTGCCATGTCGGTATCAAAAATACATGAAAAAAGTGGAGTCAGTGCCAGTCTAAGAACAGTGCACCGTATTTTAAAGTTGTACCCATACATAGTCCGACGAAAACTGCAAAAAACCCAGCACTTAATGAAAAACGCAAATCACAACGTTTACAGTTTGCCGAAAATACAATGACATGGTCCGACAAATGGTTTAAAGTTGTATTTTCCAATGAAAAAAAGTTTAATATTGATAGCCCCGACGGGTATAACTATTACTTCCATGACCTAAATAAGGAGGAATTATTTTTGAGCCGCAGACACAGCCGAGAGGACGGAATAATGGTATGGGGTGCCATTTCGTATTATGGTGCCAAAGAATTGGTTTTTGTATCCAACAAAATGACTGCAACGACTTATAAAAACATTCTGGAGAAAACATTTCCAAAATTTAAGGATTTCTTTGGACCCATACCTTGGACGTACCAACACTTGGACAACGTTCCGATTCATACCGCCAGAGCAGTAAAACAATGGATTAATCAACAAGGTGTTAAACTTTTGGATTGGCTCCCATATTAACCAGACCTGAATCCAATGGAAAATGTCTGGGGAAAACTATTTGAGACGATAGAATCCTTAAAGGATGCAATAACGGAAGCATGGCGTTCAATTTCGCTAAATTACTTAGAGTCACTATACAAGTCATTCGTTAAACCGCTATTTTAAACGTTCAAGTAAATTTTCTGCCAATGGGTTTTCAACTTTTGAAAGGCTTTTAAATAGAAATATAAAAATCTCTTCAGTTTCTAGAAGTCTAGTTGAATTCTCAGATAACTGTTTAACTGCAATTTCTAAAGGCTGAAGAATATTATTTAATTCTCTCAATATTTAAATTTCCTTTTCATTAAAAGTTAACTGTCCATAGTCTAAAAGCACATGATTTACACACTTATAAATTCTTAAGCATTGAGAAATCATTTTCGCCATGGAATTTCAATGGTGCTTCACATCGTGAATTAGTTTAAGTTTATGTACTATATCCCATAGACCAACATCTCCCATTACCGGAAAAAATCAGAGATACGATTTTTTCCGGGAGCTTCTACTGTATAGTTAAAAGTATACCTCCTTCTGCTTTCAAAATCAATTTAAAAATCTTAAATTGAATTAAAATTTATAAAGCTACGAGATATAGTACAAGATCTATCCTAAAAAAGGGTTTTCCGTAATAACTCTAAATTTAGGGGGTGCTTTGAAATTTTTTAAAATTGCTTTCTGATGACCTCAAGAAGGTCTACAACCCACATTAGAGTGAGAATAAAAAGTGCCATTTAGTAACAGCCTATTATTTTCAAAATTGCGACCTATAGTTTGATTAAAAGGTTTACATGGACGGACAGATGGACGGTGGGTCGGACAACTTAGAAAGTGATCCTAACTAAATTTATAAGAATCGGTTTAGGATTCCTAAGCCAATTAGTATAAATTAAGGTGGTTCTTAGACCAATATTCTTGTGTGTTACAAACATAAGCAGAAACGCATAATACTCTCGGATTTGCAAAGAAAATAATTTTTTTTTTCCAAAATATTAGAGTTAGGTTTATTAGCAATGAATTGACCGCTCTTTTCACTCAATTCTCAGTTCACTCAATTGGACTAGTTCGCTCTTTTAGTTAAGCTCTTTCGTTATGAGAATGATTTTTAGTAATAATAAAACGTTTCATTAAAAGCGACAAACATAGTGAACTAATGTCTGTTAACTGAAAATCATTAAGCTGCAAACATACAAACATACAAAAATTAAGAGCCTAAAAGTAGACACTGATAATAACAAAATTAATTTGCTGAATGGATCTTTTTACATACAACGTTTCAAAAGTATGAGCAGAATATCAAAATGAAAGATGTGAGCGCAAAAGAAAATTACTCAGTGTTAAGCTGAAGATGAACTTTGCTCAGTTTGGTGAATCGTTCAGTTGAACTAATTCGGTCATGAACTACACAACTCTACAAAATATAGCATTTTTCGCAAAATAAATAAAAACTGGGAAAAGTAGAAATTAAAATTTTTTAAAAAAGTTCCAAATTTCCAAAAGAAATTTAACAATAAAAAATTCATCAATTTTTAAAATAAATTTCTATTAAAAAATCATAAATTTAAAAAAACTTTAAATTTTCCAAAAAGTGATAACTTTTTCCAAAAATTTTAATTTTTCATTTTAAAATTAATAAAGTAATATAAATATCATTGTTCAATTTTTAAAATAAATTTCTATTAAAAAATCATAAATTTAAAAAATTTTTAAATTTTCCAAAAAGTGATAAATTTTTCCAAAAATTTTAATTGTTCATTATAAAAGTAATAAAGAAAAATCATTGTTTTTTGAAAATTATAAAAAAATATTAATTTTTCTAAAAATTTTAAAAAATTATAACATTTGCAAAAATACCTGTTAAAAAAAAAAGTTGTTTAAATATAACAATTTAAAAAAGTAAATATTTACAAAAAAATGCAAAATTCAGTGCCAATTAGAAAAATAAAATAAAAATAAAAAGTACAACCATCTTTTACTATTTTATATAAAAATATATTAAAAAAAATTCAAAAATAATATTTTTTTTTAATTTCTAAAAAAATTTACAATTATTTAAAAAAACATGTTAACTTATAAAAAATACGAATTGTTTAAAAAAGTTGAAATTTAAAAAAAGATAGTATTTTTTGAAAAAAGCACTAAGCTCTTAAATAATTTTTAAATTTTTAAAAAAGGATTAGTTTCATAAAAAAGTACCAAATTAAAAAATGCACTATTAAAAAAAATAATTTAAAAAATATAAAAAAAGATTTTTTTCAAAAAGAAAAATCAATTAAAAAATTTTGAATATAAATTCTCAAGAAACTGACAAAAATTTAAACTGTAATTTTTCACAAAATTACTATTTTTATAAAAAAGAGTATTTAAAAAATTTCAAAAAGTACCAATTTGGAAATTATGATTTAAAAAAGTACACATTTTTGAAAAAGTACCAATTTTTCAAATAAAATGCGATTTCTTAAAAAAGGATCCATTTTCAAACAATTTTGCATTTTTAAAAATAGTACACATTTTAGTTAACATTTTACTATAGTTTCAATTAAAAAGAAAAGGAAAAGAAAAAATTCCTGAAGTACAGTTTTTCACCCAAAAAGTACTTTTTTATAAGAAAGAATATTTAAAAAAAAATACAAAATTTTCAAAAAAGTGATTTAAAAAAACCACACATTTTTGAAAAAGTACCAATTTTTCAAATAAAATGCCATTTCTTAAAAAGGATCAATTTTCAAACAATTTTGCATTTTTAAAAATAGTACACATTTTAGTTAACATTTTACTATAGTTTCAATTAAAAAGAAAAGGAAAAGAAAAAATTCCTGAAGTACAGTTTTTCACCCAAAAAGTACTTTTTTATAAGAAAGAATATTTTAAAAAAAATACAAAATTTTCAAAAAAGTGATTTAAAAAAACCACACATTTTTGAAAAAGTACCAATTTTTCAAATAAAATGCCATTTCTTAAAAAAGGATCAATTTTCAAACAATTTTGCATTTTTAAAAATAGTACAAATTTTAGTTAAAATTTTACTATAGTTTCAATTAAAAAAAGAAAAGAAAGAAATTCCTGAAGTACAGTTTTTCACCCAAAAAGTACTATTTTTTTATAATAAAGAATATTAAAAAAATACAAAATTTTCAAAAAAAGTACCAAAAATTTATGATCTTTCAAAAAGGTATTAATTTTCCAAATATTCAATAAGTATCAAAGTACCATTTTTTTAAGGACCCAAAAAAAGGACCACCATGATGGGGAGGGTATTATGCTAATATTTGCAATATCTACAAATATTTTCCAAGTATCATCTTAATGTATACCGATCAGCTTAGAATCTGCCTGTTCGTCTGACCGTCTCCCCATGTAGTCCTAAAATATCCCATAAAATTTTAGTGTGATTGTGTTCAATAATTGACCACAGCTATCATATAAGACACATCCCGAATCATAACGAATGTTAGTAATATAAATAAAAATTATTTCTGATAGATCTAGAGACCTCTAGAAGTTTTTATTTTATTCTATAACGGGATTAGTTGAAAATAATATAACAAATGTATAGGGTGATCAAGAAGAAACTTTCTGAAAATGTAATAAAATAAAATAAAAATAAACTGAAATTCCTTTGGTATATAATGGATTTTTTGAATTGAAAGAAAATATAAATTTTTAAATATCTTTCTGAAGGATCCCAGCAAAAACTTTTTGGTTTTCGGTAATAACAACTACTTATTAAAGTAGTTTCTTGGTAATGAGGCGTCATTATTATTTGCCTACTCTGTATTACATTAATAAGTACCCAATAGTATAATAGCACAGTAATACTGCAATCACGTGGATTAGTTGGCTAGAGCGACGGATTAATAACTAGAAGGTTGTTGGTTCAACCCCATTCTGAAGCTGTTAGTTTTTTATAACAAAATGTCTAAAAAGATATTTTGAACTAAATAGAGTTTTTGTCGCTTAGTATGCTATGTGCGAGATGGTGTACTAAGTAAGACGTTAGTCAGTAAAAACAAACGGTTAGTGTGTGTCCAAGTTCGAGGCCTCACTGACGGCAAAATTTTTTTGTTTTTTTTTTATTTTTGTTTTCGTTTAGGTACATATTTTTGAGTACCCCTAGAGTCAAAAAATAACTACATGAATTTGTGGACAACTCGAACAAAAATAACTAGTTATTCAGGCAAAAAATAAGTAGTTTATTTTTGTTTCCAATTATAACTACTAGCTTACCAGGAAAGCAAAGTTTTTGCTGGGATTGTGGTTATATATTACAAGTCACTTGGATTTGGAGATATTTTCTTTAAGATTCAGGTTCGTATAAGAATTATGTGCGTTGCATGGGATTGAGTTTAAAAATGTTTTATTTCAACTCCGAGGTCAAATGTAACTTGAAGTTATCAAACTCAAACTGAAAAATCTTTTCCATCATTTGACAATTTTACTTCAAAAAAAGTAGCAATTTTGTTTCTAAACTTTATGTTTAAAAATCTAAAAATCAGCCGCTCACTCATCCATCAGTCTATTTCAATTAAATATATAATCAGAACAATGGGAATGTTATGCCTTTTTTGACTGATGCACTGTGGCAATAAAAATATCTGAAAAACTTTCGAATGCATTCGTTTATTACTTTCAGTAGCTAAATTTAAAACAATTTCCGGAATTTTGTTTTTAAATTGTTTACTTTTAAAATTTTTGTGTTTTTTAATTAAAACAATATTAGCGCTCTTACGTATGATTCCCTGAAAACATATATAAAGTCACACACACACAAGCATACACAAATTTTCCAGATGTATTGATTGATGTTTACATGTGGAGGGAGGTCAATTGCCAAAACGAATGACCAACGAAACGACCAACCGACCGACAGTCGACAACCATTATGTATATATTACGAACAACCTAATGTAAAGTAAACTTAAAAGCTGATAGAGATCTTAACTGAATATCGAAAGAAATATTTTTAATATATAGAGAACCATCAGCTGTTTATAGTAAAAAAAATTGAGAAATAGTTTTTTTTCGAAAGAGAGAATAAAAATTGAGACACAATTGTATTTGTGTAGAAGTATATTTGTAGCTTTCGAATGCAGGTGAATATTTTAGAGCTTCATCGAATGTTTTTTATTATTTTTTTTTTTTTTAATATTTGCTCCTGTTTAGTGAACTCACCCAAAAAGAGATATATGTAAATGTTGTTTTAAAGTACTCTTCGAAAGAAATTTTGTTCTTTTCGAATTTTGAACGTGTATCGTGCAGTCACTATTTGTTGTTTTCGGTGGGTAAGTTAAACGGTTGAGATCGTCAAATAACTAGGTTTTTTTTTCCTACTTCTTTACGTACTGATCACGATCGGTGGGGTGGTTGTGGTGTGTGTAGTCGCTCGGAGTTTTTTTTTTTTTTTTGTTCCTAAAGATTATTATATTTTGTTTTTGTTATTTTTGCTGTTGCTATTAATTTTTCAATTTCCCATTTCGTTTAACAGCGTAAGGCGTGCGGTACGCAATTTAGTGGCACGGTTTGTTCGCTCGATCGTTCGTACTTTCGTTTATTTCATTTCGATTCTATTTTTTTTTTATTTTTTTTTTATAAGCTGCCTATTACTTTTGTGGCCATCAGTCATAAAATCTTAGCCCACATTATTCGTCCCAGCTACTACAAGTGCCAGTCTCTACTGTTTGGAAATTATTTTAAAGCAATTTTTTAAGGCATGTCCAACGAGCTTTAATTTATAATATTTAATCAACAGAAAAAAAATATAACAAAATTACAAAATTAAAAAAAAAAAGAAAATAATAATTTTCAGAGAGAAATTAAAATAAAGTTTTAAGTGCAGTGTTAAAAATATTGAACTAAATTCATTTTGTATTTGAGTTAATATTTGATTTCTGTGAACCTAAAAATAATTTTCTTTTTTTTTTTCAACGATTTTTTTATCTTTTATTCTTGCTGTATATTATGTTGAAAAAATATCTAAAAATATAACGCGTGTGCTTGAATAAAATAGAACAAGAAAAAATTAAATAAAATAGTATATCTTCAATTAAAGAAAAATCTAAACAACAAAATTTTACAAAAAACCAAAACCAAAAGTGTTTATAAAAAAAATAAAGAATTTTCAAGAAAAGGGTTTAACAGCCACACAATTTGAACCAGAAAAGAAATCATTAAATTTGCTTAAAGATAAAAAATATCTTAATATATATATTTATATATACTTTTTTGCTTTTAAAAATCCCTGTTTATCTGTGACATAATTTACTTAATTTTTTTTTTTTTTCGAACATTGGCAAAAGAAAATTTTTACTTTTAAACACAGACCCCAAAAACGTATTTGTATGTATCTGTTATTAAATTTGTATCTGATCAATAGAGTGTATTTGTTTTTGTAATTATACTAAATTTTCTAATGCTCTTTTTCATTAGCTCTTTTCTTTTTTCAATATATGTATATTTCAAAATTTCGAAAATTTTCGAAATTTTCATTTAGTTCTTTCCGATGTTCCAACACTACTACAGCTGTTGTTATCTTTAATTATTTTTTTTTCCTTTAGGTTTTCTTGTTTTCTTTTTAAATCAATTTTATATTATTTAAATTTTCTTTAAGTTTTTTCTTGTTATATTATTCAAACACAATTCAATTCATTTAAGAAAAATTTGAAAATATATATATTTTTTTCTTTTTTTTTTTGTGCTTTATGGCGTTTACACAAAATTTTTATTTTAATTTTTTTTTTTTGGTTTTCAACATTTTTTGCATTGCTACCATCTCAACTATTAGTATTGCTGCTCTAAATATAAAATAAAATTTTCTGTTTATTTCAATATCTATTTAGAGGTTTTACACTTTTACAAAAACGTAACAAAAAAAAAAAATATATATACGAAAAAATGTAAAAAAAGTATTAAAAACACAAAATGAATTCATCATTTTCTCGGCTACTTGTTAATTCGACACAATCATATCATTTTAAATAATAATAAATATTTATCATTTTCTTTTTAGTACCATAGTGCAATATGTGTAACATTCATTCATTAGTTTAAGAAAAAAAAAATATGATTTCATTATTTTAAACATTTTATAATATCATAAAGTTTGTAACATATTAAGGAAAACAATTATAGATTTATTAATAGAGGACGATGCACAGTGGGGCCGATACCAAAAATATTGGTTATAAATCTGTAACTCCTAAACTAGTGTTCGAATCTAATTGAATTGTATGGCAGAGTTATAGAGGAGGACCTAAGCTTTCAGAAAAATCATCTTATATATCTTATATTTTGTTATAAATAAGAGTTAAGCTACAGGGTGTTAAAGTTTACCATCTCGAATATGAAAAAGTTTCAAAAAGTCTTAACTTCTACAAATTAAGTCCGAAATCTTTGTAAAGAACTTAATGAGATGAAGAAGAAATATGTTAACTCAATTATGTTAACTCTTATGTTTAAAAAGGTATTTGCATTTGAATTTTGAATTTCCAATGTTTTGCCTAGACTTTTTTTATAATTTTTCTCTTAATTTCCGTAATTTAGGAGAAAAAAAAAATTTTTAAATACCCTAATATTTCCAATACATTACAAAATAATGTGTTGAAATAGTTTTTAATTATCATAATTTGTTCAGCCGTGAAAAATTATCAAAGTGAAGACTTTAAAATGAGTACGAAAAAATGTTTCTTTTTTAAAAAGTTGATCAGATTGTTTAATTTTTTTCTTAAAATCTAATCAATAAAAAATATTTTTTGACATATTTCAAAAAAAAAAACTTTAAGTATAGAAAACAGAGAAATTTTTATTTGACTGAGAGTTGCACCCTACAACCAGCATTGGTGGCAAATGAAGAAATTTTGAAGATTTTTCAAATCAAAAAATATTTTTTATAACCACATATATATAGACTGATTTGGTGCTAAACTGGTTCCCGCCCGCTCAAAAATGTAGACAGCAAAGCATATTTTATGAAAATAGTAAGATTTTTAGAATCATATTTTTAAGTGCACAAAAAAAAATATTAAAATTAATTTTTTAGCTTATTTTGAATGTAATATATTACAAATATAATATAATCCTTTCGTGTACCAAAAATTATTAAAATAGCTTTAGCTGGTAATTTTTAATAAATTTTCAAATTTAAAATAAATTTTTCTTAGATATTACAACTATTAAAATTTGCAATTTGTTATTTTTTTCCTTGTTATATTTTTTACATACTTGAAAAATAAAGAGAGATTAGCCAAAACAATTTTAAATTTTAGTGTTCAAAATTTTTAAGAGAAATTTATTTTAGATTTGAAAATTTATAAAAGATTATCCACTAAAGCTATCAAGATGATTTTTGATACACTGAAATTTAATTCGTTCTTAGGTTATACAGATTTATTAACAAAATTGTTAGTGCTTTTTCCATAGGGTTTTCACTGAAACTTAAAAAAGGACTGCATGAGTACCTAAAAAATCTCTTAAAGGCGGTAAATTTTACTAGGTTATAGATCTTTGTATTCAAGATTATGTTATTCAAGATTAAACAACGTTTAATCCGGTTTGAAGGACCATAAATAAGTTACAATCGCAAAAAAACTCCTATTGTCTTTGCTTTGACCTTATGAAAGCTGATTTTGCAGACTGTAATTAAGCACCAGCGAAAGGAATACTTTTTCTCTGTGTTGCTACACTCATCATTATTTCTATTATTCATTGGATCTTAATATACGTAAAACGTTAATAAATTTTAGTAGCTTTTTGAAAACTTTGTGTTCAATCATTAAGATTTATAGATTACCTTCATTAACGTAGTGGCTACAGCTTTGTAAGCTAGAATCCGGTTCGAAGGACCATAAACAAGTTCTTATGGGCAGAGGTCTTGTTGCATATGTTTTAGCGTTACCAAAGAAAATCTTATGGACTTTAATTAAACAGCAAAAGAAGGGTATACATATATTCCAAGTTGCAAGACACTTCATAATTATTCATTAGGGAATTTTTTGCTTGGGTGTCATTGGAACTTAAAATAGCAGTTGTATATGTTTCTTAAAGATGATTAATTTTAGCAGCCTTTAGCTAATATTGTGATCAAATGCAGTGTCTTTTAGATTATTTTTTTACAAGTTTTGGTCTATCTGGTCAATTTTGGATCTCAACTTATGTTCAAATTTCTTGGTTATAAATTTAAAATTTATAAAGCAAAGACCTGGATCTTTGACCCTCATCTTTCTTGTTTTATTTTACCCAAAAGTTTTTAAAGCTTTAGTCTTGATCTTTGAAGATTCTTCAGTATCTTTAATCCCAATTAATTTTGAAGTCTAATTTGATTAGCTAAAGCTGTTAAAGCTTGGGTCCATTTTAATGAATTAGTTTTTTAAAGAGGTCAAATTTAGCAGTCCGTAACTCACTTTATGCTCAAATTTCCTAAACTTAAATTTCTTAAAGCTTAGGTCTTACTCTTGGGCTCTCTAATCCCGATTTATTTTGGGATTTTATTTATTTTACTAAAAATAGATTAAAGCTTAGGTACATCTTAATGTATTCCTTTTTAAAAGCGGTCATATTTAGCAGTCTCTAGCTGACCTTATGTTCAAATTTCTTGATTAATGTTGAAATTTCTTAAAGCTTAGGTCTTCTCCTTATCCCTCCTCTTGAACTCTTTTTTAAACATATCAAGTTCAGAATTTACAAAATTTAATTTTACCGGCCCAAATTAGTTTTGATTAGTATTTTCAAGGTGTTAAAATATTGTGTTTGCAAATTTTAATTTCTTAAAGATTAGATCTTGCTCTTTGACTTTCCGCTGCCTTTTTTAACAGAACAAAAATTTAGGCTTTTAAAAATCTAAATTTTTACTTTTCATTTATTTTACCAACATAATATTAGATTAGTTTTCTAAAAGCCTTGATCCATTTTAATATATTCCTTGTTCAAGCTGATCAACTTTAGCAGCCAACAGCTTATATTGTGTTAAAATTTCCTGATTAAAAGTTAAAATTTGTTAAAGCTTAGATCATACTCTTTGGCTCTCTCCTTCAACTTTTTCAAAACAAATAAATAATTTAGGCTTTGAAAAATCTAATTTTAGTTAATTTTTACCTTTTTTTTATTTGATGAAAATTAGATTAAAAGAGCCTTCTAAAAGATTATGTCCATTTTAATGTACTCCTTTTAAAGGTTGTCAAATTTAGTGCCACATAGCTCTACTTGTGTTCAGATTTTCTAGTTAAAAATTTATATTTCTTAAATCTTGCTCTTGGACATTCCAGTACATTGTTTTAAACGTAGCAATTTAGGATTTTAATTAAACCAAATTTAGATTAGTCCTCTGAAAGCTTAGTTCTATTTTAATGTATTCCTTTTTAAAGGTGGTCAAATTTAGAGCACCTTACGCTGAAATTTCCTATGTAAAAGTCTAAATTTCTTAAAATTTAGTATTTTTAAGATCCAATCCTACAGGGAAAAAAATATTACCTTAAATTTTTCAATTAACACAATTGTTTGTTTTATTTTACATCAAAATTTAATTAATATTTTCAAGCAGAAATAAACTAAAATAAAAGAAATAGTAAAAATAAAATTCCAGTAAGATTTTATCTTTTTAATTCATTCAATCACCTACCTAATTGATTTAATAATTTTTTTAATTGGAAATATTTTTCTGTTTTTCATTTTCTACAGTTATTAGTACAAATTTAAAAAATGTTTAATTGATTGAATTATTTTGGAGATTGGTGACTTTTTTCTGTGTAAACAATTTTTAATGGAATGAATTATTTGGTGATTGGTGACTTTTTTTGTAGAATTGTTTTTCAGCTTTTTTTTTTATTTTACCAAAATTATTATTTACTTTTTTTTTATTTTAGCAGATAATTTTCTTTATCACTTTAAAACTCCTTAAAAGACAATGAATTTAATAAAATTAGCAACCTGGTTTTGTGGTTTATTTTCATTATTCTATTTGATTTTTATACTCTTCTATTATTACTATCAACACTATCTCAAGTAAATAAAATAACTCAATAACAAATTGCCACGAATAGTTATTATAACATAATAGTAGAATAGTTATCGTTACAACTAAATGAAGAAATAATTATTCAGCAGTAAAACCTTTTAAAATTTTGGTAAATAAAATGTGCGTGTATTTAAAGAATATTATGATGATGATTTACAGTAGTAGAGTGTCATTACTTGTTTGCATGTCTGTTTTTGTCTTTTTTTTATTTTATTAATTTATATTATACATATAGTTTTGCCTAGCACAATAAGAATTCTTTGGCAAATAAAACAGACCAGCCAATGACCAAAACATCAGCCCGACCAAACAACCAACCACCCACTCATATACACTTGTACAGGATGCCTCCCCACATTTATAACATAACATTGAATATAGCATTTTCATTTTAAAATTTTGCTTGTATTAAAACAATAACACAAATAACAATAAGAAAATTTAAAAAAAAAAGAAAAACTATTCATACTCATACTAAAAAAAAAAGACAACAACAATAAAAAGAAAACTAATTTTTAATAGATTTTAAACAGAAGAGAAACTGAAAAATAATTTAAAATGTTTCTAGTTAGAAATCTTTATTTTTATTAGGTTTTCTTTCTGCACAGTTTCACTTCTAGGAAGTATTCTATGTTTTTTTTTTCTTATTTTCCTACATAATTATGTATATGTTTTGTTAGTTATTAAAAAACATAATCTTAATAGAAAATATATACATATTTATATTTAAAGATGAAAGATAATATATCAAATAATAATACTCATATTATTTATAATTAATTGTTTGGCCCTGAGAGAAAATTTAGTATTCAATGAACTGTTTATTTTCGCCAACACTGCGTTTTTATTTAAGACAATATTTAAAAGGCAATAGATTTAGCTCACAAAGTAGAGGTTTAATAATTTTAAGCTTAATTTGTAAAACTTAGTCAATAAACTCAAAGTCTATCAAAAAGTTGAAGCAAAGAGAAATGAGACTGAGGGAAAATTTTTAAAATATATAAATATTTAGTTGTTTAACGCTGAGATCATAGTTGTGTTAATACTTTTATCTACCAGCATCCGGTTCGAAGGGCCATAAACAAGTTATAATCGGCAAGAGTTTTTGCTGCCTATGTTTGGGCGTAATCAAAACAGAGTTTGTGGATTTTCGTTGCAGCAACACACTAAATCATTATTCATTATTCATTGAAACTTAAAATGAAAATGTTTAAGTGCTCAAAAAGAAACTCATCTTTAGCAGCCTTCAGCTAAATTTATGTTCAAGTGCTGTAGGTTTTAGATTCGTCTTATGAGAGCTTAGCTCCCTCTTAATGAAATTTTTTTTTAAAGTGTTCAAATCTAAATATTAAATATAAAATAATTTTAAATATTAAAAATATTAAATATTAAATATCAGATTTTTAATATTAAATATTACTGTAGCTATGTTATGGTCACTGTAATCCGTAAAACGGTTTGTAATTATATTATGTTTATAGTAAAAAAATTTCATCATAATTCATCATAAACTGTATTATGTTCCCAACAAAACATAGTGTGGTTACAGAACCGTGTAATGAATTAATTATGGCAATAATATGACTGTTACAATCAAATAAATGATTGCTGTGATCATAATATTATAAAATAATTTTGAAAAATATTAGACCTTAGATCAGATTTTTAATATTAAATATTACTGTAGCTATGTTATGGTTACTGTAATCCGTAAAACGGTTTGTAATTATATTATGTTTATAGTCAAAAAATTTCATCACAAACTGTATTATGTTCCCAACAAAACATAGTGTGGTTACAGAACCGTGTAATGAATTAATTATGGCATTAATATGACTGTTAAAATCAAATAAATGATTGCTGTGATCATAATATTATAAAATAATTTTGAAAAATATTAGACCTGTTGTTTTTTACTTGTTTTCAGTCAATATCCTTTTTATTCTTAACTTTTAATTCCCCCTAGCATTTTTATTATAAATTGTATATTTTTTTTTAGAAAATGCTAACTTGAGTTTCCTTAAATTACTAAAAATATCTTAACTTATCTAAAAAAATCGTTGTAATTTCTTTTTTTTTATTTTAATTCTAGTCAAAAATTTTCTTTGATGATAAATTAACAATGATTGCCGCTAGTAGCAGTTTATATTTGTAAATCTACGATAATTTTGTTTAAATGGCTGCATAAAAATAATTTAAACAAAATTTTTTAGTATGCCGTACAAATAAATTTTTGTAAAAAAAATTGTTCGCGTTTTAGTGAAAAATCAAATCTTCAAAAATAAAACAACAAAAAGAATATTTAAACGAATATAGATATTTATAACTTAAATAAAAAAAAAACAACAGCAAAATAAATTACTACAATAATTAAAAAAAAAATATTAAAAATAATATTTCATAGAAATAATTAAACACAACAAATTAAGTTTTAAGAAAATAAATAAACAAGTGATTTAAAAGGAAAACCCAAATCTAAAGTAAAACTTACTACTAAATGAATGAAAACGAAAAACGAATGACTAGAAAATATAAAGATAACAAAAATATTAAACGAAATCAAATTTTTCTCACTCCCAACGCCAACAAACAGCCGAAAAATTTCCGCACACAACCACTACCAAAAACACATATAGCCATCACACTCACACACAAACTCATATAAACCACATTAATATAAATATATAGAAAATTGAAGAAATAAAAGAAGCAGAAGAAAGAAATAAATAAAACGAAATCAAATCCATTAATTCTCAAATGCCCGTTACCAGTATTGGTCGACACAACAACAAATTATCAAATAAACAATTGTTTAAATCAATGAAAAATTGTCGAAAACACAAAAGGCTAAAGTCAGTAATAACAAAAAACTTCAGTTTTAATTGTAAATGATTAACGGCTGCCAGGAGAACGACTACAACAAGCCAGCGACCAAATAATCCTCTAAGCACTAAAACTCTGAATTGGCGAAAAAGCTTAAGAATAAACGAAATCTAAAAAAAAAAACAAAAACACTTACAAATACCAAAAAAAAAACAAAAACAAAACGAATTTTAATTTTTTAACAACCAGCATTTATCCACATTGGATAAGTCATGCAGCAGGTCGAACAGAATGGTATGATAAGTTTAGGTGATGGAGCCGGTTCGGGTTCGGGTGGCCCAGCTAGTAATTTTGGCGCCTCAACGGGCAAAAGACCACAAATAAGTGGTGGACGATTTGATTTCGAAGATGGTGGCACTTATTGTGGTGGTTGGGATGAGGGTAAAGCTCATGGTCATGGTGTGTGTACCGGACCAAAACATCAGGGTGCTTATGCGGGAGCGTGGAATTATGGCTTCGAGGTATCGGGAGCATATATATGGCCAAGGTGAGTTTATTATTAATATAAATAAGTTTAAGTACATAGATTAGAATTTTAGTTTCATTTAAAACCCTTTAAAAACACAATTGAGAAGAAAATATATGAGAACTATATAAGAAGAAATATGTTTTCAAAAAAAACCTCTAGTTTATGTTAATCAAAATTTTTACTAAAAATACATTTTTTACTAAAACAAAAGCATTTTGATTTTTACTAAAAATCAAATATTTTACTAAAAATCAAAATTTTTAATAAAAAGTCAATATTTTTCTAAAAATCAAAAATCGTTCTAAAAATCAAATATTTTACTAAAAATTTAAATTTTTACTAAAAATAAAATTTTTTACTAAAACAAAAGCGTTTTGATTTTTACTAAAAATCAAAATTTTGACTAAAAATAAAAATTTTTACTTAAGAACCAATATTTTTATAAAAATCATTTTTTTTTTATAAAAATCGTAATTTTCTTATTAAAAGGTTCTCACTAAAAAAAAAACCAAAATAGAAATTTTAAAATCAGGTTTTATTAAATAGGTCTAGTTTAGTTTAGGGTTTATGTTATTTTGTCATTCTGCAAAGTATTTATATTTGAAAGACTATTTGAAATTCTAAAACAATTTAGCTACATATGTCCATCTGTCCGTCTGTCCATACATGTCCATACAACTAAATGAATATCAATTTAGGTAATTATTTTATTCCTAAGCAGTTTTTTATTAAAAATCAGCTGAATCGGTTCAGAAAAATTAAAAAATAGAATAAAATCTAGAAATTCCTTTTTAAAAAATTTAGATTTTTTGATAAAATTTACAAATTTCTTGGTGAAATTAAAAAGGTGGAATTGAAAAGATTTAAAGCATAATTTAAATAACAGTTTGTTGTGTGTGTGAGTGTGTGTGTGTGTGTGTGCGTGTTCACTTGATGTTGTGACAAGACTATACTACTGATCACAAAGTAAATATTAATAAATATAGAAATTCCAAACCAATAATCCGATTTCTGTCAAATTTAAAACATCGATGCCCTAAAAAAAATAATAATAATAATTATGTAACTTGTAAACCATTGTAGATATCTCAGCTAAATTTCACATGGTTAGAGCTGAGGTGTCTTCAAATTAATTTGGAGATGCAGAGATACCTATCGGGTCAGAGAGATAGTGGGTGAACCTCCAAATTAGTCAACTCGGATATATAATTAAACAGACAAAATCATCCAAAAGTAATTTAAAATTTACACATAAATTTAAATTTTAAATTTACTCTAAAAAAATATACTTACATATTTAGGTTAGTTTGAGAGATATTTAGGTCTAAAAGTTGTTCTCTTATTTTTGGCTTCGTCTTTTTTATTTTATTCTTTTAATTTGGCGGGTTTAATTTGGAAACTAATTTTTTTTTTTTTAATATCGACAAGAAACAATTCTAAATAATATTTCAGCAAGAATCGTATAAATATATTGATCTAATTAAAAGTTACATTAATCTGAAAATTTAACTTTAAAAAATTTTTTTCCAAAAAAGTTCTAAAATTTTACTTTTTTATTTTTTTTATTTTTATTTTTTGTTTTGTTCTGGACTATAGATTTTTTTTATATGTTTCCAAAATAAATCTTAAAGTAAATGCATGTAAAATAAAAACAGTTACCCCACAAACCACACAAAAACTTTGACAATTTTGAAAAAGTTTTTCAATTGATTTGTAAAATTCTCAAAAGAAAAAGCTGAGATCAACAAAAAAAATATATGCGTTATATACTACTATATATTGATTAAACATGCCAAATAGATTTTCTGAACCACGAATTTTTATAAAGGCAGAGTGATAATTTTGATTAAAAAAGTCTATTTGTGAAACATATTTTGCCCGGATTGGGATTTTGGGTATTTTGAGACAATAAACGTAGGAAGGAGGTTTTTTAATTCTCTGCTTTTAAAGCAAATTTATCAGTATTCCTACAAAATTTTAATGGAATACCTCTACTCTCCTCAATTTTATTTTGCTACAAATATTAACATTATTTTTCCACAAAAAAATTTTTTAAATTTAAACTAAATTTTTCGGGTCATGGTCTGAAGACCACATTTAATTTATATTTTTACGAGTACAGATAAATCAAATACTTACTTATAAGTCTTATCAAAAACTTTAAAAAGATATATAAATCTTTGAAATTTGAAATTTTCGGTATCAAAAGTACCCTACTTTGAGACCCCTTCTGAAGTTACTGTGGAATCACCCTTCCAAACTTAAAATTGCACTTCCCTGCTATGCCTATGTGAAATTTTCAGCCGTATAGAAGTTACAGCTTTATTACCAAAAATTTTCGATTCTACCCCACTGTGCACTAAAGCAAATCGCAAATTGGTAATAAATCTATGTCACATAAACTACAGATCAGATCGAATAAAAATTTATAGGAAATTTTGTAGAGGAAAACCTAAACTTTCAGAATAATGATCTTGTATTCACTCTGTTATAGTACAGAATGGGCTACAGGGTGTTAAAGCCGACATTCTCCGGCATGAAGAAGTTTTAAATGTCCAGTTTAAATGTCTGCAAATTAAGGCTAAATTCGATGATTTTTTTAAATTTTAAGAAAGAATATAAAAAGGCAAAGAATTACATATATAATTAAGTTATCTCTTAGCGTTAAAATTATTAAATTTGATCGTTGAATTGAATTTTTGATTTTTTGCCTTAAGTTGTTTTTTGTCATTAGTTTCCATAGTATAGAAAAGTCAAAATTTTTTTAATATCCTAATATATTCCAAAATAATTTATCGTGTTTTTTTAATTATCTCAATCTCGTCTAACCATGATTAATTATCAAAGCCAACACTTTGAAAATTGGTGTTTTTTTACAAGAAAATCGTATAATTCTTTCACTTTTTTTTCAAAATTGTATTGATAAATAATATTTTTTATTTGATATATTCCAAAAGGTAAGGCTTTAAAAATGTTTAGTTCAATAGTCAAATTAGTAGAATCATATTTTTTAAGTTTTCAAAAAAACTTATTAAAATTAATTTTCTTAACTTAACTTAACCAAAAATTTTAATTTTTTAAAAATTTTCATATCCAAAACAAAATTTTTTTAAAACTTATAAATATTAAAAGTTTATCTTCCAGATAAACTTTTTCCATTTTCTAAGTATGTAAAAAAATATGAACATAATATAAAAACTTATCTATTTACCTTTCCTCTAACTTATACAATATCTATATGGCTTTATAAATGAAGCAACAAATATAGCCACATAAATCCAGTCATTTCAGACAAAATTGCTAAAAATTCACCGTTTACACAGGCCTAACATACACGCAGAGAAAAAAACCTGGTTATACAGCATTATCACTATAACAATATTATGTTCTCATTGTTAATTTTTTTGAATTTTAATAATTCTGTTTTCATAATAACAATGCTTATGTTTAAATTTTATCATTTAATGTTTACACACAATAAAAATTTTAATATGGTTGATTGCAAAAATTATATGTTTTTAAATATTTTTAACAGAAACAAAATTTTATTAATATGCAAAATATCATTACTTCTACAACCATTAAATATTTGTAGTCTTTTAGCCTGTTCTTAAACCACATTATGTTTTTAAACCACATTGGTATTATTATTCCCATGACAATAAAATGTTTGAAATAAATATAATACTTATCCTTTTCACAAACTTAGTGGAAAAATTCAATACTTGTTTGTTTGTTTTTAAATATATTTTGTTTTTAGTGTTTGTATTCCAACTTTATTGTAATTCTCATTTAGTTAATATATGAGTAAATGTAAATAGACAAGGTTTGGTTATACTCGGTGTGATTCAAGCAATGTAAGATATTGATTAACTACCATTAAAGGGTTTGGTTAAAAGAAAAACATATCTTGCATTTGAACCACATATGGTGGTACAAATAAATATAATTAATGAACAAATAATATGTAAATGTTTTTATTATTTTATTATTATTATATTTTTTTGCCTTTATTTTCAATAAAAATTTTATAAAAATAATTTTTTATTAATACGTTTTGTTTTAATATATGATAAGATGAAATAATATGACAAAATGAAATAATAATATGATAAACTGTATGATAACATGGCATAGTAAGATATTATGATAAAATGGAATAATAATATGAAGAATGGCATAATAATATTATAAAATGGAATCATAATATGACAATGTGGTATAATAATATAAAAATATAACAATAATATAATAACATTAAATCATAATCTGATAGAATATGATAATTATGTGGTAAGATAAAACAAAGAAATAAAATCTAACAAAATGGAATAATAATAATTATTATTACTTAAAATCATTTCTATTTTTCGCTGTGATCATATATTTTAATCGTAATATATTGCTCTTAGATTAAGATGACTACAAATATATTTTTTCTCTGCGTGTAGGAACCGAGCAAAAAACGAATAAGTGCTTCTATAACATGAACTTTTCCAACACTTCAAAAGTAGCATTAAGAACATATTTTGCACTTTTTTGAAAGTTTTAATAATTATTTCTAAAAAGTGAAAATAATTTACAATTTCATCAATTTGTAACCATTTTTATTATCTTTTAACTAACCTAAAATAATATTTTTTTTTATACAAGAATCGAATATTGATTTCATTATAATTTTATTTTAGAAAATGGCGTCTTATAAAAATAATTAGAAACTAGATTTATTTAAATATCAGTTTGAGACAAAGTTTATTTAAATCGTACAACTAGGTCCAAAGTTATATGAAATTCATTTCCATGTTAAAAAAAAAATCTTAATAAAGTGAACTTTGAATCTCGTTAAAAACTAAAACTTTTGAAAAACTTTACGAAATTTCATCGAAATCGAAGATTGTGAGAAACAATACTGAATTTTTTCGAACTTCACCGCTTTACAGTTTTTATCTCGAATACCCCTTAACCAATTAAATAAATAAAAAATTGTGTGAGATATTAAGGGCACAAAATAGCTTTTTTTTATTTTTTTATTTTTTATTCGTATTTTTTGAACATTTCAGGCAATTTTGACCCACACTTCATTATAGAACATATTTTTGTAACACTATATTTTATTAGGAGTAAAATGAGATATCATTTTATAAGATCGGATTAGAATTATAGAACATATGATTTTTTTACGTGTATTTTGTTGCTGCCATATTTATGATACAAAATAATAGCAACAACAAAATACGCGTAAAATATCTGATTCTTATTATTACAAAAAAAGAAGTATATATATTCTACAATTCTAATCCGATTTTCTCAAACGATGACTCATTTTTATTCTAATAATAATTTTAGTATTAGGAAAAAATCAGAAAGAAATATGTTTCCTAATAAAGTGTGGGTCAAAAATGGCCAAAAAATCTAAAAAGTAAAAAAATGAATTTGTGTCTTTAATATCTTAAACAGTTTTTCTATGAATATAAATGTGTATATACTTTTTAAAAAGGGTAAGATCCGTACTTTTAATGCAGTTTAAAATATTTAAGTTGGTTGACAGGTATTCGAGAAAAAAAATTTTTAAAGCTGCGAAGTCCGAAAAAACGGCTTTTTGGATATAATTCCCGATTTTGGGGTATATCGAAAGTTCACCCATATCTACAAACTACACTATATTACATTCCAAGTGTTTTTTAATTGTAGCACCGTGTAATTAATATCTTTTTGGAAATTAGATTCAAATTACTTTTAATACAATCTTGATTCTCTTATGTCAATAAAATGAACTTCGACTTGTAGACAAATTTCAGGAGTAATTGCTTCGTAAACAATCAAAATTTTTTAATAATACTTTACAGTGGAACAGAATCAAATTTTTATGGAAATAATTTGGCTATCAATTTAGCTAGACCTATTAATTTGAAATTTCATGCAAACATAGCAAAGGAGTATTCGATTTATAATTTTGAAATAGGACTCTATAGACACCTCAAGGGAAAAACTATGCCTAGTATTTTTTTGTTGCACATTTCCTTTTTAAACATTCAAGATGTATTTTGAACATGTACTACATATCTCTTATAATTAGCGAGTTATTTGCATCTGAAAACCTAAATTCTAAAACAAAAACTTGGTCTAGATTTTTTTTTTTTTTTGAAAATATCAGACATAATTTTCGTTCGATTTTCAATTAGTTCAAAAACACTACTATACACAAAATATATTTATTTCAATATTTTACTTGATCCCCACAATTTTAAATTTAAAAAATTGTGATTGCTTGAGCTTTTGTTTTTGTCAAAAATGCTTAATTTTTTCTCTTTTAAATATATATATTTTTTTTTAAATCAGTTAAAGATTTTATAATTTTTGGAAAGTTAGTTTTTGACATATGAATCTAAAGAAGAAATCCTGTGCAACTAACCTTTAAGGCAAAGTTGAGACCCTTTTAGATTTGTCTTATTTGATAACAAAATTAAAAAAAAAAACCTTTTGTTTAGAATTTTTAAAAATTATAAAATTACTTTTTGAATTGATTTAACAATGTCCGTCCATCCGTCTTGCTGGCTTTCTGTTCAGGAAAACCTTGTAAACAAAATACAGTTTATAATTTTGAAAAAATCTCAAAGAATTTTTGCTAGATTTCAGAATTAGAATAAAGACGATTAAATTGATTGATCTCCTATCTACCATACAAATCTCCTCTCGAAATAAATGTTTAGAATATATTAATATATTAAATGAATATATATTGCACAAATATGTTTATAAGAATAAATCAGAATGTCCTTTTCCGAAAATGACGTTAATGTGAAATATTCTCATATAAATGTATTAAGTTAATATTTCGCTTAAGTAAATTTTATTCGGTGCAAAAAAACCCACCTCAAAACTCACTTTGGCGAACATATGTGCACAGTGGGTCAAAATCAAAATTTCTGTAAATAAATCTGTAACTTCTAATCGGCTGATTGGATTTATATAAAATTACACATAGGCATAGCAGTAAAGTGTACAATTTTAAGTAGGGAAGGGAGATTCCACATTATGGTTCTGAGACTAAGGGTGCTCAAAATTGTGCTTCTTACCCAATTTCAAAGACTATTTTATCTTCTTAAAGCTCTTGATAAGACCTATGAAAAACATGCTGGCATGTGTAATTTATCTCCCAGTTTTCGAGTTATATTGGTTTGAAATTTCAATTTTCCAGTTTTTTTCCATATATAGCACAACATTTCCATTCGATTTTCTGTAATTAGTTAAAAACAAAATTATCTATCAAATAAAAGAATTTGAAGTCGATATCTTTTCCGAGTATAAAAATAAACGATTTTGAATTTGAAACTTGAAAAATGTGGATTTTTTTTTTTTTTTTTTTTTTGATCGAAAAAGTCTCTACACTCTAAAACAAAATTTTTCTTAAGGACTTATAATGATTTTATACTTTTCTGAAAGGTATTTTCATGGTGATAACTTGACAATTAAAAACGAGCTTAATCGATCAATAGAGTTAAGTACAAATCCCAATGAATTTGACCTATTTTGTATAAAAATTTCGACTTTAGCCTATATGTTCTAAAATTACAAAGGAATGTAGTTTTGGAAATTTTAATGCGTTGAAAAGAGTCTGCCAGAGTTTTTTTCCAGACCTGCAACAAATGCGGACAGATTAAGAAAAAAATATTTTTTGGGGATTTTCAATGGTTTTTTGCGAATTGCAGGATTTCTTTTACACAATTTTTGATTTTTTTTACACTTCGTCATTTCAAATGGCAAAGTTAACAAGCACCGAAAATTTGTTAAAATATCTTAACTAACAAAGATTTTATTACAGATAAAATATTTATAGTTTCTCCAAAAGCGAAATTTTTACAAAAATTTTACTTTAATTTCAAAAATTAGAAAAACTATAGATTTCAATTTTTTCAAATTATGTATATAACGTTGTATATATAATGATGTAGGGTATAATATAGTGGACTCAACTGATTGTAACTTTCTTACTAGATAGTTTTTTTTGTGGAAAACAATTTTATAAATTAAAAATTAAGTGAAATTCGTTTAAAGTTGTTTTTTGGAGAAAAAAAATTTAAACAATTTCGGTTGCTTCAGAAAGTTATGCTCAACCGAACGAATGTTAATCGAAGTAGCCTAATTTTTATACCCTTCAGCACAGATGTAAAGGGTATATATATATATATATATATATATATATATATAAGTTTGTCATTCCGTTTGTAATTTCCAAAATTCTCGTCGGAGAGCAAAAAATTAATATTTTCTGTTTCCCTATAAGATATCATGTCGATAAGACGATGTCCCTCTATCCGTCCGTCGGTTGAATTGGCGTTTATGAAGCCCACCTACAACTGCTGTATATAACATAATATATATATATAAAGCATTTTATTTATTGAAATTCACAAAAAATCGGTTCAAAAATAGCCACTATACAAGCTAGGGACTTAGTTTTTGCCAAAAAAAAAAATCTAAACATTTTTTCTGATTTTTGTGCTGAAGAAATGAACTCAGTCGGTCACTCATCAGTAACAGAAACATCGACCAAAAAGTATTTTTGACCGATATCCAATTCCTAAATAAGCTACGGACTTGGTTCTTATATAGATCGATCACAAGTATTTTTCTTGAATTTTGGTTTTTTGAAACAACTAAATCGGTTCGTAAACAACCAAGTTATTGGCAATTGTGTTTTTTTTTTTATTTAATGTCTGCTTCACTTATAGTTGTTGTTTTCACGGGTACTGAAAAACAACAACAATAAACTAAGGCATATTTGTTTTTTTTTAACTTTTTGAAACACCTATGTAAGCTAGAGACTTCCTTCTTTCACATAAAAATATGAAATTTTTGTTAAGATTTTTTGTGTTTAAAAAAATTAACTAAAAAGGATTCAGTATTAACCGAGTTATAGGTCAAAACGCGTTATTAGATTTTCTTGCATAAATCTAACAAAAATATTTTTTTTTTCGAATTCCAGTTTTTTAAATCAGTCAAATTGGTCCACAAATTTCCAAACATAATATTGTCTTACATTTATAAAACATTTGTTTTTGGCCGAAGTGATTATAACTCCCTTAAAGATATGAGAACTTTTGTAAAATTCTAAAGTATTAAATTTATTATTTACTAGCTTTTACCGTTGCGCTTCGCTACCCTATTTGATGCGATAACTAATATTTACTTTTTATATGGGAGCTACTGCTCCCTCTTGACCTATCCAGCCTAATCGAAATTTGGTATGAGAATTACCCAGCAAAAACTTTGCTTTCCTGGTAAGCTAGCAGGTATAATTGGAAACAAAAATAAACTACTTATTTTTTGCCTGAATAACTAGTTATTTTTGTTCGAGTTGTCCACAAATTCATGTAGTTATTTTTTGACTCTAGGAGTACTCAAAAATATGTACCTAAACGAAAACAAAAATAAAAAAAAAAATTGCCGTCAGTGGGACTCGAACTTGGACACACACTAACTATTCGTTTTTACTGACTAACGTCTTACTCAGTACACTATCTCCCACATAGCATCCTAGGCGACAAAAACTCTATTTAGTTTCAAATATCTTTTTAGATATTTTGTTATAAAAAACTAACAGCCTCAGAATGGGGTTGAACCAACAACCTTCTGGTTGCTAACCCAGCGCTCTAGCCAACTGATCCACGTGATTGCAATATTACTGTCCTATTATACTATTAAGTACTTATTTATGTAATACAGAGTAGGCAAATAATAATGACGCCTCATTACCAAGAAACTACTTTAATAAGTAGTTGTTATTACCGAAAACCAAAAATTTTTTGCTGGGTACTTTTAAAGAAAATTACTTTTAAGAAAATTTATATTTTCTTTGTATGGGGTCTACTACTCATCAATGCGATATGACGAAATAAAGGTTCTCAAGAAAATTTGAGGTCTCTCACTGTAATAGTTCCTTAGATATGCCATAATAAATATTTGCTTTATACGGCGGGTACTACTCCTACTACTGCGAACGAAAAATAAAATACCATATTTGAATTTAGGAATACACATCCGTTTTAGAGTTTTAGAAAAGTGAGCGTAAAATATGAAGGGTGAAGGGTATATAAGATCTGGCACAGTTGAATATAGCACTCTCTAACTTGTTATTATTTTTTATATATTTTTTTTTTAATTCTTTAAATTTTGTGAATATAATAATTTTAAAATTGTTTCTTAATTCCAGCGGTTCCCATTACGAGGGTCAATGGCAAAACGGCCGACGCCATGGTTTAGGTGTAGAACAAATCGGACGACAGGTCTATCGTGGTGAATGGTCCAAGGATGGACATAAAGGTCGTTATGGTGTGCGAGAGAGTACAGTATCAACAGCACGCTATGAAGGCACTTGGAATTTGGGCTATCAAGATGGTTATGGTTGTGAAACATATGCTGATGGAGGTAAGTTTTTTTTTTCTTATTTATCATTTCCTATAAATAACAGTACGGAAACATGAGTGGTCTGGTCTGTAAGTATGAGTGAGTGAGTGAATGTGAATGAAAGAATGTTAAGCAAAGAATTCAATACCAATAGGGGGTGGGTGTATGCAATTGTTGCAAACCTTTTTCTAGTGCATACAAATTGCATAAAAGAAATCTTATCATAAAAGAGTTTATGCATACACAAAATACATAAAAAGATGATGTATGTATGTACGTATGTAAATATGTTTATATTACAAATGAAACGTTGTAGGTATTGTACAATACATATGCATTTTTAGTACACATTTTTTTTTAACATACTTTAATATGTCTTTATATACATACATACATACCTACATATATTCAAATATTTATGTTTATTGTGTATGCATGAGATCATTTATTTTCTTCTTTGGGTTTTTTTTTTTTTTTTTTGTTTTTTTTTTTTTTTTTTTTTTTTTTCTTGGCTCCCATTCAAAACATCAAAACGACATTGTTGTTTGTAGTGGAGGTTTAAAAGAGCATGTATATACAAGTACATATATGTATGTATATATTTAAGTGTATTTATAAATGTACGTATTTATGTACAAATTTTATTTGTTATTTATTTAGTTCATTTTCATCTTTAGTTTTTAATAAAAAAATATATATTATTAATATTTATTGCATATGAAAAATACATACCAAAAAAGTGAATTATACAAACTGACGTCATATTTTTCTTTTGTTGCCACTAATTTATATTGAATTTTAATTGCCATATCGTGTTTACTTTCTTACTTACTAAACAATAGCCACAACAACAACAACAAGTCTAACAACGATAAATAAATACAAGTTCAATAGATTTTGTTATTTCATACAAATATTTTATTCTTATCGTATGCGTATACGTAATATTTATACACATATTTTTGGAAATTCATACGTACCTTGGTATCTCTACTAAGTACACTGCCTGCCACTTGAATAAGGTATCACATTTTTTTAACTTTAATTAATTATATCTCCTAAACTAAAGTTCAGAAAAAAATAATTTTTTACGCAACCAAATTTCAAAGTGTTGGCTTTAGTTTCCAGAAGAAATAAAAAATATACATATTTTGTTATACTAAAATTATGCATTTATTTAAAGACATGTATTTCTGTGGTACTATTTCATGTGTCACTTGTATAAGGAATTCTTTTAAAACTAAGCAAACTGTAATTTATTTTTAAATTTTAGGTTATAAAAATGAAAGTTATTATCTTCTAGCATTCAATTAGTAATGAGTATTGCCACCATTTTTAGAAATAACCTCAAAAATGCGATTTGCCATCGACTTGTACAATGACTCTAAGTAATTTAGCGAAATGGAACTGCATGCTTCCGTTATTGCATCTTTTAAGGTTTCTATCGTCTCAAATTGTTTTCTTCCTTCATAAACTTTTCTTGCAAGACAACCCCAGATATTTTCCAATGGATTCAGGTCTGGTGAATATGGGAGCCAATTCAAAAGTTGAACACCTTGTTGATTAATCCATTGTTTTACTGCTCTGGCGGTATGAATCGGAACGTTGTCGTTTTGGTACGTACAAGGTATTGGTCCAAAGAAATCATTAAATTTTGGAATGTTTCCTCCAGAATGTTTTTGTAAGTCGTTGCAGTCATTTTGTTGGATACAAAAACTAATTTTATGGTACCATAATACGAAATGGCACCCCATACCATTATTCCGCCCTCTCGGCTGTGTCTGCGGCTCAAAAATAATTCCTCCTTATTTAGGTCATGGAAGTAATAGTTATATCCGTCAATATTAAACCATCAATATTTATTTTGTTTATATTGAAAGAAATTACAATCATAGCCTTACTGATTAATATTAAAAAAATTCCTTATTCAAGTGACACACGAAATAGTACCACAGAAATACAAGATTATGTCTATCAGATATTGGCCGTTACTACGTCGCAGATGGTCCATCCGTTGAGTCCAATTTTCGATGACTCATTCGAGCATTTCGACTGGTAACTGGCGAATGACACGCGTGATGTTTTCCTCCAAGGCCTGAATCGAAGCGGGTTTGTCCGCATAAACTTTAGACTTTACATATCCCCACAGGAAAAAGTCTAACCGTGTGATATCACACGATCTTGGTGGCCAATCGACCGGTCCAAAACGTGAAATTATGTGCTCACCGAAGTGTTCTCTCAATAAATCCATTGATTGATGCGATGTGTGGGAAGTGGCGTCGTCTTGCTGAAACCAAATGTCGCCGAGATCACGAGCTTCAATTTCAGTCATCAAAATGATGACGGTTACGTTCGCACCGGCATCATTTTTAAAGAAATATGGACCGATGATTCCACCGGCCCACAAACCACACCAAACCGTTGTTTTTTCTGGATGAAGTGGCAGTTCTTGAATCTCTTCAGGTTGCTCTTCGTCCCAAATGCGGCAATTTTGTTTGTTTACATACCCATTGAGCCAGAAATGGGCCTCATCGCTGAACAAAATTTGTCTCAAAAACGTCGGATTTTCTTGGAACTTTTCAAGAGCCCATAGAGCGAAGCGATGTCTCTTGGGAAGGTCGAGCGGCTTCAGTTGTTGCATAAGCTGTATGTTGTACGCTTTCAATTTAAGATCTCGACGTAAAATGCGCCAAGTCGTTCCATACGTCCGTCCGAGTTGCTGCGAACGGCGCCGAATCGACTCTCCACGGTCTTCGTGTACACTCTCAGCTACGGCCGCCATATTTTCTTCACAGCGTGCTGGACGTCGTCTATTCGGTTGAATATTATCCAATAATGAATGCAGGGTCTCAAAATGGGTGATAGTGTTGCGAATAGTACACTCAGTATGCCGATTATGTTGACCATAAGTTGAGCGAAGTGCACGAAACACATTCCTCACAGAACGTAAATTTTCGTAATAAAGTTGAACGATTTGTAAAGATTGTTCAGACGTAAGTCTTTCCATTATGAAATGCCAAACAATACTAAACTAAAATAACATGACAGCATGACACGACTCACACGTGATCTGTCAAAAAAAGGCTATTGAAAAAAGTATCTCTACTTGAATCACCCATTATATATATATATATATATATATATATATATATATATATATGCATGCACGACCAAAAACCTTAGATTTTTCATTCCAAGTGTAACAAGTTAAAATAATCTAATACATATATTCTGGGTCCTCTGGGACCCAGAACTTTAACACCCACCTCCCATATAAGTTGAAACATCAACGAAATGTAAACTCGGAAACAAAAAATGGGCCCGCTTTACCGCCCACCTCCCATATAAGGAGAAATTTTTAAAAGTTGCAGATTGTGGATATATAGATTCGACCAAGCCGAATATAACATTCCCACCTGTTTTACTTGTTTTATTTTATTTTAGAAATTAAATGTCAAGCTTTCCAAAAAAGTTCCACATTTTTCAAAAAGTACCAATTTTTAAAATAGTTTGTACTTAAGCAGTACCAAATAAAATAGTAAAAAGGTAAGAAATTTCGAAATGGGACCATTAATTAATTTATTTACTAGTGTTTTAACTTTTCAATTATAGATTTTTAATGAAAAATATAAGTAACCGCAAACTTCTTTGTCATTAAACCAGGGTCTTTAACTATTTCCTATAATTAAACTATTTTTTGCTGAGATCACAAATTTTTAACATTTCTGCTCTAAAACATCTATTAAAGAATTCATAAAAGACCTTGAAGATAACTATATGAAAAATATATAACAAATCCAATTAATTACCATATAATTTGGCTAAAATAGCTGCATGATTCTGGTCAAGATGCATATAAAATGTTGCCTGTGAAAGCAAAATTTTTTTTAGGATTGGAGACCAATCATTTGATATTAATTGTCTAAAGATTTCATACATTACGACTTATATGGAAACTCTCTTAACAATTTAAAAAATCGTATGTGACAGAAAATCCCATTATAAATACAAAAGTCTGTATTCTATAGTTTTTTCAAATGAAGGGACTGACAGTGGACCGAGATAGGTCTCTGTGTGGAGATGTGGTACATTTGGTATCACGTCAACCTTCTCTATCTATCTATCAACAAAAGTCTGTTTTATCGGGGTAAAACTTTATCTTAACTCAAAAAAAAATTTTAAAATTTAAAAGCTTTATCTTTATTTATCTTAAAAGCTCTGTTCCCAAAGGATTTTTAAGTATAATATGTAATTGAAAATAAACTTACAAAACCATATCCCTCTCCTCCCTCCAAAAAGATTCAAAAATATTTATTGTCATATTGCATACTGAAAAAAAAAATAAACCAAATGTTTTGTTATTTTTATTCTTAATGTTCAAGGACACATTAAATGTATTGTATGTACTTTTTATTTTGTTGTTTATACTACTTACATACGAATCTTGGACTACAATACCTTTAACAAGGAAACACTTATTTGTGTGTATGCATGTGTAAACGGATATGCAGAAATATACACTAATAAAAAAAGATTACCAGTTACTTTCCATATACAATACGGATATATTTATGTTGAGTAGTTTTAAAATAAAAGCAAATAAGATTTAGTAAGCAAAGATTAATTCAAAAAGCGCTACACTAGGATTTCTAAAAACTATTTCCGCTGGATAATTAGTATTAAAAAGTAGATTGTAACTTAAACTATAGATTGGACTACATATAGGGTGCCTATAGACTAGTCTAATAGATTGAAATATAGATCACATTATAGTGGTGACTATAGATAGACTAGACTATAGCGATGACTATGGACTATAGACTAGACTATAATCGTAACTACAGACTAGACTATAGTCGTCACTATAGACTAGATTATAGCCGTTACTATAGATTAGACTATAGTCGCGACTATAAACGAAACTATAGTCGTGACTATAGAATATACTATAGTCGTAACTATAGAATATACTATAGTCGTAACTACAGACTAGACTACAGTCGTGACTATAGACTAAACTATAGTCATGACTATAGACAAGACTATAGTCGTGACTATAGACTAGACTATAGTCGTGACTATAGACTAGACTATAGTCTAAACTATAGTCGTGATTATAGACTAAACTATAGTCGTGACTATAGACTAAACTATAGTCGTGACTATAGACTAAACTATAGTCGTGATTATAGACTAAACTATAGTCATGACTATAGACAAGACTATAGTCGTGACTATAGACTAGACTATAGTCGTGACTATAGACTAGACTATAGTCGTGACTATAGACTAGACTATAGTCGTGACTATAGACTAGACTATAGTCGTGACTATAGACTAGACTATAGTCGTGACTATAGACTAGACTATAGTCGTGACTATAGACTAGACTATAGTCGTGACTATAGACTAGACTATAGTCGTGACTATAGACTAGACTATAGTCGTGACTATAGACTAGACTATAGTCGTGACTATAGACTAGACTATAGTCGTGACTATAGACTAGACTATAGTCGTGACTATAGACTAGACTATAGTCGTGACTATAGACTAGACTTTAGTCGTGACTATAGACTAGACTATAGTCGTGACTATAGACTAGACTATAGTCGTGACTATAGACTAGACTATAGTCGTGACTATAGACTAGACTATAGTCGTGACTATAGACTAGACTATAGTCGTGACTATAGACTAGACTATAGTCGTGACTATAGACTAGACTATAGTCGTGACTATAGACTAGACTATAGTCGTGACTATAGACTAGACTATAGTCGTGACTATAGACTAGACTATAGTCGTGACTATAGACTAGACTATAGTCGTGACTATAGACTAGACTATAGTCGTGACTATAGACTAGACTATAGTCGTGACTATAGACTAGACTATAGTCGTGACTATAGACTAGACTATAGTCGTGACTATAGACTAGACTATAGTCGTGACTATAGACTAAGCTATAGTTGTGACTATAGACTAAGCTATAGTTGTGACTATAGACTAAGCTATAGTTGTGACTATAGACTAGACTATAGTCGTGAGTATAGACTAAGCTATAGTTGTGACTATAGACTAAACTATAGTCGTGACTATAGACTAGATTATAGTTGTGACTATAGACTAAACTATAGTCGTGACTATAGACTAGACTATAGTTGTGACTATAGACTATACCATAGTCGTGACTATAGATTAAACTATATACGTGACTATAGACTAAACTGTAGTTGTGACTATAGACTAAACTATAGTCGTCACTATAGACTAAACTATAGTCGTCACTATAGACTAAACTATAATCGTGACTATAGGCAAACTATAGTCGTGACTATAGACTAAATTATAGACTTTACAACAGACTAAAAATTAATCTAAATATTTTATATTTTATATTGTTTTTTTTTTAATTGTGATATTTCGAATACATTTAATAGATATACTGTAGGGTGCTATTAATTAATATTCACAAGAATAATATTACAAAACTTAGAACGTACGAGTGTTTGTGTGTATGTTTTACAATGCAGTAACATATAAAATTTATTTTATTACATTTCTTTTATTATCTTCTTCATTCTTAACACATTTTTTTCTTTTATTTTACCATTAAATCAGGTAAATATCAAGGCCAGTGGCAAGAGGGAAAACGTCATGGCTATGGCATACGCACTTCGGCACCATTTGGCCTGGCCTCGCATCATAAGCGCAAAGATGTTCACGCCTCATTAAGTTCGCTGAGAAGTAATGAAAATGCTGCAAATGCGGCGAAAAATGCCACTCGAACAGAAGAAGTAAGAGGTGGTTTTGTACTAACCGCTCGTTCGGATAAGTTACCGGTGAGACGAAATAGTTTATCGGAGAAAACGAAAAAAGGATTCTTGTCGGTAAGGGGAAACTGAAATATATTAAAGTAAAACAAATAAAAATAATATTATTACATAAAATAGGGTTTAAAAATGAGAAAACAGCGTAGTACGGGAGATTTGGAAAAACGGGGAACTTTAGCATCGGGTAGTATACGTTCAACCATGTCAACGGCCTCATGGCTTAGTACTGGATCAGAACAGTCCAATTTAACAGCAAAGTAAGTTAAAAAGAAGTCAACAATAAAGGTAATATATTAATATAAATTATCTACATACATATTTTTTTATTATTTTAGATCTATGCACACAGATTCCAATGCCAGCTTTACTATGGAAGATGAACAACTGGATCCCAGTGTGGTGGAAACCTATATGGGTGAATGGAAGAAGGATAAACGCTGTGGGTTTGGTGTGGCCGAACGTAGTGATGGCCTTAAATACGAGGGCGAATGGTATAATAACAAGAAACATGGCTATGGTGTGACCACGTTCCGTGATGGTACTTTCGAAGAGGGCAAATATAAAAACAACATTCTCATAACAAGTCAAAAGAAAAAGCATTTGTTTATTGCCCGTTCACGCAAGTTTAGGGAACGTATTACCGCTTCGGTAACATCGGCTCAGCGTGCCCTTAAAATGGCAATGCAACGTTCGGATATTGCCATATCTCGTACTGGAACTGCCAATACAAAGGCGCAAAGTGCTGATATTGCTGCCGATCAGGCACGCATCGACTGTGAATTAGCTGTGCAAATGGCTAGAGAGTTTGCTCCAGATTTTAAGCCTTCTGTACTGGAACGCTTTGAGAAATTGCGTTTCCGAGAACGACACAAGGGACCAGCCGCGGGTACTTCACAATTTAGCAATAGTAATGCAGCTGCTGAATCTTATGCTGGTAGTGCGACCGCACAGAGACCCACGGGTTTCCAAAAGAATCGTGATGGTTCTCAGACTCAACGGGAGGCAGAGTTTCCAGTTCCCAGCTCTATGTATTCCCAACAATTGCCAGTTTCACCACAAACTGATTTATCTGCTATGGTAAATCAACCACAAATGACTGCTATAAATGCCATCAATCAAATGTTCCATCAACAGCAGCAACAACAACAGCAACAACAGCAAAATAATCCACAAATGAATCCCGCATATCAATATCAACCACAGCAGCCGCCGGGGTCAAGTTATACGCACAGTAACTTAAGTGCCAGTGGAAGTCCGCAAATGTCTCAAATGCAAAAGGATAATATCGATTTTAAAAATACTGAAGCTACACACACGGCCAACAATATGCCGCAACAACAGCAACAACAAATGCAAGTGCATCAACAACAGCAACAAAATTTGCAGCAGCAACAGCAATTACAACAACAGCAACAACAACAAGCATATCAACAACAATTGATGCAGCAAAGACAGCAACAACAACAGCAAATGTTGCAACAACAACAACAACGACAGCACCAATTACAGCAGCAGCAACAACTCCAACAACAGTTGCAGCAACAGCAACAACAACAGCAGATGCAGCAAAAACCACAACAACAACAAACAAATTTAGACTCTCCAATGTATGGTAGCCAACAAGTTCGTCGACCCTCTCAAATCCAATACCAGCTGCAGCAACAACAACTTCTGCAACAAGAGCAACTGATGGACAACATGAATCGTTCCAATAAACCACCCTCTATGGGTCAAATAGGCCAACAATCCTCTATCGATCATTTCGATCACTACAAACGACCACCTAGTAGAGACTCATCCGTTGATCGCTACACCAGAGCAGCCAGTCGTCTCAGTGGAGGTTTTCAATCACGTCAAACTTCGGTCGATCGTGGGGCCAGCAGTGCGGGAGCAAAAACAGCTAATGATAGTGGCTTGCCAGAACAAAGACCTCGTGCTGGCTCAGTATTTCGTGGTTCAACACCTGCACCATCAGCCGGCAATACACCCACAACTGGCAACGGTTCAGTTCCTACGGGAACGGGACGTTTATCACGCGCAGCCACGCCCAGCTTAAATACAAACTCTCCTTCAGGCAACACAATAACAGATGGCATGTATTCAAAACCAAACCAACCATTTGAAGATATACTCCTGCGTCAGCGTACTCTGGGTCAGGATATCGTTCCCTCACCATTGCAGCCAAAACGCACAGAAAGTCTGTATATGCCAGCTAAGCCGGCGACACCACTGGCTGCAGCAGCTGCCGGAGGTGGTGGAGGCAATAAAAAGTTAAAGGTAGGTCGTTTTTCCTCTCATGTCTATAGGCTATTTATGATACCTATTGTCAAGGGTTCAATCATAATTACATAGCATTTTAAGCAATTTTCATGCTCTCCATTTTTTAAAAAGAGCACAAATGTTATGAACAAATAAATGGGAGAGCTAAAAAGAGAAGCACAAGGTAGGCTAAAAATAGCTACAAATTTCTAATGAATGCTACGCCAAAGAAAATGAACCCGTTCACAAGTGTTTGCAGCTTTTCTATTTCGAAAACTTTATAAACGTGTGTGAGTAATGCTCAGCTGCGAAAAAAGAAAAGAAAATGAGAGCCAACACAGAATAATCGAAATGTTGTTTTTACACTCTTTCGAAATAAAATGTCACACAAGGAACACTCTCTTTATTTTAAGGATTTTTTCAACATTTGCAAGTGTCACATACAAGAACGCTGACACAAACAATAACCACATTGTTTCAGTTTATAAACACTCGAGCTTTGTTAAGCACAACGCACAAACGATCGGTTTAAATTCTAAATTCTTTTTCCCACACACGCTTCAGCTTCACCCAATAAATTTAAATAATGTATTTTTCATTGGTGTTTGGATTTCTTTTTTTTTAAGTGTTAATGTTTTTTTGAAACATATTTAATACGTTGGCTAAAAAGATTAAAAAAAAAACAATTTTAATATTAACCTTAACACGTCGTCGTGATCATTTATCCATCGTCAGCGTCGTCAACATCCGATAGATATATAATTGTAGCAATCAATTTTTTTGTTGAATTGGTTGCTGTTTTATTTTTATATGTTTTCTGGCTTTGTTTTCTCTAATAAATAAATAACAACAAATGCAACAACAATATTAAAAAAAAATAAATTCGGAAAAAAACATTGTTCGGAACCTATTTTTAAAATATACTTTTTTCTTTAGGCGAATAGTCATCGAAAAGAATTTAAATAATTTGTTTTTTCATAAAACAAAACACACTTGAGCAAAATATACACTTAATATAAAAATATATGTAAAGAATTGGAAATAATTGCTTGCTTAAATTTAAAATAAAATACAAAAAAAAAAATAAAAATAAAAACGAGAAACGAATTTGCTTAAAACAATATTTAAATAATTAGAAAAAAAATTAAAAAAAAGCTTTAAGTTTTATACACGGTATTATTAAAAAAAAAATTGAACTAAAAACAATTAAGTTCCTTGAGTGAAAGTTATGCAATTTATATTAGTTTAATAATTATATTTGCAATAAAAATAAACGCTTTAAATTTATTGAATCGGTGAAAGCAAACAATAATTTTTTTTCAAAATGGAGTGGTATCCAGATGAAGATGAGGAAGATTTAATGTTTTCGCCAGCTTTATTAGCCAGACGAGCATCGGAGAGTTGGATTGTGGAACCACCAACAGAGGTTGTTTTTTTTTAATGAATTATTTGTTATTTAATAAATTTAGGAAATTTTATAAAACAGTTTAAATTCTAGATGTTTTCATACTTAGCATAAAGCTAAAACTCTTGATAAAACCTTAACTTTCTACTGTCAATCGAAATTTCGATTAAGTAATCTACTCATCTTTCTGAAATAAAACAGAGCAAAATAAATAAATCTGTTTATTTTAAACTGTTGAAACGATCTTGATTAAACTGTGGTCATCGTTATAGCAGCAGTTAGGCTTTCAAAATATTATTGGTTGAAGTGTGTAACTGAAACACAGATGGCGCTACAATAATCCAAAGTTAACCACCTCGAGAGTAAAAAAACATATCGGAGCTTGGAACTTTTACAAAAATGTACCAATATTAAATGTTTTTACATTTCTATATATTCTATTAAGTAAGACAAAGAAAAAACATGCTTACAGTATTATATTATCTCTTTAAAAGCTAGAAAAAGTATTTAATTTTAAAAATTTAATTTCTCATTTCTTGTTTTTTTTAACTTAACTTTTTTGAGTTTTTGCCCTATTACTTTCAAAATAAAAATTCTGGTTGTTTTAAAAATATACTAAAATTCTCTACAATTTCCTAAATTACTCAAATTATCAAACTAATTATCTTCATTCAATATCTAAAAAAAAAATTAAATAGATCTTAAAAATTCCAGTTTTTTTTGCCAAAAAGTAACTATATATTTTAAATTAAAAAAAAAAAAAAAATTGTAAAAGAAGTAGAATATTTTCTGCCATTTTCAGTTAAACTAGACCTTAGAAAAACGTGAAAAATTATGATTTTGAACATGAACCCTACATCAAGTAGTGATTGAAAATGATAAATTTTATAACAAAAAAGTTGAAATTTTTGAGCCTGCAAAAAAGTTTGGTGCCGGATTTCGGTATTTTTGCGAATTACATTAGGTACTATAGCATGTTTTTAAAGATTTTGCAAAAAATTGTGATAACCCACCATTAAACTTAGTCACACGAAACAAATTTAACCAATTTTCCAATTTTTTTATTACTGAAAAAATGGGTTATATTATCATAGAAAATATACATATAGTAAAATTATATATTTATCTAAACTTTGCATTTCTGAAATCTTTGTTAACAACTTTATAACGTATGCAAAAAATATTTTGATACCTATAACTATTTCGAAAATATTCAGACTCAAATTTATGATATATGTTTCTGTAAATATGATTTGCATTTTGTTTTTTTATTTTAACAAAATTCTTCTATAAATTTTAAAATTTTAAAATGTTTTTTATATATTTTTAAACAAGACAACATTTGCTTTAAAATGATATATAATATGTATATTTTGCTTTTGAAACGTATGGAGTAAATAAATTTAAATTAAGCAACACTCAGAAAAATTATGAAATCTTCATGTTTCCTTCCATTTAGGGTAATGCAGTGCACTATGTATATTTGTGGTAAAACCGTATCAATAACAATATGAAAAAACATAAAGATTTGGCAATTTGAAATGTTTTGCTTATTTTAAATTTATTTATTTATAAGTTTCAAAAATATTGGCATATTATATATCATTTTAAAGGAAATTATGTCTTCTTTAAAATGATGTATAAAACAATTTATATTTTAAATTTTTTAGCGGAAATTTATTAAAATAAAATAAAAAAATTCAAATCAAGTCTATAGCAGAGACCTGCGCCGAACGGTTAAAATTCGGCTAAGCCGAGCCGCCGAGAAAAATTTGGAAGCCGCCGCCGCCGCCGTAAAATTTTCGGCTTTACTCGGCTTAAAAGCAGCCGCCATTTTCAAATTCTTTTTGAAAAAATATATTAAAAACGATACTTTTTTATTATTTTAATGCAGTATTTGCCATTTATGTTGTATTTAAATATGAAAGAAAAATATTTGCATCATTTTGAACTTCAAATAATTATAAATCAAGTATTTTTGGTGACTTATAATTGATTATTTTTTATGCTAATACTGTAAAAAAATAATATTAACAGTTGCTAATAAATTTTAATCAGCCTTAATCGACATCCTGCGAGTTATCTAAGAAAACTCGTACACAAGATTTTGCCAGCTAATAAATTACTTCCATTCACTAACGATATGGTTGGGAATTATCAAAATAATTGATATAAATTCTATTATTTATTGTACTTTTTTATTTCTTTACCATATCTTAAGAATTGATATTTTTTCATATCGGGGGAGACAATTTCTTATTCTAATATGCAAACAATTATTCTAATATTTTATGTAAAAATCCAAAAATATCCTTAGATCACTCGCATATTTTTTTTTTTTATATTTTTTCAATAAATTAATAATTCTGTTTATAATTTCGCTGGCAAAACCTCGTCCTATTTTTATGAACAATGTTATTCAATGGGGCATGAAAAGATAAAATTTTTAATTAGAAAAATATGTGTGTAATATCAGCCGGCTGACAGCGGATTTTAAACCGCCGCCGAAGCTTTTTAACACAAGCCGCCGCCGCCGATAAAATTCCTCGGCGCAGGTCTCTGGTCTATAGGCATATAATTTATAGATTTATAAACGAATATTTTCGGAACGGTTATACATATCAGAATAATTTTTAAACATATTATAAGGTAATATATGAAGACTTTAATAAGTTTAGAAAAATATTTATAATTTTATAGTATATTTTGTAATGGAAAAATTTGTATTAACAAAAATATAGACTATTTCAGATAATTGTATCGAGTTACTAAATTTACCGGTGAATTTGCAAAAATTTATGCAAGTACTTTAAAAACAAACCATACTATTTAATCTATTATGTTAAGGTTCCAAAATTTACAATCAAAATGTTGTTTAGACTTAAAAATTGAATTTTTGGCAAAAAAAAATTTTCAACTTTCAACCACGGCTGTATGTAGGGTGCGCAAGCTAAGCTTTCCAAAATTAAATTTCAGAAAGTATCAAAAATATTGATTTTTTTTAAATTTCTTAAAAAATTTATTTTTTGGCAAACATTCCAATTTTTAAATCCTGTTTCATAATTAAAAGAAGTTTGTTCTAGTTATCGAATTGAGATAGTTAAAAAAAATTTTCTTTAGCATAATTCAGTAAATTATACAGAATTTCATTATATTTTTTTAAAAAATTGTAGAATTTCATAGTAGAATTGAGAAATATACAAATATTTAAAGTCGGTTTGTATTTCTAAAAATTACAAGCTCCAATATGTTTTTCACACTCGACGTGGTCAAATTGGTCCCACTGTAGCACCATCCATACCTCAGTTACACACTCCATCCAACAATATTCTGAAAGTCTAATTTTTCCTCTATCAATGTTCCAAGTTTCATTAAGATCACTTTAGCTATTTAAAAGATCACGATTTATTAACATTTCCTTGGCACTGTGCAATCGGTTATATATTAAAATTTCTTTTAATTCTTAATCATACCTCCTACTTGTGTATTAGTAAACGGAAATTCCATTAAAATTAAAACAGAATTCTATTTTGCATTATTAAAAAATAAATAAAATGACATCTGTTTAATATCTTCTAAAAGCTTAATACAAGTGAGAACTGGGGGAGTTATCAGTGTAATTAAAAAAAAAAAAATATATATATATATATATATATATAATTTTTGGGCAAAATAAGCAACCATTATAGCTTTTGTTGTTCTATTTATAAACTACAAATGGATACCATCAGAATGGAATACATATATATTTTGTAATGCATTATTTTTTTTGTCGGCACCTAAGCAAAGTTTGTTTAGTATGAACTATGCACTTTATCTGTGGCATTCTTTGATGTCTTTTCCACCTTGACATTCGTTGAAACCTTAACATGGTGACCGCCTTGTGCAGGAACAATTTTGAAGAACCCAGTTTGTAGCAACGTTTGGGTTAAGTTATCTCCTTATTAGTTGTAGCGCCATTACACAACATCCAGTTCGTAGGACATTTCTTTGTTTGCCGGTATCAGCTGTTTTTGAACTATAATTAGACATCAGCAGAATGGAATACATATATTCTATGCCGAATCGAACTTCATCATCTTTCACTATGTCTTTTGTAGAGTCTTCAACACTAAGTATCCGGTTCGAAGGACCAAAAACATATTTGACTTTTTGTCTTTATTTCTTTTTTTTGTGACACCGCAGGAAAAGATATCGTTTCCAAATCGAATTATTACGACAATTGGATCCTTGTATAGAAAATTATTTTCTCCCTCTCTTTATCTCCAAACGTAACTAAAGAATATAAAGTAAAGCTTGCCATCTTATATAAGTTGAATTTTTTGAACAAATTCTTGAAAATAACACTATTTTTCATAAAAAAAATATAGAATTAATACAGCCAATACTTAATGCGATTTCTCGATGTCCCCAAGTTTGGAATTCTTTTATAGATAATCTCTTAGCAAAATTTACACCTCTCTGCTAATTAGATAGATAGATAGATAGATAGAGAAGGTTGATGTGATACCAGATAGTACCACATCTCCACCCAGAGACCGATCCCGGTCCATTGTGAGTCCCTTCATTGAAATAGCTGTGAAATATAGAGTATAGAATACAGAAAATAGGAGAGTAGAAGTAGAAGATAAAAGGGGTAGGAATGTGAAACGAATCATATAGGGGGATTAGTAATGTTACCAATCCCCCTAGGGTTATACCCCTGATTCTCCCTTAAGCAGTCGATTCCCATGACGAAGCCTATGACGTCTACAAGATCTGCGTCCCGAACGTCACTTAGCCCGCCGAGGAATTGGCTACCCAGCCATTTCATCCTACGATGCTGCAATCGTGGACAATGGCACACAATGTGCTCAATAGACTCGGTTTTGTCGACGTCTCCACACATTCTACAAAAATCGGAATTGCTAGCGTCCCATCTAGACCTCTTCTTCCCTATCAAACAGTGACCCGTTATGGCCCCTATCATGATTATTAAGCTTCTCCTATTCAAGCCCAGAAGAGTGCTAGTGCCTGCTTTGTCTAGTGCTGGCCATATCGCCCTCGACACTCTACAGTCCTCTCTACTCTCCCAAGCCGAATTGGTTCTGACCAAGATCCAATCATTGATCTTCCCATAGAAGAAACTTAGTGGTGGTTTCACATAGGTTTCCCTCTCCGAGACATTCTTTGCTGCGCCTTGCCTTTCCAGTTCATCAGCCAATTCATTGCCTAAAATATTGCAGTGGCCAGGCACCCAGCAGAGTCTCACCATGTAGTCTTCCATCAGCTCTCTTAGTGTCTTCTTAAAGGCAGCAACTAGCCTGGATCTCACCAAATGTGTCCCCAAGGCCTTCAGAGCCGCCTGACTGTCCACATAGAGAGTGACCTCGGTACCTCTCGCAATGTTTTGCCTGATTATTTCTGCGGCTAATTCATAAAAGAAATATTTCTTTTTATATTGTTTTTTCTTCAAATATTTTTAAACTATTTTTGACCAGTTTAGAATCAAAAGCCTGTAAAGTTTTTGAAGTAAAGACCAGAAAGGATGTAAAAATATGTATATGAAAATTGTTCTCTTTGTTTTTCTCTTTTTATTTACAATTTATTTTAATTAAATATTTATCTCACTTTTTTTTATTTATTACAGAGCGTTCCTATTAATGTTACGCTACAGCGTAAGAAATCTTTGCCCGATTTCCAAGAACTGCCACGTGCCACAGAGGCTATGAGCCGCGAGGAGGTATCTGCTTTGGGCTCAGCTAGACGTGAAGCGGTACGACGACAAATTGAAATGAATGAAAAGCTCAAAGCGAATCCATTACTATATCTCGTCAGTCCACAAGTTAAAGTAAGTTTAAATGATTTTGACACATAAAAAAGATATTTAATAAAATCATTTTCATAACATTTCTTTACAGGATTGGTTCTCACGACAACAGTTGGTGCTCTTGGTGCTTTTTGCAAACATTATATTGGCCATATTATTTTTCAAAATGCTGACATAGCGTAAATTTTATACATCAACTATTAAAAGAGACAGCAGACGCCTATAAATATTTTATTTTTTTTTTTTATCTATAAATTACATTTTACACATTTTTTGTTTTCAATTTAGGTAATATAATTTTGTAATAGATCAAAACTCCATGTACTTAATAGCACATACAATACAATACAATACTTTAAACAGGCTATATTGTATTTAACTGTGTGCTTATGTTATAACATGAAGACATTTTTTTTTTTTCTTTTTTGGTAACAGTAGTCCATTAACATCCCATTGTCGATATTATTTAATATTTGTATAACTTAACAAATTTAATTTGAAAAAAGAAAAAAACTTATGTCGAATTTAAACAAAACCTAAAAAAAAAACAATTTAAATTTTTACAAACAAAAAAAAAAAAAAAGAAAGAAACCATTTGTTTGCTAACAAATAAGTTTCTGTTGTTACATAATACATCACATATTTACATATAATAAATCTTTAAATCTTTTTTAGCATTTGCAGTGAAATTGTATAAAATATTTTATTATAATTCAAGGAAACAAAAAATTTACTCTACTGCAGAATTGTAAAAAAAAAATATGCAAAATAATAAAATTTTTGTGCAAAAAAAAATACAATTTTACAATATATTAGAAAAAAATATATATCTTATAATAATATGTACTCTATGTATATTGTATATATAACTACATATTTATTTATATACATACATATTTAATTTATCTTTTTTTTAATTTTTACTTTCAAAAGGAAAGAACAACACACAACAAATGAAAATTCTCCTATAAACCAAAAAATAAATTTATTATAACTTTTTTTTTCTTTTCATTTTGTTTAATTTTTTTAAATGGAATTTTGTGAAATTGTTAAATTTTATTAGAACTGTGGTTTAATTTACCATTACAAAAAAAAAAAAAAAACAATTAATTAAAATATTTAATACCAACAAACAGTTTTAATAAAATAACTAAAATATAGCATTTCGATTTGGAAATGCTTTAAATGCAAAATAATTTTAATAAAAATAATTTTCATAAAAAAAAAAAATTATTAAAATCTAATTTATTAAAACTAGATAACTTAATAAAACCAAAAAAATTAAATAATGGTGTCTATTCTTGAAAACGCGCCGAAGAAGTGAAATTTTCCATTAAAACAAAAACAAAGTTTAAAAAATTGTTTTTGTTTACCATATACATATTTTTAAAATGTAATAAACGTGAGAACTTTAAAGCGTTTCTCTCTCTCTTTTAAAAACGGTAAATTTAGAAATGTACAGTAAACCAAAACAACTTTTTAAACTTTGTTTTTGTTTTAATGGAAATTTTCACTTCTTCGTCGCGTTTTCAAGAATAGACACCAATATTTAAACAATTATAAAAAGAAAACCAACTAAACGAATTTTATACACTTTTTAAAAGCTCTCAATCAACTATTTATATATAATTAGATCAAAAATTTAATTAAATGATAATATAATTATGGTGAAAAAAAAAATAATAAATAAATAAATAAATTTTAAACTATTCTTTTGGATATAAACAAAGTATACAAAAAAAATCGCTAACTAATCTAGGATCTAGCTTAAAAAATAAAAGCAAGTGTATTTAAATAATTTTTAAAGTCCCTCGTATTCCAAATTTCCAAATTTATATTTCTTGGCAGGGGATTTTTTTTTTAATTTCTAGCAAAGTTTTTGTTTTTCCTTTTAACTATTTTTCTAAGAGAAATGTTTCGAAACTGTTTAAATTTAATTGGAAATTTTTGCTTACTTATTTCTTTGATTTTTGTCATATATATTTTTAAGGAATTAATTTTTTTTATTAATAGAAATAAACAATTATAAGCCGACAGTTCTAAGCTAATTTAAAAGGTTTAAAGGTTTCAAATTTCAAATTATATACATAAATTTTAATAAATATTTTAGAATCTATGATTAGATTAACTGCTAGATATTTGTTGAAGAATTACAGGCATAACACTTACGAATTTTTTGTGCCAAGTAATTTAACCCTGGAAGGTTATAATTATTTTTATGCTGAAAAAGATTACACTTTATCGAAACGAAATAATATAATCTATATTTGCAAATTATTTCAAATTACTTTTTCTATATATTTTATTCGATTCGATATAGTATTTGTCTATATATAAAAAATTTGTTCCAGCAGTAAATTTTGAATTTTTAGGAAAAAAAATTATGTGTTATCAGCAACCTTTGTATTAATATATAATTTCTAGTAGATCACAGCTCTAAATATTAGAAAAAACCCCTACATTTTAAAATTAATTTTTTTTAATGATTTGTAAGTATTATCTCCTCAACAAGTGCAATTATTCTAAAGAATGGCGTATGAGAATTGAAATTTATTTAAAATATTAAAGCTTACTGCTTAACCCATGATAACAAAGTTTGTTTTTAAATAATTTTCGACTCAATTTTGTTGAACATCATGGCTCATTTTTAATTTTTCCAAGACCTTATAATACAATTTGAAATTTATAAAAAATGTATAAAACAAATTCTTTATGAAAATTTCAATTTTAATGCACTGACAAATTTCAAATTTAATTATAAATATACGTTAGCATTTTGGTTAAATTCTAATTTTGTTGTGATTCAAAATACTTAATAATTCTTTTTTTAAATGTATCAATTAAAAAAAAAATAATTTATAAAACAAATTTTATTTTTTTACTAATTAAAGCTCTTCATAACATAAGATATATAAATTTATATATTAAAGATTACATAAAACAACATAAAGATAATAAAAATTAATTTCTTAAATTAATTATACAAAATAACATAAATAAATACATTAAAACCCATAAACATTATCCAGCAGACCAAACTGTAATGCTTAATATTTGGACAAAGAATAAAAGATCTATTTAAATGCTAAATAATGATGAAAAAGTTATCTAATAAAATTTTAGTAAAACTATTAAAAAAAAAGAAAAAATAAATAAAATAAAATCTAATATTAATATTTTCTCAAAATAATTTGATACAGTATTTTTATATTAAAAATTAGGGCCCGATTTTCATTTTAAATTATTCATATACCAATAGTGGTTTACTTTTGGTTCTTGTGGTCCTGTTACCATTAGACTTATATGGCTAAATGTTCAAAACTTAAACTAAGATACAACTCTGTTATCGTCTTTTATCGTTTAAAAGTTTAGATAAATTTCCATTTTGTTTCGAAAATCTCCCAATATGAGATATTTGGCATAAAAAGCTTGACATTTCTAATTCAATGTTTTGTAATTTCAAAGATTTCTTAAACAAATAATAAAAAAAAAGAATAATTTTGTAAGATTTAGATTTAGTAACAAATTAAATAACTGCACTTAATTTCTTAACAGTTTGAGAGTCATTAGAAATTAGGTGAAGAACTAAAGTCTGAAAGTCACTACATGTCTATTATCATAGTGATGCCAGATAAAATTTAAGAACAGATAATTCTGCTTGTAAATAAATCGCTTTTTTTCCTGTTCAAAAATGTCTCCCATATTTTTTTAAAAATATACATGGAAAATTATTTTTATTTTTTTTTTTTTTTTTTTGTAATTCAATAAAACTAAAAAATAATATTCTAAACGAGGTTAAACAAAATTTCAAACGTTTATAATTATTGGAAAAATTCATTCAGGATCCGCATTAGAGTTTCTAATAAGTATGTAAGATGATAGTAATTCATATTTCCTTTTTTTGTCCAATTTTTGTCGTTTTTTTATACTATGTTCACGTATAACGGTTTTTTGCTTGTTTTTAGATAAACACAATTTGTTTTAACACCACTCTTCACATATCACTTTTATACGTGTTTTAGGTTGAGATGTTTTTCAATTGTCACATTTCTTACAAATAATTTATGCACGCGGATACTTTTTATTGAACAAAAGTTTTAATTAAAATACCTTTGAATTGAGAAAGTAATAAATTTAATTTAGTATTAGAAAAAAAAATTACATTTTGAAAATTCCCTTTATTTTAACAAAAATTTGAATTCCCTTTCTTTTTACTCCGCTTAATCCGAATTTGTAGAAGGTGGCAACAGTTGCACAAAAACAACAATATGGCGTATTCATTATTGTTTTTTATATATGCAGTTCGACAACTGTAACAATCAAAATAATAATCAGCTGTTTAACTAAGGTTACCTTGTATATATTCACACTGGTTTTAACGTTTGTTTTGATAAAAATTTGCCTAATGTAGACACTACGTAAAATAAAAAAAATCCCTCAAGAAGGGTAAATTCCCACCATCTGATATACCTGCATTATCATTTGTTACAGTTTGAGATTCATTGGTATTTTAAATTTAACGGAGAATTTAAAATTTTAGAGTAATTGAAATTACTTTTGCTAAAAGTTTGACATTCATTGCAAATACAAATTGAAAGAAGACAATACAATCGAAGAATAACGAAACAAATTTTAGGAACTTGATATTTTTTCAAATTAATTTTAATACATAACTAATTTTACCCAAATTTTTAAAAGAAATCTAATAAATATATCATCATTATTTTATTACCAAAATTTCTTAATACTAAGTTACTTTTCTTCTATTAAAATGTATTAGCACTTGCCAGATTCACAAGTTTTAGTAAGAAATTTTCAGAAAGGCAATAAAATATAAAGAAATTCTGAGTACGAAAATGCTTTTCTGTAACTTCTCTAAATTTAACAAGTCTGGAACAGGTTTTTCTTTAATTAAATAGCTATAAAATATTTTTTTATTTCAAATTACTAAACAATACTAATTCTTAGGCCCGATTTTATATTGTTCCCTTAGTGTATGCTTAAGTGCAAACTTAGTTAAGAAACAATTAAGTAAAAGCTGACACTTAAATAATATTTTGTTTTACAGTTTAAAACTTAAGCTTTAAGCTTAGGATGGTCCCAATTTTCCAAACATTTTTCTTCAACTAAAAATCATAAATATATTTTATTTATCCTAAAATGTTTTATCGTAGTTATGTACATTTTTTTATTGAATATGTTTTAATTTGATTACATTTTGCTTATGGTAATGCCAAAAATTATTAAAAATATGAAACTTAAATTTTTGAGTCGTGAATACCGAGTTTGCCCTGTATATATATATATATATATATATATATATATATATATATATATATATATATATATATATATATATATATATATATATATTTAAACTTAAACTCATCCTACAAGAATTCAATTGTAATCTTCTTATGCAATCGGCTCGAAAACATTAATATGATCTGCTCCTCACTTGGGTATAAATGTCAGGATTTTGTTTACATCTCCTTAATGATGTCGAATGATAACTGAGATTACGTCTTTTCCTCTCCTCCTTCCTTATTACCAAATCTCTTCAAGACTTTTCCGTAGACAAATTTTGTATATTTTATTATAATATTAGTTTTTCCACTCCATATTTTCTTAAATTTTGTACCATCAAATATTGTTGACAGGAAAAACAGTTTGTTAATTTTAAAATTAATAAAAATTACAAAATTTTTATAATTGATTTAATATTCACTATAAATTAAAAAAAAAAACTTAATTTTTAGTTATCAAAAATTGTAATTTCTTCAAAATTTAATAGAATTGATTAAATTAAAAAGTTCAAGTTTTTTTTCTTGTTTAAAAAAATCTTATTAATTTATCAAAAATTGTGAATTGATTAATTAAAAATTAGTTCAATTAAAATAATTTTAGAAAAGTACAGTTTTTTATTATAAAAAAATTTTGTTCATTTATTTTTTACAATTTTTTCAATTTTGTGTTAAAAGAAAGTTTTTAAAAAATTCAATACCCAATAAGCATTTTTGCTGGAATTCAAGTTGAAACAAAATGTATTTCAAGACTTGAATACAGTGTCAAGCAATGAAATAAACTTGTGTTGCACTTTAATTCAATAGCGTTCTCCAGTAAAACGGAAATTTAAATTGAAGCCAAATTTATTTTACTTGAAAATTTAAAATTTTTTCAATCATATTTCGTATTTAAAGAATTTTTATATTTAAATTCATGTAGGATTCCAGCAAAACTTACCAAGTCTTGAATTTTTGAAATTTGTTGTGCTTATTGGATATGTACATAAATTGAAGTATAGGACCACCTGCCTTTTCATATTGTAGAGAATTAGTTCGTTTTGTATTTGAACAGTACTGTGGGTCCATTGACAGTCTGTTAAAAGTATTTTTTTTGCAAGTTGCTTCTAAACACAAAATACACATATTATATATTGTTTTAAAGAAAATTGTTTCTTCTTCAAAACGATACATAAAACATTTTAATATTTTAAAATTTATAGAAGACTTTTGTTAAAATAAAATAAAAGAAAAATCATGTTTACTGGAAGATATTTCATTAATTTGAATTTGAATGTTTTCCAAATGGTTATAGGTATCAAAATAATTTTTGCATACTTTATGAAGATTCGAGATATACAAAGTTCATATAATTATATATAACCTATATATAAAGTTCTCGTGTCACGGTGTTTGTAATTCAACTTCTCCTAAACGGCTTGACCGATTTTTATGAAATTTTGTTTGTGTATTTGCCAGGTATGAGAATAGGTCGTAAAAGGGGTAAAAGTTCCCCCTCTTTATATCTTCTTAACTAATCAACCGATTTTCTTGAAATTTAGCAGGAATAGTGTAACATCTGGAAGGAACAATAGCCTATAATTTTTATTATTTAGAGCGTGAAATAGAGCAAGAGGGGTTAAAGGTCTCGCTCCCTATATCTTGTTAAATAATAAAACGAGTTTCTTAAAAATTTGGCATGTAACATCTGAAAGGAACTCGAAGATATACATTTTTTGGAAATTCCGACATTTAGGGTATAAAATAGAGCAAAACGGGTAAAAGCTTCACCAACCCATGTCTTCTTAATTATTTATCCGATGATAGTTTCAAGTCTTGAAGGAACTAAAGGCTATAAATTTTCACATTTAGGGCGTAAAATAAAACATAAAAGGGTAAAAGTACCCTCCATCTATATCTTCTTAATTAATTAACCGATTCTCTTGAAAATTTTTAGGTTTTTTTTTTTTGACAATTTTCCATTTGGCATAAAAAAATAACAATAACCATATATTTTCACAATCCTAACATAACTCTCTCTTATTTTTAATCGCGATTTTAACATTTTTGTAGAAACAATATCCAAATAATGGCAAAACAACGTTTGCTGGGTCAGTTAGTTTTACTATATATTTTTTGAGGTCAAAATTTTTATAATCAAAAATATGGGCTAATTCAAATAATTGGCTCATGTAACTAAATTTACTGGAGGGTTGTCAAAATTTTTAAAAACACATTATTCTATTTAATTTAATTCGAAAAAAGTTAAACTCTTGTTTAAACATTTACAATTTTCAAAATTGAAAATACACACTTCCTTGAGGTCTTATCTTACAGAAAATGTCAACAAATATTAAACTTTTTAACAGTTTTTTTTTTTTTTTTTAATTAAAATTTATAGATAATTTTTTGGCAAAAAAATTAATTTTTGATTTTAAATATTTTTTTCTATTTATAGAATTAAGATCATTAAAAATTTTTTAGAAAATTATGAAAATTTTCTGCATATTTTTAACAAACATTTTGGAATTTTTATTTTAAAAGTTATAAGGCTAAAATACAAAAAAAAATAAAGGCCAAAAGTGAGAAATTTTTGAAGTCAAATATATTTTAAACAATATCTATATATATCTTGCTTAGTGGAATTCAGATATATAAAAATATTTAAAATCGTTTGATAGTAGTAAAATTTACAAGCTCAAATATGTTTTTCATTTTAGCCCACTGTAGTGTCGTCTGTTCTTCAGTTTTCTAAAAGCTTCTATTGTTATTCTAAACTTCATCAAGATCGGTCCAGTAATTTAAAAGACCCAGATTTTCTAACATTTAATTTGTAAAAGGCCCCAATGGGCTATGTTTCAAAAAGTACCAAATTAAAAAAAAAATATATATATATATATACATTTTTCAATTTCTAAAAAAAGACAATTTAAAAAAAAATACATTTATTTTAAAAAGTAAAAACTTTTCAAAAAAGTTCTACTAATCAAAAAAATAAATACTAAAAATTCTTTTAGCTAATTCCTTTACTAATTTTCAAAGAAAAAAGTACCAATTTTCAGTACAAAATTTCGTAATTTAAGACGTTTCTTGTGATTTTTTTTTTTTTCCAAAATAACAATTGAATTCATTTTTGTGGGATAAAAAACTCCAAACTTTTTAGCATAAAAAGAAAAATAATTGAAAAATCACTGTCAACATTACTAAGAGTTTTTTTTGATATTTGTTATACTGTGTAATTTTAAAATTGTAAATGTAATAAAGCCGTTACTAGTTAATTATACCAACAATTTTTGTGTTAATAAATAATTAATTTAGTACCCAAAAATTGTTTATTATTATTTTTTATATAAACACTTTGTCCTAGTTTTTTCTTTAAAGTTTAAACCCAAAAATTCCCCACAAAAACAACTATCCTTTAAATATAGATTTTCCAATAAACAATTAAATTTATTTCAACATTAAATATTATTTATTGTTATGACAATTACAATTTATTTCCTTTAATTTATGGCGCGTGTTTTCTTCATTCTGTTGTTGTTGTATTACTATAAAGCATACTAATATTGAGGATAGAATTGATTAAAGGTTTGGGGTACAAAACCCCTATAACCTTGTGGTAAACCATAGTTATTTCCTAGAGGAGCCACAAATGTGGGTATTGGTGCTGAATAGGCGCCAGCAGAGCCAAAAGCAGGAGCGGGAGCGGGAGCGGGAGCAGAACAGGGTACTGGTGCTAAATTAGGTTGACAACTGAATAAATAATTTTTGGGACAGGGTAGAGCAGGTATACTAGCTGCACCAAAACCGCCACCGGGGGAACCACCATAACTAGCAGATTTTCTAAAACGATTGTAGTCAGAGTTTATTTGAGAAGAGAGAGTTGATTTCAATTCGGCTTCAACATCCTGTGTGTTATCACTGCTGAGAGAACTGCTCGAGGAACTAGAAGCAGTTGAGGCTGAAGCCACTACTGATACGAAGATGACCATTAGAAACAAACAAACAAATGATTTCATGTTGATTTTGTTATAATTATTGTTATTAAACCTGGTAACTATGCGGTTTTAAGCAAAAATTCTAGGTATTTATACTTTAATAATTTGTCCATAAAGAGTTTACTTTTTGTCGTGAATTATTCATGCAATTTTGCAAAAAGAAACTGCTCCAAAAAGCTAAGAAAATCTGCTGACAATTTAAGATTTTAAACGGAAAAAAGTGAAAAGTAAAATACTTAATTGCAAAATATAACAAATGGGTCAAAAGAAATAAAAAAAAAAAACTTTATACAACATAAAAAATACAATACCCTACAAGTGGTAGTAAATAAAAAAATAAATAAATTAACAAATAAATAAATAAGTATTAAATATACAAACTAATTTAAATTAATTGCTTAAGGTCCTAATATTAAACAAATTTGAATTTTATTAAAGGCTTTATAAATCCTCAATGAACTTAAAAATTGTATTACAATTTTCTTGGTTTCTTGTTTAAATTATTTTAAATGTTTATTTAAATTTATAAAAATTTTAAAAACTGTGCATTTGTTAATACATATTTTTATAAAAAATAATTACTCTATTAAAAATCAGAAAGAAAGATATAGTCGGTCAAGACCGACTATATGATACCCTACACCATTGTGTACGAGTGTAAAAATTCGGGAAGGGGAATTATTTTACACTTGTGGCCAATTTTACTAAATGTAAATTAAAATTATACAAATACAGAATAATGCTTTGATAGTAACATCCAGATGATTTTATGCACTTTAGGGCGATTCCTGGAAGTGGATTTATACGGGAGCTTTGGTAAATTATGGACTGATTCTAATAAAATTTGGCAATGTTGTTTCTACTCACATAAAACTTATTTATGTCGAATATTAACTTGATACTGACATTCATATGGGATTTATGCGCGTTAAAGTGATTTTCGGAAGAGGGTTTTATATGGGAGCTATGGTCAATTATGGACCAATCTTCATAAAATTTGTGTACAAAGATTGATACTTGTTAAGAACTTCTTTGCACCGAATTTCATTAAAATATTCTTATTTTCAAGGCACTTTTCCCACAAAAACATTTGTATGGGGCTAAATGAAATAATGGACCGATCACAACCAATAGGATTCGTCCTTGTATCATAAAAGTCCCAGGTACCAAATTTCATTAAATTATCTTTAAAATTGCGAACTGTACTTTGTGCACAAGGTTTACATGGACAGCCAGCCGTCCAGCCAGCCAGCCAGACGGACTGTCATCGTTAGATCGATTTAAAAAGTGATTTTGAGTCGATTGGTATACTTTAAGGTGGGGTGATGGATAACTTTTTCTATGCATTACAAACATCAACAAAAACGCAAATACCCCAGCCACCTATGGTGGTGTAGGGCATAAAAATAATTCATAACCTGCCTAAAAATATGCTTTTAAATTTTTCCATATACTTTCAAATGTTTTGCTTAGAACAATTTTAATTTGTTATCAATTTCTAATTACCGTTAAAAATAAGTTATTGTGGTTATAAACGTTTTTTTGTATTATATATTCTATTTAATTTTACTTTCTGTTTTATTCTATTGTTTTTTTTTTATGATCCTAGGCGTCAGTTGTCTATAGAGAACAATAAAACATATAATACAAATGCAGGCTCGCATGCGTAATAAGTCAGCCGACTTGATAGGCTTCATTGTACAGTGGTTATTTTAAAATAGTACGTGACACTTTTATCAATTATTTATAAATTTCAGTAGCTAAAATATGAAGGCAAATAATGTATGTACGTATTCCCAATATTCCTATGGAATGTAATGAGTAGACTGACACATAATGAAGATACAATTCTTTTGTATATAACCTAAACGGAAATTATGAATAAAATAAAAAAAAAATACACACTTCCTTAGTGAACCGAAAAAAAATATGAAAAGAAAAAAAAAAATATCAGTAAAATCTTGTATTCGTCATATTTTGTGAGTGTGTCCGATGATGAAGCCAATAGAAGGTTGTGGAAGTAATAAGAATTTTGAGAAAAAAAAAATAATTGAAAAAAATAAATAAAAATAATATTCAAGCCGCTAAGAATTTATTTGAATTTCGTTTATTACTAAATAATTTCAAAGTTACTGAAATAATTTTCTTTTAATCCAATTAATAGAATCCAATAATAAATATTTCTGACCAACTAATTGAAATCAGTTGACAAACAAAAATATCTCAAGCATTTCAAAACATTTTGCATAACAGAGGTGTCCTCAATACTCCCTTTACTGAGCGATCTGTTGGATCCATTCACAATGCTTAAATTTTAAAACTCCTGATCTACGTCTGCATGAAATTTTATTTTAATTGGAACAGCCATTTAAAAATTACAGTCTTATTTTAAAGAGTAATTTGATTCTGCTCTACTATTCACCGGACCTAATGTAAAATTTTCTACTTACATTTATTTAAAAAAATGCAGAGCATATTAGACAATCTAGTGTCATCAACGTTAAGCTTTTGCTTTCGTTGCAGAGTTACCAAACAAGATCCGACTTTATGGACCAATTTTTTCAATTGTTTAAAGAAAAAAAAAGGTAACTATAATTATATATATATATATATATATATATAATTTTTAAAAATTTTTGGAAGACAAGACCTTAAGAAAGCGTGTGTAAGTTAAATTTTGAAAATTTTGAACGTGCTCGTCCAACAGTGTTCGAAAACGATAAATTTTTGATGATTTTGGTCATTTGTATTGTAGATGATTTTGGACCTTTTTGCAAATTAAATTAGAACAATATGATTTAAAAAATTTTTATAACCCATCGTTATAATAACCCATCGTTAGCCAATTATTAGAAATAGCCCACATTTTCAACAATAAAAATTTTTAGCTTACAAAATATACTTTAAATTTATATATATTTATCTGAAATTTGTATTTCTAAAATTTTCATTAATTGCTTTATAAAGTGAGCAAAAATTATTTTGATACCTATAACCATTACGAAAATATTCAGACTCAAATTTATGAAATATGATCCTTCTATAAATGTTAAAATAGTAAAATATTTTCAACATCATTTTAAAGAAGACACAATTTCCTTTAAAATGATATATAATATGTCTATTTTGTATTGCGAATGTATCGAGTAAGTAAATTTAAATTAAGCAGAAACATGTTAAAGTATTTATGATAGCTTCCATTTTTGGCAATATAGTTTTTGTACGATAAAGTCATATCAAAAATTTTATGAAAAAACAAAAAGATTTCAACATTCTTAAAACCTTGTGTTAACTATTTTTTTATTTCATACTTAAGTGAAGGGTATTTTAAGTTGCTGCATTAACCAAACTTTAACTTTTCTTTAGATTGTTAAAAAATTAAATAATGGCTATCTATCTATAACATTGCATTTGTAACTAGCAACAACTTAAAAACCCAATTTCATATTTATTTTTTGTTTTCAATGTTACCAAAGAAATACGAAGAACGTTGACCTCAAAAATCATATTTGAGTTGGCACTTTTGATCAATATACATACATGTATGTTTGTATGTAAGCAATTTATCTATAATTTAAATAAACAAAAAATTGCTAAGGAAAACATGTAGAAAAAATTTTTATAATCATGTTTATATTTAAAGAAATTACAAGTGATTTTTGGAAATATACAAATTATATTAAGCAATTTCTTTAGCAAGTAAAATTTGTATGAGCATTTTTCTTAACAGAAATCATTATGAATTTATTAGCTAAAAATATGAAAATGATTTGTTGTAGGTATTTTTATAATAGAGAACATTTTTTTAAGAAATCATCTATTTCGTTGACTAAATATACACAAATGTTTATTTATGTACAGTCGATTGCATAATTATGTATTCAACCCGTATGTATTTTTAAAACTTTAGATTTTTGTACTTATTTTTAAAAATATTTTTAAAAATTTTGGTCTTACAGTTAATGTTATGTCTACACTAAGAAAACCAAAAATATCCTAAAATACACCTATTATCTCAGCTTTTATGACGTCTTATATAAAACAACCACTGAAATTTAAATCGCAAAAGTATGTATACGAGGCATGAGAGACATTATTTGAATTGGATATAGCTATTATGTAAAAGAGTATAATGGATCCAAATTAAAATCAATTAAAAGAAAACATGTCAGATTATTACGTTATTATATCCCGAGATTTTAAAATTTTTGACTTTTTTATTTGTAGAAATTGATAATTGAAATTGAATTGATGATATACTTTACGGGAATTTCATTCATATCTGGCAGTCTTGCGGAGATTAAAAGAGAATGATTCTGGGAAAAATGATGTAAGTTTAAAGCATATAAATTGTTTGTAGATTTTATAAACTCCTTAGCTGATAAAATGTTGAAAAACCTATATATGGTATTATCCTTTCACAATTTGTCATGGCTAAATATGGAATATATACTGTGTGGTCAAATTAACAAAATATAAAAAATACTATAAAAACCGTCCAGATGTTTAGTAGTATCCACTGTACCTCTGTCTCCGTGTCTTCCTATCAGTTCTGCATAATTGATTTACTTTTATGGACGATATATCTAATTTACCTTTGGGAGTAGTTCTCACTATACAATTATATTATTCGATTTTTTGATATGTCGAAAGATGCTCTCACTTTTGAGTCATTTAAAGTCTCAAAATTTTCATGTTTGCATACACCAAAAACTTAATAAATGTTAAAGATTTTCTGTGGGTATATTATCTAGTATATTTTCAAATTTATATAAGAAGTAGTTTGAACGGAATTTGAAAGGTATGTCAAACATTTATATAAAAGTGTAGAAAAAGTACAAAATGTATCCATAAATCTTAAAATGTTTTATCCAAAATTTGAATACACTGCAATGACAAATTGTGAATGGATAATAATATATTCCTAACATTTTCAAGATTTTATCAGGTAGAGAGTTCATAAAATGTAAAAACAATTGGGATTCATTAAATTACCAACGTATCTAAAACTACAAATTTCTAAAATTAAATATAAATCCAAAGTTTTTAAATATCTAGATATTAAATAATAACTTAATAATCTGACTTCTTTTCTTTTAATTAATTTTAATTTGGATACATTATATTGTTTTACACAATAGTTATATCCGATTCAAACAATATCTCTCATGCCTCGAATACATACTTTTGCGATGTAAATTTCAGCGGTTCTTTTATATAAGAGGTCATAAAAGCTGTCATAATAGAAATATCTCAGGAGTTTTTTGAGTTTCTTAGTGTAGAAACATACCATTAACTATAAGACCAACATTTTTTCACGAAAATCGAAAGTTTTAAAAATACATACGGGTAGTATACATATTTATGCGATTCACTATATGTATTTTTAGAAAATTTTCATTATTTACGTTCGCATATACCCACATAGATATTATTAATTGACATAGTTTTTTTTTTTTTTTTTTTTTTGCTTTTAGCCAAAAATTGTATGCAAAAATATATTTCAAAATATATGTATTTGGAAAAAATGCCTCATTCATATACAAACCTTAGCAATATTTTTGTTTATAACCAAAACAACTGTGACATTTAAATGACATTTATAAGCTAACATACAACGAAATTAACTAAAATCTTGTAAATAAAATAAAAAAATACATTGTTGCTTTATATTAACATAAAAAAAAAAAAACGAAAAAACTAAACAAAAACTGATTTATTTCTAAATTTATTTAAATCAATTGCTAGAAGAAATTATGGCCTCCCAATGTGATGTCATCAGGGAAAAAAACCAAAAATCTCGGTTGGAATAATTGATACAAATTATTTTAGAATTCTATTCGTCTTTAAAAGTACATGAGTATTTATGACAATAAAAAATATAATCTAAAAGCATATATGCATTAAAAAAAATAGTTGAACTTATTTAAAATTGCCTACCCGGGAACAATATTATAAGTTCAAAAATAATTAGTTCTAGAACTGATGTAATCAAAACCACTTCATATTCTTTAATAACATCCTTAGAACTAGTGGTGTCGCTACTAATTATGACACTCTTGAATAGAACAGTACTGCGATTCTAAATTGCTTTTAATGAATATTTTTGTTAACTAGTTTATTTACTTATTTATTTGTTTATTTATTTATTTATTAACTATTGTCCGTTGTAATCAACAGGCCCGAGTCTCTGGCAGGAATCGAATCCTCAACCCCCAGATTGACAGACTAGGAAGTGCATAGAATTTTTTAGCCAAAAGCATTTAGAAATATTTCAGCAACCAGAGCTATCTAACGATTTATGAATAAAAATTGGACAATTAGATAAAAAAGCTAGTTTACCAGCAAAGAACAAAAGGTAACGAACTAAGAAAAATTCTCTAAAAACAAACATGCTGTTAAATCTAAAAGCCTAAAAATAATAAAAAAATATGCCATTTTATAGTATAAAATATGTTTTAAAATATAGAAATATAACAAAATATGTTTTTAAAAGAAAAACATTCAAAAATATACCGTTAAACTCTTAAAACTGACCAAAAAGTAAGGAATTAAGCAAAATACTCTAAAGACAAAAATATACAAATTCATGCTGTTAAACCTAAAAATGTGCAGAAATGTTTTCTAAAGCCTGAAAATTATTAAAAATATGCCGCTTTAAAAGTCTAAAAAATGCTTTAAAATATGGAAATAAAACAAAATATGTTTTTAAAAGAAAAATGAGCAAAAATATGCTGTTTTAAAGTCTAAAAAATACTTTAAAATATGAAAAGTTTAACGAATTGTTTTAGAAGAAAAATTAGCAAAAATATGGCGTGTTAAGCTTAAAATACATATGTATGTAAAACTATTCTAACATATTGTTGCCAAAATTCTTAATGTTCTTAATATTCAAACCACAACAAAAAATTACGACATTGCATATTACATTTCATATAATATTCCGCTAATTCTCTTCTTCCCCTTGAAAAAGGGTTTTTGAAAATTAAGTAGTTTTCCGCAAAATATTCTTTAATATAAAAAGTAAATTTAAATACTCTTTCAGCTAATCATTAAATGCTCATTATATCGATGAAATGACCACTTTTTGGTAATAAGTGTGGCCTGCGATACAGTTTTTTTTTTATTTGTTTTTTTCTTCCATATATTAAATTATTATACTCTAGAAATGTATACCCTCTTATAAAACACATTTAAACCAACTTTGATAATGTTGCGCTTACCAAAGACCCTGCTTGGAAGTAAAATTCAACAAATCCTGTGGAAAGTGAGATTTTCAAAAACATTTCTCATAGTTAAAAATAAAATAAAATTCAGAGAAATTTTCCCTTTTAATCAACAAAAAAACAAAAAAAATTATTAATGTTTAAGAGAAAAAATTCCTTTAAGGACAAATTATAAAAGTTTTATAAAGATAACAAATGTCATTATTTTTTACATACTAAAAAGTTTATTTAATGTCTTATAAAAACGAATAATTTTTTTTTTCTTTAATAATATTTAGATTTTTATAAATGTTGATTATTTTTGCACTCTCTCTGCACATTATATATCCATGTGTTATAAAAATATTTATTTATACGACGTCGATTTCTGTGTTGTAGGTTTTAAGAATAAGAGAGGGAGGAAAATGTATGATTGGTTAGTTGCTTTGCCAGCAGAATTTTGTTTGAAATATTTTGGTCATTTTCTGTGTTTGAATATGCATTTTTTTATATTTTTATTGTTATTGTTGTAAAAAAGCGAAAAATATTTGTTTATGGTTAAAATTAAATGTTTAAGAATATCTATTTAAATTTCTGTTTTTATATTTATTTTTTATTTGTTTTGTATGAAAATTATTCCAAAGTTTTTTTTTTTAGCAAAAAATTATTTTTATGATATATTTTTTTTTTTTTTTCGTTTATTAATATTATTATATAATTACTTTTATGTATTATGTATAGTGTGTGTGTGTTTATATTTTCTAGTACCCGCAAGTGATAAGATAATCTCCAAGTTTCTCTACGACGGATGCGGCCTGTTGTGGCTGAACTGGATCTTCGTAAATGGAAACAATCACGGCTGCAAAAAAAAATTAAATAAAATAAATTAGAAACAAAAGCATTAGTTATGTCATTAAAACTATATAAAAACAAATTCAAAGTCATTAGCTACAAGTGCATTAATATAATATTTTCAACAGAAAATAATGATCATATAAGGAATTTTTACTTTACAAAACTAGACAAACATTTGTCTCTGTCTCTAGTTTCTAACAAAGGCAATATAAATCATTATGAGGCCTACAATAGATAAAATGTGAAACGTTTATTTTTTGAAGGGTAATTATATATTCTAACAAAAAATTTTCTATATTGCTAACCTCCTAATACAAAACATTAGAAAAAAAGTCCTGCAGCTAACATTAACAAATAAATTAAAACTAAAACTAAATATAGAACAAAAATTAGTCACTGTAGCTCAAAATATTATGAAAAACATAAAAAAATTTAAACAAATTTAATTATTCCTTAAGAAAACGATAAGAGGTTATTGCTTCTTCCAAAAAAAGGAATATAAAACTTTTAATAATTTTATACAATTAATTTAAGAAATAGCCCTATAAACATTCGAAAGATATCTTCCTAGAACAAATTTACGCAATACCTTCTTTTTATTATTTGGACGAAAATCGTCAAATCAATATTTTTCTAATATTGCATTTTTATCATTTTAAAGAAAATTAGGTAATAAACAAAAAAAAAATATGTTAAATTAAATTTTTTTATTTTTGTCATCACCGCTTTTTCAGTAAGGTGATTATCACCTCCGCAATAAATTGATGATATCCCATTGAGATCATCCGGAAGAAATTAATGCAATACTCTTGTTTTTCAGTCACAATTTTTTTTAGTTGAGAAAAAATTGTTCAAAAATCAAAAAATATTGAAGAATCTTGATTTATTTTAGCAAAAAATTGATATTTTTTGTGAGCGTTTCAGTCTTCGTGCTTAATGATGTTGATGTTTATGTGCATGCATGCTTTACAAGATGTAAAAGATTTCCTCATTATACTATTTCAAGATTTATTTAGTGATAATTTTTCTATATATTTATTACATCTTCCAGAAGATTATCTATCGGTATCTTCTTTTTTTTCACCTAGATGATTATCTAGCAATATTGCCTATTTGTCTTCCAGGAGTATTGATTTCTTATTGCTAGATGCATCGCTTGTGAAGCACAATCTCTCCCGATGGGGTGAACTTTCGCAATACGAATATGATTATAGCGACAATAAAATTTTTCTTCTAAGCAATACGAATTCGAATCACTTTCGTATTATTTTAGGGACATTTCTGTTGCCTCTTTTCCTTTTAAATTGTATAACAATAAATATCAGTAGATTCAAAATTTTATTCTCATTTTCCTTCACTTTTTTTATTAATGCTTCAGGTCATTAACTTTTAAAAGTTTTGTATATCAAATTTGTTTTTGTTAAACTTACCTTGTGTGGTTTTCATGCAATGTACACCGCTGCGACCGAACTTAGCGCGGACAACACGGTCTGTACCGGACAAATAGATATATCTTTGGCCGGCCAATGTAACTCCATTGCTGGTAAGAAGATCTTGATTATCAAACCCAGAGATCAATTTTGACAGTTCTTCTTTTGTAACCTAGGAATGAAAGAAAAATAATTAAAAAATATTAAAAATTTGTTAAAGAATAAAAAGAGAAATGTCTTAAAATTAAAGTAAAACGAAAAATAATTAAAAATTCTAAACTTCGAGTTGTATTGCAAAAATTTTAAATTTGTATAAAAAAAATCTGAACGATTTATTTATTTTTTTATTTTTTTGAAATTTTTGCTTTGTTGGTGATATTGGATTTTTATCGAAATTTAAAATTTTTGCCAAATTTCGTGATGGACTTTGGGTAAAATTCGGATTTTTAGTGAAATTTTGAATTTTTGGAGGAATTTTTAACGACATTTAGTTTTTGGTGAAATTTCGGATTATTGGGTAATTTTGGATTTTTGATGAAATGTTTGATTTTTGGTGAAATTTCGGATTATTGATCATATTTAAAATTTTTTGTGAAATTACAAATTTTGCCGAAATTTCGAATTTTTGCTGTTGATGTAACTTCTAATTCTTGGTGAAATTCAAATTTTTGCGAAAATTTGGATTTTTGGTAAAATTTTTAGTTTTCGAAAAATTTAATTTCGAATTAATGATGAAATTTCGAATTTTTTATAAAATTTTGGATTTTGGTGAAATTTCGAATTACTAGTGAATTTTCGGCTTTTTGGTGAAATTTCGAACTTTGAATTATAAATTAAGTTGGTGGTTTCGATTTTTTATTGAAAAAAATTTAATTTTTTGGTGAAATTAATATTTTTAATGAAAATATATGTTTTTGGCAAATTTTTGGATTATTGATGAAATTTAGAATTTTTGCGAAATTTAAGTTTTTGATAGGGATTAGGATTGTTTGAAGTTTTTTTTTTATCAAATTTCGAATTTGTTGTTAAATTTTAATTTTCGATGAAATTTCGTTTTTTCCTTTGCTGTTAATAAAGTGCAGCATATTTACATTCTATTTAATTTGAGGGTAAAACATTTAACATGTCACTTTAGCCATATTTTCATATAAAATTGAGTTCGAACTATAACATAAACAAATTTCATCAGAATTATTTGCAAATCTTTGGAAATAAAGTAAAATTAGGTATCAAATTTTATAACTGGCAACTAATGACGACAAATTTACTAAGAAATTCTTTCATTAAATCAAAAAGTATTAAAAAGATATTATATATATATATATATATATATATATATATATATATATATATATATATATTTTAATCGCAACACATTAACATATTTTTTAAATTTAAGGTCAAAGCTATTAGAAAAAAACATTTGACCAATTTACACTATTACATTTTTTTTTTTTTTTTTTTTTCAGAATATACCGCAAAAGGAGGTAAAGGGCAGAATAAAGGAAAATTTTAGCCAGAAAAAAAATCCATTAAATTAACAAAAAATTTTGCACCAATTTTTAATTGAAATAAAATTATTTTTATATAAATTTGGTCTAACCCTTAGAAGGTTAATACCATATTTTGGCGTTAATGAATAATATTTATATGTAGAATATTTTGCTATTTTTTTTAATTGAAATAAAATCCGCAAATTGATTTTATAGAAATTCTCTCTAATTAGGATTAAAGCATATTTTGTTACTATTCTTTTTTTTAATGTTTAAAATAGCGCAAATAATTATTTTAATTCCAATGTTTTGCTGGGATACTGTCTTGAACGCACCAACAATTCATTCAACAATCGCTGAATTTATAAAACACATTTTTTATTCTATATGTCATGGTCTTAATAATGATCTTGAGCCCATAAATACATTTCGTGAGGGTACATTGACTTGTATATTATAATTTTTTACCTCTTACCCCTTTATCTATTTATTAAAAAACAACCTATCAACCTACCCACCTACCTACCACCACCTTAGGAAAAAACTAGAGTAACACAATTTACATACAAACAATATTTATGTAGATGCATTCTACATACATACATGTACGTAATTACACTTTTACCGCCCTTAAAAGGCAGATAAAAACCACACGAGACATTAGCAAAAAGAAAAAAGCAACAAAAAAAATATTTTTCAATGTCACTCACGTTAAATGAAATGAAAAGAATACTGGCTTAAAATGCATACAAGATACACTCAATGTTATCGTTAAACACTCAAATATTTTGCACACTCTCACTCTCATCCCTGCTCTTTAACTCTCTGTTAAATGGCAGCCATTTTGATATATACACTGACAGCCGGTTTATTTTTTGTTTTTTGCAAAAGATAAAACAAAAATATACATAAATAAAACAAATAAAATATACAAATTAAAGAAAATAACATAAAAGATATGAAATTCAATGGGGGGATTATTACACTCAATTTGAATTTGCCATATATACACATTTTTCTTCTTGTACCACGAAAATAGATTTGCAAAATAAAAAGAGAAAAAGAGAGTAAGTAGAGATATGGAAATATGGATAAAAAGAAACTGCTTACAAAAAGCAACAAAGAATAATAAGTAACGTATAAAAGGAAACTAAAGATAGATAAGCAGCAGCAAACAAAACGAAAATACAAAGAAAACACAACAACGCCGGTTTGCCTATGTATGTATGGAGTAATGATATGGGTGTGCAAAAAGTGTGTTCTCGAGCAATATGCATGTGTGGAGAGTAAATACACAAAAATATATTCAATTTTTTCCTATCTGTATGTATTTGCAGAGCCGCAAAATTATTTAAAAAAGTTGAGATATTTATTACATTTGAGGTGAAAAATCAAATTTTGTTTATAAAATCTATTAGATTTATTTATTTCTGATGGAAGATCATAGGTAGTGAAAAAAATTTACCCCGCCCTAACAATTTTCACTTCACTTTTCTATACTTGTATTATACTGTTAACTAGAATATTGTTGGTTGTTTCTGTTTAATATATTTTTCATTGAAGCTTATCTTTAAGATACGCAGGTCGAAGTTACCATGTGTGTTCTTTTTTACACATAAAATAAAAGAAAAAGTACCAGAGCTTAAGTTAAATAACTTAGTAAGACAAAATTAATTATACGTATGATGTGAGGTTTTTTGTGTGATTTTTTTCTATATAAAAAGATAACGAAGATTTAATTCGTGTTAATTTTTGGCATACGTAGTACAAAAAAAGAACGGCATCAGCTGATTGCTATTAACAGAGAAACGTTATAAAAATAATGTACAGTGTCTCAATTAAATTTTTGCATTTTTTAAATTTTTTATAACGGTTTTATTAAATCATTTAAAAGAATAATTCTTAGATTTATTAACTGGAATTTTGTTTGTTTATGATATCTTCATAATGCAAGAAACTACAATCAAAAATATTGCCTTGTTTCCAAGAAATTCCAGAAATAGTACAATTAGTCACCGAATTTACCTTATAAAATGGTTGAATTTTTATCACTTTTGTACTGGAAGATTTCAAACAAAATATAAAAGATGAAATTATTGTAATTTTTGCTAATAATAATATTCACTGCTAAATGTTCATTGATTTATTTTCTCACTTTGGAGTTAAAGTTTGGGATATTTAGTCCAATTATTTATTTAATGGACTTAAAGGTTGATGTTGGAACACGCTTATTTTTCTTCTTTAAATTACAAATATGATGATTTTTTGCTGTTATAGTAAAAAATAAATATTTTATTATTAAAATGTCATAGTTCTCCTAGTTGTTTATTATGTGGCATTGATCCATTAAAAGTAAAATATCTGAAATATCAAGCCCAATTTACTACCGTTGGTATCAACAAATTATTTTAACATACGGAGAAATAGCTTCCCACTATATAGCCATTGATAAATTTGGAGACGACTACAACACCTGAATTGACGACATACCACGACATAATTGTGCTTGGTTTTATTTCTCACAGCCATATTAATTTTGGACGTCAAGTTTTATACTATGACATCAATTGGTCTTGTATTTTTGAAGTCGGTATTTAAGTTTCTAATTTTATAACATGTAATACACACAGCAACACAATCTAAAAGTTGTGGTAGAATATGGGTACCAATACTTCAGTAAAATTGGCTTAATGTTCGAGATTTTACATTTTTAACGTAAAAATCAAATATATTTGTGAGGTACCTGAAATGACTGCACGTGTTGTTTCTCAATTTCTCAGAAACGATTCAACATTTTGTGCTACTTTTATTCCGCTCATGTTATAACTTAAAATAACACATTTTTTATTTAAAAAAAAAGAATTCATTCATTTATGTGAGACACTGTAAGTGAAAATTTTAATTTTTTCCAAATATCAGAGGAGGTGGCGATAGTAGTCATGCAGTCAGAGACACAAAACATTTTTGTTAACAAAATATATGAATGAGTCAAGTGTATCTTTTGCTAAATTTTCAGAAAATAAAAATGTATGCTACTTATGGCTAGCTGGTTGGTTGCTTGCTTTTCGTGATAAATTTTTTTTCTTGCACAAATTATTCTAAAAATATAATATCAATGTAGTCATATGTGTGCTATTTATTATTTTAGTTTTTATTTCATTTTCCAAAATGATGTATAAATAAAAATAAAGAAAAATCATTTGTCGAGCTAAACACCAATACATTCAGCCAACAAAAATATATATGTATGTATGTATGTACATATATCAACAACATTTTGTGCACCAGGGCCAGCCAGCCACCAGCAGTAGCCGAAGTTGTGAATGACTCACAGCTACAAAGCGATAACATTTCACAGAGGTTTTCAAAAATACAACAACAAAAACAAAATACCAAAAATAAATATTTATTATAGATACAAATATAACTGATGAGAGTGCGAGCGCCTTTTGTTAAACCCAAGTAATTGACGAAATCAATTTTGAAAATAAGTTTAAAAAAATCCTTATTAGTATTCACCCACAGATCTGATCCCCTGGAAAGTTTACTTTACTTACAATATGTTAAAAAGCAACAACATATACTTAATATGTATTTTATTTATATGTAGAAATTCTAGAAATTTCCACTAATATTTGAAGCATATGTTCAAAATATGGTATGGGGGGTTTTTGATGTAAAGACAACCAAACACAACACACACACATTAAATTTATCACTCTTTAGACAAATATAAAAAAAACAGCATTAAAAATATGCCTTATTTAAAACAAAAGAAATACATTTCTATGTTATTACTTTTTGTAAAAAAAATTAAGATTAGGAAGGCAGGCTGTCATTAAATTTTACCACTTACTGAGTGTGTGATAATAAAACAAAAAGACATTTTTAAGTGCAACAATATTGAACAAAAAAAACACACAAACACACACAAAGGAGGAGATAATGAAATATGAATGGCTAGGAAGTCAGTCACACGAACAGCCACGATTTCCTTATAGGTTGACAAAGGAATTATATATGTAGCAATATTTATTTTATAAAACGATGAACGATTTTTATGATTTACAAAATTTTCAATATTTTTCTGAGAAATTTTCAAAGAAAAAATGTTTTAAACAAAAAAACGTACATTTGAAATAAAGTATTTTTTTTTTTTTTTTTTTTGTCAAATTTGAATAATACAAGAAAACCAGCTTAATACGGTTTCTAAAAAAAGCGATACAATTTCTTTATTCAAAGAAATTTTATTTTTTTTTTTATGCAGTTTTTATGGACAAGATTTTTTAGGAATGTGAAATTAATCGGTTATTCAAAATTTTGATTAATCTGCATGCAGATTAATCACTTAATCAATTAATCAACAATTCTAATTAATCTAAATCCTGTACCTGTGTTCTGTAACTTTGCAAGAAAATTTTAATTCGAAAAATTTATAGTCTTGTTAAAAACAGGGTGATTAATATTAAATCGTCTGTATTTTGTTGATATTAAATGGGTTCACTTTAAATATTATATGAATAATTATTTTAAAAACTGGATGCGTACAAGAATTTGCAAAACTTTTTCGATTCGAAAACTTTTTACAAGTTACAGAACACGGGTACTGACAAATTAATTAATTTACATTTTGAATAGTCAAATTTGAATAATTTTGTTCAAAGTTCTCAAATTTATTTTACAATTAAACATAAAAAAACAAAAAATGCTAAAAACTGTGTAAAGTGTAAAATGTGTGCTGTTTGGTGTTTTAAGGACATAATTTTTGAAATTGTTTAAATTATAAAGAAAATTTAAAAGAAATAAATTATTTAATTATTCAAAAATTCTGATTAAATGATTAATCATAATTTTTAATAATTAAAATCAGAATAAATCGATTAATTATAAATAAAATTAATCGAATTACAATTAATTGAATTAGTGAATAATTGAATTTCGCTTAAAACTCCTGGCACATTTTCTGACTCCTAATTCATTCTATCCATTCGTTGAAATACAAGTTTATTAATTTTTAAGCACTTTATTTTCTTCCACTAATATTGATAGTAAAAATAATTCACCAATCCAAAAAAAAAAAAAAAAAAAAAAAAAAAAAACGTTGGCAGTGTTTTTTTCCTACTTTTATGGTTATTTGATAATTCAACTTTAATAATTGGTTTTTATTGCTACTTTAGGACTCTTATGCTTCATTATATTTTGTGTTGTGGCTGGGAAGCCAAATAGCTAGCTTTTGTAATATACATTTATTGGACTAGAAAAGGCTTTTTATATTACTTGAATTATAAATAAATAAATAAATAATGTGAAATTTAATTATTCACAACACTCGATTAATAGAATAATAGCACATCCCTATTTTAATTATATTAACATTTTCTTAAGATTTAAACGTTTCTTTTTTTATTGAAAATAAAAAGACATTTTCTCAACTTTGTGCTTCAATACATTATAATAAAAATAATATCAATTTCATTTACATTTCAAGTATTTTACATTATTAAATATACTTTATTAAATATGAGATATTTATCATTGTATTGCACTATTATTCAACTAGCTAAAGATAGTTAGAAAAAAATAACAGACTATTTGCGGTTTATGTATTTAAAACTACCTTACGACTAAAGTTTATAATATAAAATAAACTTAGAAATGGATACATACAATAAACAGGGTAGCTAAAAAGGAGGCTCTAAAAATATTTTAAGATGGTTTCAAATCTAAAAAATATTATATTCTATTTAAAATACTTAAGAAATACTAGATTTTGTGTCAAAAATTAGTAAAGGATATACACTTTGTATTTGAGAACATTTCAAAGTACTAATATGAACTACTGCTAATATGAACTACATACAATTTTTATATAAAAAATTTTAGCAAGGATTTTAAAGTAATACTAAAAAAATTGCTTAAGTGTAAAAAATAATTTTTTCTGCGTAGAATTTAATATATCACCGGTGCGCTAACGATGTTTAGGAGAACAAAAAAAAAACCATTTTATTTTCTCAATTCGCAACCTTTTTTTCATTTTTGTGTTTTGTATTTTCCGTTAAGATATTTAAAAATTTTATTCATTGAAAAAAATCGATATCTTTTAGCATCTACACATAGGATTTTTGTATAAGAAACTTTTAATTTATTTTTTTTAATATTTTTGTAGTTTTTTTTTTTTTTTTTTTTTTTTTTTTTTTGTTCTTAAAAAAGTCCTATGTGAAGTAAAAAACAAAGAGTTTTTTTTTTCAAGGAAATATACACATGGAAATTTTTGTAACTTCGAAAGCCGTTGAGATAATGGAAAAAGCTTTAGAGGGTTGACGTATGACTAATAATAATACTAATAATATAATAATACTAATAATAATAATATAATAATGCTAATAATAGTATAATACTAATAATAATAAAAATATTAATAATAATAATAATAATAATAATAATAATAATAATAATAATGATAATATAATAATACCAATAATAATATAATAATACTAATAATAATATAATAATACTAATAAGGAAGGTCTCTTTGTCAGCGCACTGAAGATATTATTAATTATGGGATTTGAATTTCTGTTTAATTATTTAATTGAAAATTTGTTTAAAATATTTTTTTCTTTGTATATGATATTGCATATTTGTATTTGCTCCTGATAACATTGATAAAATGTTTATTATAAATTTGAGAAGTATAATATTTTTTAATTAACTAAGTTAAAGATAATCATTTTAATCTGTTATAAACAATAGTTTTAATGGTGTCCATAATTATTTTATTAAAACTTTATGTCCCAATAAGAAAAAAAAATTATAAAATCTCCAGCATTAGAAATTCTTACTGGTATTTATATTTAACTAAAATGCAAATAGAACAAAATGTTACAAAATTCAAATATGTTTAATAAAATTTAAAATTCTCGAATTTTTTGCTCGACATTATGGAAATTTTAATATATATATATATAACTTTAACTAAGGCCATTCTTTTTGGTAATACAGAGTATGATTTAAGCATTGCTATTAATGGACAAGAGATTGAATTTGTATATAACTTAAGATGTTTGGGAGTATATATTGATAGCAAGCTTTCATATGAGTGCCATATTAATCATATATACTGTAGTGTTTTGAACGTTGCGCAGAATATATTCTAATAATATATTCATACCTTGTCAAATAAGATATAGATTAGCTTATGCTCTATTAATGCCAGATGTATTATATGGATTGGAAGTTACTTCTGGTACTCTTAGTTATGTACTTTCAAAACTAAACTCTATCACTAATTCTATTGTACGAGCATATATCTGAGCATGTGAAGGCTTTCCTATGTTATTTTAAACAGTTTGTTAATATTCGTAATTTATTGCATTTTTACAGGGTTTTAAAAAATTGTGTACTTTATTGTCTTCGTTCTGGATTCTTGTTTTCACATTCTATATGAAACCATCAGATTATTATTCCCAGGATAAGATGCAGTTTTTTTGAGAGATCCTTCATTATTAGAGTAGGAAGGTCCTGGAATTATTTACCCATTGAGCTTCGTGTATTTTCCTACTCAAATAATGCATTTCGCTTAAAACTCCTGGCACATTTTCTGACTCCTAATTAATTCCATCCATTCGTTGAAATACACTTGATTAATTTTTTTAGCACTTTATTTTCTTCCACTAACATTGATAGTGAAAATAATTCACCAATCAAAAAAATGTTTTTGTATTTCATATATTTCCATAAGTATTTATTCAGGAATTCGCTTTTGTAATATATATTTATTGGCCTAGAAAGGCTTTTTATATTACTTAAATTATAAATAAATAAAATAAAATAATTAGATCAAATTTATAGCAGAATCGCAAAGGTAAAATTGAATTGAATTGATTGAATTGAAGAAAGTAATTTTTTTTTTTTTGTTCCAATTTGACATCGAGTAAACAAAATTTTGTAACAATTTATAAAATGAAAGTTATTGATTTTGAAAACGTATGTGACAATAAAAAGAAATAATAACGAATTATTTAAAAATATATGAAAATTTTCTCTTCAGTCTAAAATATGCAAAATTTTGCTCCCTAGTTAAGATGTTAAGTATAAAATATGGAAAAATATGACATTTAAAAAATGCTATAAATATGCTGTTATGACCGAAATATGCAATAATATGCTACAACTGTCTGAAACGGATGAATAACTAATAGTTTAAGATATGATTTTGCATATTTTCGATTGCCTTGATAATTACTAAAAAAATAATTTTAATTATCTAATAATTTCAACTAAAATCTTTTAAAAACTTGACTAAAACTACTAATTTTTGATTCGGATATCTTTTATTGATGGTTTTGATGAGTTTTCAAACTAAAAAAAATGGTCACAAGATATTTGAATTATTATAAACTTTATATTAAAGAAAATGTCCACACTTTTTACAAAAATCTGTTATCTCAAATTGAAAATGACTTGAAATCATGTATCATTCTTTGAACATTTCTTTTTAAATTACCTTAAACTTTTGTTCAATGGTTGAAGATAGTTTGAATAACAGGTTTGATATCAATTTTTTTTTTTTTTTAATAAAAGTGTCATTCTGCGTTTGCTGGGTTATTGTCTTTTTTATTCAAATGAGAGAGTAAAAATGAGAACAATTTTTAATAATTACAAAAAAAAAAACAAAAAAGAGATAAATAAAAGCATCTGTCAGCTGAAGCTCTGTTCCGGTACTTGTCAAACTTTCCACATAGGTATTTTATTGTTTTTTTAATAATTTCTAACTAATTCCGATCTGTAAATTTAACATACGTTGTGTTAGCTAATAAGTCAAAGAAAAAAAACTACCAATTGCTCTAATCCAAAATTGATCGAAAATTATAAATTTTGAATGTTGAGGTATTCTCCTATAATTTCTTACTAAAAACCACAAAGCAAAGGCACTTTTTAAATCAGAAGTCATGGTTAAACCAAAGTTAATACCAATTCCTAAAAAAAACACACAACACTTCAGTTGTTAAAAAAGAAATTTTTGATATTTTAAAAATTGCAATATTTGAAATCATTTGTTCGTTAATTACAAATATTATTTCCAAGAACTAGTTAATATTATTTCCTAAATCATTCATTCAAAGATAAGATTTTGAATTTTACAGTTAAAAAAACAATTTTTGTGTTAAAAGTAAAAATCTAGCAGAAATAAGACACAATCAGCAACAAAAATAATATACCTATAATGAAAAGAAATCGGTGAGAAACATAAACGTAGAATGACCCAACAACCGACCGGTCTTTTTTGTTGCTTATTCTGTTATTTTGTTGTATTAAAATATGTATGTTATTGGCTCCATATATTGAGCATTATTTGTCGTCGCCGCCACTTGCAAAAGTTGATAATAATATGGATAAAAAAAAAATTAAATATAAAATAAAAAGTATAAGACACAAAGACGAAGAAAAAAAATAACGACATCCAGAATATTATATTATTGGTGGTGGTTTTGTGAGTTTAAACGACTGACGACAACGACTAACTACTCTACTGATGGTTGGTTGAATGGTGATGGTGGTGTTTATCAGTAGTGGTGGTGGTAGTATGAAGGGCGTTTGCTTTTTTTCTAATTTTTTACATATCATACTACTTAATAGTGATTGTGTACACAAAAGTCAATTTATATCGCGTTTTTTAGGAGATTAACTAAAGAATTGTGTTAATATGTCCAGTCCAACAAAAAAAAATATATATAATAAGCTAAGAACTATATTTTAACTTTCATATGTCTCCACGATACACACAAACACATATACAATGAATCATTTTTCTTATACTTTTAATTATGGTCACACCCATGAACTTGCCCCAAAAACAAATCGTCTCCACAAAAAAAGGATAATAATGTCCTCAACAATATATCATTGAATATATTTTTATTTTTTTTTAGAAAATTTTAAGGAAACGGCCAAGGTGTGGTATGTTATCATCTTCATGACTTACCTCAAAGCCTTTGGATGAAGCCCAAACGTTGCCGTCATGACCAGCGATACAGGCTTTGGTAACGCATTGCGAGGCCATCAATTGATTATCAACATAATCTTGCCAGCTCATGATTTATTTGTTGGTTATTAAACTTACGACGACGAAGATACAGTAACAAAATTTAAAACGTTTTAGTTGTTGCTTTTTTTTTTTTTTTTTTTTTGTTAACAATGATTTGTTTAACAAAATGTCTTTAGTTTAGTGTGTTGCTGCAATATACAAAAAAATAATAAATTATTTAAAATTGATAAATTTATAAATATTTCTTAAAAAAGATTAAAAAAAATTAGTCTTTTAAAAATCTTCTGTACACTTAAAATTTATATTTAAAATCTCTTTCTGGCCGACAAAAAAAATGGCAAAACATTGAGTACTTAGCCCAACAAAGTATTTGTATTTTTAATTTGCTATTAAAATTCTTTTTGCAAATTTATTTTTTACCCAAAAACATGAAACTATTTCCATTTAATTTATTTGTAAAAATTTTCTTTAGGCAAAAGAAAAATTTTCTTACTTTCTTCTTACAATCTCAATGCCAACGCAGCCGCGGTCTAACAAGTTTAGCCAACAAAGAATGTAAAAAATTTTAAAAAGTACCGAAAAATATGTTTAATTTTCTTTTGCCGTTCGTTGCTGCCGCGCACACCAGTTTCACTCAAGCACACTAAAACGAATGTGGACAAATACCCGACATGTTCAACCTGAGTTCTTGTTATTCGCTTTTTTACACACTCCCTTTTTGTTTTTTTTTTTTTTTTTTCTATTTTCTCTACTTTCTTCATCATCCACGATTTACTCATTTGCTCACTTCTCTCTCTATCTTTATTTGCGGTTCTTTGTCCCCTCCGCCTCTTTCTATATTCAGTGTGACTCAACACAATTCGAATGACCAGCGGATGGCTGCTCCAATAAACTATGAATCAGAATTCAAAATATGGAATGGATGATTCAGCGGGATGAAAGGACAATCAAACTATTACAAATCCCACCGTAATTAAACAATTACAATTATTTTTAAAACCTATTATTAATACATTTTTTGTGATACAATTTTACGTTACAAATAAATCGAGGGGCACAAAACGCATGTATACATATATAATTTTGTGTGTGTGTGTTGCCAAATCTGCGCATACAAAAAAATGCAAAATGAAAAAACGTACAACAAATAATTTTTTTTTCGCCTACGCTGTTTTATAAAAATCCTAGACCTAACCTTAATAATTACTGGAAAACTCTTAACTACACCAAAAAAATAACTTACATTTTTGTAGCCAAAAATATTTTTTCCTTTCTTTATATTGTGTAGATAAAATGGCACTGCACGGGATTAAATTTTGCGTTTTCTTACAATTCTTTTCTGTTGCCACAAAGAAGATTTTTTTTTCAACGGGCGCAATTACTTTTTTATCCAGATAAATGAAATTATATTAAAAACTCACTTTCTACTCAAACGACTGCTTACAAATGACTACGAGTTGTCAAATATTTAGATAAATAACCACTGGGTATTTATTTAAAAATTTGACTGCACTGCTCGCTATAGCAGTGCTACCAAGTTTTAGATTATCCAGTTAACAGTAGCATAGTGTAATAAGGAAATGAGCTGTCAAATTGTTTTTTTCAATTTGTATATAATATTTTTTGCCGTGTTTATCTACACTCCTACTTCTTCATTTTCTTATCTTTTGTTCATAGCATTTTGGCATTATGTGCACTGGTTTACATTATCAAAATACAAGCAATGTTATTTTTGCAGATGTGCGGTCACTTTATATTTACACTATGCCATAGAGTATATACATGGCGAAATGAAACAGGTAGTAGCAGTTCTACAAAATCAACAATAGGGCAAATTCATTAATTTTTTTATACATAGAGCTTAACAATTCAGTGGGTAAGTTAAAATTGATTTCGAAGTACAAAAAAACTAATCAGCCGATTAAGTGAGGTCACCTGTTTAAATTTGCCTTGAAACATTACGTAGGGTCTATACGAGAGAATTTTCTATCATGACAAACACCAAATTCTTATTCACGTATAAATCAAATCTATTTATATTATTGCAGCGTTACGTAGAGTAATTTTATTACAATATAATAAAATTTTATTATAATAAATCACTTTTTTTCGTTTTTCGTCAAGGTATGTTGTCAAAATTTAATAGTAAAATTACATATATTTTTAATGTCATTGTATTTTGTGTTATTTTTGCTCCCAATAATTAATTAATTGAGATTTCCATGAAGAACACATCTTATTAAAAAAATAAACGTAAGAAAACAAGAAAATTAATTTTGATGGCAAAACAAATTTATCTTCGCTTGAGCTCTAATAATTATATCATAACGCTGCAATGATATAAATTTGGCCCATACCTGATAAATTCTTATCATGATAAGAATTTGACGTTTGTGATGATAGAAAAATTTGCCTAATGCTAAAACGAATTTTTGACCGATATCGAAGATGCTACGGACTTGGCTCTTATATAGATCGATCACAAAAGTTTTTTTTTAATTTCAGTTTTTTGAATCAACCAAATCATTGCATAAACAACCGAGGTATTGGCAAATCTGTTTTTATATTTATTTAATGTTTGCTTCCTTATAGTTGTTTTCATAAATACTGAAAAACAATAACAATTAAAAATCATGATTCACTATCCTACATAAAAATTTATCACGTGTAGACCAAATTTATTTACATTATTACCTTGTGTCTACATTAGGCAAATTTATACCTTAGTTGAACAGCTGATTTTTATTTTGGTTGTTACAGTTGTCAAACTGCATATATAAAAAACAATAATGAATACGCCATATTGTTGTTTTTGTGCAACTATTGCCACCTTCCACAAATTAGCGTTAAGTTTGACGTTTGTCGTGATAAAAAAATCTCTATTGTAGACACTATGTTACAGCATTATGATATAATTGTTGGAGCTCAAGCGAAGACAAATTTGTTTTGCTATCCAATGTCATTTAGTTGTTTTTTTTTTTAGTAGCGTAATTATTCATGGTAATCGTAATTAATTAATTATTAGGAACAAAAATAACACAAAATACAATAAAATTAAAAAAATACTAATAATTTTTGACAGCATACCTCGACAAAAAACAAAAAAAGTGATTTATTATAATAAAATTTTATCTACGTGCTGATATAAATAAAAAAATTGCATTAGCTCTGCCGATCTTTTGTTACTTGTTATGGTAGAAAAATCTCTCGTGTAGACCCTACGTAAACGTCGTATTCTAAACATTTGTTTAAACATTCAAGTTTAAACATAAACATACCATAGTGTCTACATTAGACAATTTTTTATCAAGACAAACGTCAAACTTAGAACGAATTTGTGAGGGTGGCAACAGTTGCACAAAAACAACAATATGGCATATCCTCATTATTATTTTTTATATATGAAGTTTGATAACTGTAACAACCAAAATAATAATCAGCTGTTTAGTAAGTTTATCTTGTATATATTCGCACTGATTTTGACGTTTGTTTTGATAAAAATTTGCCTAAGATAGACACTAGGTACAGCCCGCCTAAATACTGCCCGCCTAAATACAGCCCGCCTTTCGAGGATATCACTTCACTTTGAATAGCTTAATATTAAGAAGAAGTTAGCGTCACACAGAATTTGCAAGTTTTGTTTGCATTGAAATATTTTTTGTGGTTTGTATTTATTTAATAAGAGCACAAAACCAAAATGCCAAAATCAAAGAAGAATGAATCTACAAGTGACAGCGATTCTGGACCAGATGATGTAAGTTGACATAAAAATCTAATAAAACGTTTATGTGGGGAAAGTTGTAACCTCTTATTTTGCAGTCAAGAAATAACTGTTGATATGATTATTAAAGAATAACATTTTAATACCCAACTTATGTGGTGTATTGTTTTTTTTTATTTCCGAGATTATGGTACACAAATTTTGCACTTTAAAGAGTAATTGTTTTTCTCTTAGTTATCATAAGTCGGCTTCGCTAAATACTTTTTGCATCCAACATTATAGTTTCTCGAAAATTTTTTGAAATATTTTATTTTTTATGCAATTTTAGAAACATCCCCCAGCAAAGAAATCCAAAGAAGCCTCCGGCGACAAAGCTAAATCCAAGACCAATGAAAGTGAAGAAACAAATCATTGGATTTTGGAGAAACAGCGACAGGTTCACATTAATGAATTCCGAGGTCGTAAATTAATTGATATACGAGAGTACTATGAAAAAAATGGGGAATTGTTGCCCGGTAAAAAAGGCATTTCGTTATCTATTGAGCAATGGAAAAAACTTCTCAAAGTGGCCGATGAAATAAATCGGGCCATCGAACGAGACTAGAAATAAATAATTGTTAATTTATGTCTCCTAATTTTGTAAATGTAACGAAATAAAAAACGTTGTTCTTTTAAATTAAAAAAAAAAGAAAAAAAACTTTATTTCTTAAAATGGCTAAAGGTATGGAATAACTTTGGAAACCGTTAAAAGGAAAAAATACTAAAGCTAATATATCCTGCACACACATTAAATTGTATTTAAATTCATTAATATTACAAATAAAATCCCAAAACCACACATATGGTTAGTACGATTAGGAAAGGCAACCAAGTTTTCAAAAAACCGCCAAATCCCACGTAGCGTCCACAAAAGAACATCCAAAATGCTAAAATTATCATATTCCAGCTGGTACCATTTTTGTAACGCATGCCACAGAGAGCAGTTGCCACGTGAGAATGGCAATTATCACAGAACAAATTATGCATACGAGTCCCATATAGCACGGAAGCTTTTGAAACATTTTCATCCCACATCAATGTACTTCCATCAACGTATTTAGGATTTAAACGTAAATAACGTGTTGGTCTACCAAAACCCATATTATCTTCAGATACAAAGTAAGGGCCAGCAAAATCTCGTATCACTCCATTCGACATACAAATACCCATATGGCCAATGAAAGGAAAAAACCATGTTAGCATAGGTATCGGTGTCCAGACAATACAAAAAGGATAACGATCGGCTTTAAAATCTATATTTGGTAATTCATCTTGTGAGTTTTCCATTTCAATGTATGTTCCAGTAGGTTGTGTTGGTGATGGAATGCTCTCTGTCATCTTCCAGTTTCCTTTTTTTTAATGTTTATATATTTTTTTCTGTTTTGTTTATTGTTTTTTCTGAGTCAGCTGTTATAGAAGAAAAGTATAATGAAAACAAGTGATATTAATATTGGGTGAATGCTTTTTAACATTGCATTATTGTTTTGTTGTATTTATAAAGCAAAGTTGGCTGTAGTTGTTATATATCACACACTTTTTAGTGCAATTTGTTGATTTAATTAACATAGTGTCTAAATTAGAGATTTTTTTTATCAAGACAAACGTCAAACTTAACACGAATTTGTGGAAGCTGGCAACAGTTGCACAAGAACAACAATATGGCGTATTCATTATTGTTTTTTATATATGCACTTTGACAACTGTAACAACCAAAATAATAATCAACTCTTTAACTAAGGTTACCTTGCATATATTCGCACTGATTTTGACGTTTGTTTTGATATAAATTTGCCTAATGTAGACACTAGGCACAATTTATGGGATTGACTAAAAACTCTAAATGAAGTATATTGAATATCAAACTATACACTCTTTCGACCTTATTCATAATACAATATAATAAATATCAAGGTCTTACAAAAGTTTCATTGAAATTCTGTATAAAAATTCATTCTATAAACATTTTATAAACAAAATATATTTTAAATTAAGGGAATTGTGTGATTTATTCAATAAATACAAACAAATAAAATGAGACTAAAAATTCTTCACGATGTCAAAATTTTAATTTATTATTTCAAAAAAAAAAAAAAAAATAATAATAATAATTAAATTAAATTAAATATTGATTATATGATGTTATTATTGCTTTAATTTCCTTATTTAGTATTGTCACTTAAATCATAATAATAACAATAAAAAACTAAATTATAAATGTTTAATAAGGTATATAAATTGTTTTTATTAAGCAAAATTGTATTTTTAGTAATTCAATATTCTTTAAACAAAATGAGTTTAAAATTCTTCATGAAATAAACATTTATATATATTAAATAATTTATTAAATATTTATTTATATATTATGTTATTATTTCTTCATTTACTTTCTCACTACTTAAAATGCCATAAGCAAAAAGATTATTATCGAAACAAAGTACTTATTTAAATATTTTAATTTTTGTATGTCATTTTAATGTTATTTATTTTCTATATAAGAAATTCTGGAATGCCAAATTTACTTAAAATAGTAAATATTTTCTATAATATTTATCCGATCGCAAAAATTTAAATATTAATTGGAAAAAATTTATAAAAACAAAAATACTTTTCTATAAAAGTTCATTTATCCTAATATTTTTTGTAATATTTTGTATCATATAGCTTTTTTGACGAACATAATTTTTCCTTTTTACTCAATTTTTGATAACAAAAAATTTTTCATATGAGTTTCTTAGGGAAATATGTTTTTCAAAATCCTATAACCTCAAAACTATTCAATTGCATCATATTTTCAGCGTTAAAAGTACTATAATTGACGAAAAATTTGAAAAAATCGGAATCGAATCAGGGATCTCAATTTAAGCCGCAGTTGTCTTTATACTATTTATTTTAAATTTTAATAATTGTGTTAAAAACTTAAAAAGAAATGTGTAGTAATTATTTTAATTTTCAAATATCGGCCTACAATTGAACACAATCATTGTTTTTATTGATAAAAAAATATATTTAAATTATAAGATTCTATTAGTAATAATTAAAAAAAATGAATAATTTAGTTTGAAATTTTGTTTTATAAACTTTCAATAACTTTAATATTCTGTTATATTTATAAAATATTGTTTTTAGTATATTTTTTAAAACTACATTGTACGTAGAAAAATTATCATGAAGGCAATTACTCCATAACATTTACGTAAACGTAAATCACATATTGATTTCAATTTGCTTACAAAATTTTATAAAATCAAATGTTTAACAAAAGCAATAAATAAACAAATTAGCATAATTAAAAAATAAAACTAATTTGTTTTATTTGAGCAATTTTTTTACAATAATTAAAAAAGGAAAACAATGAAAACTTGCATTACGTTTACGTATCATTTTGCCGGATATATAAAGTGAAGTTGGCTGCAGTTGCTATGTCAAGAAGAAGAAGTTAGCAAAATGAGTCAGAAAATATAGCAATTTCTCAGGCCCTTTCGCTTGCTTTTACAAATCAGATTCAGCACGTGTAAAAAAAGTGCCAAATTATTTTCAGAAAATGTTAGTATTAAACAAAAGAAAAAATTATTAAAATGATCAATTGTAAATAGCTGCTTAAATTCTGTGTGTGTACATATAAAAAAGTTTTGAAAGTGTTGTGAAATTATCGAAATAAAAATAAATAGATTTTGGAATTCTTTTTTGTTCTCGTGAATAAGTGGTTCGTCGGCAGCTACACATAAAATCGGTAAAATACGAATGTCTTTAACGACCTCTTCAACTACAAAAGAAAATATGGAGTGGTCAAAAAAAATTCTACGGAAAAATAATTAATAATTATAATTTTTGATTAAGAATGGAAAAATTTTTGTGGTCAAAAAATTATGGAAAATATAATAAGGAAAATCGGCCATTTTTCATGTTTTGTTAAATTTTTTCGGCTATGAATAATTTTTTCACGTTCTCTTTTCAACTTTAATTCTTAACGGTCATTGTTGTTTTTGTTGCCGATGAAACACCACCTTTTTCAACTCGAATAGAAGAAAAGGAAGAATAAAGAAACGTACGAATGAGTTGATTGTGTGTATGTTTGTGTTGTGTGGTACCATGAAAAGAAAACAGAATTGGCAAATGCGACTGGAATTGTGATTAGCATTTGATGGTGGTGTAGATGTTGATGATGATGATTAAAATGCTGTTGTATATGTTTGTGTGTATGATGAATGACACTCAACTAAAATGAGTAAATTAAAATGGTGGAAAGCGTATGAGAAAGAAAGAAAAAAATAATTCACATTTTCGAAAAAGAAGCTAAAAAGTGCACACGCGTATGAAAAATATAAAATAATTTTTATAAATTTTCAAAAAAGACATTTTTTATTATATAGAGTACAAAAATATATACACACACAATTTAGCAAACATAATGTAAAGAAATGATTAGAAAAAATTAAGATAAAAAATGAATGCAGAAAAGGAAAAAGAAAAAATTATTAATATAAATTTTCTATTTGTTTTAGGGATGATCGAAGTGATGTACATGAAGGACCCGCCGGTATGGAACCCGAAGGTGTTATTGAGTCTACTTGGCACGAAGTTTACGATAACTTCGATGACATGAATTTGCGCGAGGAACTTTTGCGTGGCATCTATGGTTATGGTTTTGAAAAACCTTCAGCTATCCAACAACGCGCTATCATTCCTTGTGTCAGAGGCCGAGATGTCATTGCTCAAGCTCAGTCAGGTAAGTATTAACTGCACTATTATTAAGATGTGCAATAATTTGTTTTTATTTTTAAACATTTTTGTTGTTTTTTTGTCTCTTGTAAAAAGGTACTGGTAAAACTGCAACCTTCTCGATTGCCATTCTTCAACAAATCGATACGTCCATTCGTGACTGTCAAGCTTTGATTTTGGCACCCACTCGTGAGTTGGCAACACAAATTCAACGTGTTGTTATGGCACTTGGAGAGTATATGAAAGTTCATTCCCACGCCTGTATTGGCGGAACAAATGTTCGCGAGGACGCACGGAACTTGGAAGCTGGTTGTCACGTTGTAGTCGGCACACCCGGTCGTGTATACGATATGATTAACCGTAAGGTTCTAAGAACGAGTAACATTAAATTATTCGTTTTGGACGAAGCCGATGAAATGTTGTCCCGTGGTTTCAAAGATCAAATCCAAGATGTTTTCAAGATGCTTCCTACTGACGTGCAGGTTATTCTTCTTTCGGCCACGATGCCGCCAGATGTATTGGAAGTGAGTCGTTGCTTCATGCGTGACCCTGTCAGCATTTTAGTTAAGAAAGAGGAACTTACCTTGGAAGGTATCAAGCAATTCTATGTCAATGTCAAACAAGAGAACTGGAAGCTTGGTACATTGTGTGATTTGTATGACACATTATCAATTACTCAGTCAGTAATCTTCTGCAACACCAGACGTAAGGTAAACAAAATAAAAAATTTTATTAGTCATCTATTAGATGGTGGAAGTTTAAGACATTGAATTGTATTAAATTATGGAAATTTTTGTTATTTCATAGGTCGATCAGTTGACTGAAGAGATGACCAATCACAATTTTACTGTTTCTGCTATGCACGGTGATATGGAGCAACGTGATCGTGAATTGATCATGAAACAATTCCGTTCTGGTTCTTCTCGTGTTCTTATTACAACTGATTTACTGGCCCGTGGTATTGATGTCCAGCAAGTGTCGTTGGTTATTAACTATGACTTGCCTTCAAATAGAGAAAATTACATTCATAGGTATGTACGCGCGTTAATTTTTGTCTTGGAAGTAATATTGATATTTTTTATTTATTGTCTTGCTTTATAGAATTGGTCGTGGTGGACGTTTTGGTCGTAAAGGTGTTGCTATCAATTTTATTACTGAAGAGGATCGCAGAATCCTTAAGGATATTGAACAATTTTATCACACTACTATTGAGGAAATGCCTGCTAATATTGCTGATTTAATTTAAATATATATTTATTTTATTATTTTTTTCTTTGTTTGTCCATTCGCACGTCAGCAGAAACAGCAGTAGCAACAAAAACAACAACGGCAAGAAAACAACAACTATTAAATTAATTTCAAAATAAAATACATAAAATACAAAGTAAAACCAGTCTTTAAAATCTTTAAACTGGAATAAAATTGTAAAGAAATAAATACATAAAAGCCAACAAATAATAGAATTACTAATATAATTAAAAATTTTAATAAATATAGCCTGTGTGAAATATTCATGTTAATATACATTATATATGGAACAAAAACAAACATATATTGCGTAAATTTCAACTAAAAATGACAACGATTTAGCTTCTGGAACTAAGTGTGATGATAGCTATTATCCTTATTAATTCACATATGTTTTTAAATAAACATAAAACTTAAGATTTTATACCCATCTAAATTATGAATTTATGAAATTTGATTCTCCTATTTTGAAGGTGTGTCATTAATTAAATGACAAATCTAAATCTATTAAATAATAGCATAGGAGTTCAACAAACAGTTATTCATTATATTTTATTGTCTCTTCTTGACCCGTTCTATAATAGTTATTAAGTCATACCTACTTTGGATTATAAAAAATCTAACCTACAAGGTTGAAATATTTTGGGGCCTGTACCACGATGTCGAACGAAAAATTTATTTGATAAAGTTTATGGGTAACAACAAAATTTCAAATTTATTTGTTGTTTTCCATCGTTCGATATCGAGATATTTTAAAAATTGGAATATAATTTATCTTTAACATAACTTTTTTAAATAAGTACGTTTTTTAAAATTTACATTTTTTTAGAAAAATAGTACTTTTTATGAAAATTGGTACTTTTTCCAGTATTTTAACGATTCTTTTGTAAATGGGTTTTTTGTAATTTGAAAGTTTTTTGAATTATTTTTTTAATATTTTATTTATATTATATTTTTAATTAAATTAATGTTTATGAAACAATTCTACACCTTTTTTTCTCCTATAACATAAAAACTTGATTTTTAATTAAAAAGGGAATTTAATATTTCACCATAAATTGAGTCACAAATACGTTTCGCTTAAAATTTGTTATCATTTCGTAATGAATAGCCACCTGCTACAATAATTAATTTCTGCATATCTTTTTCAAACGGTTTAGTCAAGCCGCCGATAATTTATAAAAGCCGTCAACGCCGATAAATTTTAACTGAAATTGACTTAAAATAGCCAGCGTTTTAATAGTTTGTTTTCTCCTTTTGGCACAAATCAAGATTACCGGAACTACTTAGCAAATATTATGAGTAAATATCGATTAATTTTTCTAAGTATTAATTTTCTAAGTATGCATTTTTGTTATGCAATGGGCTAAGGGTGTGATATGAGGATCATATGAAAGCTTGAAATGTTCTCTAAATGATTTGATGTATTTTGTTCAAAAATCAACAGTTCTGGCAATATTGATTTGTTCCCTCTTTTTTTATTTATTATCATGTGTCTATGGTATTAAGCTGGTAAAAATTTGTACCGTAGTTTTGAAGATTTCAGCCACCGTGTTGGTGAAATAACTAAAATGGTGTTATCATTTCGTAGTGAATAGCCGCCGGCTATATTAATTTATTCTTTTTTTTACGAACGACAGTATTAATTGTGGAATAGAAAAAAAATATACTTAAATTTGTGGTGCACGGGTGGTATTATTTAACTAAAAATTTTTTTCTTCTTCCTCTTAACAATGGGACAGAAGGTATCAAGAACTGATTTCGAATGGGTTTATACGGAAGAACCGCATGCATCACGACGAAAAATAATTTTGGAAAAATATCCACAGATCAAACAACTTTTCGGATATGATCCCAATTTTAAGTGGGTGGCCGGAGCGATGGTGCTTACACAAATTTTGGCCTTATTTATTGTTAAAGAATTTTCCTGGCCCCTGTTAATATTGGCAGCCTATTGCTTTGGTGGTATAATAAATCATTCACTAATGTTGGCTGTTCACGAAATATCACATAATTTGGCCTTTGGACACAGTCGACCAATGCATAATCGTTTACTGGGTTTTATATGCAATTTACCAATTGGTTTGCCCATGTCTATATCATTCCGTAAATACCATTTGGAACATCATAGGTAATTAATAAAAAAAAAACAAGTGGTTGTTGGGTATGTTTTTATGACAATTCCTTGTGGTGTTATAGAAAAATACTTGTGGGGAGGGCGTTGTCTATATGCAAATAAATGACAAAATTTTAAGTTTATATATATATATATATATATATATATATATATATATATATATATATATATATATATATATATATATATATATATATAGGCAAATATTTTTTTTTACAAATATATACAACTGAATACCAACTGCAGTTAAAAGTTATTGTCGAGCACAATATTTTCAATTACGTTATAGATGTAATCGAATTCAATCTATGTACATATATATACACCTCTTGAAAATTGTTATCCTTAAATTTTATGCTCATCATGGTATCACGTTGTTAAAGAGTGTAATCTTATCTAAAGTTAAAAAAAAAAAAAACTAAATAGAAAATGAAGTCACTAATTGATAATCAAGCAGCTTTAAAGAACGGCACACAGTGGTCCAAAAACGATTTTTTTGAAATAATTCTGTAACTAAAGAACTACTGGTTGTATTGGAATGAAATTTCACATGGCTAATGCTGAGGTGTATTCCAATTCATTTGGAGGAGCACAGGTTCTTAGCTGGTTTTGGGGACTGGAGGTGGACCTACAAAAATTAACCACCTCGGGCATGATTTTTAATCGTTAAAATTTCATTTATAATTTTATTGTAAGAAACTTTTACACATAGATAGTCCTTATAATTCTCTACAAAAATGCGCTTACAGGTGTGGGATATCACTTTTTCTTTAAGAGCTATTTACACCGAAGTAAAGCTTTGACCCATTTTTTGACGTCTTTCTTTAGTTTTTTTTTTTTAACTTGGGCTAATTTCGTGTCCCAAAATTTTTCTATAATATTCTCTGGATTCTCTAAAAAATTCTGAATAATTTTCATGCAAGAATCATACCTGTATGGTTCAGATGAAAAGTTATATTATTTCGAATTAGAAAATTAAAAAAAAAAAAAAAAAAAATATATGGGATTTTTTGTGTTTTTTCTAAAAAAATCAATTATTTTTCTCTGTCTGTACCATATTTTTTTCATGTTTCTAAAAGAATGCTTAACGTAAATGTATATAATGCAAATCCGATGGAATTTGGGGAAAAAGTCTCCCCGCTAGCCTTATCAGAATTTCCTTAATTTTACTGCCTGTCGCACGATATCGAGCGAAAAAAAAAATCGTTTTCGGTATCATGGACCAAATTTTGTTCCGAAAACTACATTTTTGCATTTAAATATACTAAATATAATAAAGAGAACTATAATCAGCTAAAATAAGAAAAAAGTCCTAAATAAATGTAAAATATATGAAAATCATCATAGGACATATTTTTAATCAAATAATATTTGCAAACATGATTTTCCCTTACGGATATGTTTTTGCAACTACGTATATAAAAAGTTTGGTTTCAGTATATTAAACGATTTTTTTTTGATTCACATCTTGTTTTTGTTTGTTGAAAATTTTTTATTGTTATTTTGAAGTTTTTTCTAAATGTTTGTGTTTTTTATTTCATTGGAAACAATTATTTCAAAATTTCGATATCATAATAACATCGACTCAGATAACGACAGAGTGACTATTTTATTGAAAAAAGACAATTTTAAAAAAAGTTTTCCCTAAACTGTGATTTTGTGTATTTTGGAATAAAAAGTGGAAATCTATTTATGTTCTTTTTTTAAGGAAAACTTTTTTAAATTGTATTGAAACTTCATAATGATAGCTATATTTATATAGATTTTTTTAAGTTCAATATTTTCTTTTTAACAAAATAACACTAAGCATCAAAATTTTAGGTTTTTTGATAAGTTTAATGAAGAAATTTAGTTTTAATACTTTATTATTTATATATTATTTTCAAGTTATAACCTTTTCAATGATACAAATACTTGCATAAATAGTTTATATATTCTTTTAAAAACTAACAGAACTAACCTTAAGCAAAATTTGCATATTTTCCTTCATTTCTATGGTAAATGTGTGCTGCAGCATTCTATATACATAAGTGCACAGCTGTTTCAACATGATTTCTTTTAATAATTCTGTAACTTTTGAACCGTTAAATATATTTGAATGAAATTTCATTTAGTTATTGCTGAGGTATTTTACAAATGCTTTGGAAGAGCACAAGTTTCTAGCTGGTCTAGGGCCAGGGGAGGACCTCCAAAATTGGTCACCTCTTTTAATTATTTCTTATTTGACTTCATTTATTATCAAAATAAATTAATATAATTGCTGTTTTCTAAAAACTGAATAAAGTTCTGTGCCAATATTTTAACTCTTTAATGAAATTTTTATCCGTTATTAAAAGAATAAATGAGTTACAGGTATTTTAATTTATTTTTTTTAACAAAATTTAGTGCATTCAACTCATTATATTCAGCATATTAAAGAATGAAACAATTAGGTATATCCTACAAGTTTCGGTAATATAATATAACATTCAGGTATTTGATATTCCTTACATCAAGTAAATTAAGTAGATCCTGTGGAATTTTATAAATATATTGCGTAGTTTTATAGTACTTAGAAAACGTTCTTCAATATATATAAATAAAATCTTTTGTTTTATTTACATTATTAACAATTCTGTGTTACGAACAAATAAATAACCAGCTGAAGCAGTAAAAATATTAGATATATCTCCTTTTGCATCCCCAAGTCGTCTTAAGCGGATGATAAAGAGTATTCCAACACCTTCACTAGCTTCTGAGTTTTCTGAAGATGTGGCGATAGCGCTTATGCTGGAGTTAGGACTAAGCAAAAATAAATATGTATGTGAAATTGAGAAAAGCTTTCCTCAATAAGGAACACAGTTCTGCCATGTTGCAAAAATATACTGAAAAAAAGCAAAATATTGTCCCATCACCTAGTGAAATATTGACTTGTCGCAGTTACTTGAAAATAGGGCTTTAAGGCTGATGGATTGTCAGCACCATCAGAATATAAACAACAGTCATCCGGGGAAAGTTCTATACACTATAAAATTGTTTTTATGGCATCGCTAGTTGCTACGCTTAAGAAAGTAATCGAATGAATCATCTACGTCAACTGATGCTACTAAATATGTTTGAAAAAAAAAAAAAAAACACAGGTATATTGGCAGACCAATAAGGTTTCAATATATTAAATAAAGTAAACAATGTACACAAAACTGGGTTGTTACAATCAAAACAATCAGCTGAAAATTAAATCCGGTTTGCATTGAAATATATGACTATTATATCAACGTACACTTTAAACTTCAATTAACAATGATTGATGGAAAGGTATACAATGCTATTACGAATACTGATTCAGCAATTTTTACAAACTCCTGCAGACAGCTCTACAAATATTAATAAAGATGCCCTAAACTTTGGTATATCTGGCTTCATGTTGGGTTAGGAACAATAAATGAAATAAAAGGAGAGAAAAAAACGGGATTACAAAATTAATTTAAACAGGTCTTAATGGCTATGGAAGTACAAAAAATGGCAATACGGCAAGGAAATTCTTTGAAAACTGAAATTACGTCTCAAATTTCTGGAATTGGTGTGAAACTTCTTCGAAGATGTCATGTGATATTAAGAGCAGTAAATAGCAAACATTATATAAATGCAGAAAAATTTTAGTTATATTGCGATCGTTAATGGATGGAAGGAATTAACACTCGCTGTTCACAAAGTACTTCAACACAGTTGTCAGATTTTGGAATCAAACGTGCTAGCACATTTCACTATTTAATACAAGAAAAAGTTCGAGAATATGTCAAAGCCAGGACTTTTCATTGAAATATATTTAACGGTTCAAAAGTTACAAAAAAAAAAAAAAAAAAAAAAAAAAAACTGTTGAAACAGCAGTGCACTTATGTATATAGAATGCTGCGCACATTTTTACTTTAGAAATGAAGGGAAATATGCAAATTTTGCTGAAGGGGGTTAAGTTTCTATTAGTTTTTAAGCGAATGTGTTGACTATTTGTATTTTTTATCATTGGAAAGGTTATAAAATAATAGTAATATATAAATAATAAAGTATTAGAACTAAATTTCTACGTTAATTTTATCAAAAAACGAAAAATTTCGATGTTTATTTTGTAAAAAGAATACTTAATATTTAAACTTAAATAAGATCTATATAAATAAAGCTATCATTGTGAAATTTTTGTAATAATACAAAAAAGTTTTCCTTAAAACAAGAACGTAAAGAGATTCCCACTTGTTTATTCCAAAATACCCAAAATACCAGTTTGGCGAAAACTTGTTTTTAAAATTGATTTTTTTCAGTAAAATGGTCACCCTGTCGTTATCATGAAAAAAATTTATGGCCCAGAGGAAAATAATTGATTTGAAAGTGAAAAAATGTCACCACCTTTATGAGAAAAATCACAAAATTAAATTTTTTTAAATTTCCTAATTCAAAACAATATAACTTTTTAAGTGAACCATACTTTTTCTTGCACAAAAATTATTTAGAATTTTGTACAGAATCCAGAGGACATTTCCGAACAATTTTAGGACACTAATTGAGTCCGCCAATTAAAAAAAAAACTAAAAAATCATATCAAAAAAATGGGTCAACATTTTACTTCGGTCTAAATATCTCTTAAAATAAAAGGGATACATGAAGCATATTTTTTGTAGAGAATTATAAGGACTATCAATATTTTACAATGAAATTATAAATGAAATTTTGGCGATTAAAAAATATGCCTGAGGTAGTGACCAATTTTGGAGGTCCACCCCCAGACCTGCTAAGAACCTATGGTCTTCCAAATGAATTGGAATACACCTCAGCATTGGCCATATTAAAAATTTCATTCAAAAAATTAAGTAATTCTAAAATTACTGAATTATAAAAAAAATCGTTTTGGGACCACTGTGCGTCATGTAAATCAGTCAGTAATATCAGAAACAATTCTCAATAAAAATATTTTATAATCTATAAAAATATTAAAAATAATAATGTTTGTATGTATGTGTATGTAAATAGTTTATTTAGTGGGAGCTGGTGATTCATCATATTTGCCGTAATTAAACAGTCTAGCTATACTAACTGTAAACAACAAGTGGTTTTTTGATTTTTTTTTTTTTTTGCTAACAACAAATATATTTTATTATTATTATTATTTTTTTTAAGTTTCTATTTTTATTCGTTTTTATACCTTTTTAGATACCAAGGAGATGAAGTGATTGACACTGACATACCCACTTTATTGGAGGCTAAATTGTTCGATTCCACTTTTGGCAAATTCATTTGGGTATGTCTGCAGCCTTTCTTCTATATATTCCGTCCCCTTATTATTAATCCCAAGCCACCAACACGTTTGGAAATTGTTAATACTATTATACAATTAACATTTAACGCTTTGGTTGTTTACTTCTTTGGTTGGAAGGCTATGGCTTACTTGGTATTGGGTTCTATATTGGCCATGGGTCTACATCCAGTAGCTGGTCATTTTATATCAGAACACTATATGTTTGCTAAGGGATTTGAAACTTATTCCTATTACGGCCCCCTTAACTGGATTACCTTTAATGTGGGCTATCATAATGAACATCATGATTTTCCTGCTGTCCCTGGTGCTCGTTTGCCAGAAGTGAAAAAGATAGCTCCCGAATTCTATGACACAATGCCTCAACACACCAGCTGGGTGCGTGTATTGTACGATTTTATTATGGATCCTGCTGTTGGACCCTATGCTAGGGTCAAACGTCATCAAAAGGGTTTAAAAACGTAAGACTATTTTTTAGATATGTAATAATTATGTATGTACGTTTTTTCAAAAAAAAGGTATTTTTCTTCATTTAATTATGTATTTTTTCTTTGTCTAAAGAACGCTTTAATTTGTTTATCATTGTGCTTAAACCAAAAAATAATCTCAACACAAATTTTTAATATTGCATATAGAATATAAAGATATATTTTTTTAAAATGGTCAAAATTTTTAGGTTTACAAAGTATAAAAGTGTAAGACAGCTGGAGTAAGTTAAATAATTTCATTAAGGGGTAAGAAAAAAAGGCGTTATGCAAAATACATATTAATAATTGCTAATATATACAAAAAAAAAAAAAATTATTAAACATGCATGTATTAAAAGTCGTGCGTGTAGCAAATTTATAATTATTTGAAATATAAATTAGTTGCTAAAAATAACAACAAAAAACGAAAACGCAACAGCAACTAACATCCTATAGAAATGTAAACAATTATTTCGCTATTTATTAAAAAAATAACAATTGTACCTCAAAGTAAATATATTTATTTAATAATCTATGTATGAATGTATGTAAAATCAAGTTATGAATTAATGTGTAATAAAAATTCAAATTAAAATAAAAATTACTATTATTCTTTTTGTAAATGGTCTCAAGAAATTTCAGGAATTTTCTACGAAAAGCATAGAAATTAACTTCATTATCATTTATTTGTTTATTTTTTTTTTTTCTTTTGAAAAATGGTACTTTTAAACAATTTGTCGTCTTAAAATTTTTTTCTTTTTAAAAATTTGTTAAATTTATTGAAAAAAAAAAAAAAAAATTTAATCTTTTTTGATATTGTACGTTTTTGAAATTGAAATTTTTTATTTTTACCTTTTTTCAAAAATGGATTTAATTTTTTTAAGAAACGCATTTTTTTAATTTGACCTTTAACAAAAAAAAAAAAAAAAAAAAAAAAAAAACAAATTTTTAAAAATAAAATATTTTGAAAAATTGGTACATTTTTGCATATTTTTATTTTTTTCAGAAAATTTGTAAATTTTTTGAAAATTTTATTTTCCAAAAAAAAAGTAAAAACTTTTTTCAAAATTGTTTGGAAAATTGTAAACTAAATTTTATATATTAATTTTTTTAATTTGATTATATATTGCAAAAAGTAACTAAGAATTCATCCTTTTAAATTTCCCAATGAATTAATTTCCAAATACACCCTATTATCTACATTAATTATTTAATTTGCCGAATGAGGACGCTCTGCTATCACCATTGAGGCTATCTCTTTCACAAAAAGTATTGTGTGTGAGGATTGATATTTAAACATGTTTTTTTTATTAATATTTGCTTTACCTAGTGTCTACATTAGGCAAATTTATATCAAAACAAACGTCAAAATCAGTGCGAATATATAGAAGGTAACCTTAGTTAAACAGCTGATTATTATTTTGGTTGTTACAGTTATCAAACTGCATATATAAAAAACAATAATGAATACGCCATATTGTTGTTTTTGTGCAACTGTTGCCACCTTCCACAAATTCGTTTTTATATATGCAGTTTGACAACTGTAACAACCAAAATAATAATCAACTGTTTAACTGAGGTTACCTTGTATATATTCGCACTGATTTTGACGTTTGTTTTGATATAAATTTGCCTAACCTCAGGTCTACAACTGAGATTAACGCTGATATAATATGTGAGATAACGCCGGCAGAGGAGAGTAAACATTTTGTTTATATTATGTTAAATCTTAAATAAGGGGTACACGTATTCTAATAAATGCTATAAGATATTATTATTTTCAATCAGTTACAGAGTAAACATATCTCACATATTATATCAGCGTTAATCTCAGTTTTAGACCTGGGGTTAAGCAATTCGCACTTTTTTTAACACAATTTTTATAAAAATGATTTTTAACATTTAAAACAAACACTAAAAGGAAACAATTTTACAAAATAACATTGTTTTTCAGTAATTTCCAAAATACACATGCACACACACAAGCAAACTTTCGTGTATGTGTAATTTTTTGACAGTTCATCTTATAAGATGGTTGTGTAGAGAAATCTCATCACAACAGTCTCATAATACATCTTATAATACTAATATTTGAATCTACACGTGAAATAATTCTCTCAGAGAGCGAATTTGACACTCTCTGACACAAAAATCTTACATATTATGTTACGTCTAGACGGGCTGTAATGTAACGAACTGAAAATACCGAAACAAACCAAAATTTTTTGAAAGAAGCAATGACACACAAACCCTAAAGAAGTTGGGGCAATAAAAATGGTGTTTTCGTTTGAATTAAACAAAAATGGATAAATTTGAAATCATTTGTTATCTTGATTTCTCAAAGTAATATACATATTATATAAATATTTGAAAAAGAATAAGAATATTGATAACATAGGGCTCATTTAACTCAAAACTTTCATAACTCAAAAAAGCGAATTTGTAGAAAATGTATTCAAAGTTTTCAAATCAAACTGCAAAGATAATGACGTCGCCGTCGATTCGTTCTAATAAAAGCCACTGCCGCCGTTTAATAATACAGGACTTGCCGCCGACAATTTTGTGTTGGCTTGGTTCCCTGTTTCCGCGGTTGACGCTGTTGAACTGATCTGTCAATTATATTAAAAATCGAAGTCTGTTTTCAGCGCTAAAATTTTGAAAATTGTTTTTAAAGAACTGAAATATAAAAGTGATAATATTATTAGGTATATTAAAAACATATTCCGTTATAAAAACGTGTTTAATATAAAACCAAATAAAAGTTTTTTCCAAATAAAGTTTTTGGTTTAAAAAAGTGTGTGTAAAAAATATTACCGCCTTAAGTGTGAAGAAAGCGCAGTAGTTTCTACTTTTTTTCTTCTAAGGATTCCTTTGTGTTTAAAGTTTTACACATAACCTTAAATTTCTAGAAATAACCAGAAACAAAATGAGCAAGGACATTTACTATTCCGACAAATACTATGATGAGAAATATGAATACAGGTTTGTAAAAATAATTTAATGGCAAAATAACAAAACAAAATATTTGCTAATAAAATTTATTTTGTTAGACATGTGGTGCTTCCAAAGGAACTGGTGAAATTGGTGCCCAAAACACATCTCATGTCTGAAGCAGAATGGCGTTCTATAGGTGTTCAGCAATCACGCGGCTGGATCCATTACATGATACACAAACCAGAGCCTCACATTTTACTATTTCGACGACCCATACAACAGTAAATTGCTGCTTTTGGAGATTGAAACTCTGAATTGCTTACATTCATCCTCCAAAACATAATTAAAATGTAAATAGTCAAACATTTCAAATTGCTGTTGTCGTCGTTATTTTTGCTGGAGAAAGTCAAGAGCGATCAATGCTAGCTAGGCATTAAGTAAAGTCGTCAGTCTTTTAATATAGAATTTCTCGACTTGAACAAATCTGGCAACAGCCAATAATTAACTTCTTAGCAAACTTTTTGTTTTCTTGCTTGTGCGTATAAGATTTAAAATTAACTTAAGTATTTTTGTATGCTTTTTAATATTTATTTTTGCTAATCCTTTTTTCTTTACGTTATTTTTTTTTTTTTTTTGATTTTATTATTCCTGTTTTTAATGAAAACAAATTATTAAGTGATTGCTATGTAACTATTTGCTTGCTCTTGGCTCGATCCTCTTCATTAGTAGGATCGATCATTGTCTTTTATGTTTTATTTTTATGGCCCGTATTTTATTTTATTGGTATTAATTTAATATTTAAGTATTCCTGCTAGCCGATTACATACCATTTATGAATATTTTTGAAATACAAAACAATGCAAAATAAAAATTAATTTAATGAATACAGTAGTAACATAAAGTTTGTATACAGTTAAAACAATTGTTTTATATGTTAAACGGTAAAAAGCATACTCGGCTGTCGAATTTTTTTTTTATAATTTATAATTATTGGGAATATTGGTACTTTTTTCATTAATTATTATGGTTTTTTCAATTTGGTATTTTTTTATTTTAATATTTTTAAAAATTAATAGCCTGATATTGTAAAGCGATAAATTTGAACGAATTTTCATTTCGTTTTACTAAAACGAACCTAGAAACTTTTTTGAAAATTTTTGTAGAAAGAAAACAGTTACTTTTTCAAAGTTTTGATATTTTGTATTTTTGTCCTTTTTTTAACTCATAAAAAAATAATTTATTTTGGAAAAAATACTTTTTGAATATTGGTTCTTATTTTTAATTGTTACTGTTTCTCCAGTTTTGCATTTTTTATAATTTTGAATGTTTTTTTTTTTTTTTTTTTTTTTTTTTTTTTTTGAAAAGTTGGCACTTTTCAAAATTGCTACTTTTTATTGAAAATAGGTACTTTTGTCAAAAATTTGTTTTTTTTATACCCACCATCAAAAAATGATGGGGGAGATATGTATATTGGGTTCGTTATTCCGTGTGTAAAATGTCGAAATAATCATCTAATACCATAAATAATCTCATAAAGTATATATATTCTGGGTTCTCGTGAAAGCAGGATAGGGCTGAGTCGGACATGATAGGATTACGAAATTTGGCTTAAATATTTGTCTTGCATTCTTTGGTATTGAAGATGAGCAAAATCGTTTCCTAAAAAAAGAAGTTATGGACCAAATACTAGAAAAACAGAGTGCCCGTCGTAACTCCAGTTTATACTTTTCGGCCGATATCTTTTACAAAAAAGCATGTACATCAACGAATGAATAGTTCAAAGACCAATCTAAACTCGGAAACAAAAAATGGACGTGGTCCGCCTAATTTACCGCCAACCTTCCTTGTAAGGTGAAATTTTAAAAAGTTGCAGATGGTGGGTATATATATTTAGACATATATATATTTTGGTTCTTTTAAAATATATTTTGGTTTCTTTTTTTCTCTTTCAAAAAAAATCTTTTTTTCTGTTTTTACAAATTATTATTATTATTATTTTTTTTTAAATAGGCACTTTGTTCAAATTGCTACTTTTAAATAGCTTCTCTTAAAAAATACTTTTTTTAAGATATTAATTGTTAACAAATCTTCGACAAATTATTGAAGCTATAGATACATTTTATGTAAAAAATTAAATTAATGATAAATTTTCTATTTAAGATTAAAGTTACTGATAAATTTTCTATAAATCAAAGATCGATAAAATTTTTATTGATAATTAAAGTTATATATCAATTTTCTTTAGAAATTTAAAGATCAATAAATTTTTTATAAAAAATTAAAATTATCAATAAATGTTTTATAAAAAAAATTCAAAGCGATAAATTTTGAATAAAAAATATTTGTGAACAAGTCTTCGATAAATAATTGAAGCTTTTGACAAATTTCCCATAGAATTTTCAATTATCGATAAATTTCCTATTTAAAATTAAAGTTATCGATAAATTTTCTATACAAAATTAAATTTCATGAAACCATTTCTTTTCAAAATTAAAGATTGATAAATTTTCTATAGAAAATTAGTTATCAAAATTTTTTTAATAGTAAATTTAGATTATTTTTTAAAATCAGTACCTACTTTTTATTGCTTTATATAGCTTTTTTAAAAATTAGAATTTTTTGAAAAATTATTTAAATTTAACGGTCTTTTTTTCCCATCCGGCATAATATATTTCTTTTTAAAGTTTGAATAAATTAAACATATTTTCTTTTATTTATTTAAATAATTTTTATTGAATTAATCATTATAGTTACATTTGATTATTATTACATACATATACATATATGTATAGTGCATCATACATACAAATTGTATGTAGTTTAACATAAATCTTTAATAAATTGTTTAAATAATGTTAAATGTTTATCAATTAACCAGTTAATTTTGGCTACATACATATACGTTTGTTTTTGCAAATTATGAATGATGTCATTAAAATTAAGAATCGAACTTAAAAGTTATGCATAATTTTGTGAAATATTTTAACTAAAATTTAAGAAAAAATAATAATAATAATAAAATAATGCAGTGCCATAATAAATATAAACAAAGATAAAATATCTATATTAATATAAAATTACAAAAACGAAATGTTAGTAATTTGAAATAATAAAAAAAAAAAAAAAAAACGTAGCATAATAACTTAAATTATAGTTTAATAAAATGGAATAAATTAAGTGTGTTGTTTGTATTTAATGATTTTAGCAATTACATATGTACGTATGTTTTATAATTCTGTACTAAATAATTACTACATACATGTTTTGATAACTTTTTGTTAACACTACTTTGCATACCACCATATAAAGCTTTCTTGCTATTAATTAAATAAAATACAATTATAATGACATAGAAATTAAAAGATAAAGAAAACATAAATACATATTATATTGTAGTATATGTATTATATATAGTAGGTATGTATGTACATGAGATTTGTAAGTAAAGTGAATGAAACATTTGTTTTAAACTAATGTTTTGCTTATAAATGTTATGTGTTATAATCATCATGTTGTGAGCTGAAATAGCTTACAAGCCCACTAAATTCACTAGCTTGACCCTCAGGCCTAGTTTCTGGTTCTTCGGTTGTTGGTGCATTATCTGAAGGTCCAGGAGTTGAAGAATCATCATTTACTTCATTTGGCTGAACGGGTGATCTTTGTGAGATTGATGTATCACCGGCTGTACGTTCTGATATTTTCTTGGTAGTACTTGTGTTAAAGGCTTGTAGAGTTGTTAGTTTTCTACGTGGTTCTGTTCCTATTACAGATGCTGCTGCTGCAGCTGTTGCTGCAATTACTGACTTTTCCTCTCGTGTTACATTGGGCGCCGGTGAAGTTGCTTTTGGAGAAATCTGTTTTTTTCTTAATTCTTGTGCCACTAAGCTTGGCTTAGAGCTAGGGCTGGAGCCTGTTTTAGATATTTCGCTATTAGGTTCAGAAGGAGGAGGTGTAGGTTTTGGTAGTGCCGCTGAAGCATTTAAAGATTTTGTAGCAGTTGCCGCTGATACTATGACAGAAGCAGGAGGTTGTGCTAGAGTTGAAGCGGAAACTGGAGGCGTTTGTGTGGGAGCTCTGGGAGGTGGAGCAGCAGGACCAGAACGTTGACCAGGTGGTGTTGTTAGAGGAGGTGGTGGTGGATAGAAGCCATAGGGTGGATAAGCACCTAAAGATTTAATGTTAATTAGCATAAAATTTTAAAGAAACTAAATCAAATTTTTAACTTACGCGAACCAGCCGAGTACTCTGGCGCATGAATATTAGGAGGTGGTCTTAAATTAACACGAGGTCCAAAATTCGGATTGCCGTAAATGGGTGGCCTACTGTAGAAAATAACAATTAGTTCGACATTTCCAATAAACAATATTTTATTCTGTTAACTTACCTGTACATATTTAGATGTGGTGAAGCATGACGAGCATTTGGTGGCATACCCAGATATGGAGGTGGTACATGATGTAAAGGATTTCTTATTGATCCTGGGGTATTTGATGATGAAGATGAGGGACCAGGAGTTGTCGAATTTGAACCCTTAAGAGGAGGAGGTGGACCATATGAAGAACGATTGGCAGGATGTGGGGGTAATAAGCTGGGTGGTAATTGTGGTGGTCCTCGATGACGCTGAACACCAGTTTGTGGTATACGATTTCCTAAAGGTTCGTAATATCTAGGACCTATATTTAAATAATAATTTTAATAAATAGCAAAAACAAGTAAGTACGATGTAGTCGAATTGCATTTGTTGAAGTTTGAAAACTATGGTCTTGTGCCATATTGAGTCGAATGCCTTCCCAATATCTAAAAATAATACTTCAGTGAACTACCTCATTTGTTTATTACTTTTTATCATTTTAACAACTCTTTTGACTGGGTGAACTGTGTAGGTCTAAATTCATATTGACAATTATGAATAAGATCATTGTCATCGACATGTGTTTCTAGCATGGCAAAAATAATTATTTCAAATAATTTGTCAAGAGTACTTACGAGACTAATGGGGCGATAGCTACCTGGTAGTTTAGGATCTTTTCCATCCTATGTTATAGGTATGATTTTCGCCTTTTTAAATTGTTGAGGAAAAAAAGGAATGAATACAACTCACAATATTGGACTTACTTATATTAGCATTTAGTAAAGTAGATCTCCCAATATAAAGAAATCGCAAGTAGTTGCAATAATAAAATTTAAGTCATTTAAAAAATCATTATTATATTTGGGACAATGAACGGTTACAAACAAAGCCTCCCATTTGTTAATAGTCACTGTAATTTCAAGCAATTACTTTGAAATAGTTGAGTTTGAAATGGATTTTGGTATTTATGTTTTATAGACGACCTTATGGCTATTGCAACCTCACTCCCCTTCCCCCATGGCCGCTTCTGTTACTTCTGTATACTTTATATTATATAACAAAAATAATTTATGTTTTGATTTGGTTCATTTAGAATTACAAAATATATTTATTCTTTTTTAATAAAAAGAGAAGTTGTGCGATTTCTGATTGATTAGTTATTCCTTGAGAATTCCAGTGCATTACCTTTAGAGATGTTGTTATTTTTGTTTTGTATTGAATGTTCAACTAATGACATTATTACATTAAATCATAGTTCTAGTTTGGGTCTTGTTTTTGTTTAAATTTTCTCACATCATTATATAGTCTTTGCGACTTGGGCAACGTGGATTATCAGCTGGATGAGCAATTTTTAAGGATTTCTTTAAGCAGTTAAAACATTTATACACGACTGGGACGTCTTGATCATTTTTGTTTACTTGACATGTATAGTCGCGTCCTCCTCCACAAGCAATACAAATATTATTACGGTAACAGTTTTTGTAGCCATGTCCGTACATAGCACACTTTGAATAAAAAGTGTCACCTTTGTTACTTTTGTGATGATTTTTCCAAGGAACTACAATACCATGCAAATATTTAAGTTTTATTCAATCTTATATAATGCATCATCTGATGACGATAGCTGCGATTTAATTTCTTTTTCACTTTTTGTGGTAACGTTAAACGACTCTTTTATCTATTCTGTTGTCATTTATATCAGTTTGAGGGAGTCCAAAAATAAATAATTTTTTTAAATGTTTATATTTACAATCATGAGTTTAATACAAAAAATGTGCACCACTAAGTGTTGTTTTAGCTGCCATGTAATTAGGGAGTGTTTCACCCACACCTTAGTATCGATAGACATTCCTTTAAATTGATATGTTTATCCCAATAATTGATAAACAACCGAAAATCCATGTACCGCATCTACCGCTATGGGAGGAATCACAACTTTAGATTCCTGTGTTTCAATTTCACCTTCACTCTAGGTGTCATCATCTTCTTACAAATTATCCTGATCATTAAATCTGTTGAAACTTGTACTATGTTTGTTTTTTAGTACACTTCCCCAAAATTTTTTACGTTTTAATGCGCTCATACTAATTGAGGTAAATGTACCGTTTTTAATTTATTTTCATTTTGATTTACTTTTCTTCTCTTTTTCCTCTTATTAATAAAGTATGTCTTTACATAACAGGTGTTGATAAGAGACTGAAGTTTAGTAATAAAATTTAGGTTAAAACTAAAATTTGAGTTTAGTACAAAAATTTTAATTTAGTGGTAAAATTTGAGTTTAGTACTAAAATTGAAATTAGTAAAAAAAAAACTGAATTTACAACAAAAATTTAAATTTAGTAATAAAATTTTAGTTTAGTGCTAAAATTTGAGTTTAGAACTAAAGTTTGAGTTTAGTACTAAAATTTTAGTTTAGTACTAAAATTCGGATTTAGTACCAACATTTAGTTTTTGTGTTCATTAAAGTGCATATATTTCGATAAAAACGCGGCTGTTTTTTTGCTGTGTTTTATGTTTATTTGTTTGTAGTGGTTATTTTACTGGATTTTACAAAATTTCTGTTGGCGTACTTTTTTGTTTACAAGTTTTTTGAGAGTAAAATTTTTAATTTACTCAGTTTAGTGGATTTTACTGTAAAAGTAAAAGAACGGGCTTGTATGAATCGACCACAAAATAATCGTTTTTTGACAAAGAGAATCGATTTCCGAACATAATCGATTTAAAAGTTACTATTTGGTACTATAATTTGAGTTTAGTACTAAAATTAGAGTTTAGTACTAAAATTGAATTTAAGTACTAATATTAAAGTTTAGTACTAAAATTCATGTTTGTACTACAATTTGAGTTTGGTACAAAAATTTCAGTTTAGTACTAAAATTGGAGTTTAGGCAAATTTTTCAAATCGATTTAGATATAACGAATCATGATCGTTTTAAATATTTTTAAAACCTGAGTTGTCCAATTTTGGCATCGCGTGGACCCGCCCCCATTATGTCTTTATGGCCCTAAACTGGTTAAAACTTAAACTCGCCTAAACCTCTTCTCTATGATATTTTATTAAAATCGGACCAGCCGTTTAGAAACTGCAGATTTATTTCCATTTCATAGCATTATGGTGGTGTAGGGCATAAATATATTGGTTACTTACCATCAGTTCTTCCATAAGCTCCACTTATTGATGGCATATTTAAACCTGGCCTATTCGAAATTGCATGTGAAGTTGGTGGCATACTTTGTATGACACTAGTTTGCATTGGTAACTTTGTTGGTGAGCTACTTTTAATTACACTTGGCGGTAGAGTGCTACTACCACTAGCCACAACAGATTCATTTTTCTTAACTATAGCTGAAGCTAATGCGGAATTTGTCGCGGTAGCTGCAGTTACGGCAGCTGCTGTTTGTTGTTTTTGTAGTGTATCTCTTAGAGGTGTAATTTTTTTTCTTCGTCCTCGAGGTTTGCTTTCCGGTATTGGTTGAGGATTTGTTGATTTATCTTGTGCTGGATGTTCATGTTGAGGTAACGTTTTAGCAACAAGTGATGATGATGCTACTGATGATGGTGGTGGTTGAGGAAGTCTTGCTGTACTTAAGGAATGCGGTATTGTTGGTTGCATGGGCATATTGTGAATCATTCTATTAATTAAAGAATGATGAGCAGGGGAAGGCGTTGTAGGGGGATAATTACGATCCAACGGTTGGCTTAAAGGTGCTGAGAGAGCATTTTGTAAAAGATGAGATGTAGGTGTAGGTGGTCCACCATGACGTTGCATCAAGTGATGATGATGAGTATTCGACATGGATTCATGCATTAAAAATTGATGGCGCAATAAGGGAGGATGCATTGTTGGCATTGGTAACCTCTTTCTTACAGGTTCTTGGAGACCAGAGGCTGAAGTTGTGGTTAAAGGTGTTGGAGTTACTTGGGGACTTGTTGTGGGGAAAGAAGAAGGCATGCTTACTGGTAGCAAAGGTTTTTCTAATTCCTTGACTTTGCTAGCAGGCTTTGCTATAGTGGGCGTGCGTATAACTTCATCTGGTGGTGGCAGATCTCTAGCAGCAGCACCAAACTCCTCCTCTTCCTCTACCATACGAGCTATAGCATCTTCATCCATATCCTCTGGTAAATCATCAGGCAAATCAGCATCATCAAAATCATCATCAACTTCACCCACATCATTACTCAAATCGTCCAGATTTTCTCCACGCCTCTGTAAATAATCTATGTCGAGGACTTTGGCTTGTCTTATAACCGACAAGGGTACAGTAGAGAGTGAATCTCCACCAGCCTTCGCAGGAGAACGTTTGTCTTTTTCGCTATCAGTTTTAATAGGTGTAAGTCGTGGTGTAGCCACTAATTTGGCTCCCTCGGCATTCTTTTCGGCCAACATACGTTTTATTTCCTCTTGACGTTTTATAAATTTTTCTCGCTCCTCTGGGGGCGTGTCTGGTCTTTGTACTCCTGGTTTTATGCCACCATCGGAACTGTCATCATCGAAATCCTCTATATAGGCATAGCGCCGGCCTCTGGTGCGACGTGTACTATCCTCACTACCCGAATGGGTATCCTCATCTTCCGATGATTTCTTTTTCTTTTTAGTTTTTGCTGGAGGCTTTTCTTTGCCTTTGCCTTTTGTTTTGCTGGCACTAGAAGTCGTTTTTAAGGGTTGTGAACGTGGTTGCTTACCCATTCCCTTGCCAGAACAAATATTATCATTGTCATCATCATCTTCATCTGATTCTTCTGATTCGCTTACATCATCATCTGAGTATTCCACTTTTTTGGGTTTTTTGTTGTTAGTACTCTTAGTTTTGGGAGATTTTTGAATAAACGAAGTGCTGGATTTTTTGGTCTTCTTCCTTTTGTTAGGTCTCCAGTTACCATCGGATTCATCAGTAGTTGTATCATCACACAAATCGGCACTGTCGATGTTTTCCGATAGTTCAGAAATATCATCATCATCCGCTTCACTTTCTGTATAGTCAGATTCATCCTTACGTTTCTTTTTGGATTTGGGACGTTGTACATCTTCATCGTCACTTTCGTCCACCACAAATCTTCTATCTTTGCGCCTTTCACGGAAAGCTCTACGTGCTGCCTTACGCCGTTTTTTCTTAGATTTTCCTTGACGCTTATAGATTTCAAGACTTGAATCACTATTCGAGGCCGAAATGGAAGTATCTTCTTCTTCATCATCATCGAAGGAGGAGCCTTTAAAGTCCTCATCGGAACCATCATCATCTTCGGAACTTATGTCCAAAGTTGTGAGTTTACGGGATTTTTTCTTTTGTGAAGGTTTGATATTAAATTTACGCATAATAGGTTCAGCATCGCTATCATCGTTATCATTACCATCAGCTTTTTGTAATTCCTTTTTTTCTTCCTTGGTTGTTTCTGTGAATTCATCAGTCTCTAAAGATGGTTCCTTTTTCACTTGAGCGCTTTCAGTCTCCGCGTTAGCTTTATCTTTACCTTCGGTTTCTTCCTGCTTTGGTTTTACAACAATCTCTCGTCCTTCGCCATCTTTTATTTGTTTTTGTCGTGCCTTTTCCTCTTTATCAGCTTCTATGATTGTTGAAATATCTTTACCCCTACCCAAATTGCCAGCACCTGCTGCTTCATCCATTTCTTTTTTAAGCGCCGAATTGATAAGATCATCATACTCGTTAAGACGATAACTGACATTAATTTGCCTACGCTTGCGTAGCTTATAAATTGGTTCGTTATCACTTTCAGTGTAGGTTGATGAAGATGATGAGGAATCACTTTTCGAGTCACTTTTTGATTTGCTGGAGTTTTGAGAATCACTGTCAGAGTCATTGTTTCCTCCACGTTTTTGCTGTCCTCTTCCTCGTCTAGTACGAGTAGTATTGTGTCGGCGATCACGATGATTATGTTTGTCACTTTTTTTGGTGTTCTTAGAACGGTTTCTGTTTTTATTTTTGCTGGATGATTTCTTGGACCTGCTGTTCCTACTATCTTCAGAATTTGTACTTGATTCTTCGTCCTCTTCATCGTCATCTTTTGAATGTTCTTCTGCGCTGTCATAATCATTGCCTCGTTTTGCCTTAATTTTATATTGCTTTATGTTTTTACGTTTTTTCGTTTCCTCTTCTTCTTTTTCTTGGCGTGCCTTTTCTTCCTCAGCCAGACGTTTCACTTGCTCTTCTTCCTTTCTTTTGTTTTCCACTAAATCATCAAACTCTTTCAGCTGACACTCTAAAGCTTTAATAAGTTGCTCTTGCTGACAAGGTGGACAATACCAATCTCCCTCAGGAATGTAAAATAGAACTGGTGATAGGCAGGAACAATGATACCCTTTGTCACAATTATCACAAAGTAAAATCCATTCCGGATGGTCAGATTTATTGCACTTTTGACAGGCTTCCTCTTCTTCAGCAGCTGCAGTGGCATCATCACCAGCATCTTCTTTACGCACAGTACGAGCTCTCTTCATTGGTACCACTTGAGATTCATCTTCAATATCTGACTCGGGAGAAAATTCATGATCGGATTTAAATAGTGGTGAACCCGGATCGGTTTCATAATGCGGTGGTTCCTCATCTTCTTCATCGGGTTCTTCTTGTTCTTCTGAACCAGACGACCAATTGCCATTCTTTCCTGGACATTTTTTCTTTTGTACTTTTCTTTTAGTTTCCACATCACTTTCTTCAGATTCTGAAGATGGTTCAGTGGGTGGTAATACAGTGGGATCAGCTTGTTTTTCTGCTTTTTTCTTCTTTTTTAATTCTTGTTTCATGGTCCTAAGGGCAATCTCCTCGAGCTTACGACGTTCAGCTTCTTCCCGTATCTTTTGTTGGGCTATACGTCTTGACTGACGTACTGGGGTTTCACTATCGACATCAATAATGTTAGTGGCATCGACTTCACGTTTTTTGCGTGCACCTTTTTGTGGAGTTTTTGTTGTGGAACTTGATTTTGTAGCACTCTTTGCTGTCTGCTCTGGTGCTGTTGTATTAGGTTTCTTTTTATTGGTTTTCACGTTTTCACTATTGTTTTCTTTACTGATACTTTCATCTACTGATTTATCTTCTGCCTTGTTTTTCTAAAATAAAAATAAATTGAAGTTATAGAGAAATATAAATTTCATGATGATCATTAGGATTCTCAAAATCGATTTTCCAATAATTTTGTTTTTTCTTGTTTCGGTTTGGTTCGAAAAAAGTCGAAAAGTCAAAAAGTCGGAAAAATTAAAAAAAAAAAAAAAAATAGTCGAAGTTCTAAATGGTCGAAAATAGTTAAAAACTCGAAAATGTCGAAGAAAGTTGGAAAATGTCGAAAAGTTCGAAAAAATTCGGAAAGTTGAAAATAGTTGAAGAAAGTCGGAAATAGTCGCATAAAGTCAAAAATAGTCGGAAATAGTCGCATAAAGTCAAAAATAGTCGGAAATAGTTCCAAAATTGAAAAATGTCGAAAAATCTAATGGTCGATGGAAAAAACGTCGAAAAATCGACTTTTTATTCCAACTATACAACCCTAGTGACCATGTAGTTGTTTACCTCTTTTATATCCTGTTTTGATGTGGTTGGCGAAGCTTTTATCCCTTTACTTTCGTTTTCTTCCTTATTCATTGCTATTTTATCACATTCGTTTGTATCCTTTTTCAGGGAATTTTTTGCACCTCCACGATTTTTTTTCACCTGTAATGTGGTATCTACATAAGCAGGTGTTACACCGCTTCGTCGACCAGAACGTCGGCCGGTAGGTGGTGTAGGAGATTCCCTTTTAATATCGTTATCTTTTGGATCTGCTATTACATCTTCTTCTTTGATGGTATCTGTAGTTTTATCACGTTTTGCCGCAATTTCCTTATCTTTTGAGGCAGTAACTTCCTTTTTAGCTTCAGGCTCTTCAGGGCTATCATTTTGTACAGTTTCCTCACTGCTACGACGTTTGCGTTGACGTTCTGGTGTTATTCTTTGCTGCCTTTTAGGATCAATTTTGCCAACAATTGTTTTTGTATCTACAATATTTTTATTGGTGGAAGTAATATTGTCAGGGGTTTTAATATCTTCTGAATTTTGTGAATTTAAATCTTGACTGTTAGTACGTTTACAAGGAACTGCATCTTCATCACTTTCTTCCTGCCGGATTTGGGTTAATAAATTTTTCTTTAAAGGTTTAGTAATGGGACTTTTATTTGGTGAAGGGAACAAAGCTTTTGCTGTGGTGGCTACCACTATTTTATTGCCATTGTCCGTGGTAGCTGCATCTTTTTCCAATTTTTCGGGAGTCTTTTTTAATTTCTTTTCAATTATTTCGTCTAAAGTTGGTTTAGCTTTAGTGAGAGTTATTTGTGAAGGTTTTTTGATAGCAAGTGGCTGTGGAGATGCGGCAACAGTGGGAGTTTTAGACTTTTCACAATTTGCGTTAGAAATTTCATTACTTTTCGTTAGATTATCAGTCTTAGGTGCTAAATTTTGTATTTTATCTTCTGACTTTTTTGTGGGAGATTCTTTTGTCAACATTATCTTTTTTCGTCTTCTTAGTTCTTCTTCGCCTCCACTGGAGGAGGTAGTTTCATCATTTGCTGCTACTTTTTGGGCCTCTATTTTTTTTCTTAGTTCGCTGTTGGTTTGTTTAGGACGCATCTTAAGTCTCTTGCCACCCACATCCATATCATCATCCATTTCCAGCTCTTGATCGTTTAATAAATCTTCAGTATTTTCATAATTTAAATCTATTTCGCTTTCAGAATTTGATGGTCGTATTGGGGTAGTTTGTAATTGATCTGTTAGACGCCTTTTGCGATTATAAATAGCTGGACTAGAAATTTTTGTCGTTGTGCTGCTTTCTTCCTTAGCTGGTGTTTTCTTTTCTAATAGCTTTTGTTTTGATTCTCTTAGTTCTTTTTTTAAGGATTCCAAAACAGACATTTTGCTAGCATGTGTCAATTGGCCTGCAACTTCAGAATCGGGTTTTGTTATTTTATTCGTTTCCTTTTCTTTAGCTTCTGACATAGAATCTTGCGAAAGCTTTTTATCAGTTGGAGATATTTTCGCACCAGTTTCTGAGGAATCTAACAGTTTTTTGTCTAAGGTTTCGTTTTTAGAGATAGTTTGTTTTGTTTTATTTTCTCCATTGATTTTATTTTTATCATCTTTAGTTATAATTTCTTTATCGTTTTCAGTATCTTTGTTACAAATTTCTTCCGGGTTTTCCTTTTCCTTTTTCTCCTCTAAATCATCAGCTACTTTTTTTAATTTTTTATCTTTATCCTCATCATTGGAAACAGTTTCTTTTGAAGAACTCAATTTAAGTTCAAGTAAATTAGTTTCTAAATCTGTTTTCGATTTTACCGATTCAACGTTGGTGGTTTTTGTTATATTTGACTCACTTTTATCAGTGTTGTTTACACTCTCATCATTTTGGTTTTTATTACCCACTAAGCAATCTTTGCCATTACCTTCACCCCAAACATAACAAATATCTTCAACTATAACTTCACTTAAAATGTTTACATCATCATTTTCATTATCTAAATCATAATCGCTACCAAACATAAAATTGCCCACATCACAATCCTTTCCCGAACCTTCTCCTGATACATGTACTACTGGATCTGTAATTTCCTCCTCTACTTCATCTTCTTCGTCTTCCTCATCGTCGTCATCATCTTCAAATTGTTTTTCTTCATTTTCATCTTCTTCGGCGGCTACGGAATCAATGTCTTCTTCTTCTATTTCTTCCTCTACATCTCCATCTTCCTCGATTGATTCTTCTTCGTAGTCTTCTTCACCCTTTTCTTTATCTTCAAATTTGTTTAAAGATTTTGAACGTTTCGAATCCATTAAAGAAGGACGCGATTTTTTAAGCGAACTTATTTGTTGACTATCATTACGTGGCGGAGATGCAGCATCCAATTGATCTAAGGCTCGTTTTTTAGCTGTAGTTGCGGTATTTTCATTGTTTAGTACCTTATTTTGAGATATCACTAAAGGCTAAATTTTGAAAATAATTATATATTAATATATTTTAATTAAATATTTAATTAGAAAAATCTTAATTTACCTTGACCTTTTTATTGTCATCATCTTTAGCTTTTATAGTTTTTTGTACATTTTGTTCGGTTTTCTGGTCTTTTTTCTTCTTGGGAATATTATTATCTTCTTCAATATCATCATCCTCCTCTGCATCACTTTCTGCCTCACTTCTCTCACTTTCATCCTCATACTCTTCTTCGACTTCTTCAAATTCTTCCTCACCACTTTCATTGTTAGCCTCTTTACCTACTAGGTTGGATTTTTTCAGTTTCTGGGCATCTTCTTCAGCCGCCAATTCTTCTTCACCTTTACCCACATCCTTCTTGGTGTTAGTTGTCTCTTTAGAACTCTTACCGTGCACCAATTTTATACTAAGTTTTGGAACTTTTTGTTCATCCTCTTGAGAGTCATCTTTTTCTTCTGGTGGAGGGGCTTTTTGAGCAGCAGTTGATTCCATATTACTGCTACTGCTGCTACTTGTATCCTCATCTATTAAACCAATATCAGTGCAAGGTAGCACCACCTCGCTGGCTCTTAAGCGCTTTATTAAGTTGACAAATTCGTCACGATTAGTGGCTACCACTTGCCATATTTCCTCATCTAAGTGTTCTTGATAAATGCGTATATTGCAGTCATTATCTTGGGTTACCCAATAGGCATGTCCCAGACGATCTCGACCTATGGGCTGTGATCTTAAAGAATCCGCACTAAGTGTCAAAATTTTAGTACGAAATTTTGCATTGCGCTCAAATTGACATTCAAGTAGTTCCTATAAACAAATTGGGAACGTTATCGTTTAAATAGTATGTGAAAGATAAAAATATATGTTCCTCGGTATATTTACCTTTAAAATACGAAGTTTCACTTTTACGCTGGAATTTTTATAACCAAAACGTTCTATTTCCCAAGCATCTTGAGCTGAATAGGTGAAACAAAATTTACTTAAAGCAGATTCCCAGCTTTTCTCATGTACCGTTTTACGAGTTTTTCTCAAAAGTTTTATTTGCATTTCCCTTAGTTGGGGTGATACTAAAAGTTAAAAATAAAACCAATAAGAAAAATGGAAATATAAATAAAACAGGTAATTTATAATTGGGATTTTTCTAAAAAGTGTATTTAAAAAAAAAACATAATTAATTAAAATTTAATCAATTCAAACATTCTCATGTACATGCACAAAATACATAAGTTTTTGTGTGTGTTTGTATGCCCATGTGTGTATATGTATGTATGCACTGTTTTACGAGACGCTTCACTAGTACTACACTTACCTTCATCAGTTTTCGTCAGCCATTGCAATAACAATTTAAAATTGGGCAAATCCAAACCCAAATCTTTTGAAAATTTCTGTAGAAAATCACATATAATTGCAAAATCAGGATCATTAGCACAGGAGTGCAAAGTGGATTTTAAAGCTTCATCCACATCAGCTTCTTTTGGGGCTGAAGTTGACACCTCTGCTGTTAGCATAGACGACGCCATCTCTGCATTTTTTTTATACAAAATTTATCTAAAATATTGCTCCAACTTAATAGGATTGTCGAGAAAAATGTTTATTATAATTTAATGTGTATTTTTTTCTTTAGTAATTCTACAAAATTGTGTTTTTTCTTGTATTCTGGTAACCGTGAAAATTTTTCATCGCATTTTTTTCTCACTTTATTCACAAAAGGATGGGCTATTTTTTGCCTGAAAACTTTATTATTAATTTTATAATGCCAATGACATTGTTTAATTAATGTTTAGTTTAAAATAAGACACAAACACACGACACATTTTTATACACTTTCGCTTTTTAATTAGAAAATTTTTAATTTTTTTTTGCAAAAACTCTGAACAAAATACAACAAACTATATTTTCCTTCACAAGTATTTAGTGGAGATGTCAAAGTACTGAGTACCTTAATACTGATTATTTTTTCCCGATACTCAGTAATATTGAGTAACTACTTGGTAGTTGTACGATTGATTTTTGCAGAGTGATAGAAGTCAATATTCGTTTTTTATTGCTCAAAAGGAATTGTATTCAAATTTTGAAATTTAACGGTACAAATTTGAAATTATTATAAATATGAAATAAGAGAGATAGAGGGAGACGTGAATAGATCCCGGGAGAACCAAAGTGTAAGAAAAATAAACCGACTAATTTATTTTAATTTAATTTAATTTTAAGGATATTAATAAATATTTAATTTATTAATTATCAAAATTTGGTATCTCCAGAGTTGTGAGAACTTGGAAATAGATAATGAATACAAATATTCTTTTTCTTCTGACAAACACACGAACTATTTAGAAGTTATAATTTTTTTGAGATATAATATTAATATTTGGATTGAAATAAAATAAAGATATTCTTTTAAAATTTTGGTATAATATAAAAAAAAAACGTTCCAAAATCAGGGAATTAAAAAACACCCACTTTTTTAAATTCAATAACATTTTTAGTGTTATTTTTGAAGTATTTTTTTTTTTTTTTAATAATAATACATATTGTACTGTATTTTCAATTTTATATATTCTATACCCTTATTTCTTATTTCTATATTCTATACCCTTATTTCACAACTGTTCTGTTGAAGGGACTCACAATGGACCGGGATCGGTCTCTGGGTGGAGATGTGGTACTGTCTGGTATCACATCTACCTTCTCTATCTATCTATCTATCTAATACATATTTTGACTTAAATAAAATTTAAATTCAAAGTATTTGTCCTAATGATGCACCTAAAAACTTCTATAACTCTCCACAAATCACATAAAAGACCAAAAAAGTTGTCGTTACGTCGTGTCTATACTAAGCAAATTTTTATCAAGCCAAACGCGAAAGTCAGCCCGAATCTATTCAAGGTAACCTCAGTTAAACAGCTGATTAATATTTTTCATTGTTACAGCTAACAAATTGCATATATAAAAAGCATTCGCCTTATTGCGTTGAATTTGATGTTTGTCGTGTATCAAAAAATACTTCTTGTCAGTTTAACCAACATAATGTATAAACACAACAAGCCCGCTTCGGAAAATTCTATACAAATTGTATGAAAAATCCGCAATGCGGCTCGGTTAAAAAATAAATTCTATTTTAATTTTCTCCGGATTTTATGTTGCTTTTATTATATTAGCATATTTTTTAAATCGTGTATGAATTTCGTAAACGAAATTGAAAAAAGTTTGAACTAAAAACAGAAATGAAAAGAAAATAAATAAAATTGTTGCTCATTTTCCGTTGACGTCTAAGTTTTTGTTTAATTTAACAATGTGGGTTATGTAAAGGAATTCGGACTTGTTGTGTTTATACATATAAAGTGGTTTTAAATTAAAATATTTTGTTTTTGATCTCACTTTTGCCTAAAAAATTTCGTAAAAAAAAAAACGAATAGTCATTCGACATTTTAATTTAATTTATTTATTATTTTGTAAGTCAGCTTATATAGTTTCTTTTTATTTATAGAAAATATTTTGCCTAAAATCCAAGTTAATTTTATTAATGCAATTAGATATCTTCTTCTAAAACAAAAACTGCTAGATACATATTTGCAGCATATTCACAAAAATTAAACTTTTCGATTGTAGGCCTGAAATGAAACCAATAACTGTATTGAGGATTACCATTTTCAATTGGAAACACATCTAACAAATTTTGTTGCGTATATATAACGCAATCAAATATATTGATAAATTAACACACAATCTATGCAATAAAAGTTTTGGTTACACATACGATACTATTTCCAACAGTTACATTATATTATATATACTATTTCCAACAATTAGATTATATTGAAAATACTCGCTTTAAATAAAGTAATTTTTCGACTTTTTTGAATTTTCTACTATTTGGCAACAAAGTCGATTACTGTACAATTTTCGAACCAGAAATCGATTTCTACTTTTGTTAAAAAAAGTTGATTGCTCGATTATTCCAAAGTCGATTTAAGCAACCCTAGCTTGCGAGGAAAACGTTACCCAAAACACTTCCAGTTTTACTTTACATGCATTTTGTTAGTTTTCTATTGAAAACATTAAAAAAAAAATTTAATATATATATATATATATATATATATATATATATATATATATATATATATAAATTGAAAAAATTCCTTATAACTGAAATTAATTACATCTTGAACCAAAAGAGATATCCTACTTATATAAGCGTATTATCTATGAATAAATTTTTTTACAATCAAATCGTAAATTAATTTTTGCATATTTATAATTTTTTTAACTTCCCTCAATCCAATCAACTTGAAAACAACTTAAGAAACCTCTAACAAGTTACAGAATTATTAAAAAAATGGTTTTCGAATCACTGTGCATTGCATTACAGCTATTAATTAAACTAAGTTAAAAAAACTATTTGTTTTTTGAATTATTAAAAAATTATTTGTTTTTATTATTAAAAAAAGAAAAATAGTTTTCCTTTAACATTGACAATATTGTACGTGTAACCAATTACTCATTGTTATGACTACCCTTTTTGTACCCTTCATCACATGTGTAAAAGGTATGTGTAGTTTATCATTCCGTTTGTAATTTCTACAATATTTATCTATATCCCAAAAAGTATATATTTTCTGGATCCTTATTGATAGCGGATTCAATATAACAATGTCTATCTTTCTGTTGAAATCACTTTTTAGCAAGCCCCAGCTATGGGATATATATGTTTAATACATGAAATTATAGGGAATATTCCTTAGAATGACATTAGTAAAAATCAACAAAACCAGTCCATTAATAGCCAAAAAATCGAAAAGGCCTCTAAAAACGTATTTGTTTTCGATGTTTTTGTACAGAAAATTCAGAATGAACAAAATCGATTTATTACTAATTGAGATATCGGTCAAAACGCATTTTTGGACTTTGAGAATATATGCACAGAAACGTATATAAAAAGCACTGCAGTAACTTTCTCCATTGCTTTTTATTGTATATACATAGATACAATAATTTTTTATGTATGTTTTTTTATTTTTAGTTGGAAATAGATGCTTCATGTTGTTGTTCTTTTTTGTATAAGCATGTATCTACATACAAGCTTATGAATATAAACTTATTAGTCATTAGAAGCTATCAGTGTTGGTTTTTCAAGGAAGCGATGTTTGCTATGATAGTCTAATTTTGTGTTTACATTTTTGTAGTTTATAAAATAGGTATTATTTTTGTAAATACAAATGTGAAAATATGAAAGCATACTTTAAGGCGTAAATTTTATTATTTGTAGGTAAGGTGATATAAAAGGGTATGAAAGACTCGGCTCAGCCGAATATCCGCTCTAACATGTTTATTTTTAAAATGCAGTAATAACTGTTTTCAAAGAAATGCTTATATTTTTAATGTGTGGTAAATGGGAAATGTATAAATAAATAATTAAATTAATTTAAATATTTCACATGAAGAATAAAATATAACATATTATATAAAATTTATTTTAAAAGTTTGAATTTATAAAAAGCGGTTTCTTCTTTATTATCAAAATCGCTAGAATTTTACAATACCATTTCCACCCGCCAAATTATTTTCAAAAATGTTTAATTAGCAACATTGTCAAAGCGCTACGCCATTAAAATTTGAATGCAGCTGCCAGTTTGATATATTGTAATAAATTCGTTTAATTTTTCTTAACAAAATGGGAGCAAGACAAACGAAGATTGAAGGTAATTACCTGCCAAGTACACCTGTTGCAAAAACTGTGCCCTCACAATTCATTAATATGGATTTAAATAATGAAAATAATGCTTTAGATCCTAGATCCCCGGCTGGATGCCGAACACCTATCCAGGTGAGTAAATAAAACAAATGAAAGTTAATATATATATTTTTTTAACTATAAATAAATTTGTTTGCTTTTAGATACAGAGTAATCGCATTGGTTCATTTGCACAATTGGCGACCATGGATATGCCTGAACGTGAAGCTAACACTGATAATGCTCTAGATGTTTTGCGTAAACGTTTCTTTAAGGGCTTTACATATAATCTTAATGATCCCAGATCGCCGAGTTTAAATCTCAATCGTACTCCCTTAGTATTCGAAGATACACTTGAAAAATCTCTTAGTTTAGATGATACTTTTGCAGATCTTTTAGTAGAATCTCGCTTGCCTGAAACTGTCAAAGGAGAACAAAAACCAAATGAAGATAGTAATGCAAATAAATGTGAGTTAGAAGTAGATATTGAAATGCCAGAAGAAAAGGTAATTTTAGATTTAGAAGAACCACATACGCCTGTAGCTTTGCAACAAGAGTTCGATCCACGTTCTCCTTCTATAGGTGTAGAGAGAACTCCAATTTTATTTACTGATGAGGTTGATGATACAAATGAAGATATTATGCTAGAGAATATTTTGGCCACTTTATCACTTAACTTAAATTCGAGTGGCAATAGTAGTATTGTATCAATGCCAACACAAAATGTTAATGTTGATTTTAATGATACAAACGATTTACAAGTTGTCAACAACAAACCCATGAACAAACATTTGGATCGTGTTAGGACAGGCAACAAGAAAAGCTCACCGAAAGCCATGCAACCACGTAAACCAAAACGTCGTCTTTCACGACAACAAATATATGAAGATTGTGAAAATCATTTACCTACCACACATAAAATGAAATTAACACATGTAGATAAAAATGATTCGTTGAAGGGTAAGCGTACTCCTCTAAGCTGTGTACGTAATCATAATGCAACACATTCTCGTTCACGTTCCGTAGAATCTTCAGCTAAATCTTTGAAAACACGTTTAGCTTTAACAAGTTTTGATGATACTCTTAATCCAAAAGATAATAAAGTATCCAGTTTGCGTATAATGCAGCAAGGATCACAGGATTCACTAGAACTTTGAGTTTTTAACGCAAAATCTTTTTAATTAGCGAAATTAATTTTATTTTATTTTTTTTTTATAATTCCTTTATATTTTAATATTTTGAGGCAAGATATTTGTACAGCTTTGAAGTTGTAAGTCTTGTTTAATGTTTTTCATATTATAACTTTCACAACAGAAGCGTACAAACAATATAATATTGTTTTGGGTTTATTTTTATATTTAAATAAAAAATTTTTATGCACATTTATGTTTTCTTTATTATTTTTTTTTTAAATTTTTTATAAAGTTAAGCAAATAAAAATTATTTCTTTTTGTCTTGATTTTGAAAAAGAGGAAATTATAATGCTGAGAGTTAACTAACAGTAAAGAGTTCATAACACTTGTACTAACATAATTATGCTTTATGAAAGATAAATTAAATTTTATAAATAAATTAAATACAAAAAATATTTTATTTTATTAAATAATAAAATAAAAAATTTAAGCTTATTTGTTTTACTTACCCAATTCACAACCTTGTTATTGTGTTATTTTTTTAAATACGTTATTAATTTATTATAGTTTTTGTTTTTTTATGACTTTTTAACGAAAAGTGATTTTTTGAAAAACTGTTTTTTACTAATAAATCTATTTTCCGGTGTTTTTTTTCTGAAAAATTGGATTTCTGGTCAAAAAAAAAAAAAAAAGAGATTTTAGTAAAAAGTCGGAAAAATCGAATTGTTAGTGAAAAATCTAGTGAATATTTAATTTTTTTGTGAAAATTTGAATTTTTAGTGAATATTTGAATTTTTGATAAAAATTTTAATTTTTGCTGAAACAAAAAGATCGAATTTGTAGTGAAAAATATTTTGTTTTTTGTGAAAAATCATATTTGTAATGAAAAACCAAATTATTAGTGAAAAATCAATTAAAAAAAAAATTGGATTTTTAGTTAATATTTGAATTTGTAGTAAAAATTTGGATTTTTTGTGTAAAATCGAATTTTAGTGAAAAACGATTTTTTAGTGAATATTTAATTTTTTGGTGAAAATTTGAATTTTTGTTGAAAATCGAATTTTTGGTGATTATTTGAATTTTTGGTGAAAATGTAATTTATGGTGAAAGTTAGGATTTTCGGAAAAAAACGAAAAAAAGAAAGAAGCGAAAAGAAAATAATTTTTAACTGAATTCATAAAAATAGGTTTCACAATGTTATAACATAGAAAATATTATAAAAAAAATCAATTAAATTATTAATCAGAAATTCAAAATGCTTTTAATAATTTTTATAATTAAATAATTTGCACAAAAACGATTTTTTAATATATATTAAAATTTAACACAGAAAAATCTAAAATTATATTTCAATTACAAAAAATTCATATTCAAATATTTTATTAATTGAAATTTAACCTACTAAAAAAGTATATTCAATTATTCAATTAATCAGATATTTTCTATATATATTTGATTACTTTTTTAATTAATACAATTATAAAAATAATTTAAAGCAGATAAATTGTTTTTTTTTTTGTATGAAAAAATATTTGTAGTTTTTAATGTTGAGCACTTAAATAATTGATACATTTAAAAAAATTAATTAGAATATTTTTTGCTTTTGATAAATATTTTAATTGACCATACTTTTTCTGAGAATGTTGTTTTAAATTTCCATATAAATTTTCCAAAAAAAAGCTAATTTCAATTAACATACACAGAAAATATACTGGTGCATATTCCTATAAACGCATTTAAAATTTTTGTTTTTCTTTGAGGTATATTAGATTCTCTTAACCAAAAATAATGTTTGTGTTGTTACAATAACTCGCGATATAACGATACTTTTTTATGTAAGAAATATTTGTTGTTTTCTTTAATTTAGTAATATTCCTATAAACGCAGTCGAGAAAAATTTGTCTAAATAGTTATTGCAAAAAAAAGTATTAAACATTTTTAACAGTTTTAGTTGTTTGTTTCACTTAAGATAAATTTTTACTGAAAATATTTTTGTTTAATTGGGAAATTTCATCAGCTTAAAAGATGTCCAAAGGAACTTTTTTTACAGACCAGTAAAAAATTCAAATTCAATTTTTCGTAACCAAGGCTGTTCTAACAGAGAAAATGGATGAAAAATTAACCGTTCGAAATTAGTTATTCGAGGCTTTTTTAATAAAGGGCAGAAATACGTAGTGCGGCAACCAACAAAAGGTAATCAGAAATTAACAATAAGGCAAATAAATAAAATAAAAGAAAAAGCCGCTCCCATTAAATTAAATGCTACACAGATCAAAAATAAACTTGAAGCTCATTTTACTTCCAAACATGTAGCACAGGTTTTGCGAACAGATGGTAACATAAAAAGGAAGAAACCAAAATGTAAAACAATGTTAAAACAGCATCATAAGTAAAATCGTTAAAAATACATGAAATGGACAGATGAGTGAAATAAAGTACTCTTTTCTGATGCCAAAAAAAAAAAAAAAAAAAAAATCAATTTGGACGGTTCCGATTCATATTGATGCTATTGGCATGATTTGAGGTCGAACGAAATACGTACGTCGAAACGCAATTTCGGTGAAGACAGTGTTATGGTTTGGTAATCATTTTCTGCTGCAGGAAAATCAAAAATATGTCTTGTTCCAACTAAAATGAACAGAAGAATGAAGAGAAGATGCTCTTTTCTCATTTATGGATGAAAAAATGGATGAAGATTGCACATTCCAACAGGATAACGATGCAATCCATGTCTCAAACCAATCAAAATCGTGGTTAAAAGAACATAGTATTCTATTGGACTGGCCGGCTTGCAGTCAGGATTTAAATACAATGGAGAATCTGTGGGGGTACGCAAGAAATTCACAGCATGAAACCATAATGACAATAACGGAGTTAAAACTAAAAATTAAGCAAGCATGGGAAGAAATTGACCATGATTTTCTTCAAAAATTAGTCGAATCAATGCCAGACCGAATTTTTCAAGTTATCCAAAACAAAGGCTCTTCAACACATTAATAATGCAAAATTGTTTCATTAGTTTAAGTGTGTATATAGAAAAATGTCTACAACTTTTTTAATAGTATCAATTGTACGATTTATCAAATTTTAAATTTTCTTATATTTCTATTAAAAAATAAAGCTATTTATCAGTTAACAATCATTTTTCTAATTGTATTAATGAATTCGTTAATCAAATATAAATAAAAATGAAGTAATCATATATGTAATTGAACATACATACAATATCATTCGTAATTGAAATTAGATTTAAAATTTTTATATGTAAAATTTGAATTTAATGCGATAATAACTTAAATGTTATACTTTATGAATTGGGTAATTATTTTTTGATAATAGGTTAAAAGTTTATAAGAATAAGTTATCAAAATTGTTGCCTAAATTAATAATTTTCTTTAAATTTTATTTCTATCATAATTATTATAGTACCAGTGTTTTGTTATGATAACTTTTATGCACCATTTAATAATTTTATTTATTTAATAATACAATACAGTTTTATAGTTTTAAACATAATCGACATACATACATAAATAACAAAATAATAGTAATAATATATTTTTTTTTAATATAATAAAATTTACATAAACTATACACATACATAAGAGTTTTTCTTTTGTTGCGTTAATATTTTTAATTTAGTTAACAACTGCTTTCATTGTTGGTATTTATGCATATAAATAATTATAAATATATGTAGATTTTTAATATAGATAAATAGATAGATACATAGTACTTTTCTTCTACCATTTATAAAGATTTTTTTTATATTTGTTTGTTTTATTTTTTATTATTATTATTTTTTTTTTCAGTAACAGTTTCCGTTTTTTTTTGCTACATTTATGATTTTGTTTTGACTTAATATATATTTGACTTTTTCTTTTTCAAATTTTTGGATTCAATGAATATAAATTGGAGAAGATCTGGCCATGTAATAAATAAAATAAAATCATTTATAATAATTAAAAGAAAATCTAAGGCAGAGTTGTAGCTTATGAGTTAAAAAAATTGTAAATTAAATTAATTAAGTTTAAGTTTTAAGAAAATATTCAGGAAATATTTAAGAACTTTTCTTTTAAATATTTAACAAAAAGACAATTTATTTAAATCATTGTCTTAGAAATTACATCCTTAATAACAATTTGTATTTGAATTGTCTTAGAAATTATCTTCTTAATAACAATTTGTATTTAAATTTGAATTCTTAAGCTTTAAAACCAATAATAAATTAAATATTTTTAAATTTTCTGCTTTAGCTATTAACTATATACATTTATAAAGTAAATATAAAATTTATAAATAATAAATTAAGCCATAATTGTTTTTTAAAATTAAATTAATTTTTTATTTATAAAATATTTTTATTCTTGTACATATTATTCTATCTAAATATACTTAGCTATATATCTAATTAAACTTGTTATAAAAAGCATCTTTTCCGAGTTTTAATAGAGTTTATTTGTTATTTTTCCACAAAAAAACCCACAATTTTTACCTTCTTATTTCCTTCTACCCAAAAAAAAATAATTAAATATAATACATAATTTTGTTTTTTAAATAATAATATAGTGATATAATTGTAACAATGGCCACCGAATCATAATGACATATATATATTTTTCGTTTTTTATTAGTTGATGACCAGACCTTAGATCTTTTATGCCATCGAGGAGTCTAGTTTATTAAACTACATATCAAAAGAAATCAAAAAGAAATTAAAATAAAATGTTTTTTTATTAAAATGATCAGAACATTAATGTTTGCTATATAACCATTAAATTTCTATACATTTAGCGGGTGTTTTTTCTTTGTTTGGCATCTTTCTAAAACACTGATAATTACTTACAGCAAATAACACTAACATTTTGTTTTTCAATACTTAGATATCGCCGATTTAACTCAGAAACAAGCTATTTTAAAAATAATTTCAAAAACAAGTTTTCTCAAAAAAAAAAAAAAAAATTAATTTTCTCTTTAATATTTTTTAAAGATTATTTTCTTTAGAAAATTTTCCAGAAATTTTTTCAGAGTAATTTTCTTTAGAAAACTTTTCATAGAGAAATTTTTTTGTAGAAAATTTCTAGAAAATTTTTCACTTTTTTTTTTTTAGAACATTGTTCAAACTTTTTATAGAAAATTTTTTCAAGAAAAATTTTTATATACAATTTTTTAGAGAGAAATTGTTATAAAAATTTTTTTAAACATAAATTTTTTATGTACAATTTTTTAAAAAGAAATTTTTTATAGAACATTTTTTCAAAACATTTTTTGTAGGAAATGTTTCAGAAAATTTTTCAAAGAGAAACTTTTTATAGAAAACTTTTCAAAGAAAAATTGTTTACAGAAAAATTTCAGAAATTTTTTATAGAAAATTTTCTTTCAGAGAAAATTTTTTAAAGAAAATTTCTTCAGATAAATTTTTTATAGAAAATTTTCAGATAGTTTTTCAGACAAATTTTTCTATAGAAATTTTTTTTCAGAGAAATTTTTCTATAGAAATTTTCTTCAGATAAATTTTTCTATAGAAAATTTTTTTCAGAGAAATTTTTCTGTAGAAAAATTATTCAAAAAGAATTTTTCCATAAAAAAATTTAAAATTATTCAGAGAAGGGACTCACAAGGGACCGAGATCGGTCTCTGGGTGGAGATGTGGTACATGTGGTATCACGTCAACCTTCTCTATCTGTCTTTCTATCTATTCAGAGAATTTTTCTATAGAAAAATTATTCAAAGAGAATTTTTAAAAAAATCTTAAATTGTTATTTTATTTTTTATTTTTCATCGACGAATTTTCCAAACGAATTGTAATGACGTCCTTATAGCTAATCAGCGATATATAAAATCTACATCAATTCTTAAAGAAATTACCTACTATTTCTGTTTATATTTTTTTTTCTTTTTTTTCCTAATACCTTATTCACTTATTCATTTCTATATAGTCAACCATTGATATTTGTTTATTGGCCAAGCTTTGCAGGACTTAGCAAGAGTTCCGGCTCGTACTTACTGCCGTTCGTAGGTAGGGTGTTGGGCGAATTGAAGGATGTTGAACCCATAAGACTGCTAGGCGAAAGCGTTGATGAACTACCGGCATATGTGGAAGATAACATTGATGTTGCGGGAAATTTTAAAGTTGTGCTGCTACAGTTAGGTTCACTACTGCCAGTTGCTTTTGAATTTGGTACCTTAGTTAGTGTATGGTTTAGGGTGGGCAAATCTTGTACCACCTGACCGGGTATAGTTTGCTGAAGTGATGTAGTCTCGCATATGCTTGTAGTGTTGAGTATTGATGGTGCTGTTGAGGGTGCTGGAAGTGGTGCTGATGTAGACGTTTTGACCAGGCAAACACTGGGTGCGGAAGCGGGTAAGGCGTAGGTGGAGGAGGAAGCAGCTAGTACATGCATGGGCATGCCCAGGGGACCACGAACCAAACCTTCAGCTCGTTCTGTATTACCGCGGGAAGAAATTGCAGCCGCTAAAGCAGCCGCATAAGTGCTAGCCGTATTTGTATTACTGCTGGAGGCTGTTAGTAGATTAGAAGTGGTGTGAGGCCTGGTAGGCAGAAAACTACTTTTCGCCACACTACCAGGTCCATGTATGGGGGGTATGAGAATATTGCTATCTACTTTGGACGTTATAGATGTTTCGCCAGTAGTTGCTGTTGATATAGTTGTTGACTTGGTAGGTGGTGGTAGAGTTTGCGGTGTCGAAAGCATTTCGTTGGTTATTTTAGGATTTCTAACAAACATTAAAGACGTTTCCATTTGCTGCTGGTCATTTTCATTTGGATCAGCTACATTAGGTTGGTTTAACAAATGAACCGTAGGATTTGGTTGATGTATCGAAATACGTTGACGAGATAATTTATTGTTGTTGAAACCACTACTAGTACTTACTGATGAGCAGTTCTTCACATCCACCTCCTGCTCTTCGTGTGACTTATTTGACGGTGCTTTAAAAACGGCAGTATTAGTTTTTGTTGTTGTTAAATCATTATCAATAGCTGCATTTGGGCTTCTATTAGCATTTTGCTTATTAGATTTAATGTTGTCCAGGGCGGACACTGTTTCTGTTGTTTTCTTATTGTCGTTGGAGGCTTCGTTTGTATCAGCTGGGAAGTTTTTTGTAAGAAATTCAAAAATTAGTTATAGAAGGAAGTAAATTTATAATTTTTCAATAGAAATTTTATTTAGAAACTTTGTTGGAAAGAAGTTCTATTTTTTTTTAGAAAACTTCAGAATGAAAATTTCTTAGGAGAATTTTTTTACAAAGAGAAATTTTCTTTAGAAAATTATTTTATACATTTCTTTTGTATAATTTTTTTGAAAAGAAACTTCAAAAAGGAATTTTCGTTTGAAAAATGTTCATACTAATTTTCTTTAAAAAATTTATTTTTAGAAATTAATTAAATTTTTTTAAGGAGAAATTCTCCGTAGTAATTTTTTTAAGAAAAACTTTTCATAGAAAATTTGTCAGAGAATTTTTATTTTATAGAGAATTTTTAGAGAAAATTTTTCCGAAACATTTTTTATATAGAGAAATTTTTCTAGTTTTTCAATGAAAAAATTTTCTATAGTTTTTCAAAGAGAAATTTTTCTAGTTTTCAAGGAAAAACTTTTTTATAGAAAATTTTTCACAGATTTTTCTAGTTTATAAAGGGAAATTTATCTATAGAAAATTTTTCGGAAAATTTATTAAAAAAAATTTTTTTTCAGAGAAATTTGTTTATAAATTTTTTTGTAGAGAAAATTTTTTAAAAATTAATTTTTTTATGGAAGACCGGAGAAATTTTTTATATAAATTTTTATAGAACAATTTTTATAGAAAATTATTCACATTTTTTATAGAAAATTTAAAAAATTTTTTATATAAATTTAGAAAATTTTTTATATAAATTTAGAAAATTTTTTATATAAATTTAGAAATTTTTTTATAGACATTTTTCAAATATAAGTTTTTATAGATATTTTTAAAAGAAACATTTTTAATAGAAAATATTAAAAAAAAAAAAAAAATAAAAAAAAAAATAAATGAAGAAAATTTTCAAAACTTTTTTATAGAATTTTTTTCAGAGAAATTTTGTATAGAAAATTTTTCATAGAAATTTTTTATAGAAAGATTTTTAGAGAAATTTTTATAGAAATTTTTCAGAGAAAATTTTTATACATTTTCAGAGAAATTTTTAAGAAAATATTTGTTTGAAATTTTTTTTTCAAAGAATAACTTTTAAAGAACTTTTTTTTGATTTTTTTAGAAATTTTTATATTTTTTTATGATTTTTTTGTGAGGCAATTTTTCAAAGAGAATTTCTTCTAAAGTCAAATGTTTATAAAGAAATTTGTTTAGAAAGTTTTAAAGTTAATTTATTTTAAAGAAATTCAAAAGATGTAAAATTAAAAATTAATTTACCATTAACATTTTCAGGTTCTTTGATGATGGGAACTATTCGATTTGTCATAGGTTTCTGTTCATTTTGCATAAACAACGAGGTGGTGGCAATTTGTCTTAACGCTTCCATGCCCTCATTAAGCATTTTGCTATTCGATCTTTTATGTGTAATGGGATATCTTGGCTAAAAGGGAAACGTAATTAAAACAAAAAAATTTAATTCTATGTATATAATATAGTTTGCGTTACCTGCTGACCTGGTCCACGTGCTATCGAAACACGTTTACTTTCACCCCTTAGCAGTGACGTTGTATGATCGGCATCGATCTTGTTACCATTTTTCTTACGGGTATTTTTCTTCGTTGATATACAATGGGAAGGACATATGCAAAATAAAATTCTTAACAGGCAGCATATGAATCCAATGCCTGATCGCAAGGAAATCAACAACAACAATATGTTTATTTTTTTGTTTTTTTTTTTTTTGGAAAATTAAAATATTTTTGCCTTGAGCATAAGAAATAGATCAAAGTGTTTTATTTGTTTTTTGTTACCTATAAGTGACGGCCCAATTAGTCGCAATTCCACGGTTTTGAAGCCCTTCTCACCAGTACCTACAAATGCTATAACTAAACCAAGAGCTATTGTTCCCAGACCAACATATAAAAAAGCATTAGCAAAAGTGCTTGGACCACGCAGAACTCCCAAAAAGTCTTCATCGTCCGAAGAACCGCCCAAGGAGGCATCCTGTATCTGTTGAAAATTTTATTAAACATTTTCCATAAATGTCAAAAAAGGGAGTGAATAAAGCGAATAAAGTGTGTTAATTAAAAGCTTATGTTTTGTTTTAAAGCAATAAAAGCCTTATAAAGGCTGAATATATTAAAATATATTGAAGATATTGAATATTTCCTTTTGGAGGTAAAAGATTTACTTTATTCAAATCTTATTTTGAAATTGTATTTTTATTTTTAATTTGGTTTCAGTGAGTGCTCTTTTTTTGACTTTTTTATAGGTAATTTCTTTTCCATATTTACACTTACTCTATTTCTTTTTACCCAACGCCGGTGACAAGCCGCTGCTTGTTGTTGACTTTCTTGGACACTGCAACGACGTCCTCGTTCCAACCAAGCAGCTCTTCCCTGGGCACACTAATTAATTAGCACGCGAATGATAAAATATAAAAATTTATTATTTACAATATTTATATTTATTAAATAGATATTTTAATAATATATTGAGAGTATTTTTTGGTATATAAACATCCAATAAATTACACAAACAAAAATTAAAGAAACATTAAGAAAAAAAGATACAATATAAAATATTCTATGTACACGTAAATACATACTGATAAAAGTTTTTAATTTTGTTTAATTATAAACATTAAATAGAAATAAAAATAAATTTTTCAAAATTAAATGAAATTAAAATAGTAGTTTTTAAAGACACATACACACATAGATACTTTAAAAATTTTGGTAAGGGTGTTATGGGTTTTAATTAAAGTAAATTATAGTGGGTTTTATAGTTATAAGATAATGAATGATTTGGTTAGACAAGTGCAATACTACAGCATACATTTTTATACTTTTTTAGTGCAAAAATGATCGTTTATTTTGAAAATGCAGTATTTTTTTTTAATTTATGCATTTTAGAAAATTTGGTACCTTTTTTTAAATCTTGTACTTTTTTTTGGTACTTTTAGAAAGTTTGTTTTTTTAATACGGGACTGTTTTGAAATGTAGTAAATTTTTGAAAATTTATACTTCCTGAAAATTTGTTACTTTTTTGGAAATGCAGTATTTTTTGAAAATTCTGTACTTTTTTGAAAATTTTGTGTTTTTTAATCTGGTACCTTTTTGAAAATTTGTACTATTTTTATAATTTTTTACCTTTTTTTAATAGGTGTTATTTTTAAATTAGGTACATTTTTAATTTGTTTTTTTTTTTAATTTGGTACTTTCTTTGAAATGTAGTACTTCTTTTGAAAATTGTTATCTTTTTTAAAATAGCTACTTATTTTTGAAAAAATTAGCAAATTTGGTACTTCTTTTAGTCTTGTGCTTGTTTTTAGAGTTGATACTTTTTTGAAAATTGATACTTTTTCATATTGGTAATTATTTTTAAAAACGGATTTTTTTGGAAAATTTTTTACTTTTTTAAAGTTTTTAAAATGAGAACCTTTTAATGTACCAATATCTTCAAAAATTGGTACTTCTTTGAAAATTGTGTACAGTTTCCTTTTTTTAATTTAGTACTTTTTGATAGTTTTTTTAATTAGCAATATTTTTTTGAGATAGATATTTTTCCATATTTTTTTCGGGAGAAATGATGGTACTTTTTCGGAAAATTGCAACTTGTTTTGTACCTTTTGAAAAATTATTATGAAATTATATATATATATATATATATATATATATATATATATATATATATATATATATATATATATATATATATGTATATGTATTCGTTATTTTTGAAAACTTGGTACTTTTTTGTATTTGGTACTTATTTTGGAAAACTTGGTATATTTTTAAAAATATATGTCCTGTTGTTTTTTTTCTATTGTGCTAACTATTTTGGTGCTTTTTTAAATTTTGGAACTTTTTTGAAATTTTGTTATTTATTTTAGGAAAACTGATACTTATATTTGGTAATTATTTTTGAAAACTTGGTACATTTTCGAAAATTCGGAAGTACTTTTGTAAAAATTGGTACTATATTTGAAAGGTTATATATTTTTGGTTCCGTTTTTTAAATTTGGTACTTTTTTTGAAAATTGGTACTTTTTGGAAAATTCGGTACTTTTTTTTTGAAAGTTTATACTTTATTGTTTCTTTCTATTGATATAACTTTTTTGTTTCTTTTTTTTCGGAAATTGGTTCATCTTTAAAAATTTGGTACATTTTTGAAAATTGTACTTTTTAAATTCGGTACTTTTTTCAAATTTTTTTAGAAAATTTTAACTTTTGATTTTTTTTTTCTTGAAAATTGGAATTTTTTGAAAATTAGTACTTTTGAAGAATTACATACTTTTTTAAAGTTTGTAGTTTTTGTTCCTCTTTTTGAAAATTAGTACCTTTTTTCGAAAATTCTTTAAAAGTTAATTGATTCTTAAAATTTGTAAAATTTTTTGATGAAAATTTAGTTTTTATTGTTTTTTATTTGGCACTGTTGATACTTTTTTTAATTGGTCTTTTTAGAAAAATTCGGTATGTTTTTGAAAATTTGAACTTTTTTAAATTTGGTACTTTTTAAAATTTGTTCATTTTTTTAAACTGGTTCTATTGTGAGGATTTTTTTGATTTGATACTTTTTTTTACTTGATTAGTTCAATTGAGTCTGTTTAGAAAATTTTTTTACTTATTTTTTAATTTGTACTGTGTTTTATTTGAAAATTTGGTACTTTTTTAAAAATAGGGTACTTTTTTTTTGAAAATTTTATTCTTTTTTAAATTGGTACTTTTTTATATTTGATACTTGTTTTTTTTAGAAAATTTAGAACTTTTTTGCAAATAGATACTTTGTTCAGTTTAAGGATATTGGTATTTTTCTTTTATAAATTTGGTACTTTTGGTGTTTTTTTGAAAATGTTTTTTTTTTTTTTTTTTATATAATTTCTTGACAGGTGTTCTTGACAGGTTTTCAAAAATTAGAATTAATGGAATAATTTTTACTTTTTTGAAATTGGTGCTTATTTATTGCTATTTTTTTTTTTTTTTGAAAAATGTTATTTTTATGAAAATTAGTATATTTTTCCTGTTCTTTCATTTGAAGTTTAAATTTGGTAATTTGGGAACTTTTTGAAAACGATTATTTCGAAAATTTGAACTCTTTGAAAATTGGTACTTTTTTTTCGAAAAATTGGAAATTTTGGAATTATTGGAATTAGTACTTTTTCGGAAAACATAATCCTTTTTTTATTTTATAGATTTTATGAAGACTTTCTTGTAAATTGATACTTTTTTTTTAATTTGTTCCCTTTTTGTAAAATTTGTAATTAGTTTTAAAAAATTAATGCTTTTTGAATATTGATAAAAAAGTACCATTCTTTAAATTACTTTTATTGTGAAATGAGTGCGCACTTTTTGAAAAATTGTAGCTTTTTATTAGTTCTGGTACTTTCTTTTTTTGAAATTATATAATTATTCACTTTATAGCTATAAAACTCACACAGAAAAATGGGTAAATTAAACGATTTATCAAAGAAAAAAAATTCCAATCCAAATTAAAATTTTCTAACATTTCTTACTAAAAATGAAACAATTTCAAAGGTAAATAAAATGAAGTGATAATTTGAATAATTGAATATATAAAAATTTTTAATAGATTAAATTTCAATTAATAAAATAATTGAGTATGTATCACTCGTAATTGAAATTCAATTTTAGAATTTTGTTATGTAAAAATTGAATTTAATTTGTTAGAATATTTCGATTTTGAGTAAATTATTGAAATAAAGAAAAAATATTGGAAATCATTTAAAAATTCTGAATAATTGAATTGAAATTTTTTCGAAAATATTTTTTTCTGTGCATGTGTTTTTAAAACTTTTTTTTTATATAAAAAAACTATAATTTATTTACAACAATTAATTAATAACAAATTTAACTAACATAAAATGTAAACAAACTAAACATAATATAAGAAAAATATATTTGTTTTTTTTTATGTAAATTTGAATTATATAATACGAGTATATAAATAGTTAAAATAAATTATTAAAAAATATATTTAAATATATATATTTACATAGATACTTAGAATTTTAAAAAGCTGGTGTTTTTAGTGTTTTGAAATTTCTTTTTAGAAAATATATATTTTTATAGTTACAAATGCAATTCACCATTATGCCGAAAAAATTATTAAATAAAATCATGCTCTTTTCAAAACAAATTCATGCCAAAAGCATATTTAATTTAAATATATACATACAACTATAAATATGTATATTATTATTATAATTACTTATGTACATAGTAAGTATGCAAATGATAGTATATATTAATATATGTAAATATGTATAGTTATGTAAGTCGGTGTATTAAATATATTTATATGATTTGTTGTATACCTACTTGAAGATAAAAGATAAAATTATAATAAAAAGAAAACTTGAAAAAAAAAAATTAAATAACATTCGATGTAAATGAGACACTAAAACTATATACAGTGCTTAAAAAAAATATACGGTTAAAATTTGTTTTAGAGAATTTCAAAACTATTTATTTGAAACACCAACATGAAAATGTCTTCATTTAGATTATTAAATTGATTTTATTTATTTATTAAAATTTTAAAATAAGTTTCTTTCAAATCAATATTTTAAATAACCCTTAAGATATTTATGTATCTTTATTCTAATTTAATTTATAGATAAATTTATTTGTACTGCCTTATACCCATAATTGCTTTATTTTCTTTAGAATATTTTTGTTTTTATTTTTTTTTATTTTTAAGTATTCATAAAGGTTATATTTATTATTTCAAAGTCAAAATTAATTAATATAACATACTTAATAATCGATTTTTTGTAGATTTCTAAGAAATTGCAAAAAATATTACAAATTTATCCCTTTTATTTAATAATTGCATTTAAATATAACCTTGAAATGTAATAATTGCCATAAAATATTAGTAAAAAATTTATAATTTATAAATTATATTATTTAGCTTTTTATTCAGATACATTGTGTGTATTATTAACATGAAATATGAATTAGTTGGCTAAAATCAGGCGAAAGATTAATATAAAATAGAACTATTAAATGAGGGTCACCGCGAAAGTAACGGTTTAATTAGTTAAATTTTAAAATATTACCCAGCAAAAACTTTTTGGTTTTCGGTAATGACAACTACTTATAAAAGTAGTTTCTTGGTAATGAGGCGTCATTATTATTTGCCTACTTTGTATTACACTAATAAGTACTCATTAGTATAATAGTGCAGTAATATTGCAATCACGTGGATGAGTTGGCTAGAGCGCCGGATTAACAACCAGAGGGTTGGAAGTTCAACCCCATTCTGAAGCTGTTAGTTTTTTATAACAAAATGTCTAAAAAGATATTTTAAACTAAAAAGTGTTTTTTTTTGACTCTAGGGGTACTCAAAAATATGTACCTAAACGAAAACAAAAATAAAAGAAAAAAACAAAAAAACTTTGCCGTTAGTGAGACTCGAACTTGGTCACACACTAACCATTCGTTTTTACTAACTAACATCTTACTCAGTACACCATCTCGCACATAGCGTCCTAAGCGACAAAAACTCTATTTAGTTTAGAATATCTTTTTAGACATTTTGTTATAAAAAACTAACAGGTTCAGAATGGGGTTGAGCGAACAACCTTCTGTTTGTTAATCCGGCGCTCTAGCCAACTCATCCACGTGATTGCAGTATTACTGTGCTATTCTACTATTGAGTACTTATTAATGTAATACAGAGTAGGCAAATAATAATGACGCCTCATTACCAAGAAAAGTTTTTGCTGGGACGTTAGTCATTAAAAACGAGTGGTTAGTTTGTATCCAAATTCGAGTCTTACTGACGGCAAAATTTTTTTGTTTTTTTGTTATTTTTGTTTTCGTTTAGGTACATATTTTTGAGTACCCCTAGAGTCAAAAAATAACTACATGAATTTTTGGACAAGTCGAACAAAAATAACTAGTTATTTAGGCAAAAAATAAGTAGTTTATTTTTGTTTCCAATTATACCTGCTAGCTTACCAGGAAAGCAAAGTTTTTGCTGGGTATTTAAAGAAAATTTTATTCAATAAAATACTTTAAAAAAATAAAGTCATATTAGTTAATAAAATGACTGATACATATTTCATATTATTTTTAGCTAAATATAAAAAAAATGTTAATCCCAAGTAAAACTTATTAATAAATTTCAAAAACAAATTTTTGGGTAAAGTTTTTTTCTGATCTTCGGTCGGAACTATATAATCCAGAGTTGACTATTAGAATGAAATGCTATTATTAATGTAAAGTACAATTTTTTGGTACCATTTTGTATATAGTGTAGTGTAGGTTTTGGGACAAATTAGGGAAAATTAGCTTAATAAATGGTTGAGTCCGAAAACAAGGATTATGGAGCAAATCAGAACTTTCAGGATTATTGAGTGATTTTTAGGGAAAGTGAACAGTAATAAAGAATTTGTTATAAATTTGTTTGAATATATATTTTTTGGAAGTTTTTACTTATTTTGATAAAAGCTTTTTTACTTACTCAACTTTTTTTTTGATACCTTTTCTAAATTGGTACATTTGTATTAATTTGTAATTTTTTGAAAATTTTTGTTTTTTCTTGCAAAATTTCTTTATTTTTAAAAATTAAACTTTTTCAAAAATCTGACTTTTTTAAATGTTTTATTTGCATTGAAGATTTGTAAACTTTTGGAAATTGTTAATTTTTTTCTCGAAAATTTATACTTTTAAGTACATTTTTTTTTTAATTGAACGAAATTGTCTTAATTTTACAAAAATGGTTTGTTTTTCTAAAATTACGTACTATTTTGGACACTGTTTTTTTTTGTTTTTTGGATATTAGTTACTTTTTTCCATACTTTGGTACTTTTTGTTTAAATATAGTACTTTTTTTAAGAAAATAGTACTTTTTGAAATTTAGTAATCTTTGGAAACATGTATACTGTTGTAAAAATTGGCTCCTTTTTTTAATGAAAATCGTTTCTTTTTCAGGTACTGTTGTTTGTTATTTTTAAAAATTGGTACTTTTTTTAACATTGAACTTTTTTGAAAAAATTAAAAAAGACTTCAAATTTTATCCTTTTTTCTAAATTTAGTATGTTTTTTTTTTGAAAATTAGTACTTTTTTGTCTTAAAAATGTGTACTTCCTTAGAAATCGGTACGTTTTTTTTAACATTTTGTATTTTTTGAAAAAAAAAAAAAATTTATTACATTTGGCAACTTTTTTTGAAATTAGTATTTTTTTTAACTGAATTTAGTATTTTTTTGTTATTTGGTACTTTTTTTGGAAAAAAGAAATTTGAAAAAAATTTGTGTTTTTTTTAAATTTTGTATTTTTTAATTTTACCTTTTGGAAAACTAGTAATTTTTTGAAAAATATGTATTTTTTAAATTTGGTATTTTTTGGTAAACTGAAACATTATTTGAAATTTAGTACTTTTTATTTTGGTAAAGCCGGTACTTTTTAATTATAGTTTTTATTAAATTTGGTATTTTTTTAATTAGCTCTTTTTCGGAAATTTGTTTTTTCGCTTTTGTAAAATTAATTCTGTCGTATTGAAATGTCCCTTTTTTTAAATTTGTTTTTTTTTTTTTGCAAAATAAGTACTTTTTGAAATTAAGCACTCTTGAAAAGTTTTTCCTTTTTAAAAAATTTTTCTTTATTTTAAAAAATGGTTTTTGGCCTACAATTTAGATTTTTAAAAATTGGTACTTTTTGAATGATTTTTTTTTATTTGAAAATTGATTCATTTTCTGAAATTTTACACTTTTTTGTAAATTGCTATTAAAAAAATTACATTTGTTACTATTTTTTTTTGGAAAAATTTGTGGATTTTTTCAAATTTGGTATTTTTTTCAATTTGAAATGTAGTAGTTTTTGTAAAAATTGGCCTTTTTTGGAATGGAAAATTGGTGCCTTTTTTGGAATTCGGAACTATTTTTTAAAATTATTAAATTTTATGAAATTGTTACATTTTTGGAAAATTGTTTTTTCTTCTTGGAACAATTAGTACCTTTTGGGGAAAATCTGTACTTTTTAAAAATTGTAACCTTTTTTGTTTGATTCTTTTTCTGAAATTTGGTACTCTTTTTTGAAATTGGAAATATTGGTTTTTTTTTTGTAAATTGCTATTAAAAAAATTACATTTGTTACTATTTTTTTGGAAAAATTTGTGGATTTTTTCAAATTTTGAATTTTTTTCAATTTGAAATGTAGTAATTTTTGGAAAAATTGGCCTTTTTTAGAATGGAAAATTGGTGCCTTTTTTGGAATTCGGAACTATTTTTTTTTAAATTATTAAATTTTATGAAATTGTTACATTTTTGGAAATTTGTTTTTCTTTTTGGAACAATTAGTAGCTTTTGGGTAAAATCTGTACTTTTTAAAAATTGGAACCTTTTTTGTTTGGTTCTTTTTCTGAAATTTGGTACTCTTTTTGGAAATTTTTTTAATTGTTATTTTTTTAAATTTGGTACATTTTTTGAAATTAATACTTCTTTATAGAATTTTGCATCTGTTTTAAATTTGGATATTTTTTTTTTGAAATAAATTACTTTATTTGGGAAATTTGGTACTTTTTTGATAAATAATTTTTTTTTGAAATTTGGTATTTTTTCGAAGTTGGCACTTTTTGTTAAGATTATATGTTTTTGTAATTTTGATACTTTTTTGGAGAATATTTGTTACTTATTGAAAAATTTTCTCTTTATTGAAAATTGGTTATATTTCTGAAATTTGGTACTTTTTTCGAAGTTGATATTTTTTTTAAAACAGTAATTTTTTTGAAAAATTGGTACTTTTTTAAAAAATATACACATTTTTCTAAATTAATCTTTTTTCTGAAAATGAATTTTTGAATACATACGTTTTATTTTTTTAAATACAACACTTTGAAATTGGTACATTTTAAAAATTAAAATACTGCATTTTTCAAAGTTCTTTAATATGTTAGAAGAAATTGTCATTTTATCCATATTTAAGCCTTAATCATAGATAAATTTCAACTTTTTGCAATAAAAAATTTTCTCAAGCTAGCAACAAGAATACAAATTTTTATAAAAAAATTGTTATGAGTAAGATTATAATTTCTTGACGTCAGACAAATATTACTGCCAAATGTATGTATCTAACACTAGTAATAGAAATGACCATTTTTGATTCTCAAAACAAGAAAAAAAAGAAAATTTACAAGTCAAAAGAAATATATATATATATATATATATATTGATTTGATGTCTTACTTGCAAAATGCATTTCCAATGAACAATCGCCAATGACAAAATGCATCACAGATGATGTTGATAATTCGATAGATGGATGATTCTTTGATTGTAGTAAGTCTAACGATTTGACCTTTGTTTTGATTTCAACAAACAACAATATTGATTGTAAGTATTTGCATACAGAAACCACTACAACAAGTTATTGTCAATTCTTGAGTACTTGCGACAAGAGCATTTACTAATAACAAAAAAAAAAAAAAAAAAAAAAAAAAAAAAAAACAACAAAAATACAAGAAAATTGAAATCAAATCTCTGCAACAAAAGACTGCATCATACCCAGATGTACTTGTGTATTCATAATAATGCATATACATCATGCATCATCAAGATTGTTTGACGTTCATATCAAGATTTATTCATTTATTTGTATGTATATGTATGTATGTAAAATTTACATATATATGTCTATGTATTTAAGAGTATGTATGTAACATCCGTTGTCTGAATGAATGATGATGCACTTTTAAGATTTATATTTTTGTTTGTTATTTTGAGCTTTTGTTGCAGCTGAAAAAGGCCGAACTCGATTATGTTAAAAAATGAAAAAAAGAAAAACACAATGAGTGAGAAAAGTAAATACACACATTGTAAAGAATTTAGAATTTATAATGGCTGACAAAGAAAGAATAATTGTAAGTTCTTTTTTGCTGTAATTCATAATTATTATAAAGGTTTTGGTTTAATGTTTAAAAGTAAATATGTTTAAGAAATAATTCTTTATGATTTTAATTATGTGTGTAAAGTATTTTTGTAAACTGTAAAAGCCTATTTGTATATAAGTTTATATGTTGTTTTTTCGTTTCGTTTTATATTCAATGTGATCTTGAGAATTCGTGAATAACAAGTCTAGAACCCTTGTAAATAAAACAAGTATTACAATGATGTTTTTTTTTATATTGAAAAAAATATGTAAAAAAAAGAAAATTAAAAATGTCTTATGTAACTGAATGTCAAACAATGGCACTTTAAACGTTTCAAATTTTAAAGGAAATTTTTATAATTGAAATTAAAAATTTATTAGAGGTTTATTAAACAGAGGTTTAAGAAATTTTTTATTTGAATTTAAGGTTTTCATTATTGAAATATATTTTCTTTATAAACAAATTAATAGTTCTAATTTATTAATAAATAAAAATAGTTGTCAATATCCTTAATTTCACACCCCAAAGATACTCCTTCTTGATTGGAAATTTAATTTATTAAAACAATTATTATCCAAGCCAACCACTCACAACCACTCATAACTTAATAAACCTAATAAAACTCTCCCAATTATTTAGTTTCTATTTATAAAATTATTAATAAAAAAACCTTACCAATCAGTTGTAATTATTTAATACATTTCCTGATTCAGTAAAACATTAGCATCCGTTAAATTTTTTTTTAAGAAAACACATCTGTTTAAATATTTTAAGAATTTTTTTAATTTTCGGTTTTACCGACTTAAGTCAGAGATTAACAAAGATATGCAACACTGTACTTAAAAATGTAAATCAATTGTTAAATCTAAGAATGCTTTAGTAAATAAATTCTTTGAAAATAATAACAATACTAGATACCTATTTCAGTATCTTATTTTATTTATTTTTTATTAACTCTATAACGTCAAAGCTGACTAAGGGCATTATTATTTTTGTTTTTATCTTTATGAAAAAAATATGTATATATTTCATATTTATATTTAATAGTTTATATAATAAATTAATTATCTAGACATTTAGATTTATAGTAATTGGATTAAAATCCTTAAGCTGATTATGTAAAAATTAGCTTCCACCGTTAGTGGGTTAATTGAGTTACATTTTTCAGCGCAGAGTTTCATATCTAGCTGTTAATCTGTAGTCTATACAATTAATATTAATAATTCTTTAATGAAATTGTTTAAAATATTTTATAAGAATCTTGTAGCTTTATTTTAATCTGAATTTATTTTTAAAAAAATTTTTATCAAATTTAATTTATTACACCAATAAATATATCTATATCTGGTACCTTAAATACCCAAAAAATTAATTACACCTATATGTTAGGTTTATAATGGATTTTAGGAATTTTACCCAGCATGCAATTCGGTGACAATATGACGTAAGTTATTTGTTCAAGCAAATTTTGGGTTTAAATTAAAAATAAATTTTTAAAAATTTGTATATCATAATTGACAAAACATCTTATGTTTATAATTTAAAAAATTATAGTTTTTTTCAGAAAGGAATACCAAAAATTCTTCTAAATATTGCCATCATTAAATCATTAATAGCTAAATTTGAGAGCCAAAAAACTAAATTTACTTTTTTAAAAATTTTTATTTTATTTTATAAATCATTTTACATCACTTTGAAAATATTTTGTTTTAAATTGTTCTTGTTATTAGAGACATTTTAAGGAAAAAATGTTCAAAGTGAAATTAAGTGTTTTATAAAATTAACGAATTATTTTATAAAACACTATTTTTTTAATTACTTAAAAAACTTTTTTAAGTTAAATTTTTGAAAACAATTACAATATTTCAAAAAAGATGTCATTTTGAAAAAATAAATTAAAAAAACGTCCTTTTTTTAAAAAGTACTAAATTTTAATGTAGCATTTAAATTACAAAATTTTAGAAATGTTTCATTTTGACATTTGCAATACTACTTGTAATCTAATTTTTTTTTATTTTTTAATAAAATTAAAATTTCTCAAAAACGGGCTAATTTAAAAAATGTAGTTACTTTCCAAATAAATACTATTTTTAAGTGAAAGTAAAAGTTTTCAAAAAAATTATATTTTTTCCACAAAAGTAGGAATTCAAAAAAGGCCAAAATTTTTTTTGAAAATGAAATAATTTTAAAAAAGAGTAAAAAGTAAAAAAAAGTTAAAATTTTATTAATTTTTTATAAAAAGTTTTCTTCAAAAAAAAGTACTATTTCCAAAAAAAAAAGTTTTAAAAAAGTATAATTATATAATATATATATTATATAATTATATTATATAAGTATAAAAAAATAATAATTCTATAAAAGTATCAATTTAAAAAAAAGTAGTATTTTTACAAAAAGTAAAAATTTTCAAAAAAAAAAAAAATTATATATATATATATATATATATATATATATAATAGTATATATATATAGTATATATATATACTATTTTCCAAAAAAGTACCAATTTTAAAAATAATTAAATATATAATAATAATTAAAGTACATATTTTACAAAAAAGTACTACTTTTAAAAAAGTATCAGAATTTTATAATAACAAAACCTAAAAATGTTCTAATTTGGAAAAAATAACAATTTTTAAAAAACTTTCGAAAAAGGTACTTTTAAAAATAAAATTTTTAGAAAAGTACTAATTTCAAAAAGTAGTATTTTTCAAAAAAGTAAGGTTTTTAAAAAAATAATACTTTTTTAAAAAAATTTCAAAAGAAATTACTAATTTAAAAAAGTACTACTTTTTTGAAAAAGTACTAAAAAATATAAAAATTTTCAAAATAAGTAGAAATTTTCAAATGAAGTACAAATTTCCAAAAAAGTATCAGTTTGTATTAAATAATGAACAAATTGTCCAAGAAAGTGTACTAATATTCAAAAAATACTAATTTAAAAAAAGTTTTGGAAAAGGTAGTATTTTTCAAAAAAAGAACCAATTTTCAAATAAGGTACCAATTTTTCAAGGAAATGCCAGTTTTTTTTAAAAATAAAAAAATTTTCCAAAAACACTAATTTAAAAAAAGTTTTGGAATAGATAGTATTTTTCAAAAAAAGAACAAATTTTCAAATAAGATACCAATTTTTCAAGGAAATGCCAGTTTTTTTAAAAAATAAAAAAGTTTTCCAAAAAAGCACTAATTTTCAGACAATAATAATTTTTTTGAAAAATCTTCTGGAATATGGATTTTTAAAAAATAATTAAAAAAGATACCAAATAACCCAAGTGGTATTTTTTTTTTAAAGTAACAATTGTTAAAAAACTAATGTTTTTAAAAATGTACAATTTTTCAAAAAATATCTATCTTAAAAAAGAATTAGTTTTTTTTAACAATTATAAAAAATGCTAATTTAAAAAAGTACATTTTTTTAATTATTACTTATTTGGAAAAAAGTACAAATTATCAAAAAGTATATATTTTATAAAAAAGTACCTTTTTAAAAAAATTAACAGTTCTTTTAAATAATGAATAAATTTTCAAAAAAGTACATTTTTTTAATTATTACTTATTTGGAAAAATGTACCAATTTTTAAAAAAGTATCAATTTTATAAAAAAGTACTTGTTTTAAAAAAATTAACAGTTCTTTTAAATAATGAATAAATTTAAAAAAAGTACATTTTTTTAATTAATACTTATTTGGAAAAAAGTACAAATTATCAAAAAGTATCAATTTTATAAAAAAGTACTTGTTTTAAAAAAATTAACAGTTCTTTTAAATAATGAATAAATTTAAAAAAAGTACATTTTTTTAATTAATACTTATTTGGAAAAAAGTACAAATTATCAAAAAGTATCAATTTTATAAAAAAGTACATATTTTACAAAAATTAACAGTTCTTTTAAATAATAAATAAATTAAAAAAAAAAATAATAATAATAATAATTTTCAAAAAATACCAATTTTTAAAAACAGTTTTGAAAGAGATACATACTTAAAAAAAAAAATAATTTAAAAAAGTAATATTTTCCAAAAAATTACCAATTTTCAAAAAGTACTAAATTTTCAAAAAAAGTACCATTTTTGAGAAACATTCTTTTTGAAAAAGATTTAAGGTATATAGGATGAATAATCTTTTTTGAAATAAGTTGTTTTGTCAAGATCAAAATTGTAAATTAACAAACCAATTCGAAATTTTGATCCAAAATAGTTTCAATATTAATTCAGAAAATAATAAAAATCTTTTGAAATATTTCGTATATAAAAGAGAGACAGAAACCAAAAGTACTGGAATAAATTAAGGGATTATTGATTTCAAAAATTATGACAGGACTTTAAAATACCGCTTGGAATTTTTTAGACCGATTTCTTAGGGAATTACTGGTTTGATTGTCATCAAATGTTTTATATGACAACAAAAAAACAATTCTGATAAATCTACTGCCATATCACTAAAAAGTATTTAGGTATTTTATTGAAAGTATTGTAGTTTTTTTTTTTTTAACAAATTAAAATATTTATTTATATTTATTTTTTGGTGTTAAAATTTTTTTGAACAAAAACTTATTTATGCCATATTGCACTGACAGCTTTTGTTATTTTTGTTTGTTTTTAAAGCACAACTATATAACTAATCAAAGTACTAACAAAAACATATAAATAATTATATAGATACGCATACAATTTATACTTTATTATTTATACACTTATTAGTAATTAAAAAAAAAAACAATATTTATTATAAATATATATATATACATACATACATATTAAATATGCAACCATATTATTATTATTATTAGCTGGACAACAGAAAAAGTTAAACAAAAATGTTGCTGTTTGAGTCATAAATGATCGTTAATACCTATTTTTGAAATGATTTTTGATGGCCATAATGTTTTTTTTTTTGGTTTTTGATATTTGGAAGAAGAAAACCTAACGATTCACGTCAAATAAATTTATATTAAACGCAAGTCGTAGTGGCATTCATGCAAATCAAAAGTTGATAGACTGATTGTTTGTTTGACTGACAGATTGATTGACTGATTGTTTGATTGATCCTCCAATTAAAAGAAGCAGAATGCGTGCTTAAGATTTTTATTTATTACTTTTTCAAAATACAATAAATGATACAAATTTCTTTTGAATTGTTGAATTCTTAAAATCTATTAAAAGAGTAAACGAAAAGAAAATTATGAATTTTTATTTTAAAAAGTGGAAATGAAGATAAAAAGAATTGATTAATAAAAAGGAGAAAAAATATATATAAGGTAAAAATAATGAAAAAAAAAAAATTATGTAAAGATATAGGAAAATTTTGGAGTTTTATATTTGTTGTTGTCATCTATATATATATATATATATATATATATATATATATACTGCCTGTCACTTGAATAAGGAATCACATTTTTTTAACTTTAATTAAGTATATCTCCTAAACTAAAGTTCAGAAAAAAATAATTTTTTGCACAACCAAATTTCTACTCCTTCAGAGCTTTCATCCGATGTCTCACAACCCCATTCAGGTCTGTCGTAAATGCCCCCCCCCCCCACAACATGAAATATATATGTTTGAAATATTAATGATTGTATTCTACCCATCGTAGCATGTTACCTTAGAAACAACTGGGTATACCCTATATCGTTCTGAGATCTACTTCCTTAGAGCTTTCATCTGATGTATCAGAATCATATTCAGGTCTGTCGTAAATGCCCCCCTCCCACAACATGGAATATATATGTTTGAAATATTAATGATTGTATTCCACCCCTCGTAGCATGTTCCCTGAGAAACAACTGGGTATACCCTATATCGTTCTGAGATCTACTCCCTTAGAGCTTTCACCCGATGTATCAGAATTCATTTAGGTCTGTCGTAAATGCCAACCACCCTTCCCCCCCACAACATGGAATATATATGTTTGAAATATGAATGATAATAATAGTGTTGGCTTTAGTTTCCTGAAGAAATAAAAAATATACATATTTTGTTATACTAAAATTATGCATTTATTTAAAGACATGTATTTCTGTGGTACTATTTCATGTGTTACTTGTATAAGGAATTCTTTTAAAACTAAGCAAACTGTAATTTACTTTTTAAATTTTAGGTTATAAAAATGAAAGTTATTATCTTCTAGCATTCATTTAGTAATGAGTACTGCCACCATTTTTAGAGATAACCTCAAAAATGCGATTTGGCATCGACTTGTATAATTGCTCTAAGTAATTTAGAGAAATTCAACTCCATGCTTCCGTTATTGCATCATTTAAGGATTCTATTGTCTCAAATTGTTTTCCTCCTTCATAAACTTTTCTTGCCAGATAACCCCAGACATTTTCCATTGGATTCAAGTCTGGTGAATATGGGGGTCAAACCAAAAGTTGAACATCTTGTTGATTAATCCATTGTTTTAGTGCTCTGGCGGTATGAATCGGAGTGTTGTCGTGTTGGTATGGCTCCAAAGAAATAATTAAATTTTGGAAATGCTTCCTCCAGAATGTTTTTGTAAATCTTTGTAGTCATTTTGTTGGATACAAAAACCAATTCTATTGTACCATAATACGAACTGACACCCCATACCATTACTCCGCCCTCTCGGCTGTGTCTGCGGCTATGTATGGGCACGACTTTAAAATACGGTGCACTTTTCTTAGACTGTCACTGACTCTACTTTTTTCACGTATTTTTGATATCGACATGGCAGAATTTGATGCAATTCCAAGTATTTTTCGTCTTTCTTTCTGGAGTTGTTGCCATTTTCTTCCGCCCTTTCATGTTTTTTCCATATCTTTCCACGTTATTTAAATAATTGTACACAACTGTCTTTCATCTATTAATGTTTTTGGCTATTTGGACCGGATTCTGACCCTGAGATTTCAAAATCAGAATTTTTTCTTTTTCACAGTTATTAAGAGCCTTACCACGTCCCATTTTGAATAAAAACTATTTAAAAACTATCAAATTAAAAATTCTCTAGCCGTTTATATTGAAAGAAATTCAAATCATAGTCTTCCTGATTAATATTAAAAGAATTCCTTATTCAAGTGACACACAAAATAGTACCACAGAAATACATGTATTTAATGCATAATTTTAGTATAATAAAAATATGTATATTTTTTATTTCTTCAGGAAACTAAAGCCAACACTTTGAAATTTGGTTGCGCAAAAAATTATTTTTTTCTGAACTTTAGTTTAGGAGATATACTTAATTAAAGTTAAAAAAATATGATTCCTTATTCCAATGGCAGGCAGTATATATATATATATATATATATATATATATATATATATATATATATATATATATATATATATATATAACATATACATATATAACATATTTTTCTATATATAACATATTTTTCTATATGTATATGTGTTTATATATGTATTTGTGTATTAGTTTATAAAAAAAATTATGATTTTATATAAATAGTATTCGGCTAAAACAAATATTTTGTTGTTTAATTAAATAATTAATTAATTGATTTACAATTTACTACATTTGAGCAATTTAACAATTTATGTCTCTATTTTTTTTTTTTTTTTTTTGAATTAATTAAAAACATTATTTCAATCTATGTTTTATGTACATTGTTCTAAAAAATTTATAAAATTTTTATTACACAAATGTACAATAAAAATACACACACACACACATACAATTGAACGTATATGTAGGAGAGTAGTAAAAGTAGTCTTTGAGAAAATTCATTTGAGTAATTTATAAATTAGAGTAAATTGAAAAGTATTCTCAGAGTTTTAAACAAATTTTTCGTTGTTTAAAAGAGAACTTTTCTATTTATTTTTCTGATAAGCAGAGAGTTACAGGGAGAGATTAGGACATATTTATTGGGAATGTTTTATTTTTTTTTTTAAGTTCTAGTTCTAATTTCTTATTAATTTTTTTAAGAAATAATGTTAATATTTGAATTTAAATAAAACTTAAATGAGTAGAGATAATTCATTGAAGTTTTCGTGTAATATAGATAAACTTGTGTTAAAATCAGAGATTTTAAAAAATTACCACTTTTTCATATCCAAATACCCAAAAACTCAAGCCAGAAAAACGTGTTTCAAAAATTTACTTTTTTCATTAAATTTTGGTAATAAATTTGTATCTCCTAAACTACTAAATGGATCGAAAAACGTATGGTAGAATTGTAGAAGAGAGCCTAAGCTTTCAGAAAAATCATCTTGTAGTTACCCTGTAATAATACGTGACAAGCTACAGGGAGTTAAAATTGATAAGCTGGAGTATGAAAAAGTTAAAAAGTTCGTAATTTTTACAAATTCAAGGTATCTAATTGAAATTTTGCTGCAATATAGATAAACTTGTACTAAAACTAGGGAATTAAAAAAAAACTCCTAATTTTTCATAACCAAATAGCCAAAATCTCAATTTGGGAAAAATCTACTTTTTTTCATTAAATTTTGGTAATATCTCCTAAGGTAGCGGTTGGATCGAATTAAAATCTATGGGAGAGTTGTAGACGAGAACCTAAGCTTTTAGAAAAGTCATCTTTTAGTAAACTTGTAATAATATGTGGTAAGCTACGTGATGTCAAAGTTGATCACCTCGAATAGAAAAAAATTAAAAAGGTTACGATTTTTCTTTTTAATTTTTTCATATTCGAGGTGGTCAATTTTGACATCGCGTAGCTTACCTTATATTATTACAAGTTGACTAGAAGGTGACTTTTCTAAAAGCTTAGGTTCTCCTCTACAAGTTTAAAGATTTAAAAAACTTTATAAAGAATTTGATGAAATGAAGAAAATATATGCTAGTTTTAGCTATGATATATTTTATGGTTAAAAATATATTTGCGCTTGACTTGAAATTTCGATTTATTGCCTTGACTATTTTTGGTTTTTCCCAAATAATATAGGAGTCTAGCTTTGAAAAATTTTTAAAGAATTAAAAATTAGTACGAAAATTAGTTTTTTTTAAATAAAAAAGTGGCTAATTTAAAATTTTTTTCTTAAATTTAATCACACACTTCAAAAGACAAGGCTTTAAGAATGACTAAAAAAGAAATTGTTGTTTTTATTTGAGAGTTACACCCTACGTTCTTTATTGTTCGAAAATGGTGAAATTTTTAACGAAATTTCAAGTTCAACGGGTTAGAAAAAAAAAGTTTAGCGAGATTTTTCAAATCTCAAAAAATAGTTTTAATAATTACATATACATATATAGATTGATTTGACGCCAAACTAGTTCTCGCCCGCTAAAAAGTGTAAATAGGAGAGTACATTTTATGAAGATAGTTAATTTTTTAGAATCATATTAAAAAAAAAAAACCTTAAAAATAATTTTTTTTAATTTATTTTTAATGTAATGTATTAGCAAAGCTATTAAAATAATTTGTGTACCAACAATTATTTATTTAGCTTTAGCGCCTAATTTGTTATATATTTTTAAATCTGAAAAAATAAACTTTTCTTAAAAAACTATAAAATTTTCTTCTTTAATTTTTCAAGCATGTAAAAAATACAAACATAATATAGAAACATAAACATAATATGTTTAATATTGTTAAAATTAATATTATTTCATATTATTGAAAAACGAGGCTAAAAATGAGAAAAATTGAAATTACACTTAAATATATCTTAAACTAAAAAAAGAGACAATCCTCACATGACAGTATAGTTTTGTTTTTACAGATGTGGTCAAGATTAACGTGGGCACCTGCCATCACGGCCTAATCCCACGGTGGTCTTACCACCGGGTGAAGTACAATGCGCCAATCAACGCCCCCATGTGCCTGTTAAGAACACACAGGTGGCAATTTGAGAGACTCATTGTCAGGATAAGCCCACTCCCCCTTGCTTAGGAGTTGGAGCTATCTAACCTCCTGCCGCACTATTGGCGACTTGTGTTGCTATGTAATACCACATCGGGACTATAAACCCCTTCCTGCGGTTTAGGTCCAAACCAAAAGCCACCACGTGACTCCCCGAAGGGCCTCTCCAACAGCCAGTCCAGTGCGACAACACCGACAATCAGTGTTACCGCACCAGAGGCTACTGGCTCCCGTGGTACCAGATTGTGTTAAGTCTCTGGTCAGGCCCCGAAGGTCCTTTTCTCCCATTATAGACCCACAGACAAGTCCAGACAGTGGTGCACCTTTTTATACCTGCCAAACTGTTACGCTCTCTAGGACCGAAGCTATCTTAGAGTGTAAAATGACAGAATTTTCTCTACCACGTATGAGCTATACATCAAGGATATATTTATCAAAGAAGACAAGCCGCCGTGGCGGAGTTTTGTTTTTACAATCAAATATTAAATTAAATTTTGGCGACTTAAAAAAAATTGCATGCTCAAGGTGATCAAATTTGGAGGTCTCTCTACTCTAACCCGCTAGGAATCTGTGCTTCTCTAAATCAATTAAAAACACCTTAACTCAGGCCAAGTGAAATTTTATTCAAATGTCTTTAACGTAACATAAGTTACAGGGAATAAAATAACTTTGACTTTAAATATGGAATCGATCACTATCAAGATCGATATTTTTATGGAATTAAAATTAAAGATTAGGTCAGAATTTAAATTAAAAAAAAAATCAAAATAAAATTATTTTGATTTTAAACAATTTAAATCTTATTAAAAATCCGCAAGAACTTAACATATATTTTCCCAGGAAAAACTTTTGGTTCTCGGTAATTGCGACTACTTATTAAAGTAGTTTCTTGGTAATGAGACGTCATTATTATTTGCCTACTCTATATTACATAAATAAGTACTCAACAGTTGGCTGGATCACTGGATTAACAACTGTTAGTTTTTTTTTAACAAAAGTTTTTGTCACTTAGAAAATGAAGAGCGAGATGGTATACTAAGTAAGACGTTAGTCATTAAAAAGAAATGGTTAATTTGTGTCCAAGTTCAAATCTCACTGACGGCAAAATTCTTTTGTTTTTTTATTTTTATTTTCGTTTAGTTACATATTTTTGAGCACCCCTAGAGTCTAAAAATAACTATTAAAAATATCTACATGAATTTGTGGACAACTCGAACAGAAATAATTAGTTATTCAGGTTAAAAATAAATAGTTTATTTTTGTTTGCAATTATACCTGCCAGCTTACCGGGAAAGCAAAGTTTTTGCTAGGTTCTTTGTGAATGCTGAAAAAAATGTATGACATTTCTGCATTTCTTATGATCAAAATTAAAATTTTGAAAAAATTAAGTAAATAATTATAAGCTGAAGAGATGGTTAGATCATTTAAAGTACTGCAATTTGATTACTAAAATGGAGTCTATAATCTGGTATCTGAAAATCAGATAAAAAGAATTAAATATTTGCAAACTACACAAGTTTTCAGTTATGAACACGTCACAATATTTTACACCAATTGAAGCTACAGAGACTATGAAGTCTGTAGTCCCGAAAAAAATCTACAAAATCCAATATAATCCCAGCAAAAACTTTGCTTTCCTGGTAAGCTAGCAGGTATAATTGGAAACAAAAATAAACTACTTATTTTTTGCCTGAATAACTAGTTATTTTTGTTCGAGTTGTCCACAAATTCATGTAGTTATTTTTTGACTCTAGGGGTACTAAAAAATATGTACCCAAACGAAAACAAAAAAATTTTGCCGTCAGTGAGACTCGAACTTGGTTACAAACTTAACCATTCGATTTTTCTGACTAACGTCTTACTCAGTACACCATCTCGCACATAGCATCCTAAGCGATAAATACTCTATTTAGTTTAAAATATCTTTTTAGACATTTTGTTATAAGAAATTAACAGCTTCAGAATGGGGTTGAACCAACAACCTTCTGTTTGTTAATCCGGCGCTCTAGCCAACTCATCCACGTGATTGCAGTATTACTGTGCTATTCTACTATTGAGTACTTATTAATGTAATACAGAGTAGGCAAATAATAATGACGCCTCATTACCTAGAAACTACTTTAATAAGTAGTTGCCATTACCGAAAACCAAAAAGTTTTTGCTGGGATTGAGAGATGAGTGGTGAAAGTGACTATCAGTCGTTCGTGGAGATTATGAGAAGAGTTGAAAAGTTCATAAACCTAAATAGGGAATTTTTCAAAACAAAATTTTGTGGTGAAAACTATTTAAGTAATGTCTCTGTAAAAAAGTAAAAAAGTATACATCTCCATGAGAAATAGATATGGTGAGATCTATAACTCTCCAATGAAGTCTTCTGCAAAACACTTCGCCACTGAGAAAGCCAAACCCCAGCTGAGAGTCTTTGTCGATGGAGTACAAATTCTTACAGTCATAAACCGAATTTATACGTTTTTTTAAGATATAAAACTTTATACTTTTGTTAAATAATATGAAAGAAATTAAGTTTAAGTAAAATACCTAAAAAATTTATGCTAATAAAGTCTTCGTTTACATTTGAATTAATTAACATACACAGAGAGAGATCTTTTGTGGTGAGTAACTTTAAGAAATCGCTCTCTATGTAAACAAAATGTTAGCATAAATTTTCAATATATCAATCAGCTGGTGAATTATTTATTAATTCACCACATACTTGTGAGTACAAATTTTAACAGTTCTACACTACAAGTTTCTGCACTATCTATATGAGAAATATTCTTCTAGGCAAGGAATATGCTAAGAAGGTCTTTGTTTTCATTTAAATTAATTAACATCACAGAGAGAGATCTTTTGTGGTGAGTAACTTTAAGAAATCGCTCTTTATGTAAACAAAATGTTAGCATAAATTTTCAATATATCAATCAGCTGGGAAATTATTTATTAATTCACCACATACTTGTGAGTACAAATTTTAACAGTTCTACACTACAAGTTTCAGCACTATCTATATGAGAAAAATTCTTCTAGGCAAGGAATATGCTAAGAAGGTCTTTGTTTACATTTAAATTAATTAACATCACAGAGAGAGATCTTTTGTGGTGAGTAACTTTAAGAAATCGCTCTCTATGTAAACAAAATGTTAGCATAAATTTTCAGAATATCAATCAGCTGGGAAATTATTTATTAATTCACCACATATTTGTGAGTATAAATTTTAACAGTTCTACACTACAAGTTTCTTCACTATCTATATGAGAAATATTCTTCTAGGCAAGGAATATAAAGTTGGAGTCTGCTCTAAGGTTTGTCAGTAATGATCTTGGTATATACAAGAAGAACATGCAGATATTTACTAGATCTCAGTAGATCTAGCAAATAAAGTAAAATATTTTTTATTTTTCCATCATAAGTTTTTTACGAAAAATATTTTATACTATGAAGAGTTTTGTTTTTTTTTTTTAAGCTTTTTTAAAAATAATACAAACTAGTGTTAAATTCTTGTATAGATTACATGAAAACTTAAATTTAAATTTTCCTAAAATCTATCATGTGATAAAAAAAAAACTTTGACATAAATTTGTCTTTGTGCCGGACATACGGACAGACGTAATTGTATCAAAGTATAAAGGCTTATAATGACATACAAAGAATACATGTAATTTACTATTATGTCTATTATAATTTGCAAAAAATTGCAATGTGTTTATTAAATTTTTTTGCAGAGATATTCATAAAAATGTTTTGGAATATAAACATTTTACATACAAAAATATTTTGTTTCAATAATATTTTATTTATATTAAAGTTTCTACAAATGTCACGAAAATCAATTGAGTCCATTATTAAGATAAGTTTTTGGTGGACTGGATGATAAAACAATACATTATTTAATATATGTCATTATAAAATTTTATAATAAACGTCCAAATGTCTTTTTGTTCGTATATTTTTCTTTGTGCCGGACGTATGGACAGATGCAATTATATCAATATGAAAGTCTATAATGACATAGAAAAAATATATGTGATTCACTATTATATCTATTATAATTCACAAAATGTTCAATTTGATTATTTAATTGATTGAAGAGATATTTATAAAAATGTTCTAAAATATAAACATTTTTCATACAAAATATTTTTATTCTTTTACTAAAAAAAAAATATATTTTATTAATAATAAAGTTTTTGCAAATGTCAGGAAAAACAATACATTAAATGTATTCATTTAAAAGCTTAAGTTTCCCATTTGTGCAATTGTGCATATTTGCGCGACAGGTTTCATGAGCCCGCTTTTAAAATATTATGCAATATTAAGAATAAGAAAATAAGAAATCATTGCAAATAGTTGTTGAAATCAAAGATACATGCAATAATTTTATTATAATTAATGTAACTATATTTTTTACCTCGTAGTTATTAATAATTTTTATTTAAAAACAAAAGCCAGTTGTTGATATAAATGCATAATTAAACAGCGCAAGTTTGCGAAACTAAATAGTTGTGCAAACTTTGCAAGTGCATAAACTTGCACAAATTGCACAGTTTGCGAGGGTTTTGAACGTTTCCTTGAGAACCCTTATTATTTATAATATGTCGTTATAAAATTTTATAAGGATCTTTTAGTGTGCGTTCGAATGTCTTTTGGTCCTTTGACACCCATGAGTGTTTTATTATGTACATTTTTCTTTGTGCCGGACATATGGACAGACATAGTTATATCAATATAAAAGTTTATAATGACATACAAAAAGTACAACTGTTTCACTATTATGTCTACAGTGGTGCATATTCCAATAAACGCATTTAAAATTTTTGTTTTTCTTTGAGGTTTATTCGTTTCTCTTAACCAAAAACAAAGTTGGGTTGTTACAATAACTCGCGATATAACGATACTTTTTTATGTAAGAAATATTTGTTTTTTGCTTTTGTTGTTTTCTTTAATTTAGTAATCAGAACATATTGGTGATAATTTCGATGAAATATTCCTATAAACGCAGTCAAGAAAATTTTTTCTAAAAAGTTTAAAAAAAAAAAAAAAATTATTAAAAACTTTTAACAGTTTTAGTTGTTTGTTTCACTTAAGGTAAGTTTCTGATGACAACATCAATGTTTTAATTGGGAAATTTCATCAGCTTAAAGGATGTCCAAAGGTACTTTTCTTACAGACCAGTAAAAAATTTAAATTCAATTTTTCGTGATTAAGGCTGTTCTAACAAAGAAATTGGATGAAAAATTAACTGTTCGCAGGGAGTTATTCCAGGCTTTTTTAAGAAAGGGCAGAAATATGGAGTGCGGAAATCAACAAAATTGCAAATTAATAAAATAAAAGAAGAAGCCACTCGCATTAAATTAAATGCTACACAGATCAAAAACAAACTTGAACCTCCTGTCACTTCCAAACCTGTAGCACAGATTTTGCGAACAGATGGTAACATAAAATGGAAGAAACCAAAGTGTAAGCCAATGTTAAAACAGCATTATAAGGAAAATCGTTTAAAATTTGCTCGCAAATACATGAAATGGACAGATGAGTGGAATAAAGTAAACTTTTCTGATGAAAACAAATTCAATTTGGACGGTCCAGATTCATATTGATGCTATTGACATGATTTGAGATCGAACGAAATTCGTATGTAGAAACGTAATTTGGGTGGAGGCAGTGTTATGGTTTGGTTATCCTTTTCTGCTGCAGGAAAATCAAAAATATGTCTTGTTCCAACTAAAATGAACAGTTTAATTTATAATGAACTGTTGGAAGATGCTCTTGTCTCATTTGTGGATGAAAAAAAAATGTATAACGCTGCAATCCATGTCTCAAACCAATCTAAATTGTGGTTTAAAGAACATAGTATTCTATTGAACTGGCTGATTTACAGTACGAATTTAAATCCAATGGAGAATCTGTGGGGGTACTTGGCCCGAAAAGTTTACGCAAGAAATTCACAGAATGCAACCATAATAACAATAACGGAGTTAAAACTAAAAAATTAAGCAAGTCGAATCAATGTCAGACTGAATTTTTTAAGTTATCCAAAACAATGAACCTTTGGCATATGATTAATAATGCCAAATTGGTTCATTAGTTTAAGTGCGTATATAGGAAAATGCCCTAAAAAATGGTATTAAACTACTAAAATTATAGTGAAAAAAATCAATGTACCTTTTAAGTTTTTTGTTATTAATTTTGTAAGTGGTCAAGAAATAATTAAAAAAAAAAATTAATTTGTAGTTTTAGCCCCATTTTTGGTGTTTATAAAAAAAAAAACAAAAAAAAAAAAAATGATGTGCGTTTATAGGAATATGCACCAGTGTATTATAATTCAGAAAGTTTTCAATGCAATTATTTGTTCTCAAAGATAATTATAAAAATGTTATATAGCAGACATTTTTCATACTAATTATTTTAATGTTTTTTCTTAAAAAGTGTTTGTGAATGTTATAAATGTTTTTACAAATATTTCAAAAATCAATTTAGTACTCATAAAATACCAAACAATATATTATTTATTATGGGTCATTATAAAACTATATCGTGCTTTTATTATGTTCGTCCGTTTGTTTTTCTGCCCAACTAAACTTTGACATTGACATTGAGTGTCAAAGTTAAAATTAATTAAAATTAATTAAATTAAATCTTTTAATAGTTTAAGATTAAATAAATAACTTTTCAACCCACATTTTCCTAGAATTTCATAAAATTTTAAATTAATTATAATAAATGTTACAATATAATATTATCAAACAATCTGCCTATGTATTTAGTTGATATTGAACAATATTAAAGTAAATATTATCAAGATTGTGTGAGCAAAATTATCTTTATTTATTATTATCAACGTTTACAGATTTATGAACTGAAAATTACAAATATATTTCCATTGTAGGGGATAGGGATTTAAAGATGAACTTTTAATATAAATATTTTCACTGTAGTCAGCTCATTAATACGCATAATTTGAGTGTTTGTCCTACAAAATTATTTTCTTTAGGGGCACTCTATTATACATCACAACGTATATTTAATAAAAATGTGAAATTTAAATAAAAATCACTTATACCACCTATAAGACTTATATTATAAATTATGAAGATTACTAGTCTTTTGAGGATTTTTCATTTATATACATATTTCGAGGATAATTGAATTGATTTCATCTTTTAGAATTCATTATAATTTTCTCTTATCTACGAAAACTCGTTATTTATATTTGAATACTTAATTAAGAATTAACAGGATACTGTTGACAGTTATTATAATTATAGAATATAGGGACTTTAAAAGAGTATTAAAATATTTTTCTCTTTGAGAATTTCTTCTGCAATTCTCTAAAGAATATTACAAAATATATTTCTTACAATTAAGTTTTTCTTCTATATATTATAATTAGATATTTGATTTAATTTGGTAAGACGAAAAAAACAACAATTCATAATTAAGTTAATATCAATCATACAGACGTGATGAGTTGTTATAAGTTCAAAGACTTATTTACACACGGATATATATAAACAAACATATACGTATAATTGTATGTGTGTTTTTTGAGTGTGTATAATAAATTTTTGCCAAGGCACTTGTTTGTTGTTTTGGATTTTTTTTTTGCTTTACTGTCATTAACAATAACTAATCAATAACTTACCAACCAACACACCTGTAATAATGAAAGAAATGCATTTTAAACAGACACACGCACACACATACACACAATGAAACACTTACACCCAACTCATTTTGTTTACCTAAAACACACAATGTCAGATAATATAAAGAATATTTTTTGGAATTTTTTTAAAATGTGTATAAGTTTTTTTTTTTAAGAATGTAAAAAAACAAAATTTTAAAAAATTTAAGTATTTAACAAAAAATCTTATTAATTTTGTAATTTTTTCTTTTATTTTTTTATTAAGAATTCTTAATTAATAATGTTTTTTGGTGTTCGTTTTACTGCCTGTTTTTATAACACGAGCGCAAAAACGACTCGTCTAACTTACATTTAAAACAAAAACAAAATTTCAAAATTTGTTTTTGTTTTAAATGTAAGTTAGACGAGTCGTTTTTGTGCTCGTGTTATAAAAACAGGCAGTTAGGCTTTTTATATGTTCATTTCCTTTTAAATTTGTAGCTATTAATAGTTCTTTACATATACGCACACACACACATATTTACACACCAGATTTTTTTTTTCAAACAAAATTAATAATTTTCAAAAAATAAAGAAAATTAATTAAAAAAAATATATATAATCAGAACCTTAATTATATTAGAGAATAAAAATAATATAAAGAGAAATAGAGAGAGAGATATTAAAAAAGCGAGCGAGAGAGAGAAAGAGTGAGTGAGAAAAAGAGTTTAAATAAAACTAATTTTTATATAAAAATTATTGTCTGGTGTTAAATCCTTTTGTGTATTTGTAGATCTTTTTTTTCTTATTCCTGGGCTTTTTTTATTATATTTGAAGAAGATTTTTTTCGTTATTATTTTTAGCACTTGTTTAGGCTTTGTTTTATGTTTGGTTATTTGTTTTTTAGTATTAAACGGTTTTACTTTATCACTTGTTTCAACTTGTGAATGTTCCACAAAAAAAAAAAAAAAAAAAAAAAAAAAAAAAATTACTTTTTTTTATAAAACAATTTAAATTATAAAAAAAGGATAATTTGTGATTGTAGTTCAATTCAGCTGGTCCGAATACATACGAATAAAATTTTTCTAAACATAGGTATAAACATATGCTGTATTATTATATAGGAATGTTGTTTAAATAAAGGCTAACCCCAAACTGAAAAGTAACAATGTTCTTAAATCAGAAGAAAATTTATTTCATTTTAAGTTAACGTTTCTAAAAATTTTCGTTTTAGTGTTATTTTTTCGTCAACTGGAAGAAAATTAAAAAATGTGTTTTTTAGGTTTTTGGGATTTTTCATATTTCGGCTTAAGGATTAATAAGAAAATTTGGTATGAAAAAAAAAGATATTTTGAAGGAGCATTGAATAATATAAATAAGATTTCGCCATAGGTTTGAATAAGTTTGAACTTTTTAATTTTTCACAAAAATGTAGATATTTGGTTTTTTTTTTCAAAAATATTTCAAGAAATAAAAGCAAAATTATAACAAAATAATACTCTAAACATTATAACAAAACGAGTTTCCGTTTTTTTTTTAATTTCATGTCGAAACATATTTTTCTTTCTTATATAAATGTTTCTATATGAAGACAACTTTAACGATTTTGGTATAAAAATATGCTTAATTTTATAACTTTCTTAAAAATATATTATATTTTATACTAGTATTATGTATTAATGATTAAAATTATGTTTAAATAAAATACCTACCAAATTTATGCTAAATATTGTGTTTGTTTACATTTTAATTAACACACGCAGAGAGAGCGATTTGTTATGGTGAGTAACTATAGGAATTCGCTCTCTGTAAAATCAAAATGTAAACAAATAACATTTCTTAGCCTAAATTTTGGAAATATTTAACTTAAACTTAATTTCTTTCCTTAATACTTAATAAAAGTGTTATACATTTTTAAAAAGCTTATAAAATTACGCGTATTCTGATACTAATATCATTTAAGATTTTTTCATACAGAAAAAGTTATATATGAATGAAAAGTATGTTTAGAAAAATTTGAATAAATTTTAAATAAATTCAAATTTTAAAAAATTAAAAAAAAAAACATTTCGGTGTAACAGCTAGAGGATTATTTTTTAGTATTTCCCTTTTATTTTTTTTAAATATGTGTTTTATTTCTTAAAATAATATTTGTAAAAAATTCAATTATGTAATTGTTTTATAAAAAATTTTAAAATTTTATAACTTTTGGTAATGTCATTATATGCTACTAGGATTTAGGACTTTTCTTTTGATACCAAATTTTTATATTGTTTTTAGGACAGAAATATGAAAAAAATCCAAAAATCTTAAAAAGTTGTTTTTTATATTAATCCTGATTGAGAAATGATAATTCTAGGATATTAATTTTGAGATATGTTAATTTAAAATAAAGTAAATTTTCATTCCATTTTAAAGGGGGCCAGTCTAATATTACATACATACGTCTAACTTATGTTAGAGAGTAGAGATTTTTGATTTTTAGTTTTAGCGTTTTGTTTTATTATTTGTTTTGATTTTTTTTTAGAGATTTTTTGTTGTTGTTGGTTTTTGTGGAATTTAATTCGCATATTGAATCAAGTTGAGCTCCTAGATCGAAAACGGGAATGAGAGGCAAGCAAGCTTAACTGAATCTTTGGGAAAACTTGATACCGCTTTAAATAAATTTATATTACTTAATTGTTTTTTTATATATTTTTTTTGGTAGATATTTTTTATTAAAAATAATTTTTTTTATAGGTTTTTCGGAAGGTTTTTTTGTTAATTAAATTGATTTACATTTAATTTAACTAAATTGTTGACTACATTTATATGTATGTAAAGTATGTACACAACAAATTATATTCAATTATAATATTTAAAAATAATTAAATGTCTTAACTCTTGTTAATGTTAATGCTAATTATATTAATGTAATGTTATAATAAAATGAATGAGAGTTTTTTTTTTTTTTTTTGTAAAGAAGTAATAAAAATAAATTAGTAGTGAGAATTATATATATAATATGAAAAGTGTGAGAGTGAGTGAATGAAATGTTATTTAACATATGTGCTTTTTGTTCTATTTGTAGGCTGGGTGGGTGTGTTTACAATTAAGTCTCCTATTATAAAGGGAGGTTTTCTCTTTTTTTTCGGTAACTGTTATTTTACTCAAACAAATACTACTTTATTTTATTTTTTAAGTAAAGAGAGTGAGTTATAGAATGATATAAAAGAGCAATTGAAGTAAATTAATGTAAGGAAAATGCTTGTAAACCATACTTAAAGTTTTTTGTTGTTGTTGTTTTTTTTATTAAACTAACATTTACAAACAAACAAAATGTTTATAGTTAACATACTATTTTTGAATTTTATTTAATAATGAATTTATAATTTTGTGTATTATTTTTTATATTATAAATTAAAAAAAAATCATTTACTCCCTAAGCTCTTAACAAAAGAGTGTAGAAAGTAAATGAGTTTAAGAATAATTGAAATTAAATGTAAATGTAATATAAAGAATAAATTTGAAATATATGTAAAATAAATAAGATTAGTCAAATTTTTAATATAATTAAAGAGAACAGAAAATCAGCTAATTGTGTTAATTGTTTATTTTCAAAAGGAGTTTGTTTAAACCATACAAATGCTTTTGGATTTTTTAACTACTAATTCTAAAAAAAATAAATAAAATATATTTTTTTATAACTAAAATTATTAAAGTGTTATATATTTTTTATCAGTATTAAAAATAGTATGCATCGTATGTATTTACAAGCATTTTCTCTGTACTTTAAAACTTCAAAAAAATAAAATTAAATTAAAATTAAAAGAAAATTTTCAAATTAAAATTAAAAAATAAAAAAGTAAAACCATTCTTAGCTCGGAACTTACTATCCATTTTCAATAATATATACAAGAGAGCGAGCGAGAGAGAGAGAGCGCAACAAACGTACAAATGAGTACGTGATGGCGTATGATTAATAAAAATGACGTTTTTTTTTTTGGTAAAACGAATCAGCGAGCGGCATTAGTTTACACAACATGTTTGATTTTTAGACAATTAGCAACAAAATGTTTATAAATATATATAAAGGTGAATTGATTCGTTGGTTGTTTGGTTAGTTGTTTGTTTTGGTAGATGGGATGTTGGTTTGGTTTTGGTTACACAGGTTGAGTTTTTTTGGTTTATTTTTGGCAACATACATGGAAGGCAGGTGAAAATTATATTTAATTTTTTTGTTATATATTTTAGTTTAATTAACATTAAAGTAAAAGAAAAAATTTTGTGTTTGTGTTTTGGTTTTTATTTTTTGTTTTTGAAAGATATTTTTGAAAATCCAATTACAAAATTTTGCCACACAAAATAATGAAAGCGTTTTTTTTTTTAGATCAAAATATGTAATTTATTGATAACGTTATTTAATTAGCTTTTAAAAGCGTCATTATTCTTGGTTCGCTTTAACTAATATACTGTACGTCTGTAAAATCGTCAAGTCTTAAAGTTGAAAAAGTTTATTTGATGGTGTTTGTTTTTGGGTATGTTTGATGTGTGTTATTAAGGAAATGTTTTGTGACAAAAACAACTTCCAGTTTTTTTTTTGAAATAAAAAAAGGCAAATTGTTTATTTTTTATATAAAAGTAAACGCTTAGTAATGACATAAAAGCCATTAAAAAAATATTTATATAAATAATTATATTATTTTATATATACTATATTTTATAAAGTAGTATACATTAAGGGGTACCTACACTTGTGCTCACATAACTAAGTCATAGAACATAGAAGTTTTATACTTTCCTTAATAGCTATAAAAAAAAAAAAAAAAAAATAAATTGGAATACAAAAAAATAAATAAATAAAATAATTTAATAAAATTGCAAATAAATTAAATAAAAAGGTCCTTAAAATTATTTCGGTATTTTTAATTAAAATATTTTTTGTATATGAATTTTAAACAAGAAAATAAATTACTTAATGTTTGCTTTTAACACTTTTTTAGGGAACTATAAAAAAAGATTTAAAAAAAAAAACTCATTTTATGACGACTTCAAATGTTTATTTCAGGGATCGTAAATTTTATCATTTTTATCCTAAAAGTCAGACGATAACTGTTATTTTGTAAATTTTCTTTCTTAGAGTAAAAATAACAGCTATTTTTGGATTTTTTAAAATAAAAAAATATTAAATCAAATTATTAAAAAAATACTATAAAAGAGGATTTTTAATAATTTTTTTCCTCTAAAAACTATGTCAGAAAAAACTTTTATTTTTGCTAAAAAAGAATTTAAAAAATAGATTTTTACTCGAAAAACAAAAATTTTAAAAAGCGTAACATTTTATAAACATATGGTTTATTTGCATCAATTCTCCGACATTTGGTTTCCTATGTTAAAGAAAAAAAATACTAATTTGTATTTTTGGTCCCTGGTATTTTATTTTTAGCCGGAAAATAGTCAACAAACATTTTGATCCTTACAATTAATTATAGGACAATTCTTGTAAAGTCAGGATCCTACGACGGGGCAGTAACAGTTATTGGTTTTTGGTAATTTAAGATTATTTATATTTTACTTTTGGGAATATTAAAACATTTTTTTTTTGAAAATTATTACATTTTCGAAAATTTTTACTTTATTTTAGCACTGTACTGTTTTTTAATTTTTGGAATTTTGTACTTTTTTAAGAATTAGTTTTTAAAAATGGTTAATTTTATTTTTAATATTTTAAATTTTACTTTTTATTAAAAATTAGTATATAATGTAATTTTTATGTAAGTAATTTTTTACAATTAATTGAAACTTTTTTAAAAAATATTACTCTTCGTTTGATATTAGTTATTTTTTTTTTTAATTTTATTATATTTCTTTTTTTGTTATCTTTTTAAAATAGTACTTTTTATGAAAATTTGTCTTTTTTCAGAATTGGTATTTTTGTTTTGAAATTAGCACCTTTTTTTAAATTAGTACTTTTTTTAAATTTAGTACACTTTTGGAAAAATATTACTAGAAACTGGTACTTTTGTAAATTTTGGAACTAATTTTGATAATTTGTAATATTTGGATATTAGCACTTTTTTGAACTTACTTTTTTTTTGTTAATGCTTTTTATGAACTTTTTCAGTATTGGTACTTTTTGAAATGGACACTATTTTTGAAAGATAAATACTTTTGTAAACATTTGAGAATGTACTTTTTTAAAAAAATTTTACCTTTTGAAAAACTAGTACTTTAAAAAAAAAAAAAAAAATACAATTAGTGATTTATTAGAAAGAGGTACTTTTACAATTTTAGAAAATTAGTATTGTTTGGGTACTAGTAACTTTTTGAAATTGTTTTTTTAATTAGTACTTTTTATGCACATTTGTTTTTTTTTCAGAATTGGTATTTTTTTTAAATTAATACTTGTATAAACTTTGTAATTTGAGAATTTGTACTTTTTTGATAAATTAATATTTTTTTAAATTAGTACTTTTTGAAAAAAAATATACTTTTTTGTAAATGTTAGTTTATTTTTAAATTTGTACTTTTTACTGAAAAAAAAAAAAAAAAATAAAAATGTGTACTTTTTGAAATATTAGAACTTTTTTAAATTAAACATGTACTTTTCGGAAATTTTTAGTTTTTTAAAAATTGGTCCTTGTTTTGAAAAAAATTATTTAGGTATTTATTTATTTATTTTTAAAATTAAGTTTTTATAAGTATAGTTTTTTAAGAATTGGAATTTTTTAATACTTTTTTGAGAAATGGCTCTTTTTTAAATGATTACTTTTTTTTAATTAGTTATTTTTGAAAAATAACCACTTTTTGGAAAAATTAGTACTTATTTTGAAAAATTGGTACGTTTTTGGAAAATTAGTACTTATATGAAAAATTCGTACATTTTTGAAAAATTAGTACTCTTGTGAAAAACTAGCAATTTTTTGAAAAATTTATACTTTTTTGAAAAATTAGTACTGTTGTGAAAAATTAGTAGTTTTTTGAAAAACGTATACTTTATTGAAAAATTTTTACTTTTTCGAAAAATTTATACTATTTTGAAAAAAATGTGTTTTTTATGAAAATTTTTAGTTTTTTTAATAATCGTTCTTTTGGAAAATTAGTACTTATATGAAAAATTTGTGAAAAATTAGTACTTTTGTGAAAAAGTAGTAGTTTTTTGAAAAACGTATACATTTTTGAAAAATTTGTACCTTTTTGAAAAATTTTTACTATTTTGAAAAAAATGTGTTTTTTATGAAAATTTTTAGTTTTTTAATAATTGTTCTTTTTTCTGAAAATCTGCGGAATTAACACTTTTTATACCCTTCACTGTATGTGTCAAGGGCATTTATAAGTTTGTCATTCCGTATTTAAATTCTAAAAATTTCTACCGACATTCATATACATATTTTGAACCTTTATAAGAAGGGGAATTGAAATAACGTGACCCTCCTGTGCGTCGGTTGCTATGTCATTTATGAAGCTCCCCAACAACTTAGATATATGGTATATGCATCAACAGATCGGTGAGGACTTTGAAAATTTTTATATTGAAAATCTCTACAACCGGTTTAATCGTGGCAGAGATATCGTTTTTTGGGGAATTTTTTGAAGCCTTTATATAAACTAGAAATTTCGGGCATTTTTTTTTAGAAATTTGTTGAACAAAGGAATTAAGTTGACCTGTTAATAATCCGAGATATATGCAGTTGTCGTTGTTAGTATTTTTTTTTGTTTTAATATCATTTTTTATTGTTTTTTTTTTGTTTTATTAATTCGTACCTTTATTGAATTTGAAATTGGTACTTTTTTCCAAAAAATACTTTGTTAAGAAATTAGTTTTTTTTGTAATTTTTTTCTAAAATTGTTAGACCTTTTGATTGATTTTTAAATTTAAAAATTTGAACATTAATATTGTACGTGTTTGAAAAAAATAGTAGGTACTTTTTTTTGGGAAATTGATACCTTTTGTTTTTAAGTTAATTCTCTTTTTATTGAAGTTTTTTTTTATTTTTTAATTAGCACTTTTTGGAAAAAATTTATATTTTGTATTTAAATTGTTTTTTTTTTCTACAATTTGTCAATTTTTAAGCATTAATTATTTTTTATTCGACTATTTGTTGGTGCTTTATTTGCAATTTGGTGTCTTTTTGAAAATAGCAGTTTTTTTTTTGAAAATTGGTAGTTTTTTTTTTATTTTATTTATTTTAATTAGTACTTTTTTTTTGGAAAATTGCAGTTTTTCTTAATTGGTAATTTTTGTAGTTTATTTCCAGTACGTCTATGTACTCAAATTATTTAGGTTCTTTGAAATTATATTTCAATGAAAGGATAGACAGACAGACGGACGGACATTGTTAAATCGTTTTTTTCTTCATATAATTGAGCAAAATTCTTCATATCAGAGTTTCCAATTTCAGGGAAACAGAAACATGTTAAAACTATTTTATATTATATAAGACGTTCTAAATTGTAATGTTATTATTATCAGGTAAATTCGAATCAAAATTATGGAAAATATTTAATTTAAATACTTAAAACTTTTTTACTTTATTTTTAGAAAACAAATGAAAAATGAAAAAATAAATTAAAGAAGTTTGGTCCAAGTTGTTTATATGTATATAAAAACTAGCCTGAAAATACACGCAGACATACTCTCTTTATGCCGACAACTGGTTTTATACAGTTAATAAAATAATACATGTTACAATAATAATACATCGTTAGACTCAATTTTTTACGGTTAATTTTGTTTAAACTGTTTATTTATAAAACAAGTTGTGGTGCTCGGCACAAAGAGAGCATGTCTAACTTTTTTATTTATTTATTTTTGTTTTATTTGTATTTGACTATAAAACTTAATAACTTTTTATATATGTTTTTACGGCTTACGTTGTAAATTCGATTGATTTTCATTTTGATAATTTGAAAATGGTGCACGACCCTCAAGGTTTTATTGCTGAATATTTAATTTAAACTAAAAACAGGATTAATATAGCACTGATTTCAAAATTGTATACAAATGATATAAACCTAAATTTTTTACTTTCCTTCTTAACAAAAAAAAAAAAAAAAAAAAAAAAAGAAATAATAATTAATTTATTTTAATAGAAAGTGTCTTAAATATGTAAGCACAAGTGTGTTAACAAAATTTGCTATTTGCCATAATATATTTAATAGTAAAATGTTTTAAGTTGTGTATGTGAGTGTAAATGATTTTGAAAAGTTGTGACAAAAATACATACATTTAAAATTTGTTTGGAAATAACAGTTTTTTGTTCATACTTCGATTGTTTTATGTGGGCTAAAAACCAAATTTGTTAAGTATTTTAATGATGAATTTTAAATAAAGTGAAAATAAATAAAGAAAAAGAAATTAATTAAAAATAATAAAAAAATATATAGTAATAAAATGGGCTTATAGACAAGGTAGGTAATAGGAAAATACTACATTTATTATTATTATATGGTAAATGAAACTAAAACTTTAATGTTTAAAATGTGATAACTGGCGGGGTTTGGTTTAATTACTAAAGGGGTTAACGTCTCATTAAAAAAGCTTTACTACCATTTTTTTATTGTAGTGAAAATTGGTGCGAAAATCTACTTTTATTTTTAAATTGCAAAATTGTTGTTTTTTGTTTAAATTGTTAAGATATGTAGCTTTTTGTGGGTTTTTTGTAACTTCATTTTTAAAAAAGAAGAAGGTTTTAGCAAATATCTACAAAATTTTAAATGTTTTTAAATTATATATATATATATATAATACTTATGTATATTAAGGCAAATGTTTTGGAGAGAAAATAATAATTGTTGGAAGTAGCGAGAAGGAAAGTTTAAGCTAAGAGAATTATAGAGTAGAGAGCTAGAAAGAAAGAGCTAGAGTTTTTAAAATTAAGTGTAGAGGGATAAAAACTACTTTATTTTATTTTTATTTTAAATTATTTATAATTATATGTATGTATATAAAAACTAAATTAGTTAATTTATTTACTAAAAATATTCTATATACATAGGAATTATGTATTGAATTTTTAAAATATTTTTAAATAATTTTTGAGACTAGAAATGTTTTGGCAAGAAATCCTAGAATGTTTTTTTTAAAGGTGTAATGATAAACTATTTTTATAATTTATTAATTAGTTTATAATTATTATTGTTATTATTAATGGAATACTATTTATATATTTTTTGTATACATTTCAAGGAAAAAGAAAGCTAAAATGTTAAAGAGTTTAGGTTTAATTTTATAATAAAACTAAGAGAAAAATTATTAAATCTAATAAAATAATAAAAAAAAAATTATATTTTAATAAATTAATAAAACCAAAGAGAGTTTTTTTTTAAATAATTAGGGAGACAGAGAGGTAACAATTTGTACATTTTTTTTGTTAAAGTATTAAAGGGTATTAAACTACTAATAAATTTTCATTAGGACGGCAATTGAGTTTTTTGAGAGAGTTTCTAAGAGACTTGTTTACAATTAGAGAGACAGAGAGAAGTAGAATTATACAAAGAACTAAAGCTAGAGCGAGAGGGTCCTCTAAATAGTTAAACTTTTTATATAAAATAAGTGTAGCTAGCATTTTATTTAAGAAACAGAGAATTTTGGGTGAATTTAATTCCTTTTTTTTCAATATTACTTAGGAGACTGATGTTAAGAGAGAGAGAGAGAATAATAATAAAAATAAAAAGAAAACAAAACATAATTAAAAACAGAACAAAAAGAAAAATAATATTACCCATGACTCAGGTGGATAACGAGGAAATGGAGCTATTTCTTTGGTTGCTACATTACTAGGCAACTCAAGTCTTCCACCTAATTTTCGTAGCTTTCTTCTTCTCGCCACCCGAGATTTCGATCTTAGCATCAATGCTGCCTGCATCTTTAATGCTGATTTTTTACAATCACTCTATGCGCAACTAAATCGATTTAAAGATCACTTGCGGATCAGTTCAGTTTAGATGAATGAAGAGAGATAGAATTATTTTATTTTAGTGTTACAAACAACAATTTACTCTCTCTCTGATTTTTAAGTAGAAGTAAGTAAAAAGTAGTTGTTGTTGTAGTAGTAGAAGAGCGTGTTTTTTTTTGTATTTTTTATGATTTTTTTTCTTTTATTTTATTTCTTGTAGAAGTGCCTGGGCTTTTGGTATTTTTCTGCTTTAAAGTTGAAGTTCAAGAGTGAAGAACTTTAATAGGGTTCTTCAGGAGCCCTTATGTAAAACTTAAGGCGTTTTTTGTTATCTTTTTTATTATTATTTTAATGTTTTAAACACATATAATCATATGATCATATGAAATTTTTTGTGGGAATATATTTTTAAGAAAAAAAAAAAAAAAAAAATAATAATAATAAAAAAATTTCATATATTTGTTGTTATTTTTTGAGATTAAAAAATTTTAAATAGTCTTACAGTATTATATTTAATAAAATGTAGTAGTTAAAACCTGACTAGTGAATAATATGCTGTTCCTTTTTCTGCTATTGCTCTTTAAAAAGTTGGGAGTTAAAAAAAAGGATCACTGTTATTTTGAAAGCTTTTTATTTCTGGTTTTCTAACTCTGCTCGTTGTTAGTTTTAAATCTGTTGTTGTTTTTATTGTTGTTGTTGTTGGTTGTTTTAATAAAATTGTTGTTATCTGTTGATATCGTTGTTAAATATCACAAACTGATGCTGCTGTAGCTGCAACTGCTATTGCTACGTTTTTTTATAAACTTTCCAACGATGATGTTTCTGTCTACGTTGTCCTTTGCGTCGTCTACGTCTACCTCGCCGACGCAACCACCAATTTAAACGTAATTGTGCGCACGTACACAACAAACGATACATAAACTTGAGATTTTCTTGAAATTTACACTTTTGTTAAGAACTAATAAAGTCTTGTATCATAAACAATAATTAATTATTTTTATTATATTTTTATTTTTATTATTTTTATTTTGTTTTTATAATCCAACGTTATAAATAATTATATAGTTAAATATATATTTTATTATATTATATTATATAATGGTTTTGTCTTTTTTTTTTGTAAACCAAAAAAAAATATGGCGTTGAAGGCGTTTGAAAAAATTATTTTTAATAGTTAACTTAACAACTTAAAGCTGCTATTAATGTTGCTGCTTTTGTCGTTATTGTTGTTTTCGTAATTTTTTCTTGTTGTTGTAGTAATTTCAATAGTTTATTTCATTTTTCATTTATTAACACAATATGTTTTTCTTGAATTTTTATAGGAATTTTCAAAATTCCTTTTTTGTTTAAAGCTTAAATTCATTTTCATTTTACTTTTCACTTTTCTTTTGTAATTTAAACTCATTTATTTATATAGTATTTTATAACGGTATTTCACTACTCTTTTTTTAGTATTTTTGTGGTGAACTCTCTCACTCTTATTTACGCACACATACACAAACAATTAGTTTTACAAAATAAAAAAAAAAACATTTTAAGTTTTTCAACTCTTTGTTTACAAAATTTTGTTTTGTTTACTTTGCAAAACTACAACAATACATTTGATTTTATATATGTGTGTGAGCATTTGTATTTTATGGTTATTTTATAAGTTAATCGATTAATTTATTTCTTAAGCAAATAATTCCTTTAAGTTTCTTTTTTCTTTAGTTAATTTTTGTATATAATTTTTGTTTACTTTTTATTTATTTAAATTATTTGAAAATTTACTTTAAATTTATTTTGAAATTTATATAAAAAAAATTATTTTTTTTTTGATTTATTTCAAATTAAATTTAAATTTAATTTATTTAAAATTTATTAAAATGGATATTATTATTTTTTAATTTATTTAATTTTTTTTAATTTTTTATACCCTTCACCACAGGTTTAAAGGGTATATATAAGTTTGTAATTAAGTTAGTAACTTCTACAGTATTCATTTAGGGCCCCAAAAAGTATTAATATTCTGGACGAAGACGATATAACAATGTCCGTCTGACCGTCTTACATTGGGGTAAAAGAATACGACCCCTTACTTAATTAAGGGAAAAGTGATATCAAATTTTAAAGTTTATATTTTGATTTTATGTTGATCAATAAATAGAAAGATTAATTTTTGGAATTTTACGATTTTTTTGACGGAATTTTGATGTTCGTCCTTTCGTACGACTATTTGTTAATTTTTACAAATTTTTAATTTCAAAGTCGCTTATTTTTAGACTCAATAAAGATATCGACTTCAAATTGAATTTATTCGATAGATAATTTTGTTCTTTAACTAATTAATATATATATATATATATATATATATATATATATATATATATATATATATATATATATATATAATCATTCAAAAATGTTGCGCTCATTCTATAATAGTTGTTAAAAGGGAGTACTAGTCTCCAAACGTGTGCACCAGCAAACCAGTGTCCTGTAATAATGCCTACATGTGTTCGTAGCTGTCAACTTGGCAATTCCAGAAATAAAACAGAATAATATGCCCAAGAAGCTTTCGGGGACTCTTTATGTTACAAATTTCCGATATTAGTACCAGTTTATAAATATTAAGTATATTTCCAGATTAAAGCAAAAATTTTGATAAGAGATAATTCTGATATGTTTATATATATCTATGAAATATACGTAGATTTTGTGAAGGGTATAAAATATTCGGCCCAGCCAAATATAACAATTTTTTTATTATTTATTTTTTATTTATTTTAATCTTTTAATTTATTTTGAAGTTTATTTTTAGTTTATTTTAAATTTAATTTGAAATTTATTTTAAATTTTATTTTATTGAGTTTAAATTTATTTTCTATATTTAAATATTATTTCAATTTATTTTATTTAACGGCAACAAGTTTCTCTCTTTCTCTTATTTTTAATTTAAATATAGAAAAATTTACACATTTGTTTTATCACATTTGTTACTTTTTGTATTTAAATATATATATATATATATATATATATATATATATACATATATACATATATATATATATATATATATATATATATATATATATATATATTTACATATATGTATATATATATATATATATATATATATATATGTAAATATATATACACTATACATCTGCAAGGTATATTATTTATTAAAACATTTCTATATCTATGTGTGTGTGTGTTTATATGTATGTGATTTTCCCTTGTCTTGTGGTAAATTTTTATTTTATAGTTAAGTGCCAATGATAATAATATTAAACAAATAAACAAAATTTCAATTGTTATTTGTATTTTGATTTTTGGCAAACGTTTGCATATATTTCTGCCATAAACACATTTAAGAATAATTCTCTACTATCAGCTACAAGTAAGGGATGTCTACAAAATGTTGCAAGATTTTTTCCATATCTAAATAATTTTTTTTTTTTAAATAAATTTGCTCAGCTAATTTAATTTTTACATAAATTTGAATATATGGGCAATTATCAAAAATTTTTGATTTTAGGCCTTTAAATAAATAAATAAATATATATGTATATATATATATATATATATATATATATATATATATATATATATATGTATATATATATATATATTTATATATATTTTATATATATAAGATATACATTTACATATATATATATATATGTAAATATAAATATATATATATATATATATATATATATATATATGTATATACATATATATATATATATATATATATATATATATGTATATACATATGTATATATATATACATATATATATGTAAATGTATATCTTATATATATATAAATATATATATATATATATATATATATATATTTATTTATTTATTTATATATATATATATATATATATATATATATGTATATACATTTATATTTATATATGTATATGTAAATGTATATCTTATATACATAAAATTGGTGTATAAAATGTATAGTAATTCATAAAATGAGAACGGTTGGGCCGATTTCTGTAAAATTTTTTGTTCGTATTTTCGAGGAGAAAGTTTTTACGGATGAAAATTTTGGAAAATCCCTACGGAAAAGTCGGAAATTCGGAAAAATCGAGTTTTTGTATGAAATTTTGTGTGAAATTATTCCTTAATGGCTTTACAAATCAAACAATAGAAAGTTCTGAGCCAAAATCCGATAGATGGCGATGGCTTTTCAAATGAAAAAAATAGAAAATTCTTAGCGTAAAAGAATAATTTTTATATATATTATATTACTCTAAAGTTAGTCTGAAGGCTTAAAAATGGGGCGAGGCGAAGTTCGACGGGTCCGCTAGTATATATATATATATATATATATATATATATATATATATTTTTTTTTTTTTTTTTGATGCCAAATTAAAATCCATTTATATAAATATAAATAAAGCGACTCGAATGCATGTTTGCGTTAATCATTTCATGCAGGGGGGTCGCGAAAGTTACAGCGGTTTTTAGCTGAACATATTAAAATTTTCACAAAATAGAATTTAAATATATTCCGACTAAAAAAAAAAATTTTAAATTTTGTCTTCAAAATTTTTGAAGTTGTTGAAAGTTAGGACAACAACAAACAAGTCAAAGAATTTATCCACAAAATCCTATTGGTTTATATAAGATCGAGTGAGATCAAAAAGTGTAGAAGAATGGGAAAAAGTTAAGTAATTTTTTGCCCTTTTCCTAAGTTTTTGAACTTTGCACAAACATCATGACTATAAAATTAAACCTATGATGCTGAAATTTTTCACTCTGTTCGTTTCAAGTCTTATGAGTTCATATCTGTAACCCATATGTTTAAAATAGTTTTACCACAAGACTTATTTAGGATTTAAATCAGTTTCAGCCTGGTTAAATTTTTTTTGTTTTGTTAATTTATACAATTTTTTACATTTCGAAAAAAAGTAAAATCAAATAATGTTGTTATGCAGTCCACTATCTCCTAAATTAATGGACAGATATTTGTAGAAAATTTACACCTTATTTGAAAAATAATTACTTTTTCGGGAACTTTACTTTTTTTAAATTTATACTCTTTTTGAAAATTGGTACTTTTGAAAGTTTAACGTCCGTTTTTAAAAATGAAAAAAATAATACACATTTTATAAAAGGGCACCAAATGTTAAAAAACTGACAATTTTCTAAAAAATAATAAATTTTCAGAAAAGGTACCATTTTTATTATTTATATTATTATGATTTTTTTTTTTTTTTTTGAAAATTACAAGTTTTTACGAGTGATTTTTTTGGAAATTAGTATTTCTTTGCAGAATTAGTACTTCTTTTTTTTATAATTTGTACTTTGGAAAGTTTGGAAATTTTTTAAATAGTTCTTTGAAGAAATTAAATTAAAAAAAAATAAAAAAAAATAATATAAATTTTTAAAAAGAGTACCAATTTTCTAAAATAGCATCCATTTTCGCAATTTTTTAATTTTTTTCCTCGAAAATTTAACCGTTTGTAAAAACTGGCACTTTTTTTTGGAAATTAGTATTTCTTTGCAAAAGTAGTACTTCTATAAAAAATTATTCTTTTTGGAAAATTAGTATTTCTTTGGAAATTTGTATTGTTTTTTTTTTTTTTTTTTGATAATTTGTACTTTGGAAAGTTTGGACATTTTTTAAATAGTCCTTTGAAGAAATTAAATTTTAAATAAAAATTTAACAAGAAGAATATACATTTTAAAAAGTCATCCATTTTCAGGATTTTTTTTAAATATTTTTCCTCGAAAATTTAACCGCTTGTGAAAACTGGTACTTTTTTTGGAAATTAGTATTTTTTTTGCAAAATTAGTACTTCTATAAAAAATTATTCTTTTTTGGAAAATTAGAATTTCTTTGGAAATTTGTATTGTTCTTTTTTTTTTTTTGATAATTGGTACTTTGGAAAGTTTGGAAGCTTTTTAAATAGTCCTTTGAAGAAATTAGATTTTAAATAAAAATTTAAGAAAAAGAATATTCATTTAAAAAAAAGTACCAGTTTTCTAAAAAAGCATCCATTTTCAGGATTTTTTTAAAATTTTTTTTTCTCGAAAATTTAACCGTTTGTAAAAACTGGTACTTTTTTTTGGAAATTAGTATTTCTTTGCAAAAATAGTACTTCTATAAAAAATTATTCTTTTTTTCGAAAATTAGTATTTCTTTGGAAATTTTGTATTGGTTTTTTTTTTGATAATTTGTACTTTGGAAAGTTTGAAAATTTTTTAAATAGTCCTTTAAAGAAATTAAATTTTAAATAAAAAAAATAATATACATTTTTAAAAAAAGTACCAATTTTCTAAAAAAGCATCCATTTTCAGAACTTTTTATTTTTTTTCCTCGAAAATTTAACCGTTTGTAAAAACTGGTACTTTTTTTGGAAATTAGTATTTCTTTGCATAATTAGTACTTCTTAGAAAAAATAATATTTTTTTTTCGGAAACTAGTACTTTTTATTAAATGTATCTTTTTTTTTTGAAAATTGATACTTTGGAATGTTTGGAAATATATAAATATATAGTCCTTTTTTAAAAATAAAAATGTACCTTATTAAAAAAAAAAGAATAGACTTTTTTTTTAAAAAAAGGTTCCAATTGGTCCTTTTTGAAAATTTAAACATTTGTAAATTTGGTACTTTTTGGAAAATTATTGCATTTTTAGAAAATTATTACTTTTTTTTCATTAGTTCCTTATTGGAAAGTCAGTATTGTTTTTTTTTTTATTGGAGAATTTTTCAAAATTGTTACTTTTGGGAAATTTGGTAAATTTTCTTTTTTAAAAATTGACACTTCTTTTATAAATTGCCGCTTGTATTTGGATTTTTTAATTTGTATTTTTTTTAATTTTAGAAAATTGAACCTTTTTTGAAAAATAATAACTTTTTGAAAAAATTGGTATTTTTTTGAAAAATTTCTAACTTTAGTAATTTTTCTTCGCTTTCAATATACGTACCTAAATAGTTTATATAGTTCCAAACAAAATAATACAAAAAGGTGTTACCCAAATGTAAAAAAAATCGATAAAAAATTTTAATTTTTAGATTTTTAGATTTTACAATAGTTTCAAAAAACTTGGATTAATGTAATAACATATTTGGAAGGCTGAAGTATTCGTCTATACAATCCTGTTTTCAAATTTAAAATCTACTTAAAATTAACATTTTTAATTTTTTTATTCGCAGTCTTATTCGAAGTCTTATTAATTTCTTTTTTTTTATTCTAAAAATAGCCAAATGATCTACTTAGTTAGGCGTACGTACGTCATTTTAAAAGTTCACTTTCACTGTCACACCGTGTAATTATAATTATAAATTTTATATCTCTTATATTTATTTCATTTGCGTTCTGTTATTTAATGTTTTCATTAAATATGAAAACGTTGTTAGACATAGAATACAACTAGAAGTTTATGTGATAGACAAAAGCCTCAAAACCTAAATCATGCAACAACAAAATACCTGTAGTGACATATATTTTGCTTTTGTGTTTAGAAAAAAGTGAGTAAATTTTTTGAAAATTTTGTTTGAACTCTCCCTCACATAAATTTTTAGTTGTATTCTATGTTGTTAGCTGTCTCTTTAAATAAACTATGAGCAACAGGGTGTCAAAAAAAGTTTTAAAATGTTATAAACTTTAATTTGAAATTAGCTTAAAAAACAATATGAAAGCACTTTTTAAGGTTTTAATAAATAGCATATTAAATTAAAAAAAAAGATATATTCAAAATATTAACTCCTTTCTTTCTTTTTTCCTTTCCTTTTAAAAAGTAAAATTTTTAAATTAAAAACGACCAACTTTAATATATATATATATATATATATATATATATATATATATATATATATATTTCCTTTTTTTTTTAACTAAAATGATAATTCTTGTTATAATTAGGAGATTTAGATAAAAATACTTTTTTCTTGTTTTAGAATTGGAATTTTGTTGTGTAAGTTGTACTACAATTTTATGATATATATATGTATATATATATATATATATATATATATATATATATGATATGGTAACATTTTTAGCAAAATAAAATAACAGCATTGTTTTTTTTTTTTTATAATATATAACTATTAAGTAGCTCATTTAGGCAAAATTCCAAAATTTAATATTTAAGTTTTTCCCTTCTTTTTTTTTTTTTAATAATGTTAAACATAAGTAAATAGCTATAGGTAGACAACATTTATTTTGTTAAGATATTTTTAATGTCTTAAAAATTACTAAAATAGAAAATTTTAAAGACTTTAGCAATATAGTGATTTGTTTTCTTGGTCATAGAGTTTTAATAGTCAAACAAATTTAATAAAACTTTGTAAAAATTAAAATTATTTAATGCTATTTTTTTAATTATTTTAAAAATGTTCACCTGTTTGAACTTTTAGCAAATAAAATTTATAATTATCTTTAATGATCCTATAATTATTTTATTTAGTGTCCACCATCATGTCGTCTTCTAAGTTTTATAGAAAACTATAAAAAAAGAAAAAACTAAAAACTTAAACGAACAAACCTGACAACAATTTTAAACTTCAAAACGGATATAGACGCACACAAACTCTCAAACTATATACAATTTGTGTGTGTGTGTTAGTTTATAAGACAACAAAATCGCAAAAAAAACAAAGTATAAACAAACCTATTTAGTATATTTTATTTATAAAGTCCATGATTGTATGGTAAATTATAAGTATATGTGTTTGTGTGTCAGAGAGTGTTGAGTAAGTCAAATAAAAAAAATGTAATAATGTCGGTCCTAACCAAACCTTACACACGTACTAATGAGCTGATTTTTTCAAATTTGAACCTTAAGTTATAAAATAAAAACAACAACAAGAAATAAAAGAAATTTTAGAGAAATAACACTGTGTGTGTTAAGTAAAAAAAAAGAGTTTAAGGGGGAATTGAGCCTGAGAGGTATATATAAAGAGAAACATGCGAGAAAACATTATGACACGAAAAACAACAAACATGCAACATTGAAAATTACATAGAATAACATAGAAATAATAATAAAAATACACACTTACAAATAAACATACATACTTGAATACAAACATATACGAATTTATATATATATAAAAAAAAAACAAAAAGCAGTTTAGCGAAAACAACGTACAAATTTAAATGAAAAAAAAAAAAAAAAGAAATTCTCCCATAAAACCTTTACTAAATGAAAAATTAAAAACTTAAGGTGTTTGTTGAATAGGAAAACGTTTATAAATGTGTTTTTGTAGATATGTATTTAGGTATATGTATATAAATGTATTTGTAGTAGTTAGTATATAGCATTATTAGCTAGTATTAGGTGTGTTAGTTTTTTGTTTTTGCTGGTATATAAGCCCTCATAATCATAAAAAACTATATTGGCATTTAGGTTTAAAAAAAATTATATTAATACACATACACACTTATTGTATGGAGAGGAAGAAGGATAATGATGTTTTTAGCTCAAATGAAAATTTACTTTATTTTAAGTTAATGTAACTTAAAATTTCCTTCCTAGCATTATTCTGTCGCAAGCTGGATTAAAATGTTCTTTTTAGGTTTTTTCAGATAGTTTTTTTCATATATTTTTGCCAAAGGATCGATATGAAAATTTGTTATCGTCTGAAATGTCTTTGTCCAAAAACCTAGCAAATTTGGCAATTTTTCACAAGGATTTAAATATTTAGAATTTTTTACTCACAAATATTTCAAAGTATGCGTATTTTTATAAGCTTTCTAAAAATATATAACACTTTATATTTTTTGTTTAAAGTAAATGTAAACGAATACATTTCTTATAATATACTTAATTTCTTTCTTTATTACTTAATAGAAGTATAGAGTTTTATATATCATTGAAAAGCGTATAAAATTACACGTTTTGATACCAATATCTTAAAATCTTTTTCATGTAGTAAAATCTATGTACGAAAGAATTGTATGCTTCGAAAACATGAATAAAATTCAAACTATGTAGTTGGAATTTCAAAAAATGGATTATTTTAATATAATTTTTTTTTATTTCTTAAAATATTTGTAAGTAAAAAAATTAAATATTTCAAGTTTATGTTAAAAACATTTTTAACACAATTGGACCTGGTCTTAAATTTTAGTTATGTCATTAAAAGTGTCTCCTAACATCTTTCTTATGATACCAAATTTTCATATATTTGTCAGAGATATGAAAAATATTTATTTTTTAATTTTTTACTTACAAAACTTTCAAGAAATAATATCAAAATTATGCAAAAATAAGCCTCTAACTAATATACTGAAATGTTTTTTTTTGTTTTTGAAAGTTTTAAGAAACATATTTTCTTTTATATATAAATTCTTCTCTATGATTAGAACTTAAGCAATATTGGTATCAAATTACTCATGTTTTTCTAAGATTTTTAACGATATATAACACTTTATGATTTTATGAAGTATAAATTAATAAAAATTAAGTTTAAGTTAAATTTCCACAAAATTTATACTAAGAAATGTACGTATTTGTTTACACAGAGAGCGATTTCTTATAGTTGCTCACCAAGAGAAACATCCCTCTGTGTGTGTGCGTGTGTTACTTAAAATGTAAACAAATAATTAATAATTAAGTTTAACTGTTTGTTTTTATAACACGAGTGCAAAAACGACTCGTCTAACTTACATTTAAAACAACAAAAAAATTTCAAAATTTGTTTTTGTTTTAAATGTAAGTTAGACGAGTCGTTTTTGCGCTCGTGCTATAAAAACAGGCAGTAAGTTAAATATACACCAAATATATTTTATGAAATATATTTGTTTACACAAAGAGCAATTTTTTCTTTGTTACTAATCAAAAGAAATTTCTCTCTGTGTGTTACTTAAAATATAAACAAATACAATTCTTAGCACAAATATTGTAGGTATTTCATTTAAACTTAATTTCTTTCTATACAACTTAATAGAAATATAAAGTATTATATATCATTAAAAAGCTTTTAAAATTACGCGTATTTTGGTACCAATACTCTTTATCTAAACATGTAGAAAAATGTAAATATTTGTAAGTAAAAAATTCAAATATTTTAAATCTTTTGGAAAAATTGTCAAATTTTGTATCTTTTTGGACCTAGTGCGAAATTTTAGTTATGTCATTAAATACACCTCGCAAAGACCTTTCTTATTTTATTTTCTTTTTCGTATCAATTCTTTGGCAGAAATATGAAACAGATACAAAAAAAAAAAAAAAAAAAAAAAACCAAAAAGGACCTTTTTTATGAAGTAAATTTTTATTTGAGGCTAATGGTCATCCTAACTCACACATACATTAAAACTATTAAAGGAAAATAAAAAACACTAACAAAAAGCAAAAATGCAAGAATGAACCAAATTAAAAATATAAAAACTTAAAAAGTTATTCTTCTTAAACATATAAAATGTAAGTAAAAGAGTATAAATAGTAATAAAAATAGCACGAATAGTAAGTTAGTAAGTAAGTAAATAGTAGAATAAGAAATATAATAGTTTTAATATTAAAAAAAAAAGAAGCTAGACACTTAGTTACATAGAAATAGCGTAATAGAAAACATGTCAACGTGTGTTTTTTTTTTCTTAATTTGGGTTGAGTTATTACATTGAAAGTTAAAACAGTAGATATTTATTTTTTTTGTACAAAGAACACAGTAGCAAATAAAACAGAGAAATAAGGGCCAGCCTGTTCTTTTTTTAAATAATATTTTGCTTTCGCTGCTTATTATTGTGATGCGCTCGATGTAGTTTTTTTTGGGCTGGGGGTAGAGTTTAATTACCTCAATATGTTCGCAGACGCAAATACCTTCTTCACAATAGGCACAGACCTGTACCTTACGACCGCCGGCAAAACCTTTAAAAATTATATGAGGATCATCGGTAAGTAAAGGTTCATAATGTTGATATTGTTGATTAAATTGTAGCTCTTTAAATTGTCTTTTAACGCCACTAACCGCTGACACAGCATCCAATTCAAAAGCATCACTGCGCCTCATACGATAAACACTACATTTACGTTCTAGGGGACCGGTGGGTGGCTGCATATGTTCGTCGTCATCGCAGGAATCAATGGCGGCAGTTAGAGGTTGTTTTTCCGCTGCAGCTTCGGAAAGTTCATCACGTGGTTTGGCCTCATGACCAGGCGAAGCCATGGGCGTGGCCGGCGTCACTATAATAGAGTCGTGGCAAGGCAAAGCCATACTGGCCTCCTGACCAGTCATCGTAGGTGGGGTGTCGCCTGTTACCTGATCGCCGGCGACGGCCACGCCCGCTGGCGACGTCGGTGGTGTGGCCTCGACTTGAGAAACCAGCGGCAACGTAGCCGTAGCCGATTTCGGCAAATGCGAATGATGGAAGCTAGTACCGCTACTGCCTGAATGACGATGTACCAATCTCGGTGAGGCACGTCTTTGATCATCCAGCGTATAACTACCCATATGCTGGTGATGATGACCTGGATGATGAGCATGACTATGGGCATGATGGCTGTGGTGACCCGTATGCGTATAACCACCATGGGCATGCGAATGCATAGGCATGTGTAAAACGGATTGCGTATCGCCCTCATCAATTGGCAGTAGCAGCTTAGATTGTGCCGTATAACTGGCACTAAGCTTGCGAGTCTGAGCCTGTGGTGTACGTAAATAAGTGTTGGATAATTGGTGGAATTGGCGAGATTGTCGCGTGGGCGTGGAAGCGCCATGATCGGCAACGATGATACCTGCTGCCTTCGGTGGATGTAGTTTCGCTTGAAGTTGTTGGGTTTTTTTCTGTTGACGCTGACGTTGACGGGCTTGGCGTGAGGCCAATGAAGCACCGCCTGCTGCCGCATACATTTTGTTTTAGTTTTTATTTTATTTTTGGTTTGGTTTCTTTTGTTAAAACTAACTTATTTTGTTTTTGTTAAGCCCGTTTAGTAAATTCTGTTTTAATACAAATTTTAAAAGCTTTTCTCTGTTTTAGGGGCGGGTAGAATGAGAAAAAGGGAGAATTTTTAAGCTTTTTTAAGCTTAAACTGGTGTTAGATTTAAAGTTTCTTTTAAAAATTTAAATCAATTTTTTTGCAAGTTTTTCTTTTGTTTAATAAAGTTTCTTTTAGAAATTTAAATTAAATTTATTTTGAAAGTTTTTATGAAAGTTTTAAAAGCTTTTCTCCGTTTGAGGGATGGAGAAGAGAGAGATGGAGAGTTTTGTTGAAAGTTATCAAAAAGCTAGAGTAATTTTTAAGCTTAAATTGGCGATAGAAATTTAAATTAAAATCAAATTAAATTTGATTTTATTTAAAAGTTTTTAAAGCTTTTCTCGGTTCTGAGAGGAGTTTTATTGAAAGTTTTTCAAAAGCTAACTTAAGTTTTAAACTTAAGCTGGCGTTAAATTTAAGGACACTTTTAGAAATTTGAATAAAAACAAATAGAGTTTAGTTTTGTTTAAAAGTCTTTAAAGCTTTTCTCTGTACTGAGAAAGAGGGGGAATTTTGTTGGAAGTTTTCAAAAGGCTGGAATAAGTTTTAAGCTTAAACTGGCTTTAGATTTAAAGTTTTTTTTTTTAGAAATGTTAATTAAACAATTTAAATATAATTTATTTTGAAACTTTTCTGTGTTTGAGAGGGGAGAAAAAGAGTAAGTTTTAAGCTTAAATTGGTGTTGGAAAGATTTTTTAAATGAAGATATTATTAAAAGCTTTCCTCTGATTTTTTTGGGAGAAGGAGAGAGAGGAGAATTTTTATTGAAAGTTTTCAACAAGCTTAAACTGGTATTAAGTTTAAAGTTTATTTTAGAAAGTTAATTTAATTCCAAAGTATTTTGTTCTTTTCTCTGTCTGTGAAGTGGAGAAGAGAGAGGAGGAATTTTGTTGAAAGTTTCCAAAAAAGCTAGAGTACGATTTAAGCTTAAACTCAGGTAAGATTTTAAGATTCTTTTAGAAATTTTAATTAATTCAAAATAAGTTGAATTTAGTTTGAAAGTTTTAAAAGCTTTTCTCTGTAAAAGGGAAGAGAAGGAGAGAGAGAGCTTAAACTGTAGATAGAGAAAATTTTAATCAAATAAAATTTATTTAGTTTAAAGATCAGTTCTTGGAAATTTGAAATGGAAAAAAAAACAAAAATTTGATTGTTATTTGTTTACTTAGAATTTGATTTTATGGTGACTTAATTAAAAATTAATTACAATTTGAGACACACGGTTTTTAATTTTGTTTCTGTGGCTTTTTTTTTAATGAATTTTTTTGATTTTCTTCGTGAAAATGTTAGTTTTTTTTTTTTAAAGAAATAAACATAAAATTTAAAAAGTGCTGCTTATAAAAATTTCTCTAAAAAAATGTGCATTTTGAAATTATTATTATTATTATTATTGTAGGAAAACTAATTTTGAAATTGCTAGTTTTAGTTTTTAAAGGAATTTTGTTCTAAAAGAAAACTCTCTAGTTTAAGGTTATAATACAGCCAGGAAAATTATTGGTATTATTATTGTTTTCTTTTCTATTATTAAAGGTTTTATTAATATAAATTACAAAAAAAATATATATATATGTTAAAAAAAAAATTAATAAAACTAACTATAAACTAATTTAAAAAAATAAATACTAATTCTATATAATTTACCTAAAACGTTTTATAGTACAAAACATCTTAATTGTGTTTTTCTTTAATAATAATAATTAATAATAACTTAGATTTAAATTGATCTTTTTTGTTTTTTGCACAAAAAATTCTTTGTAAAAAATATTAAAAAAGTTAAAGGAAAACATTTAAAGCTTTATTTTTCTGTTTATAAACTTTTGTAACTTTTTGTATGTCTTGTATAGGAGCATTTATGATCATCACTTGTGAATTTATTATGTTTGAAAAGAGTCTGATTTTAAGAGTTAAAGAGAGAAAAGAAATTAAGAGATATCTCTGAGATCAGTTCACATTATGAGAGCTTTTTATGTAAATTGTAATACAAAAAGGTTTTAAAAGCTCTAAAAGCTTTACTAAAGCCGCAGCAGTTTTTCAAACAACAAACACTAACATAAATAACTATAAATTATTTATTATTTTTTTTTTTTTATTTTAGATATATAAATATATCATATATTTTGCTAAGCTTAAGTGATTTAAAATGTTTAATTATAATTTTATGTTAAATTAAAATTCCAAAAAAAAAATTCTTTTTAAAATTAATAACAGTTATTTAAACTACCACAATTATTATATTTTTTAATTAATTTAATACTTCGATTTTGTTTTGTAACTCATTCTTTCTAACCAGGAAGTTTAATGACTTTTTCTTTTCTAAAACTAATGATAAATTAAATGATGACTTTTACATTTAATTTAGTTATAAACAAATATCTCTATTCTCTGCTTTTTTTTTCTCAAAAACTATATGCTTTTATATAATTTTCCTAAAAAAAAAACTACAACAACATACAACGTTTATATACTTTTTCCGGTTTTTCTTTATCTTACTATTTGTAATAGCTACAAAAATATACAAATATGTTTTTTTTTTTTATATATAAATCAATAGTTACATAATAATTCTCTAAAAAAATATCAACAACATTCGCATAAAAATGATTTAAACTAAAGAAATCTAAAACAAAAAAATAAATTTACATTTAATTTTATATATTTTTTTTTAAACTTTTATAATATTTTTTATAGTTTTTTTTATTGATTATTATTATCGTTTTCAAAAATTTAAGGAACAAATGGCTTAATATAATATCTATATTAAAAAAAAAAAAAATAAATAATTAAATAAATAAATATATTAATAATCTTATTAACTAAACTAATTTATTTATAAAATTATTTCTTTTTCTATTTGTAATATATAAAGTTAAAGCTGTAAAAAAAGATGTAATTTTTAAAAATGAGCAAAAGACTTATTTATAGAATGAAATAATTTAAAGGAGATTTAAAATATTGCAAAGTTTTGTAAAGATTTGTTAATAAAAATACATGCTAAATTAAAGCATTCTTACTATTTTAAAATTTCCTTAAAAAAACATTTCAAATTTTAAAATAAATAATAAATCGTTTTCTTATGATTTAAATAAATAAATTATAAAAATTTTTTAAATTATCAAAAAAAAAAAAAAAAAAAAAGAAATTGGTTTACAAGAAAATTAAACTGACACTCTAATTAATTGATTACTTAAAGCCTCATGAGCTAAAGTAATGCTGAAAGTAATAAGTAATATGATTACTAAGTAATACATATAGTAAGCTATAGAATAAATCGTTCAATTTCTAAATATTTTCAGTTGTTGGTAACTACCCAGCAAAAACTTCGTACTGACATGTTTTTAAGGATCTAGTTACTTTTCAATGACAATAACATACCTTCTACCTTACAAAGAAGTAGTTTAGTAACTACTTATTTATAAGACAGTTATTCCTTTATGATCAGATTTTTGGAAAAGCTACTTTTTCCATATTTAAATAAGGAATTTAAAAATGCTGGGTTGTTATGGAAAAAATATTTAAAAATTTTTTCCCATGAAATTTTTTATACTAGAGAACATTTTCGAAAATAATTTATTATGGGCCATACTTACTACAATGCAACTTTTCAATATTTTACACATAAAAAGAACATTACAAAATTCCCAGCAAAAACTTTTTGGTTTTCGGTAATAACAACTACTTATTAAAGTGGTTTCTTGGTAATGAGGCGTCATTATTATTTGGCTACTCTGTATTACATTAATAAGTATTCAATAGTATAATAGCACAGTAATACTGCAATCACGTGAATGAGTTGGCTAGAGCGCCGGATTAACAAATAGAAGGTTGTTGGTTCAACCCCATTCTGAAGCTGTTAGTTTTTTATAACAAAATATCTAAAAAGATATTTTAAACTAAATAGAGTTTTTGTCGATTAGGATGCTATATGCGAGATGGTGTACTGAGTAAGACGTTAGTCAATAAAAACGAATGGTTAATGTATGTCCGAGTTCGAGTCTCAGTGACGGCAAAAATTTTTTTGTTTTTTTATTATTTTTGTTTTCATTTAGGTACATATTTTTGAGTACCCCTAGAGTCAAAAAATAACTACATGAATTTGTGGACAAGTCGAACACAAATAACTAGTTATTCAGGCAAAAAATAAGTAGTTTATTTTTGTTTCCAATTATACCTGCTAGCTTACCAGGAAAGCAATGTTTTTGCTGGGTTCTTATCTATTTTGCACAAATATCAAACTTTTTTTAGACTCAAAATTACAAATTTTTTGATACCCATTTCGAGACAAAACTTAAAACTTTTATTTAGACAAAATATTCTAGACCCGTGACTTTCAATCGCTTGTAGGGAACTGAAGATCAATTTAAAATATTTTTTTTATATTTTTTCCATATTCAGCTCATTAGTGTGCATGGTTTGAGGGGTCTTTCTGTAAAGTTTTTTGTCTACGGGACACTCTAATGTATAGTCTAGTCTTCACCAACCAATGGAACAATTTATACATACTTAAATAATTATTCTTTTTTCAATTTATTAAAAAACAGAAAATTCGTAATAAATATTAGAAATTTAAATAATTTAATAAGAAAAAATTATTTTATTACTTTAAATAATCCACAAATAATCTAAAATGACTTTGGCTGCCAGCAAAATGACTTAAAGCAAAATCGCTCAAAGCAAATATTGAAAAATAGCAAAAAAAAAAAAAAAAAAAAAAAAAAAAATTCCCATACAAATTTGGTTCATAATTCATATGAAAAATAACCCAAAGTTTGCGGTGATTTTTCGTAATTTTTGAGCTATAATTCGTTTTTGATAATAAATTTTTGGTATATTGGGTGATTTTTCGATTTTATTTATTTATTTTTAATTATTACAATTTCCATGAGAAAGTGAAGTAAAAAGCCATTCTATTAAGAAAAGTTTGATTTAGCAAAGACGGGGTTTGAAATACGCTAGAGTTGAAAATCCCTCCGTCTGGCAAAAATCCGTCTGTCTAGGAAAACTTGCTAATGAATACGGCAGATATCTTATTATATAATAGATTAATTTTCATACCAGAGAGTGTTATAATGGATATGATATGAGTGAATTTCGTAAATATTTTCGGGCAAAATTTCCATTTTTTAATTTTTGCTTTGGGTCATTTTGCAGACAGCCCTTTACTTTAATTTACTTTACTTTACTTTGCTTTACTTTACATTAAAAGTTTAATATCTTTTTGTCAGAAAACTTATATGTCATCATAAATTACATGACAAAAAATAATATAAAATTCAGCACTTTCTAACAAAAATGAAAAAAAAGACAACCTGACAAGTATCAGATAACATTATGGCCACATTTACATATTATTGTCAAAGATATAAAAATAGCATAAACACAAATTTGTTATCTATTCTAACAAATATTTAAACAATATATTATTTAAATTATTTACTGTGTGCACTCAATTTGTCAAAAATAAATAAATAAAATAAAAAAAAAAAAAAAATAAACAAATCATTTCAAAAAATTCTCCAGAGTTGGATAACTTGTATTTATCAATTTACAGTTCAATTTCACACAATTGTTTGGGGGGCTAAAAAGAAAATGATGTTTTTATATTTTAAAAGATGTTAACGTCATTTAGAAAACATTTACTGTCAAATAAATAAACAAACACACACGTGCACAGTGTGGCCAATCGGTCGGATAGAATTTCATAAAATCTACACTCCTGCATTCGTTTTTGGCCGAGTGGGAAGTAGTTTAGTGCAAAATCGATCTAATGAAACAGCGTCAACAAATTAAAAAAAAAAAACTCGTGTATCGGCTGGAATTCCGATTGGGTCATATTTCATGACCATAAGGGAATGGACCATAGGTAGAACAAATGATGCTTGGGGGAGTAGATCGGTCTAGAGCATTATGGCCTAGCCTTAAAGCAATAGATTCGAAGCATCTTCTGGGCATGAGTCGTGTGAATCTAAGGATCGTTGTGATCTAAGGATCGTTGTTGTTGTAATATAAATTGTTGCCATGATTACTGGTCATCTCGCAAAAGAGAATATGACCAGTAAGTGGCACACTGGCGCGTCAGATTTTTGCAGGACGTGCGATAATGTGGAGGAGCTAGAGACAGTGGAGCATATACTTTGTAACTGTGTAGGGCTTCAGCGAAGTAGACTGAGGTGATTTGGGAACCATATTCTGCACGAACTAGAGGAGGTTGTGGGTGAAGAACTCGGCAATTTTATAGGGTTCGTAATGGAAATAAAGTGGCCTAGAGGTAGTCAGGGTTGATTTGATGGGTCTTAGGTTCCACACCTTTCTTATTTTTTTCTTATATTTAGCTAACTTTCTTTTCAATCTTTTGCTATATTCTACTAGGATTTTTTTCTTTCTTTATCTATCAGCTTTCTATTATTATAAAGGGATCATAATTGACTGAATAGTCTCTGGGTGGAGGCGTTAAGACGCCTCCCTTTTTAACCTAACCTAACCTAAAAAAGAACTCGCGTGACATTTTTTTATACCCTACATTTGAGCTGATGTTTGTAACGCATAGAAAAATTTATCCAACATCCACTCACCTTAAAGTATACCAATCGGCTCAGAATCACTTTTTAAATCTACCTAACTATGTCCGTCCGTCAGTCTGGCTGACTGGACGATTGGTTTGCTTACTGTTCATGTCACAATTTTAAAGGTAATTAAATGAAATTTGGCAAAAGGGATTTTTATAATACAAGGACGAAGACTATCGAAATTGGTTGTGCTCGGTTCACTATTTCACCTAGCCCCCATATAAATGTACCACGGAATAGAGTTTAAACACTTAAAAATGCCTTAAAACTAAGATTATTTTAATCAAGTTTGCTGCAAAGAAGTTCTGTATGAGTATTAATCTTTATACCAAATTTTATGAGAATCGGTTTACAAATGACTATTTCTCCCATATAAACCCCTCTTCCGAAAATTACTTTAACGTGCATAAATCCCATACGAATCTTAGTATCAAATTAATATTCGACACAAATAAGTTTTATGTAAATAGAAATAACATTGCTAAATTTTATGAGAATTGATCCATAATTTACCATAGGTCCCTTATATAAACCCACTTTTAGGAATCGCCTTAAAGTGCATAAAATCATCTAGATGTTAGTATCAACGCATTATTCTGTATTTGTATATTTTATTTTACATTTAGTGTAATATAAGTCCCTTTCCCGAATGTTTATGCTCGTACACAGTGGTGAAGTGTATCATGTAATCGGTCTTGACCGACTATATCTTTCCTTCTGGTTTTTTTTTGTTAATCAATAAATATGATATGTTTTTCTAAAATTCAGAAATTTCGACCAATGCTGGATGTAGGGTGCAAATCTAAATCAATTTAAAATTTCTTTATTAACCATTTATGAAGCCTTATCTTTTAAAATATGCAAAGAAAAAAATTTTGTTAACAAAACTTTGAGAAAAAAGTGAAAGAATTATACCATAATATATATATATATATATATATATATATATCTGTATATAGTATAACATATAATAACATATACTATATATATATATACATATATATATATATATATATATATATATATATATATATATATATATATATAGTATATATTATATGTTATTATATGTTATACTATATACAGATATATATATATATATATATTATGGTATAATTCTTTCACTTTTTTCTCAAAGTTTTGTTAACAAAATTTTTTTCTCTGCATATTTTAAAAGATAAGGCTTCATAAATGGTTAATAAAGAAATTTTTAGATTTGCACCCTACATCCAGCATTGGTCGAAATTTCTGAATTTTAGAAAAACATATCATATTTATTGATTAACAAAAAAAAACCAGAGGGAAAGATATAGTCGGTCAAGACCGATTACATGATACCCTTTTTTTTTTTTTTTTGAAAAATAGCCATTTTTCATACTGATTTCAGACCATGAATATTTTTCACGGCTAGATGAATTTAAATAATCCAAACATTTTTTAGCATATTATTTGGGAATGTATTAGAAAGAATATTAAAAATATCCTCTATATATCTCAGGACGAATTCTATAATTATCTCGAAAATCACTTTACAGAAATATAAAAATCTTTGAAATCGGACTTGATTTATAGAAGTTACGATTTTTTTGAAACTTTTACATACTCGAGGTGGTCAACTTTAACACCCTGTAGCTTATCTTGCTTTATTTCAGGATGACTACAAGATAATTTTTCTGAAACCTTAGGTTCGTCTTCCTCTGCAACTTTTCCACACATTTCAATTCGATCCGACCATTAGTTTAGGAGTTACAGATTTATTATCAAAAATTTTGCGATTGGTCCCACTGTGACATGATCGACTATAAAAGATAAATAATTTTTTAAAATAAATATGTTTGTGTGCCCAAATATACAACATGTAAGGTTTAGTTACAAGTATTTCATTTTATAGAAATACAAATTTTATGGAAATAAATATATATAAAAAATATGAAAAAAAAACATGTCATATCGTAGTTTATAGTTGTAGCTATATAGTTTTTGTTGTCATATACATATACAAACAACCATTCATTGTTGGTTTCCATTTAATCTGTCTAAAACTTTTATAAATTATGCACTGTCAGTTAGTCTTTGTGCCTCAATTATAATAATAAAAAAAGAAAGAAAACACTCTCAAATGGAATAAATGAACCCCCCATCAAGCAACTAAAGGGGTAAATGCTTACACTTACATTTAAACATACACATATATGCGTATTTTTATATGTAGGTGAGTAAACAATGAACAGATTTTAATTATTCTCCTTATGAGAAACAACACTCTTTTTTTTTATTATATATAAACTATATATGTTTGTAGTTTATATATAAAAATTGTCGTAGAGATTTGTACATATGTATGTGTAAATAAATATTTACCTTACATATGTATGATTGTATGTGTTGTGTGTTGTGTGTGGTATGTTTGTTTAAAGTCCCACAAAATGCAAATGAACAAGACCCTTTAAATGTGGAGAGTAGTAGTGAGAGTGTAAATAAACATTTTTTTTAGCCTACGCAAACAAAACGTTGTAACACTAAGGCAACAACAAGTAAGCACCCACTTCACTTTTAGACCTTAAATTTTTTTCTTTTATTTTTTGTTGCCAAAGTCATAAAGCAGAGTTTGTTTTACGTGTAAAATAATATATACTCTAAATGAAGAAAAAAAAAAAAGAGAAAATTAGTCGAATATTAAATATTCTGTAACAATCATCACAATGTATTTTAAAACTTAATAGTGGACCCAGTCAAATATCATCGAAAATTACATTTGTATATATATATATAAACAAAAAAAAAAAAAAAAAATAAAAAGAAAACAACATTTTTTAAATGTTGGTCCAGAATTTGTTATATAACTTTTTTTTCTACTAAACCGATTCAGCTGATTTTCAATAGTAAACTGCTTAGGAAAACAACAAGCAATTTTGGGTGAAATTTATTTATAGCGTTTTCTTTTCTGTAGAAGGATGTTACCTTGTATTGTGTAACTTTATTTAAAGATTACCCTCACCCTCATAAAATGGCACCCTTTTTATGATTACAATGGAATAAAAAATGAATCACAAATTTCTAATTGTGTAATTTTTTAAAGTATTTATAAGAAAAAAATTTTAGATTTAAAATTTTTGGTGAAATATAAAATTTTTAGTAAAATTTCGTATTTTCTATTTGTTAATTTTAAGCTTTTGGTGAAATTTCCTATTTTTGGCGAATTTATTTTTGAAATTTCTAATTTTTGAAGAAACATTAAATTTTTAGTGAAATGTCGGACTTTGGCGAAATTTTATAATTTTTTTTTATGATATTTTAAGTTTTTGGCTAAATTCCTGGTTTTTGTTGAAATTTTTAATTTTGTGGCAAAATTTTTAATTAATCAGATAATTGGTGAAATTTAAAATTTTTGCTGAAATTTTAAGTTTTTGGGGAAATTTCGAAATTTTGGTGTAATTTTGGATTTCTGGTGAAATATCTGATTTTTAGTGAAATTTGGAATTTTAGGTGAATTTTGAAATTTTTAGAGAAATTTGAAATTTTTGGTGAAATTTGGAATTTTTGGCGAAATTTTGTAATTTTTTTATGATATTTTAAGTTTTTGGCTAAATTTCTTGTTTTTGTTGAAATTTCTAATTTTTGGCAAAATTTTTAATTGTTGGCGAAATTTAAAATTTTTGGTGAAATTTTAAGTTTTTGGTGAAATTTCGAAATTTTGGTGAAATTTTGGATTTCTGGTGAAATTTCTAATGTTTAGTGAAATTTGCAATTTTAGGTGAATTTTGAAATTTTTAGTGAAATTCGGATTTTTGGTGAAATTTGAATTTTTGATGATATTTTAAGTTTTTGGTTAAATTTCTGATTTTAATTGAAAATTCTAATTTTTGGCAAAATTTTTAATTAATCAGATTGTTGGTGAAATTTAAAATTTTTGGTGAAATTTTAAGTTTTTAGTAAAATTTCGAAGTTTTGGTGAAATTTTGGATTTTCGGTGAAATATTTGATGTTTAGTGAAATTTGAAATTTTAGGTGAATTCTGAAATTTTTAGAGAAATTTGGAATTTTTGGTGAAATTTGGAATTTGTGGTGAAATTTGAAATTTTTGGTGACATTTTAAGTTTTTGGTTAAATTTCTTATTTTTATTGATAATTCTAATTTTTGGCGAAATTTTTAATTATTGGTAAAATTTCAGATTAATGGTGAAATTTCAAATTTTTGGTGAAATTTTAAGTTTTTAGTGAAATTTGGAGTTTTTGATAAAATTTTGGATTTCTGGTGAAATTTCCGTTGTTTAGTGAATTTTGGAATTTTAGGTGAAATTTGAAATTTTTAGTGAAATTTTGAATTTTTGGTGAAACTGGATTTCTGGTGAATTATCATCGGATTTTGACTTTTTTAAGCAAATTTTCAGATTCTTGGTAAAATATCAAACTTTTGGTGAAATTTGGAATTTTTAGTGAAATTTTCCATTTTTCGTGAAATTTTCGATTTTTTATAAAATTTTGAAATTTATTGTGAAATTTTTATAATTTAAAAACACAAAATCTTCTCCTAAAAATGTTCGAGTTTGTTGTTAATATAGCAAACTATTTAATTTGTGGGTTAAACATGTAACACATTATTAAATTTAAGGACAAGAACATCTGACCCATTTACACTATTACAGTTTTTTTCAGAGTAGAACACAAAAGGAGGTAATGGGCAGAATAAAAGCAACATTTTAGTCAGAAAATTAAGTTTAGTACGTAAAAATGTTTTCTACAAATAAAAAGATATAAAAAAAATATTTACTTAACGATTACGACACATTTTTGTCCATAACCTTGTTTCAACTGATCCGAATATTATTCAATAATTAGCTATGAACTCCGACAAATATTCCACATAGATTTCAATTAAGTTGAGTAGTTTGCTAATTATATCCCAAAAATTACAGTTTTTAGAGGTTGGCCTAGATTTTGTTCTATACATTTTTATTTCTACTAAACCGATTCACTAGATTTTTAATAGCAACAACAAAAAATCTGATTGAATTTTATTTATTATTTATTTTAGTAATTTGGACGCGAGATTGTTTACTACAGACGACAGGTGGATAGAAGAATATAGCAAAATAGACTCAGAATTTCATTTATATTTAGTAAATGACTTAATGATTTTTTTTCCTAGTATTACTTTATTACTACATATGCGTTTTAAATTATATTAATATTGCTTAAAAGTTCAAATACCTTTTGAATGATATATAATAAGACCATATTCAATCAATAAAACCTTGAGAGGATTTATACGATTTTAATTTTTTTATTGATATATCGAAACTTACAAAACTTTGTTATTTCTAAAAAAAGTTTATTCGACGAATAAATATAGGAGAAAGTCCCTAAGTCCGGCAAAAGGACGACTACACGGAAAAAGCCTTTATTAACGTTAAAAAGAAAATATTTTTATTTTAGCTGGGCTGGTAATCTTAATTTGTTCCTGCTTTTGAAATTTTGTATAATATAAAACAATACTTGAAGTTTATTTAATAAACATATAGTTGCAAAACTTAATATTATTTTTTTAATATGAACATAAATAGCCAAAACATTATTTTAATTAAAATTTTTTTAATATTCTTTTTTCCCGATTTTTTGGCGATTTCAAAAATATCATGATTTTGATGATTTCTTCGTCGAATTTTGATGATTTTATACTTTAATTACCTGGCAACAGTGCGAGTAGCAAAACTGACAAATCACGGAGGTAGAAGTGAGGAATACAACAGCAGAGAGAAGAAGCAGCTGGGAGAAATACACAGGAGAGTAAGAGTAGCAGAGAGCAGAGAAGCAGAGAAAAGATTTCAACACAACAGGCAAGAAGGAGACAAAATAAACAAACAAGAAGACACTCAGAAACAGATCAATGAAACTTTTACAGCAGCGAACATAAAGGAAACAACAGAAAGAAATGTTCGATGCAACAATCGCTATCGGTTCGAACAAAGTGCAGGAAAATTGCAATAATATTAGTTTTAAGAAATGTATATAAGCCAGCATAAAGTTACAATGGATCTCTTTTTTCTCTCTTGGGTGCTGGACAGTGAGTAGCTGGTTAATAAAAAAAAGAAAAAAAAAAAAAAGTAAAAGAACTAAAAGATCAATGTTGGGGGAAAAAAATAATAAAGTTGTTTGAATTGATTAAATCAATTCAATTTACAATCAATAAAATTAAAAGCTTCAGCAAGATTTACAAACTGGTTGAAGCGGTAAGAGGTAAACACTGCTCAGGGCCAAGTGGCAGAATATTTTCTTGGAAGTTTTCATTCGGAAAATACAGGAACTAAAGAAATCTCGGATTACATTCAAGATTAAAGAATCAAAAGGGGATAATAAATAGGAGGAGGAGAACCGGCAAGGCAATACGGAGGCTTCACAGAACAGCACTGTTCTCAACAAAGAGCTCAATAAATAAAGTTTTGTGAAAAAGAAAATATATAAAGTGAAAAAATAAGAAATAAAGAAACAAGAGAAGAATACTAAAATAAGAATTATAGACATATATATATATATATATATATATATATAAGGGTATAACTTGAAGCACGACATAAACCTGCTGCTGTTGTTGGACTTTGTTTTTTGTTTTTGTTGCAACAATAAATTATTAGTTGAGAAAGTAAATTATTAGTTCAGAAAATAAAATATTTGTTATTGTCACTAAATAATTTTGTATGATAAAAAATAATTGCATGTTTTTCCAAGCAAATAAGTTATCGATTTTTGAAATCTAACTCTAAACAGAGTTTTTTAAAAAGAGGTGTTAAAAAAACAAATCACAAGTGTTATTTTGTGATTTTATTTATTAAACTTCAAAGCCAAAGACAAGAGAGAAAGAAAGATATAGTCGGTCAAGAACGACTATATGATACCCTACACCATTGTTTATGAGCATAAAAATTCGTGGGACTTATATTTTTTTATATTTTTAGTAAAAGTAAAATACAATATATACAAATACAAAATAATGCATTGATACTATCATTTACATGATTTTATACACTTTAGGGCGATTCCTGAAAGTAGGTTTATATGGGAGCTATGCTAAATTATAGACCAGTTCTCATAAAATTTGGCAATGTTATTTCTACTGACATAAAACTTATTTGTGTGGAATATTAATTTGATACTAAGATTCGTATGGGATTTTTGCACGTTAAAGTGATTTTCGGAAGAGGGGTTTATATGGAAGCTATGGTCAATTATGGACCGATCTTCATAAAATTTAGCACAAAGGTTGATATTTATACAAAATTTCCTAACACCGAATTTCATTAAAATATTGCTATATTTAAGGTATTCATGATTGTTAAATCCTTATTCCGGGAGGACATTTGTATGGGAGCTAGGTGAAATAATGGACCGATCATAACTAATTTCAATAGCCTTCTTCCTGGTATCATAAAAGTCCTATGTGCCAAATTTCATTGAATTACCTTAAATATTGCGACCTGTACTTTGTTCACAAGGCTTATATGGACAGCCAGCCAAACGGACGGACGGACGGACGGACATCTTTAGATCGATTTAAAAAGTGATTCTGAGTTGATTGGTATATTTTAAGCTAAGTGTTGGATAACTTTTTCTATGCGTTATAAACATCAGCACGTACGCCTAATACCCCAACCACTAATGGTAGGGTATAATTAACTTAAGAAAATAAATTTTAACAATTTATTTTTGAAAACAATAAAATATTAGTTTTATTCTTCCAATAGAAATATTGACAATAGACCTGTACATAAATGACATCATTTAATGTTAATAGTGTACTATTTAAATAATTATAATTATTTAATTAATTAATACTGCTTTGCCATAGTATTTGTACATTCTCTATTGTGTGTTCAAAAGTTGTAAACGAACGGTGTCAAAAATTCGACAACGTAAATTGTCAATGTGTGCAGAATCGCTGTGAATTGCAAATCGTAATTTTGTTTACAGTTGTACTACAAGATTTTCACGACCTATCAGATCTTATCAGTGATAAGTATAGAATGATTTTTTTTTCCTACATTCATATAAAATTCCTTTAGACTTTTTTTTATAAAAAAGTTGTTACTCCTTCAAAATAATTAATTTCTAAGTGAGAAACAATTCTTTATAAATTTCAATATTTTCATGATTTATTTAAAACTCTTTAAATTTTAATAAATAGCTAGCAAAATTTTTCAAGTGTTGCTACTTTAAATCTATATAATTTAAATATTTTTGACCTCTTTTTATTGTAAATTTTCCACTAACTCTTGTAACATAAACTATTTATCTGACACGCAACTCTTAACTATGCGTGTGTATATTTTGTGTAACAAGAATAATTGCACGCTTAGTAATTGCAAAAAAGACCCTAATTAAATGTCAATTTAAAATATTTGTTTAATTAAGAATAAAGTAAATTTCTTTAATTTGAATGTTTTTGTAATATTCGAAATTAAGTTAAAACTTTTTCGAACATGGGTAAAATTATAAAAAATTGGTATTTTATGGCATTTTTATTATATTTATTATAAATTTGTAAATTTTAAAATTTTCGAAATTATGTTTAAATTTTTTCGAAAATAGTTAAAAATTTTTAAAGTCAATATTTTATGGCATTTTTGTTATTTTTATCATAAAAGTTAAAAGTTTTCAATGTTTTTGTTATATTCGAAAATTCGAAATTATGTTTAAATTTTTTTCGAACATAGATAAAATTATAAAAAATCAATATTTTATGGCATTTTTATTATTCTTATGTTAAACTTTAAAATTTTTCAATATTTTTGTAGTTTTCGAAAATTCGAAATTAATTTCAAAACTTTGTTATGCTTAAAAAATTGTCTGTAGTTTTTCAAAATTTCACAAAAGCTTCAGAATTTATTCAATTTTGTTTCGTGTATAACTAAACTTTTGAAGTTTTTAAGTGATTTTATTCTAAACAAAGTAGCATTTAAAATGTTAAATACAAATATGTCTAGGGTCAAAGAAAAAATTCCAAAAATTTACATTAAAATTAAAATTTAGAAAAAGAAAAAGAACATAAATTGAAAAAATATTGTATAAGTAATTATTTATTAAAAATGCAGTGACTTTCACAACTGAACACAAAAATATGAAATTTTAGACCCTGCTTTATAAAACCTATTTATAACAATTTCAACGTTTATATTATTTTTGATTTAAATTCTTTAGTTTGAGTTTGATAAAAATGTTCTCATAACTTTTCAAAATGTTTACTTTTCAAACCTCTATTTTTAGTATTTTTTTTAGTTGAAAGTTTTTATTAATATAAATAAAAATTTTAAAATTTGTTATAAAAATAATGAAAATGCTATAAAATACTAATTTTTATAATTTTAACCGGAATAAAAATTCCATAACATATTGATTTTAAAAATTTTTAGCTATGTTCGAAAAAGTTCTAACTTAATTTTGAATTTTCGAACATTACAAAAACAATGAAGGTTTTTAAAATTTATAATAAAAATATAAAAATGCTAATTTTTATAATTTTAACCATATTCGAAAAAATTTAACTATATTTTCAAATATAACAAAAATATTGAAAATTTTGAAAATTTATGAAAAGCCGGAACAAAAATACTATAAAATATTGATTTTAAAAATTTTTAGCTATGTTCGAAAAAGTTCTAACTTAATTTTGTATTTTCGAACATTACAAAAACAATGAAGATTTTTAAAATTTATAATAAAAATATAAAAATGCAAATTTTTATAATTTTAACCATATTCGAAAAAGTTTAACTATATTTTCGAATTTTCGAATATAACAAAAATATTGAAAATTTTGAAAATTTATGAAAAGCCGGAACAAAAATACCATAAAATATTGATTTAAAAAATTTTTAGCTATGTTCGAAAAAGTTCTAACTTAATTTTGAATTTTCGAACATTACAAAAACAATGAAGATTTTTAAAATTTATAATAAAAATATAAAAATGCTAATTTTTATAATTTTAACCATATTCGAAAAAGTTTAACTATATTTTCGAATTTTCGAATATAACAAAAATATTGAAAATTTTGAAAATTTATGAAAAGCCGGAACAAAAATACCATAAAATATTGATTTAAAAAATTTTTAGCTATGTTCGAAAAAGTTCTAACTTAATTTTGAATTTTCGAACATTACAAAAATAATGAAGATTTTTAAAATTTATAATAAAAATATAAAAATGCTAATTTTTATAATTTTAACCATATTCGAAAAAATTGAAACATAATTTCGAATTTTCGAATATAACAAAAATATTGAAAAATTTGAAAATTTATGAAAAGCAAGAATAAAAATTCCATAAAATATTGATTTTAAAAAGTTTTAGCTATGTTCGAAAAAGTTCTAACTTAATTTTGAATTTTCGAACACTACAAAAACAATGAAGATTTTTAAAATTTATAATAAAAATATAAAAATGCTAATTTTTATAATTTTAACCATATTCGAAAAAATTGAAACATAATTTCGAATTTTCGAATATAACAAAAATATTGAAAATTTTGAAAATTTATGAAAAGCCGGAATAAAAATTCCATAAAATATTGATTTTAAAAAGATTTAGCTATGTTCGAAAAAGTTCTAACTTAATTTTGAATTTTCGAACATTACAAAAACAATGAAGATTTTTAAAATTTATAATAAAAATATAAAAATGCTAATTTTTATAATTTTAGTTATATTCGGAAAAATTGAAACATAATTTCGAATTTTCGAATATAAAAATATTGAAAATTTTGAAAATTTATGAAAAGTCGGAATAAAAATTCCATAAAATATTGATTTAAAAAATTTTTAGCTATGTTCGAAAAAGTACTAACTTAATTTTGAATTTTCGAACATTACAAAAACATTGAAGATTTTTAAAATTTATAATAAAAATATAAAAATGCAAATTTTTATAATTTTAACCATATTCGAAAAAATTTAACTATATTTTCGAATTTTCGAATATAACAAAAATATTGAAAATTTTGAAAATTTATGAAAAGCCGGAACAAAAATACCATAAAATATTGATTTTAAAAAATTTTAGCTATGTTCGAAAAAGTTCCAACTTAATTTTGAATTTTCGAACATTACAAAAATAATGAAGATTTTTAAAATTTATAATAAAAATAATAATTTTTATAATTTTAGTCATATTCGAAAAAATTTAAACATAATTTCGAATTTTCGAATATAACAAAAACATTGAAAATTTTGAAAATTTATGAAAAGCCGGAATAAAAATTCCATAAAATATTACTTTAAGAAATTTTTAGCTATGTTCGAAAAATTTCTAACTTAATTTTGAATTTTCGAACATTACAACAACAATGAAGATTTTTAAAATTTATAATAAAAATATAAAAATACTATGAAATATAGATTTTTTTTAATTTTTTGTCATGTTTGAAAAAATTTTAATTGAATTTCAAATTTTCGAAGATTAAATAAAACCATCAAAAACTTAAGATAGAAATAATATGAATAATGAAAAATATTAACTTTTGTACATTTTTAGCCATGTTCGAAAAAATACTAACTTATTTTAAAATTTTCCAACATTAGAAAAATATTTGTAAATTGGAATTTTTGTTTAAACTAATTTACAAAAAAGAAGAGCTAAAATTTTTTTCTTATTATTTTAAAAAGATTGGTATTTTGTTAGGAAACAAAATAAAGTCAAATTACCTTTCTTTCAAAATTCAAAAACTTTAATTTTTGTTTAAAATAATTTAAAGAAAAAATACATTTCTTTAAAAAAAAAATAATAAAAAAAATGTATACAAAAATTTAATTAAATTTTTTTTTTCAGCTTGATGTGGTCAACTTTGATAAATTATGGCTCATTCCGTATTATAATAAGGTAATTACAACATACATTTTCAAAAAGCTTAGGTCCTGCTATATAACTTTTGTGTTCATGTTACTTTAATTGGACCAATAGTTTAGAAGATAAATATTTATAAATATTCTTAAACAGTTTCACAGTGCCTCATTGCGTATGAGTAATGTATATTAATAATAACACTTATAGGTCTAGTCTTACCCAACTATATGTATTAGGCTGACTCCAAAATGAAAGGTATATTATATGTTCCTAGTTCAAATGAAAATCTACTTAATTTTCTCAAAATGTTCGTCCTAGTATTATCCTTTCGCTTATTGAATCAAAATGAAAAAAATTCCTTATTTTCAGGTTTTTTGGAATTTTTCACATTTCTGTCTAAGGAGGGTTAATATGAAAATTATATATCATAAGAAAGGTCTTTGAGAGGCGCATTTAATGATATAAATAAAATTTCGCTTCAGGTTAAAAAAAATTGATTTTTGAATTTTTTAAAAACAAATATTTCAAGAAACAGTTTTACCGAAATGTATTTTTCCATGTTTTAAAATTTGAACTTGTTTGAGTTTTATGCGAATTTTTCGTATTTCTTTGGTATATAAATTTTTCCTAAAAGAGGAGGTCATGAATAACATTAGTATCCAAATACTCGTATTTTATATATGACACTTAATACTTCTAATAATTAACCATTAAAGAAATTAAGCTTAAAATAAATGCCTTAAAAATATTATGCTAAATTTATTTATAATGATAACTGTTAAGTAACAGAGAGAGGGAGAAAGAGAGAGAGAGAGCGCTTCCTTATCGTTAGCAGGGCTGTTAGATGTGGCGATTTTTCATCAAAATTGACAATTTTTAATTGCTTTTGGCGAAAGAATTTTGCGTTTGGCGACATGGTGAATTTTTTGACGATTATAAACAAACATTTTATTAAAATATATAAAAATAACTACTATAATACATTTACATATAACTGTTTTTTAGGAAGTTTTTGAAAACACACAACACTACTTTTCGCATATCACTTTTTTGGGATTTTTTAACTGAGATGTTTTTCAGTTGTCACATTTTTTTTTTGAAAAACTTAAATTAAAATCTTAAAATAAAAAAAAGGAAAACATTAATTTTACTTAAAATTTTATCATTTTTATTTTAATGTAGTTTTCTTACTAGCAGTCAATTTTTTTGCATTTGCTTATCTAAAAAAATTAAGGGCCTTAATTTATAAATACTCGTAGCTTCAACTTAATTTAAGAAATTCTACCCACAAAAAATATATAAAAAATTTCAATAATTTTTTTAAAATTGTCGAGTTAAAATGAAGTTAATATGTCAAAAAAGGCATATTGGCTGATTCCATATTAAAACAGGCAGAAACAGCATTTTTCGGATATGGCATCTCCGATTTCAGATTTTGGCTATTGGGAGTGTCTTTTAAATCATAAACTTTTCTGGTCCAAAAATATGATGTTAAAAAAACGAAAAAAACTAAAAACTTCACAAAGGTGTACTAGTTTAATTGCCAATAACTTCTAAACTATAGATGATAGATCTCTGTTTTAGTTTCACATTAAAGGCAAAAATATAAAATTTATAATGATATGTATAAAATTTGTTTATATCAAAAGTTCAAAGGTCAAACTTAGACGTATAACAATCAAAACATTATATCTCAAAAAACGATATTTTAAAAATTCTTAAAAAATCGTATATAATGTTGATATAACTCTTATCCGTACAAAAGCAAAATTACAATGTGGACACTTAATTAGTTTAGAAGTTATGATTGTTGTACATTTTCACATGGAATCGCCCTATTTTAAGTTATAATTTTATTTTTTTTATTTAAATATTATTAGCTACTGCAATTATCAAAGGCTTTATTGAAGCTGAATTTATATTTAATAAATATGGATTAAATGTTTTCGTAAGGTCCAGAAATATAATGAATGGCTAGACAAACAAACCGTTTTCGACAGTATTCTACAACATACAATATATCAAAATGAAGTGAAGTTCTTTACAAAGACGCTAAAAAATGCAAAAGTCCCAGGTCTAGATGGGATAAATGCAATTCTATTGAAAAATATGCCGGATAATTTTTTTAATTGTATTACAAAAATATTTAACTGGTATTTGAAAAATGGATATTTTATAAAAAAAAATTAAAACTGCAAAGCCAGGAAAAGATGCCAAATCACCAAATAGCTAGCGCCCTATTAGTATGTTAAACGTTTTAGATAAAGTGTTTGAAAAAATAATATTGGAAAGACTAAGGGAATATACTGAAACCAATAGTATTTTACAAAATGAACAATTTGGCTTCAGAAAAGAGCATTCGACTATACACCAGGTAAAAAGAATTTGTTAATCTTATTCAGCACAACAAAGATAACAGAACAAGTACTGTAATGGTCTTATTAGATATCGAAAAAGCATTTGACTCCATATGGCATAACGGACTGATTTATAAGCTTAGCAGGTTTGGCTACCCAAACTATTTGCAAAAAATATTAAGAAGCTTTTTAAATGAAAGATCATTTGTGGTGAATGTTGACGATGTGTATTCTAGTGAACGTAAAATTTTAGCTGGTGTGCCACAGGGATCCATCTTGTCACCAACTTTATATTCAATATACATAGCTGATTTAAAATTATTAAAAAAAAACCATACGTCAGCGTTATATGCAGATGACACTGCGCTCATAACAACTGGTAAAGTCTCAAATGCAATCGTTAAAAATTTGCCAAAAAATCTTTATTACAAACTAAGAAATTCTTCTTGAAATGGAAAATTAAAATCAACGAGTTAAAAACTCAAGCAATCATATTCCCTTTTAATAAATCGCCAAAACGTATACCCAGTAGAACGCTTTCAATTAAAGTAACTGAAATACCTTTTCTAGATTCTGTTAAGTACTTGGGGATTACACTTGAAAAAAAGTTGACCTTTAAACAGCATATTTTATAAACCTATACAAAAGCAACTAAATGTGGCAGAGCTCTATTTCTGTTATTAAATCGTAAATCAACTTTAAATCACAAAAACAAAATATTACTTTATAAAATATGTATTAGACCGATAATGACCTATGGATGCCAAATATGAACAACAAAATGTGCAAAAACTTATTTAAAGAAACTACAAATAATACAAAATAAAAATTCAAAAAATTATATATAATTTACCACGGAGATACTCCACAATTCGTTTACATAGGAAATATTTCTTTATAATATCTTCGATAATATATTCTTAATAAAATAAATATACGATATATATGTATAATAAGTATGTAAATATGTAGAACAAATTAAATAAACATTACTCAAATAAAGAATTTACTACTTTATAATAACAAATATATACATTAGAAATACATTAGAAAACTAAAATGTTACGTATACACACATATGGAAATACAGAACAAAATAGTGAATTTTGCAACTTTTGACGTGACTTGGTAGTTTTGAGGCCATTATATTACTATTATTAAATGACCTATATCAACATTTTATATATCGTTGAATTGGTAAATAAGTCTATTTTTATATTCTTTTAACATTTTTAAAGTATTTGCAAAATTAGTGGAGTTGTATTAAAAAAATTAAATTTTTTTGGATTTTCAGCTATTTAAAAAAAAAAATTTATTTTTGAAAAATTACCAAAAATAGGTTATTGGAGCTATTTTATTGATTTTTTTAGGAATAAAAGCTTGATTTGTGTTTTATACATTACATAAGAAATAATATTAAAAATATTATGCTAATATGCTTTTAATATGCTTTTAAAAATAGTCGTTAAAAAAACTGACTTTTAACATAAAATCTCCACTCCTGCATTCGTTTTTGGCCGGGCGGGAAGCAGTTTAGTATTAAATTATTCTAAATCTATTTCTATAAAAAATATGGGTACCAAATTTAAAAAAGCCCGCGTGACATTTTTTTTATTAATCGATAAAAATGAAACTATTTTTTAAAATTGACAATTTTCGGCCAATGCTGGATGTAGGGTGCAAACTTAAATCAATTCAAAATTTCTTTATTAACCATTTATGAAGCCTTATCTTTTGAAATTAATAAGGAAAAAAATTTTTTATTAACGGAACTTTGAGAAAGAAGTGAATGAATTGTACTATATTTTTGTAAAAAAATAGCCATTTTTCATGCCAATTTCAGAGTGCTGACTTTGAATATTTTTCACGTCTAGACGAAAAAATTCTTTCAGCATATTATTTTGAAATATGTAGCAAATTACAGAATATTTTTAAATTTTTACCTCATATATCTCCGGACTTATTCCCGAAAAACGAAAGAAAGTCGAGCCAAAAAATCAAAAATTCAAAATTCAAGCGTAAATATCTTTTTAACTGTAAGAGATAACTTAGATGAGTAAGCTTATTTTTTCTTTATCTTGCCAAGCATTTTCCAGAAATATAAAAATCTTTAAAATCGGACTTCATTTGTACAAGTTACGATTTTTTTTAACTTTTACATACTCGAGGTAGTCAACTTTGACACCCTGTAGCTTATCTCGTGTTATCACAGGGTGACTACAAGATGATTTTTCTGAAAGGTCCTCCTCTACAACTCTTCCATACATTTCAATTTGATCCGACCAGTAGTTTAGGAGATTCAGATTTATTACCAAAAAATTTGCGTTTGACCCCACTGTGCAACGGTTACTAGTAAACTAACACAAAGCTTTGAAGATCGTAACATATATTCAAACTACGTTTTAATAAGAAATTTGCATAGCTAGCTCTTTTCCATCTTTAACTCGGAAGATGACAAAAGGGCTATCATAAGAATTTCTTTTACATTATTTTTTTTATAAATAAGGTTTTTTCTATCTTTTTCCCTTAATTTGTAAATAATTTAATTATAAATGTATATATCATTATTTAACAAAACTTTTTAATTTGCTGCAATACTATTTAGTAATACCTCAAACACTGTAAATATACAAAGATTTTTTTATATTTTTAACTTGTTAATGATGATAGACTCCCTGATGAGTGCAGCGTTTTTCAGGCTGAGATTCTAGGCATCCTGAAAGCCGCAGAAATAATCAGGCAAAACATTGCGAGAGGTACCGAGGTCACTCTCTATGTGGACAGTCAGGCGGCTCTGAAGGCCTTGGGGACACATTTGGTGAGATCCAGGCTAGTAAATGCCTGTAAGAAGACACCAAGAGAGCTGATGGAGGACTACATGGTGAGACTCTGCTGGGTGCCTGGCCACTGCAATATTTCAGGCAATGAATTGGCTGATGAACTGGCAAGACAAGGTGCAGCAAAGAATGTCTCGGAGAGGGAAACCTATGTGAAACCACCACTAAGTTTCTTCTATGGCAAGATCAATGATTGGATCTTAGTCAGAACCAATTCGGCTAGGGAGACTAGAGAGGACTGTAGAGTGTCGAGGGCGATATGACCGGTACTGAACAATGCAGGCACTAGCACCCTCCTGGGCATGAATAGGAAGAGCTTGAGGATCATGATAGGGGCCATAACGGGTCACTGTTTGATAGGGAAGATGAGGTCTAGGTGGGACGCTAGCAGTTCCGATTTTTGTAGAATGTGTGGAGACGTCGACGAGACCGAGTCTATTGAGCACATTGTGTGCTATTGTCCACGATTGCAGCATCGTAGGATGAAATGGCTGGGTAGCCAATTCCTCGGCGGGCTAAGTGACGTTCGGGACGCAGATCTTGTAGACGTCATAGGCTTCGTCATGGGAATCGGCTGCTTAAGGGAGAATCAGGGGTACAACCCTAGGGTGCAACCCTAGGGGGATTGCTAACATTGCTAATCCCCCTATATGATTCGTTCACATTTCTATCCCTTTTATCTTCTACTCTACTATTTTCTGTATTTTATATTTTCTGTATTTTATACTCTATATTTCACAGCTATTTTATTGAAGGGACTCACAATGGACCGGGATCGGTCTCTGGGTGGAGATGTGGTACTATCTGGTATCACATCAACCTTCTCTATCTATCTATCTATCTATCTAATGATGATAGATAAATAAATAATAAAAAAATGTTTTCTTTTAAGAACCATATAAATTTGGCGATTTCTAATTAACGATTTGGCGAGAGGGGCTCTACAAAATCTGACAACTGTGATTGTGGGTGTATATACATTAATATGAGTATTAAATTAAATACTCATATTTTATTCTTATAATCAGTAACGATCATGTAATTTTCTTTAATTTGAAATAATTTAAAATTGTTCCTTAAAATCTTCTATGCTAAACAAATAATAAAATGCCTTAACTATTTTAAAATTTTCCCCAATCGTTTTTTTTTTTTAATTTTCTTTTGTTTATATGTCCTGAATTACCCAAATACATATAACTACTCAAATTTTATATGTAAAACTATATAGTGTATGTATATGTGTATATGAGAATAAATATGCATGAGTTAGCCCAAATACTCTGTTTTGTACTTTGACTTGGTTGGTAATTTAATTAATTATATTGCGTACAATTTGTATTATAAATATTTGTTTGTATACAAACTTTACTTTATATACTTTAGCTACTACCTAAATACATGGCACAATTATACACAATTTTTAAATTACGTTAGTTTAAATTCTGCAAAAAATATGGAAGCATAGAAAAAAAAATACTCTAACATGAACATGTTTAACATACGAAATTAAAAAAAAACCTACCCAAAGACTCAAAAAATGGCAGAAATTGTATGTCCTCAATTGAAATAGACATGTATACATGTGTACGTGTATAGGAAGGAATATAGATTTAAACATATGAATGTATGTATGTGTTTTACTCTAAATATCTGTATTATATGTACGTGTATTTCTTTTTAAACAGGGCTAAATTAAATGATCTGTGCTACCAACTACCCAACTTATATGTTTATAAATATTTTTGTTAGTGAAATCTAAAGTACTCGTTAGATTTAGTTTTATATTTTTCTTACTTTTTTTTATTATTTTATTTTTATATGCTTGAATTTTTTTATTTAAATAGGACCAAAAATTTACTACAAAATATTCTTAGCTTGCAAATAAACATCTATACATACTTATGTATGTGTATGAGTGAATAACTGTGAATAGTATGTGTGTATTAAAATAATCATCGTCATCATCATCATCATTGTTAGTTGGTATGTGTTCATCTTTTACTTAGTATTTTTCTTGCCTACTTAAGCTGTAAGTTTATATTGTTGTTATTATTGCTATTGTTGCAACTGCATTTGTACATCTGGCTATATATATGTTTGTTTGTTTATACTTATATGCACACATATGCAAACAGAGCACGTTTCAGAATATGCTTCATTGGCTGCTTTTGGGGGTTTTTAAATATTTATGACCGTTTTACCAGAATCTCCTAACACCAGCAGAGAATGAATGAGTAGTATATGTGTATGTACAATCTTTCATATAAATAGTTATTTTTGGAATTTATTTTTTGTTGTTGTTGTTTTTCGAATTTTCTATGCCGCAAATATAAAATGAAGAGAAATTTTATAGCAGAAATTGAAAAAAAGAAAATTTTCATTAAAAAAATTATCAAAAAATTTTCTTAAAAAGAAAGTTTATCGAAATGTTTCTTTAAAAGGAAGATTTACAAAAAAATTTCTTTAAAGAGAATATTTATAAAAATTTCCTTTAAAAGAAAATTTATCAAAAATGTTCTTAAAACGAAAATTTATAAAAAAAATTTTCCTTAAAAAGAAAACATTGAAAATTTTCTATAAAAAGAAAATTTATTGAAAATTTTCTGTAAAAAGAAAGTTTATCAAAAATGTTCTTAAAAAGGAAAATTTATAAAAATGTTCTTAAAAAGAAAATTTATAAAAAATTTTTCTTTAAAAAAACATTGAACATTTTCTATAAAAAGAAAATTTATTGAACATTTTTTATAAAGAGAAAATTTATTGAAAATTTTCTATAAAAAGAAAATTTATTGAAAATTTTCTATAAAAAGAAAGTTTATCAAAAATGTTCTTAAAAAGAAAATTTATAAAAAAATTTTTCTTTAAAAAAAACATTGAAAATTTTCTATAAAAAGAAAATTTATTGAACATTTTTTATAAAAACGAAATTTATTGAAAATTTTCTATAAAAAGGAAATTTATTGAAAATTTTCTATAAAAAGGAAATTTATTGAACATTTTTTATAAAAAGAAAATTTATTGAAAATTTTTTATAAAAAAGAAATTTATTGAAAATTTTCTATAAAAAGAAAGTTTATCAAAAATGTTCTTAAAAAGAAAAATATATTTAAAATTTTCCATAGATGAAAATTTATTGGAAATTTTCTATAAAATGCAAATTTATCAGAAATTTTCTATAAAAAGAAATTTATTAAAACTTTTCTGTAAAAAGCAATTTATTGAAAATTTTCTATAAAAAGAAAATATATCAGACGTTTTCTATAAAGAAAATTTGCTGAATATTTTCTATAAAAAGAAAATTTATCAAAAATTTTGCATAGATGAAAATTTATCGAAAATTTATGATAAAAATAAAATATTGATTTTTTTCTGGAATTTTTAGTCATGTTCAACATAATTTCGAATAATCCAACATAGCAAAAACTTGAAAATTTATGATGAAAATAATAAAAATATTGTAAAACATATTTTTTTTTAAGTTCTAGTCAAGTTCGAAAAATTTTAAATTAACGTTGAATTTTCGAACATTACAAAAACATTTGAAATTTCATAAATTTATGCTGAAAATAATACAAATGATGTAAAACATTGATTTGCAGTTTTTTAGCTATATTTGAAAAATTTCGAAATTAATTTGGAATTTTCGAACATTACAAAAATATCAAAAAATTCATAAATTTATGCTGAAAATAATAGAAATGCTGTAAAATATTGATTTTTTAATTTTTAGTCATGTTCGAAAAATTTCTAAATTAATTTATAATTTTCGAACATTGCAAAAACTTGATAAAATTTATAAAAAAAGTAAAAATATGTTAGAATATAGATTTTGTACATTTTTAGTCATTTTTGAAAAATAAAATAAATTTATTTTATAAATTTATAAATAAATTAGTATTGTTCGAAAAAATTTAAACCTAATTTCGAATTTTCAAACTTTAAAAAATTAGAAAATTCAACTTGAAAATACTAAAAGTGCTATGAAATATAGATTTTTGAAATTTTTAGCCAAGTTCGAAAAGTTAGAACTTATTTGTGAAATTTCGAACATTAAAAAGACATTTAAAAATTTGAAAGTTTATGATGAAAATAATAAAAAATGTGATAAAATATTGAGTTTGTACATTTTAGATGTTTTCAAAGAAATTCTGAAATAATTTCGAATTTTCGAATATTACATAAACATTAAAAAAATCACAAATTTATGATAAAAAAATAATAAAAATGCTGTAAGATTAGGATTCTGTACATTTTTAGGCATTTTCGAAAAAAAATTTAACTTAATTTCGAAATTTCGAACAATACAATAACATTTATAAGTTCATAAATTATATAGTATAAATTATATAGTATAGATTTTTAACATTTTTAGTGAAGTTCGAACAATTTGAACTCAACTGTGAAATTTGTAAGATTTGAAAATATATGATAAAAATATAGTAAAATATTAATTTTGTAATTTTTTGGCTAAGTTCTAAAAAATTCGAACTTAATTTTGAGTTTTCGTACTTTTCAAAATCATTGAAAATTTTGAAAATTTATGGTGAAAATTATAAAAAATGTAAAATATTGATTTTATAAATTTTTAGCCATGTTCAAAAAAATTCGAACTTAATTTCAAATTTTTGAACATTTCAATAACATTTAAAAAATTAAAAATTTATGATAAAAATAATAAAAATTTTGTTAAATATTGAATCTGCCATGTTCGAAAAATTTCCAAATTAATTTCGAATTTTCGAACATTACTAAAACATTGAAAAAAATAATATGTTGAAAATAATATAAATGTATAAATATAATATAAATAGTTCGAAAAAATTCGTACTTAATTTTGAAATTTCGAACATCCTAATTGATCTTAAAACAATAATAACAATTTTCGATAAAAATAAAATTTACCATAATTTTTTTTTAATAAAAAGAAAATTTATTGAAAATTTTCTTATTATAGGACATTTATCGGAAACTTCGTACAAAAATAAAATTTATTGAAAATTTCTTAAAAAATATCGAAAATTATCAAAATAAAATTCCCCGCTCTTCTTTTAATCTCTACTGTTATCCTCTTTTTTATACTCCAGTTACTAGAGTGTAAAATAACTGGCATTTAAGCAGGGTTATGAAAGAAAATATTAAATTTGTTAGATATTAAATGTAATGTTTGCGTTTTATAAGAATATAAATGTATGCGAGTATTTATAGTTTTTAATATATTTCTAAATCTATTTACTTGACTCGCATTTAGCATTGTTGTAAAATAAGTCCAAAAAATCCCCAGAAAAAAAGAACATCTGCTTATTCAAAACCTAACCAAAATGAACAACAACCTTGACCGTATCCAAATACAATTTTAGATTAAAATAGATGAGGAATGTATTTACAAAAAGAATGAGAAATAAATACAACACACAAACAAAAATGGTTGTAAATTAAAAATTTCCCCAAATGACAAAAAACTAAAGACTTAAATATGATTAAAAATGATAATAATAAAAGCTTAAAATCCATAGATCAAGTATTAACAACAACACTGAGAATTAAACTCTTGAAAAGTATAACAAAATTTTTATAATTATTATCATTGGCAGTTTTATATAAAATACGGAGCGTAGATTATTTTTTGTTTGCAATAGATAACACATACTTAGACATTAAAAAGGATTTTAGCGAAAAAATTATATTTTTGCTGTTTTATTTTTTTTTTAATTAATCAATAAAAAAAACATTGATTATGTAGATTTGCATGTTAATTAACACAAATATATTCACACATAAACATGCATATGTATGCATTTACCTGCATGTAAACAGAATGAAGTACATTGTTATATTTTAGTTTTTATTTTTGTTTGACTCTCTTGCTAATAAGTAAAGATTAAACTCTTGTTATTGTTATTTCAGTTGTTTTATTATTATTATTTTTATTATTATTATTATTTTTCTTTTATTATAATTCACTTGTACTCATACTCATCATATTCATTATTTACACTCTTACACATTTCTCAACAAATGTTATTTATATGTATGGATGTACTATGTATATGGGTGTGTTTATGTGTAATACATGTTTGAGTAGTTCATCAATCACAATTATTGTTTTTGTTTTTTATTTTTTTGTTTCTGTTATTGTTATGGTTATTGCCATTAGTAGTTGTAATTGTAGTTGTTGTTTTAGTTTATCATGAAATTTGTTGTTTTCGTTATTATAATTTTAGTGTTCTACGAGTATTATTTTTTTGTCATTTCATGTAATTGTTATTGTTTTGAGAACAGTTAATGTTGTTGTGGAACATACATATGTATGTATGTTTGTTTGTGTTGTTTTTACATGTTATTAACATTACGCTGATTTATTCGATTTCTTGTAAATGTTGCCATTCATAGCAACACATTCAAGGCTATATGAGACAATTAACAATAAAATGTTCATACATTTGTAGTATAATTTATAAATGTATTTATGAATGTGTGGTTATACAACAAGGAGGTTTAGCTGAAAAGTTCCAAAAGTTCCAAAGGATGTTAAAAACTTTAAATTGTGTGCAAAAATGTTTTGATTTCAAAAAATTTAAATCCAGTTCAGATATTAAAAAACGGCCAAAATTTTGTACAAATTAAGATTTTAATTTAAAAATTAAAATAATTTTTCTTATATACGAATTTAAGACATTTTTGAAAATTTTAATTTAAGTTCGAGTTTTCGAACATATCAAACAATCTTTTAAAATTATATTTTAAGACACTTATATTTATCAAAAATGGTAAAATTTTTAATTATTTTTGTAATGTTTGAAATATCAAAATTAAGTTTGAATTTTTCGAATATGACTAATTATGGATTTTTTATCCATATTTTCCGCATTCTTATAATTTTTACATAAATTTATGAATTTTTTGTTTTTGTAATGTAGGAAAATTTTCACTTTTATCATAAATTTCCAACGTTTCCGAAAATTCGAAATTAAGTTTTTCGAACATGGATGAAATTTTTTAATAAAATTTTTTTAATGTTCGAAAATTTGAAATTAATACCCGTATTCTGAACTTTGTAATAGTGACAAAATTAATTTTTTTCAAAAAACGGTTAAAAATTTTCAAAATCAAAATCCTAAGGCATTTTTATAGATTTCGTTTAAGTTTTTCGAAATGGGTTAAAATTTTTTGTAACGGCTTTGTATTATTTTTTCATAAATTCTCACGTTTTTCAATGTTTTTGTAATGTTCGAAAATTTTAAATTAGATTTTTTTCTAAGAGGGGAAAAAATGTTAAAAATCAAACTTTTTAGGGTTTTTATTACTTTTATCATAAATTTTAATGTTTTTAAATGTTTTTGTAATCAATGTTTTATCATATTTTAATAATGCTTAGCATAAATATAAGATTTTTTAAATGTTATTGTAATCTGTGAAATTATGTTCAAATTTTTCGAAATTTGCTAAAAAGTTATAAAATCAATATTTTATAAATTTTCATATTTTTTAATGCTTTTGTAATGTTTTTTTTTTTTTCAAAACATGTGAAAAAATTTTAAAAATCAAGGTTTTACCAAATTTTTATAACTTACCATAAATTTACAAATCTTTTAATGTTTTTATAATTTTCGAACTTTGCAAAAATTTTATGAAATAAGATTTAATGTAATTACTATAATATTTATTCTATATTTTCGAATTTTTAAATGTTTTTAGAAATTTCGAAATTAAGCTTGAATTTTTCGAACATAACTAAAAATTTACACAATCAATATTTTATAGTGTTTTTAATATTTTCATCATAAATATTTGTTTTTTTTAATGTTTTTGTAATCTTCAAAAATTCGAAATTATATTCGAATTTGTTCGAACATGGCTAAAAATTGACAAAAATCAATAGTTTACTGAATTTTCGTTATTTTTATCATCAATTTTCAAATCTTTTAATATTACTGTGATGTTTGAAAATTAGAAATTAAGTTCGAATTTTTTCGAACATAATTTTAAATATAAAAAATTAATAATTTATGGCATTTGTATGATTTTTACCTTAAATTTATGAGTTTTTTTTAATGTTTTTATGATGTTTGAAATTTCAAAATTAAGTTCGAATTTTTCGAACATGAATAAAATTTTTTAAATTACTATTTTACATTATCTGTATTATTTTCAGCATAAATTTATGCATTTTTAAATGTTTTTGTAATGTTTGAAATTTAAGAATTAAGTTCGAATTTTTTCGAGCATGGCTTAAACTTTTTTAAAACTATATTTTACAGCATTTATATAATTTTTATAATAAATTTTATTATCTTTAACTGTTTATGAAAGTACGAAAATTCAAAATTAAGTTCGAATTTTTCGAACATGGGTAAAAATTTTAAAAATCAATATTTTACCACATTTTTATTACTTTCAACATAAATTTATGAATTTTTAAATAAAAAATTAAGTTCGAATCTTTCGAATATAAACAAATTGTTTATAAATGAAGATTTTTAGTACTTTATAGTACTTTATTTAGGCTTTACCAGATTTAACCTTTTTTAAGCACATTTAAGTTCAAATCTTAACAAATTCTCTGCTACTTGTTCTGAAAAATATGTAAGAACTTTTCAGCCTTTCCCCCTGTTTGTAAGAAGGTATGTAATATAGCAAATGTTTTTCGCCAAGAAATTTTATATGCAGGTGTAAAAAAAGAGAACAATAAATTGTTGTAGGTCGTAAAATATAAAAGAAACTAATGAACTATAAATAATGTGTAGGAGCTAGAAAATCACACACAAAATAAACACTTAAACACAAACACATAAGTTGTTGTACTTATTTTATTAATATAAAATATTCATATTCACAACACAACTTCTTGGTTATAAATTTGTTGCCTTTTTACAATTTTTTCCTTATATTTTTTCCATTTTTATACTTAATTTTTTACATTTTTCTGTGATTAGTTGTGTCACATTTTCACATTTTTTTTTTTGCTTTTTTTGATGTGACCATCAAAAGGGTGTGATTTTATTTACAAATCATATAATATATAAGAACGGCAGCCTGGCAGGTTAATTTTTTTATGGGTTTTCTTTTTATTTTATCACGATAATTACAATTTTTCTTTGAGAAAATATGATTTAATTCAATTTAATTAATTATTAATTTAATCCACATTTGGTTTACGTTTAATCTCCTTGGAAAAAAATTCACACGGGGTATAAGTGATTTATTGTCAATACTTTGAGGTTGTTAAACACTCATAACTCATACGTCTAAGTGGCAGAAAAAAAATCACCACAAAGTAGGACTATAAAAATGAATATATATTTATTTTATTGACTTTAAATTGCACTATTTTTTTTTCGTTAAAAAATAATAAAAAGAACACATACTTGGACAAATATTTTTCAGATTACACTTATACATTTACATATATGTAATATAAGACTTTTTATTAGTGTAATTTTATTTTATTTTTTTTACTTTAAATAGGCTTTAAGTAAAACTTCACTTAAAAAAAAAAAAAAAAAATAATAATAATAAAAATTTAAAAAATAAATTTTATTTTCATCTTACAACACAACGACGACAGGCACGAACAACAAAAACACGACTGACTGGCCAAATGTGAAAACGTTTTTAACATTTTGTCCTGCTTTTAGATTTCAACTACTACAACAACAACAATGAGAGTAGCAGCAACAACAATAAAAAACCTTGCTGCTTGCTACACAATCATTATATTCGTATCTTTTCTCTCAGCTTAAAATAAGAAAAAAAGCAAAAATATAAAAACACTTACATACACATTCTTACTAACAGCTTTTTTTTACATTGATAACAACCTACCAAGTACATGGACGTTCTGGGACATGTCGTGTTTCCGTGTGCCGAAGTATAAAATAACAGCAAATAATACTAAGAAGAATTGCAGTAAAAACAGCAACAAAAAATGGCACGCTATATCTTTTAGTCCTATTACACATTAATCCCCTCTCCCCTAAGCACCGATGCTCAGCTACCTTTTTAGTACTTTGCAATACTTTTACTTTCCTTCTTGTGCTTTTTGTGTGTTTTCATATTTTAGTACCGAATACCGTGTACAATGTGAAAATAAACAATAACATTTTGTTTAAGTGTGGGTGAGAATTTATGAGACTCTCTTTGATTTTTTTTTTTTTTTTGCTTGTATTTTGGCAGAGATTGCTAACACTCACGCAAATCTACATTGACACAGGACTAAAATGTATTTTATATAAACTTTGTGACACGAGGGAACAGTTGTGTAAAGGTATGAAATATTTAAGAATTAAATTGGGAGGAAAGAATTTATTTTTTTTTTTAAATAAAATTGTTTAAAATAATTATAAATTCCTAATATTTCTTATTTTAAAAATATATTTAAAAAATAGTAAAAAAAATGTTTTCGCCACATAAAAAATATTAAAATTTTTCTAAAATTTTAATAAAAAAGGAAACAAAATTTAACAGTTTACATTCTTAAAAATTAGATTTTTTTTTTTTGCAAAATTTGTTTTTTTTTTTTTTTTTTGTTAAAAGAATTCAAAGTAAAAAAAATATTTAAAAAAATTATCTAAAATTATTTAAGATAAAATTTAATTATTTTCTTTAATCTTAGAATTAAGAAAAAAAATTAAATGGATTTTTTGTGGATTTTTAATTTACTTTTTATTGTTAGTTTTTAATTTTAGTTTAAAATTTAGTTTAAAATTCTCAAAGGAAAAATAATATATCGTCGCTCCTCCGACGTGATCGATTATGTGAAAATTTTCGAATTTTATAAGTGCCCACCAAACCTTTTTAATATATCTTGATTGGTTTAGAAATTGTGTTAGTCATATATGAAATGTTCCAACAAAATGAGTTATGTGTATAACTTCACATAACGTTTTTAGGGAATTTTTTTTTCTTTTTTTACAAGTTTTCTTTAAATTTTTTGTCAAAATTTTATTAAAATATCCCAGCAAAAAATTTGCTTTCCTGGTAAGCTAGCAGGTATAATTGGAAACAAAAATAAACTACTTACTTTTTGCCTGAATAACTAGTTATTTTTGTACGACTTGTCCACAAATTCATGTAGTTATTTTATGTCTCTAGGGGTACTCAAAAATATGTACCTAAACGAAAACAAAAATAAAAAATAACAATAAAATTTTGCCATCAGTGAGACTAGAACTTGGACACGCACTAACCATTCGTTTTTACTGAATAACGTCTTACTCAGTACACCATCCCGCACATAGCGCCCTGAGCGACAAAAACTCTATTTAGTTTAAAATATCTTTTTAGACATTTGGTTATAAAAAACTAACAGCTTCAGAATGGGGTTGAACCAACAACCTTCTGGTTGTTAATCCGGCGCTCTAGCCAACTCATCCACGTGATTGCAGTATTACTGCGCTATTATACTATTGAGTACTTATTAATGTAATATAGAGTAGGCAAATAATAATGACGCCTCATTACCAAGAAGCTACTTTAATAAGTAGTTGTTATTACCGAAAACCAAAAAGTTTTTGCTGGGATAAAACCATTCATAAAAGAAATCTCAAACTAGTCAATAACTAGGTTGAACTAAAAAAATGTTAAACGGTTAGAAAACATAAATTTTCGGATTTGACATCTCCGATTTCAATGAAATTAACTACAGATATTGGCTATTGGAAGTGTTGCTTAAATATAAAGCTTTAGACTCAAGACCCTTTCTGGTTCAAAAATTTGGAATTTTGAAAATTGGAAAAGTGCTGAGAAACTTTTAATTGATAATAATTTCTAAAATATAGATTACAGATCTCTGGTTTTAGTTTCATATTATAGGCAAAAATATTACCTTTCCAACGATATTTATAAAGTTTATTTTTAATAAAAGTTCAAAGGTCAAAGTTGTACATATACAAATTAAATCATTTTATCTCAAAAAAAAACGATATTTTTAAATTCATAAAAAATTCATAAATATATAGGCATATATAGCTCTTCTCCCTACTCTTGTAAAATTCCAATGTGGACACTCATTTAGTTTAAAAGTTATGTACCAAAATATAATCTAAGAAAGATTAACTACAATAAATACGAGAGTAGTATTCAAATTTTAATTCAATAAAAACTGGTAAAAGTTCTGGAAAATGCACTGTGAACAGTATTAGAGGAATTTTATATAAAGAAAATGCAGTAATGTACAACTTTAGGCACCCAGGCGACTGGAGACTATTACCACAAAAAAAAAATAATAATAATAAAAAAAAAAAAACACTCCTCAAAGTAAAATTGCATCCTTGTATGAAGCAAAACCCAAATAAAGAGGAATCAAAATTTAACAATTTAAATTCTTAAAAAAAATATGAAAAAATATATGAAAAATTAAAAACACTAAATTATTAATTTTTAATTAAAATTTATTAACTTCAAAAAACTATAACCTATAATAACCTTTTTAATTTATATATTAATACCTGTAATAATAAAAAAAAACAAAATCGTTTTATTGGAATAATTTTGATTAATTTATAATTTATAATATTCTTATAATATTCTTAAATTATTTCTTTTTTTTTGAAAACTTATTAATATTAAGGACATCATTAGAAAAAATTTAACAGTTGAAAGGAAAAGTGAATTATTTCTTAAAAATCCATAACCACATTGAATAAATTATTTCTTGGAAAATTTATTAAATTTTCAAAGTAAAGTTTTACGAACCAAAATAATTATGTGTAAAAAATATTCAAAATCAAAAAATAATTTTATTAAAAATGTTCCAGAAAAATGAGTTATGTGTAGCTTCTTGAAAGATTTTATTATTGTTTTCTTGTATATAATCCTGCCGATTTTGTTTATTTAATATCTGTAGTAATTGTACTAATAATACTAATTTACCAAATTACAAAATAAAATAGTTTTTAATCTTTCCTGAAAACAAAAAAAAAAAAAAAAAAAAAATACATAACTGTTTTTATCAGAACAGCGACGATATATATTTCCAAAATTATCTAAGATAAAAATTAATTATTATTTGTTGTTTTTTTAATATTCGATTTAATTTTTTTCCAAAATTTATATTTTTTTCATAATTTATTATTTTTCTTTTAATTAAAAGAATTTTCAAATTAAAAAAATATATATTTTTAGAAAATTATTTAAAACTATTTAAGATAAAATTTTATTTTATTATTTTTAATATTAGAAAATTTAAAAAAAATAAATGAACTATTTTTTGCACAACTTTTTATATAAAATTATCTACGATAAATAGTAATTATTATTTGTTGTTTTTTTTTTATTTAGATTTATATTTTTTCCAAAATTTATATTTTTTCAAAATTTATTATTTTTCTTTTTTTTAATTAAAAGAATTTTTAAATTAAAAAAAATATATATTTTTAGAAAATTATCTAAAACTATTTAAGATAAAATTTTATTTTATTATTTTTAATATTAGAAAATTTTGTCAAAAAAAAATTAAATATTTTTTGCACAACTGTTTTTATCGAAGCAGCGACGATATTAATTTTTATTTGTTGTTTAATTATTATTTGTTGTTTTTTTAACATTGGATTTAATTTTTTTCAAAATTTATATTTTTTTTAAATTTATTATTTTTCTTTTAATTAAAAGAATTTTAAAATTAAAAAATATATATTTTTAGAAAATTATCTAAAAATAATTAAGATAAAATTTTATTTTATTATTTTTAATATTAGAAAATTAAAAAAATAAATGAAATATTTTTTATGGATTTTGCATTTATTTTTCATTGTTTTTTTTTTTTGTTTTTGTGTTTTTTATTTTTTATTTTATTTATTTATTTATTTTTTTTTTTTGAAAAATATAGTGTTTTTTTAAATTATATATTTTATAAGTTAAAAAATCTTGAGGTAAAAAATCAAAATAATCAAAAATTTATCAGTTTTTTTAATATGAAAAAAAAAATAAAATAGAAAAAGGAGAAAAAAATTTTCCAAAATGATCTTATTTTTTGTTACATCTGAAATAACTTTTCAAACGAAGAATCTGATTTACTTTTTTTATAAAAACCTAATTAATAAATAATTAAAAATAACAAAAAATAATTAAAAATTATCTAATTTCAATTTATTTTTTTTAATCTGAGAATGTTTAGTAAAAGAAGAAAGAAAGAAAAAAATAAATATTTTTTTTATTTTAGGTAGATTAAAATTCTTTTTTCAAATTAAAAAAAAAAAATTATTCAAGATATTTGTATATTTTATTTACTCTTTTATTTTGTAAATCCCTTCTATTTATATCTATTTACGTTTAAATGTCATTTTAATTTGGTACATTGTTGTATTTTAATAACACACTGAAAGAAAAACGATGTTCGATAATGGAATTTTTCAATATCTGTTTAAATTTAAATTAGATTTTGATTTGTATAGAAAATGTATTTAAAATCTAATAACAATATGTAGATTTTGCCTGAAATCTAATTTAAACTAGATTTTGTGCAAATGTAAATAGGGAATTAAAATTTTGTAAATATATTATACTTTTACAGTATTTGATAAAATTAAAAAAAAAAATAAAAATAAAATTAAATTTTTTTATTTTAAAAAAATGATTTCTTGTATATCAAATATATAAATATATATACAAACATATATATATATACATATATATATATATATATATATATATATATATATATATATATATTCTGATATGCAAAAAATCTGTTTTTCAAATAAAAGAAAAAAAATAATTTTATTTTTATTTTTTAATCTTATAAAATATTGTGAAAGTAGAATACGATTTAGAAAAAAAAATTAAAAAATTAATATTTGAATTTTAATCGTTAATTTTGTTAAATTTTTTGATTTTTAATTTTTTTATTTTTCAAAAATTGTATTTTATTTATTTTATTTTGAAAATTTTATTACATTATTTATAAACAAATTGTTCTTCCCAAAATAAGAAATACTTTTTAAAATTTAGAAAAATTTTATTTAAGACAAATTTCCAAATTTTTAAAAAATACATATTTTTTTTCTAAAAAAAAAACAGTTATTAATTTCAAATTCTCTCCTTTTGTATTTTGTGAATTAAAATTAATGTTTTTTATTATTTTTCCTAAATTAAAAATACTTCTTAAAATTTTGGAAAAATTAAAAAAATGCTTAAAAGTTTCTTAGTTTTAAATTTTAAAAATATTTGAAAAAGTTTTTCAAGGAGAAATCATACCATTTTTAAACGATCATTGTAATGGGTGATTCAAGTAGAGATACTTTTTTCAATAGACTTTTTTTGACAGATCACGTGTGGGTCGTGTCATGCTGTCATGTTATTTTGTGTTTAGTATTGTTTGGCATTTCATAATGGAAAGACTTACGCCTGAACAACGTTTACAAATCATTCAACTTTATTACGAAAATTCACGTCCTGTGAGGAATGTGTTTCGTGCACTTCGCTCAACTTATGGTCAACATAATCGGCCTACACAGCGTACTATTCGCAACACCATCACCCATTTTGAGACCCAGCATTAATTATTGGATAATATTCGACCGAATAGACTACGTCCAGCACGCTGTGAAGAAAATATAGCGGCCGTAGCTGAGAGTGTACACGAAGACCGTGGAGAGTCGATACGGCGCCGTTCGCAGCAACTCGGATTGACGTATGTAACGACTTGGCGCATTTTACGTCGAGATCTTAAATTGAAAGCGTACAAAATACAGCTTGTGCAACAACTGAAGCCGCTCGACCTTCCCAAGCGATATCGCTTCACTATATGGGTTCTTGAAAAGTTCCAAGAAGATCCAACATTTTCGAGGCAAATTTTGTTCAGCAATGAAGCCCATTTCTGGCTCAATGGTTATGTAAACAAACAAAATTGCCGCATTTGGGACGAAGAGCAACCTGAACAGATTCAAGAACTGCCACTTCATCCAGAAAAAACAACGGTTTGGTGTGGTTTGTGGGCCGGTGGAATCATCGATCCAAATTTCTTTAAAAATAATGCCAGTGCGAACTTAACCGTCAATGGCGACCGTTATCGTGCCATGATAACCGACTATTTGATGTCTAAAATTGAAGCTCGTGATCTCGGCGACATTTGGTTTCAGCAAGACGACGCCACTTCCCGCTTATCGCATCAATCAATGGATTTATTGAGAGAACACTTCGGTGAGCACATAATTTCACGTTTTGGGCCGGTCGATTGACCATCAAGATCGTGTGATATCACACCGTTAGACCTTTTCCTGTGAGGATGTGTAAAGTCTAAAGTTTATGCGGACAAACCCGCTTCGATTCAGGCCTTGGAGGAAAACATCACGCATGTCATTCGCATTGTTACCAGTCGAAATGCTCGAACGAGTCATGAAAAATTGGACTTAACGGATCGACCATCTGTGACTTAGCAACGGCCAACATTTGATAGACTTCATTTTCAAAAAATAAATGCCAAAGAATGTTCTTTCAAATGATAATAAACATTCCCCATTAAATTTGATTTTTTTGTGTTTTTTTCTTTAAAAAATTAGGGAACCTCGAAATGGATCACGCGGTATTATCCCAGTTCACCAGATTGATCCCCGTGAACATTATGGCAATATCGAACAAGTTAATCGTCTAATTGGAGAGATAAGAAAATCTTTTGAACAAAAGAAATATTGCTCAGCTATTTTTCTAGATGTGGCACAAACTTTCACTAAAGGTTGGCATAAAGGTCTAATACATGTTAAGAGATTATTTAGGTTTCAACGAAACCAAAATGGATAATGACGGCACAGAAAATACGTATTCCAAAATTATAGTCCACAAACTCTGCTTTGGTACTGCCAAACAGAAACAACAAGGCAATTTACAATTGCAAACTTGTTTAGAGATTATGAAATAAAAGCTGGTGTACCGTAAGGAAGTGTTCTCGGACCAACATATTAAGTAATGTGTTGGACCTCTAATTTGCGAAATTTGTTATAAATTTATTATGTCCACATTTGCAGATGATATTGCAATCCTTAGTTCACATCTGGACCCACATACAGCATCTAGAGAGCTTAATAACTACTCGTATCTAAGACGTGTAGAGACGTGATTGAAGAACTGGAGAATAAGAGTAAACGAACTCAAAAGTAAACACATTACATTTACACTGAGGATGGGAAATTGTCCCCTGTAACGCTTAACAATGTAAACATCCCACAGTCTGACCATGTGACATACCTAGGCATAGACATCTGTCTACATCTTAGTTGGCGTCGTCATATCGAAGCCAAGAGCCTACATATGAAAATTAAAGCTAATCAACTACCAATTAGAATTAAGCCTTGACTGAAAATTCATGCTACATAAAAGTACGTTAAAACCAATTTGGTCTTATGGAATCCAATTATGGGGAATAGCAAGCAATATCAATATAAAGCCCAATCAAAAATTTTTAGGACCATGACAGGAGCACCATAGTATATAAGAAATGAAAACATTCACAAGTACTTAGAAATAATATTGGTAATAGATCAAAATTCGTGAAAGATACACTATGAAAATACTACTTCAGCCTAATCCACTGGCAAGATTATTTACCAAAACGCAAACCTGATGAGGCTTCGTAGAGGCGATCTGCCAACCTAATAAGTTAAGACTTAGTTGCCTTCATAGCTCTCAATTGAGAACTAACGTTTCAGTTTAATTTTAGTTATAAGATTTAAATACTTATTGTTGGATCTAATTGTTGGCAGATTCAATAAATAAGGAAAATATTATAAATAAAAAAAAGTTTTAAATAGTTTTCGTTTTTATTTTGTAAATCATAAAAAAGCTTTTAAATAGAAAAAAATGCTTTTAATACAAAATTAAAATAAGACCTTTTTTTTGAAATTAAAAAATATCTGCTTTTTTCAGTTTTTAAATATTAAAAAGCTAAAATTAAAAAAAAAAAATATATATATATATATAAATATATATTCAGATATATTTTAATTTCCAAAAAAGGTTTTATTTTAATTTAGTATGAGAAGCTTTTTTATGATTTTATTTGGTTCGGTTTTTTTTTGCGAAAAATTTGTTTGTCAAATTTTTATAAAATAATTTCAGATTTTTTATTTATTAATTTTTTTATTATTTTTTTCCTTGTTTGTGAATAAAAACTCTCAGGTATCCTCAAAATATTTTATTTACTTAAAGCCCTATAAAAAAAAACATACTTTATTCATCATTATAGTTAGCGAGTTATCTAAAATAACTATAAAATACATAAAATCTAGAGTCAAAATAATTATGTACCAATCCTTGATTAGACCAGTCATAACATACGGGAGTTCAATATGGTTTAATGTTTCACCCTCTTACATGGAAAAGATACGGGTTTTCGAACGAAAATGTTTAAGAGCTTGCACTTCGTTATATAGATCTCCAAACAACAATTTTTTAAAGTAAATATCTAATAAAAAATTATATAATAAACTTAATTAGAAATAATATTTTAAGATGTACTACATGTAAAGAAAATAATTTGATAATTTTGGCACCGTACTATACAAATGGAGAATATATACATGCGACATTGCAAAAAGAATTTGTTCCACCTGAGGCATTTTTATATCTTGATAAAATAGGGGTTATACAAAACCAAAATGGCATACCAGTCTTTTATCATAATTATAGATGGGCCAATATTAAAGCAGTAAATTGCAATGAAACAAATAATTATAACTTACGTCACGACACAAGTATTTCTAATAGAGATTTTCGTAGTTTACAGTGTTCGAAAACCAAAAAAATTTTGGTGGCTAAATGAATAATCTATTATATTTTTTTTCTTCCTTTTTTTTTTTTTTTGTTTTTCACTTTTCGACCATAATTTTTAACAGTTGCCATATAAATGTAATGTTTTTAAACAATTTTTTTCATTACAATCTAATATCATATAAAATCTTCATTTGAAGTAAAAAATCTAAATATTTTTTTTTGAAAATCCAAATATAAACTCGAGAGCTCGTTTTTGGGACTTTATATAAATGTGTAAAAATTAATATTGTCAACTAGTGTTTATTATAGTTTAAGTTTGTACAATATTATGAATTAATAAACATAACATTATAGGACAAAAAAAAAACTGTCGAAAATTCAACATAGTATTGAAAGAATATTGGAGCTATGCTCAGATTTAGGTATCAATAATACTGCTTTTAGGAAGCTATCAATAAAATGTCCTCCATGGAGACTAGCTGAAGACTCCATTGGTTTTTCCCTCCATATTCATTTAAAAAACAACACTTCATCACTACATTATCAATGGCTTTACCGTAACGCTGTTGATATACATAAAGACTATTGCTTTATTTTTACTGAAGGCTCACGTTCCGAGAATACTGTATCCTTTTCCATCACTTCTGAAGAACCAATAATGGTTTCAATATTACCAAATTTCAGTTCCAGTTTTTCCGTGGAAATTATAGCCATATACGAAGCTATAAAAATTGTCAGGAACAGAAGAGGTAAATTTGTCATTTGTACAGATTCACTTGCAGCCTTAAAATCTATATCTAATGTGAGCAATCAGAATTTTTATGCGTCTAAAATTCGAGACATACTAATTTTATTATACCCAAAAATTATCCTTATGTGGTTTCCTGGGCATATAGGGATCCAGGGAAACGAGTTCGCGGATTCTATGGCAAAACAGGCATTGAATTCTCCACTCATTAAAACTGAGAACATCAATATAAGGGATATAAATAAACAAATAAAAAGGTTATCCGAATCGAGACATATGTCTATGTGGAACCTAACAAGCTCTTGGTATAGGGATATTAATACCGAAAAGTTCAACATTAGACAGTGGTTAGGAAATAACATAAAAATCCAGAAACTGGATCTCATTAAATTTCTCAGATTAAGACTAGGACACACCAAGCAACAAACACATGGTCATTTATTGAATGGCCAGAACCCTAACCCATGTACCTGTGATAATCACAGTAATGTCAGCATTAATCATATCCTATGCCATTGTCCACTCTATGCACTAGCTCGAAATGAAACCTTTGAATTAAATAATCCACTACATCCACTATCCTATCCATTTCCAGAAAGCATAAATAAAATTATAAAATTCTTAAAGAAGACAAATTTATACCATCATATATAAACTTATGAATAATCTTGTAATCACTTACTCTTTGTTTTTTTTTTACATCCAAACTCTGTAAAAATAATTTAAAGGTAGTCTAACTGTTGAAATTGGTTATTGAACCATAATAATTAAGCTTAAGGCCTTGTTGCTATAGCTTTATAAAACTGTATTTAGTATACAAATTTTATTTTATACTAAATTCTTCATAAATAAATAAATAAATAAATAAATAAAATAACGTTAAAAAAAATATATAGTTACTAAAAATTCCCTCGATATCTTTAAACTATATTTTTTTTCTTTCTTTAAAAGTGTCCCTATTTTGTCGACCATATATTGTAATAGAAAAAAAAAATACTTAAGTTCTAAAAGTTTTATTTTTCTAACAGGACTCTCCTAAAACTTTTTAACTCTTATAATTATAAAAATTACTCTCAAAAAAGCTTTCTCTTTAAGTTCATGTGTTAAACAGCTTTTTGCAACACGTTCTTTTGTTATTATGTATTTAGTACTCTCACACAACAGTTACCAAAGTTAAAAATAAAAGCTTTTCTTTAATTGTTTGACTAATTAAGGATACATGAAACGTTTAAACATTTAAAATAATGTGTTTAAATCAAACTATAGCATTTAAATCAAAACACAATTTTACAATTATAAATGTACATTTATTTAAAGGAAACATAATGACAAATTAGCAATAATGAGTAGAAAAAAGAAAAAGAGCAACAGACCAATGAAAGTAGACAAATTTTAAATTTATTAAACCTATTGAGTGCCAATGAAGTTCTTAAGGATTATGACGTTGTAAATGATTTATATGAGAATGTGAAAAATTATATGTCAAGTTTTAAAGAGCTTTGTTTGTATATTAGGAATTAGAAAGAAAATTTTTGATAATAAATTTAAATTGTAATCGTTTAAGTTATAAATATTTAGAAAGTATTTTTGGTATGTGTTGCAATAATTTTTATTTTTTGTTTTCTTTATAGAAATCATATTTCTACAGGCCAGCTGTAATTAAGGAGTAGAGTATTGTTATTGTGAAATGATTAAAATTGGTTTGAAAATGACTGAGTTATGAGTAAAAATGTAAAAAAATATATTTTAATGAATTAGAATTTTTAAAAATTCAATACAATTGCACAAATATACGTATAAATTAAAAATAATGGTGTCTATTCTTGAATACGCGTCGAAGAAGTGAAAATTTCCATTAAAACAAAAACAAAGTTTAAAAAATTGTTTTTGTTTACCGTACATTTCTAAAATGAAATTTACCGTTTTTAAAAGAGAGCAAAACGAGTTAAAGTTCTCAAGTTTATTACATTTTAAAAATATATGGTAAACAAAAACAATTTTTTAAACTTTGTTTTTTTTTTTTAATGGAAATTTTCACTTCTTCGAAGCGTTTTCAGTAGTAGACACCAATATATATTTACTTAGATATAATTGCAGCTAATGCGAATAATGCTTGGTGTAGTAAACATATATTTGATATTAACTAAATCTAAGACGAAGCACAAGTGATTTCCAAATCATTTTAATATTCAATTTTAAAATATGGTCATATTACATACATTAAGTGTCAGCTCAATTTGGTTTTGTGTTGTTAAAGTAGCAGCAGCAGATATTGGCTGCTGTTTATGTGCTTGTTGGTGACCATGTTGATTTGTCTCATTATTGTAATAATCCGCCAAAGAGGGTACAAGTAAAACTCCAACTTTATTACGAGCCAATTGTTTAGGGTTGGAAAGTGTGGGACGTGAACGTGCCCTTAGCATCATACGATGAGCTATAAGAGCCATCTTTTTTTTGTTTCAATTTATTTATATATTTTGTTTTATATAAAATAATTTTTAAAAACCCCGTGATTTTACATAACAAAAACCGTTAAATAGCATATTATTAATCAAATTCAGTGCTCTCAATTTTAATAAATTGTAATTAACTGGGAGTTACTAGTTTCAAATAAAAACAAACAAACAAACAAATTGAATAATAAAACGTACAACAATACGCTTGAAAAGTTTTATATGAACTGAATTAGTTCCAATAAGCCATAGATAAAAAAGTTTTATGGTTTGTTGTATTAAATAATATATATAGTTCTTTATAATAGAAGACATGAAGTTAGTCAAACAGTTAGTCATTTCGTCAATATGTATGTATGTATATATGTATGTATGTATGTATATTTATATGCATGTTGAGTACATTTGATTTCATAGATTTGTTGTAACCTTATGCTCACTCATTACTTTGTAATAATGCACAGTGGTTCCAAAACCCTTTTTTTTGGAATTAGTTTTGTAACTTAATTTTATTATTATTAATTATTAATTTTATTTTTATTTTTTTAACTTATAAAATATTGTGAAAGTAGAAAAAAAATTAAAAAATTAATATTTGAATTTTAATCCTTAATTTTGTTAAATTTTTTATTTATTTATTTGTTTTTTTTTCAAAAATTATATTTTATTTTATTTTGAAAATTTTATTACAATATTTATAAACAAATTGTTTTTTCCGAAATAAGAAATACTTTTTAAAATTTTAGAAAAATTTGTTTTAAGGAAAATTTCCAAATTTTTAAAAAATACATTTTTTTTCTAAAAAAAAAATTCTATTTTATAAATTAAAATTAATGGTTTTTGTTATTTCTCCTAAATTAAAAATACTTCTTAAAATTTTAAATAAATTAAAAAAAAAATGTTTAAAAGTTTCTTAGTTTTAAATTTTAAAAATATTTCAAAAAGTTTTTCCAGGAAAAATCATTTTACACAGTGGTTCCAAAATCCTTTTTTTTTTGAATTTGTTTTGTAACTTGTGAAACGTTAGATATATCTATAAAATTTCAGCTGTCCTGAGACGAGGTGTTTTGGAGTTGATATGAAGGAACACAGATTCCTAGCGGGTTAGGAATTCTTTTTTTAAATTCATTTATTCATTTATGATTTCACAGAAAAAATTTACCTATAGATAGTCCTTGTAAATACCTACAAACAAATACACATGTAAATGTATTTTTTATAGGGATCTTTGTAGGTTATTTCTTTTAGTTTAAGAGATATTTAGGTCGAAATAAATTTTTTACTAATTTTTAGCTTTTTTAATATTCATTGGATTCCTTTCAAAATTCTAAATAATATTACTGCAAGAATCGTATAAATATATAAATCAGATAAAAAGTTTTATAAATCTAAAATTGAAACTTAAAAAAAAAAAAATAATTTGTTGGGTTTTTTCCAAAAAAGGTGGCAATATTTTTTTTACTTTGTTTGTTCTGGTCCATATAATTTTTGTAATGTTTTCAAGAGGAATCTTAATGTAGATGCATGTAAAGAAAACCCTAAGGCTTTTGTGGCAACAGTCTCCCCACAAGCCTTATTCAAACTTTGTCAATTTTCCATAATTTTTTAAAATTTATTTCTAAAGTTCTCAAATCGCAAAGCTGGGATCAAACAAAAATTATGTTAATTAAATACCTTCATATGTGGGGTAAACACACAAAAAGTATTTTCTGTCGGAAGCATCTTATAATGACAGTATGATCATTTAAAGGGAAAAAGTCAAATTTTAAAACACGTTTTTTCCGTGTTGGAATTTTGGGTATTTTGGTACAAAACAATGGATATTTTTTAATTCCCTAATTTTAGTGCCAGTCTATCTATATTGTGTCAAAATTTCATTTCAATATCACTACTAGTTTAAATTTTATTTTGGGTCCAAATATAAAATATAATTTTATTTTTCTGTGTTCTAACCTAGTGTCTATATTAGGCAAATTTTTATCAAAACAAACGTCAAAATCAGTGCAAATATATAGAATATAACCTTAGTTAAACATCTAATTATTGTATTGGTTATTACAGTTGTCAAACTGCATATATAAAAAACAATATTTTGTGCAACAATTACCACCTTCCACAAATGCGTATTAAGTTTGACGTTTGTCTTGATAAAAAATTTTCTAATGTAGACACTATGTAACGTTTCCTATGATACCAAATACTTTCATAAACTGTTTATACGTTTGCTTGAAAATTAATAAAAACTTTGTCTTCTTAGTTAATTTATAGCACTTTTCCCATGTATTTTAGGAAAAATGTAAACACTTTTACATTGCGATTGAATTTATAACATGTTTTGATTTTTCATATAAAAATATGCATTTTGGGACCACTGTGTAACATTAAATATTTGTTAATATCAAAATGTTTTTGTTTTGCTTTCTTTGTACGCACTTAAATACCATAAATAAAGTAGAAAACTACTAAGGCAACGACATAACGCTTATCTAGGTGCGCTACTTTCGGTAATAGTTGTTTTAGGACAATAAATAAATAATAAATAATTAATAAAGGATAGGGTTTCTCTGCTAGCTAAACATATATATTTAGGATGATTTTTTTTTTTTTTTTTTTTTTGAGAGAGATCTTAAAATAATAAATAAATAAATTTGGTAGTTTTTTTTTAAATTTAAGGTACAAAAAATTTTTAAAATTTTGATACTTTTGGACTCGGTTTGTAATGGGGATAAAGTGGCAAAGAGGTGGTCAGGGCTGATTGGTGGGTTATAGTTTCCACACTATTCCTTTATTTTGTTATCTTTCTATTCTAGTGCCTTTTTCTGCTTAGGTTTTTCTCTTTTATCTCTTTCTTCTTCTATTAGCTTTCTTTGGTTTTTATAAAAGGATCACAATGGACCGGATGGTTTCTGGGTGGAGGCGTGAAGGCGCCGCCCTTTTTATCCTAAACTTAATACTTTTGTGAAAATTTTTAAAATTTGAAACTTTTTAGAAAAATTTTACTTTTTTTTTTAATTTGGTAACTTTTTTGATTTTTTTCTTTTGTACTTTATTAAATTTTTTGTTCTGTGTTTTATTGAAATTTGTTTTTTTTTTTTCAATGAGCCAGTTTTTGTAAAATTTGCTACTTCATTGAAAATTTATACTTTTTTTAAATTTGGCACTTTTTTAGAAATATCGTACTTTTTTCTGAAAATGGTACTTTTTTGAAATTTGGTACTTTTTTGAAAATTTGCTAAAATTTTTGAATTTTTTACACTTTTTTGATGTTTTTATTTTTTAATTTGAAACTTTTGTGAAATTTGACTTTTTTGAAAATTTGGTACCTTTTTTAGCTTTTTAAAATTTGTTAATTTTTAAAAATTTGCTGCCTTTTTTAAAATATAGTCTATTTAAAATTCGGTATTTTTTTGAAAATTGGTAAATTTTTTAAAATTAGTACTTATTTTGTTAGAGCTTCCTTTTTAAAAATTGGTACTTTTTGTATAAATTGTTGTTTAATAAAATTTGATACTTTTTATATAAATTGATATTTTTTTGCATATATATATATATATTAATTTGTAATTTTTTTAAATATATTACTTTCTATGACAATAGTACTTTTTCCGGAAATTGATGTTTTTTTAAGTTTGGATACTCTTTAGAAATTGGTACTTTTTGTTACTCTTTTGAAAATATTTTCTTTTTTTAAGAAGTACCTTTCTAAAAATTTATACTTTTTTTGGGAAATTGTTACTTTTTTCAAAATTTGGTACCTTTTTAGGTATTTTTAATGCAATTTGGTACTTTTAATACAAATACGTACTTTTTTGAAATTAGCACTTTTTTTAATTTGATATAATTTTTTAACTTAATTTAACTTAATTTGATTTAATTTTTTAACTTAATATATATATATATATATATATATATATATATATATATATATATATATATTAATTTGTAATATTTTAAATATAATTTGTAATTTTTTTAAATATATTACTTTCTATGATAATAGTACTTTTTCCGGAAAATGATGTTTTTTGAAGTTTGGATGCTCTTTAGAAATTGGTACTTTTTGTTACTCTTTTTGAAAATATTTTTTTTTTTTATAAGTACCTTTCTAAAAATTTATACTTTTTTTTGGGAAATTGTTACTTTTTTCAAAATTTGGTACCTTTTTAGGTATTTTTAATGCAATTTGGTACTTTTATTAAAAATACTTACTTTTTTGAAATTTGCAGTTTTTTTAATTTGTACCTTTTTCAAACTTTTTCTAATGATTATTTTTTTGAAAATTTATAATTTTTTCAAAATTGGTACCTTTTTTGAAATTTGCTCCTTTTCCGAAAATTTGGTTAATTTTTTTTATTTTTTTATTATTATTATTTTTTTTTTAAATATGGAACTTTTTTGATATTTGTTAATTTTTATAATTTTTTTTTTTTTTTTGAAAAATAGTACTACTGAAATATGGTACTTTTTTAAATTTTAAATTTATTTTATTTCTATTTTTTTTATTTTTTTAATTTGGCAAATGGTATGTTTTTCTTTTAGAAAATTTCGTTTTTTAGAAAATTAATACTTTTTAAAGTAGTTTTTTTGGTACCTTTCTCTTTTTTGAAATTAGGTTCTTTTTTAAAAATTATTCCTCTTTATTTTTTTTTAAGTTAATTATTTTTTAAAAATTGTTTTTTTTTTGCACTTTTTCGAAAATTGTAAATTTGATCAATTTTTAAACATTTTTTTCAAAATTTGGTACCTTTTTAGGTATTTTTAATGCAATTTGGTACTTTTAATAAAAATACGTACTTTTTTGAAATTTGCACTTTTTTTTAATTTGTACCTTTTTAAAATTCAAACTTTTTCTAATTGATTATTTTTTTGAAAATTTATAATTTTTTCAAAATTAGTACCTTTTTTGAAATTTGCTCCTTTTCTGAAAATTTGATTAATTTTTTTGTTTTTTTTTTAATTTTTTGGAAATATGGTACTTTTTTGATATTTGATAATTTTTTGAAATTTTTGTAAATTTTTTTTTTTTTTTTTTTTGAAAAATAGTACTACTGAAATTTGGTACTTTTTTAAATTTTAAATTTATTTTATTTCTATTTTTTTTTTATTTTTTTAATTTGGCATATGGTATGTTTTTCTTTCAGAAAATTTCATTTTTTAGAAAATTAATACTTTTTAAAATAGTTTTTTTGGTACCTTACTCTTTTGAAATCAGGTACTTTTTTAAAAATGATTACTCTATAGTTTTTTTTTTAAATTAAATTTTTTTGAAAATTGATTTTTTTGGGCACTTTTCCGAAAATTGTAAATTTGATCAATTTTTAAACATTTGTCCTTTTTTTAAAACAGTAACTTTACAAAAGTTTTATTGAATTGAAACATTTTTACACGTTTTACAACATGTTGCTAGGCTCACAGCAATACCTGTAGTAGAAATATAAACTTATTGTTATTTTTAATTTGAAAATTTTGGTAGTTTCAATATTTTTTAAGTTTTTTTAAATGTTGCAGCAACATTTTTTATAAAAACTTTTCTTACCAATATGTTTCTAACAAAGTTAATGAATTCAACATATTTAAAAATCTAGCCACACTTAGCTTTTATATTAATAACTCAGCAAAAGTAGTAGCACATGCAAAAATAATTTGAATATTTTAATTGCTAATGTTTCAAATTGTTGCTGTAATCCTTTTTTATATAAGATTATCTTATCATAATGAATTGCAATTTTTCAATGTCTGGCAACATATTGCTATAATACTAGGTACACAGCAACGCTTGTAGCAGAAAATTATTGTTAGTTTTTATTTTTTTTTTTTTTAATTTTAACATTATTAAGTTGCAGCAACATTCTTTACAATAAAATTTCTTATAAATATGTTTCTAGTAAGGCAAATAAAGTCAACTTGTTTAGAAGCTTAGCAACAAATTGCCATTATATTACGATCCCAGCAACACATAAGTAATTTGACTATTTAGTTTTTAAATGTATAATTATATTGCAGCAACCATTTTAATAAGATCCTTTATCAATGTTTATCTAGCAATTTTATTAACTTTAATTTAAATGGAAATTGTTCAAAGTCTAGCAATATGTTGCTGTAGTAACAGGCTTACAGCAACACTTGAAGAAGTTATTCAAATATTTTGTTTGCTTCTTCTTTTCATTTCAAATTTTTCATAATAAATTTCAGATTTCATAAGCTTAACAACATGTTGTAGCAACACTATTTTAAATATCAATAATATATTTTAAACCAACATTGAGGAGACTTTAGCAACATGCAACTATACTCAGCAAAACTTGTTATTATTTTGTTTTCTCAATTTTAACATTTTGGAAACATGTTGCCTCACTTTTTGTGTACATAGAGTTTATCTTACCAATATTTATCCGAGAAAGTTAACCAAAGTTTTATTAAACTTAAAAAATCTAGCAACATGTTGTTATAATTCTAGTTTTACAGCAAAATATTTTGAAGTAAATTTAATTTTTGCTTTCTAAATTTCTAAAGTTTTACATGTTTTTACGATGAATGTACTCATATGTTGCAGAAACATTATTTTTTTTTTAATTTGGCTTAATAAACTTTTTTAACTTAAACAACAAGTTGCTTTAAATATTAACATTATCTATTCATATTTTAATAGATGTGATAGTTCCAGCTACATGTTGATATAGTTCTACTTAAGCTTTTAAACATATTGCAGCAAGATTTACTAAAGAAAATCATTTCCATTTATTGGAAGTTTATTGCAACATGTTGCTAAGGTTACCAGAAATATTACATACATTCAAACATATTTCTGCAACATTTACAAGTAAGATCATTTTTGAAATGTTTATTGAAACATACTTTTGACGGAATTTTACTTTTTCTAGAAAATGTACACTTTTTTTAATGGGTACTTATTATTTAAAATATCTTTGGTACCTTTTGAATATTTTTCCCTTTTATTGAATAATTTTCCGTACTTTAATATCCCGATTTATTTGTATTTCAAAACTCTATTTGTTTGTTATACGTAAAACTATAAAACTAATCACACATATGTATAAATAACTTCTTTTGACGTACTTGCTATTAGGATATGTTTTTTTAATAACATTTTATAAAAATAATAAAAAACAAAACAGTGACAAACGAAAATGTGATATAAATTTAAAATTACAAGTAAATAAATATTACTAACAAAAATTGTTTCGTTTAATTTGTAAATACCCCTCGCTAATTTTATTAATATAAAATTGAATTTAAAAATTTTTAATTTTTTCTAAATCCTACATTAATTTTTTTTTTTTGCTCTCCAGTGTCCGTGACATTTGCTCCATTAATTCAATTGTAGTTAAGATAATAACATTAATATATTGTAATACCGATTTTATACGATTTTTATACCTTATACCACCATAGGTTTTTGGGGTATTATGCGTTTGTGCTGATGTTTGTAATGCACTTAAATCATTAATTATCGTCTCAGAATTACTTTTTAAGTCGATCTAATGTCCGTCCGTTCTTCTGGCTGGCTGCACGGCTTTCTATCCATGTAAATCTTGTGCACAAAGTACAGGTCGGAATTTTGAAGATAATTTTCTGAAATTTGGAAACCTGATCTTCTTCAGGAGTTACATAACCGTTATAAGTGGCGTTATCCGAAGAGAGAATTACTTTTGGGGAATTTCGTCATTATCAAAGACGAGCTACTTCCTCTAAGCCATTGGCGATTAGGTCGTGTTGAAAGCGTTTATCATGGATGTGATAAATGAGTGAGGGTAGCTGATGTAAGAACTCAATACAGACTAGTAACTCGACCGATAGTTAAGCATGGATAAGTAGCTAAATTTCCAAATTTCCAAGTGTCTATAATCATTTAATTGGTCTAATCTCTTTACTAATTCTCTTCTCTTTTATTTACGTTCTTTTCTATTATTTACTTTCAGACCAATATGGAGCCAATTCCTTGTACTGAAACCTGCTTGATTTGTTTTCAAACCCACCCGTTGCATGCTTGTAAGGTATTCAAAGAAAGTATAGCGTACGAGTCCATCGATATTGTGCACATACAGGTTTGTGCGTCGCAAATGCGGAAGTTCTCATCACACTTTGTTGCACACAGATAGAGGATCCTCAAGTACAGGTGGCAATCCAAGACGCTTCGTTCAGGAAAGATTGTCACTCCCCCAATCAGATCGACGAAGTCCACATCGTGTTTAGCCAGTACACCAAGTTCGTAGGTTACAGTAATCCGACCAACGACCATCCAAGGTTGACAGTTCGCAGTCTGGGGTAATTCAATCACTCAATTCCCGACAACGGCGATCTAGAAGACGGCCCACCTCAATTCAAAGTCAACTAGAGATGCAGTCTATTGGGCAAGCAACCACTTCGTCTCAGCTATGCAATCCTTGTCGCACCCGTACAAGGGGGCGGCATGTTGAAGCGCCAACAGTGGTCGCCGACGATGACGATTAATTGGACTTCGATATGGAGACCCTGCTATAAATGTTGCCGCCCCGGTCGCAATGAATGTGGTCACTTTCTCACTACTGTGAATGTTGATCAATAAAATTGACAGATAATCTTTAATGTACTGTCAATCTGATTGATCGCCATTACAGTTTGTGAAAAGTTTACAACACATACACAGCAACGTGCGATGATGATTTGGAGGAGCTAGAGACAGTGGAACACATACTCTGTCATTGCGTAGGGCTTCATCGTAGTAGACTGAAGTGGTTTGGAAGCCACTTCTAGATAAAGTGGCTTAGAGGTAGTCGGGGTTGATTGATGGGTCTTGAGTTCCACACCTTTCTTTTCTTATATTTCTTTTCATTTCTTTCTTCTTTCTTTCTACTCTTATGTCTTATTCTACTAGGGATCTTATCTTTCTTCGTTTTATTAACTTTTTCTGGTATTTATAAAGGGACCATAATGGACCGGATGGTGTCTGGGTGGAGGCGTGAATACGCCGCCCTTTTTACCCTAATCTAACCTACCTATTAGAATATTCTGTCTGAGGGAACAATAATCTGTATAGAACTTAATATTAGTTTAGAAATATCAATCTATCTTGGAGACAATAGTCATCGAAATATGTTTGTTGCCAATACAATTGTTGCAATTTTAGTTTCAGACGAAGACAAAATAAACGCTTTCCACTATATAATGAAAAAAGCGTGATCCATTTCGAGGTTCCCTACTTTTTTAAAGAAAAAAACACAGAAAATTCAAATTTAATGGGGAATGTTTATTATCATTTGAAAGAACATTCTTTGGCATTTATTTTTTGAACATTATGTCTATCAAATGTTCACCTGTTGAGTCCAATTTTCGAAAACTCGTTCGAGCATGTCGACTGGTAACTGGCGAATGACGCGTGATGTTTTCCTCCAAGGCCTGATTCGAAGCGGGTTTGTCCGCAAAAACTTTAGACTTTACATATCCCCACAGGAAAAAGTCTAACGGTGTGATATCACACGATCTTGGTGGCCAATCGACCGGCCCAAAATGTGAAATTATGTGCTCACCGAAGTATTCTCTCAATAAATCCATTGATTGGCGCGATGTGTGGGAAGTGGCGCCGTCTTGCTGAAACCAAATGTCGCCGAGATCACGAGCTTCAATTTCAGGCATCAAATAGTCGGTTATCATGGCTCTATAACGGTCGCCATTAACGGTTACGTTCACACTGGCATCATTTTTAAAGAAATATGGACCGATGATTCCACCGTCCTACAAACCACACCAAACCGTTGTTTTTTCTGGATAAAATGACAGTTCTTGAATCTCTTCAGGTTGCTCTTCGTCCCAAACGCGGCAATTTTGTTTGTTTACATACCCATTGAGCCAGAAATAGGCCTCATCGCTGAACTAAATTTTCCTCGAAAACGTCGGATCTTCTTGGAACTTTTCAAGAGCCCATAGAGCGAAGCGATGTCGCTTGAGAAGGTCGAGCGGCTTCAGTTGTTGCACAAGCTGTATTTTGTACGCTTTCAATTTAAGATCTCGACGTAAAATGCGCCAAGTCGTTACATACGTCAATCCGAGTTGCTGCGAACGCCGCCGTATCGACTCTCCACGGTCTTCGTGTACACTCTCAGCTACGGCCGCTATATTTTCTTCACAGCGTGCTGGACGTGGTCTATTCGGTCGAATATTATCCAATAATGAATGCTGGGTCTCAAAATGGGTGATGGTGTTGAGAATAGTATGCTCAGTAGGCTGATTATGTTGACCATAAGTTGAGCGAAGTGCACGAAACACATTCCTCACAGAACGTGAATTTTCGTAATAAAGTTGAACGATTTGTAAACGTTGTTCAGACGTAAGTCTTTCCATTATGAAATGCCAAACAATACTAAACAAAAATAACATGATAGCATGACACGACTCACACTTGATCTGGCTAAAAAAGGCTATTGAAAAAAGTATCTCTACTTGAATCACCCTTTATATATAGTGTAGGGTATCATATTATTGGGCTTGACCGACTATAACTTTGTTACTTGTTCCTTTTGTTTTTGTAGTGGCTATAATTGTGAACACATGTTAAGAGTTAAACTCACTCACTAAACACCTGAAAAGGACACAACAATTACAGAAAGCAGACTTAAGGACAGACAGTCAGTTACATATATATGTACATATGTATGTGCATAGAGTTAACTAAAATAATACGTTTTATACATTATTTATTTACATATTTTCTTCCCTTATAGTTCAATATGAAACATGTAAAGTTTTTCGTTTTCTTTTTTGGGTAAATATCGATTAAAACATGGCAATAATTTAAGGAAAAAAAGCTTTTCTGGTTTGAAGGAATTTTTAATAATCCACTTTAGTGTTAAAAGTAGGTGTTAATTATCTACAAACATTAATTTAGAGGGTGTATTAACAATTAAACAAACCCTTTTATTTTTATTTTAATATTAACATTGGAAAGGACAGCTAATGACTAATAAACAGGTCAAAGGAGATACAAAAATATTATTATTTAAGAAATAACTTTATAAAAATTTTATTAATATCAATTTTGCATTAAACCTTTAAATTTTATATTTAAAATTCATTTAAAGTATTTTTTAATTAGCTATTTTTTAAGGAAAAAATCTTTATAAAACTTTGCAATATACTTAAGTCTAAAATATATAAATTTGATATCAGTACTTACATTTTATTTTTACAGTCTCGATCCTTGCATCTGAAAAGGTAAAATTTTGAAAATAGATTATTTTTTTAAATTAAATATTTAAAATTTTACAAAGAAATTGTAAAGAATAAATAAAACTGGCAAAAAATATAAGGGTATTTCCATTTGTTTTTGAATTTCAGACAAAAAAAAAACTGAAAAAATAATTTAAAAAATCTTCCGTTTATAAAATATTTTTAAGGAATTAACAAAAATTCTATAAAATTTTTAACAATTTTCAAAAAAATAATAATAATAATAATAATAATAATAATAATATTGATATTAAAAATAATAATAATAATGATAATAATAATAATAATAATAATAATAATAATAATAATAATAATAACAATAATAATAATTTAAAAAATATCAATGTTAGTTTTTTAAGTTATTATGGAACATTAGTACTTTCTTTAAAATTAGTAATTTTATAGAAAATTTACACGTTTTTGATAAATTTGTATTGTTTTGAAAATTTTGGAATTATTGGAATCTAAACTATTTTTTTATTATTTTTAATTAAATCATTATTTATTTATTCTCAAACATTGGTTTGTGAAACCTTTTTTAATGACTTTTGCAGGAATGAAAGATTAATATTTATTTTATACATTGCAAAAAAATAGTATGGAAAATATTATGCTAATATGCCTTTTTGTGCTATTAAAAAAAATCGTTTAAAAGATTAACTTTTTTTATAAAATCTGCACTCCTGCATTCGGTTTTGGCCGGAAGCCTTAACTTTTGAAAAATTTTTTTTAGAGAAATAAAAAAAAAAACTTTGAAATCACATCTGATTTATAGGTTACCATACTCAAGTTCGTCAACTTTGATATCCTGTAGCATATCTCGTGTTATCACAGGTTGACTACAAGATGATTTTTCTAAAAGCTTAGGTCCTCCTAAACAACTCTTTCATACACTTCAATTCGTTCCGACTAGTAGTTTAGGAGATACAGATTTGTTACCAAAAATTTTTCGTGAGGCGTTAGGCTTTTGATTTGTCAAAATCTATTATTTACTTTTACTCAAATCTAAAATCCGAAATTCTTTACTAATTTTGAAACTAATTATTATTTTCATTTGTTTACATCTCTAACAATAAATAGAGTAATCATTAATCGTGTATTTTTCGGCGCCGACAATTAAAAAACGCCGCCGGCATTACCATTGTTCGGCGCATGTCCACAAATGTCATTTATCAAATGATAATAGTTTTTTTTTTTATAAGTCAAAGTATATTCCTGTAAAAAAAGTTGGTGTATTAAAAATTTTGTGTATTTTTTTTCTCATACACAAATTAAAGAAGTATTAAAAATTTCTTTTTTTAAGAGAGAAAAAATGGCTGAAACAAAATCACCTTCAGAAAATAATAATAAACAATCATCTACCAACAATGCCGGTGGTGTTCAAATGTTGAGCCCATTTGTTTATTGGGCTCAAACGGATAAACAAATTACTTTAAAAGTGGATCTTAAAGATGCCAAGGTAGGTTATTAATGAATTTATTTAATAAATGATTAATCAAATTATTTAATAATTCTTTATAGAGCCCCGAAGTGGAGTTTACTTCTAAAACGGTTAAGTTTAAGGCAAAAGGTATGGGAGCCCGGGGTTTTAATGAATATAAATTTGAAATACATTTCTATGGTTTCATAGATGATGAGGTAGGTGTTGTTGGGTTGTTTAATTAAAACAACTATTATGCTAATTAGATGCATTTCTGCTGGTTACGTGTGTGTGTGTGTTTTTGAAATGACATTTCTATTTTTAGGAATCAACCTTTAAAGTAAATGACAATAAAGTAGAGTTTGTTATAAAAAAATGGGAAAATGGTTGGTGGCCTCGTTTGGTGGCTACACCACAAAAACCTCAATGGCTAAAAGTAGATTTTGATCGCTGGCTAACCGAAGATGATTTGCTGGAAGATGAAAAGCCAAGAGATGTTATAGAAGATTATTCCAAAGAATATGATCGTTTACAGAAAGAGGAGATTGGTTATATTAAAGGTTGGTATAGGAAAAAATAATAAAGTAAATTATTATATAATTTTTTTTTTTTCTAATGGCAGAAAGTTCCAAAAAGGTTTATATGGTATTTTACAATTTGGCACAGTTTATTGGTTTCTTGTATATCCTAAGTGTTATGGGAGTTTTATATTATCGTGATGGTGCTAATTCTATTACCAAAACTTATGCTGCTGTAGGAAATGCCATGAAATTTATACAATTATTACAATATTTGGAAGTTTTACATCCCATATTTGGTTATACCAAAGGCAGTCCATGGGTACCCTTCATGCAAGTAACAGGACGTAATTTTGTTTTATTTTTTATGATAGAATTTGAGGAACGCATGCAAACAAAACCCGCAGTATTTTATGTATTCTTAATATGGTCTCTAGTAGAGGTATTTCGGTAAGTTAAGAAATTTTTTAAATTTACTGTCTATATCTGGAAAATCTATATATCTCTTATTCTAGATATCCCTATTATATCAGCCAAATCTTGAAACGTGAATTTGGCTTGCTCACTTGGTTGCGTTATACCATTTGGATACCTCTTTATCCCTTGGGCATTTTATGTGAGGGTATTATTATATTACGCAATATCCCCTATTTCGAGGAAACCAAACGTTTTAGTGTGGAAATGCCTAATAAATGGAATTTTTCCTTTGATATGCCTACTTTTCTAAAGATCTATTTGATTTTACTTATTTTGCCGGGTTCATTTTTCCTAATGTCTCATATGTCTAAGACCAGGGCCAAGAAATTAAATAAAAAACGGCGTTCACGTAAATACAGTGATTAATTTTATGTTCCTTCGTTACTTTTTATGTTTAAATTAAGTTTTTGTTGTAAAAGCATAAAAACATTTCTGGTATTTTATTGTAATTCACATACACAAATCATCTTATAGAAATAAAATAAAAAGGATTCCTAAGCTAATATACCTAAGATAAAGTTATTTAATATTTTTGGAAAATCTTATAAAAAGGAAAGATTTTTAGGAAATTAAAAAAAATTGTTCCAATATTTTCCCAATTACTTGTTTTTCTTACAGATTTTATTAATCTTTATTATAAACCTTTTGGTTTTATATTTCTCTTAATTTATTCCCCTCAATTATTTGTATGAAAAATTTTGTGAATTTCTTAAAAATTTATTATTTCTTAACATTTTATAAGTTCCTTTTTTTATAAAAATTCAATTTTTTAAAAATTTGTTCTTAAACTTTTTGGTTTTATATTTTTCCTAATATTTTCCCTTCAATTATTCGAATAAAGAATGTTAATTTCTTCAAAATTAATTTTTTTTTTTTAGCATTTTATAGGTTCCTTTAAAATTTTCCAATAATTTAATTTCTTTAAAGAATCTTTAACACTTTCCCTTTATTCTTTTACTTTTAAAGCAAATAATTTGAAACACAAGTTTTATCACTCACTGTGTTTAAAAGAAAAGTTTTATTAAAAAAATTAATTTTATCTTTTTATTCTTATCTAAAACTACAATTTTAAAGTTAAAATAACTTTTTTTCTTTACAAATTAAAAACTCCACTCAATTTTCCACTTCTGCGAGTCGACAATAGTCTGTATAAAAAGAAAAAATGTTCAAGAAAGCAAAAAACAAAAAAAAACCAACACATATATACAAACTTAAACTGACAGCAACAGTGTTTGTCCAAGAGTTTAAAAATGAGTAACAAGGACACCAACAACTATACAATAACAAACAGCAACATAAAAACTTTCTTCACAAACACGAAAAGGAAATTTCGTTATTTTTGTTAAAGAGCAACGAAGTTTTGTTTGAAAATGACTTTTATTTGATACCCATGCATATAGAATATGTGTGTATGTAGTTGTATGAATATGTGTGTTAGTAAGTTAAGAAATTATTTTTAACTTGCATTTTTTTTTTTTTTTTTTTGTAAATGTGTATTGATGTATATAATTTTAATATTTTCATTTAAAGGGTATTTTCAGGACAATTAAAAAATTAAAAAAAATGGTTACTTTTATAAAAAATTTTAAATTTTGTACATTTTAAAAATTGTTCTGTGCTTCAGAATATTAATATCTTTTTGGAAATTCCAATTTGTTAGCACCTTGTTAAGCAAACGAATATTTTTTCTTAAAAATTTTAACGTTTTTTTTTTAATTGGGAATCTTGTAAAAAATTGAACTTTTTTTGAAAGTTATTATTTTTTAAAAAGAAATTGGTACTTTTTGAAAATTATTTTTTTTTTGTTATTATTTTTATCTGAAAATAATTAAGTTTTTGTACCTTTTTTATAAACATTTCCAGAAAATTGGTAAATTTTTTTGAAAATTTTATTTTTTTTTTTCAAAAATTAAATTTTGTAAAAGATATAAGTACCTTTTTAAATGTGTACTTTTTTAAAAATTGTTACCAATTGGTAATTATTGTGGAAAATTGTTACTTTTTCGAAAGTTAGTGCTTTTTTTCATAATTAGTACCTACTTTTTTTAATTTGGTACTTTTTTAAATTATTTCTTCTTGTAAAATTTGTTCTTTTTTTTCGAAAATTTTACGAAAATGTGTATTTTTTGCTTTGGAAAATTAGAACCGTTTTAAAAATTAAATACTTACTTTGAAAATGTTTGAAAGTTTAGTACTTTCTTGAAAATTAGTATCTGTATTGGAGTTTTTTTTTTTTTTTTTTTTTTTGAAAATAAGTACTTTAGCAAAATTTGGTACTTTTTAGTTTGGTACTTTTTTGAAAATAGTAAGTACTTTAGTAAAAATTAGTATTTTCATGAAAATTGATAACTTCATGAAAATAAGTATTTTATATAAAATAAGGTAATATTTTTGAATATTTGTACTTTTCCCAAAATGTATGTATTTTTTATAAAAAGATACTTTTTGGAAATTTTGTAATTAATGTAGATATGGTACCTTTTCAAAAATGGGAATTTAATTGAAAATTACATTAGTACCTTTTTTGACCGGAACTTCCTTTTAAAAATTTATACCTTATTTAAAAATTTTTATTTTTCTAATTAATGCTTTTTTTGAAAATTTGTACTTTTCTAAAAAATTTATACTTTTTAAAAAATAGGTACTTTCTTCATATTGGTACATATTTTTAAAATTGGTAATTTTTTGAAAATTCATATTTTTTGTAAAATTTGTTACTTTTTTAGGAATTATTTATTTTATTATTATTATAATTATTATTATTATAATTATTATTTTTATAATTATTATTATTATTATTATTATTATTAATTTTCATTTGAAAATTCGTACTTGTTTTGAAATTAGTACTTTACATACTTATATGAAAATTGACACTTTTTTGTAAATAAGTACTTTATGTAAAATAAGGTACTATTTTTGAAAATTGGTACTTTTTAGAAAGTTTGTACCTTTTTTTATAAATAGATACTTGTTATAACATTAGTACTTAATTTGAAGATTGGTACTTTATTTTAAAATTAAAACTATTTGGAGATTGGTACGTTTTTTATATATATATATTTTTTTTTTTTTGAAAAATGTTACTTTCTATTAAAATTACTTCTTCTTCGGTACTTTTTTGAAAACTTGTACATATTCTGTAAATTGGTACATTATTTAAAAATTTTTATTTATTTTAAAAACTTTCTCTTTTTGAAAATTAGTGATTTTTTTTCAAAATTAGCACTTTTTAAAAAATTGATACTTTTTTAATCTATATATGTAGATTTTTTTAATTGTCACTTTTTTGCAAATTGTTAAATTTTTATGTTGATACCTTTATTGAAATTGGTACTTTTTTGAAAATTTGTACTAAATTTGGAAAATGGTACTTGAAATTGAAATTGAAAATTAAAACTATTTGAAAAATGGTACTTTTTTGAAATAGCTATTTTTTATTTTGAAAATTGGTGCTTATTTATAAAATTAAATCATTATTTTAAAATTTGTAGTGTGAAAATTGATCCTTTTTTTGAAAATTCGTGACGTTTCTGATTTTTTTTTAATTGGTACTTATTATAAATTTAGTAATAGTATGAAAATTATTACTTTTGAAATATGGGTGCTTTTTAAATATTTTTCTTTTTTTAATATTGCTACTATTTTGTAAATTAGTAACTATAGATTTTTTTTATATCTTTTTCGAAATAAATAAATAATAAAAATTTTAACATTTTTTTTTTTTTTTTTTTTTTTGAAAATCGGAACTAAATTTTGAAAAAAGTACTTTTATTGAAAATATATTATCTTGTAGAAATTGATATTTTTTTCAATTGATACTATTTTTTTTTTTTTTTTTGTCTGAAAATACCACTTTTTCACATATAAAAATTAGTACTTTTTTATTATTTAGGAAATTGGTACTATGTTTGTAAATAGGTTTTTGTAATGTTTTTAAAATGAAAAGTACTTTTGTAGAAAATTAAAATTTGTTTAAGTTGATACTTCTTTAATTTAAGTTAAAAAAATATACTTTTTTCGAAAACTGTTTAAACTTTTTTGGTAATTCGTTTTTTTTTTTAAGTTTTAAGTCAACTCCAATGTTTTTAGAATCGTCCGTCATAACTTGTTTGGAGCCAGCTGCCGGGATATGTTTTTACCCATATTTAGACTATTAAAAACACGAGTTAATCTACAACAGATCATTGAAAGAACGAAATCCATAATATATATATATGCGAGCTTCAAAAAGTATAAAAAATATTTAAAAATTTAATTTTGTTTTATAACTCAATCATTTATTGAGCGATTTTAATGATTTTCAATAGTAAAACTCTTAGCACTTTAATGTATAAATTGATATAAAAACTTGAACCATCGTTATCGAGTTCCTTTGAAAAAAATGATTTCTACACATAGACCCTAACTTTTTTTGTTTAGAAAATCTATTGAATTCCACTTTAATTTATAACATCTACCTTTTTATAAAATGTTTACCAATTTATCCATTTTTAAATTGGTTTTAAGCTTTTTTTTTTGTTATTTCACAAACTTAGCGTTTTTTCCCCATGTAGAAATAATGGCAACATTGATGTGAATAAGAACCTCTAAAAGAATGGCAATATAATACATACATAAACAAATACAAAAACAAAAAAGAAAGTTTAGGGATACAAACAAAAACACATTTATTATACACAATTACACACACATTTACACTTACACATATGGAAACATGAAAATATACTCCAAAATAAATTTTTCGCGAAATTATATGTTCAAAAAAAAAAAAAAATGGAAACAACACAACCTCATCATTTTCATCGATTCATTTATTTACACATTCATAGACACTAAAATATAAAAGAAGAATAAATAAAAAAAAAATAAAAAATAAAACAAAGGACACTCCAAATTACTGCACTATGAATGTGGTAAATGGGCAGAAGAAGGGACAGGAAGACGTATGTAGTTGTGTATATGTTTGTGTTAGATAGAGTGTATTAAAATGTAAAATAATAACCAATTGCACCATAAATTAGAGACAAAATGTTTGTTTGCATGCAGGATATTTTTTGTTGTGTTTGTTTGTAGGTTTGTGTTTGACATTATAACAAAAACAAAAAGAAAAAGGAAAAAGAACTGAAATTGCATCCCAGCCGTAAAAATAAAGGCTAAAGATACATTCTAAAAGGCTTTATTTAGCATCTAAAACCCAGCAAAAACTTTGCTTTCCTGGTAAGCTAGCAGGTATGATTGGAAACAAAAATAAACTACTTATTTTTTGCCTAAATAACTAGTTATTTTTGTTCGACTTGTCCAAAAATTCATGTAGTTATTTTTTGACTCTAGGAGTACTCAAAAATATGTACCTAAACGAAAACAAAAATAAAAAAAACAATAAAAAATTTTGCCATCAGTGAGACCCGAACTTGGACACACACTAACCATTCGTTTTTACTGACTAACGTCTTACTCAGTACACCATCTCGCACATAGAATCCAAAGCGACAAAATCTCTATTTAGTTTAAAATATCTTTTTAGACATTCTGTTATAAAAGACTAACAGCTTCAGAATGGGGTTGAATCAACAACCTTCTGGTTGATAATCCGGCGCTTGAGGCAACTCATCCACGTGATTGCAGTATTACTGTGCTATTATACTATTGAGTACTTATTAATGTAATACAGAGTAGGCAAATAATAATGACGCCTCATTACCAAGAAACTACTTTAATAAGTAGTTGTTATTACCGAAAACCAAAAAGTTCTTGCTGGGAATGTCTACCACTTGCCTTCCAACACTATTTCTTTTTTATACGGCGTATCATTGGAGGCAAGGCCTTCCCTTCACTCTTCCAAAAAGAAGCGAGAAGGCAAGGACTTTAATAAATAAATATGCTCTCTTATGTGCAAAGACTTCAATACAAAAGAATCTGAAATAATATTTAAAGAAAGGTCATGTGGACTACCTTCATTAACGACACTTAAAATAAGATAAAATGATTTTGAACTTTACAAGTCTCGCAATTAAAAGTATTTCTGTTTGAAATGAAAGGGAAACAAGAATTAGTACCGATTTTTTTTTTTTTTTTGAGGAATTTTCTTAGAAGGCAAAGTGTAATGTTTTTAATTTTTTTTTCGGAGAGGTATGGAGGTATTCACAAAGGCCTGTACGGATGAAGCACTAACATAATTTCCTACTGGGGTGTATAACACAGATATACAAACACACGCACGCACACACACATTTTTTTTTAAGAACGAGGTTTTTTCGAACAGGCTCTTGAAAATAATGAGTAATTTATAAATGAGTATCTTATTGTTAAGAACTAAATGTCAATGATTTGACCTTAAGTCACAATAGTAACTGATTGGTGTATTTTATAGGCTGTTGGAATTATTGGAACTTAGTTCTTGAAACAACCCAGCAAAAACTTTGCTTTCTTGGTAAGCTAGCAGGTATAATTGGAAACAAAAATGAACTACTTATTTTTTGCCTGAATAACTAGTTATTTTTGTTCGACTTGTCCACAAATTCATGTAGTTATTTTTTGACTCTAGGGGTACTCAAAAATATGTACCTAAACGAAAACAAAAATAAAAAAAAAACAAAAAAATTTTGCCGTCAGTGAGACTCGAACTTGGACACACACTAACCATTCATTTTTACTGACTAACGTCTTACTCAGTACACCATCTCGCACTTAGCGTCCTAAGCGACAAAAACTCTATTTAGTTTAAAATATCTTTTTAAACATTTTGTTATAAAAAACTAACAGCTTCAGAATGGGGTTGAACCAACAACCTTCTGGTTGTTAATCCGGCGCTCTAGCCAACTTATCCACGTGATTGCAATATTAATGTGCTATTATACTATTGAGTACTTATTAATGTAATACAGAGTAGGCAAATAATAACGACGCCCCATTACCAAGAAACTACTTTAATAAGTAGTTGTTATTACCGAAAACCAAAAAGTTTTTGCTGGGAATTTCGGTCAAAATGAGGCAGTTTATGATAAACTCTGTAAACCAATGATTAATAACTTTTTCGTTCCTGAATTGAAACTTATTGATGTGCCAGCCATTATTCGCAGCGTTAAATGTTAACATGGTTACAAAAGCTATACGAAGTTATCATAAATTGGAACTTTAAATTAGTGTACAGTCGAAACTGTCTCCACGGCTGTATATCAGAAATCATATCCAACTAATATTAGTAATTTAGTTCAAATAAATCCAATTTATTTGATTTTGAGGTCTTTTTATGACATAAAGTTATTAGCGGTTTTTGGGAATAGTCATCTATCCAATTACATCGAAATTAGATACCTTATAACAAGACGAAACTTTTCAAATCATATTGTATTAAAAATCCCTTTAAAAATCGAAGTTTTAAATTCGATAAACTATCAAGTAATAGAGATATTTTTGCACTTTTAAATCGTTCTGATAATGGTCTGAATTTTCGTCTGAAAGACAAAATGAGATATCTGACATATATGTTTTGTTCCTAAATTCTTAAAAAAAATCAAATTCACCCTTTGCATTTATAGTATCCGGACTATAAGTTAAAACTAGTTTAAGTCATAATGGTTTCAATTTCTGTCCCAAGATTCATAGAATACAAATTGAATTCATCATGTTATATATTTATAGAAATCATAAAATAAACCCCTAGCTAATAAAGATTAGCTCAAGTCATAATGGACTCAAGTTCCGACTAAAAGGCAGTCGGATATCTGCCCAAATATAATGGTCATAAGATTGGAATACAATTTGGAATACAATTTGAATTCATCATCAAATTTATAGTATTCAGAAGATAGACCTCTCGCTTGTTAAGGTCTTAATTTCCATCTGGAATAGAAATTAAACTTTTAATTTTCGGCTGAAAGATAATGGTATATCCGCACAAATATAGAGATCCCAATATTCTAGGAATACAAATTAAATACATGGTATTTCATGCTTATAGCGCCCGTAATAGAAGTATCTTAAGTCAAAATTGTTCTATTGGGGTTGGTTTAGAATCCTTTTGACAAATTTTAAGTCATAGCTGGAATAACCGCTACTTACATAGGTTCCTAAGTCAAATGGAATGTTTTTAAAATTAATTTCAAACCATCAACATCGTAGGATCTTTGAGAGAATTCTTACATTGATAGTCATCCATTTTTTACAATATTGGCTATCACTTGAATTGAAGGTTATTAATTCAAATGTCTATGACGTAGGTAGGATATCCACAATGATATTGATTACTTCAACCAGTTATCTAAGATTGATTAGATGGTTATTTATGATCATATGGACGTTGAAGTTTTACAATTTATAAACAGTAAATAGGGTCCTTGTTGCCCTTTATCGCAATAAAAAATATGAGTTATATTTGGTTTCAGTTGAAATCTAAATATGGAGCGCGCCTTAAACTGATGCAATTTTTTGAGCTCAATTTGCACCACCAGATATTTTGAATAAGCTAGAGAACCGTGCGCCGTCAATAATGATGTTATGGATATGGTTGAAGCGTCGTAAATCAGCATCTGGTTCGATGGACTACAAAAGAATTACAATCGATTTTGTCTGCATTTGGTGGTACCAAAGCAGAGTTTTCTTGACTCAATACATTCCATGTTGTCTTTCATACTTGGGTTCGGTGGAAATCTAAACTTAGACCCCTTTTTGCTTTGTTCTGGTACAAATTTTAAGGACTCCAATTTGCAACACCATGCGTTTGGGTCAAGTTAGATAGTTTTTCAAATGGCATTAAAAATGAGTAAACATTCTTCAGTCTGACAGGCAGAGATTTACGCTATCTCCATTTGCGCTTTGGAGTACTTGAGGAGATAATTAACGCGCCTGAGAATTTTTTTCATGTTCGATAGCCAAGCTACTTTAACGACGTTACTATTATTCTCTTACGAGATCAGGTTGTAAGAGGGTACCAGGTCATGAAGACCGTCAAGTTATTTAAAGAGCAGATTGTTTGGCCAACAGGGGATGCAATGACCATTCGTCGGGCCTGAACCCTTCTTTGGCATTCCTGCCGGCTATGTCAGGGAAAGGATTGGATCGTGGATGTCATCACAATTCACCCATCAGTGAAATTCTATATCCGGATTCAGACAGGTCAAGTGATTTATTAAGTTCAATAAGAGCAAATCCCAAAAGTTGCTAGCTCAATAAAAGCAATCTCAGAGTACTAACGGAATTATTCAGCGGAGATATCAATAATATATCCTAGGCAATGTGGGTACCAAACAATGTAGGTTTTGCGAAATACACGATGCAACTTCAGATACCATTCTGTGTGATTGCCTCGCCTTAAGGACATGAAGGATAAGATCTTTTGGAAAGTGTGTAGTGTCTCCAAATGACGTTTGCGGTATATCACCGGCTAGAACAGTCAGCTTCTTTCATAATTTAGATCTAGTTTGGTGAACCATAGGGCTGCAAAAAAGATCCGTTTGGGTTGCGGTGCATTGGGCCCCTTATGTAATAATAATAATAATAATAATAATAATAATGATAATAATAATAATAATAATAATAATAATGATTATAATAATAATAATAATAATAATAATAATAATAATAATGATATGTCATCAATGCGAATGTTATAGTTATCCGGTCGGAAGGACCATAAACAATTGACAATCGATTTTTCATATCGCTGTATTTGTTGATACCAAATTCGGGAAGTGGAAAATTGGCAAAATTCCTGAAAATTCTCGGGATAAAAACCATACTCGTGTCAAATGCAAGAAATGCTTGTAAAATCATTGGGAGGAGATAAAGGAGCAATTTCCAGACGTTTATATTTATCCAAAAGCTATGAAATATGGTTGCAACACCAAGTGAAACCCAAAAATAAAGCCTTTTTCGCAAAAAACGCAAAAAATCGTATGAGAAACCAGGTCAACCAGGAAAATCGATATCAAAGCAGAATGCATTGAATTTTTTCAAATTAAATTTTTTTTAATACATTTTTTTAATTATTATTAGTATTGTAAAATAGAAATAAATCGGCAAAATAAAAAAATCACCAAAACGAGAATAAACTCTAAAAAAATCACAAAAACGAAAATAAAAACGTTGAAACGAAAAAAAGCTAAAACTAAAAAGAACGCTAAGCGTAAAACTGAAAACACGACAAAAGAAAAAAAGTCGCCAAAAACGCTAAAATAAAAAACGCTAAAACGAAAAAATGTCAAAATAAAAAGTTGCTAAAATGAATAATAAACGAAAATAAAAAAAATCGTTTAAATAGAAAAGTTAAAAAACGCAAAAATAAAAAATCGTCAACATGAGAAAAAAAGGGATAAAAATAGCCAAATTAAAAAAATCAGGAAAACGCCAAAAATAAAAAAATCGCTAAAATAAAAAAAATTGTCGAAACGAAAAAATCACCAAAGTGAAAAAACGCCAGAATCAAAAAAAAAACGACAAAAGGAAAAATTGCCAAAATAAAAAGTCGCTAAAATGAATAATAAACGAAAATAAAAAAATCGCTTAAATAAAAAAGTCGAAAAAACGCAAAAATAAAAAAATCGCCAACATGAGAAGAAAGTAAAAAATTGCCAAATTTAAAAACATATCGCGAAATCGAAAAAATATCGACAAAACAAAATAAAAAACGCCAAAATATAAAAGTCGCTACAACGACGAAAATAAAAAAAATCGAAAAAATGTACAAATAAAAAACCGCCATCGTAAAAAATTTAAAAGAAATTGCCAAATAAAAAAAAGTCGGGAAAACGAAAAATATCGCCAAAACGGAATATAAAATGCCAAAAATATAAAAATTGTAAAAAATGGCAGAAACGGAAAAAGATCGATAAAGTGAAAAGGATATTTTTAACTAATTTCCTTCATATTGATTTTTTTGATTCAAAATTATACAAATATTAATAATTTTTGGTATCTATTTGAATGTTAATAAGCGGGTTGTATTTTCTGAAAAATATTTTATACACAAAATTAATTATATTGGCATTAAACTTGTTAGAGGCAGCGTAGTACGCCGGGTATAATCTAGTTACCAGAAAAATGGAAAAAAGTCATAACCTTAGAGGGATAAAATGTTAAGTAAAATATCTTGAAAGACATTACTATTTTTTTGTGGTCACTGGAATAATTTACATTATTACAGAAACCATATTATGTTTGTAGTAGCCAAATATTCGTTGTCATAATCAAATTATTTTTGTGGTAAACATAAAATATATTTGTCGCTCATATGGTTCCAAATTTGGGTAGCAGGGAGCCCTAATAGTGATTGTAACACACTTATTTTATATTTACCACAATAATAGTTTGTTTACGGCAACGAATATTTGATCATCACAAGTAGTGACTGGTAAATCGATTTCGAGTATGGCCAAAAATCAATTCTCGTTGTCAAAAATGATTATTTTGTGGTCAATTCTTACCAGTTTACTTTATAGGGCATTCAGACCGACGCGTAATTACGTACTTTCGTGATGTCGGCCGAAATTAAGTTGAAATTACGTAATTTCCCATACATTTTGACACTTGCGAAATTACATAATTTTGTGTAATTTCGGCGAAATTACATTGAAATTAAGATGCCCATTTCCGTGAAACTCTGTACATGGTTGGAAAAAATACTTTTTTTCAACTATGTACTGCATGTTTCAACCGTGAGACGAAAAAAAAACAATTGATAGCTGATCTTAAATTTAAACACAAATCTTAAAATTAATTATTAAAATGATTTTGCAAAATGAAACCTATCCTTTTTACATTTTTAATTGTTGCAAATTAATAATTTCCAATTTAATAAATAATTTTTTCTTATTTGTTTCCATTTCCAAATATTTTATTTACCCCTATAACAATTTAAAATGTAAACAATAAGTATCAGCTGTTCACGAAATTATATTAAACGTCATCTAGCCAGTATGAACACTTTAGATTTCATTCGTAATTTCATCATGAAATTTCGTAATTTCGCTCCAGTCTGAACAAGGCTTTATACTGAAATTGACTTTTAGGCTTCGATTAATCGAAAAATCAACCCTGCGTAGTGAAATTGTTTTTTATACAAATAAATTACAAAAATTTCAAAGAAAAATTTTAAACTTTCTAAAAAGGAATTCTTAGAAAAAGTTTTTAAAAGATTTTGATAAAAAAAATCAGTAAAAATACAATTCAAGAAAACATTGTTAAATACAGACGAATATTGAGTACGAATTATATAAAATCTACATTCGTAAGAGAACGATCGCCAAAATATTTGAGCATGCGTTCCCGCAGAGACGAAGAGTCACAACAAGAATGTTACTAATCGTCAATAAAATATTTTCTAATTGTCAACCCAAAGACAATCTTAGATCTGTTAAATGATCAAAAAATATTGAACCCAAAAATAATTCTTTTATGCCAAATAAACTTTTTCGCCTACTCCCTAAATTACATCCATACTATGGATGGATAGATGATGATTTGTACACAACAATAATAACAAAAAAATCCATTGAAGGACACACACCTGAAGGCATAGTAAAATAATAACAAAAAAACAACAACAATATAACATATGTATGTATGTATGTAAAATACTTCTTCATTGCTTTCATATTTTTCGAAAGGGTTTAACACAAGGTTGATAAATTCAGTACAATTGTACTTTTTCAATGCAATTCGCTCTTACAAAATACTGCAGCACTCCAGTGATTCATTATGTACAATTTGTAGTTTTTAAACACTAATTTTTTAACAAAATTGTAAATAATTGATTTAAAAAAAATTTTAACCTCTACCACTTGGATCCATTAAATTATCGATTCAGCTGTATTACTCTTTTACAAGAGACTCTATGGACTCATTTCCGTTGCCCTAATCAACTAGTTTCTGTTAGGGAGGGACTTTGTGATATTCGTTTAATCTCCCATAAGTCACCTAAGCATATCAGAGAAGGCAGGCTTAATGATTTGGTTCACAGCGTTCTTCATTTAGAAAAATTAGGTTCAAAAAGCCACAATTTCTTATTCGAGTTAATACAATATTGAAATTGTCATTTATCATCCCTGGTTTAACACAATAGCAACAACACCAGCAACAACAACAAGAAGTTAAAGCAAACAAATTGTTTTTTTTTTTCTTGTAAAAGAAAATTGTTGGTTCTTTTTTTCTGAAGAGGCCATTACAATTTTTCATCATCATTTCTATAACAGTTTAAAAGTTTGTGTGTTTTGCTGTTGTTGTGTGTGCTTTTTTTATTATTGTTGTTATTGTTTTAGTTTATTTTTTTCACTTCAAGTACAAGTACTTGTCATACTGTATGTGCGTGTTGTGAAAAATTTATAATTTTAATGAACATTTTTTAAAATCGATTAGTAAATTGAAATAATTTTTTTTTTCTTTAGAAAATTCCAAACAAATTTCTTGCCACTTTGGATACATGCAACCAACTAACTGTATAAAATAGAAATGTGTGTGTATAGTGTGCACATAACATCGGTTGTATGTAGATTGAGTGTCCTTTATGTGTGTACAACAATAAAGTTAATGTAATATTAACAAAAGAAAAAAAAAGAAGGTGGTACGGTCATTTAGGGTTAATGCGAAAATGTACTCATTCACTTTCAACTCCTGCTGTTTTTGCTACCACTAATATTATTACAGTACGTATATTTGCTATGTTACATATTTAAAATACCTTTGGTGACTATTTAATACAAACAAATCAAGTTAAATCAATTAAAAATCAACTTAAATCAGTTATGTGTTGTATATGTTAATAACTTATTAAAGTAAATCTGTCATTAAGGCCTCCCTCTTTCAACATATACATTTTTTATTTTTACATATTTTGTTGTTTTTTTTCCTTTATTATGGATAAGTTATCACTCCTGTGTGCTTCAAGGCAACATTTCCAAAATTCCTACACACACTCAGACATGCACATACATATGTATACACATATAAAATTAGATACGTAAAAATTCACTCACTTTATTTTTTCTTTTTCTAACAAATTAATTTTCACTTTTTATCATCATTTCTTAATGATTTCCATTAACATTTTCCTCATTTTTGTTTCAATTTCAATAAAATTCTTTTTTTAATATTTTAATACACTTGCGAAATTTCTAATACAAAAAAATATCTATATGTGTATATAAATTTTATTTTAATAAGGTTTTTTTTTTTTGTTTTTAGCACGTTAATATTTGTATTTGTACGAGCTGATAGTAGTTGCGAAAAAGTTATTACTAAATTCAACAACGGTTAAATGACTGACACAACTGGAGTATTTGTTTCCTTCGCAATTTTAAACCAAACGCACCAGACAATCTCACACAAAGAGAGCTTTATTTGCCTGACAAAGAGCAAGAAAGAGAGCGAGAGTTATGGACAAGAGACCAAAAACAAAAACATACAACTTAAAGAAAATAAAAACAGTAACCATCAAAAGAGGAAAAGCACGCACAAAAAGGAAATAACATGGTTTTTTTCTTGCAGATATGACTATTGTTATACAGAGTTGTATTTTGGTTTATAGCAGGAAATAACAATTTCCATTGCATTGGGAAACTAACAGTTAAATATACAAATACTTAAATGTATGATAAATAAACCATTTGTATTAAATTATAAATTCTTTTTAAAGCGAAAACTTTGGACTTTTCTGATCCGCATAACCATAAAGCTTAACAATTATTATTATTTTTTTTGTTGTTTGCTGGCCTTTCCTCATTATTGTAACGCTTATCTTTTCATTTAAATTTAAACATGAAGTAAATGTTCCTAAAAAAAAACATTAATAAAAATATTAAAAAAATGTACAAATAAAAAAAAAATAATAATAAAATAAAAGAACGATTTAAAAAATTATAAAAAAAATATTTCCGAAATAAAAAAAATGCAAAATTTTATACATAATACATAATTTTGAAAAATAATTACAATGTTCCATTTACAAAAATTAAAAATTACAAAAATGTTCAAATCACAAAACAAATAAGTGAAAATTAAAAAAATGATTAAAATTAAAAAAAAAAATACTAAATTAAAAAGCAAATACTAAATTCTATAATATTTAAAAGAAATTACAAATTTTTAAATACAAATTTAAGACTGTTACAAAATTCTGAAAATTCAAAAACTGAATTCTGGAAATATTTAAAAGAAATTAAAAAAAAATCTAAAATAAATTAAAAATAAAAAAGTTTTAAAAATGTATAAAAATAAATTCTGGAAATATTTAAAAGATATAGAAAATTTTCCAAAAATAGGTACAAAAATTTTGAAAATAATAAGAAATACAATGTGTAATTAAAATTTAAAATAAAAAATGAAAAAAAATATATTTATAAGAAATTCAAAAATTAAAAAATAATAATATTAATAATAATAATAATAATAAATAAAAAATAAAATAATTACAAATTAAAATAATAATAATAATAATAATAATAAATAAAAAATAAAATCATTATAAATAATAATAATAATAATAATAATAATAATAAATAAAAAATAAAATAATTACAAATTAAAAAAATAATAAAAATATAAATAACAAAATGCAATTACAAATTGTAAAATATTAAAAAAACATTTTTTTTCTTAAATAAAAATAAAAATAAAATAAAATTAAAAAAGTAAATAAATGAATAAAATTAAAAAAAGAAACAAAAATTAAAAATAAAAATAATAATAAAATAAAATTTAAATAAAAAAAATTCTAAAAGAGACAAAATTAAAAAAAAATAAATAAATAGAAATAAAAAGAATAAAATTTTTCAAAAATAAAATAAGATATTAAAAATAAAAATCTTAAAAAAAATTAAAAAATAGTAAAATTAAAAATATATATATATATAAATTAATAAAACTAAAGAAAGAAACAAAAATTAAAAAAAAAATAATAAAATAAAATTTACTAAATTTAAATAAAAAAATCTAAGACACAAAATTAAAAAAAAATAAATAGAAATAAAAAGAATAAAATTTTCCAAAAATAAAATAAGATATTAAAAAATAAAAATCTTAAAAAAAAAAAATTAAAAAATAGTAAAATTAAAAAAAATATATATATAAATTAATAAAACTAAAAAAAGAAACAAAAAATTGAAAAAAAATAATAAAATAAAATTTACTAAATTTGAATAAAAAAATCTAAAAGAGAAAATTAAAAAAAAATAAAAAGAATAAAATTTTCTAAAAAAAAAAAAAAAAAATATAAAATTTTCAAAAATAAAATAAGATATTAAAAATAAAAATCTTAAAAAAAATTAAAAAATAGTAAAATTAAAAAAGATATATATAAATTAATAAAACTAAAAAAAGAAACAAAAATTAAAAAAAAAAAATAATAAAATAAAATTTACTAAATTTAAATAAAAAAAAAATCTAAAAGAAACAAAATTAAAAAAAATAAATAGAAATAAAAAGAATAAAATTTTCTAAAAAAAATATAAAATTTTCCAAAAATAAAATAAGATATTAAAAAATAAAGATCTTAAAAAATAGCAAAATTAAAAATATATATATATATATAATTTAATAAAACTATAAAAAGAAACAAAAATTAAAAAAAATAATAAAATAAAATTTACTAAATTTAAATAAAGAAATCTAAAAGAGACAAAATTAAAAAAATAAATAGAAATAAAAAGAATAAAATTTTCTAAAAAAAAAATCCAAAAATAAAATAAGATATTAAAAAATAAAAATCTTAAAAAAAAATTAAAAAATAGTAAGGCAAAAAAAATTCTTTTCCTCTTTTAAATAAAAATAGATGAAACTAGATGAAATTTGACGTGCTGAACACGAATCTGCTTTCAGGTTTTTGTTTTTCAATCAGATCTTGATTATTTTTTACTATTTCCCCCTTTTTGGGCGGTCACATTATATAATAACTGGAGAAAGGTTTGTCCAATTTAAATAAATAAAACTGAATAACTGAAGGATATCTATATAAAAAAATGTAGTTACATATATACTATGTGGGCACACTAGACGTATAGTAAATGTTAAATACATATTAAGTATGCGTCACAGTTCGCAGGATAGAAAATAATCATTATCCTTGAAATTTTAAGCAAAAAAATCAGATGCAAGGAATGACCGCATAAGAGTGTTAAACACAGAAGTGTAATCCTCAGAACAGGTTCTATCAAAATCCGGAATGATTTTTATTTTTTTTTTTGTTTTTCTAATTTTTATTCAAAAAAATCAATTTTAATGATTATTTTTAATTTTTATTTTTTCGCTCAAAAATAATGTTTATTTTGTAAGTTTTATTTTTTTACTCACAAGATAAAGCTTTACCCCTTATTTTGTAGATCGCTCCAACTCACTTTGGATAATTTTCCATAGAAATTTTTTAAAAACAAAAACAATTTATACGAAAACTTTTTGAAACACAGAAAAAAGTACATACATAAATATAAAAATTTACTTTCATTGATTTCAGTTCATAATATATAAGCATAATTTTTTAAGCATTAAAACTGTTTTTTATATTTTTCAAATGAATCAACACAGCAAAAACTTTTTGGTTTTCGGTAATAATAACTACTTATTAAAGTAGTTTCTTGGTAATGAGGCGTCATTATTTTTTGCCTACTCTGTATTACATTAATAAGTACTCAATAGTATAATAGCACAGTAATACTGCAATCACGTGGATGAGTTGGCTAGAGCGCCGGATTAACAACCAGAAGGTTGTTGGTTCAACCCCATTCTGAAGCTATTGGTTTTTTATAACTAAATAGAGTTTTTGTCGCTTAGGATGCTATGTGCGAGATGGTGTACTGAGTAAGACGTTAGTCAGTAAAAACGAATGGTTAGTGTGTGTCCAAGTTCGAGTCTCACTGGCGGCAAAATCTTTTTTTTTTATTTTTGTTTTCGTTTAGGTACATATTTTTCAGTACCCCTAGAGTCAAAAAATAACTACATGAATTTGTGGACAAGTCGAACAAAAATAACTAGTTATTCAGGCAAAAAATAAGTAGTTTATTTTTGTTTCCAATTATACCTGTTAGCTTATCAGGAAAGCAAAGTTTTTGCTGGGATGTTAAGGATATTATAAGAATAATATAATTAGCTGAAATGAAAATTGCTGCATAAAAGTCGACTGGTTTATGGTTTTTTTTTTATCCGATTTGTTCCGATAAAGCGATTTTTTCTATTAATATATAAATTAGAAAGATTATAATCTAAAAATTAATTTTATGTCAATAAAAATTCAGCCTGTTTATGAAATCCTTAACGGAATTGAATTGGAAACGAAATTCTAATCCAATTTCAACTTGAAATATGTTTATGATAACGTAACGAAAACAATTTATTAAATGATTGCTATTTTCGCTCAAAATTACATTTTTATATTCCTAAATAAATAATGAACGATTTTAAGCGTTATTTTGAAATTCTCTTTATAAAACGGTTAACAGATTTTTAATTTTTTTAAAAAACCGACCGATTTCGAATAATTAATGTTTTCAAATAATTCGACAAGCTGGTTTTTTCTGTTGGTTAACCGGTTTCTTTGTGAAATGCACACAGAAAAAAAATTATAACATTATATTTTTTCAATTAACAAAGTTGTTTCATTTTACATCCAAATTTAATTAATATATTCAAGCAAAAATAAAATAAATAATAAAAATAAAATTCAAGTAAGATTTTTTTCTCATTTAAATTTTTAATTCATTCAATCATCTACTTGATTGATTTAATAAATTTTTTTATTGGACAAATTTTTTCGGTTTTTTTCATAGTTATTAGTAATTGATGTAATCATTTTGGTGAGAGCTGCAAATTTAAACAATTTTTAATTGAATGAATTATTTTGGTGACTGATGACTTTTTTCTGTGTACTTCCCATTAAAAGTATCAAATTGTTTAAAAATAAAATTTGTATGAAAATTTTAAATTTTTTAAGTAGTTTACATACACATTTTATTTTTAAACAACTGGCAAGGTTTACTGAAACAGACCAGCAAAAACTTTGCTTTCCTGGTAAGCTAGCAGGTATAATTGGAAACAAAAATAAACTACTTATTTTTTGCCTAAATAACTAGTTATTTTTGTTCGACTTGTCCAAAAATTCATGTAGTTATTTTTTGACTCTAGGGGTACTCAAAAATATGTACCTAAACGAAAACAAAAAAAAAAAACAATAAAATTTTGCCATCAGTGAGACTCGAACTTGGACACACACAACCATTCGTTTTTACTGACTAACGTCTTACTTAGTACACCATCTCGCATATACCATCCTAAGCGATAAAAACTCTATTTAGTTATAAAAAACCAACGTCTTCAGAATGGGGTTGAACCAACAACCTTCTGCTTGTTAATCCAAAGCTTTAGCCAACTCATCCACGTGATTGCAGTATTACTGTACTATTATATTATTGAGTACTTATTAATGTAATACAGAGTAGGCAAATAATAATGACTCCTCATTACCAAGAAACTACTTTAATAAGTAGTTGTCATTACCGAAAACCAAAAAATTTTTAATGGGTTGTCACAAGATTAAGGTTAATTTCAATAAACAGGTAGAGTTGGATCAGAAGAAGCATTATCAGAAAAATATAAAAAATACAAATTTTGAGCATTAATTATCCTTTAGTTGTAGAAGTGCGATATGACTTTCTATTTTTATATTACTTGTCATTACAAATGACATTTATTATAAGTGTACTTTCTTTAGCAAAAATAATAATTTTTTAAATATTTGTATTTTTAATGAAAACCGGTTAAACGGTATTCGAAATCGATTTTTTAAAAAAGATTATTTTTCGTATAACTCGAAATCCAGTTTTCTGAAAACGTCGGTTTTTTTAATACACTACTTATAAACTAGTGACAAAAATATTTAAATTTTCAAAACGAATTATTAGATTTCATAAACAGAAAGTGAATACATAAAACACAATTTATTGTTATATACTAGTATAAAATTATTACATAAAAATTTAACTATTTTTATGTACAATTCGATAACAAACTTTTGACTTTATTTTCTCTCTTTAAACTTCATAAAAATCTATATTTTTCCAAATAAACTAAAAATGACGAAAACAATTAGTCATGCTGGCCATCAAATGAAAAGAAAACCTCCTCCCTCCACATAGAAAACTAAAACAAACTGTTTAAAATACTACATTTATTTTATTTTGTTTTTAATCATATAGAATTACATCAAATTTAAATTTAAGGGTTTCATAATAATAATAATAATAATAATAATATATATTTATATATGTATGATTTATTTATGTATGTATGTACGGGTGTGTGTGTGGGTTTTTATATATATATATATAAGCTAAAAATTTAATCAAACGTATTTAGTCAATATATGTATTAATTTAATTAATCTTTACACGTTAAAAAAAGAAATAAAAAATTTACAATGTTTGTTTGCTTCTTTTTTTTAAGAGATATTTTTTTTGTTTTAACTCTAAAGGTGTAGTTTTGGTGTCCTAATTATCTTTCTAATGTCTAAAAAACGTATGTACGTCTGTCACAGTCAGTCTATTAGAATTTAGGTCCTTTGTTGGTTTAAGATTTCTCTGCATTAGGGGGCGAATTTTTTTAGGTAGTTAAATAAATTTTTTGATTAATTTTTTTTTATTTTGCTGGATTTTTCATTTCTTCAAAATTTGTTTAAATAATACAAATACGTATATAGTGTATTATTGTTATTATCTGTACATGTGTATGTATTAAAATCTATGTTTTTATATATGTATGTAAATATAGAATTTTTATTTTATTCTGGTTTTCTTTTTATTTTTCTCAGTTATTATAATAAGTATATATTTATATATTATGTATATATGTTATAATAAATATATATTTATATACACACACATATACATGTATACTCTTTATACTAATTTATTATGGGCAGAGTGTTTACATTACTAATTAAGCATTACAAGTTATTACAAATACAAACTAACATAATTAAATAAAATTACATATAAGTTATCGCTTTATTTCAATATATATATATATATATATATATATATATATATATACATACATATATATATATATATATATATATATATATATATATATATATATATATATATCTATATATATATATATATATATATATATATAGATATATACACATATACATATACATATATATATATATATATATATATATATATATATATATATACACCAATTTTGTTAAATATTAAGAACCAAACTTTTAAATCCTTGAAAAATCAAATTCTTGTTTTTAAATCTCAGTTGGGGTAAAAAACTATATCATTTTTCATTTTTAATTCTTATTTTTATTAAGACCATTGCAAGTGCAGATTTCATTTTTTTCTTCTTCTTAATTGTGTTTGTTTAACAATCATTTCCTTTTAATATTTTTTTTTCAGTTTTTTTTTTTTTTGATATTTCTTTTATTAATTGGATGATGGTTGGCTCATCGTCGTTTTAGTTCTTTATGTGTTAAATATGTAGTTTTAGCTGCGTGATTTTGGAATTCTGTGCAAAAATTATTTTTTATTATTTATTCATTCTTTTTTTCATTCATTCATACGTTTAACTTCGTATTTCATTTGTTTTGTTAGAGTTTGGTTGGTTTGTTGGTTGATTTGCGTGTTTTATTTTATTCGAAATTCTCTTGATACTAAATAGGAAAATAAAAAAAAAAAAAAAAAAAAACAAAATAAAAGAATTGTTCAAATAGGTTTAATAGAAAAAAGGGGGAATAGGATCATTATCAAGGATTAGGAAGAGTGTGTGTTAAAAAAATATATGCCCATTGAAAACAGAACCTTCTCTTGAAAATATATAATATCGATTGAATATTTACTATGTATACAAGAAGTTAGACATTGATGAGATTGTTTGCTGCCCTCATCATTTATCGTGCCGTTTGGGAGCGTCCTTTTTGTTGTGTCGTTACAGTGGAAGGAGTAGCGCCAGTATTACTCCCCGTGTTTGTGGTTACGGTAACATTTTTTGAACAACGTATGCAAATATAATCATCATCAGCTTTAATTTGACTGCGATTGAGACCAACACAATACATATGGAACCATTCATTACAACCGCCATCACATTGTACCCAATCAACTTCACGTCCTGTTGGTTTGTGACAATTTTCAGCACGACATTCTTCTTCATCGTCTTCTTGTTGGGCCATTTGAGCTCTTTGAGAATTTTTCTTTTGACTAGCCGTAATATTTGTATTACCCGAGTTATTATTACCAGCTACACGTTTTCTATGCTTTTTCTGTGAACCCGAAGCTGTATTGTTGTTGTTCTGATTTTGCGCACCACCGCCATTCGATTGTTTGGTGGGTGTATAATTTTCAGCATTATCATCGGCTACAGCGAGATTTTTGTTATTGGCATCTGATTTTCTAGCGGATTTTTTCGCTGATGCTGTATTGGAACCAGTTGAAGCATTTTGTTTGTTCGGTGTCGCTATCTTTTTCCTGGGCACAGGGCATCCTGTTGTGGGGTCTAGGGAACGACGTTTTTTAACCACATTGGCTGAACTGCGGCCATTACCGCTGCCGCTATTACTAGTACTGTTGGGACTACTTTGTACCATCAAACTATCGTTGGAGTCTTCGGCCGCTGAATTAACACTGGAAGGCGGTTGTTGGTGCTGTTGATTTTGTTGTTTAAGCATAGATTGATGCTGCTCTACTAGATTAGCAGCTTCTGAAGGCTGGGTTGGTTGTACTGTGGAAAGCACGCGCCAAAGTTCTTGGGATTCATCCAAAGATACTTCCAGCAGGTCGCCTTCCATCATGAGCTCCTCCAGATTGTCGGTTTCGCTATCGGATAACAATTTCTGTAGCTGAAGACCATTGTGTGTACTAATGTTATCATTCGTTGCGTTTGCTTCTCCCTCCTCCTCTTCATCATTACTAAAGTTTTCTTCCACTATATGTAAACGACCCTCATCGTCTGAATCCGCATTATCTGAGCCTCCCTCGTCCTTGGAGTTACGCTGACTGCTGCGTCTTGGTTTGCGTGCTGAACCTAAATCTTTAGCTCCTTTGCGTTTCTTTTGTTTATTTCTTTGTTGGGCTGCTGCCGCTATTACTTCGAGGGCTGCTGTAACATCAGGACTTGTAAGGGCTTTTCTTGCCCGATCTTGCCAATTCATGGCTCTTTCTGCCAAACAGCGCAGAGCCTCATCTTCGGGCAAGCGTATGGGCAGAGTTTGTAGTGACACCAGCAAAGGTAAAATAGTTTCCAAACGTGGTCTCTTTGAACGTACACAAGAGGGACATAACCACTTTACCTTAATGCCTTCATCTGTTACACAATTCGCCTGCGATGTTGGTGGCGGTACACATTCTTCATGGAACCAATCTCGACATAATTGACAATTGTACATCACACCTTGGAAGGAGGACTTGCAGAGACAGTAATCATCTCTTAGAGGATTTTTTGCCATATTTTGACGTCTAAGTTCTCGCATATCACGCAATTCCTTTTCTTCGGCCACTTTAAATGAGTCAACAATTTGAGCTGGATTCATTTCTTTAACGAAATCATCCTCAAAAGGTTTCTTCAGATCCGAATCTATGATTACGGATTCTGCTCGAGGCATTAGAACTTCTAAAAGTGTATAGAAAGTACTTTTCTTTAAAAATGCTCTTTCCGTATTCTCCTTCCAATCGTGGGCACTTTTAAGGTGTCCCTGCATACGCAAAAGTTCCTCTAATCTTATGGGAATACTCGAACCACGCGCAACAATTGCTTCCAATGTATGACAATAGGGAAAGTGGTCATTGGCTTGAAGTTGTTCCACAGAACGTAACCATTCTTTAGCCTTTCGTAGGGCATCCTTTAGCATACCATAAGAAGGCACTTGTCCCTCTATATCAGCTGCAGTCTTAAGGAACTGCTCAATTTCAACCAACTCATGACGTTGAGTACTGCAATTGAAATATTTACTTGCCTGGCATTCCCAGGCTTCAATAGAAGCTCCAATTTGTTGAAGTTTTCGTATTTCTGCATCAATTATGGGTTCTGTGGGAGCTATCTCAGCAGCTGCTACATGCAATAAATTCTTAACATCTTCATAAGTAAGTTTAGCACTAGCAGCTCTTAGACCCTGTGATCGTTTGTACCATTTCAATTGTTTAAGTCGCATATTTAATTGTTGCATTTGTGGTAACTCAATACGCAATGAGTTACCTTCATCAATAATAGCTTCTAATTCGGATTCCTCTAGGGTATCTAAGGGATGCTTTAGCATTTCATTGGTTCGTTCTACAAATTGTTTGCCTAAAACTAAAAGTTCTCGCACTGATACACCCTCCTCGATTGTACAGCAAAGATTATCGATTTCTTGAACGAACAATTCTAGTTCCTCCATGGTGAGTTTGTACTGTGCAGCTTCCAAATTATTATCAGAACGAGTGCGCACCTAGAAGAAGAAGAAGAAAATGTATTCATAAGAATAAAGTAATAAGAAATTTTTAGAACAGGGACCGTAACTGTTAAATTTTTCTCATTAATTTTTTTTTAAGATAGCATTGTAAAACGTAAATAAAAACACCATAATGAAATAAAAAAGGGAAAAACCGCCAGAAAAAATATCACCAAAATTAAAAAAATCGCCAAAACGAAAAAATCGCCAAAATTAAAAAAGCCAAAATGAAAAAAATCGCCAAACAAAACAAAAACAAACAAACAAAAACCGCCAAGAAAAAAATCCCAAACAGGAAAAAAACTAAACGAAAAAAACGTCCAATAAAAAATCGTCAAAACGAAAAAGTCGCCAAAACTGAAAAAATCTAAAATGGCTATTAAAAAATAATATTGTAAAACAGAAAAAGTCGACAAAATGTAAAAATTATTAAAACGAAAAAAAGAAACATCGAAATGAAAAACTACCTAAATAACAAAAACCTTCAAAATAAAAAAATCTATAAAATGAAAAGATCGTAGAAAAAACGTCAAAATGAAAAAACGGCCTAAATGAAAACAAAAATCGACAAAGCGATAAAAATCGCCATAGCAAGAAAAATCGCCAAAATGTAAAAGTAGTCAAAATGAAAAAATCGATAAAATTCGTCAAATTAAAAAAGTCGCCAAAACGAAAAAACCGCTAAAATTAAAAAATTCGCCAAAATGGAAAAATTGTGACATAAAGAAAACCCCAAAACGAAAAAATTCAAAATGACAAAAAAATGCCTAAACAGAAAAATATCACCAAAATGAAAAAAACAGTTGAAATGAAAAAATTAGCCAAAAGGAAAAAAATCAACAGAATGAAAATAGAAACGAAAAAAATCGCCAAAAAAGAAAAATCCAAAATGAAATTAAAAATCCCCAAAACCAAAAAAAAATCAAAATGGAAAAAATCGCCAAAATTAAAAACTCGAAAACTAAAGAAATCCGAAACAAAAGAAAAAAATAATCGAAATGAAAAAAAGAACACCAAAATGAAAAAAATCGGCAAAATGGAAAAAACTGCCAAAACTTAAAAAATCCAAAACGAAAAATAAAATCGCCAAATGAAAAAATCTCCAAAACAAAAAAAAAAATCGTCAGAATAAAAAAATAAAAAAAAAAAAATAATAATAATCGACAAAATAAAAAAGCCAAACAAAAAGTAATCGTCAAAATGGAAATAGAAACGAAAGAAATCGCGAATACAAAAAAAAGCTCAAAATGAAATTAAAAATCTCAAAAAAAAAAAAAAAAATCGGCAAAACAAAAAAAAACAAAAAAATCCGAAACAGAAAAAATTGTCCGAATCTACATACCCACCATCTGGAACTTTTTAAAATTTCATCTCATTATGGGAGGTGGGTAGTAAAGTGGGCGGATCACGCCCAATTTTTGTTTCCGAGTTTACATTGGTCCTTGAACTATTTGTCCAAAATTTTATTGATGTTTCAGCTGGAGCGGTAGTGGGCGCATCACGCCCAATTTTGGTTTCCAACGTTATATTGATCCTCGAACTATCTGTGCAAAATTTCGCTGGAGTACATGCTTTTGTTTACGAGATATCAGCCGAAAAACATGAACTGAAGTTACAACGTACATGCTGTATTACTAGTATTTGGCCCATAACTTTTTTGTTTATTAATTGCTTTAGACCATTTTCAATACCAAAAAAAACTTACATAAGATAAAAATTTGATTCATTTCGTCCCCCTAGGTAGAGAGCGTTATCCTGCTTTCAACAGACAGACTGACGGACGGTCAGGACACAGAATATATATACTTTATTTTGTTTTTTTTTCGACATGTTACACACGGAATGACAAACCAGTATACTCCCCATCTTTTTGATGGTGAGTATAAAAATCGTCAAAATGAAAAAAGTCAAAAAGATAAATAAATAAATTGTCGAAATAAATAAAAAATCGCCAAAAAGAAATTTTTTTTTTTCACTTTGAAGATTTTTTTATTTTTTCATTTTTTTATTCTAGCGTTTTGTTTTTCGTTTCGCGATGTTTTTCGTTTTTGCGATATTTTATATTTTGACGATATTTTCCTTTATACCGATTTTTTTTCATTTATTTTTTAATATATTTTTTAACATAAGAAAAATTAGGAAATAACTTATATTACTGAGAAAATAATAAAAATCACAAAATTAGTTATATTTTTGTCCAAAGAAATAAAAGTAAAAAAACTTAAAAGCATTTTGGAAAGCCGTATTCATAATCATCAATTTGAGGTATTTGAATCAGTTTTCCGACATTTGCTTATAAATTGTCGAAATAAATAAAAAATCGCCAAAAAGAAATTTTTTTTCACTTTGAAGATTTTTTTATTTTTTCATTTTTTTATTCCAGCGTTTTGTTTTTCGTTTAGCGATGTTTTCCGTTTTTGCAATATATTTTATATTTTGACGATATTTTCCTTTATAGCGATTTTTTCATTTATTTTTTAATATATTTTTTAATATAAGAAAAATTAGGAAATAACTTATATTACTGAGAAAATAATAAAAATCACAAAATTAGTTATATTTTTGTCCAAAGAAATAAAAGTAAAAAAATTAAAAAGCATTTTGGAAAGCCGTATTCATAATCATCAATTGAGGTATTTGAATCAGTTTTCCGACATTTGGTTATATATGTTTTCTTTTTTTTTTTTAATATTCAAAAATAACATATATTTTCAGTCGTGGGATTAGACTCAAAGTAGACAAATAGAAAAAAATTTCAACTTAAAAAGAACACAAAATTAGGAGTCTTTTGTGTGAACTTTATTGAATCTGTAGAAAATATTTAAAATACCAAATCTTACCTTATTAATACCCAATTGTTGAATAACTGTTACGCATTTCTCAGCTTCCAAGACTGCAGCATTAAGGCGATCGATTAACAGAGATGAGGGGAACTTCTTGATTTCGGCTTCCTTGCACAGCTCTTGGAGTTCTTGCAAGGTTACCGATGTTGGAGTATTGGCATCTACGATGTCACGGCAACGTGACAACCATCTCTCGAAACTTTGAGCTTTAGATTTGAGTTTCTGTAACATCAGTGGCATTTCGTCTAGTGTATAACGATATAAAAGTGTATGTTTGTCTGGAGGACAGGTGCATAAAACGGTATAATGTCGCAAACAAACAATTGTCTTTGTACACTCACAAGAAACGGCTGAAAGGAAACATGTTGTATTGCACTCCTGACAATGACGCTCATCGTCTGGTATTAGCTCAAAAGCTTTACGTTCCGCTCTGGTGACGCCCCATTCGAGAAGAGATTTGCGTAATTTCTTTTCCGAGTCTACCATTTCAGCCATGTCAATGTAGCAGGCAGTAGCTATGCCAAATGTTAGCTTTGCTGGCTCCAGAGCCATTTTACAGACAAGTTCGTCATGTGAGAAAACACAGAAACGACGCAACATTGAATAGTGATTTATACATTCACGGCCCATTTTAAGCCAATCAGCTGGAGCAAAATTAACCGCTTCGGCAAAATTGTAGCCCTGGTTAAAGCCGGCATGATAGGCACGAGGAAATGTTATAACAAATTCACCGGCATTTTGGTCGGTGCGATAAACGGGCACACCATTGTTCATTAATATGTTGGGATTCATTATAGTTACCAGTTGATGTAACAGATCTGGTTGAGATGCAAACAATTCAGGGGCTGCCTGTTTCATGGTTTCTTCAAATTGTTCAGCACAACTGCCGGGTACACCATACCAAGTTTTAGGTTCACCCCAATGTAAATAATTAATGGAATAACTCCAGTGATCCTCGTTATGCCAACAGAAGGCAGCGAAACACATACCCACATACATCCAGGGAGCATTCATGCCGCTAATGTCGGCATTTATGTGACCCAATATGGAGTCTTCTAGCAAAGGCAAATTATTAAGGTTCCAACTCGATTCGGCATATTCCTGGTCACCGGGCAACAAGTAGAGGGAACTTTTTGTAGGGAAACCGGAACCATGATCCATGGTATGAAGATCTGCGCCATATTCTACAGTAACATCTTCGTCTATGGATGAAACAATACGCCAGAATTCGCGTTCTACCAAATCTGTGGGCACTAAATGTACCGGCTTGCGGAAATAATCCATTTTAAATTGATCTGCCATTTGGCCAAATTGCTGTAAAGTATATTCACGTTCCGCCTGTTCAAAACCAAAGGCTTCTGTGGGCTTACTAACCTCTTCCACCACACAACGTGGACAAAGCCATTCACCTAAAATTAAAAGAAAAGAAGTTTTGAAGAGAAATTTTTAGATTAGAAATTTATATTTTATTCTTTTTATTAAAGATGAATTATTCAGACCTTTTGGTATGCTGGATAAAGGAGGTAATAAGCAGAAAGTATGATATGAATCATCGCAGCCATCACACAACAACATGGACTCCTCAACATCGCCGCGATTGCAAATGTGACAGATGTACTTCATTAAAGGATCCACAGCAGCATTGGGATCAGGAGCTTTCTTTTGGGCAGAACCGGCAATGCCATTACCAGCATTAGCACGATTAGCGGCCGAAGCAGCCGAAGCATTAAAACAACTTAATAAATCTCTTTTAAAATCTTCCTTGGTCTCTGTCTTAACACCACTACGATTTATGCCCAAACCACAGCTGGCACTAGAGTTAGCAAAACGTTTCGAACGACGAGCATTGGTCTCATTGGGTGGAGCAATTTGTTGACGTGTGGGAATCTCATGAACCTTGTAATCAGTACCATCTTCTAGTTTAACATCAGGATTTGCCACCGGTGCACCAGCACCACCCTGACCCAAAACTTTTCCCGATGTATACACCTCAAAAGGATGTAAAATACGTTCATAATGGGCCTTGAGAGTGGCTCCCACACTTTTGCTGGAAGGATAAGACATACGATTTGCCACCTTAGCCCATTTACGTTCCTTGGTAGTCTGTTCCATTCCACCCTCTTCCTGGACTATACGATGTAAGGTGTAAAGATCCAAAGCCTTACGCTCCACCATGGGTATTTTTAGCGAAGAACCCTGCAGCTCCCAAAACTTGGCTATTTGATCAAGAAAGTTAAGTTTTACACGTGTCTTAGCTTCCAATTCATTCAGGCGTTGCACACGGGGAGTAAATTTCAATTTATCCACATCCACTGCAAAAGGAGGCGACCAAGATTCTGGCGGCAAAATCTTGGCTATACCACATTTTTCCGCTATAGGTCTTATCTTGCTAATATAGGCCAAGGGATTTTTGAATTCTTCAGGTGTAGGACGAAAAACTGGACACTCCAAAGGAGTATCAAAATTAAACTCTTCCGTTTTATTCATATTAAAACTGCTCGAGCTGTGAGGTTGTGAATGATTTTTTTCTTTACGTCCAGAACTGGTGGGCGGTTGGGGACAACTGTTGTGATATTTTTTACTTGCACTTGGTTTCTCTTCATTTCCTGTAGTCGTTGTGGATGCATTAGAAATTGAGTCACTTCTTTCGGTAAGAGGACCATATTTCTTTTGGGCTGATTCACTACCACTTACATTACCACCACCCGTTGAGGTTCTAGTGCGAAGACGTCTAGCTGGTGTTGTTGAACCATTTGCAGCGGTTGTTACAGACATTGACGAAGTTGCGGCTGGACTGGCTGTAGTGCTACTACTACTATCGGCTGATGCTGATATTTTTGTTGACATTCTTATTCTTAAACGTCGTGGTGATGTTTAAGTTATGATGATTTGTCTGTCTGTCTGTTTGTCTACCTATCTATCTGTCGCTGCGTGCTTAAGGAGTCTGCAAAATGAGAAATAGTGAAAATAAAAAATTATATTTTTATTTACATAATTCCATTTAATGGAAGTAACAACGTTTTGGAAAACAATCGCAGTAAACAAAAACAGAAAAAACAAAGTTTTGGGGTTGAAAATGTATAGAGCTCACTAACTTTTATTTCAACAAAACACACATACATACATTCACTCACGCTTACATTTATATATTTTGTATAGCAATACCTATACTTATACAATCACTTCAGCATTGCATATATTGCAGCACTGAAAGGGCTACGTCTTTTGCTTTCTATTAGTGTGGCTTTTGTTATTGTTAATTTTCGATTGAACGTGCAAAGGGGGTGATAATTTCATATTAAAAAAAAAAAAATATTGTGTAGTAATTAAGATAGTGTAATTTTCCGTCATATGCTTTCCATATATACCAACAATATCAAAATACTACTTTTATATTAGATTTTTCTAACATATAAAAAAGAGAGTTTTATCGATAACTGTGCTTTAGGGTAAAACTAGAGACTTTGTTATCAAGCTACAACAATTTTTTCGCCTGTTAATAGAAAATAAATTAAATAAAACTTTTATGCCTACTCTGATTCCAACCAGAACTATTGGAAATAATAATCCCTGGCGAGTGAAGTAACTTGTTTTTTTTTTAAGTTTTGAAACGTTTGAAAAGTTCTTATTACGTTATAATGGGGAATGTCAGTGGAAGAAGAGAGTACTGTGAATTTAATTTTTGAAAATGTTATAAAAAGGATATTGGAGAGAAAGTCTAAGGTCACTATGCATACAAAACTTCTTAAAAGAATGAATAATTTTGATGCTTAGAAATTTTTACTCACGAAATGTAAGTTTTTGGTTAAATTTCGAATCTTTGATGGTTTTGATTTTTTTATCAAAATTTTTCGGTTTTTTGATGAAATTAGGGATTTTTGATAAAATTTCGTATTTTTGATAAAATTTAAAAAGTTTGTTGAATTTTCGAAAAATGCGACCAATTCTGATTTTTGTTAAAGTATTTGTAAGAAGAACAAAATTTTTAATCGATTTTTTGACAAAAGTTCAAATTTTTGGAGAAATTTTAATTTTTTGCAGAAATTTTGATTTTATAGTGAATGGATTATTTTTGGTGAAATTTCGTATTTTTTATAAAATTAAAAATTTTTGGTGAATTTTCAAAATGTGTGAGCAATTCTGTCCTATTTATTAAAATATTATTCAGTCGAATGAAATCGGATTATTGGGTTAATTTGAAAATTTTGATAAAACTTAAATTTTTTGGTGTAATATCGAATTTTTGAGTAAATTTGGATTTTTTTTTTATAAATTTCGAATTTATGATGAAACTTAAAATTTTTTATGAAATGTTGAATTTTTTGTGTTTTATTGAAATTTGTGACCAATTATGTGTTATTTGTTAAAGTAAAAAAAAAAAATTAATAGAAGCAAATGGAATTTTTGAGAAAAATTTTAAAATTTTCATGAAACTTGAAATTTTTGGTTAACTTAGATTTTTTGGCAAAATTTAGATTTTTTTAGTGAATTTCCGGATTTTTGGTGAACTGTCGAATTTTTGATAAAATTTAAAATTTTTTGGAGAAATTTTGAATTTTTGAATGATTGTAAAATTTCGATTTGGAAATTTTGCTAAAACTTCAAATTTTTAGTGAAATTTTGATTTTTTTAGTGAATTTTCGAATTTTTGGTGAAATTTTTATTACCGACTTTTTGCTGAATTTGGCCTTTTGGTGAAATTTCGAATTTTTAGTAAAATTTTAATTTTTTAATTTTCGAATTTTATTAAATTTGTTTCATACTACTCAAAAAGCACGACAAAATTTTTCATACAAATTTTATTTTCAAACAATTAGATTATTATAATGAATGGAGCCCTAAACATGGATCCATGAACAATTATAAAAAATGGGAAATATGAGTAAAAAAATAAAAGAAAGTCATTTCATAAAAACCCGGTTAAACGACAGAAAAAAACCCGGCCTGCCGAATAGCTCGAAAATAAAAAAATCGAAACCCGTCGGTTTTTAAAAAACAGAAACCAGTTTTCATAAATTATTTTTTTATATTTATAGACATATACACATAGGTATTTTAATATGGGATCCCATACAATTTAGAAATTCGTTGGAATAAAATTTTTGTTGCATCCATCATAAGGGAATAAAAAGTTCAAAAAAGGAGGTAAATGTGGGAAATTACGTTTTATTCAGACTCAATAATGAATTTTCTATTATATTAAACCTAGAAACATGAACTTACGTATATCTAGTCCGATGTGTCAATTCACAAGAGGGGAATTTGTGGTACTTTTCCGTTTTTCTAATGGTACTTTTTGACTTTAAATTAAAGATACATGGTCCTAAGTGAATGAGAATACATAACAGGGGACTTTATAACATGAAAAATAATGTACATGGTCTTATATAGGTAAGAATTCACAAGAGGGGTACATTTTCGTTCATCTAATCAGATAACGGTTTGAATGCATTATTTTATGCTTTTGAATACAATCACAAAGTATGATCATATTGTTGTCAATCCATATCGTTTAAGAAATGCAGCACGTGATACCATTTAAAAAAAAAAAAGTAAATATAACGAAAAACATGCATTGGTATGAATAGTTTCAAAGCTGATTTAATAGAATGTAAAAATTTAATTCAGTGAAAGACTTTATTATATTTTTGGTGTTTCTTTTTTTCAATTAAATATTAATATATACATATATATATATTAATACATGAGAAAATATATACAAAAAAATTAATTTTTTAAACATAAGAAAAAAAAACAACTAAATATACATATGTTTGATTAAAAAAAATTTTAAAATTAAATTAAACTCCAAGTAATTCCGTTTTTACAGAGTTTGAAAAAATATACATAAAACTACTTTTTCATATATAAGAAAGGAAAATAAAACAAAATTCGTTTTTTATTAGAGAAAATGGAAAGAATTCCTCCTAGAAATTCTGTTGTAGATAATTAAGCAAGAATGAGATGCATCTAAAACAAGGAGTAACAAACCTTTGTCAACTCGACTGACAATAGAACTTAAATCTATAGACATATATGGAAAATGACAAAAGTTCTCCAACTTTTCAAATAAGTTTATAGACTTAAGTTCTGTTGCTAGTCAACAGGTCAACGATTACTCAACGAATGGTGTGATTGTTTTTAGTTTTTTAACGTATCATCACTTCATTTCATTGCTTGACATATAATGGTATTATAAAAAAGAATATGAAAAAGACAATGTATGCATAACATGGCAACATCACTAGTTAATGTTGTTGAATGAATGCTTGGCAAAAGCAACGAATATGCAATAAAAGTGAGTGTTTTCATTCTGTTCTCTGCTTCTAATGGTACTATTTGAATTTTCTATAATATTGAACGAAGAAACATTAAATTAAAGATACATGGTCCTATGTGGATAATAATTCACATGGGGGCTTTGTGGTACTTTTCCATTCTTCTAATTGTACTTTTTGAATTTTCTATAGTATTGAACTTAAAAACATTAAATTAAAACTACGTAGTCCTAATTGAGTGAGAATCCACATGAGGGGACTTTGTGGTACTTTTTATACCCACCATCCAAAAATGATGGGGTATATTGTGTTTTTCATTCCGTGTGTAACATTACGAAATAATCATCTAAGACCCCATAAAGTTTATATATTCTGAGTACTCGTTAAAATCTAGGACGAGCTAAAGATGTCCGTCCATCTGCTGAAAGCAAGATAGGGCTCGGGACTTACATCCTAGAGGGACGAAATTTGGCTCAAATATTGGTCTTATATCGATTCATAAATAAAAAAGTTATCGACAAAATGCTGTACATTAACGAAATTTTGCACAAATAGTTCAAGAACCAACCTAAACTCGGAAACTAAAAATGGGCGTGGTCCTCCCACCTCCAATATGAGATGAAACATCAACGAAATTTTGTAGAAATAGTAAAGGACCAATGTAAACACGGAAACAAAAAATCTTTACCACCCACCTCCCATGTAAGGTAAAATTATAGTTTCAGATGGCGGCTATATAGATTCTCCAAGCCGAATATAACATTCTCACATGTTCGTTTTTCTAATGATCCTTTTTGAATTTTCTATAATATTGAACGAAGAAACTTCAAATTACATATACATGATCTTATGTAGGTAAGAATTCAAAGGGGGGCACTTTTTCGTTCTTCCAATAGTACTTCTTGAATTTTTTGTATTATTAAGCCTAGAAACATAAAATTTAAAATATATGGTCCTAAGTGAATGAGAATCCTTAAGAGGGGATTTTGTGGGCTTTTTGTTCTTTTAATATTATTTTTTGAATTTTTTTGCAATAATTAACCTAGAAATGTACCCTATTAGTCACATTCTGTTCTACTAAAAAGTAATAATAGAAATAATTTTGTTGTTTTTGAATCTTCTAACGTTTAGAATGTAAATACTGGTATTTTATTGGTACCCTACACATCTTCTGAACAAAAGGACATAAAAACAAATTTTAGTGCCTGTTTTTACAACACGAGCGCAAAAACGACTCGTCTAACTAACATTTAAAACAAAAACAAAATTTCAAAATTTGTTTTTGTTTTAAATGTAAGTTAGACGAGTTGTTTTTGCGCTCGTGTTATAAAAACAGGCTGTTAAATTGCATTCATTCATTACCACAAATATATCAAATACGTCGTTAGTACTTTTTGAAAATCTTATTATTTATATTACTCTTTGGTAATTTTTAACAAAAATAAATTTTTAAAAAGTTTATTGTTGTTAGCTCTAACACACAATGTCCTATAGAAATTGAATATATCAATATTATAACTGTTCCTATGGGATTTAATTTTTCGTTTTTCTTTTATTTTTGGTATTGCATTGTTTTTTTTTTTTTTTTTTTTTTTTTTTAAATACCAAGTTTATATCTGGTCTATGTAAGCGTCCTAAAAGTTCGCTAACGCAGTAGCGAGTTAAATGATAGTTAAGTAAAAAATATAAGCTGACACTTAGCCAAATTATTGATTTTATTTTCTTTTTTTTGCACAAATTGGAAAATATACAACAAAATAAATAAATAATTAAATTAAATACAAATAACTAAAACAAACCATTTCTTCTAAACAAAACAAAATAAAATGTTAACAATGTAAAACAAATTTGTATTGGATATATTAATTTATAATACTAAAGTTAGGACGTTTTAAAAGTTATGTTATTGTTAAGAATATAAATAAAATGAGATGAAGTAGTAAAAGAATAGCAAAAGTTTTATGTTTTGAGAGATATGTACAATAGTGTTAGTACATTAAATGCCGGTCAGTGCGCAAGTTCAGAAAGAAATTGTATGTATGTTTGTTTGACATTATTACGAGAGTTGCAATATGTTGGCGGCACAATATTTACAATGTGCATTGTAATGGCTTACAACCAATATTGTATGTAGAGCCCCCTTTGGCATACATATTTTCATAAATATAAATACAAAATTTACATACATATATACATTTTTATAAATACAGTGACAAAAAAAAAACGAAATTTATGGAATTAAGTGGTATCATTCTTCTTGTTAATTTAAAATTTTAAAAATCATAGAGTAACATGCCAGGCTTGTCACAAAATCTAATTGTAATGATTTTAATTCTGTAGTTTAAAATTTGGTCAATATTGCTTTAGCTTTTTCAGATGCCGAGTGATTTTTACGTCATTTCATAGTTTAAGATTGAAAAAAAAAAAAACGATTAAAAAAACTCAGAATTGCAGCAAGAAAAATTGCTGTGTGTGAACCCAACTTAATCATTTTATTTGCATTTATTTTTTAATTTGTATTTTCTTGTTGAAAATTGATTTCTTAAAATTAGTATTTTTCTAAAAAAAAAAAAGGAAAACTGATACTTTGTTTTAAAAATTGTCCTTTTTTAACTTTATTTTGAAATTTATTATTTTTAATTCTATTTTCTGGAATATTAGTAGCTTTTTTATTTAGTAAATTCTTTAACCCCTTGTTTTTATAAAACGAACAAGAAATTCGTTTCTATAATTTATATAGAAAACAACAAATAAATTTTAAATTTATTCATTGTTTTCCATACAAATTGTCGAAATGAATTTTTTGTTCGTTTTATAAAAACTTACCCCTGTTTTTATAAAATGTACACAAAAATTCATTCATATTTTCATTTTTTAAATTTTAAAATAAAATCAAAAATTTATCTTTTTTCAATTTATACTTAAAAAATAGTAATTTTTTTATATTGATACTTTTTGAAAAGTTCGTACTTTTTGGAAAATATTTTTTTAATTAATACTTCTTTAAAAAAAAAAAAAAAAAAAAAAAAACATTTAGTTGAGATATTTTCACAAAATTTTAAAAGCGGTATTTTGTTTATATATTGGTTTGAAAATATGTAATTTTTAGAAATTTGATACTTTTTGTTAAATCGTCACAATTTTTTAATTAGTACTTTTTTAAAATAGTTAAAATAGTTTTTGTGGAAAAGTAGTATTTTTTTAATTTCTATTTGGAACTTTTTTATAAATTATTAAAATTGAAATTTTATTTACAATTTTTACATGCAAATTGGTATATTTTGGAAAATTGGTAATTTTTCTTTTTAATTAGCAATTTTCAATTTTTTTAATTATATCTTTTTTAAATTATTAAAATTGGTATTTTGTTTACAATTTTTGCAACTAATTTAAAAAATTGTTTTTTTTTTAATTAATACTTCTTACAATTGTTACAATTGAAAATTGTGTTTTTTTTTTTTTTTTTTGTGGAAAATTAGTACTTTTTCGATTGTGTTCTTTTGTTGAAAATTGGTTTCTGGTGCTTTTTTGAAAATTTTTTTTACATTTATTGGAAATTGTAATTTTTTTTTACAATTTTATAATTTGTTTACAATTTTTACATGTAAAATGGTGGTTTTGGGAAATTGGATATTTTTTTGAACATTCATATAATTGTTATCATTTTTGAAATTTTGTACTTTTTTGTAAAAAAATGGTACTTTTTGAAAAATTAGCCCATATGTTTAAATTAATACTTCTCTTTAAAATTGTTAAAATTTTTTAAAATTGGTTTTTTTCTGTTTTGCAAAATTAGTACTTTTTAGAAACCTGGTTCATTTTCGAAAATAGGTACATTTTTTTTTTAATTAGTACTTATCTTTAAAATTTTGACCGTTTTTTAAATCTTTTTCTCTTTTTCGAGAAAATTTTGACTTGGAAAAATAAACTTGGGAAAATTAGCAAAACCTGAATTTCTTTAAAATCCTAAAAAAATAAACCTAAACGTGTTTCAAAAATAATTGTAACCTTTTATAATAACAAATTCTCCATATATGGAGGACACAGATTGATGGACAGACAGACTGATAGACATTAATAAATTGGCACATTTATCTATTATCTTTGTCACTTATGTTATCTTTTATTTTGTTTTATTATTATTTTTTTGTCACTTATATTTTATTATATTTTGTTACTTATATATTTATTTATATATAGGTTAATCTCCTAATTAAATTACACTATTTTGGGTACTAATTTGCTTATCTAATTTAATTTCTATTTAAAACTTTTACACATAAAATGCTTAATTTTAAATCAAAATTTATACAAAAAAAATTCAACACTTAGAAAAATCTCTCTAGACTATTGAAAACCAATAATAAACTCCCTTGAAGAAATTCGCCATTTTGTTAAATTTGGCCAAAATTCTCACCGGGAGAGCGTAAAAGATCTTTAGGCATATGTACATACATAAATATATTTCTCAGGTGATTTTAGAAATTAATGACTAATAATTGTGAAAGATAAGTTTATGATAAAAACTTCTTTCCCTATAGATAAATTGTTTATAAATCTTTCATAATTAATTGAAATAAATTACCTAAATTTGATTTAAAATAAATAATTAAAAACAATTTGTTTTTAGAGCTGCAGCAAAGAGCATAAGTTTTTTATCTTTATGTACTTTTTGACAATATTTTTAGTTTATAGACAATATGTTTTATTGTTTTTTTTTTTTTTTTTTTTTTTTTTTTTTGAGGGTAAGCTCTCATCATGCAATAGACATTTTTGTTGTGTTAATGTTTGTTGTTAATCAGTTAAACAACCCCCACCGAGCTTTAGTGGAACAAGATTCGTAAAAAATGTTGCTTGAAATTGACACCGAGCAATTTTTCACCCTGTTTCTCTGATATGGAAAAAAGGAAATAAACTTTTGGGAATTTCATTTTGGAAATAAGGATCATATTAGAATTTTTTACATATACAACTGAATATCTGTCCATCTGTTAGATTGTCACTTGTCTGACACAATGAAAATGTCAGTGAAAAAAGTGTAAAACTTAAAAATAATCACAAAACAATAGATTAAATGAAAACCACACACACATTTATGCAAACACTTACACACCTCACACTCTGGCAAAATAATGAAAAAAAGTAAATAAATTACCAACAACAAACTCTACTAAACTCAATACACGCACTGACAAACACACATATTGGTGTACGAGAAAACCTTTAATAGTGGTAGTAGTATTACACACTCATACACATACTCGATTCAATCTCCAACAACAACACAACACAAAAGCAACATCATCATAATATTTTACCTCCTCTTTCAATATCTGTATAGACAGACAGACTTACACACATACTCTAAGTATATATAATGTACATGTGTGTACAATATATGTGCAATATGGGGTTATGTATTTGTGTATATATATATATGTATGTATGGCTGTCCGTCTGTCGTATGCATGACTACATGTATGTATGCATGTTTTCTCTATTCAAGCAAATTTCATTGCTCGCGCTGTAACTTGGTTCCAAAACTTTAATTAAATACACAACTTTTTATAATTTATTTTTTCTTTTTTTTTTTTGGAACGTTGGAAATTTTTTTTCATCAAGTTTACTTACTTTAAATCACAGCACTGTTGTTTTTATTTTCCTTTATTTTTGGATTTTCTTTTTCTTGGTTCTTTTATTTGTTTTAAATTTGTTTGATAAAATCCTATTTCAAAATGGAAATCAGGTTTCTTTCTTGTTAAATAAAACACGAAAATCACTTGAAATATTGTTCTTTTTTTTTTTTTTTGTTTTTTGTTCACAAGCTTTATTAGTAGTACAGTATGTTTTGCATAATATTCAATTCATTGGACAAAAAGAAAAGTTTTTATTTTTTATTTTTAATTTAATTTTTACCTACTTTTTTTCTTTTTTAATAAAAGTTTTGAACTAAAAAAAATTCAAACATGGTTCCTAAACACCACAATTTTTTCCATATTTTTTTTTTATCGTTTAATCGACCGACCGAACCGTTCACTTTACAATTTTTTTTCTTCTTACAATCGAAAAATATAAAAAACTTAAACAGCGCCGAACTATAATAAAATATATAATAAACCAAAAAGAGTAAATTTAACCAATTTCCTGTGTTTCTACTACCATTTATTTTAAAAATGTCCTCGTTTATATTTATCGTTTCACTTGCAAAAGTTTTTATATAGACACGATTTTTCTATATAATTTTTATTATTAACATATAATTTCACTTTTTGCTGCTTTAATGGCTGCTATTTCGGATGTACGCATTTCGCAGAGCTGCTAAGCTTTGCCTTTGAAAAAGTCGACCTCGCCAAGAAACAGCCACCAATTGTTCTGCATTTTTTTTTTCTTGTGAAATTCGTTAGGGCGAATTATATTTTCTATAGGTCTAAGACCTTTTTTCTATGTGGTCTCTAGACTTTTGGCCTATTGGTCTTTTTCTTATTGTTCTTCGAAAAAATCTGTAACAATATCCCATACAGACGGCGTTGTTAAATTTTTTTTCACATAAATTTCTGTTATTCGCAATTTGACGTCGTCATTAAAAATTCACTTTTGTTTGAAATTCTTTCGTTTCTATTCACTTTTCTGCTATTTGCTGAAGTTTAATTCGTTGAAATGCTTTTATTTTGATTTTTTTAATGGGATTTTTTACTATTTTTTTGGTTATATTCCAGGAGCAATTCTAACTTGTGCAAAGATTTACAATTTTCTTTCACACGACGACATACTTGCCTCCACTAGTGATGTTCGAGTAACGACTTACCAAGTTAGTGAATATTTTTGCAAATGACTACTTGTCATATATACTTGAAAAACTAGGCGGCACTGTTTATATTTATTTTCTATAGTGTGGTAATTTAAAGTTTTATTTTGCCATTCACTACTAGATGTCAGAGAAAAGTACCGTTAGTTGTTTTTGTTCTTTTTTGCATCAAATGCTTGCAAACAAACATGACGATTTTACATGCATTTCATAAAAATATTTGTCAAATCGACTTCCCTAGGCCGTCAAATACTATCAAATGCACTTGGAATGTACATAAATGCAAATTTGATAAATTTTGTCGTTTGCAGCACTTTTTGCAACATTCTGTTTCTGCCGTAAAGCAACAAGAATAGATTTTTTGTTATTTCTACGAATTGAATTAAATATTATGGAAGAAATTTTTACAATCAAGTGCAGGACAGATTTAACAAGTTAATATCGTTAGACCCATAGAAAACAACTAAAAGTCCAACTCTTTTAATTCGCTCAGTAAAAAAATTCTTCACACGTATAAAAAAGTTCCGAAGAAAGTTCTACTAACACATACAAAGAGTTCAGTTTCTTTTGGCAGCTGAATTATTTTTTTTTTTTTTTAAGCAGTTGTTTTCTATGGTTATCCCAGTGAATTATATGTTTCGATTTGTTACAAACTGTCAAGCTCCATATAAAATTATAAATTTCGCCCACTCAGTAATTTGTTTGAACGTCAAGACTCCATATATAAAAAATTGTGGAAAAAAATCCTCTCCGAACTACTGTTACCTTATAAAATCTGCCTTGACCAAATGTAAGATTTATAAAAACGTTATAATTTAAATAAAAGAAAAATATTTATTATAAGATAATTAATAAATGTTCAGCTTAATAATAGTTTTTATGACCGACAGAAACTGATTGAATAAGTCATGTTTTGAACTTGTCCAGAAATAACGCAACATATAGGTACAAGGTCCGACTGTAAAACATTCGGATGTGTCTCAAGATTTGAAAAATGGAGGCACGAGTTAGAAAAAAGAATGTCTACTGTTGACGGTTGAAAGGGGTTGATATTTTGTCCAAAGCGAGTGTATTCATTTGGGTAGCAGTAGTTGTAGAGCTCTTTATCGGGCGAATTACTTGACACACAATTATAATGTGAGTGTTGGGCATTGAGATCACCGAAAATAAATTGTTCGAAAATGAAGTTAGTTTATCCAAATCATCCTTAAAATTGTTTATAAGCTGATTTTTTTTTTTTTTTTTTTTTTTTTTTTTTGAAAATTTCAAAACTACTAAAATTGATACATTTTTGACCTTTTTTACATTTCTATAAATTTGTAATTTCTTATAAAATTGGATACTCGAATTTGAACTTTACTGAATGAAATTGTTACTTTTTTGTCAAAAATAAGTAATGTTTTGAAAATTTATTTATTTATTTTTTTGGAATTGGAATATTTTTTTGTAAATTGTCACTTTTTTGAGAATGGATAATTTTGTAAAAAATTTACAGCCTAGTAAAAAATTGGTACTTCTTTTGGTACATATTTTTTTTTAAATTTTGTACTTTTTTAAACAAATTTAATTTTTTTTAACAATTTTTTTGTACTTTTTTTAGAAATTGTTACTTTTTTAGTTAGTGGTTTTTAATTTTTTAATAAGTGGTACTTTTCTCAAATTTAAACTATTTGAGTATTGGAACTTTTTAAAAAATGTTATTTTTAAAAAAGAAAAAAAAAACATTTTTAAATTGATGCTTAAAAAATGTCCTTTTCTACGATTTGAATTTTTTACTTTTTTTTAATTGGTAGGAACTTTAAAAAATTGGTACTGTTTTTAATTTCTACATTTTTGGGGAAATCTGTTTGAAAGGTAGTTGTTTATGAACCGAAAAAATTTTGAAATTTTTTTACAGATATGTATTTCCCAATATATTGATGTATACAACATGTGTACCTTAGTAGTGGGAGTTTTTCGGAAAGTTAGGATCAAATGAAATGATACTTATACAAACCATTATACCTTTGGTAAAGGTTATTGAAGAAAATTAAAGAAATTTACTTCACTTTGAAAATTTAAAATTATATAACTGAAGAAACTTATTACGAAATTTAACGACTTACCTCTTAAAATTAGCTAATTATAAAAACTAATGGTATTCATTTTTATTTTCTGAACATTTCACAAATTTACATACTTTTTTCTTGCAAGGAGAAATCTCCGATATTAGTAAAATGTTAATTAGTCAGAGAAATAAATGCAAACGTGAATTTCGAAGATGTAGGATTTTAATTATAAAAATCAATTGTAGCTATTAAATAAACTTATTGATTTCCACCTTAATAAAAACCGAAATGAGTTCTGGTCAAAATTTATTTCAAATTTGCCCTTGGGCTCTAAAAAATTTTGGAAAGTAAAAAAAAGCCCTTAAAGGAAACAAAACGTCTTTTACTGATCTTCTTGTAAACGGTGAAATTTTAAAAACTGGCAATGAAAAATCTAATTCAATAGCAGACGTATTTGGTAATTTTCACACCATTACTTTAAATAATTATTAACCTATGGACACAGCTGTCTCAAGATTCATTCATGATCTTAACGATACAATTCTTGACAGATCTAACGTAGAGCTTACCAACTTAGTTGAAGTTAAATCATTTGTACTTTTATTGAAAAATAATAAAGCCCCCAGTTTAGATGGCAGGATTCATTATCCTTAAAAAGATGCCAGATTGCTTTTTTGAAACTCTATGTAAACTTTTCAACTCTTGTTTAATAGAAGGCTATTTTCCAACGATTTTTAAGAAGGCAAAAGTTATCCCAATTCCTGAGCCAGGAAAGGATCCTAAATTACCGTCTATCTATAGACCAATCAGCATCCTAAGCCTATTGGATAAAGTATTTGAAAAAATAATTGATTAGAGAATTTTAGACTTTTCCAACCAAGATAATATTATTAGCCCTCAACGGTTTGGATTCCGCAAGGTGCACTCTACAGTACATCAACTAAAAAGAGTCGTTTATTTTATTGAATCAAACAAAAGAAATCGTAAGAGCACTGGAATTAATTTTCTTGACATTGAAAAAACCTTCGATTCAATATGGCATGAACGCCTGGTTTCTAAACTAAATTCCTTCAATTGTCCAACGTACCTGCAAAAGATAATAAAACAATGAAAGATAGTTTAAAATCTACCCATAAATACTTTGATAAATGGAAGATAAAAGTTATTCTTAGAAAACACAAGCTATTATATTTCAATATAATAGATAACAGAAACCTATTCCTACATTATATTCTAGGGGAGTTTTTATTCCTCTATAGGATAGTATCAAATATCTAGGAATTATCTTAGATAATCAACACATACACTGTATTTGTGGTAAAGCAATCAAATGCAGCCGTGTACTTTACCCCTTACTCAACAAAAGATCTAAACTTAATTTAAAAAATAAAATCCTTATTTACAAAATGTGTATTGATATAATAAGAATTTTGCTAAACAATTACTAAGACTCTTTTTTACTTAAAATAGGTAAACATTTAGAAAAAATTACCTATTTACATAAAAAATTACCAATAATAGAAAATTAAAATTTCTGGAAAGTACTAATTATTAAAAACTTACCACTTTACAAAAAGTACTAATAATTTTAAAAAAGTACCAATTTACAAAAAAAAAACAACATTCCAATTTTCAGAAAAGTACTATTTTTTAAAATAGTACAAGTTTTCAAAAATAGTTTAAATAAAAAAAAATAAAAATTTTTATCTGGGACATCAACCAAACGCATAAAAATTTTCCAAATATAAGTATGAAATTTTCAAAATAACTATTTTCAAAAAAGTACAAATTTAAAAAAAAAGTATCTATTTTCTGAAAAAAGTACCAATTTCAGTAAAGTACATTTTTTAAAAAAAGTACCAATAATTTTGTAATTTACAAAAAAGTACCAATTTTTACAAAAAAAGAGCCACTTATTAAAATTGTACCAGTTTTCAAAAAAAGTACCAATTAAAAACAAATAATTTTTAAAAAAGTACAAATTTTTAGAGAACTTTTACTTTTCATTTAAATTACCAATTTTTACAAAAAAATACTAATTTTTAGAAAAGTACCAATTTTCCAAAAAGTATCAATTTTCAAAAAATACAAATTTTCAGAAAAGTACCATTCAGAAAAGTATAAATTAAAAAAATGCCACTTTTAAAGATATACCAATTTTCCAAAAAGTGCCAATTTAAAATAAATAAAAAAATTAATGATCTGATTTTCAAAAACTACGAATTAAAAAATAAAAAAGCAAGTTTTCGAAAAATAGTACAAATTAAAAAAAAAACTATACAAATTAACAAAATTTTCAAAAAAGTAGCAAATTAAAAATAATAATAATAATAATAATAATAATAATAATAATAATAATAATAATAAATAAAAAAACAGAAATATTTAAATTAAAAAAAAAAAATAGAAATAAAAAAATTTTAAAATTAACAATTTTTAAAAGAAATACCAGTTTTTTAAAAATAAGTTTTAAATTTTCTAAAACAAATCCCAATTTTAAAAAAGTATTAAAAATTGGACATAAGTAACTGAACAGAAAATGATTCTTCTGATGTATAAGTCCAATTGCCTTAAAAAGTCTGAGGTGTTATTGTGTGTTTCGATTCGAAAGAAAACGTTTTCGAAAGTCAATATATTTTAAATACTATTTCGAATAAATTTATTTTCGAATTGAAATACACAATAACCCTCATGAAAGTTTCCAGTCAAATGTTCCTGCTTTAAAAACAATTTTATTAACCTTGAAATAGTGTACTTTATTGTAATTACTAGTTCCTCGATAAGATTTGCATCGCTTGCATCTATTTCACAATTTTTAGTTCTTTTACAATTCCTCAATTTATTTCTAAAATAAGTTCATCCCCATTTTCTCTTTTGAACCAGTTTTCTTAAAGAAATATATTAAATTTTTTTCAATTATACCCAATGACGATTCCATTTACAAAAGACTTTTTTTCTTTACTATTGCTGCAACATGCTTCTTTATTTTTATTTTTTATTTATACTTTTTTAAGACTTAATCTTTTTTATTATTTTTTTTTTTTTTTTTTTGTTCTTTTGTCTTACATTTACATCAATGTATTTATTTTATTCATTTTATTTTATTTTCTTATACTTTTTAAGGCAAAATAAATTATTTTTTTAATAAGTTATAAAATATTGCATAGCAACAAATGACTTAAGATGACACAATTATGTTAATGTGTAGGCAAACACAACCATACATATAAATTCTAACAATAAAAATACCAAGAAAAAATGAAGTTATAATTAGATTAGTATTATAAAATTAATTTTAAATAACTTAAAAAAATGTCTTGCATTAAAATGTTTCTTTAGAAACATTATACCTATTAACTATATTAAAGAGCTGATTAATGATTGTACCAGTTTTGTTTAAATTACTAACATTTTGTTTTTTAATAAATAATAAAATACTTATGAAAATTTATTTAAAAAATTAAAACAATTACAAGGGGGCCTAAATATTATCACATAATGCAACTTAAAATAAATCATAATTTTAATAAATAGATTTTAACAAAAATTATTACAATTGAATATGATAATAATACAATTATAGAAATTAAATAAAAACAAACAGAAACCAGAATTATATAGTAGATGTCATGAATAGTTAAATTTAAAATGGCTAAAGTGTTTTTTAAATTCTTTAAGGAAGGACGACCTTCACACTTTTAGTTATAGGCAATGACAAAAGTGTAATGTATAGGAAATAAAGAGTATTAAAGGGCTGCTCTAGAACTAGGCTATTTAAAATATTTAAAACTAGTTTTAATAGGTTAATAGTTAAGGAGTTTCCATGCTATTGTGCTTAATTTATTTTTATTTTTTTAATCTGACTAGGAATGAAACCTAGCTTTTTTGTGCTTTTGGCAGGAAAAAATAAATAAAAAAATGAAAAAAGAACTAAATAATAAATTTTAGGCTAAAAATAATTTTTTGAAAAATTCTTCAAATGTCAGGGTATCTCAGCTAAGGTAATAACTTAAAGACTTGGCTTTGCCATTACTGCTTATAATGGCTTTTTGTCCTGAAAAAGATTTAATTTTAAATCATTTGTAATAAAAGAAATCAAATGTGTTAATAAAATCTTACCCTCATCATCAGAAGTATCTGAAACACCCATTTCAACTAGAGCTTTAAATAAAGCTCCCAAATTAGAACGATTATCCAAATATTCATGACTAATTTTTACAGGCTCACGATTATGATTTTTAGTTTGTGTATGCCAAACTAAAATTTCAGTACAATTATTTCCCTTGGGCTCTATTTTATCCAAAGTTAAGGATATACTACGCAAAAAGTAGTCTTCTTCATAGCCTGGCTTAAAAGGCATACTAGCATTAGGATATTCTGACATATAAGATAAACTAACAGCAAAACCAGCCATATCAACAGGCCAACGACGACCAGCTACCCAAGAATCTAAGAAACCCACCACCTTACCCTTTAAGAAGTAATTAATTTAAATTATTAAAATAATTAAAAGTATTTTAAGTGTTTTATTACCTTACGTACTACTGGGCCACTTATGCCATAATTGGCTATTAAACCCACTGGAAACATGGATACCCGTTTGGTATCACGTATTTCGCTAAATAATTTGAGATCATAAGTATTGTCATCATCACCAAAATATAATATTCCCGTTGTAATATTACGCTGTCTTAGCCATTGCATAGCAGCACGTCTATTAGCCACTCCCCTAGGCTTGGATTTAGCATTACGAAAACGTTCAGGCATGGGACTAGCCAAATGAGTAAAGGGTATACCTAAATAAATTTTTATTAAAAAAAAAAACATAAATTATAAAAATAACTTTTAAATTAACTTACCAAATCTTAAAAGCAAATTATCTAAATAAGGATTACATGAATTAAAATCATTGGCCACTATCCAATGTAAACGTGGCACATGCATTAGTGTATACGCCAATCTGGTTAGTTCGGGTACTTGTTCTCTTCTTGGATAAGTGGGTGTAACAAAATAAATTATACTTAAATTATACCATTCATGTCGTGTTTTATCTTGTATATATAAACGTGAATCTATAAAGGATTCAGAGCACGGTGTTGAGGGTAATTCTGTGGTAAGTTTATTATCAAATAAATCTGAAAATATTTAATATAATAAAGAACATTTCTTAAAAATTGCCTTAAAGTATGTTTTAAATAAATTTTATATTTTATCGTTAAATTAGCTAACATTTATTTAAAGATTTCAACTAATTGTATACATATGTATGTATGTATGTTTGTATGTACAAATTTATATATAATAGAAATGGTCCCAAATATTTACATATATATTTACATTAGGGTGGCCCCAAAATAAAAGGTATCATTGCTCCCAGCTCAAATGAAAATTTATTCATTCTAAAATATCGTTTCCCAAAATTTTCATATTTTCAATCTGGCATTATCCTTTCTTGAGCTGGATCAAAAAATGGTCCTTTTTTCGGTTTTTTGGATTTAATGACATTTATTTAATAATGGCAATTACTAAATACACAAAAAAAATTGGTTGAACTAAAAACGAAAATGATTAAAAAAAAATATTAAATTAATATTAAACGCTCATTCCAAATTCACAAAAATTTCTAGTTTAAGGCAATTTAAAAAGCTTAACGTATCTTTATTTTCTGAACGAAAGATTTTAACGATTTTTTTTATTAGATTCGTTTAGCACTCTAAATTCATAAAAAATTTTCTTTTTATATATAAAATTTAAAAAACTTAACGAAACTTTATTTTTTGAACAAACGATTTTAAAACAAAAATTTTATTAGATTCGCTTAGTATAGTTGTTTCTAAATTTATAAAAAAAGTGTAGAATAATTAATCATCTTAACAAAACTTTATTTTTTTAACGAAAGATTTTTTTACTAAAATTTTATTCGATTTATAAACGCTGATTCCAAATTCACAAAAATTTATCATTTTAGGCAATTTAAAAAACTTAAGGATACTTTATCTTTTGAAAGAAACATTTTAAAACAAACATTTTATTAGATTCGTTTAGAATACCTAACCGGATTTCTAAGATTATAAAAATTTTAATTTTGTGTTATTTTGAAAAACTTAACGATACTTTATTTTTTGAACGAAAGATTTTTAAAACTACATTTTTATTAGATTCGTTTAACACTGTTTCTAAATTCACAAAAATTTCTCATTTTACACAATTTAAACAACTTAACGAAACTTTATTTTTTTTGCGAAAGATTTTAATGCAAAAATTTTATTAGATTCGTTTAAAAGCTGCTTCCAAATTCACAAAAATTCCTCATAATAAGCAATTTAAATAACTTAACGAAACTTTATTTTTTGAACAAAGGATTTTAAAACAGAAAATTTTATTAGATTCGTTTAAAACTAATAACGGTGTTGTTAAATTTGTAAAAAATTTTCAATTTAGGCAATTTAAAAAAAAAAAAAAACTAAAGAACCTTTATTTTTTGAACGAAAAATTCTAAAACGAATATTTTATTAGATTTATTTAATATAGTTAACCATGTTTCTAAATTTATAAAAAAAATAATAATAATTTTAGATTAATTAAATAACTTAACTAAACTTTATTTTTTTAACAAAAGATTTTTTAACTAAAATTTTATTACATTCGATTAACACTAATAAGGCTGTTTCCAAATTCACAAAAATTTCTTATTTTAGACAATTTAATGAAACTCTATTTTGTGAACGAAAGATTTCAAAATGAAAATTTTATTAAATTCGTTTAATATTATAACTCTGATTCCAAATTCTTAACGAAACTTTATTTGTTAACGAAAATTATATTATATACGCTTAAAACTAATAACGTCATAAAGAAATTCATATTTTAGACAATTTAAAAAACTTAACGAAACTTAACGAACGATAATTGTGTTTCTAAATTTATAAAAAAAAATAACTTTTTATTAACTAAAAAACTTAATTTTATTAGATTCGTCTAACGCTAATAACGCTGTTTCTAAATTCACAAAAATTTCTAATTTTAGGCAATTTAAAAAACCTAACGAAACTTTATTTTTTGAGCGAAAGGTTTTTAATGATATTATGTATATTTGTAAAGTATGTATAGATAACCAACCATAATTCTAAATTTGTTGAAATTTACTACTTTGGCAATTTAAAAAACTTAACGAAACTTTATTTTTTTTTAAGAAAGACTTTTAAACGAATACGAAAAAATCGATAAAATTACCTTTTTCGTTTTCTTCCAGCTCACGGAAGTATAATGGCTAGCCAGTTTTGAGAAACGGTATCATAAATGAATTAAATTTTCATTTGAGCGAGTATCATTGTTACCCGTAATTTTGGGACCATCCTAATGTACATATTCATAAAAGGAAAATGCAAATAATTGTATATAAAAATAAATATTTCTTTCAATGTCAACAAAAAAAGTTTAATAGTATATGAATATAAGAAAATATTTGTTTAAGATTTAAATTTTGTCATAAAAATCTTAAATTATTAGAAAATACTTTCTATGAACAATTGGGCCATATTTTTGTGTTTATTTTAAAGTTTCAGCATTGTTATTAGATTAACATTTGCCTATAGAATATTATTAGTAATCACCTGCAAAACATTTATCAATTATACTCAATTTAATTGTCGATGACAGTTTTAAAATGAATTTAAGATAAGTAAAAGCAAAAAATTTTTAAGGTTTTAAAGTACAGCAGAACCTCGTTTAACAAAAATGAAAATAAAATAAAAAAAATTTTAATTCATTTTAAATTCCAATAAATAAAATCTAAATAATTTCATTAAAATAACAAAATTATGATTAATTCTAAATAATGTTTAAATATATTTAAGTATATTTGTCTCTACATATTTACTTTATTCATTATTATACCTAAATAATCAAGATAAACAAATTGAAAAACTACTAATTTTCGTTATCAGCTAATTCCAACTACTTTAATATTTAATTTTATATAAGGTAATACCTATAAGTTGTTACATATTTAATGACTTCATTGGTTACAAAATAAAAACGACTAGGCTTATCAAATCTTTAAACTCACAAGTATATTTAGCAATTCATTGACAAACCTTTATTGATATACAGTTAGTTACCTAAGAGTAAACATATGTCTATACAGTAGCGTGGTCCCTTTGGTGTGGAAAAAAAATAAATTATTGATGTTTCCAACTAAAATAAAAGCTTGAAGGAACGGCATAAAATATAGATGTCATATGAAAGATCTTTGAGGGGAGAATTTATACATAACATAAATTTCCATTCAGCCTGTTTATGAAATCTTTAACGGATTTGAATTGGAAACGAAATTCTAATCCAATTTCAACTTGAAATGGGTTTATGAAAAAGTAACGAAAACAATTTGTTAAATGATTGATATTTTCGCTCTAAATTACACTTTTATGTTCTTAAATAAATTATTGGATTTCATAAACAGAAATCGAATACATAAACCCAATTAATTGGATTTGTTGAGATGATGTTGTAAAACCAATCCATGTGGAATTGTATAAACACTCTGATTAGAAAAATGGAAACAAACGCAAAACAGAAAAAATAACCAAAGTGATAAAAAAATCGCCACTAGTTTTTATCAGATTTTGTGTTTTTACTATTGAAAAATAATATTATAAAATAGAAAAAACTGTCAAAAAGAAAAAATACTCTAAAACCTCAAAAATTGCAAAAATTAAAAAATTCGTCAAAATAAAAAAATCGCTACAACGAAAAACATGGCCAAATTAAAAAAACTGGCACTTTAGCTTTTTCAAAATAAAAAATCGCCAAAAAGTCGCCAAATCGAATATTGAAAAATCATTACAACGGAAAAAATGGCCAAAATGAAAAATCGATACTTTTTTTTTGTTTTGGGTTTTTTCAATTTGGCGATTTTTCATTTTGGCGGTTTTTTCAGTTTCCCGATTTTAAATAAATGTACTATTTTAATTAAATATTTTTATGTAAAAAAATCTTTTATAAATTTTTAATAAAAGAAATTAAACATTTCGTATATAATTTTCTTCACGCCTTTGAATGTACCTCTTAAAGTAATTTGAATTATATAAATTTATATTGTTTAAAAAAAAAAATAACATTTTAATCCTTCAAATCTTAGCGAAAGCATAACGCCAAAAACAAAATGTTTTTAAAAATGCTAATTTAGAATTTAGAGAGTTGAAAACATTGACAGCATTTGATTTGGTACCAACCTAATGTACATAAATTTTTGGTGTGAAAAAATTATTCTTTTATTAATGTATAAAAATTATGTTTAAGAATTTTTTTTATTTTTTTATTCTTTGTAATGTAAATAACCACTCTAAAATAATATATTAATACATTTTAATTTTTACCTATATATTTTTTTGCATTTTTAAAGCGTCAGTAAATTAACATCAATCAAAAATTATAACAAGAACAACAATGGGGTTTTTTGATTAACAACAACTTGTTCTAGTGATTCATTGAATACAAATAGGGTGATCGATTATTAGATTTTTTTGGAGAAAAAAAAAAACTCAACAAATCTTATAATATTCAAGTTAAAATGAAACTAAGGTTTATATAATATGTACAGAAACTATGAATTAATATGGAAAAAGCGAGTCTAAATTGTTTCGAAATAAATTTTAAAGAAAGGCCTCTTTTAAATACTACTCTTTTAAGAAAATATAATTAATTATTATTACAAATATTGAACCCTAAAATATTTAAATTGTTTGAAAGAATGTTACATGTATTACAAGTGAAAAGACTAATTCCATTGATATGCGTATTTCATTCAATATATTTATTACTTTAATTTTTGATTGACGATTTTTGTCCTAAATTTTACGACTTTTTCTAAAAGAAAATTCAGAAGTATATCAGAATTTTTTTTATATATTTTTCTTTAAAAGTAAATTACTTTGTACATAAATATTAACAATTAAAATAAATATCTTCTTAAATTTGTCAATTTAAATTGTTCATTTATAGAATAAATTTAAAGGAACCAATATAATATTATATTGATTCGATTCGATTCAATTATGTATTTCATAATCAAAGACTTAATAGGTACTACTTGACTTTCATAATAAATGTTTTTTTTTTATTAATTTCTTTTAAATTAAAAATTTTATCATAAATAAAATAAATTTTTCTTCAAAAAAAGCATAGAAAATGTTCAATAACATATAGAAAATCTAAACTTTGATGTTGACGATTTTTTGACTATTTTGACGATTTTCTAACAAATATTAGTAATTTATTATATAGGTCTTTTAAAATAAAATGTTATTTTTAAATCCGGGTTTAAGGGCGTGAAGATAAATTCGTTAGTTAGATACGTCCCACATGTCTGTTAACTATATTCCAAAGACTGTAAAGTAAGTTGAATTTATTTAAATTTACTTTTTTTACGAAAAAAAAAAAACGTTTTTTTAACTTTTTTTAATGTTTTATTAAATAAAACATAAACTATTTAAAATTTTAAGCAAATAAAATTTTAAGCAAGAATAAAATTGTGTTGCAATAAAAATATCCATATTCAGGTCACATTGCGCAGAAGTTTGGACAGACCTAAATGGAATTGTGATATATCATGTGAATTCTCTAAAGGAGTAGAACTCAAAACTGCAAGGGGTATATCCAGTTATTTCTCAGGACACACGCTACAAGGTGCTGAAGTTTTGCAAAATTTACGTATGTCTTAGAAACAGGGGCCATATTTTGATTTTGGACATACTTTGGTTTTGGTACACAAATTAAAGGTCTGGTGGAGTAGAACCCAAAACTGTTTAGACAATACTCACTTGTTTTCTATAAATTCATACTTGAACGAAGTTCTTTTTGGACAGACCAGAATGAGGTCGTGATACATCAGATGATCTCAAAACTATATAGGGTATATCCAGTTGTTTCTCAGGAGACATACAGAAGGGTTGGAATTTAATATCAATATTTATCAATGACTAAGTTGTGGGAGAGCCATTTAGAACAGACATGAATGGGGTTGTTATACATCGAATGAAGGCCCTAAGGAGTATATCTCAGAGCTATATAGGGTATACGCATTTGTTTCTCAGGAGACATACTACGAGGGGTGGTATATAACATATTCATTTTTCAATTATTTATGTTCCAAGTTGTGAGAGGGCCATTTATGACAGACCTGAATCGGGTTGTGATACATCGAATGAAAGCCGTAAGGGAGTAGATTTCAAAACTATATAGGATTGTTTCTCAGGAGGCATGCTACGAAGAGTTTAATATAATATATTAATTTTTCAATTATTTATATTCCAAGAAAAATTGCATAAATTAAAAAAATAGCTATATTTTTTAAAAAATGTCGATGAAATCCAACATATAGTGCTTGAGAAAAATTTCAATTTCTGCTGTGTGAAATGGAAACTTTTTAAGTTATTGACAAATTTAAATTTTATTATTAAAAAGTTAAAAAGAAATGTGTAAATATTGTATATGAAGAATTTTAAAAAATGCAATGTGTTGGAAATATTAAAATATTTGAAAATTAATGTTATTTTTTGTAAATATTTATTCACTTGAATTTTTTCTAAATTCTAAAACATAAAAATTTACATTTATTTGTCAAATGTTCTACTATCCCCATGAGCCATAGATCAATAACTAGATATTTATGTGAGAGAAAAAAAACCTGATTCAATTATCAAAACCCTAATTCACATAAACTTCTAGTTGTATTCTATGGCTTAGGGCATAGAGTACAACTAGAAGTTTATGTGAGAGTCAGTTTAAATTTTTAAAACACAAGGACAAAATATATGTGACTACATGTATTTTGTTGTTACATGAATTAGGTTTTTATTTCTCACATAAACGTCTAGTTGTATTCTATGGCTTAATGCCTTATTTTGCAAAATGAAAAGAAAATTCGTTTCAAAATTTTATATTGAAAACAAAAACAAAGTTCAAATTTATTTGTTATTTTCAATACAATTTGTCGAAACGAATTTTCGTTTCATTTTACAAAACCAGGCCTAAAATTTGTTTTATTTTCATTCACATATACTTTAATTTGTAAAAAAAATTTAAATTTCTTTTTTAGTTTTTAATGATTTTCTTTTAATATAATACATATGCTGCAGAGTGATAACAAAATTATGAAAATTTTCAGTTATTATTTTTTTACAGATTTTTGAAATAAAACGAAACCGAAACAGAATTTTTGCAAAAATGTTTGCCTAATTTCCAAATTATCGTACAATTACGTACAATTTAATAATTTCTATGAACAAAATTTTATATTTAAAAAAAAATTATTTTTTCCCACTTTTTTTCAAAATATAAAAATGTTCGATTCATAATATTTATGAACACAATTTTTAAATTTATGTACTTTTTTCTCTGTGTTCTAAAAAAATATTAAAAATAGTACATCTTCTTCTTTCGAACATATTAAAAAAATATGTGTAATTGAAGACGTAAAAATTTTCCTAAAAAGTATAGTAAAACTGAAATTGCATTACGAGTGCATTTTTAAACACACTATTTACCTTTAAACTGTTGCCTTTAAAGAGGTCTCACTTAGTCTTCATTACAGCCGTTAACCGTTAAAATCCCTTTACATCGTAAAGTTTAATTTCAGTACTTTGTTGGATTTTTTTTAACATTCATATAAATTTATATCATAAAAAATTGTGATTTTTTATAAATTAGGAAAAATAATAATGACATAATTAACAAAAAAATTGTAATATACCCTATATAGCTCTGAGATCTACTCCTCTAGAAATTTTACCCGATGTATCATGACCCCATTCAGGTCTGTCCTAAATGTCCCTCCCACAACTTAGAATATAAATTATTAAAAGACTATGGTATTATATTCCACCCTCGTAACATGTCTCCTGAGAAACAACTGGATATACCCTGGTCAGTTTTGAGTTCTTCTCCTTTAAAGCTTTCACGTGATATATCACAACCCCATTCAAGTCTGTCTAAACTGGCCCGCAATGTAACCTGAATATAGGTATTTTTTCTTTATTTAGTTTTTTCCAAAAATGTTTATTTGTGATGTTTTTTTTTAAATAAAACAATAAAAATAAATTTAAAAAATTATTATTTTTTTTTTCATTAAAAATCATTATTTAATGCTTAATGTATGGAACATATTTAACAGAGAATGGGACGCATTTAACATCATGTAGAACTTATTTAACGTACGAATTTTTCTTCACACACTTACCGGATTTTTATGCTTAAAACAAACGATTTAGTTGACATTCGAAAAATTAACATTTTTAAAAAAATCGGCAGCACTTAACCGAAAAAATGGTTTTAAAACTGGTTGTAAAACTGAGTCGATCACCCTAAATACAAAACAGAACACGAACTACAAGTTCGTCCTGCTGTTATAATTTAAACGATATGTATTTCTTATATCTTAGCTTATAAGAAATATAATTATAATCATACGACGTAATATTAAATAAAAATTAGACAATTTCATAAAAAATTCAAATCAATTAATATTTACAAAATCTCTAATTTGTATTATTAGGTTAACATTTTAAATATTTCCCCATTATACCATCATTGTAAAGTAACCATTGTCTAAACGTAGATATAAATCTATATAAATAGCAAACCCAATAAAACTATTATAGGCTATAAAAAATAGTAATACCAAAAAAATATAACTTAATTTAATGAATGTATATGTAAATAGAAAAAAATGTTTTATTAATATTGTATTTACTTAGAACAGCTCCATCACCAAATGGCACCTTTAATTACTTATTTTTTGTTTCTATTTGGTAGAGTGCTGGGCAGTGCAATTTGACATGCAATAATTAATTGTGGAAATGATAGTGCTTTGTGGCAAATTTCATGGTAAATAAATAAGTTAAAAGAAAAAAAGTGCAAACAAATTTTTATACAGGGAAAGCTTTAATGTTTATGAAACAGTGTTTTGATGCACTTAACCCTTAAAACCATAAAACCAGCGCTTTTTTAGATATGCAATGCGCCGTGTAAACTTTTTTCGTTTCCAATTTATATATTATTGGCTTACTCACTTGGCAAGCTTTGCATATCGTGTGCACTGTCATTATTGTTGGCTGGCGATAATAGCGTTGTGCTAGAACCTAATCCAATTATTGAGGAATTAAAATAAAGCAGGGAATCATTATTATTTGCTTCTACAGCATTATTTTCTTCTTTTAATTTGTTTAACATTAAAGGAGCGGCCACAGCTACTAAATTCCACCCACGGCTTCTTGGCGATGTATTGTTGTGGGGTGTTTGAGGAAATTTACCTGTAGTAGTAAAGGCGTCAGCTCTACTATCATCCGTATAATTGGCCACTGCACACCATACAACATATACTAGCAACATCATCAGCAGCATGACGCATACAAAAACTCGCCGACTGTTGGCTGTTTTGGGACATAATGCTCGAATTTTGCTACCGTGAGCTCCACGCAAAACTGAACTTTGTACTGGTCTGCCACTAATACCAGTGTCCAGAGGACGATATTGGGCACTTGGCATGATATCACTGTTTTAATTGTTAAACAATTTATAAAAAATGCAACGTTCCCGACTGACTTGACTATTTGAACTCGCAAAACTTGTTACAATAAATTCACAACATTTGTATTTAATTAAGCTGGCAAATAAAATTGTACAAAGTACACACACAAACACTTGCAAATTGACGGGCAGCCAATACTAACTGCAGTTTAATCGATTTTATTTATTTTTTATTGTTAATTAATTGGATATTTGTTTAATACAAAACCTTGTTCATATATTAGCTAATTAACTAACGAAATTAATTCTCATCAAAAATTTATTGTTTTTTTTTTTAATATTTATGAAAATAAAATACATTTAATAATAATGATAACAGAGGTAAAGCACACTTATTCATTCAATTTGTTTTGCACAGTAGATATAGATAAAAATAAATAGATGTCTTATTAATGTTTTAATTACAAGCTCCAATTTATATTTCTTTTAAGCAAAATCTTTTTTAAAGATTCATTTGATTTAATTAAATATTTCATAATTTAAGCTTGTTTATAGCCGCTTGTGTGTAACTTTAGTACGAAACTAATTTTTATATACATATACATTTCAATGTGCATATATGTATGGATATTTATGCAAATATTGTATTCTTTTATATACGTATATATATAATTTACTGAACCCGTTGCCTTTTAATTTTAACACTACTATAATCGACTAAAAAAACTGCACAATTTTAATTATTTATTAGTTTTCACAATAATAACAACAATACGAAAAAAGATGATTGTATAAGGGAGAGATTGGTTGTATTTTTAAAGAGAGAGAGAGTTGTTTAATAAGATGTGGTGAATATTTACAGCAAGCCAGCTGATTGTTAATTTCAGAGTCGTTTTTTATGCAAGTAACACAGTGTCTACATTAGACAATTTTTTATCAAGACAAACGTAAAACTTAACATGAATTAGTGCAAGGTGGTAACAGTTGCACAAAAACAACAATATGGCGTATTCATTACTGTTTTTTATATATGTAGTCTGAGAAGTGTAACAACCAAAATAATAATAAGCTGTTTAACTAAGTTTACCTTGTATATATTCGCACTGATTTTGTTGTTTGTTTTGATAAAAATTTGCCCAGTGTAGACACTAGGTACCCCAGGTCTACAACTGAGATTAACGCTGATATAATATGTGAGATAACGTCGGCAGAGGAAAGTAACCATTTTGTTTATATTATGTTAAATCTTAAATATGGGGTACACGTATTCTAATAAATCCTATAAGATATCATTATTTTCAATCAGTCACAAAGTAAACATGTCTTTTTTATTTAAGCACTTCGCACTTTTTTAGCACAATTTTTATGAAAAAGTTTTTTAACATGTAAAACAAACACTAAAAGGAAACAATTTTACAAAAAAACATTGTTTTTTAGTATTTCCAAAATACACATGTACACACACAAACAAACTTTCGTATATGTGTATTTTTTGACAGTTCATCTTATAAAATGGTTGTGTAGAGAAATCTCATCACAACAGTCTCATAATACATCTTATAATACTAATATTTGAACCTACAAGTGAAATAATTCTCTCAGAGAGAGAATTTGACAGTCTCTGACACAAAAATCTTACATATTATGATACGTTTAGACGGGCTGTAAACAAGACATAACTAATGTTGTGTTGTATTTATTGTGTTATAAATGTTATAGAATATTTTAGGTATAATTTGAATTTTCTGATACACCAATAATACTTTAAAATTCACTAAATTCCAAAAAATCAAAAAATTTTAAAATTTTAACAAAAAGTAATTATTACCAAATATTCAGAAATTCGAAATTTCCCTAATAATTCTCAAAAGTTCTCAATTTCACCTAAAGGTCATTTTATTAAAAAATCGAAATCAGAAAAGAAATTCGAAATTTTGGCAAAAAAATTCGACATATCACAAATAAATTTGAAAATTCACCAAAAATCCAATATTTCTGTTTGAAAAAAAAAATTTAATTTTCACAAAAAATCAGGAATTTTATCGACAAATTTCATTAAAAGACCTAAAACTCACCAAAACGCAATAAAAAACCAAAAATTCAAAATTTTACAGAATCTGAAATTTTACTGCAAATTTGAAAATTTTGAAAAAATGCAAAATTTAAAAAAAAAAATACAAATTTCACCAAATAAAAAAATCGAAATTTTGTCATATAATTCGAAAATTTATCAAAAACTAAACTAGCAAAAATACAAAAATTGACCAAAATTTGCATATTAAGCAAAAAAAAAAAAACGAATTTTTTCGTTGAAATTTTATTCTTCATATATACTTTTAACAATTTTAAATAAATGAAAAGTTACCAATAAACCGAAAACTTTACCAAAAATTCTAAATTTACAAAAAGTTCATCAAGAATTCTAAATTTTACCAAAAATTCATTTCCACCAAGCAAAAGGAAAAATAAACAAAATAAATCAAAATTCAATAAACACTTAAAATTTAAAATAATCTGTAAATTCACCAAAAATCTAAAATTTAACCAAATATACAAAATTTCACAAAAAAACGAAATTTTACCAAAATTTAAAATTTAACAAATATGCAAAAAAATAAAAAAAAATCAGTTTCCTTCATTTAAATTTTAAAATATTTCTTTATTCTTTAAAATTCTTAAATGATTTCTTTAGGAAAAAAATGTTTTAGTGACTAAATTTAGCTTTTCATTTTACACGATTTAAAGTTCAGATTCAAATTTATACTATATTTGCAACTTTATGTAAACTATAGGTACCTTTTCCTTGTTTTAAAATTATTACATTATTATTTATTTGTCGATTTATTTATTTATTATTTTTTATTTAGTCGTTTATTTATTCACATATTTATTTGCTTGTTTGTTTATTTATTTTGTTGTTATTTGTTTTAAAATTTACTTATTTGTTATTTACATATTTATCTATTTATTTATTATTACTTTTTTTGTTATTTGTTTTAATATTTATTTCTTTTTAAATTTTTAAGTTTGTTAATTTACTTATTTGTTTATTTATTTGTTGATTTAATTATTTATTTATATATTTGTTTGTTTGTTTATTTATTTTGTTGTTATTTCTTTTAAAATTGGTAGATTTTTTTATTATTTTTTAATTTATTTATTAGTTAATTTACTTATTTGTTGTTTATTTATTTATTTTTTATTTATTTAATTCACTAAAATATCTGCAAAACAAATAAACAATCGAAATATCAGCAACAAAAAAATTACAAAATGCGAAAAACTCACCAAAACTTATTAGACTCTGGCCCGATGTATTAATTTGTATAAACATGATCCTCAGTTATCAAGGTCCTTCACAAAGTTGTTTTCAATAGATATAGATATCTTTCCAATATATATAGGGTAACTTTTATTACAAATTCCCTGTAAACAATTTCATTATATTTACCCAAATGAATACAAAATTTATTAATACCTTTACCACAAAAACTAACCACACATTAAAACTCACCATAAGAGAATTAATACCATAAAAAATTGTTTTTTTTTTGACGAAAAACGTAGAAAAAAACATAGAAAAAAGAAAAAGTTAAAAAAATTGATAAAGAAAAATTGTGATTATAGCTTACAAAAGCGAAAAAAAGAAAACAAAAATTAAGAAAAACAATTACAAAAATATAGAATAGAATGAAACAAATTTAAAACATTGATAAAAACAGAAGAGCTGCAACAACTTGACATAGCAAAAAATTGAAGAATTTGCTTTAAGTATAAAAAGTTATAGATTGAACAAAAAAGGTAAATTAAGCAATAAATTAATTATTAGGCCTATGCAATGTAAATTACTATGTGTATTAACTACATAGTAAGTTACATTGCAAGTTACCTAAGGTACCTGTTTAATTGGACCAATGATTAGCTAAAATGGTAGTGATTGAACAAAGTTCATTAAATTAAATGTTTCAAATAGGTTTAATGGTAATGGAAAATTTTATGTTAAAAATGTTATGAGCTGAATATTAATTATTTCAGTTTGAACTATAGCCTTTAAATTAAATTTTTTTATTGATAGTATTATCATTTTTAAATATATATTAAGGATATGAACGATGTACGTAGGTAATTAGGTATTATTAAAAAGCTTACTTTCTTTAGATAGTTATGGCCTCAGCACAAGAACGTTTCCAGGCTGCTGTCAATGTCATTAAAGGTTTGCCCAAAAATGGACCATATCAACCCAGCAATACCATGATGTTAAAATTCTATGGCCTATATAAACAGGCAACTGAGGGACCTTGTCACCAAAGAAAACCAGCATTTTGGGATGTGGTTAATAAGGCAAAATGGGATGCTTGGAATCGAAATAGTCATCTTACCCAGGAAGAGGCTATGGAAAAATATGTACAGTGTTTACAAGAAATTATTGAAACTATGTCATTTACCGAAAATGTACAAAACTTTGTGGGTAGTTTACAAGGTTTGGAAAATATTAATCTAGACGAATTGGAAATTATAGCACCCGGCATGAAAGAATTGGCCGAATCACATCCAAATTCACCATTTCAATCAAGAACAAATAGTCCTCATCACAGCACAAATGGTCAAGAGGAAGATCATGTAAGTTTTTAAAAAATGAGCTAAAAAAAAAAAAAACTCGAAATTAATTTTGTTATTTCTAGGCCACATTGAATGGTCACGATTCGACACTCGACCAAGTTACTGCACCACCGTTAACACCTGTTCAAAACAAAGAACTGCCAGCACAACCATTAACACAAAGTAAGTTAGCAGTACAATCCACTATAGTGGATTACTCACAAACCAATGGCTCAATTGACCAATCTGACGATGAATATGTTGATCCCTTTGATATACAAAATGAGCTTTACGAATCCTTACAACGTAATAATGAATTACTTAAGCAGGTGCAGGCCACCGTTTTACGCATGAACTCGGATTTGTCAACCGTTAATCAACGTGTCTTTGATTTGGAAAAGACAATAAGAGAAATGAAAACTACTTTAACTAAACGTAAAGTTTCTTCTTCAAACCTTTTAGAACCCAAACACAAATATCCGAAGTGGTGGCCCTTTACCGACATTTCTCCTTTATGGTTTGTTTTATTGGTATTATGGCCTTTTATTGTTAGAAGATTAGGTAAAATGTTAGCTAATCCTTCGAAGCGCAGATAAACTTAAAAGAAATGTAGATAATTTTGTTTTTTAAATGTATACAGTGGTTTTTTAGTTAGTATAATAATGCTTGGGTGTGTGTAATTAGCTAAGAATGTGCTTGAATTTAAAAGTTTTATTATAATTTTCAGCGGCTTTTTTTTATAAATAGTAGTGCAATCTATAAAAAATCTTGGGTTTTTTTGTTATATATTTTAATGTAAAAGAAAAATTGTGTATTAAAACCATTCCATTCCCCCTTATGTTTATAAAAAGAAAAAAATTCTTGAAAAATATTTGTTATAAGAATATAAAGCTCTTTATTTAACGCTTTAGCTTTTTATTTTTCTTTTATTGAGCCAGATTTTATAAATATATTCTATATATCTTTTATATTTTACTTTTTACAACAAATATATATTTTATGAAAAGAAAAATGGGATGTTATTAATTATATTAGGGCTGAGCGGTCTGACGTAAGTATTTCTTGCCCGAAGGAACATCTACAGTAGTATAACCATTAGGAAACTTATCTAATGCTTGCTGTTCAGATAAATTTGGCAAAATCATGCAGGTTCCTCCTTGCTATAATAAAAAAAGTGTTCAATCAAATTTAGATTAAGAATAATTTATATAAATAATTTGAAATATTACCTTCCAATCAGCCGGAGTAGCAACAGATTTCTTGCTAGTCAGTTGCAAAGAGTCTATTACTCTTAAAATTTCACTTAAAATAAATAAAATATATTAATTGTTCCCCCTTTAATAGCCATTAAAGAAAAACCTACTCGAAATTTCTACCTGTTGTAGCTGGATACAAAATAGATAAACGCAATTTCTTATTGTTGTCAATAATGAAGACAGCCCTACAAGTTAGTGGAATACCTTGAGAATTTAATTCATCTTTATCCAACATATTCAACATTAGAGCCAATTCACGTTTATCATCAGCAATAATAGGATAATTAAATGCCGATAACTCTTAGAAAATATAAATAATACAAAACAATTTCATAAACTAGAACCACAGAATAATATTAACTTACTCCCATAACTTTTTATATCCTCGATCCACCCCAAATGTGAATCTACTGTATCACAAGATAGAGCTATAGGTTTTACATTGCGCTTTGCAAATTCTGGCAGTAATTCAGCAACACGTGATAATTCCGTAGTACAAACCGGTGTATAATCGGCGGGATGAGAAAATAAAATAGCCCAACTATTGAACATAAATACACATGTTACGATGTTATTATTTTAATTAATAAATTTAAATAACTTACTCATCTCCCATCCATTCATAGAAATCAATCCTTCCCTCACTAGTTTCAGCCTGAAAATTTGGGAATTGATCACCAATATTTAAAGCTTTTCCAGACATATTTCACGAAGCCTTAGAAAATAAATAAAAACCTTGACAAGCACTAACAACAATACACGCAAAAAATTTTTGTTTTTGCCAAAAAATGATTAACAGAAGGTCATAGACCAGCGGATTATTTGTTTTGGATGTCAATTCTGTCAAATTCATATTGAAAATATTTATTTTCTCTTACCTCAGGTCTACAAATGAGATTAACCTTGATATAATATGTGAGATAATGCAAGCAGAAGAGAGTAACCATTTTGTTTATATTATGTTTAATCTTAAATAAGGGGTACACGTACTCTAATAAATCCTATAAGATATCATTATTTTCAATCAGTCACAGAATAAACATGTACTTTTTATTTTAAAAAATCGCACTTTTTTAACACAATTTTTATAAAAATATTTTTTTAAATGTAAAACAATCATTAAAAGAAAATAATTTTACAAAAAACATTGTTTTTTTTTAGTAATTTCCAAAATATATAAGCACACACACATGCAAACTTCCGTGTGTGTGTATTTTTTTGACAGTTCATCTTATAAGATGGTTGTGTAGAGAAATCTCATCACAACAGTCTCATAATACATCTTATAATACTAATATTTGAATCTACACGTGAAATAATTCTCTCAGAGAGCGAATTTGACACTCTCTGACAGAAAAATCTTACATATTATGTTACGTCTAGACGGGCTGTTACTCCAGGTCTACAGCTGATATTAACGCTGATATAATATGTGAGACGCCCTCGGAAAAGAGTATCCAATAATCCTAAAATATGTCATCAAAGCTTGTTAACCCAGGTCTACAACTGTGATTAACAGCCCGTCTAGACGTAACATAATATGTAAGATTTTTGTGTCAGAGAGTGTCAAATTCGCTCTCTGAGAGAATTATTTCACGTGTAGATTCAAATATTAGTATTATAAGATGTATTATGAGACTGTTGTGATGAGATTTCTCTACACAACCATCTTATAAGATGAACTGTCAAAAAAATACACATACACGAAAGTTTGCTTGTGTGTGTGCATGTGTATTTTGGAAATTATTGAAAAACAATATTATTTTGCAAAATTTTTTAGTTTTAGTGTTTGTTTTACATGTTAAAAATCATTTTTATAAAAATTGTGTTAAAAAAATGCGAATTGCTTAAATAAAAAGGACATGTTTACTCTGTAACTGATTGAAAATAATAATATCTTATAGGATTTATTAAAATACGTGTACCCCTTATTTAAGATTTAACATAATATAAACAAAATGTTTACGCTCCTCTGCCGGCGTTATCTCACATATTATATCAGCGTTAATCTCAGTTGTAGACCTGGGGTAAAGCTGATATAATATGTGAGATAACGCCGGCAGAAGAGAGTAAACATTTTATTTAATTTCATTTATTTAAATATTTTCGTAATACTAAGCCACAAATGGCCAAAATAACCATATTACAATGTGATAATACCTGAGATTAATACAATATAAAAATTTCTATTCTTAAATATTTATATATACATATACATAAAAAAATACATTCATTAAAAACTCAAGAAATATTAAATTGTTATTAGCTAACCTAGTGTCTACATTAGGCAAATTTATATCAAAACAAACATCAAAATAAGTGCGAATATATATAAGGTAACCTTAGTTAAACAGTTGATTATTATTTTGGTTGTTACAGTTGTCAAACTGCATATATAAAAAACAATAATGAATACGCCATATTGTTGTTTTTGTGCAACTGTTGCCACCTTCCACAAATTCGCGTTAAGTTTGACGTTTGTCTTGATAAAAATAATCTCTAATGTAGACACTATGTAATGGTGCCCCAGCCGCAAGACAAACCAAAAAAAATTAACATCCTTAAAAGGTCCAATCAGTAGAAAATAACATAATAAAAATCTCAATATAATTAATTACAAATTAGTTACAAATGTGTTGAGCTAGACAAAATTTCCAAAGGTTTTAAACGAAATATATTATCAGAATACGCAGAGAATGAGGAAGACTATTCCACAGCTTCGCAATTCTCACAACAAAACATTTGTCATAAAAATATAAAGAGATTCTGGGTATGTAAATTTGAGGATTTCTGGTAGATCGTGTAAAAATAAAAGAATTATACAGTCAAACAAGATTAGCATTTCTTATTACCTTATAAAATAAAATGGCATTCCGACACTTTACAAAATCATCAAATGTACAACCAACAAAATTAGAAACATGCACACGACGTTTAACATTATACACAAAACAAACCACCCTATTAAATGCACGTTTTATTCTCCTAAGCCGTGTCAAGCAAGTACCAGTATAAACTTCCAGACTATATAAAATCAGTGACCTTAACATTGCATGAGTCATATTGTATCTAACACGAAACGATGAATACATGTTAGTGGAATAAATCTTACGAAGAATACCAAATATTTTTTCATTAAGAGTATCAGTATGAGAATCAAAAGAAAGTTTACAATCTAAAATCATACCAAGACACTTGATATGATCTACCAGAGGCATTCGAACATTATTCAAAGCTATATAAATATTTGGAAAAAAACGGCTATTTGGACCAAATATAATGACATTAGACTTAGAAGGATTAAGGTTTAACGAATTTGAAAAAGTCCATTCTGAAACCTGTTTAAGACAGAAGTTAATGTTGCTTGGTAAAACATCACTTGAAGAAATACAGCTTCTAAAAAGTAAAAAAACATCATCAGCAAAAATGATAAAATCTGGAAGATTATTGATATATAAAACGAATAAAAAGACCCTAAGACAGCGCCTTGGGGAACTCCTGCTGGAAAGAACGCAAAGAAGAAATAGAACCATTACATTCAACAAATTGATATCTACCAACCAAATAACTATATATAAGCCGACAAGCAGATCACATATTTGTTTACAGCCTGTCTAGACGTAACATAATATGTAAGATTTTTGTGTCAGAGAGTGTCAAATTCGGTCTTTGAGAGAATTATTTCACTTGTAGATTCAAATATTAGTATTATAAGATGTATTATGAGACTGTTGTGATGAGATTTCTCTATACAACCATCTTATAAGATGAACTATCAAAAAATTACATATACGAAAGTTTGTTGTGTATTTTGGAAATACTAAAAAACATGTTTTTTCTAAAATTGTTTCCTTTTAGTGTTTGTTTTACATGTTAAAAAACATTTTTATAAAATTGTGCTAAAAAAGTGCAAATTACTTAAATAAAAATGATACGTTTACTCTGTGACTGATTGAAAATAATGATATTTTATAGGATTTACTAGAATACGTGTACCCCTTACATAGTGTCTACATTAGAAAATTTTTTATCAAGACAAACGTCAAACCCAACGCGAATTTATGGAAGGTGGCAACAGTAGCACAAAAACAACAATATGGAGTATTCCTTATTGTTTTTTATATATGCAGTTTGACAACTGTAACAACCAAAATAATAATGTCGGCGTGAACTTAACAAAGTAAGATAACAAAGTAAAAGTGCTGCCAAGTTAACAGTCGCAACTTTGTTAACAAACTAATCATGAAAGATAACAAACTAATGGACCCTAGGTCGAATTGGGAGATTTGTTTTGGACCGGACCACTTGGAGTTGATAGAGGAGAGTCTCAGCTTCATTTTGATATATATTTTATTCACCGCTATAGTTTTTGGTAGAACAAAAATTTCAAAAAAAGATTTTTCATATTTCACTCAAGGGACATTTTTGGCCATAGGTCGAATTGAGTGATTTGTTCCTGGACCGGACCACTTGGAGGTGATAGAGGAAGGTCTCAGCTTCATTTTGATATACATTTTATTCACCGCTATAGTTTTTGGTAGAACAAAGTTTTCAAAAAAAGATTTTTTCATATATCCCTCTAGAGGACATTTTGGACCCTAGGTCGAACTGAGTGATTTGTTCCTGGACCGGACCACTTGGAGGTTATAGTGGAAGGTCTCAGCTTCATTTTGATATACATTTTATTCACCGCTATAGTTTTTGGTAGAACAAAGTTTTCAAAAAAAGATTTTTTCATATTTCAATCTAAGGGACATTTTGGACTCTAGGTCGAACTGAGTGATTTGTTCCTGGACCGGACCACTTGGAGGTGATAGAGGAAGGTCTCAGCTTCATTTTGATATACATTTTATTCACCGCTATAGTTTTTGGTAGAACAAAGTTTTAAAAAAAAAATTTTTCATATTTCACTCAAGGGATATTTTTGGCCATAGGTCGAATTGTGTGATTTGTTCCTGGACCGGACCACTTGGAGGTGATAGAGGAAGGTCTCAGCTTCATTCCGATATACATTTTATTTACCGCTATAGTTTTTGGTAGAACAAAGTTTTCAAAAAAAGATTTTTTCATATATCCCTCTAGAGGACATTTTGGACCCCATGTCGAACTGAGTGATTTGTTCCTGGACCGGACCACTTGAAGGTTATAGTGGAAGGTCTCAGCTTCATTTTGATATACATTTTATTCACCGCTATAGTTTTTGGTAGAACAAAGTTTTCAAAAAAAGATTTTTTCATATATCACTCTAGAGGACATTTTGGACCCTAGGTCGAACTGAGTGATTTGTTCCTGGACCGGACCACTTGGAGGTGATAGTGGAAGGTCTCAGCTTCATTCTGATATCCATTTTATTCACCGCTATAGTTTTTCGTAGAACAAAGTTTTCAAAAAAAGATTTTTTCATATTTCACTCTAAGGGATATTTTGGACCCTAGGTCGAACTGAGTGATTTGTTCCTGGACCGGACCACTTGAAAGTGATAGTGGAAGGTCTCAGCTTCATTTTGATACATATTTTATTCACCGCTATAGTTTTTGGTAGAACAAAGTTTTCAAAAAAAGATTTTTTCATATTTCACTCTAAGGGATATTTTGGACCCTAGGTCGAACTGAGTGATTTGTTCCTGGACCGGACCACTTGGAGGTGATAGCAGAGGGTCTCAGCTTCATTTTGATATACATTTCATTTACCGCTATAGTTTTTCGTAAAACAAAGTTTTCAAAAAAAGATTTTTTCATATTTCATTTACCGCTATAGTTTTTGGTAGAACAAAGTATTGAAAAAAACAATGATGGTGGTGCCCGGACTGCAACGTACCAGCCTTTGAAATAAATGTAAATAATCTGGCAGCCCAGAAATAAATATATTAACAGTTTAAAAACTTGGCACACCTTTTATACTAACATGGCCACCAAGACGGATTTTTACAAGGTGGTTTCGATTAGACATGTAGCCTTCAGTTTTCTGAAGTCTCAAACTGCACATATAAAAACTTTTGGAACGAACCTTTTTAAATCTGGCTTGGTAACCGTCAAATTTTATTTTCCATCAATGAAACAGCAGGTAAGTGTTTTTTTAATTGATTAAAAATAAGATTTTTAAGTGATAATAATAATTTATATAGTTAATATGTGTGAGTTTAAATTGTGATTTAAAAAAATAGTGATTTTTTCTTTTTTCAAAAAAATAGTGATTTTTTCTTTTTTCAAAAAATCACAATTTAAACTCACACATATTAACTATATAAATTATTATTATCACTTAAAAATCTTATTTTTAATCAATTAAAAAAACACTTACCTGCTGTTTTATTGATGGAAAATAAAATTTGACGGTTACAAAGCCAGATTTAAAAAGGTTCGTTCCAAAAGTTTTTTATATGTGCAGTTTGACACTTCAGAAAACTGAAGGCTACATGTCTAATCGAAACCACCTTGTAAAAATTCGTCTTGGTGGCCATGTTAGTATAAAAGGTGTGCCAAGTTTTTAAACTGTTAATATATTTATTTCTGGGCTGCCAGATTATTTACATTTATTTCAGAGGCTGTTACGTTGCAGTCCGGGCACCAACATCATTGTTTTTTTCAGTACTTTGTTCTACCAAAAACTATAGCGGTAAATGAAATATGAAAAAATCTTTTTTTGAAAACTTTGTTCTACGAAAAACTATAGCGGTAAATGAAATGTATATCAAAATGAAGCTGAGACCCTCTGCTATCACCTCCAAGTGGTCCGGTCCAGGAACAAATCACTCAGTTCGACCTAGGGTCCAAAATGTCCTCTAGAGTGAAATATGAAAAAATTTTTTTTGAAAACTTTTTTCTACCAAAAACTATAGCGGTGAATAAAATATGTATCAAAATGAAGCTGAGACCTTCCACTATCACTTCCAACTGGTCCGGTCCAGGAACAATTCACTCAGTTCGACCTAGGGTCCAAAATATCCCTTAGAGTGAAATATGAAAAAATCTTTTTTTGAAAACTTTGTTCTACGAAAAACTATAGCGGTAAATGAAATGTATATCAAAATGAAGCTGAGACCTTCCACTATCACTTCCAACTGGTCCGGTCCAGGAACAAATCACTCAGTTCGACCTAGGGTCCAAAATATCCCTTAGAGTGAAATATGAAAAAATCTTTTTTTGAAAACTTTGTTCTACCAAAAACTATAGCGGTGAATAAAATGTATATCAAAATGATGCTGAGACCCTCCGCTATCACTTGCAAGTGGTCCGGTCCAGGAACAAATCACTCAGTTCGACCTAGGGTCCAAAATGTCCCTTAGAGTGAAATATGAAAAAATCTTTTTTTGAAAACTTTGTTCTACCAAAAACTATAGCGGTGAATAAAATATGTATCAAAATGAAGCTGAGACCTTCCACTATCACTTCCAAGTGGTCCGGTCCAGGAACAAATCACTCAGTTCGACCTAGGGTCCAAAATGTCCCTTAGAGTGAAATATGAAAAATCTTTTTTTGAAATTTTTGTTCTACCAAAAACTATAGCGGTAAATAAAATGTATATCAAAATGAAGCTGAGACCTTCCACTATCACCTCCAAGTGGTCCGGTACAGAAACAAATCTCTCAATTCGACCTATGGTCCATTAGTTTGTTATCTTTCATGATTAGTTTGTGAACAAAGTTGCTATTTTTTAAACTTGGCAGCACTTTTTACTTTGTTATCTTACTTTGTTATCTTCTCGTCCACAATAATAATCTGCAGTTTAATTAAGGTTATCTTCTATATATTCGCACTGATTTTTACGTTTGTTTTGATAAAATTTGCCTAATGAAGACACTAGGTTAGTTATAGACCTGGGGTTACAAAAAACAAAAAGTCATTTGTTATTTCTCGTAATAAAAATGTAATAAGACTAAATAACTTATCATAGTGTCTACATTAGAGAATTTTTACCAAGACAAACGTTAAACTTAACGCGAATATGTGGAATGTGGCAACAATTGCACAAAAACAACAATATGGCGTATTCATTATTGTTTTTTATATATGCAGTTTGGCAACTGTAATAACCAAAATAATAATCAGCTGTTCAACTAAGATTACCTTGCATATACTCGCACTGATTTGATAAAATTTGCCTAATGTAGACACTAGGTAAAAGTAAACAAAGATTGTAAACATGTACAACAATTTGACAATTTACGCACGCATGTACGCACAAAATTTGATCAATTTGTGAACAAGAAAAAGTCTTGTGTAGATCGCAAATTTCATATAATAAGTACTGCCAAGTTTTATATAGAGCAGCTGTTTATTAATTTCCCTTTTTTTTATTACAGCTATTCAAAAAAATTTTATTTGACAGCTAAAAAAAATTATAATTAATGAAATAGTTGTTAAAATAATTTACATAAGTCAATAACAATTTACAAATATATAACAAAGATAAAAAATAGTTTAAATTTTATTGCAATTGTTTAACGTAAATATAACGCCATCGCCGGTCTTTTTCTGGACTTTGAACTGGTCGTAACATTTTGAATTATTTAAAATCTTATAGGTAAGATATTTATTTTATTTATTTTTGAAAGGGCTTTTGGTGTTTCACTTTCTTTTGTTTAAAAATATACAAGATAGATAAAAATTTTGATAATTTTAAAATGCTAAAATGTTGTTTGTCTAGTTTTGTTATCTGGGTGGGATAAACAAGTTGTTATTGTTGGAAACATTTTATATGTAGTTTAATATGACTGGCAGGTTGGCATTTGATTGAATAAATTAATGCAGCTTAAAGACAATATGGGCTATTTTAATAATACATTTCTAAAAAAAAAAAAATTAAATAAATAATAATAATAATCTAATAGTGAGTTATTTAACTAGATTAACCGTATTTTATTTTTATAATTAAATAAACAAGATATTATTTGTTGCTTGAATTTATAATAAATTTGGTGAAGTTCAAAGATCAATTGCAATATTATGTTTATTATACAAAAATAAAATTAAACTATTTAATATATAGTTTAAAATATAAACTATCCTTTCCTTCACAATTTTTAAGCCAGTAGCAAAATGTCTGATTCAACTGAACGTAAGGCCAATCCCATAAAGTCTTTCCTGAGTGGAGGCTTTGGTGGCATTTGTACTGTACTATCGGGTCATCCTTTAGATACCATTAAGGTAACTACATTTTATTAACAATTACATATAAACGAAATTAAAATACCTTTTTGATTAGGTACGTTTACAAACTATGCCGCACCCTGCTCCGGGAGAAGCTCCTATGTTTAAAGGTACCTTTGATTGTGCTGCCAAAACAATAAAAAATGAAGGCTTCTTGGGTCTTTATAAAGGTATGTCTGCCCCCATAACTGGTGTAGCACCAATATTTGCTTTATGTTTTGCTGGTTATGCGTTGGGTAAACGTGTTCAACAGACTGAAGGCAACACAAAATTAACATATCCTCAAACATTTGTGGCTGGTTCATTTTCTGGTCTGCTCTCTACTATTATTACTGCTCCTGGTGAGCGTATAAAATGTCTGTTGCAAATTCAACAGGCTTCTTCGAGTGTCGAACGTAAATATAATGGTATGGTGGATTGTGCCTTGAAATTATACAGAGAAGGTGGTATACGCTCCATCTATAAGGGTAGCTGTGCTACACTACTTAGAGGTAAGTTATATTTTTGCTCGATATCATATTTTTAATTATTGTAAATATGTATTTGTATGTATTTATTTATGTATGTCATTAATTTCATTGCATTCCCTCGTAAATCATTAATCAGCAAAATTTTACATTTATTATATAGAAGGACTGAAATAATTGTTATTTTTGAATATGCATAATGATGAATAATTGATTCAAATACATCAAATTGATTATGCTATGTGTTTCATAAAATGATAGGTTTTTTACAATTTAGATTTTTATTTTTTTTTGAGCAAAATAAATGCTTTTATCATAAAAGTTTTATGATTTTTATTTTTTCGAGAAGAAATTGGTTATTTTATAATTTTTCTGTTTTCTTATTTTGATAAATACCAATAAACCAAATAAACCAAAAAAAAAAAAAAAAATCTCAAAATGAAAAAAATGCCAAAATAAAATAAATAAAAATAAAAAAATAATAAGGGGAGTAATTATAAAAAAATTCCAAAACGAAAAAAAAAAATCGCCAAAAAACAGAAGGCAATAATTTTTATCGAAATCACTAAAATGAAAAAGTTGCCAAAATAAAAACGGTATAATGAAAAAACAAATCCTAAAAAGAAAACAAATCCCCAAAACGGAAAAGTGCCTAAACAGAAAAAACGCCAAAATGAAAATTAATCGTTTTTTTTTTAATTTTTATATTTATTTCTATTTTCTATTTATTTATTTAATAGCCAATGAAATTACAATTTCTTACAGGCTAGCATATATATTATTCTTAAAGCTATTTACAATAAAATATTTTTCATAATCATTGAATAACAAAAACTTATTATTTAACTAAGTTAAAAATACTCCTGTTAATGCGGATTGGATTTAATGAGAAATCAATATATGGATAAAAACTGTTGAATTTATTGCATATACGTCTAACGGGATCAAAGTTGGCATAATTGGTACGAAAATATTTTTTTAAAGGAGTATAATTTCTAGTTGAAAGATTAGGGATTACGAATTCAATCTTACGAAGCAGGAACTCAGAATTAATTGAACCGTTTACTAAATTAATTACAAATGAAATATTCATAAATTTTCTACTACTTTCAAGAGTAAGTAGATGAATAAGCTGTAATTGACTTTCATATTATGGTAAATTAATATTAGGATTCCACTGAAGATTACAAAGACAAAATAAGAGAAATTGTTTCTGGACCGATTCAGTTTTCTTTATATGAACTTTGTATTGAGGATACCAGTCCACGGAAACATATTCCATATTAACGATTTGCCTTATTAACGATTTGCGAAACGTGGGAATTAAAGGATAGTTTACAATCAAGCAACACACCCAGATCAAGAAATTCTTCGACTAGATCAAGTTGATATTCATTTATTGTGTATCTACAGAATACTGGACTTCTTCTGTAGAACATCATGTGTTTACACTTTCATACACCAATCATAAAGATTGTCAAGATCTCATTAGAGTAAGGAACATTGAAAGGAATAGTTAAAGCTATGAAACAACTTTACATTATCAGCATACATTAATATTCTAGAATTCTTAATGCAAGCTAGTAAATCATTTATAAATATTAGGAATTAGGGCCGAGATGACTACCTTGTGGAACACCAGATAAAATATAAATTAAAAAATATAAAAAAACTTTTTTTTTTGTTAAAAATTTTATTCAGAAAATCGCCAAAATAAAAAAATTACCAAAACGAAAAAAAGCACAAAAAACTATAAAGCGGAAAAAATCTCCGAAGTGAAACTAAATTCCTAAACATTATACCAAAATTTTTTTATTTTTGTATAAATTAAAAAAAGCTTTAAAACTGTAAAAAAATAATGTTTTTTCTATCCAAAATTCTATTCCCAAACTTTTCCAGTTCAAATATATATATATATATATATATATATATATATATATATATATATATATATATATATATATATATATAAATGTATAAATATGTATAAATTTCGAATATTGTAAAAAAATTGCCAAAATGAAAAAATGTACAAACGGGAAAACATCAAAAAAAAAACTGTCTAAACGAAAAAAAAATATTACAGCAGAAAAAAATCACTAGAACGAAAACAAACGTCAAAATGAAAAAAAAAAAACGCCAAAGCGAAAAGAAATCACCAAAACGAAGAAAAGCTCCAAAACGGAAGAATCGCTCAAAATGAAAAGAAATCGCAAAAACAAAAAAAAAAAAAAAAAAAAAAAAAACACCAAATTTTTTATTTTTTAAATTTGTATACAACTTAAAAAAATATTTCATTATAATAAAAAATTGGAAAAAATTTATATTTTTTATTCGAAACTTTCCAATCAAAAATTTATGAAACTTTTTTTCCCCTAATTTTTTACCAAATTAACATTTTTTAATTGCATTTTATTATATTCTATAGTAAAGTATAAATATGTATACATTTCGGTATAATCGATTATTGTAAAACACAGAAAAACCGCCAAAATGAAGAAACTGACAAAACGAAAAAAATCATCAAAACAGAAAAAAACCAAAACAAAAAAATGGAAGTACTTTAAATGAATTGTATAGACTTTGCTTTCAATGTAAATTCGTTTAGTCTATGACATGATACAAAGAAATAAAGGTATAACCGCTCTCCCTTTTCGTAGCCATACTATTCTTCTGACGTTTGAGAGATTTATTATTTTATTGTGCTACTATATCTTCTTTAAAAAATTCGAGGTTTTTGTTATAATTTAGATTTAAACGAATTGTATTTTTCAATCAATTGATACATGAATTGAAATAAAAGAAAGAAAATACATTTCAATTATTTATTATCCAATATACGATGTTTGAGTGACTTAATAGTCATTATTTTAGTGATACGTTCATAGTTCTATATTCCCAAATTAAAAAAATAATAAAAAGTTAAATACTGCTACTATATGTTAAATACTTTTGTTTCAAGTAACTCAAAGGTCAAAATCCCATTAATAATATTTTAAATAACCTTTTTAAGGTATATTAGCCGTAATTTAATAGGTTAGAAAGGAATATATAAGATACAATTCTTTGTTAAAACAAATTACACAATTTTTATAATGTTTCTTAAACATAATTTTCCCTTGTAATGGGAAACGATTTTTTCACTTGTTTTTAAAAATATATATTTCAAAAATCTTTTATACTTCAAAAAAATTTTCTCTGAGTGAGAACGGTGTTACCTTCTTTATATCATGGTTGAAAATAAATTTTATGTAAATATCAAGGATTGCTATAAGGATTCTAAAGAATATAATAAGTAAAGCCGTGTGTCCTGTTAATAAAAGATAACCGAAGAAATTAATCAAATATGTCGAACTCAAGTTTTCAAATTGATGAAGTCGTGAAGTATATTGAAAACGCAAGATTATTGGGATGTAATTGAAACTCCGTTACAAGAAAAAATAGCTTGAAAGTTATGGATTGGAATCAATAACTTTTGCGGTGAGAATTTCTACAAATTCACTATCTGAAAATTGGAAGAGTTCAAAAGAGGCTTGATGTAAATTGGAAAACATTTATAGAGAAAAATTATAAAAAATTACCAAAATTAAAAAATAATCCTCAAAAAAATTTCCAAATAAAAAAAACGACAAAACGGAGACATTGTAAAAACGAAAAAAAAATAATTTTTTGGATAAAAAAAGATTTTTTATCCAAAATTTATTCCCAATTTTTTCAAATAAAAAAATTTTTAACTAAAAAAATATTTTTTTCATTTTTTCAAATTAAGGAATGCAAAATAATTTTTTTTTAATCGACAATGAAAAAAATTGACAAAAAAAACGCCTAAACGAAAACCAGTCAAAATCGAAAAATCGCCAAAACGGAAAAATCGCCAAAAACAGAAAAAAATCACCAGAAATGAAAAAATCGCTAAAATAAAATGCCAAAATGAAAACAAATCGCCATTTTTATATGAATGAAAAGATTCATATTTTTTATACAAACTTTTTTTTATTCTTAATCTTTTCTAAGAAAGTATTTTTTCTTTTATTTTTAAATTTTTGTACAAATTAAGAAACGCCAATTTATATATATTTTTTAATTTAATTTTATTACATTCTATAATGAAGTACAAAATATATATAAAATTCTATATAACCGAATAAAGCACTTTAACTCAATATAACTAGCACTTTTATTAAAACTTATTTAAAACAAATGTTTATTTCACATTTTTATTTTTGTACATATACTTAAATGTTTTATCTTATAATAAAAAACAAAATTAAACCTAAAAAATCTTGTCTTCCATTCTAAACTCTTCCATCATAATATCTGTTTTTTCCTAGAATATAAAATATTATATTCTTATTATACTACTACTATAAGTCTCCCTCACCTTTAGGTATCATTTGATAGTTGAATCTCGTTTAATGTTGCATTTATTTTTCTTTTATCATCAAATTTGGATGTTTTAAATACTTGATATCTTAAGGAATTTTCATGCATATTATTTAAAGTATTTTTTATCTTATCTTGCTTTTGTAATTGCCACAGCATACGATTTTGTAAATGATTATTAGTATTTTGTTTTAAAGTATTTGTAGAAGGTTTTATCGTCCTTAGCTTTCTTTCCTCTACTTTTTGCCAATGTGGTATTCTTTGTTGAGATGTTGCAATATATTTTTTATTACATTGCATTTGTTTACGCATGACATAATAAACACTGCGTCCCTTGAAGTTATTACATCTTGGTGCTAGATTTTTATTAAATTTAAAATTTTTCATATAATGGCAGGAAATTTTTCTGCCTGTTAAATAATCATTAATACATCTTTCGGTGATAGGAGTCTTTTCTTGATTGGTGATTTTAGGTTTCCAATTAAACATGTCACAAGAACATTTCCAGGGATTATTGTTAAGACGTGCTAATAGTAAACGTTTTTGTTGGAAAAATGTTTTAGGTAAAGATTTCAATTGATTGTTATTTAAATAGATTTCCTCTAAGCTAGGCTGATCATCAAATAATCCCGGAGGGATATAGGAAATATTATTTGAGGCTAAGTTTATGATCTTAAGGCTTTTGCAGCCAATAAAGGCATCCATGGAAATATCTTGTATACGACAATTGGATAAATCTAATTCTTCTAGCAAAGATAAATCAGCAAATGCATCATATTCCACATTACCAAGTTCTCCTCTTAATTTCAATTTTTCTAAAGCTAACAAATCCTAGAAAAATAGTTTTAAATAGATTAATTTAAAAATAAGATTAATTAAGAAAAAATTTTACCTTGAAAATATTTTGATCTAAATTTTGTATGGTAACGTTATTAATCTCCAATATTCTGAGTTTTGTAAGCTTTTTAAATGGCTGATTACCCCATAACTCTAGAGCAGTTTCCTTAGAACCAAAATACATTTCCTGTGTTTGATTCATCACCCAGAATGTAGCTGGAAATATATAACGTATGGGATTGTAACGAAAATCAATGCGTTCTAGTTTAGGCAACGGCGGAAAACTCAATTCAGTTAATTTAGTTAAATAATTATCGCTTAAATCCAATACTTGCAACTCAAACAAGCCGGCCAAGTGGCGATAATGTAAATCACTTATTGCATTGTGGGCCAATGATAAGGTTTTTAATTGTGTGGCGCCAGATAAAGCAAATGGTGGCACTACACTTATATTGTTATGTTCCAAGGAGAGATGTTGCAATTCTTCTAAACCCATAAACATTTCCCAAGATAATTCACTTAAACCGCATGATTGTATGCGTAAAACCTCTAAATGTTTCCAACCATAAAATGAGGGCATTTGAGCTTTTTTTACTTCTTCTTTATACACTTCGTAGGGTACAATTTCCAATTCTTCTTGTTCTTGTTGTTGCAATTCAATTAGCAATTGCTTATCATAATGTTTGATATTATTATCTTCATCATTAAATTCCAAACTATTGAGTAATTCAATATTGGGTTTATAGTCAAAAACTTCTTTGGGATGTACTAGATTTTTAGGTTTCTTAAAGATCTCTGAACCCATTAAAGTAATGGATTCAAAATTGGCATGCTGCAGAAAGTTTAACGGAGCATCTAGCAAAAAACGTAAACCACGATCTTGGGGGCCTCGAACTTCTAAAGTGGTGAGTTGATTTAAAGGTAATAAAACACTGCTATTTACTATAAGAAATAAAAAAATGATATAATTATTGTACAAAAACAATTTACTGAAACAATTACCCGTTTTATTTTTGCCCACACCCGTATACAATAGAATTAAGGCTTGCATGTCATGAGGCAAAGAATTAATCAATTCTTGGGTATTAGTATCCTCTTGTATAATACATGTAGCTTGCTTTATAAAAGGATTCATTAAATACGTATAATCATCTCCCTCATCATAAGACGATTCATTATTTATTAAATCTGCCTCATTGTCTACATTTTTATTGTCCTCATTTTGTTTGGATGATGGTGATAAATATTTTTGTTGCATATAATTAATCCAACGTGATATGGGTAAATCCATTAAATGTGCATATTGACAAACACAACCTTGTGGACATTGCGGCATGTCAATTTCTATAACTGGTATGGAATTTATATTAACTTCCGTTTCCGGTTGCTTATAGTAATATTTCATATCGTCATCATGTTGTTGTTGCTGTTCAAAATATTGTTCATTTTGTTCATAAGCAGATGATGCTGATGAGGCTGAGGTTATTATGTCATATTCATATTTATTAGAATTAATACTATTTCTTACATTTTTTCTAATCTTGGTCTTAGTTGTATGATATTCTATAGTTGTTGTCAGGCATATTTTCTAGAATAATAATAACGAGAAATTTATTTAATTTAGATAAACACTTTAGATTTTTCTTTTTTATAAATAAATAATATTTTAAATTTTGTCGTAAATGCCTCTACTCTTTTTTTAAATTTTTTATGGTTTCAATAATTTTCTTCTTTTGCTATATTCTTATCATTTCTTTTTTAAAACATATGTATATTAAATAAATATTTCTTTTCTAGCAAATTTTACTCACTATAAAAAATATCAAGGTTAATATAAAAAACCACTTCATAATTTAAACAATTTTCCAATTTTAATTTCTTTTGTTATAATTTTTTTATTTTTAATAATGATTTAAATCTTAAGCCAACATATTTTTTCCACAAATGTTATTTTTAAAAATAACTATAATGCATCGAAACATCAAAAACTATTATTTTGTATATTAATAATGGCGTGTAACGTTGAAAAGACGATATAAAACTAAATAAGATTTTTCTGAAAAAAATATAAACCGCCTCCACTAAATTACAAAATGAAAAAAGATTAAATAAAATAAGTATTTCATATACATATTTTGTATTGTATTATTGAATATATAAATATGATGAAGGAAATCACAACGAAAAGGATGTTGTTATCAGTAAAAATATTGTGTGTGTTTTTTAACATGTAGGCATACAATACCATACTATTTTGTATAAAAATGTGTACATATGAAAACTGTTTTTGAGTAAATTATAAAAATAAAATTTAAAGAAGAAAAAAATTTTACATAAAGAGTAATTAAAAATAATATGAAATTTAATATGATATTTACATATTATTATGTTAATTTGAAAAAATATATACAATATATTTACTATATAATAAATATGAAAACAATTACTATTATGTGCAAAAAATTTAGTATTTATGTAAATTTATACAAGAGCACAATTGTCATTTTACATTCGGTTTGAAAATTTACAAATTGTTATAGATTTTATCAAAAAACTTTGAGAAGGATAATACTTATTTTATGATTTTTATTTATTCAAGCAGAAATAAAAGTTATTTTGTGATTTTTAGTTTCTTCTAAGTAATATAAAAGGATACTTCTGAATTTTCTTATATTAAAATATAGTATTGTAAAAAAACAATTTTTTTTTATTTTGACGATTTTTGTTATTTTAGCATTTTTTTGGATTTTGACGATTTTTTTCATTGAATTTTCTTATATTAAAATATAGTATGTAAAAAAAAACGATTTTTTATTTTGACGATTTTTGATATTTTAGCATTTTTTGGTTTTTGGCGATTTTTTTCCATTTTTGCTCAAAAAAAAAAAAAAAAAAAAAATATATTTATTTTAACTTTTAAAATAAAAAATTTTAAAAGCATAGCATTTTATGAAAACCGTACTCACAAGAATCAATTTGATATATTTGATTCTGCACCAAGGACGTTAAGGTTATATGAGTTTGTCATTCCGTTTTGAAATGTCTACAGTATTCATCTTTTAACCCATAAAACAAATAAGTTCTGGGTTGGTCTGATCGTCTGTCGAAATCAACTATTTAAATGTCCTCAATAATACATGTTTTTTACATCAATCTGACATATATTGATGTAAAAAAGTAAGGTTATGAAGAGAATTTTATCCCGGGATGCTATAATCGTAGACAGTGAAACCAGATATGTACCAGTCTCTGGTTCCTCGGCATCCTCACATATCCTACAGAAATCTGACGCGTCGCTATTCTACTTACTTTCAATTAAACAGTGACACGTTATTATACCCACAATTCTCTGTTCATGCCAAGGAGTATCCATGTACTAGCTATCCCAAGCGACAGCCATAAAACGCTTGACACTTTGCAGTCTCAAATACATGAACGATTGGTTTTGTTCAGAATACATTCCTTGATTTCTCTAAATAAGAAACCTAACGGTGGCCTTACCAGATCTAAATTCTAGTTCCTTTGTGACATTAAAGTTTCCCATCAAATTCATAATTGATCTCCTGCATTTGCTTACTAGTATATATCTCACATAAAAATCTTTTAAGGCTTGAAGCGCTGCCTGACTGTCTACATACAGAGTAAACTCTCCATTCCTTTCCACGTTTTCCTCAATTAATTTCGTGGCTTTCAATATACCTAGAAAGATTATACAAATCTCTAATGTTTGTTCGTAAATTGTGCGGCTTTTTTGATCCTAACCAAAGGTCTCTAAGTTTGGTGCTCATGTACGGAAATCGGATTTTGGTAAAACTTGATATTTCGAATTTTTGGTGAAATATTGTATTTTTATTAAAAATTATAGATTTTTGACGTAATATCGAATTTTTAGTTAAAATTTTGATGAAATTTCAAATTTTGGTAAAATTTCAAATTTTTTGAGACATTTTTGGTTAAATGTCGAATTTTTGATGAAATATAGAATTTTTGATAAAATTTCAGATTTTTTGTAAAATTTCTAATTTTTAATAAAAATTCTAATTTTTGGTGAAATTTCACCAAACTTCGAATTTTTTGGAGAAATTTCGGTTTTTTGGTGAAGTTTCGAATTTTTGGTGAAATTTTTGTAAAATTTCGAATTTTTTGCGAAATTTAAAATTTTTGGGAAATATCAGAATTTTTAATGAAATTTTGCTTATTATTTTTTTAATTTTTGGATGGTTTTAGTTAAGTCCCCTCTAGCACCGCTAGTATAAATGACTCTACTTTGTACCTTTTGGTGAAGAGAACTATTTCCGTCTTACATTAACCTTTAATTTGAAACTAATTTGGAAATGGACCGTGATGGACTCAAAAAGTTATATCTTTTCTTCTAGTAGTTTTCCGAAAAAAGTTATTTTTTAAACATATCGCACTTAAAATGGTCTAGAAATGAAATTATCTTTTATTAAAAGTGAGAAAGCTATACTCTAAACTTAAAAAAGAATTATAAAAAAAGATTATTTCAATCAAAAGTTATACCCTTTTTAAAATGAGTAATTTTAAGTAGTTATTTTGTTATGTTTAGTTCTCTCAAAAACATTCATGTTTGAAGTACTGTTATATTGCTACATTAGTAAAACTTTTTATATTTTCCTAACATAGTGTCTACATTAGAGATTTTTTTATTATGACAAACCTCAAACTGAACGCGAATTTGTGTGAGGTGGCAACAGTTGCAAAAAACAACAATATGGGGTATTCATAATTGTTTTTTATTTATGCAGTTTGACAACTGTAACAACCAAAATAATAATCAGCTGTTTAACTAAGGTTACCTTGTATATATTCGCATTGATTTTGACGTTTGTTTTGATAAAAATTTGCCTAATGTAGACACTAAGTAATAGTAAGATGTCCTCTATCAAGTAAAAAATGAAACAGATGGTAGCAGTTCTACGAAAACAACAGGACGGCGAATTCATAATTTTTTTATACATGGAGTTTGACAGTTCTAAGTACTAAAAAAAATAATCAGCTGATTAAATGAGGTCACCTGTTTGAATTCGCCTTGGGCCAAATCTTACAGTGTGTACGTTATCTGAATAGGCTACGATCTTTCGTCCTCTTGCGTCAAATTATTTTAGAATAACAATTACTTAGTTTATACACATCTCTTATTTACAAATAAAGTTATTTGCAAATACTGAACTCACAGTTTACACCATGATATAAAGAAGAAGAAGGTAGCTTCATTCTGTTTGTATTAATTTAAAATCACTCTGACATCCTTAACATAGTGTCTACATTAGAGATCTTTTTATCAACACAGACGTCAAACTTAACGCGAATTTGTGGAAGGTGGCAACAGTAGCACAAAAACAACAATATGGCGAATTCAATATTTTTTTTTTTTATATGCCGTTTGACAACTGTAACAACCAAAATAATAATCAACTGTTTAACTAAGGTTACCTTGTATATATTCGCACTGATTTTGACGTTTGTTTTAATATAAATTTTCCTAATATAGACACTAGGTAAGAATTATGACAGTTTATTAAAATAAAATTTTATTAAAATAAAATTTAGACTTTTTCATAAATAAATTTAAAAGTTACGCATATTAGATTTTTTGGTGCCACTATCGCACACAAAATGTGGATAATGATGGATCCCTTGGTCCTGACCATTCCAATATCTATACTTGGCGTTGTAAATTACCATTTGCTAAGAGATTTATCTGACTCGACTTGTGGGGTAATGAAATGGAAATTGAAATTATTTCCAATCCTGGCTCTATGGATTGTATAGAAGGTATCCCCGAAAATGTACGTGATATATATGTATGACAGTGCAGATTTGTTTTTGTTTCTATTTCATCTTTTTTCCTATTTTTGTATAAGATGGTACAAATCTTCTAGAAAAAATTTTTGTTAAGATATTTATTTCCTTGTTTCGAAAATGACAATATCCGTCCTGCTTTATTTTCTTTTTTTCAAAACATACATTTTTATATAGAATTACATAATTTTAATAAAAACAAAAGTTCTTGAAATTAAAAACTCATTTTATAAAATTTGGTAATGTTCGTTAAAAATATTTACAAAAATAACCCCAGGTCTACAACTGAGATTAACGCTGATATAAAATGTGAGATAACGCCGGCTGAAGAGAGTAACCATTTTGTTTATATTATATTAAATCTTAAATAAGGAATACACGTATTCTAATAAATCCTATAAGATATCATTATTTTAAACATGTGTTAAGCATGTGTTTATTACTTTCTAAAAAAATATTTTTTAAAATGTAAAACAAAGATTAATTTTACAAAAAAACATTGGTTTTTAGTATTTTCCAAAACATGTAACAGAAATGTGAGATTTTTCTGTCAGAGAGTGTCTAATTCGCTCTCTGGGAGAATTAACTCATATGTAGATTCAAGTATTAGTATTATAAGAAGTTGTGATGAGATTTCTCTACACAACTATCTTATAACATTTAAAAAAAAATACATATATATATGAAAGCATAGATTAATAAGTAGATATTTATGTGAAAGAAAAAACCCTGATCCAATTGTCAAAAACCTAATTCATGGTCTTTAGTAAATTACAATAAATTACAATGTGTATAAACATAATTAATGACTGCTAAGATCCTTAGTAAAGAAAATATTACATTTTCCGAGAAAAGTATTTTTCTAAAAAAAAAAAAAAAAAAAAAATCGAGAAAAGTATCAAATTTTCAAAATAATCATTTATAAATAAAAAAAATCCAACAGTTCCATCTGGTGAAATCCAGGCTGGTTGCTGACTGTAAAAAGTCACTTAGAGAGCTGATGGAACACTAAGTAGTGAGACTCTGCTGGGTACCTGGCCACTGCAATATATCTGGTAATGAATTAGCCGATGAACTGGCAAGGCAAGACATAGGAAAGGATGTCTCGGAGAGGGAGACCACTGTGAAACCCCCGCTGGGTTTCTTCTTTGGGAAGTATAGTGGACTGTAAGGTGTCGAGGGCGGTATGGCCGGCACTTGACTGGGCAGGCACAGATACTCTTCAGGGCTTGAGTAGGAAAAGTTTGACGGGTCACTGTTTGATAGGGAATATTAGGTCTAAACGGGACGCTAGCAATTCCGACTTTTGTAGAATGTGTGGGGACGTCGATGAGACCGAGTCTATTGAGCACATTATGTGCTCAATTCCTCGACGGGCTATATGACGTTCGGAAAATGGAGCTTGTAGACATCATAGGCTTCGTCATGGGAATAGGTTGTCTAAGGGGGAGTTAGGGGTACATCCCGAAGGAGTTTATTAACATTACTAATCCTCTTCTTTGATCTTTGTTATCCTTACCTCTTTTCTTTTCTTCTTTCTGTTATTTCTATTCTGTATTGTTTTACAAATGAAGGGACTCACAATGGACCGAGATCGGTCTCTGGGCGGAGATGTAGTACAGGGGTATCACGTAAACCTTCTCTATCTATCTATCTATCTATCTAAAAAATTCCAAATTTGTAAACTTTTAAAATAGTACTATTATACGAAGTAAATACGAAATATATACCAATTAAAAATAAAATAACGAAATTTCGAAATATGTATCATAAATTTTTGAAAAAAGTGTTGAATTTCAAAAACAAAATAAGACTAAGCTGATTAGCATAAAATGTTTTCCAGTTTTTTTTTTATTCTGCTAAAGTTACCAATACTAGTTTCACCTTTTTCATATATTCAAATGATTTCATCATTAATTAGATAATTTGTAGAATATAGTAAAATAATTATGTACTATTTTCAAATAAATCATTATTAAGGATTCTTTTATTTAGCTTGTACTTTACCCCCGCAATAGTTTTTTTGTTTGCTCCACATAAAAAAATATTCTACTTAAAAATGTTGATAAAAAAATAATAATAGATGAAATTAAAAATTTGTTTACTCGTACTTTTTATAACATTAAACTAAGTTGTATGTTACTCTGTGTTGTCAAACGATATTATAATAATATGCTGCTGCCTATTTATTTTTTTATTTTTATTTTTATTATTATTTTTGTTTTTTTTTTTTGTTTTTGTTTTTGCATGTCTAGTAAATAAAACTTGTGGTTAAAATTTGTAAGATAAAAAATTCGTTTGTTGTTTAAAGTCATTTGCTTTATAAACATCTCAAACATGTTGTGGTGGTTATTACATTTCATATTCATCTTCCTGATCAAACATGTGAATAAATGTTTTGTGTGTATATAAAATGTAAAAAATAACAAAAATATTGTTTTTAGTTTAATAAATATTAAATAATTTATTAAGATTTGCCGGCAAACGGTTGCTATTTCTTGGTATATGAGTACCTACAAGAAGTTGCCAAAAAACAAACTGGCTCGGATCAAGTCAGTTTAACTGTCACTCTATTTGCTGGTGGTTCAGCTGGTATCGCCTATTGGATAGTTGGTATGCCTGCTGATGTTTTAAAGAGTCGCTTACAAACAGGTAAATAAATGCTATTAAAAAAGATATTAAAATTCATCTCTTTGTATATTTAAGCCCCTGCTGGTACATATCAACATGGTATACGTAGTGTTTTTAAAGAATTGATGATTAAGGATGGTCCTCTTGCCTTATATCGTGGTATAACGCCTATTATGATACGTGCTTTTCCTGCCAATGCTGCTTGTTTTTTTGGCATTGAATTGGCTAACAAAGTGTTCAATAAATTTGCTCCCGATTTTTAGTTCCTTACGAAAGAAAAATATAGAAAGTATTTCTATTTGAGTGGCTTGTTTTTGTATATTTTTCAGGTATCTCTAAGATACATTTTATATTTGATATTACATATTTGAATTTCAATAAGAAAAAAAACGTGAACATAAATATATATTTGGTGGTATTATTTAATTTAAAAGAACAAAAGAATTCTGCTCAAACGGAATTTGTATAAGTATTGTAAATAATTTTGATTTCTCACTTGAAACGTTTTAAAATATTTAACTGTTAATTGCAAATTTTTAAATTTTCATTATTATTAAACTTTTCAAAACACAATTATCTTAGATGTTCCCGCTAATGGTACATATTTTGTAACTTATGAAGCTTTAACCAAATTCTTAGTTGATACCACGGGTTCTGAGTCTGAATTCTTTGCTTCTGTTTTTGCTGGTGGAGTGGCAGGTATGGCTTATTGGATTCTAGGTATGCCAGCTGATGTGCTCAAAAGTCGTTTACAAACAGGTTTTAAGAAAAACAAATTCCCTCTTTTATTACGTTCAATAATTTCGTTACTAACTTTAGCACCGGAAGGTACTTACAAAAAAGGTATACGTGAAGTGTTTGTAGAACTTATGAAAAAAGATGGTCCCATGGCTCTGTATCGTGGTGTTACACCAGTTATGATACGAGCTTTTCCCGCTAATGCCGCTTGTTTCTTTGGAATTGAGTTGTGTAATATGTTTATAGATTGGGTGGCACCTAATTTTTAACTTGGAAAATTTTTATAAATTATTGTGTAAATTTGCTTTTTTTATGTTTTAATTGGCATGCATTGTTTTATTTTGTATTAATGTTAACAAAATTTTTTATTATAAAAATATAAGATACAATTAAACCATTTTGATTTTCAAATTGTTTACAAAATTTTTGATTTTCTTTTTTATATTGTTTTTTTTTTATAAACTAAATTAAATTGTTACAATATTTGTTGCTTGACTAAAACTAATTAATGTTTTTCTAGGGGCATATTTTTTTTTAACGATTTTAAGATGTTATTATAATTTTGTTTTTTTATTTAACAAAACATTTTTAATTTTTTTCTTTTTTAAAAAAAGTTGAGCTGCCACAAAAACATTTTTACATTGAATTTTTGCTTTTTATTTTTGAAGCGGTAAAGAGAAAAATTAAATAATTTATTTTAATAAAATTAAATATTTTTAAAATAATTTATGTTAAATAATCAATACAATCAATATTTTTTAGGCGCATTTAAAAGTGTTATTAATAATGATAATTAAAAATTAAATATTAGGTAATAAAGTTAATTAATTATTTAATAATTTAGGCAATTTTTCTATCATGTGAATCGAAATTGAAAACTTGTTTCATATTTTCAGTTTTCGATAAACTATAAGGTGATAATAACATGGGCAAAACGTTTAGAACTTTTAATTCTGGCAGACGTATATTTAACTGAAATAGAGAAAAAATAAATTAGACTATAACCTAAATAAGTAAATAAATAAATAATATGTAAATAAGTAAATTAATAAAGAGATAAATTAAATAAATTAATTAATTGATAATCAAATAAATTAAGTAAATAAATAAATTAATATAAAAAATAAATATATAAATAAGTAAATTAATAAACAAATAAATTAAATAAATAAACGTACGAAAATAAGTAATTAAATTAAGAAATAAATATAAGTAACCATTGAATAAAATTCATCTTAATTAAGGTTTTAATAGACAAAACATTTCAATAATTTTTTTCTAAAGCAAGTGATCACGCATTTTGTATTAAATATTTGCCTGATGTGACTGACTCTAGTTTAATTACTTTAAATTCTTTAAATATTATTTAATACTCACCAAATCATCTTTTGGTTTTTCACTATTATTATTGTTGGTCCAAATTGGATCTATCCAAAACGGCATATTCTGAAATAATATAAAAATTATTAATTACAAAAAAATATTACTTAAATCCTTTGAATCACAGTTTTACCTCTGAAGGTGGTGTGTCCGGTTTGGGTGGCTCATATATGGGACACATTTGTATATTATTTACCAATTCATATAGACCCGTCGAAGCTTTTGTGGTTATGGGTATAAAAGTAGTTTGATTGGGCACGGTAAGAGATTGTGTTGGAGGAGCTGGTGGTCCTTGTGGTGGTGGCATAATCAATGTGGGTAAATTTGTAGTGGTAACATCCATAAAAGGTTGAGGTTGTTGTTGATAAATATTACAACCATGACGACGATCCCACAATTTTGAAGTAGGATAAATTGGTGGTACTTGTTGCATTTGAACCGTGTTAGAGACATTAATTTCTTGTGGTGTTTGTGAAGGGTTTTGAGGTGGTGGCTGTATATTTGACATAGGATTAACCAAGTTATTAACACTACCATTTAAATCACTATATGAAGAACCTGAAGTATTCGAAGAGGTATTAAAAGATTGATTAAACATGATAGAGGAATTAAAGGAAGAGTTTTCTTTGTTGTTAGACATAGAAGTATTAAATATATTGGAATGATGAGAAGCTGTTGAATAAATCGAGGAATTACTTAGATTATTAAATAAATTGCCACTGGTATAGTTTTTGGAGGAAGATGATGAGGATCTGGAAGTCTGTTGGTAATAATTTGAAGAGTTATGGGAACGATAACTATTGCTAGAAGCATAAGAATTATTATATATAGAAGAATCGGAAGAAATTGCACGAGTTTTAGCAGGAGGTCCTTGGTTATTGGAATTGCTACTGTTGTGCTCACTTAAAGGAGGACGAGAAGGTCGTAAACTTTTTTGTTTGTTATAGGGTAATTTTAAAGAACCAAACATGTGTTTGTGGTTGGCATAAGAAGTTAAACGCACTATATGAAAAAAGAAAATATAATTTAATAATTAAATAATATATAAAATTTTATTCATCTTACTCTCGGAATTTTGCACCAAAGTAATTTCTGAACGTTCTTGTGTTACTCCTAGATTTATATTAAATATGTCCTCATAGGCATTTAAAATTGAATATAAATTTGGATAACTAAATTCAAAAGTAGTACTTATAGAACAATCCAAAGTTGTTTTAATATCATTAACTATCATAGAAGAACGCTGCTCCAATAACCGTATAATATTCATTAAAAATTTCATAAATGAGGATATAGTAACATAGGAAATATTGTTTTCTATGGTAATCTAAAAATACAAAAATAATTTATTAATATTTGGTAATGACCTTTAATAAATAAACTTACCTCTATGGCATGTTTCATGGCTCGGACAGTAGATTCATTAATATTCTCTTTGCATTTTTCATTAAAACCTTTTATAAAGTCTTTCAATGTTAAAGATTTCTTCAATTCCTCTGCAGTAACATTTGGCTGTTGTTCTTTTAAATCTTTTTGTTCATAAATTTCTACTTCATGTGCCAGTAAATATTTGCTGGCCTTATAGGAAAGATTACGAAAAGAGGTATCTTCATTGTGGCATATAATCCATTTACTATCATCTTTTTCCAAAACCTTAAGAAAGCAGAAAAATAAATATTTTACAACAAAAAATTGTTAACCAAAATAACTACCTCTACATATGGTAGCAATTCTATGGCCTTTAATATATCTTTAACCCCTAAAGCCTGAGGAGTAATTTGATAACCGTATTTCTTTTTGTGCAATTTCATAACATCGTCCAATTTCATGGATGTCTTTGAAGAACCCGTTGTTTTAGCTACAAGTTCCTCTACCTGTTCAGCAAAAACTCTTCTAGCTACTTTAGCAGTTAAATAGATTTTCTTATCCTCATCATTGGTCAATTCCATTTCAACTACACCATGAACAGCTTCCATGAGATCGGCTAGTTTTTGAAAGCCATAATCACTTAAACGGCATTGATAACCAAAGTGGTAGTGATAAGAACGCACAAACTTTTGAAACAATATGGTATACTGAGGAGCATTACGGAATAATTCTACAATTTCTCCAGCAAAAATACAAGTTTTTTCCAATTCACTAGTAGTTTGTTTACGTTTGGGTATGGAAATCAATATATCGTTGCCATTTTGTACTGAGGAAACTACCACTATATTGGAATTAACAAGACCATCTAAAATGTCCACTATATCACAAACACCATAATCGGTTACATCAAATGTTTTATTTTGAGTTTGGGCAAAAATGGTGGGCAATTGCGAGAGCAACACGGATTTATTGCCATGAGCTCGTAGAACCCTTAATAGGTCGGATGTAAAACGACGTATTTGTGTGCGATGAGTTAAGGTTATTTGTCGATTTTCGCCATCTCCCATAATTTGCACTACAGCTGATAGAGCTTCAAATAGTTCTATGAGTTTTGTATAGCCATAATCTGCCACGCGACATTGTTTACCAAAATGATTATGATAAGCCGGTATGAAACGATTAAATTTCATGGTAGCTTTAGGTGACATTTTTACCAGCTCTATAACTTCTCTGGATATTTGATATAAAGGATCAGAAATGGAATTTTTCGAATATATTTGATTAGAGGAGCCATTATTATCCTTATTCAACTCTAGCCAACCCAAAATTTTAATACCAAAATTATTAACCGTTATTTGTATGCCCTGCACGCAACATACCAAATGTTCCAAATTAACACCATTATCATTAGGTATAATTTGAGTTTTCAATTGCCCCTCAATGCAATGTACTAGAGAGGCCACTGGTATATCTCCAGCATGATTTTTCAATAAAGGATGTATAATTTTTTGTATTTCAGCTATAGTCATAAAAACATTCGGTAAAGGTTCAATTTCTTGCTCAGCCCAACCCTTATGTTGTTCTCTTTTAAAGTGTGTGGTACAATAGGGGACACTGTGTTGCAGCCCCTCCATTAGGGGAGAACTTTCCAAGGAGTTAACTAAATCGGGATGCAAAGTAATAAATTTTTCTTCATTATTGTCTGCATTAATAGTGCAAATGTCCTGCATTTTATAAAGATCCAAAACACTGATGGATGTTTTAAAGCGTGATTGAAATAGTTCACGAAATTTATACATGGGTAGAGTATAGCAAGGGACATCCTAAAGAAGGGAATGTTATTATAATATTTCAAATTTAAAACAATAATCGTACAAAAAATACCTTTAGTAATCCAGCTACTTGACATCTTAGTGTATTAATTTCAGTTAGCGAAGAATCGCGAGTATAGGACACCAGCATACGTTTATGACCAATTTTCTTGCGATGTAAATTTGAAACCACTTGCTTGGCGAACTAGTGAAAATTATCATAATGAATGTTAAAGTTTTAAAATTTTGAAATTTTTTAAATATACATAAACAATTTTAATAAGTGAAATAAATAAATAAATACAAATAAATAAATAAAAATCTAAAAAAGTTATAATTTTTACAAATGTACTAATTTGAAAAAGGTACAATTAAAAAAAAGAAAAAAATACTAATTTAAAAATTTACCTAAAAAAAAGTAGCAGTTTTCGAAAAATGTACCAATTTTTATAAAATTTCAAAAAAAGGCAGCTTAAAAAATTTTTCAAAAGTATTAATATTTATAAAATATAGCAATTTTCTAAAAGTACTACTTTTACAAAAAAAGTACTAATTTTTTTAGAAGGTACCAATATAAAATAAAGAATAATTTTTCAAAAATAGCAAACATTTTCCAAAATAGTACTTATTAATTAACAAAAAAATACCAATTTCTTAGAAAATTATAAATTTTTAATTTTCCAAAAAGTTCCTGATACAAAAAGGTACACATTTTTGGTCAGTGTCAAACTGGTATCAATTTTCGTATTAGTATTATTATTATTATTACTATTATTATTATTATTATTATTATTATTATTAGAAAAATAAGAAAGTACCAAGTTTTTGAAGAATTTATACATTTTAAAAAATAGTGTTCATTTTCAAAAAAGGACCTGTTTTCCAAAAAGTGCTAATTTTTAAAGAGGTACAGAATTAAAAAATTTTCAAAAAAAGTAGAAATTTGCATTTACTAAAAGTATTACTTTTCACAAAAAACAACATATTTTCAAAAATAGTATCAATCTACAAAAAAGTACTAATTTTTTAAAAACATTAATTTTCAAAAATTGTATCAATTTTCCGAAAAGTTCCTGTTTTCAAAAAAGCGCTAATTTTAAAAAAATCACAAAATTAAGAATGTTCCAATTTTCAAAAAAGGTTCAAATTGCCACAAAAATTAAAAATTTTTAATAAAAGTAATGACTTTAAAAAACAGTAGCAATTTTCGAAAATTGTATCAATTTTCCAAAATGGTAATAATTAAAAAAGTACCGATTTTTTAAAAAATTAAACATTTTCAAAAATAGTATTAATTTAAAAAAGTTCCTGTTTTCAAAAACTACTAATTTTTAAAAAGGCACAAAATTAAGAAATAAAATTATAATTTTCAAAAAATAATGATAAATTTTTGATAAAAATATTAATTAAAAAATACTATAAAAATTTTCAAATGTATAAATTTTCGAAAAAATATAAATTTTTTAGAAAAGTATAAAATTTAAAAAAAGTACAAATTTCCAAAAAAAAGTACCAATTTTTGATAAGGTATTAATTTTCACAAAAAAAAAAAAAAAAAAAAAAAATAGTTAAAAAAAAGCAAAAATTTCTTTAAAAAATATATAAATTTTCAGTAATAATATCAATTCTCCAAAAACATACCAATTTTCAAAAATAGTACTAATTAAAAAAAATACCAATTTTAACTAATTCAAGAAAAATATAAATTTTGCAAAAAAGTATCAATTTTCCTGTTTCCAAAAAAGTAAAAATTAAAAAAAGTACTGTTTTTAAAAAGGTACAAAATTTTTTATGAAATTATAAATTTTCAAAAAAGTAAAATTTTTCAAAAATAACAACATTCCAAAAGTTCTTGTTTTTTAAAAAAAGTACCAATTAAAAAAAGTACTAAATTACAAATTAAAAGGTACAAAATCCCAATTTAAAAAAAATTAAAAATTTTTAAAAAGTACCATTTTTTATTAAAGTATTAATTTTCTCTCTAAAGAACCAATATTAAAAATTAGCACCAATTTTCGAAATAGTTACCCGCTTTCAAAAAACTACCAATTTTGCAAAAAAATGTACTAAATTTTAAAATGGTACCAATTTTTTTTTTTTAATATATAAATTTTAACAAATAATATGTATAGATTTTTCAAAAGACTGTTTTCAAAAAAGTACAAATTTGGAAAAAAAATTAAAAAGGTACCAATTTTTTAAAAATGTAAAATTTTCAAAAATTCTAAACATTTTTCAGAAGTTCTTGTTTTCACAATTTATTACTATTTTTTAAAAAAGCGCAAAATAAAAAAATATAATTCTAATTTTCAAAAACAGTAACAATTAATTATTTCTTAAAAGAAAATAGAAAATAATTTAAAAAAGTTCCTACTATTTATTTATTTATTTAAAAATTTTCATCTAAAATACAGAAAGTATCAATTTTCAAAAAAGATTTTTTTTAAAGTACGAATTTTCAAAAACAAAATGTTAACATTTTTAACAATCTCCCAAAAACTTTTCAAAAATTGTAAATTAAAAAAAAACTACATTATTCATAAAAGTAACAATTTGAAACAAAATAAAATTTTTATTTGAAAAATTTTGAAAAATAATTTTATATAAAATTCATCATTGTTCCAACTTTTTTATAATTAAATTTAAATTTTTTACTTACATACAAATCCGGTACAGTCACTTTAGCATATGAACTACCCTCGAATGTTAAGGAAACTACTGGAGTTATAGGCTTAAGTTGATTTAATAAGAAATTTTTTAAACTTGCTTCATCCATAGAAAAATCCAAATTTGTTATTTGCAAAGTCACCGTATCATTGGGGTCACTAACCGTTGCATATGATTGGCCACTTGTATAGGGAGTTGAACTCATAACTGTGCAACCACTACCACCAGCACCAGAGTTACAACTAGAAGTTACAACCGATGCTAAAGAAACAGATGAATTTTTATTGTCACTAGTTGAAACATTTGTGGTTACAATATTTGGAGCTAATGATGAAGCTACAGCATGGGCATAGGTAAATTCTGCTGATCCTGAAGATGCACACTGCGAAGCAGTATTGGTAGCCATGGAGTGGGAATGTAAAGGTGCTTGAACAGATGCCGTGGGTAGAGGTGTAGTGGATGTTATAGTTTGACCTAAACCTGTAGGTTGACATGTTTGGTATATGGGTGCAACAAATTGATTATAACCAGCTCCATTTGTTAGAACGGAAGTAGGAATAGTGGCACTGGTGGTGTGTATAGGTTGATGTATTTGAGCAGTTGCGGTATTACAACGAGTATAGGGCATATAACGATTTCTTTGATATCCGTAAGATGATGTATTAGAATTATTAGGATAATAAGCCTGTGTAACAGCTGTATAATTATTATGATGATTGTGTGGATTATTGTGAGTGTCATGGGCTGGCATATGTGTGGTCATCATGGAAGTACCCCCATGCATATAACTGCCAGCATTTGTATATTTTGTCATCAATGAAGAGGGTAACACTTTGTTGGTATAAATATTATTAGGCTGGTGATTATTACCATTCTTAGTATAAATTCCACTAGCACTACCTCCTCCAGCAGCCACATAATAACGGCTTGAATTACGATTGTTATTAACATCCACGATGTTATTGGCCACTGAAGCTGCAACTGTAGTATAATATGCAGTATTTGTTAAATAATCACCATAATCTCCATTTATTTGCTGAACGCCTACTAAATTGCCGATATGTTGATGAGCAGACGCCTGCGCCTGACTAGTAACATTATAGTTTATATAAGCATTAGCCGATTCTTCTGGGTGTATGCTAATTGAAAAGATAAGTTAAATTTTTTTGTAGAAAAAAAAGTAATAACTGAAATTTATTTTCTAATAAAACTTTGACATACCTGTAGTAACGTTCTGCCATTTCATATAAAAATAGTTGATTGGATTTTTAATAAAGAATTAAAACAGTAAATGGTCTTGAAAAATGAAAAATTTTATTAATAAAATTTAATAATTCAAATAAGTCAAACAAAAAGTTATTAATTTATTGAAAATTGTTTTCGGAAAAGTTAAAAAGAATATTCCAGATTCTTTTGTAATATTTTTACAATATCTTTTTGGGATTTTACAAAAAGTATATAAAAAAATATATAACTGTAAATAATGAAAAACTCACGCCTAAATTTAAGATGATGCGAATTTTATCGAAAAGAAAAGGCGCCAAAAATAGATGCCTTTTTCTCTTTGTATATAGCAATAAAATTATTTAGATTTATAGTTATAAAATTTATATTATTTATTAGAAAATAATCACTTGTTGTTTTGTTGCAATAAAAACTTATTTATTTAACTAAATTCTCATTAAATTTTAAATTAATGAAAGTTTTCTATAAAAAAATTTACTTTTTTAAATTTAAATTATAATTTTTTTCTCTTAATTTTTAATTTCTTTCACAATTAATTTCAAAGACGCGACTTTTTTCTTTTCAAAAACGGTGGGTTTATTTCACTTTTAAAATTTTGGAAAAAATGATTTGAAAATTTTTGACACAACACCACACATATAATATAAATTATTATTATTTTTTATTAAATATGATATCTTCGTTCACGTTTTTAACTTTGCGCACATTGTGCTGATTGTGCTAGTAATAAAATATTTCTGGAAATTAGCTTACGATTATTTATACCGAGAGAGTTATAGAATAAAATATGAAAAAGAGAAAACATAGAAGTATAACACTTATAATTGATTTTTAACACTAAAAGAGAATTTTTTAATTATTTTTTTACATACAGGAATACTTTTAGTTTTTAACAATAATACACAGGACAACGAAATAAAATTGGGGCCTAACAAAAAAAATCAAAATGTTAAAATATATTTGAATAACCATAAAATGTTTAATTATGTACTTCAAATTAATTTTATTTTTAAATATCCATAGATTTTTTTCTAAATATATCTATATATATATATATTTTCCTAAAGCTATATATATATATATATATATATATATATATATATGTATATATATATATATAGGAGCTTTCTGAAGCTCCCAGATGACGTACAAAATTAAAATTTGACTTACTTATAACTATTCGTCCTACAAATTTAACGGAGACCGGTTTTGAAATTTCTTTTAGATACGCGAATTTATATATTTTTATTTTTTATTTTATGTAATATTTTTTAAGAAGTTTAAATTTGCTACTCATTGTTTGCTCTCTGACTTTGTATTTTGATCAAGGAACGCAGTTATGCCGATTTTTTTTAAGAAGTTTGCTAATTTAATACTTCAAGCTTTAGATAGATAGAGAAGGTTGATGTGATACCAGAAAGTACCACATCTCCACCCAGAGACCGATCCCGGTCCATTGTGAGTCCTTTCGTTGAAATAGCTGTGAAATATAGAATATAGAATGCAGAAAATAAGAGAGTAGAAGTAGAAGATAAAAGAGTAGGAATGAGAACGAATCATATAGGGGGATTAGCAATGTTACCAATCCCCCTGATTCTCCCTTAAACAGTCGATTCCCATGACGAAGCCTATGACGTCTACAAGATCTGCGTCCCAAACGTCACTTAGCCCGCCGAGGAATTGGCTACCCAGCCATTTCATCCTACGATGCTGGAATCGTGGACAATGGCACACAATGTGCTCAATAGACTCGGTCTCGTCGACGTCTCCACACATTCTACAAAAATCGGAATTGCTAGCGTCCCATCTAGACCTCATCTTCCCTATCAAGCAGTGACCCGTTATGGCCCCTATCATGATTCTTAAGCTCTTCCTATTCAAGCCCAGGAGAGTGCTAGTGCCGGCCATATCGCCCTCGACACTCTACAGTCCTCTCTACTCTCCCAAGCCGAATTGGTTCTGACCAAGATCCAATCATTGATCTTCCCATAGAAGAAACTTAGTGGTGGTTTCACATAGGTTTCCCTCTCCGAGACATTCTTTGCTGCGCCTTGCCTTGCCAGTTCATTGCCTGAAATTTTGCAGTGGCCAGGCACCCAGCAGAGTCTCACCATGTAGTTCTCCATCAACTCTCTCAGTGTCTTCTTACAGGCAGCAACTAGCCTGGATTTCACCAAATGTGTCCCCAAGGCCTTCAGAGCCGCCTGACTGTCCACATAGAGAGTGACCTCGGTACCCCTCGCAATGTTTTGCCTGATTATTTCTGCGGCTTTCAGGATGCCGAGAATCTCAGCCTGAAAAACGCTGCACTCATCAGGGAGTCTAAAAGAGCCTTTCAAATCCGTGCCCATAATATAGACCCCCGCGCCAGTACCTGCGTTCATCTTTGATCCGTCCGTGAACACTGCACAATCTTCATATAGTCTCTCAGTGCCGGACCATATCTCCCTATCAGGTATCACCACGACAGGATTTACCCCAAAGTCTCAGCAGACTCCTTACTGTCATACCCCTCACAAACTCTTCAATGGGTAGGAGATTAAGTATGACATCCAGAGCCGCCTGTGGTGTGCTTCTCATTGCACCTGTAATGCCAATCGAAGCACACCTCTGTGCCTTCGACAAAAGGTTCCTATTACTCTTGCGTTCCAGTGGCTGCCACCAGACAGAACAACCATAAGCAAGGATTGGCCCCACCACCGAAGTGTAAATCCAATATACAACTTTTGGTTTGAGCCCCCAACTTTTACCTATGGAGTTTCTACAGGTGTAGGAGGCATTGAGGCCATGCTTGAGTCTCTCCGGAACATTCCTCTTGCAGGTCAGTTTACTATCGAGGAATACTCCCAAATATTTCGCTGAGTCGGAAAGCCTCAGTTCAATTCCACACAGTACCGGTAGTCTGAAATTCTCTACCTTGTACCTCCTAGTAAACAGAACCAAGTCTGTCTTTTCCGGGTTCACTCCCAACCCCTTATCAGCTGCCCACGAGGACAGCTCACCCAGCGCGGACTGCATGACCTCACTGATTGTGGGAAGAAATTATCCCTTTACCAGTATTACCACATCATCAGCATATGCCACGATCTTCCGTCCTCTGCTGTCGAATTGACGCAAACTCACGTCGACAGCTATCATCCACAGCAGGGGTGAGAGTACTCCCCCTTGGGGTGTCCCCCTAGTCACTAGCTTTATTATCCATCAAATTTTAATGGCTTCAAATGTGTGTTTTGTGTGTGGCCGTGGTGACCCGCCACGGCTTGAATTGTTTGGAGTTCAATTGGTGGTAGTCATTTTTGTCTACAAAGTCTGACCGGTGACTTAATACGGGTACCAGGGGTGTTAGGAGCCCCTCGAACTTCGGTTCCATCCTGACATTGAGGTGGCCCCTTGGGGAGCTTTCATGGTGGCTGTAGTTTAGACCCAAATCGCGGGTGCTCGGTGTGGAGTTGCATTGCAACCGGGTGCCGTGACCTATAGATCGGAAGGAGTTTAGATAGGCTCCTAACTAAGGGGGAGGTCATGTCCAAATACATGACTTAAAATTGGTACCAAGGATGGCTTTTTGTCAGACTTGGGGGCGTTGGTGGACGCATCGTATTCACCCTGTGCGAAATGCACCGTGAGGTTATACATGTTTGAGAATAAGTTAAATTAATTTGTTTTCGGCTAAGGGCGAGGGTTTTTAATCATCTGCTCAAAGAAAATTTTCTCTTTTTTTACCTTTTTGCAATACTAATTTTTATTTTTCAGTTAAAATTATTAACGATGAACAAACCTAAAGCGATCCAAACAGTTCAAATTGTGCCAAAATTCATAACAAAATTACATTTTAAAGACCCAATAATCGATTTCAGTAGAAAATCGTTAACATAAAATCGATTGCAAACGACCGATTTTCAACTAAAATCGGAATCGATATACCATTCCCTTGTATCGACCCCAAATTTCCTATTAATGACTTGTTTTAAACATTAGCCACTTTTTCTTCTTTTTTGCATAATTAACCATAGCTTTCACTTCCGCGTAGATCCAATTGTCGTGGGAAGAGTGTAGGGTTCATATGGTCAGGCTTGACCGACTATATCTTTCTTGTCTTAATTTGTTAAAGTATTTAAAATTTAATCCAAGGAATCGGACTTTCGGCTAAATTTAAAGATTTGGGTGATATTTCGGATTTTTGGTGAAATTTTTAAATTTTTGCTTGATGGAGATTTCATTTTTTGTAAAATTTTAAATTTTTGTTAAAATTTTGAATTTTTGGTGAATTTTCGTTTTTTTTTTTGGTGAAATTTTAAATTCTCGCAAAAAACTTTTGTATTGTTAATAAAGTCCAGATTGTTCACCCCTATATTTATTTTTAGAATAAGACATTTAATATATTTTTTAAACTTAAGGGCAATACTATTAGAATATGTCTGATCCATTTAAAGTAAATATTTTTTTCAGAATAGAACACAAAAGGCAGAAAAAAGGCAACATTTTAGCCAGAAAAAAATCATATCACTAGCGTATGGGAGGTGGCCGATGACTTCCATTTTTGATTTCCGAGTTTATATTGATCCTTGAACTATTTGTATTGTTCGTTACAGTACATGCTTTTGTTTCAAGAGATATCGACGGCGAAAGATAAACTGGAGATACAAGGGACACTAATTTTTTCTAGTACATATTTTGTTTGTGAACTGATTTTGTCCATTTTCAAACAAACCTTATAGAAGAGGGATAATTGATCCAAATTTCGTTCCTCTAGATTTTGTTAACATAACAATTCTATAAAAAAAGAACGAACGGAATAAAAAAAATTTATAAAAAATGCATTAATGAAATACCAAGCACCCAAAAACTTTTTATTTTTCAACCAATATAAATATCTACTGCTCAAAATGTTTTTTCATTTATTGAAAAAATTTTATTTTTAATATAAATATCCTTACCTAGTGTCTACATTACTCAATTTTTTTTTTTATCAAAACAAACATCAAAATCAGTGCGAATATATACAAGGTAACCTTAGTTAAATAGCTGATTATTATTTTGGTTGTTACAGATGCCAAACTGCATATATAAAAAACAATAATGAATATGCCATATTGTTGTTTTTGTGCAACTGTTGCCACCTTCCACAAATTCGCGTTAAGTTTGACGTTTGTCTTGATAAAAAATTCTCTAACGTAGACACTGTTAATGATGAAAAAATAAATATCAGCATTGAAAACTTTTCAATTTTTTTTTTTTTATTTATGAAAACCGTTGAAAATAATTTAACTTTTGTATTAAATAGCTCTGCTCCAGTACTAGACAAATTTACAGGTTTTAGTCCAAATTTACAGGAAACTATTCCTGTACTCAAAATTCTTTGCATTTTGTTGTTTTTCTGACTAATTTTAACAAAAACTTGTAAATCTGTCAAGTGCTGGATAATATCACAAATGATATTCATATTTTTTATTTCGATCAAAATAAAAATTAAACTATTGATGAAAATAAAAAAAATTATGATGGATTTTTATTATTTTTTGAATTGAATTCGATTGAAATAGTTTTTTTTATTATTAAAATACGGTTTCTGTATGCTACGTTCACACGTTGATTTTTAAGACGCCTTTTTTGATTTTATTTCTCTTTTGAAGTTGCTACCAACAATCATTTGTGTTCACATGATTTTTTTAGTTTCAAGATTTTTTATTTTTTTTATTTTCTTTTTCCATATACATAGGGTTGATTTTTCTTTTGTTTGTAGCAATACAACCATTTCAAAAGAAAAATCCGAATAAAACATAATGAAAAAAAAAAAAAAAAAAAAAAAAATATACAAATGAGTATAAAGAGAAATAAAAAAAAAAAAAAAATTTCTCAATCTCATAAAAAACATGATTTAAAATCATGACTAAGTCATCGTGTGAACATATTTTTTTTTTTTTATTATTTTTAAGAGTGTTTTATTATTTTTTTCATTACTTAAAAAAGTGTAAATTATATACACAATATGGTAAAAACATAATTATGCATTTATCTGTTAGACTTGGCAACACGTTCCAATTCATCCTTCTTTTTAATAGCATAAGAGTTGGAGGAACCCTAAAGAAATTAAAAAAAAAAAAAAAAAGAAATGATAAATTTTTAATAATGTTAAGTTGTATTTAAAGTTACTAAAATAAATATTAACATATAAAGTAAATGTCGTTTTACGTTTCTCAGGCCCATTAAAATGTTCAATTACTTCAAGAGCCAGGATAATAAAACTTAATTGTTGCTTTAGTCTACAAGCGAAGCTAATGTTAATTGGTTATAAAACATAACATTGCATTAGAGTAGACATGATATTTATTACAGTTAAAGTTGGGAAAAATTATTGTTACTGTTGTTTGTGACTTTATTAAGGTTTATATCTTTGCGACAATATCATGCGATTAAATTAAATTGATATATTCAAGGGATTTAGTTAAGGACTTAATTCTAAAAAAATTTTAATAATATGAAAAATTGAAATTTATATTTGTAGATCTACGTTTCTCGGCCCCATTTAAAATGTAAAATTATTTCAAGAGCCAGGATAATTTGATCTGGTCTACAAACGAGGCTATAGTCAATTGATTAAAATACATGGCATAGCATTAGTGTAGACTCAGCTCCAGTTATCAGAGATTAATTTTAGAAAAAATTTTAATTTTTAAATTTGTTGATTTTTTTTTTTTTTATATTTTTATTATGGTCCTCAGGCGAAACTAAGATATTTGAAAGGTTTGATATAAAATAGTATTAGAGAGGACTTAATTAGATAATTTAAATTGAGTGTTACAATATTTTAAATGTAATTTTACGTTTCTCGAGCAACAATTCAGCCATGAAAGGTTAATAAGTTATTGCTAGGATAATAAAATCTTAATTTTTTACTATAGTCTACAAGCGAAGCAATATAAATTGATTAAATGACATTATATTGCATTAGAGTAGACCTATTTATTATAAACAGGACAACCAAAAATATGCGAAATCATATTTATTCTTGGGCTTCAAATGAACCAAACTGTTAGTTATTTAAGTTGTATTTAAAGTTACTAAAATAAATATTAACATATTAAAATAAATGTCGTTTTACGTTTCTCAGGCCCATTAAAATGTTCAATTACTTCAAGAGCCAGGATAATAAAACTTAATTGTTGCTTTAGTCTACAAGCGAAGCTAATGTTAATTGGTTATAAAACATAACATTGCATTAGAGTAGACATGATATTTATTACAGTTAAGGTTGGGAAAAATTATTGTTACTGTTGTTTGTGACTTTATTAAGGTTTATATCTTTGAGACAATATCCTGACAATATCATGCGATTAAATGAAATTGATATATTTATTCCAGGTATTTAGTTAAGGACTTAATTCTAAAAAAAATTTTAATAATATGAAAAATTGAAATTTATATTTGTAGATCTACGTTTTTCGGGCCCATTTAAAATGTAAAATTATTTCAAGAGCCAGGATAATTTAATCTGGTCTACAAATGAGGCTATAGTCAATTGGTTAAAATACATGGCATAGCATTAGTGTAGACTCAGCTCCAGTTATCAGAGATTGATTTTAGAAAAAATTTTAATTTTTAAATTTGTTGATTTTTTTTTTATTTTTAAAACGATAGTTAAACATGGGAATTGTTATGGTCCTTAAAAAAAACCTTTTAAAAGGTTTTATTTTAATGGTTGTATAATACTTAATTGGGGTAAATTTGATTTTGATTGTAGTTTTACATTTCTCGAGTACATTAAAATGTTTTTTACTTCAAGTACTAGGATAATAAAACCTTCATTTAAATAAATTATTATGGTCCTCAAGCGAGACTAAGATATTTGAAAGGTTTGATATAAAATAGTATTAGAGAGGACTTAATTAGATAATTTAAATTGAATGTTACAATATTTTAAATGTAATTTTACGTTTCTCGAGCAACAATTCAGCCATGAAAGGTTAATAAATTATTGCTAGAATAATAAAATCTTAATTTTTTACTATAGTTTACAAGCGAAGCAATATAAATTGATTAAATGACATTATATTGCATTAGTGTAGACCTATTTATTATAAACAGGCCAACCAAAAATGTGCAAAATCATATTTATTCTTGGGCTTCAAATGAACCAAACTGTTAGTTATTTATCTATTTCAGACAAATTTTAGGAATTTTGGCATCGATTTGTTATAGCATATTTTCATATAAAATAATTGTTTTAGAGTATATTTTAACAATTAAAGTTGCATATTATTTATACTGAAAAACAGAATTTTGCATATATAACAGAATTTTTACATAAATTGCCATTAGGGAAAATTAATTTTTTCAAATCCAAATCCCTTTTTCAACTTATAAATTAATAGACGTTTTGTAATTTCCTGATATGAATGTTTTTAATTGCAAAAAGAAAATACACTCCAACCTCTTTATGCAATTTTGAATTTAAGCAGTTTGCTCCGCTCCTTCTTTTAATCGAATTTGTCATTTTATGAAATCGTCATTATTCAATGCTTATAATTATTCAGCAACCAATGACGGGATATATCAAACAACACACCAATTTAAAAAATGAATTCAAAATTATTTTGAAAACCATAAAGTAATTCATTCTTCATATTATTTCTTCTAATGATAAAAATCATCATCAGATATGTTTTGATTTGATGTTTTTGTCTGATTTGAAAGTTATAGTGAATAAACAACTATACTACTTTTGATTCCCTTTTTTACGTTTTTATAGGTTATTAATGATCAGAATTGTTTCATATAGATAAACCGATTTCTTAATACACATATTTGTATGCGATTTTGTTTCAATTTTTGTACTGCATTTTAAAGTTTTGCGGATTTTGAATTAAATCGAACGTATGTACCATTTTTATATGAAAATTCAGTTTTTTAAATATTATTTTCTTTTATGCGATATTCATTGGACACATCATTAGCATAAAGAGATTTGAGTGTATTTTTTAGCAATTGATATGAAAAATAAAGTTATTTTTAGCATCAGTAGTAAATAATTTGAAATAAATAAAACATAAATTACCTTAGCGGCATTGATCAATTCATCAGCCAAGCATTCAGCGATGGTCTTGATGTTTCTGAAAGCAGCTTCGCGAGCACCTGTGCACAACAACCAAATAGCCTAAAAATTTAAAAAATACATACATTTGATTAATAAAAATGTTTATAATCAAAACAGCTAAATCAAAGTATTAAAGGTTCGGATGTTTAAAGACTTTCTGCAAGTTTGTGCGTGAAAAACACAACCTAATAATAATAAAATTCTTTAAAAATGTTTTTATAGCCCAGTAGCATAACCTTACATTTTAGGTAAAATTTATAATGTAAGTAATAACCTGGGCTGGTTTAATAACAAAAATGTATCTTTATTTCATACATTAAATGCCGAAAATAGCTAAATAATGCTACGGATGAAAGACAATTATTGGGTTAAAATTTATGTTTATATAGCCCTGCGTTATAGTCTTTCACTCTTGAAAAAGTTTTGAAAGATATTGTTCAAGGCATTTTTTTCTTTTAAATATAATAAAAACTTACTTGATTTACACGACGGAGAGGTGACACATCGACTGCTTGACGACGTACAGTACCAGCACGACCGATACGGGTAGAATCTTCACGAGGGCCAGAGTTGATGATGGCGCTGACAAGAATCTATCATTAGAAAAATATATAATTGTCAATTTATTTCATAAAATTAAATAAATCTAAATTTTGTTTAAGAAAAAATGTGCTTTAATTAAAAATGGATATAAAAAAATATATATTTTATATACATTTTAACTAAATTATTTTAATCTGTGTCTTATTCTACCTGCTTGCCAAGTAAAAATTCCCAACAACAGTTTAGCATAAGACACATGGGTGGTGGCAATGTTGTAAATAATGTTAGATTTGATTACTCACCTGCAAGGGATTGTCGCCAGTCAACAAGTGAATGATTTCGAAGGAATGTTTGACAATGCGGCAAGCCATAAGTTTCTTGCCATTATTGCGACCCTTCATCATCAACGAACAAGTCAAACGTTCAACAATGGGGCATTGAGCCTTACGGAAACGTTTGGCGGCAAAACGACCAGCAGAGTGAGGTAAATAACGAGCAAATTTCTCCTTAACGGAGATGTAATCTTGCAAAGAGATGTCATTAACGGTCACATCATCGCAAGACCAGCGACCGAACAATTTAATTTCGGGCAATTCAGTGGTGGAGACAACATTGGTTTCCAACAAAGTCTCAGCACCTTCGGTCTCAATTGGAGGTTGATCCTCAAAGGTTTCGGAAACGTTTTCAGCAACATCAGCCATGCTAAATAATATAAAAAAACAAATACAAATGCTTCAAATTAATATAAGTTTATTAAACAATCTTCACACAATAGACAATTTGTTTGAAATGTTGTTTATCACTTTATTAAGGTTTATATCTTTGAGCCGATATCCTTAAGAGGAATAGTTAAACATGGTGTTTTCTGTAGTCCATTTGAATACCCAAGAAACCAACTTTATAGCAACTAAGGTTTTAGTTATGGACGGAAGGATAAACATTTTTTTTCCATACACAACACACTTTTTAACAATTTTAATTAAAGTCTATATTTTACAGTAAATTTACTAAAAATCTTTATTTACACGTGTAATTTAACTTCATAGCCTTAATTTTTCTTCCTCACATTTTTGACATTTCAACATAACCTCATTTAGCAATACGAAAACTTTAAAACATTTTTTCACTTATTTGTCGTTTAAAATTTAATAATTTTCATTGTAAAATAGTGTAAGGTTATATTTAAAATATTTGTTTATCATTTTATCGCCACTAAATAGCAAATTTTCAAAAATAATCTTACTTTTTCACTAAGAAAAATTATCCCCGATGCAAACAGCAATGGCGTTCGCCAGAAAAAGAACATGTTGACGCAGTGCTACCAAGTTTGTGTGCGCTGTATCCGGTTGTCAAAACTGTCACTTTGTCGATGTTGGCAGCTTTTTGTGTTACATTTTAGTAATATGGTGGCATAATTTGTCAGTTGAATATAAATACAGAAGATGGCGCTTTATAAAAATATGTTGTTTTGTAGATTTTTTTTAATTTACAAATAGTTTTAGAATTTAAGTAAGTATAAAACAAACGTTATTATTTAATATTTTCAAACATATTAGAAAAATAAAGATTCAAAGATAAAGTTTTAGAAATGTTTTGACTGCAAGAATTGTTTTTAAGATAGAAAAATACCCTCTAAAAATTTCTTTTTAATAATCTTAATTTATTTAATAAGGAAATAGGAAGATTACTTTGCATAAACAAGTCATTTAAATTTATGGTAAGCAAATATATTTTCAAATATGATAAGTATTTTTAAGTTGTAACAGTATTAAAGTAAATAAATATTAAGTATTTCTTCTGGTTGTAAAGAACATGATATTTTCAACATGACTGAACTTTATTGTCTAGTAAAGCCCTTTTTAAGGGGTTTTCTTTTTAATTATTTATTATTTTATTTTTTGAGGAAGCTTTTTCATTACTAGCAGATACATCATTGCTTGATGTAATACTATACTTCCTCTTTCCCTGACAACTGAAGTTGAAAAATGCTTGATCATCTAAGACAATTAGACAGCCAACCTCACATGATCTCAATTTTTAAATTTAATAAACAAAATATAGGTATAAGGTGTTTTTAAAACTAATAATATTTACACTACACCTTGTAATTATTTATTAATAATTCTAAAATGTGTAGCTATTCGAATTTCCATTAATTTGTACACAAAAAATTCTTATAATTTCTATAAACTTAAAAAGAAAAAACTATTAAACATCAAATCTATAAATTGTACGTCAGTATATTTATTATAATAATCATAAATTATTATCGATTGAGTTCCCTTTAATACTAATAATTTTTAATTAATTTTAATTGCAGAGTTTTGGCTTGAACAATTTGTAATTGATGCTTTACAGTATTTTCTTATATTTAAAGAATAGTTTAGAAAAAAAAAAAAAAAATACAAAATAATAAAAAATAATTGTAATACATGTAATATTGTAAATATTTTGCATTATTGCTTTAATTTAATTTATTTCTTTTGAATTGTTGAAATTTTTTTAAAATGTAACAATTAAAAGTTATATCAATGAAAATGCCAATATAATTTATTTAATAAAATTGTTTGTATTAAGTAATCCTTTAAAGTCAAGTTTAAAAAATTATAAATTTTGATTGGAATAATAGATTTGTTTAAAAAATTTATGAAAGTGAAAAGTTTTGAAGGTCATACCGATGGATTAAATTAAAATAAGGAAGTCTATTTAGCAATACTTGTGTTTTTATTTTTTTTTAATTTCAAAATCGTACCAATTTTCAAACTATTTTCAGAAAAAGTAGCTCTTTCTATATGGGCATTGTCAAAAAATTTTAATAAAATTTTATTATTATTATTTTTTTTTGATGTCATATTAGAATCCATTTGCATAAATATAAAGTGACTCGAATGCATATAGAATCAGTTCGCGTTAATCATTTCGTGCTGGGGGCACGAAAGTTATGGCGGTTTTAAGTTGAACTTATAAAAAAATTTTACAGGCTAGAGGTTTACCTAGTGTCTACATTAGGCAAATTTTTATCAAAACAAATGTCAAAATCAGTGCGAATATATACAAGGTAACCTTAGTTAAACAGCTGATTATTATTTTAGTTGTTACAGTTGTCAAACTGCATATATAAAAAACAATAACGAATGCGCCATATTGTTGTTTTTGTGCAACTGTTGCCACCTTCCACAAATTCGTGTTAATTTTGACGTTTGTCTTGATAAAAAATTGTCTAATGTAGACACTGTTATGTACAATTCTGTTAAAAATTACGCGCAATATCAAAATCTACTGAGTTATTAACATAGTGTCTACATTAGAGAATTTTTTATCAAGAGAAACGTCAAACTTAACGCGAATTTGTGGAAGGTGGCAACAGTTGCACAAAAACAACAATATGACGTATTCATTATTGTTTTTCATATTTGCAGTTTGACAACTGTAACAACCAAAATAATAATCAACTGTTTAACTAAGGTTACCTTGTATATATTCGCACTGATTTTGACGTTTGTTTTGATATAAATTTGCCTAATGTAGACACTAGGTAAAATAAAATTTATGATATTTTCAATGTTTGATGGTATTAAAATTCTTTATAATAACAATCGAGATTTTTTACAATTTTGCGAAAAATGGGGATTGAACATAAGTTATTTTATTAGAGTTTATTACAAAGAAATGCTATTTAATATTATGATTCTTTTTTAACCCAAGAAAATTTGTTTTTGATCCATAAAATTTTTATCTTTTGAAATTTTTTGACGCACCTCTACATTTCAGTTAAGCATTACATACTCCCAACTATTTATGCCAATTATAGTCAATTTCGTACTATTCATGCGATGTGCCTTAGAAAAATTTGTTTTGGCAAAATTGTCCCATTTTAAACTATCAATGACATTTAAATTAAATTTATGATCCCAAAAAGTTATATTTATTACTGTTCTTATATCTATGCAAGATTTCTACAAATTGCAATTTACTATATAAAAATACAAAAACACAAAGTGTAAAATTTTCCGTAATTCTCATAAAGTTCATATTTTTTTTTTTATTTATTTTTAATGCCCCTTCGATTCTATTGTGTAAAATAACAAAATACTAAGTTTACGCAGTAATCTATACCATTCTATATGAAACTGTGAATGTGCCTCGTGAAAAACTGACTTTTTTTAAAAATATTTGCTTTTTGTTTTTCAAACTTTGAGACTATCTACTACGTTGACTATTTCGGGTACATCAACGAGATATATTTCAATATATATTTCAATATTTCAAAATTTGTATTCCGTGAGGGACGCGCAAAAAAAAAAAATTAAATTAAAAAGTTTTGTCATCAAAATGGAAGTTTGCACAACAACAACAAAACAAAAAAGTATAAACGCGCGAACAAAATGTGTGGAAGAATGGAAAAAAGTTAGGTAATTTTTAACCCTTTTTCTAAGTTTTTGAATTTGAACAACAATCATGATTATGAAATGAAACCTATGGTGCTAAAATTTTGCAGTCTATTAGTTTCAAGTCTTCTGAGCTTAGATCTGTAACAAAACTTATTTCAGCCAGGATAAAAATTTTTGATAATTATAAATTATTAAAACGGGTAAAAATATTTTGTAAAAAATAATTATATAAATATACAAAAATCCAAAACAGGAAAGCAACTGTATTAAAATATTAAGAATTAAAATTTTAAAAATTTTATTTAAATTTAAATATGACTAATTTTAACTGACATTTTTCTCTGAGTATAAAGATTATAATGTTTAAAATAGCTTCTCCCTTTTCTTTTTGATTACAGTATAAATCTAATAATTATTTGCAATTTTTATATTTATTAATGAAAAGCATTATCACACTTATTTAAACGTGAGTTGAAAATTGGCAAGAAATTATATAAAAAGTAACATATGATAATCTTTTATTGAACTTTTCCCAAATAAATGCATTTTTTATGTCTCCATATAAACATAAATAAATAAATTAAACTAAATAAATAAAAAACTAAGCAAAAGAAATAAATATAGAAATAAACATTAATAATAATTAATAAATTATGAAATAAATAAATAAATAAAAAAATAAATATATATATATATATATATATATATATATATATATATATATATATATATATATATATTTTTTTTTTTTTTTTAAAGTAGACATACTTTTTTTAATAGCCTTTTTTTTTTTGACAGATCACGTGTGAGTCGTGTCATGCTGTCATGTTATTTTTGTTTAGTATTGTTTGGCATTTCATAATGGAAAGACTTACGCCTGAACAACGTTTACAAATCGTTCAACTTTATTACGAAAATTCACGTTCTGTGAGGAATGTGTTTCGTGCACTTCGCTCAACTTATGGTCAACATAATCGGCCTACTGAGCGTACTATTCGTAATTCGCATCACCCATTTTGAGACCCAGCATTCATTATTGGATAATATTCGACAGAATAGACCACGTCCAGCACGCTGTGAAGAAAATATAGCGGACGTAGCTGAGAATGTACACGAAGACCATGGAGAGTCGATTCGGCGCCATTCGCAGCAACTAGGACTGACGTATGGAACGACTTGGTGCAATTTACATCCAGATCTTAAATTGAAAGCGTACAAAATACAGCTTGTGCAACAACTGAAGCCGCTCGATTTTCTAAAGCGACACCGCTTCGCTCTATGGGCTCTTGAAAAGTTCCAAGAAGATCCGACGTTTTCAAGGCAAATTTTGTTCAGCGATGAGGCCCATTTCTGGCTCAATGGGTATGTAAACAAACAAAATTGCCGCATTTGGGACGAAAAGCAACCTGAAGAGATTCAAGAACTGCCATTTCATTCAGAAAAAACAATGGTTTGGTGTGGTTTGTGGACTGGTGGAATCATCTGTCCATATTTCTTTAAAAATGATGCCGTGCGAACGTAACCGTCAATGGCGACCGTTATCGTGCCATGATAACCAACTATTTAATGCCTGAAATTGAAGCTCGTGATCTCGGCGACATTTGGTTTCAGCAAGATGGCGCCACTTCCCACACATCGCATCAATCAATGGATTTATTGAGAGAACACTTCGGTGAGCACATAATTTCACGTTTTGGGCCGTTCGATTGGCCACCAAGATCGTGTGATATCACACCGTTAGACTTTTTCCTGTGGGGATATGTAAAGTCTAAAGTTATACCCGCTTCGATTCAGGCCATTTACCAGTCGAAATGCTCGAACGAGTCATCGTAAATTGGACTCAATGGATGAACCATCTGCGACGTAGCAACGGCCATCATTTGATAGACATAATCTTCAAAAAATAAATGCCAAAGAATGTTCTTTCAAATGATAATAAACATTCCCCATTAAATTTGATTTTTCTGTTTTTTTTTTTCTTTTAAAAAGTAGGGAAACTCGAAATGGATCACGCGGTATATATATAATATATAAGAAATAAATAAACAAAGAAATAAATAAATAAAGAAGAAATATATAAAAATAAATAAAAATATATAAATAAAAAATAAATATATAAAATAAAAAAATTAAATAAATAAATGAATAAATAATGAAATAAATAAATTAATAAATAAATAAGTAAATAAATATACAAATTAATAAAATAAATAAATCAATCAATCAAATAAATAAAAAAAAAATAAAAAAATAATTAATAAATAAATAAATTAAAAAAAATATTTAAATAATACGTAATAAAAAAAGAAACAAGAATGAGAGAATTCTACCTAAATAATTGATAATTACTTACACATGCCTGCTACTTAAGGAAATTATTTAATTATAGAAAATCATTAATGTTTAAATACAGTGCAGCAGGCACTCAGTCAATTAATAAAAAAATAAAATAAACAATAATTTAACCTCATTTAAACGCTTCATTTAAAATGTTATATAATTTGTGTGTGTGTGTGTGTGTACTTTGGTAAATTAAAGAAATTCTTAGGATTTTTAAAAATGTGTATAAATTATAAAAAAAAAAAAAAATAATAATAATTTCTTTTTTGTATAGAATTTGTAAACAATTTCTTTAGGGTTATAAACCTTTGAGCACTGCTAATATTTTTTAGATTTATTTACCTAATCTAAATTTCGTTTTTATTTCTAGGTCTAGGTCTATTAATTTGTTTTAAAAATTATCACAAAAAGCTTAATATTACAGGTTAATTGTTTATTGTATTTTCATTACCTCAGGTCTACAACTGAGATTAACGTTGATATAATATGTGAGATAACGCAAGCAGAAGAGAGTAACCATTTTGTTTATATTATATTAAATCTTAAATAAGGGGTACACGTACTCTAACCTAGTGTCTACATTAGGCAAATTTTTATCAAAACAAACGTCAAAACGAATATATACAAGGTAACCTTAGTCAAACAGCTGATTATTATTTTGGTTGTTACAGTTGTCAAACTGCATATATAAAGACACAATAATGAATTCGCCATATTGTTGTTTTTGTGCAACTGTTGCCACCTTCCATAAATTCGCGTTAAGTCTGACGTTTGTCTTGATAAAACATTGTTTAATGTAGACACTATGTAATAAATCCTATAAGATATCATTATTTTCAATCAGTCACAGAATAAACATGTACTTTTTATTTAAAAAAATCGCACGTTTTTAATGCAATTTTTATAAAAATATTTTTTTAAATGTAAAACAATCATTAAAAGAAAATAATTTTACAAAAAACATTGTTTTTTTTTAGTAATTTCCAAAATATATAAGCAGACACACATACAAACTACAGTGTGTGTGTATTTTCTTGACAGTTCATCTTATAAGATTGTTGTGTAGACAAATCTCATCACAACAGTCTCATAATACATCTTATAATACCAATATTTGAATCTACACGTGAAATAATTCTCTCAGAGAGCGAATTTGACACTCTCTGACACAAAAATCTTACATATTATGTTACGTCTAGACGGGCTGTTAATATGTTATAGCATAATGTAATTATTGCTTGTATTTTGTTAGTGTAAAACCATTGTTTATAGCCTCTAGTCTACACGTATTCATTTTTATGTTGGTAATTGCCAGAATCTATCTCTCTCTCTCTTTAATAAAGAATAAAATAAATAAAGATTAAAAATGGGAAATAAATTAAAATTTTCGATAAAAAAAGACAACATTTAACAAATAAATTTCTTATGTACGTTTTCTCCAACCCTTTAACACAAAGTTGGAAATAAAATTGTTAAGTAATAAAAATGTCTTCGTGTAGAGGTAGAGTAATGTCAAAATGCTGCGAACTAAAAATAAGAAAATGAAGAAGAACAAGAAGAGTAAATAAACGCAGAAAAAAATATTACATACTAATACAAAAACACTTTTCTTAAGAACTTCTATTTCACCTTCTCCTATGTACTACAAACGTAAAGACATCTCGAGACTAATAGCATTGTTTACAGGTCACTGGACGATCGAGAAACATGCAAGCAGACTTGATCTCCCTTACAATGAATATTGTCGTAGTTGTGGCAATCGCGGGAAGGAGGAGACAGTATATCATCTTCTATGCGAATGCCCAACCTTGAACACAATCAGACATAAATTTCTGGGAAGGTACCAATTAGACAACCTCTGTGAGATATCTGACACTAGACTCAGTGACATTATTAAATATCTCAATGCTACAGACTGGATCTAATTAATTTATGTTCTCATTTTTCTTCCCTACACTTCTATCTCATTTCAGACTTAGTACAACTCATTCACCTGGCGAGTAGTGTGGTACCATCAAAACGGATTCTAACGAGTCTAATTGATTGCCCGTAAGGCTACGGGCTACCACATAAACCAACCAATACAAAAACAATTTGATAGTTTCGCGCGGTACGTACATGAAATAAGCGTAAATCAGCTGGGCTTACGAGCTCACTTTCTTATTACACTATGATGTTATAGCTAGAAAAAACCTCGCACATACGCCATTGGCTTATCATTTCGTTTAGGTCTTAACAGCCCGTCTAGACGTAACATAATATGTAAGATTTTTGTGTCAGAGAGTGTCAAATTCGCTCTCTGAGAGAATTATTTCACGTGTAGATTCAAATATTTTCTCTACACAACCATCTTATAAGAAGAACTGTCAAAAAAATACACATACACGAAAGTTTGCTTGTGTGTGTGCATGTGTATTTTGGAAATTATTGAAAAACAATGTTATTTTGTAAAATTGTTTCCTTTTAGTGTTTGTTTTAAATGTTAAAAATCATTTTTATAAAAATTGTGTTAAAAAAGTGCAAATTGTTTAAATAAAAAGGACATGTTTACTCTGTAACTGATTGAAAATAATAATGTCTTATAAGATTTATTAGAATACGTGAACCCCTTATTTAAGATTTAACATAATATAAACAAAATGTTTACTCTCCTCTGCCGGCGTTATCTCACATATTATATCAGCGTTAATCTCAGTTGTAGACCTGGGGTAAAATAGCCTTCAATTCAAAAACAGACAACCTAATTTCTTTACAACTATAAAATACTTACATATATATTTTTTCTTGAATATTTTAAGCAAAACGTAAAATTTATTTTCTTTATTTATTAAAAAAAACTTAAGAGAAGAGTAATCATATATACACCTCTATTAGTTACAATTTATTAATAACACTGTGCTAGTCGTAAATTTTAACAAGCTGGGCACCCTATTGATAAAGCTAATTTGAGTACACAGAATACAATAGTGGCAGCCGTTTTTCGAAGTTAGCTCACGTATTCGCGATATTTGAGTTTAAACTTTATTATGGAAGTAACAAAAATAATAGAAAATTAGAAACAAAAGGGATATTATTTGTGTAAATTAAGCAATAAATCTAATGATTATATATTCCAATCATAAATTAAATCAATTTTAGCCCGATTTTAAATATATTTATATTTTGGTTTGAAAATTTGCTCATTGGTAGATAACACTAGGTAGTTTACTTATTGAATTGTAATAATATTTTTTGTTAATTTAAAATTTATTAATTTAGTGTTTAAAATAAATTTAAAATAAATTTGATGATATGAATTCATGATCCTATAATTCAATACAATATTAATTGTTCATTTTGTTTAAGTTTAACAACTAAATTATTAAATTTAAGCAAAAAAAGCTTAAAAGCTTCCTAACCCCTCTTTAAGACTTTCAAAATGAGGTATTTCAAAAACGAGCGCTAATTTTTAAAAATGTATAACACCTTTAAATTCAGCGTCGTCGACTTAGTTTTACCCAATGGGCGCCCATCTTCTTAAAAAATTAAGTGTCATTTTCGAGTACATTGTAATTAATTAACATTTTTACAATTTTGTCTATAAATTTTTTATTCCTATTTTGAAAATATAATTTTATTTGTATTTTTTTATTCAGCTGTCGTACTATAATTCTTTTCTTTATTATTAACATATACAGAGAAATAAATATAAATCTTATCTCTGGATTAAATATTGTTTTTTTTTATAATTATTTATAATATAAGTTCGGCATAAAAGTTGAAAGTATGGATCGATTTTTTTTTATTAATATGTCTAGATTAAATTTCTGTTTCAGTATAAATAAATAATATTTAATATATTGATTTTAAATGTGTGTTTTTTACTCAACGAGTAAGAACATTTTTTGAAAAACAAAACAAACAAAAAAAAAAAAAAAAAAAGAATCAAAAATTAAAAAGACAAAAATTAAAAAAAAAAAAATAATAAAAATAAAAGTTTATGTAATAAAGTAAAAAGTTAAATATAACAAAAGCAAATAAAACAAAACAACTTTTATATATAAAAAAAACAATAATAAAAAATCAATATGATTTTCATAATTAAATGTAAGTTTAAAAAAATTTTAAAATATAAGAAAAATAAGAAATTATAAATATTATTTATTAACATAAAACATGTGCCATTTAGTAATAAATTGTTGTAAATATTAAAAATTCTTATTGTTTCAAAATTTATTAAATAAATTTTAAAAGTGTTTAAATTCCTCTTCAAAAAACAAATTATCTGTAATTTAAACCATAATTACCGGAAATACTCACATATTTAAATAAGTGTTATATTTTATCACAGTGTTAAGCAAACATTATTATGTATCAATATTAGTTACATAAAAACATTAACATACTTTTAGGTGCTCACCAAAAAACAATACATCCTAAATTATTGAATAAACATTTAAAGCCTTTTATTTATAATAAAAATTTTTAATTTTTAAAAGTTATTAAATTTCAATAAAAATTTATTCTATAAAGCTTTAATAAATTAAAAAATTTTATTATGAATAAGAATTTAATTTATAATACTATGATAACCTTAAAACAATTAACTGTTATTAAATTCTTTCAATTATCTTTCAGAAAATATTTATATGGGCCATTATCAAACATTTTTAACCTGGCTAAAAATGAATTTAATCTTTAATAAGTTTTGTGTTAATACAAAATGCAACCTATAGTGCAAAATTTTAGCACCATAGGTTGCATTTTGTAATCATGATTGTTGTTCAAAGTTCAGAAACATAAAGAAAAGGACTAAAAATTACTTAACATTTTCCCATTCTTCTAGACTTTTTGTTCGCGCGTTTATACTTTTTCTTACTATACGATCTTGTATAAACTAATCTGACTTTGTGGATAAACTCTACACCTTCTTTTTTTTTCTGCAGACAAAACAATGGTAAAATTTTTTCAAACCTTGACCTGAAGAACTTAAAATTTAAATTTTAATTATATATTTTAGAAATAATATTAATATTTGGATCTAAATAAAATTTAAATGATTAGAAATATTAAAATGAAATTTTGACACAATATACATAGACTTGCCTTGAAATCGGGGAATTAAAAACACACCCATTGTTTGTAACAAAATATCCAAAATCCCAACACGGAAAAACGTGTTTTAAAATTTGACTTTTTCCATACAAATGGTCACACTGTCGTTATAAGAGGCGTCCGTGAGAAAATTCTTTTTATGTGTTTACTCAACATATGGAGGCATTTAATTAACATAACTTTTGTTTGATCCCAGCTTTGCCTTTTGAGAATTTTACAAACAAATTTAAAAAAGTTTTGGAAAATTGACAAAGTTTGGATAGCGCTTGTGGAAATTCTTTTAAAGTTCCAACTAGATATCTATAACTTTTTACCGAATCTACATAATTATATGATTCGGGCATCAGTATTATTTAGAATTTTTTAAGAAATCTAATGAATATAAAAAAATAGGGCCAATATTGAGGCCTTCAAGTTAAAAAACCTAAAAAAACGAGGCTAAAAATAAGTGAAAAATTTATTTCGACCTAAATATCTCCTAAGTTAAAAGAGATAACTTACACATGTAAGCGTATTTTTTGCAGAGATTTACAAGGACTATTTATATGTAACTTTTTTTTCTGTTAAATCACAAATGAATCTTTGGCGATTTCTTTTTAAAAAATTGCATACCCAAGATGACCAACTTTGGAAGTTTACCCATTTCCTCCTGGTCCGTTAGGAATCATTGCTCCTTCAAATCAACTCGAAAACACCTAGTCTCTGGCCAGGTGAAATTTTATTGAGATATTTCCAATGGTTTACAAGTTACAGAATTATTTCCAAAAAAAAGCCCTTTGGAACCACTATGCAATATAGCGAAAAGTTTTTCTTCATAATGTCAAATTTGGCTGAGATGAAATGGTGAGTAATTTTACCCTAGAGCTAATCTGACAAAGTTTGGTTCTATTAAACTAGGAACATCGATAGAGGAGGAGTTAAGCTTTTAGAATATTGTTGGCTGGAGTGTGTAGCTGGAGCATGGACGGCGCTACAGTGGGCTAAAATTGACTACCTCGAGAGTGAAAAATCTATTGGAGCTTGTAGCTTTTACAAACATGAAGAAATTTTAAATATTTTTACATTTCTGAAATCTTCTAAACAAGACAAAAAAAAAACATGCTTAATATACTAAATTATCTCTTATGGTTTAAAAAAAATATTTGACTTTAAAAATTAAATTTCTAATTTTTGGACTTGACTTTTTTGCGTTCTTGCCTTAGAAAAAAAGTCAAAGTCAACATTTCTAAACAGATCTCAAAAATTAATTTATTTAATTTTTTTAAAATTTTGTTAAAAGAGTTTAATATGTTTTAATATTTTCTGCAAGACTGGACCGTAAGAAACACGCACCTTAAATTCAGCAGTGGTCGAAAATTATCAATTTTGTAAGAAAATTTCAATTTTTTGAGCTTGTAAAAAATTTATATTGTTGATTTCAGAACTTCTGCGAATTCGATAGGTTTTGCAAAAACTTGTGATTTTGATTTTCCTGAAAATTTTGACCTTAAAAATATATAGTAAAATTATATATATTTTTTTGCTCCTTACATTTATCAATTCTTCATTAACCATTTTATAACATGTGCAAAAATTATTTTGTACCATAAGCATTTCGAAAATTTTCATGTTAAAATTTATGAAACATGTTCTTGTGAACACAATTGGTGTTTTTTGTTTTATTTTAAGAAAAGTCTTATATAAATTTTAAAAAAGTGAAATAGTTTATACATTATTCTAAAGAAGTCACAATTTCCCTTAAAACAGATGCTTAACTGTTATAAGATTTGTTTAAATACGTTGAGTCATAATTGTTATAAAATGAAAAAAAAAAAAAAATGTATGTCCTTAGGTAAGTAGGTAAGTAGAAAAGCGTAGCGTATTCGCGCCTCCACTCAGAGACCAAACGGTTCATTGTGAATTCTTTTAAAAATAGAAAAGGAAACAGAAAAAGATGAAACGAAATAAGAAGAAGTGAAACATATACCCTAACAATCAGTTATGAATGCCCCTAAGCCATTTTATACCCATTACGAACCCTATGAGTTTAATAAGCCCTTTGCCTGTAATCTCATCTAGTTCATGCAGCTCCCAAACCACTTCAGCCTTCCGCTCTGAAGCCCCACACAGTGACAGAGTATGTGCTCCACTGTCTCTAGCTCCTATGTATCATGGCACGTCCTACAAAAGTTTGAAGTGCCAATGTCCCATTTACTCATCTTATTCCCTATTGAGATTTATGTGCATGCATGCTTTACAAGATGTAAAAGTTTTCTTTGTTATATTATTTTAATTTAATTTAAATTTAATTTTTCTATATATTTATTACATCTTCCAGAAGATTATTTGGCGGTATCTTATTTTTTTTCACCATGATAGATGATAGCGTATTGACACACAATTTCTCCCGATGGCGGAAACTTCCGCAATACGAAAATGATTATTGCGGCAATACAATTTTTCTTCTAAGCAATACGAATTCGAATCACTTTAGTATTATTTTGCTTGTAGGGTTATTTTTTAAATTTTATTTTTTACGTTGCTCGATTATTGTTGAATTATATTTTTTTACGTTGTTTATAATTTCTATTTGTTTAAACAAATTTTTTACGATTTCTTAGAACACATATTAATTAGGATTTGTCTGGATTTGTATAAATAAAACACTAAAAGATGCTTAATTTTTATTACCTTTTGTATTAACAGACTTTTATTTAAATTACCTATGAATATGCACTAAAAAAAATCCATATAAATAAACTTGGACAATAATTTATTCAAATTAGTTGATGAACTTAAAAAAAAAATGGCGTTTTTGCTAAAAATTCTAATTTCTATATATCCATTATAAATACATGTATGCAAATAAAAAACTTAGCCTTAGTCATATCCATAAAATAAAATCCATGCGTGATATAAAAAAATAAAAACCAATTCTTATTCAAATCATCGAAATCATCCTATTCCACATACAGTGAAAGCTCGATTTTCGCGACTAATTAAAAACCAGACCTGTCCCTAAAATTGAATTTTCACGATAACAGAACCCAAATTTTATGTAATTTTTAAAATTAGAATTGTTTTTATTGATATACAGTTTAAGAAAAAAGTCTAAATACACCCCTCAATTTCGGATATTTAGTAAATGTTTAAGAAAAAACCAAAAAGTTTTTATAGTAATAGATTAATTTATTTGTAGAATAAAAAAGTAGTTCATATGTAATGTAACAATAATAACAACAAAAATATCCAAAATTTATAGGAAAAAGTCTAAATATAGCAATAAAATTAAACATAATTGTAACTAATTAGATATAAAAAAAATAATTTTCAATATTTTGTCGGTCCGCCCTGGGCGTCAATTATTGCTTGGAGGCGACGGGGCATTGAATTTACTAAATTTTCAGTAATATCAGGTGTAATTTCGGTTCATGCTCGAACAAGAGCAGTTTTAAGAGTTTCAAGACTGCTTATGTCATATTTTCGTACCTTTTTCTCTAAAACTTCCCAGATGTGCTCAATAGGATTTAAATCAGATGATTGTGGTGGGGAATTTAATTGCCTCGGGGCATAATATAGAAGCCAGTCTCGTACAACGTAAGCGGTATGCTGTGGGTTGTTGTCTTGTTGGAAAATCCATTGATTACCAAGGCCTAAGCTATCAACAGATGCCTTCAGATTTCGTTCCAATATGTTCTTATATTGAAAGCGATTCATATTACCTTCAATAAAGACTAACCGACCCATTCCAGATGATGCCATGGGGCCCCCAACCATAAACACTGCCTCCACCATGTTTAACTGTTGGTATAATATTTTTTTCGATCCAGTGCAGTGTTAGGCTTCCTCCAAACCTTTGATCTTTCATCATTTCCGAAAATGTTGAACTTACTTTTATCAGTAAATATCACACGCTTCCCAAAGTCAACATCTTTGTTAAGATGAGCCCGAGCAAATTCAAGCCGAAGCTTACGATTTTTCGCAAAAATTAGTGGCTTTTTTCAGGCCACTCTGCTTTTAAACCCATTGTGGTGCAAAACATTTATAACTGTTCTCGGTGTAACAGTAACATTGTAACAATTTGCAAGTTGTTCCGCTTCTTTCATCATACTGACAACATAACGTATCCAAACTTTTGATTTTCCATCACTTCCGAAAATGTTTAACTTAATTTCATCAGTAAATATCACACGCTTCCCAAAGTCAACATCTTTGTTAAGATGAGCCCGAGAAAATTCAAACCGAAGTTTACGATTTTTCGCAGAAATTAGTGACTTTTTTCAGGCCACTCTGCTTTTAAACCCATTGTGGTGCAAAACATTTATAACTCTTCTCGGTGTAACAGTAACATTGTAACAATTTGCAAGATGTTCCACTGCATCCAGCATACTGACAACATCACGTATCCAAACCTTTGATTTTCAATCAAGGCATGGTTGTTTTATAAAAGCAGACGATCTCGGAAAGAAATGTTTCATTTGACATTTTCATTAGAAACAAATATGTTCTTAATTGACAATTATGCGTATATCAACTGTAATGTTAAAATTGCAATAAATTTATACCAAAATTTTTAATAAATAAGAGAAAAATTAATTATTTATTTTGTGGAATTTTGACATATTAACTGGATAACTTTGATGGCGCATAGCTTACAATAATCAAAGTCCTTCTGTGATTGTTAGTTTTCGATATATAGCTTATCAAAAATTAACTCTTCTATAGTTTTTTTTCAATATTTCAAAATTTTGAAAAATACATTTAAGTCGCTTTAACAAAAGTTCAAAGAATTATTTTTTTTCTACACAAAGAATTATTTTAAATTGCTATTTCTTTCACAAAATATTATACAAAAATATGCTGTTATTGCAAAATATGCAAAAATATGCATTTTCAATAAAATATGCACAAATATGCATTAACAAATCGATGCCGTTTTAAAGCAAATTCTCTGATTCCGAAAGATATTTAGTTTTCAATGTTCTAGGAGTAAAGGATAAAAACATGCATTTGCATGAACTTTCAGTTCTTGGTTATGATGGTTATGGTTGGTTATAATGGATTTTTTTTCAAAAATAACTATTATAAGGCAAAATTATGAACAACGGGGGATAAAACATATTTTAATAATAACTCTTATTAATCAACGTAAAAAAACTATTTTGAAAAATAAATGTTATTGAGCAACAGAAAAAATTTTTTGTCGACAATAACAATTATCAAATAAAATAAAATTCTTTATTAAACTTTTTCAATATGAAAATAGCTGCCGGTTCCACGATGTCGAACGAAAAATTCGTTTCGACAATTTTTATGGACAACAACAATTACATTTCAAATTTTTTTGTTGTTTAACATACAATTAGTTGAAACGAATTTTTCGTTCGACATCGTGGGATATATGTTATAATATATATATATAAGTCTATATAATATATAAGTCTATTTTGTATTTGAAACGTATCGAGTAAATAAATTTAAATCATAAGTACAATAAGATGTATTTTGAGACTGTCAAAAAATACACATACATGAAAGTTTGTATGTGTGTGCATGTATATTTTGGAAATTACAAAAAAAAAAAATATAAATAAATAAATAAAAAAATAAAATATTAATTTTTGGTAAAATTGTTTTCTTTTTTATTATTATTTTGCATTAAAAAAAGAAATAAAATAATAATAATAAAAAATATTTTTATAAAAATTTTGTTAAAAAAGTGCGAATATCTTAAATAAAAAGGACATAACGCCATTTTGCTGGGTACATATAAAAATGAAAATTTAGACGTTTGTCTTGATAAAAAATTTTCTTGTCTTGGACACAGCTTTTCATTGACATTTGAGATTTAAATCAGTTATTTTTTGAATTAACTGCCAAAGAAGCTAGTGTAAAGGGCCTATTAAAATAATGATTTTTAACATAATATTAATTAGAAAATATAAAAAAAAATCAGTATTAGGTTCAAGTTTATAAAACTAAATTATAGACAAAATAAAAAATATAAACTATTTATAAATTTTATAATTACTTAAATATTGTGAAAAACTTATGTATATTTTACTAACAATATTTCCATGTAGGGAATCTTAAAACAGAATGTACCGATATATTTATTCTACTCAGTACAAATAAAAGTCTTACTCAAAAAAAAAAAAAAAAAAAAAAAAAAAAAAAAAAAAAAACGTTCAAAGTTCTTTCCGAAAGTATTAAACGCACGTATTTTAAATAGATGATCTAAAAAATATTTATGTTTTATTTTTAATATAAATTACAAATCTGTTTTTCAAATTCATAAATATGTATGATGTTTATTTCATTTGTATTAAGTGTTAATTTCAATAATTAATTAATATTATACAAGATGTTTTATTTACAGCAATAATCTAAGTTTTTACGTCATTATGTCAAATAAGGTCTAGTGTGAACGGCTTCACTTTTTTACATGTTTTATCTACAGCAATAATCTAAGTTTTTACGTCATGATGTCAAACAAGGTCTAGTGTGAACAGTTTCCCTTTTTTTTACATGTTTTATCTACAGCAATAATCTAAGTTTTTACGTCATGATGTCAAATAAGGTCTAGTGTGAACGGCTTCACTTTTTTACATGTTTTATCTACAGCAATAATCTAAGTTTTTACGTCATGATGTCAAATAAGGTCTAGTGTGATCGGTTTCCCTTTTTTTACATGTTTTATCTACAGCAATAATCTAAGTTTTTACGTCATGATGTCAAATAAGGTCTAGTGTGAACGGCTCCACTTTTTTTTACATATTTTACCGATATATTTATTCTACTCAGTACAAAAAAAAAAAAAACGTTCAAAGTTCTTTCCGAAAGTATTAAACGCACGTATTTTAAATAGATGATTTAAAAAATAGTTATGTTTAATTTTTAATATAAATTACAAATCTATTTTTCAAATTCATAAATATGTATGATGTTTATTACATTTGTATTAAGTGTTAATTTCAATAATTAATTAATATTATACAAGATGTTTTATTTACAGCAATAATCTAAGTTTTTACGTCATGATGTCAACTAAGGTCTAGTGTGAACGGTTTCACATTTTTACATGTTTTATCTACAGCAATAATCTAAGTTTTTACGTCATGATGTCAAATAAGGTCTAGTGTGAACAGTTTCCCTTTTTAATTTTAAATTTTATTTTGTAATTAAAAATGTTTATTTTGTAATTTATGTAAATATGTATATTGAAGTAATTGTAATGCATATTTTGATAATGATTTAAAAAAAAAAAAAAAATATTAATAAAACTTTAATTAATAAAATTTTAAAATTATACTGCTGAATTTAGCAATTATCTGCAAGGCGGCAAATTATTGTTTTTTGTCAAAACAAACATTTTAAATTTCTTTTTTATTTTTATTTAAAAGATATTGCAACAAAATTTCTGTTTTTGTTTTATTATTTTTGTTGTTTTTTTTTTATCTTAAAGTATCATTCTTTTGATGTTTGTTTAACCAAACCGCATTATTTGAGTTTTGAAAAAGCTCAATGTCAACTAGATTTAACTAAAGTTCTTTAACACTAACTTTATCTTTTCTTTATGTTAAAGAACATCCTTTAAAATTTATGGCGTTATTTGCTATTTGATGTTTAAAGCAAGTTTTTTTTTTTAGTTTTTAACAAAAAATAAGAAGAAATAATTTTATATTATTAGGTTTCTTTATATATATATATATATATATATATATATATATATATATATATATATAGACCTAATAATGTTAAATTATGTTTTATTCTTTTTTGTTAAAAACTTGCTTTAAACATCAAATAGCAAATAACGCCATAGATTTTAAAGGATGTTGTATATATATATATACACACATATACATATATATACACACACACACATATATATATATGTATATATTAATGGGTTATTATTGTTATATGTTACGATTAAATACAAGTATTTTTATATTTTAAAATAATGGAATATTTATTCGGTTTTTGATTTTTTTATCTGGTTTTTTTGTTTTTATTTAGTTTAGTAAACCGCATTTATAAATTGGTTTTTTTGTTTTTGTGGCCGTAATCTATTTTAAAATATTTCAATTTTTATTATATTTACTGAGGTTTGTTTTTTCTTCAGAATTTTAGGTATAAATTTCATGATTTTGAGACTCGTCCGTTTTGCTTAAGCAAAAGAAACTATTTCTTTTGATTCTAAGTTTTTATTAATTAAATTGACATAAGTAGTAAACAAATAGTAGACAGAAAAAAAATAAAATTTTATATTAAATTCTTAAAAAAGAAGAATTAAATTATTTTAACAATACGACTAATAAATAGAATAAATATGTATTTTTTGTAAACAAATTTAAATATTTATGATGTTGATGTAGTCTTATTATTTCCTCGATTGTTTTGTAAACTAAATGGCGTAATAATTCTCAAATATCATAACGTTAAGTTAAATATATTTCTTAATATTCTTTAACAAACATTTTAAATTTTAAATGTTTTTATTTTGCATTTAATCCCTTACAATTATTATTATTATTATTTATTTATTTTTTCATAAAAAAATAAAATGTCTTTTATTTCCTTACACTATGGTTATCACACAATTTACCGAGTTTTAGTTATTTAATAACTTTTCATCTAAAAAATTTCTATATATTATATATTTAAGTTTAGATTTTAATTTCAAATATAATTTTTCAGAGGAAAATTTTATAAGAAAAACTTCTGATATAATTCATTATTAATACATACATAAGTATATTAATACATACATAAGTATATTTTATGATGTATGTAAAGCGTGATCCATTTCGAGATTGCCTACCTTTTTAAAGAAAAAAACACAGAAAATTCAAATTTAATGGGGAATGTTTATTATCATTTGAAAGAACATTCTTTGGCATTTATTTTTTGAAGATTACGTCTATCTAATGTTGTCCATCCGTTGAGTCCAATTTTCGATGACTCGTTAGAGCATTTCGACTGGTAACTGGCGAATGACACGCGTGATGTTTTCCTCCAAGGCCTGAATCGAAGCGGGTTTGTCCGCATAAACTTTAGACTTTACATATCCAAACAGGAAAAAGTCTAACGGTGTGATATCACACGATCTATGTGCTCACCGAAGTGTTCTCTCAATAAATCCATTGATTGATGCGATGTGTGGGAAGTAGCGTCGTCTTGCTGAAACCAAATGTTGCTGAGATCACGAGCTTCACTTTCAGGCATCAAATAGTCGGTTATCATGGCACGATAACGGTCGCCATTGACGGTTACGTCCACACCGGCATCATTTTTAAAGAAATATGGAACGATGATTCCACCGGCCCACAAACCACACCAAACCATTTTTTTCTGGATGAAGTGTCAGTTCTTGAATCTCTTCAGGTTACTCTTCGTCCCAAATTTTGTTCGTTTACATACCCATTGAGCCAGAAATAGGACTCATCGCTGAACAAAATCTACCTCGAAAACGCCGGATCTTCTTGGAGCTTTTCAAGAGCTCATAGAGCCAAGCAATATCGCTTGGGAAGGTCGAGCGGCTTCAGTTGTTGCACAAGCTGTATTTTGTACGCTTTCAATTTAAGATCTCGACGTAAAATGCGCCAAGTTGATCCATACGTCAGTCCGAGTTTTTGCGAACGGCGCCGAATCGACTCTCCAAGGTCTTCGTGTACACTCTCAGCTACGGCCGCTATATTTTCTTCATAGCGTGCTGGACGTGGTCTATTCGGTCGAATATTATCCAATAATGAATGCTGGGTCTCAAAATGGGTGATGGTGTTGCGAATAGTACGCTCTGTAGGCCGATTATGTTGACCATTAGTTGAGCGAAGTGCACGAAACATATTCCCCACGGAACTTGAATTTTCGTAATAAAGTTGAATGATTTGTAAACGTTGTTTAGGCGTAAGTCTTTCCATTTTGAATGGCAAACAATACTGTCAAAAAAAGTCTATTTAAAAAAGTATGTCTACTTGAATCACCCTTTATTTGTAGGACGAATAGTTTGATAAGCCGAATTTTAATTTTCTATGTCGTATGGGGACTTTAAAAAACTCTGGAAAAAGAAAACATGCTTAGGGAATTATATGGATTTATTTATTTATTTTTATATTAATTTATTATATTATTTATTTATTTATTTTAAAATCATTCAGTTTAATTTTATACTTTATTTCATTAGTTCACTTTATAACAGTGATATTAGATGGAGGGAATTTTCCCTTTTTGAGGAAAATTTTCAAGGAAATCTGTAGCGAAGGGAAGAAGGGAGGGAATTTTTATTTTTGTTAGAATAAAGGGAATTTTCAAAATGTTAAAATTTTTTCCCAAAATACGACTAAAAATCCAAATGAAATATTATGAAATATTATAATAAATTTACAGTACAGTTTTTTTGAAATATATATAGAAGTTATATTTTTTTTTACACTTAAAAATATTTCTTAGCATTGCTATTATTCTTTTTTAAAATATTTTTTGTTAGTTTTTTATAAAATAAAAATTTAAGAAATAGCGATTTAAGGAGAAGGGAAAATTCTTTTGGAAAATATTGAAAAAAGGGATTTTTATACAAAACAGAGGAAATTTTCCTAAATTATATCTGGCATCACTACTTTATAACGTCACCTACTTATTAAACAAATATTTAAATTTAATATTAATTAAGTTAATTATTATAAAATACTTATTATAAATCACTTTACATGAACTTATATTTATGTCTGTTAAAAGTTCATTGTTGTTCATTATAATGTCAGTTAAATAGCAAGTCTAATTATCTATAAAGACAATTACCTATGTAATCTTGTAAATATGTCATAATACCAAGAATTGTTGATGGCCAAACGATAATAACAACTGTTCAGACCAATTAAATCTCTGTTAAATAAGGAGGTGACGTTATAAAGCAGTGATGCCAGATACAAATAAATTAAATTAATTTGGAAGAAATATTTACTTTTAATTAATTTTTTTTTTATTGAAAGTATTTTTTTTAATTTGTTTAAATTAACACAATAATTACTTTTTTTTAGAAAAATGTTATAAATTGTTTTTAAATATAAATTCAATAAAAAAAAAAAAAATATTTTTTTTAATTTAAATATGAAGATCTCAATCAACAAGACTTAGGCTAAATATTTGAGGGGGATAAATGTTTGGCTTAGTTTATACAAATTATGTTGCCCTAAAATAATTTTCACTATTTGAATACATTTCATCTTCCTAGATTCTAAATATTTAAAAACAATGTTTTTTAATTTTTTTCAGGAGAGTTATAAATATATTTAAAAAATCTACAAATTCTAGGGAAAAGTTAATTTTTGTTGAGCTTAATATTTAAATTTTTATTTAAATTAAAAATACGATGTCCGTCCGTCTGGCTGGCTGGATGACTGGCTGGCTGTCCATATAAACCTTGCGGACGAAGTACAGGTCGCAATTTTACAGATAATTCAATGAAATTTTAAACGTGGAACTTTTATGACACAAGCCTATTGAAATTGGTTGTGATAGGTCCATTATTTCACCTAGCCCCCATACAAATATCCCCCCAGAATATAGTTTAAACACTCAAGAATGCCTTAAAAATAAGAAAATTTTAATGAAATTCGGTGCAAAGAAGTTCTGTACAAATTTGTATTAAATTTTATGAAGATCGGTCTACAATTGACTATAGCTCCCATATAAACCCATTTTCCGAAAATCACTTTAACAAGCATAAATCCCATACGAATGTTAGTATCAAGTTAATATTCGACACAAATAAGTTTTATGTAAGTAGAAACAGCATTGCCATATTTTATGAGAATATGAGAATCGGTCCATAATTTACCATAGCTCACATATAAACTCACTTCCAAGAATCGCCCTTAAGTGCATAAAATCATCTAGATGTTAGTATCAACACATTATTCCGTATTTGTATATTTTATTTTATTTTATTTTACGAGTATTTAGTAAAATTGGCCACAGGTGTAATATAAGTCCCCTTCCCGATTTTTATGCTCGTACACAATGATGTAGTGTATCATATAGTCAGTCTTGACTCACTATATCTTGTTGTAACTTGTTTATTTCACTTTTATTTATTTAAACAGGATTTATTTTGGCCAACGCTGTCTTCACAATCAATACTCTGTATCTGATTGTGGTTACAGCTGGACTTTCGTATACAAGATTAATAACTGTTTTCTTAGTTCAGGGGTTTTTGCAGTTACCAAAGTTGTGGATAACGTTTCTCATTGAATGTAGGTTACGTTTCCTTTTCTATCTATCAGCATAAATATTTTTTGTGAAAAATCATAAATATTTTTTGTGAAAAATTTAATTGAAAAAATTGGATTTTTGGCAAAATTTGTAAATTTTGGTGAAACATCAAATTTTTGATAAATTTTCGGATTTTTTGGAAATTTCGGATTTTTGGAAATTTCGAACTTTTTGTGAAATTGAGTTTTATGGTGAATTTTCGGATTTTTGATGAAATTTAAAATTTTTAGGGAAATTTTGAAACTAGATTTTTGGTGCATTTTCGATTTTTATGATATTTTGAATTTTTAGTAAAATTTTCATTTTATGATAAAATTTCAAATTTTAGAGGAAATTTCTGATTTTAAGAAAAATTTCAGATTTTTTTAAAGCCCTGAATATTAAAAATAAATGTTCGAAAAAAATGTTTGAGTTTGATGTTTATAAAGTGAAGCATGTTTTTTAAATTTAAGGGCAGCACTATTAGATCTGACATAGCTGCGCAGGGCAGGTCTAGGGTGAGTGGTAGATCCCCATACAAAGTAAATATTAATCATTGCATATGTAAAAAACTATTGCAGTAAAAGTCTTAAAATTTTGTAATAATAATTTTCTTACATTTCGCATATGAGACGAGAATAAAGCGGGTAGGTCAAGGGGAAATATTAGCCCCATAAAAAATAAATATTAGCAATACACAATAGAGGTAGCGAAGCACACCGTATTAAGCTAATAAAAAATAAAAGCTTTATATGTATATATATATATATATATATATATATATATATATATATATATATATATAAATATAAGATTTTCATAATTTTGTCTGCAGATATTCTGCAAATGCATTCTAGGTATAAGTGAACATTGCCTTAAAATTGTGTTTGTGACGGGCTTAAGTACGAACGTAATTTTGTCATCACAAATGTTCATATCACAGAAAAAAAAAAATAAATAAATATTCATTCTTATAAACATGATTTAATTTAAATTTTAATCGTGATAATTCGATCGGTTTTTCAGATGAATATTAATAAAATCTTTGTGGGATTTTAAATTTTCTCATAAAAAGCATTTTTTAATTTTTAAAATTTTTATTTTACTTTTTTCAAAATTTGTCAATTCAAAAATTTGCGATATACTGGATGATAGATACATATCAACATGACTTTGGGTCATTACAAAACGAAATTATGATTTTATTATGTCCGTCCAAATGTCTTTCTGAAAACTCGACGAGTGTTATAGCAGCATTTTTTAAATTAATTAAACTTGTCAGAAGAAATATTTTAAGTCAAGGACTATAATTTTTCAACCCCTATTACTTTATTTTAACTATTTTAATTTTAAGTAATTTTTGCTTCTATAATATAATGAATAGTATTATATTTGTGCATCAAATTGCTTTACAAAAAAACCTTGTCTTCTACAGAGTAAAAAAAAAAAAATTATAAATGTCATAAGTCTGTTAGAAATTTTAGTAATTATATATATTAATTTTTTGGCATTAACTTAATACATTGGAATTTTATAACTGTCACTAGATAATTTTTATTTATTTTTTTACTCTTTTAAAAGTCTCTTAAAAATAAGGTCATTGATCTTATGATCATACACATACAATCTCTTAAAGTAAAAACTGTAATTCAAAACATTCAAATCATGGCATAATTATTTATAAGGTGACATTTTTAGCCCAGCTGATTTTTTTTTTAGAAGGCAGCACGGGCCGCCAAATTCTATAGAAAAATAAATAAACTTGTCTCTCGAAACGTATCCCAGAAATGTTAAAATTTTCATTATATAAAAATGTAAATAAAAAATCTTTTGCGAACAAACAAATTTTTTCTTTGTTTTTATAAAATATAAATATATAAAAATAAAAAAAAAGTAAAAAACTTCCTGAAAAATGTGAGCTCCTATTAAAAATTTTTATTTTAAATGAACAGTAAGATGATAAAGATTGCTTATTTGTAAGTGAGAATAAAGTTGAATAATCTTATTTATTATTTATTTTATTATATTAATTTTAATAGAAAATTTTGTTACATTTCTAATTCTTTTAAAACGAATTATATTTTTTTTATGATATTTTTAATATATTTAAAAATTGTTTCCCCTACTACACTTAATACACTTTTCTCTTCTTCACATTCTTCTTAAACATTTTTCTCACTTTTAAAAATTATGCTTAATTTGCACATCTTTTTTTTATTATTATTGTAGGGGAGATTGGGGTAAATTGGAGCATACTTTAACCTAACTTCAATGAAATACCAACCAATAAATGTTTTTAGTACAAGTATCAATCTTTGCATTAAATTTTATTCATATTGATCCACAATTGAACATAGCTCTCATATAAAACTCTCTTTCAAAAATCACTTTAACATGCATAAATCCCATACGAATGTTAATATTCGACACAAATAAGTTTTATGTAAGTAGAAACAACATTGCTAAATTTTATGAGAATCGGGCCATAATTTATCTTAGGTCCCATATGCCGCCCTAAAGCCTAAAGCCAACTTTTTGTTTTTTATTTTTTTGATTGTTTAAAACAAGTACTATAGTAATGGGGACCCATGAATTCTTGGACATCGCCATATAAAGATAATGAGTTTTTCACCCGAATTATTAGTAGTTAGCAATGTAATATGTTGGCTTCACGAATTTTTATGCTCGTACACAATGGTGTAGGTTATCATATAGTCGGCCCTGTACCGACTATATCTTTAACTGCCTTCATTGCCCTGCACTGTGATTTCTTCCTCTTGACTAATATTATTAAAGTGAATTTTTTTTTTCTTTTTTAAAATATGTTTTGGATGAAAATTAAAGAAATTTAATACATTTTATTTATTTCAAAGATCATTAATTAATTTTTGCACTTTTTATGCGTCATAAATAAAGTTTTACTATTTTGGCTAAAAAAAAAACACTCCAAAGGGAGTTTTGATATATTTCACTTATAACTAAACCCAAAGGACGGAATTTACCTTTGACATCAATTATTTTGATACAGAAAGGAAATATATAGACGTTTGTTAGTTTCATTTCTATATTTACATATTTATTTGTTTGGTTTGACCTTTGCAAAATATAAGAATTTGGAAGAAATTTGATTTTCTCAAAAAACGGAAAAAAATCGCAGGCCAATTAAAATTTTAAATTTTTTACGAATCCATTTTTTCCTGGTTTGTATAAAACAAATATTTTTTCCACAAGATTCTGACTTGTTCTTACTATTTTCATATGGTAAACATATGGTAAACCAGCAGGTATAATTGGAAACATAAATAAACTACTTATTTTTTGCCTGAATAGCTAGTTATTTTTGTTCGAGTTGTCCACAAATTTATGTAGTTATTTTTGGACTCCAAAGGTACTCAAAATATGTAACTAAACGAAAAGAAAAATAAGAAAAAAAAAATTTTGCCATTAGTGAGATTTGAACTTGGGCACACATTTGTTTTTAATAACTAACGTCTTATTCAGTGCACTAACTCGCCCTTAATTTTCTAAGTGACAAAAACTTTTTTTTAATATAAAATATCTTTTTAGACATTTCGTAAAAAAAACTAACAGCATCAGAGTGGGGTTGAACCAACGATTTCCTGGTTATTAATCCATCGATCTAGCCAACCGATCCAAGTGATTGCAATATTACTGTACTATTATACTACTGAGTACTTTTTATTTATGTAGGCGAATAATAATGACGCCTCATTACCAAGAAACTACTTTAATAAGTAGTTGCCATTATTGAGAACCAAAAAGTTTTTTGCAGGGAAATTTAAAAATTACTTATCTTCAGATCTATTTGCCATAATAATCTTTTTACAAAAAAAAAAAAAAAAAAAAAAAAAAAAAATGTAGTAAAAAATTATAAATTAATAAAAAGTTTTTAGAAGACGTGTTTTTTATAAATATATTTTAAATTCGCTTAACAAACTCAACTTTGATCTGTTATATTATGATGACAAATGAGTAGTAATAAAAACAAAATTGATTTTTTGAAGATTTAAAGTGTTTTCTTCTATGGGAAGATCAATGATTGGATCTAGGTCAGAACCAATTCGGCTTGGGAGAGTAGAGTGGACTGTAGAGTGTCGAGGGCGATATGGACTGGACAATGCTTGAATAGGAAGAGCTTAAGAATCATGATAGGGGCCATAACGGGTCACTGTTTGATAGGGAAGATGATGTCTATATGGGACGCTAGCAATTCCGATTTTTGTAGAATGTGTGGAGACGTCGACGAGACCGAGTCTATTGAGCACATTGTGTGCCATTGTCCACGATTGCAGCATCGTAGGATGAAATGGCTGGGTAGCCAATTCCTCGGCGGGCTAAGTGACGTTAGGGAGGCAGATCTTGTATACGTCATAGGCTTCGTCATGGGAATCGACTGTTTAAGGGAGAATCAGGGGTATAACCCTAGGGGGATTGGTAACATTGCTAATCCCCCTATATGATTCGTTCTCATTCCTACTCTTTTCTCTTCTACTCCTACTCTCCTATTTTCTGTATTGTGCTCTATATTTCACAGCTCTTTCAAAGAAGGGACTCACAATGGACCGAGATCGGTCTCTGGGTGGAGATGTGGTACTTTCTGGTATCACATCAACCTTCTCTATCTATCTATCTATCTAAAGTGTTTACTATTAAATTACGATACAAAAACATAAAAGCAAAAATATGACAAAAAATTGTATTTTGACTAAGAAAAGTGGTCAGTGAAACCATAATACACTGCTGTTGAATAAATAAATAGATTTATGTTACTAAAATTTATATTCGGCAGAATATTGTTTTTTTTTAATTTTTCCTAAGTTAAAAGAAAAATTATGCAAATAAAATGAGAATCACTAAAAAATTTCCAAAAATCCCTAAAACCTGAAATTCAATTCCTAATCTCCAAAACAAATTTTTCTTCCCCAAAAACATAAAAAAATCCAAAATTTGGGGATAAATCCCCTAATCTGACAATAATGCTTAAAAAAACTTTTTCAATATATTTTATTTGCTTGCTTCCGAAGAGCAATAATATTAGAGATTTCATGGATGAAGTATAATTTAAAATTAAGTGCAATAATACCCCACTTTCCCCTACTTCTTTTTAATTTCATATTTATTATTACTTTTCTTTTTAAAGTTTTTTTTTGTTGTTGACAAAATCTGCTCTTTAGTATCAAATTCATTTTAACTACATTTTAGTGTAATTTACATATAAATTTCTTTAAGTTAAACTAAAAACTAAAACTAAAACATAAACGCAAAATTCTGTTGATTAATTGAGAAGAAAACAAACAACCAAACAAACAAGTATTTTTTTTAATTAAATCGTAATTTTAAAGAAAACTCTAATTTTTATTAATATATTCATAATTTTTTTTTTAATTGTATAAATTTGAACAATCTAGAAGAAATCTTAAAATTATGCATTAAAAGTTTGTTAGAAATAAATAAAATGTGAAAATAATAACAAAAAACGTGTTAAAAAAAACTTTGTTTGTATTGAACAGCTGATATTAAAAAAATAACAAAAAAACAAAAGAAAAGAAAAAGAAAAAAACACAAAAACAAAAACTAACTGTTGAGTTTTTATCATGTGTGAAGATTTGTTTGAGAAAAAAAAAAAATAATTTATAAATATTAATAATAAAACAAAAGAAAAAAAAAAATAAATAAATAAAAAAATAAAAGAAGTATTTAGTGTCATGGTACGACTAAAAGAAGTGAATAGAAAAACAAAAACATGTATGTATAAATTAATGTGCATATGTATGTATGTATGTATATACAATTATTGTTTATTGAGAAATCAAGTGCATGCAAACAGGTTAACCAACTACGACTGTTTTTTAGCTTGTTTATATATATTTTTTTCTTCTTTATTTTTTAAACTAAAACTTTAGCTGTTTTAGACACAATTTTGCTAGTTTTGACTTGGTTTTGCTTATTTTTTGCCTTAGGAAATGTTATGCTAAGTCTAGTTTGTTTTTTTGTCTTTTATTAAGAAAAACACATAAAAAAAAACACAGTTGAAATAGCATTGGTTTCAAAAGATTTTCTAGAAATTTCCTTAAGTTTGATTAAAAAAGTAAACACACTTTGAAGGACGTTTAGTTTTTCATGGGGATTATGTAAGTAATAAGATTTCCTCTCTTAAAAAAAAATTACAAAATTTCCACCAGTTACCATGGAGTTAAAAAAAAAACAAATTTAAATGCGCACACGTTTTTTAAAGTAAAAAAATAAAACTTTGCAAAAATTTCTGCTGACTAATGCCGGTTGCTAGCTGATACATAAAGATTAAATTGTTTATAAATGTATCATTAGCAATAATAAAAAAAAACAAAATCTTTTTGATTTTTAGTTTTGTGAATTTATTAAGTTATTTATTTAAGTTTATGTTATTAATTATGGTATTTAGAACCAGTTTTGAAGTTCTAAAAAAATCCCGGTAAAAAGTTTTATAAAATTAAAACAAAACTTAAAGCAATAAGAAATAACCATGCATGCATGATTTTGTCTTTACTCCTAAAACAGCATAAACTAAATGGAACAAATCAAGATTATCGACACTGTTGATTTTTTAACAAATTTCTTTTCGGCAAAAGCACTATTTTTGGTTAAAAAAAAGTTACATAAAAAAATTTTCTCCGCTCTCTGTTTGTTAGTTTTCGAGTTAAAGGTACTTTAGGTTATGATGTAAGATTGCAATTTTCTCCTTCCTCCTTTAATAAAAATGAACAATATGGGTATCATTGGAAAGGTCTTGAGAAGGCCTTTCGATTGATATATAAAATGTGTCAAATCATTAACCAATTGTGGGACAATATGATGATTTATTACTTTTTATTTTGACGTTTTTTACAAAAAGTGCCGTTATCTCAAAAATATATCGATACAACGGTACTCTCCTATACATCAAATCATTTAGAGAACATTTCAAGCTTTCATATGATCCCCATATTACACTCCTAGCCCATTAAATAACAAAAATATAGCACTTTAAAAATTAATATTCAGAGAAATTAATCGATTTTTCCTCATAATATATTTGTTAATATAATAATTTGTGACTATATATGTAATATGGAGATCATTAGAAAGGTCTTGAAAAGCCATACTTTTTTATATTCATATATATAATACGGATATAATTGGAAAGGTCTTTAAATCTCAAAAATAAAAAAATAAATAAATAAAAAAATACTTAGTAAATATTATTTAATTTGCATTTTTATTTGAATTTTTGATAAAAAAAATTAAAACAATGTTATAAAAATTGTTTGGAACAAATCAAGGTTACCAGCACAATTTTAATTAAAATGTATTTTTTTAATGTTAATAAAGATTTTTTGTGTAGCAGGCCTTCGGCCGGCTTAAAGGACTTTCTCCTCTATGTATGTCGAACACCGGCTTCGCTGAATAAACTTTTTTTTTGAAAATCAAAAAATTTTTGTAAGTACCGGTATTCTTTTTAAATAATTTTTAATTTTTATTTAATTTTTTACAAAATTGTAAAAATGATAAACAAATAATACTTATTATATATTTTTATTAACAAATATATTACTAGTAAAAATCAATTAATTTTTCTAAATATTAATTTTTGAAATGTTCTCTAAATAATTTTATGTATAGGAGAGTAACGTTATATCGCTATATTTTTGAGATAACGGTACTTTTGTAAAAAAAGTCAAAATAAAAAATAATAAAATATCATATTGTCTCAACATGGGTTAATGATTTTGCACATTTTATATATCAATCGAAAGGCCTCTTCAAGACGTTTCCTATGATGCCCATATTGTTCATATTCATTACAGGAGGAAGGAGAAAATTACATTTTTATATTATAACTTCAAGTACACATAACTCGTAAACTAAGAGAGAGTGGGCAAAATTTTGTTAATTGCTTTAATCCCAAATAAAAATGCTACCGAATCATTATCAAAATTATTTAAAAATCAAGTGTGCTGGTAATCTTGATTTATGCCCAACAAACTTCTGGTTGTTAATCCGGCGCTCTAGCTAACTCATCCACGTGTTTGCAGTATTACTGTGCTATTATACTACTGAGTACTTATTAATGTAATACCGAGTAGGCAAATAATAATGACGCCTCATTACCAAGAAACTACTTTAATAAGTAGTTTTTATTACCGAAAACCAAAAAGTTTTTGCTGGTATTTTGTGCAAAATTCAAATTAAATTCATTTTTTGTATACACAAAGAAGAAAATAAATATACTCGTATTTGAAATTTTTTTTCGTAAATATTATGAATCAAACATGACTTTTTTCACAAACTTTTTTCATAAAAAATAAAATTTTGTTCATAGATACGTGTATTATTAAATTATTCGTAATGAAAATTTTAGGAATTTTGTAAAAATTTTGTTAAATCTGTGATTTAGTTTTATTAGAATTGATTGCAAATGGTAAATGAAAATAGTTATATATGAAAATATAACAATAAATGCCTTAAAATGGCAAAATTCCAAGGAAAATCTGTTGAAAAAATATTTAGAAATTTGCATAATTTTGCTCGCATTCTAAAAAGCGCTTCTGTTCTGTTCCTAAAAATCCAAAGAAATTTTTTTTTTTTACAAATTGAAAAAAATAAATGAAAATTTAAACAATTTTTTCAGTTTTCTTGACTTATGATACATTCGAAAAAATATAGAAAAAATTTTAAAACGTAAGAAAATAAGCTTAAATGTTATGAACTGAAATCAACGAAAGTAAATTTTTATATTTATGTAAAAACAAAAGAGATGCCTAGTGTAAACGCATGCTTTCATAAGTTTTTGTTTTCATTCCCTTGATATGTTTTTGTTGAGAAGTATGAAACAGTATGTATGGAACTGCAGATCAACTAAATTTTTTTTAATATATTTTCCATATTTAGCTCATTAATACGCATCGTTTGAGGGGTCTTCCAGCAATTTTTTTTCTACGGGACAGTCTAACGTACACGCCAGTTTATTTTCAGTAATATAGAATTTCGTCAAGAAAGTTTTGCCTAGTGTGAACTCATGCTTTAAGCAATGTTTCTTTTCATTCCATTAATATGATTTTTGTAGAAAAGAGTAAAGCAATACGAATTTTTTCCCCTTTTTCGTTCTCTAAAATGAACTTTTAATTTGATCAAGACAAATTGATTAGTGTGAACGAACGCTTACATCAATTCTTTAATTTTCATTTTGTTGTAAAGGCGAATTTGTTTTCCCTTTTTCTAAAACGAACTCAGTCTTAGCCTAGAAGAATTGCCTAATGTCTCAGCAACTGCGTTTGTTTTATTTTATTAATTTTATCAAAATATAAGAAAAAAACTAATTTGGAGCTAGATGTTTTTTTTATTTCCTTTTCATCGCTCTCACTCCCTCTCTCTCTCTCCTTAGAAATAAAAATTGCAACTTTGACTCATATCAATGCAAGCTGTTCAATATTTTCATTATTAAATAATATGTTCTTATCCTTTATTATTTTTTTTTAATTTTATGCTGGGTTTAATAAAATTATCATGATGATAAATAATAAAAAAAAAAATTATGGAATGGTACAGAAAATTTTCTTTAATTTTCCATACAAGTTATTGAATCAAGTCAAAATTATTCTATTGTTAGTGTTACTTCCAAAAGCAAAAAAAAAAAAAAAAATAAAAATAAATAAATAAATTAATTAATTTTTATGAGAAATTAAAAAAGCAACTTGTTCTAAAACAGTGAAATTTTATTTATGTTAAAATATATGATTTCATTTGAAATAATAAACAAAATACTTGTTTAACATATTTTAATGCATTGCAAGCGTTAAAAACAAATAAATTAAGTGGCAACAGTGGAACAGTGGGTCTAAAAGTAAAAAATAGAAAAATAAAAAATAACAATTATTAGATAAAAAAGTTACAGGTCTTTTTGAATTCAATAGTGTCCTTTGTTGGTGTTTATTTATCACTGGAAATTAAATCAAATTTACTTTGTAATAATACAAACTCTATAAAATTTAATTTAATCTTCTACTACTACTATTATTATTATTATTGTTATTATTTTTATTATTATCATTATTATAATTTTTATTATTATTATTATTATTTTTATTATTATCATTATTATAATTTTTATTATTATTATTATTTTTATTATTATTATTATTATTATTATTTTTATTATTATTATAATTTTTATTATTGTTATTATTTTTATTATTATTATTATTTTTATTATTATTATAATTTTTGTTATTATTATTATTGTTTTTATTATTATAATAATAATAATATTATTATTATAATTTTTATTATTATCATTATTATAATTTTTATTATTATTATTATTGTTATTATTATTATTATTATTTTTATTATTATTATTGTTATTATTATTATTATTATTATTATTATTTTTATTATTATTATGACTATTATTATTATTATTATTATTATTATTATTATTATTACAATTATTACTATTATTATACCATCCACCAACACTAGCAGTGAAAGAGGGTATACTAAGTTTGTAGTTCCGTGTGTAACACCAAGAAATTTAAAATTTAAAACCCCCCGATTGTTTGTTTCTGTCGTAAGTAGTTTGGTATTTAAAATCAAAATCGGTTCATTAGAAAAAAGTTATAGAACGATATATGGGAAAAAACTCTGAGACTGGCGATAAATTGATAAATTTTGATTTTTTTATTGGTTTACATTACTACCAAAAAAAATCGAATCAGTAGAAGAAAAGATATAGACAAAAATATTAACATTTTTATGATTTTACCACAAAAGTCACCGTTGCTTTAATTAACCGGAATCTACACAACATATCTGTCTGTTTGTTTGTTTGATTTTTAAGTTACCCCTTCAACTGCAATATACCATTGAAGAGGAATTATTTGGCTGCGGAATAATCCAGAATGCCATCACAAATTACGGCAAAATGCATAAGAAGCCTCCTCCGAAAACTGCTTTCGATCCACACCTTCGCGCAGAAAGCCAGAATGCCCGAATTCGACTCCTATTCTCTATCCAAATTAAGTATTGTTTGGTACTCCACCAGGTATTTACATAGAATTTTCCAGATTTCAAATTAAAAGCGTGTAGCTAGTGTATTTAAAAAGCGTACATTTTCAAAAAACCTGTTTTTGTGTTATTCGAAAAGTAGCATTTTTAAAAACCCCGATTTCGAAGACAATTTTACTTTAAAAAAACCAGTTAACAGGTTTTTATTAAAAATACAAAAGTCATATCGCTCTTTTACAGGTGAAGTATCATGCTCAAAATTTATATTTATTTGATTGAATTCTAATAATGCTTCTTCTGATCGAACTCTACCTATATGTGTGCCTATTTACTGAAATTCGCTTTATTTTGGGTGAGTAAAAGATTTCTTGTGGCAAACGATAAAACTAAAATTGACTTTTAACTTAGATTTTGTTAATAAAAATTGTTTTAATCAATTAAAAAATATACAAATTTCAGTTGTCAGTAGACTGATGTTACTCAAGTCTCAAGTCTTAGAAATTTTTAAAAACTTAACATATTGTAACGACTTTAGTAATTACAATACAGATGTGCTCAAGATTAAGATAAATGGGTACCTACCATGACGGCCTAACCCCACGGTGGTCTTAGCACCGGGTAAGTTTCAATGAACCTACCAACGCCCCATTTGTCACAGATGGCAATTAGAGAGACTCATTGTCTGAATAAATCCACTCCCCCTTGCTTAGGAGTTGGAGCTGTCAAACCTAATGTCGCACTATTGGCGACGTGTGTTGCTGTGAAATACCACATCGGAACTATAAACCCCTTCCTGCGGTTTAGGTCTAGACTACAGCCACCACGTGACTCCTCGAAGGGCCTCAACCAACAGCCAGTCCAGTACGACAACACCAACAAACAGGTGTTGCCGTACCAGGGGCTATTGGCTCCCGTGGTACCAGATTTTGTTAAGTCTCTGGTCAGGCCCCGAAGGTCCTTTTCTCCCATTATAGAAACAAGTTCAGGCAATGGTGCACCTATATATATCTGGCACAGTGCTACTATCTCTAATACCGAAGCTATCTTTAGAGTGTAACATGACAGGATTTTCTCTACCACGTATGAGCTATACATCAAGAAAAGATTTTATCAATAAGACAATAAGAGAATTTAAAATTATCATTTATATAAATTTAAACATAAATATTGTATTTATTTTATAGAGTAGCTCTTACAATTCTAGCTAGCCGACATTTTAATTTTCATACCAATTTTATTTTTAAAAAAATGTATTGTTGTAATGTATCAGGCTCTAAACAAGGTTCACTAAATAAATATAAAAATGGGAAATATGGGTTGATTTAGTAAAAATAAAAAAAAAACATTTCATAAAAAACCGGTTAACCGATCTGTCGAATTTTTCGAAAATAAAAATTATTCGAAATCGGTTGGCTTTTTAAAAAACAAAAACCGGTTTCCGGTTTTTGAATACACTAGAAACTAATGTAAAGCCTCGAAAAACCGTAACGCGGTAGATTTATGCAACGCCTATAACATTAAGCCAATGCGAAGGCAAAAGAAAAATAAAGTAAAGCCTGATCGCCCTTAAGCGATAATGATGATGACGCGGTAGATGTTTATCTACCCAGAACTGTTTTGCGACAACATATTTGTTTATAAGAGTGCCTGTGTGTGTGTTCGCTTTAATATGATGTTGATCGTGGTGTGCAGTGTTACCAGGAGGATAGAAAAAGGGAGGCTATATTGTACTTTGAAAAAGATCAGAAATGACTAAATGTGTTAAGCAAGAAAAAAAGTTAATATTTTTTTTGTTATGTTTTTTTGATGTTGATATTTTTTAAAGTTATATTGTAATAAATTTATATATAAAACAGAGAATCACTTAAAAAAAAAAAATACCCAATAAAAAATCGACCACAGAATTTCCATACAAATATGGCTTATGAAGTGATTTGATTTTTTGGTGACTCTTCGCTTTTAAAAGATTTTTTTATTATAAATAGTTTCTGTGGTTTATTAAAAAATAATTATAATAATTGATTAAGTCCATATAATGAGTTGTTCTATATGATTTGAAGAATGAAGTGCCGTTGGCGAAAATTTTTGTAAAATATATATAATTTAGATTTTTTGTGTGAATTAATATACAATACTTTTAAATGAATGATTCTTTAAAAATAAATTTAGTGAAAGCAAATAAAAAATTATTTTCTTCTTTGTTAAAATATTGAAATTTTAGCCTTTTTAGGGCAATTTAAAGAATGCTGGAAAAAAGCTAGAAAGTAAAACAAAAATTTTGAGACTAAAAGCAAAATAAAAAGGCTATATTTAGCCCCAAAAAGTCTAAACTGGCAACACTGTTGATGTGTTCCTTTTATTTACCTAGTGTCTACATTAGGCAAATTTTTATCAAAACAAACGTCAAAATCAGTGCGAATATATACAAGGTAAACTTAATCAAACAGCTGATTACTGTTTTGGTTGTTACAGTTGTCAAACTGCATATATAAAAAAAATTAATGAATATGCCATATTGTTGTTTTTGTGCAACTGTTGCCACCTTCCACAAATTCGCGTTAAGTTTGACGTTTGTCTTGATAAAAAATTGTCTAATGTAGACACTATGTTACAACATATAGCAACATTTGTAACTAAACTGAGTGTTTATGGTTCGATGTGTTTCAAAATATAAATGTGTATATAAGAGAATAGAAGTATTTATTAAAAGTGAAATTATTTATAAAAAATATGTCACTGAGGTAAATTTTATAAATATCAAATGAATTTGAATATTTTCTAATTTTTATTAGAAGTTTCATTTACATTGTGATTTATTGTAGTTTTCTCCGCTTTTAGATTTTAGAAAATTTACATATGGTTATATGTACGTCATTTTTTTTAAGTAAAACTATAATTTTTAGCTTTAGCTTTTTTTAAAAAAGCATTGTACATTTTTGGCACTTTCTTGAAAAATATTATTTAAAATATTTTGACAATAGATATCTATTTTTTTAATCGGTTGGACCAATTTATAATAAAGAATTCTTTGTATGTACTTAGAAATTTATATCTTGTATGTAATATTTATCCATATTTTTCTTTCTCAACTTTAAGAGCGCTTAAATAATTTTTTAAATGATAAGTTGAATACACATTTGAGAAAATTGAAGATTAGCAGAAATAATCCCAGAGCAAGTGCATCCAAAAAATAACTTTTTCACCACTTCAAAAGTAGAACTAAGAGCATATTTTGCGTTTTTTATAACCGCAAATAAATAAATGTATTTTTATCGTGAAAAAAGTTTAATAAGAAAATTGAAATTTTCAAAATTTAAAACTATTTTTATTCACTTTTAATAAGGCGAAAACTGAATTTTTATAAAAAAAAATTTTAAACATATTTTTAGGAGAACTACTTTGAAAGCTATGAAAAAGTAGCATAAAAGAAGAACATTCTACTAATTACAAAAGTGGGTTAAAAAAAGATCTTCTGCGGTTCTTTTTCAGCACTAAGTACTACCTACCTTCCAATGACAACACAAATGCTAAAATTATGACTTTTTCAACTTTTGTTCAGTTCTTGAAAATGGATCAATTCACAACCCATTGCATAAGTAGCAAATTCGGTAAAATTAAAATGTTCTATGAAGAATATTGCACAATGGTATAAAATCTTTTGATAATTGCATGTTGTTAAGATTGCAGTTAATTTTCAATGATAACAACATACCGTATGCATTACAAAGAAGTAGTTTAGTAACTACAATTTATAAGCCTCTATGATGTAATTACATATTTATGATCAGATATTTGAAAATACTACTTTTTATTGATTTTTTAATTCAGTTTATCAATTTATATATTTAAAGGATGGATAAATATATGAAAAAAAAAATTGTGTATGAATTAGGTTTTAATCTAAAATAGTTCTTAAAATATTACATTTTTGGTTATTGTTAAGAATTTGTATGATTTGGTTTTTCCACAAAATATTGAATTTTTGTGAGAAATATAGGGTGATCCATTTCGAGGTTCCCTACTTTTTTAAACACTTTCTAGAAAAACCAAAAAATAGATGGCGAAATCTATACAAATGTAGAGTCGCGAAAAAAACGTGGCCTACCTACAACGAAAAACGCTCAATACAACTCATTGGCTACAAACGCAAAGACATCTCGAGACTAATAGCATTATCTAGAGGTCACTGGACGATCGGAAAACATGTAAGCAGACTTGGTCTCCCTTACAATGAATATTGTCGTAGTTGTGGCAATTGCGGGAAGGGGAGACAGTATTTCATCTTCATTGTGAATGCCCAGCCTTGAAATTTCTGGGAGGGTACCAATTAGACAACCTCTGTGAGATATCTGACACTAGACTCAGTGACATCATTAAATATCTCAATGCTACAGGTTGGATCTAATTAATTTATGTTCTCATTGTTCTTCCCTACACTTCAATCTCATTACAGACTCAATACAACTCATTCACCTGGTGAGTAGTGTGGTTCCATCAAAACGGACTCTAACGAGTCTAATTGATTGCCCGTAAGGTTACGGGCTACCACGTAAACCAACCAACCAACCAACACAAACGTCAGTTCTTACGTTTTTACTTACAAAATCCCGACACATACCCTAGAAAAAAGAAAAATAACGTATTGCACTCATTTCAACAAAAAAAATTGAGTGGCATTTTAATCATTCTTTGAATTCATTTGCCAACATTTTCCTAGAGCATTTATAATTTATTTGTTTTTGTATTTTCTATTTGTATAAAGTGGTTCACCAAATATATTACATATTTGCACATAGCACATGTCAGTTATCAACACAACATTAGTATCACAAAGATAATCTATTTGGAAGATATTTTTATTAACAAATTTGTTTTGATTAGCTTTGACCTAATTTTTAATATTTTTGTTTCCCGTGAGAGTACAATTATTGAAATCGTGAGAGCAAAGTGGAACTACCTCCTTACAGCGTTGCCAATTTAGCGCTTTTCAGCAACCCAAAAGTAGTTTTTTTTTACATCAGCTAAATTGGAGCGTTTTGTATTATAACCATGTTTTCTTAGTTTTTTACCTACGAAAAAATATTGTTAAATTTTTCTGAACTTAAACTGAATTTAAAAAAAAAAATATATATATATATATATATATATATGTGAGAGCTTTGTTGTTTTGATTATAATAAAAATTTTTAAACTTAAAAATTAAGGCCCAGTTTTAAACTAATGCTTTAGCATACACTTAGTGTGTTGGCCAAGAAAATGTTAAGTAAAAGTTGTCAAGAAAATAAAGAAAAAGCTTTAAGCTTCTGTATGTTTACAACAGGGTCATCCCAATTTTCCAAGCATTTTTTTCGACTAAAAATTATAGTCATATTTTATTTATTCTCAAATGTTTTCTCATAATTATGTTAATATTTTATTAAATATCTTTTAAATTAGATTACTTTTAAGTAGTTTCGAAGTTATAACGAAATTGGCAGATTATGGTGAAATTAAAAAGTTTTTGTGTGAAATATATAAAAAAGAAAATGCAGATTTAAAGCGTTTCTCAAATTTTTAAATAAATTTATTATATTTCGTATTTCTATTTATTTTTGTTTATTTTCAATAAATATTTTTTAAGACATCATAAAACTATTTTAAAACTTAAGTACGATTTCGTCACTAAGTGAGCAGTATAATACCGGGTCTAAGCTCTTTATATTTAAATTTAAAATATTTATCAATTCAAAAGCTTTGAACTGAAAGTTATTATAAAATGCATAACCTTTCTTTGTATCTTATATATATATTATATATATTATATATTATATATATATATATATATATATATATATATATATATATATATATATATATATATATATATATATATATATATATATATATATAATAATATATATATATATATTTCCACATAATTTAATTATTATCTTATTTTGTTTGTAATAAAAAATACATCTTTAACTAAAAAAAATTAACAAATTTTATTTAAATATAATATATAAAAAAGTTGACAACGCTGTCTCCTTATATTTATATCATGATACAAAATAAACAAACACACAATGTTGTACACTTCATTTGCGTAAAACAAAGCGCTGAAACCAAAATAAAAAATGTTTAAAATCGCTGATTTCATCTATGAACCGCTAGAGTGGGCAGATTATTATTTTGGGTGTTACAGTTGTCAAACTGCATATATAAAAAACAATAATGAATACGTCATATTGTTGTTTTTGTGCAACTATTGCCACCTTCCACAAATTCGCCTTAAGTTTGACGTTTGTCTTGATAAGAAAATCTCTAATGTAGGCACTATGTTATAGCTTTGAAAAGATTCATATGTTCTACAATTCTCATTTGATTTTATTACACCATAGCTCGTTTTATTCCGAATAAAATATATTATTTGAAAAAAACTATGAAAAAAAAAATGTATTTTCTAATAAAGTGTGGGTCAAAAATGGCTATAAAATCAAAAAAAACAAAAAAAAAAAAAAAAATACAAATAAAAATAAAAATTATAAAATTAAATTTGTATCTTTAATATTTTGCACAGTTTTGGTATGAATATAAATATGTAAATACATTTTAAAAAGTGTAAGATCCTTTCTTTCTAATGACGTTTAAAAAGTTTAAATTATTTACCAGATATTCGACATAAACATTTTTAATCCTGCAATATACGAAAAATCGATTTTTAGTATATAACTCGCGGTTTTGTGGGTATATAGAATATTTAAAAAATGATATAAAAAAAAAACTACTCACCCATATCCACAAACTACACTATGCACAGTGGGGCAGAATCGAAATTTTTTGGTAATAAATCTGTAACTTCTGATCGGCCGGTTGGATTTTCATGAAATTTGGTGTAGGCGTAATAGAGGAGTGTACAATGTTATGTTTGGAAGGGGGGTACAACAATCCCCCCAAATTTCAATCAGGGGTAGGGTTGTCCTGAATTCCCAAATAAACTAATCAAAATTCCCAAAAATGGAATTTTTTACATTTTTGGCTATAGAATCCACATTTTTCCGAAGTCCCGTAGATTTGGATTTACAACTTTTAACAACATATTGAAGATTCTTAAAATATATTCCCCTTGTCGATTCGTGCCTTGGGATTTGAGAAAATATGGTCTAAAATCAAAACTTTCATATAAAATGGGTCGAATTCGGGAGGGTATGTACCATGACCAGTTGAGTTATTGGGCTTGTTTTTTTATCTTAAAGTTATCTCTGTGAAGTTACCTTTTAAAAAAGTGCAAAATTATTATATGTTGCTAAAGAAAACTTTATTTTAGATAAAAAAGAGTGTAGATACTTTTTCGGCTAAAAAAACACAAAAAGTCGTCTTTTTTTTGCAATTTTCAAATTCAAAATCGTTTATTTTTGGACTCGGTAAAGATATCGACTTAAAATTTTTTTTATTCAATAGATAATTTTGTTCTTTAACTAGTTAAGAAAAAAAACTAATAAAATCGGTCGGAAATACTAGGATATATATGAAAAAACTGGAGCAAGAACATGCAAAATTATGGTGCTTAAAAATTCAAACGCAAATAACTCGAAAACTATAAGAGATAAATAGGACATGCAGGCATATTTTTTATAAGTCTTATCAGCGCCTACAACAATATATAAAACTATTTGAAATCGGACGAGAAACAAAAATTTTGCAAGCGATTAAAAATTTTTTATGTCAGAGGTACCTAACTTTGAGCCCCTTTAGCTCCGCCCCTGAGGGGTTTGTTGTGCCCCCCTTCCAAACATAACATTGTACACTCCTCTGCTATGCCTATACAAAATTTCATGAAAATCCAACCGGCCGATCAGAAGTTACAGATTTATTTCCAAAAAATTTCGATTCTGCCCACTGTGCTATGTTAAATTCCAAATACTTTTTCACTGTAGCACCGTGTTATTGGCCTTGTGGAAGCTAAATTTAACATTTATAAATTATACAAAATTTGTAGCAATAAAAATTGTTTGATACTTTAAACATTTTTACTAATTTCTATTTTTTTGTTTAAAAAACCAAATAATTAGAAATCGCAAAAAATTTGGCGATTTTTGTCGATTTCTAATTAACTATTTGGCGACAGAAGCTCAAAAAATCTAACAACACTGGTTTTTATTTCCAGACATATGGTGAATGTGGGGATTTTACTTTTTGTACTATTATTGTTCCAAATTATAAGGTCACCGAAAAATTTCGTTATAATATCCTAACTAATTTTAGGTATATTACCGAAAGTTTAAAAAAAATCAAAATTTTTACAAATATATTTTAAAAATTTCAAAAAGCGGGTAATATTTTATAGCCGCGTGAAAAAAAAAAATACAATTCAAAATCTTTATTAGAACCAAGAATACCACCTTTTGTTGAAGTATTAAACTAAATAAAAAATTTTAAAAATACTGCATGATTTAAGATTCTGCATTGCCGAATGTAGTATTCTCAATTGTTTTTCTTTTTTGTGATTTAGAATAATTGGTATTTGTGTTTATTGATAGGAGCTTATTCGTATTTAGGAAAAAGAATATATATATATATATATATATACATAAAGTCATTTAATATATTTTGGCAAAAAGTTTTTAGGCGATAATTTTTTCACTTAAAATTTAAAACAAATAAAAACAATTGAATTCAATTAAAGTAAAAGTATTTACTTATTTTGGATTTTGTTTCGTCTAGCCTAAACACATTAATTTGTTTAATTTATATTTTAGAATTAATTTTAAAATAATTTATCTCAAAGTCTTGTTTATAAATACTTTTAAAAATTGCACAGACATTCTAACATTAATAAATGTAGTCGAGCGCATTCAAGCGGGAATTAAGCATCAATTTTGCAATAAATACATGAATTAATAAATAAATAAGTTTATTAATTTATTAAAAATTTTAGGCAATAAAAATATGTTGATTTGTTGTCCATATAATTCCCGTTGAAAAAAAAAACATTAAAAATGTGAAACTTGAAACAATTAAAATGTTTAAATATACTAAAGATTTGATATTTTAGTTCTTTATAAAAAAATTAGCTGTGGGATTTTTTTTATTATTAAATTTGTTTAAAAATTATTGATTATTTAATGGTTATTTTATGCTAGATCTAGAAATATATTGAATAATGAGTAGCAAATATTCAGTATTTGGTTAAAAGATAAATACCTAGCGAAAACTTTGCTTTCCTGGTAAGCTAGCAGGTATAATTGGAAACAAAAATAAACTACTTATTTTTTGCCTGAATAGCTAGTTATTTTTGTTCGAGTTGTCCACAAATTCATGTACATTTTGACTCTAGGAGTACTCAAAAATATGCACCTAAACGAAAATAAATAAATAAAATAAAAAAAAAATGCCGTCAGTGAGATTTGAACTTGGACACAACTCAGCAAAAACTTTTTGGTTTTCGGTAATAACAACTACTTATTAAAATAGGTTCTTGGTAATGAGGTGTCATTATTATTTGCCTACTCTGTATTACATTAATAAGTGCTCAATAGTATAATAGCACAGTAATACTACAATCACGTGGATGAGTTGGCTAGAGCGCCGGATTAACAACCAGAAGGTTGTTGGTTCAACCCCATTCTGAAGCTGTTAGTTTTTTATAACAAAATGTCTAAAAAGATATTTTAAACTAAATAGAGTTTTTGTCGCTTAGGATGCTATGTGCAAGATGGTGTACTAAGTAAGACGTTAGTCAGTAAAAACGAATGGTTAAGTTTGTAACCAAGTTCGAGTCTCACTGACGGCAAATTTTTTTTTTTTTTTTGTTTTTTATTTTCGTTTAGGTACATATTTTTGAGTACCCCTAGAGTCAAAAAATAACTACATGAATTTGTGGACAACTCGCACAAAAATAACAAGTAGTTTATTTTTGTTTCCAATTATACCTGCTAGCTTACCAGGAAAGCAAAGTTTTTGCTGGGAAATTAACCATTCGTTTTTAATGACTAACGTCCAACTCAGTACACCACCTTGCACTTTATTTTCTAAGCGACAAAAACTTTTTTCTAATATAAAATATCTTTTTAGACATTTTATTATAAAAAACTAACAGCATCATAATTGGATTGAACCAATAACCTACTGATTGTTAATACAGTGCTCTAGCCAACTCATCCAAGTGATTGCAATATTACTGTGCTATTATACTATTGAGTACTTACATATTTATGTAATACTGATAATAATAACCCCTTATTACCAAGAAACTACTTTAATAAGTAGTTGCCATTACCGAAAACCAAAAAGTTTTTGCTGGGTACTTTTCAAATACTTTTTATAAAAAATATAATAGGGTATTCAGACAGACGCGAAATTACGTACTTTCGTGATTTCGTCCGAAATCAAGTTGAAATTACGTAATTTCCCATACATTTTGACACTTGCAAAATTACATAATTTTGTGTAATTTCGGCGAAATTACATTGAAATTAAGATGCCCATTCCGTGAAACTCTGTACATGGTTGGAAAAAATACTTTTTTTTCAATTATGTACTGCATGTTTCAACCGTGAAAAGAAAAAAAAAAGACACAATTCACAGCTGATCTTAAATTTAAACATAAATCTTAAAATTAAATATTAAAGTGATTTTACAAAATGAAACCTATCCTTTTTACATTTTTAATTGTTGCAAATTAATAATTTCCAATTTAGTAAGTAATTGTTTCTTATTTGTTTCCACTTCAAAATACTTTATTTACCCCTATAACAATTTAAAATGTAAACAATAAGTATCAGCTGTTCACGAAATTACATCAAATGTCATCTAGCCAGTATGAACACTCTAGATTTCATTCGTAATTTCGGTATGAAATTTCGTAATTTCGCGCCGGTCTGAACAAGGCTTAATAAAAGTTAGGTTTTGATGTCTAAATTATAAAATTCATTTTAAAAAAATCTTTATCAAGCAAATATGTTTGATAACTTGCTTGACAAGCAGATATGGGTTTTAACTATATGTTAAAAAAATGTTTGATGACTTTTCAGATGTTTTCATTTTATTTAAATTTCTTTCAAACTAATTCTATGGAAATCAAAGCTATAAAATATTTTTTATTTTATTTTTTTTTTTCTTTATTTATTTATCTATAAGTTTAGTTTTCAATACATTGATTTGAAACACAAGAAAAAATGACTCGTGTGAACGCGTGCTTTTTGTAATTCTAGTTTTTATACCCTACACCATCATAGGTGGAGAGGATATTATGCGTTTATGCTGATGTTTGTAATAGCCAAAAATATTGAAATACTTTCTGAGTCGAGATTTAACGACGTTCGTCCGTCTGTCCGTAATTCCATGTAAACCTTGCAATCAAACTACAGGTAGCAATTTTAAAAAAAATTAAATAAAATTTGCCACATATATGTTTTATGGACAAAGCCTATTGAAGTTTGTTAAGATTGTTCTATTATTTCACCTTAGCCCCCATATAAATGCCCACCCAGCATAGGTGTTTGTTTAACGATCATAAATCCCTTAAATATAAAAATATTAAATTATATAAACAGATATTTGTGTGCCAAATTGCGTGAAGATCATTCCATAATTGATCATAGCTCCTATTTTAACCCCCCTTTAGAAAACCACAAAGGTATTAGCAGGTCAATATTTGAAACAAATCAATGTTATATAAATATAAGGAACGGACCATAATTGACCATAGCTCCCATATAAGGTACACTTCCGGGAATCCCTCTAAAGTGCATAAATAACATAACATAATACATACGTATGTTTCATAGCAATATACACTACGCTTAAAACAAGTATCGGTCCACATGTCCCATATAAGATCCCTCCCCGAATTTTGATACATATACCCAATGCCTCATATGTATATCCAGCTTCCACGTTAATCAACTAAAACAAATGAATTTATATATTATTTTAGACCGCAATTGGGAACCCATGGTGCAGGGTAGCACATGTTCGGGCTTGGCCGCCTAAAGCTTTCTTACTTGTTAGTTCATTGTTTTTTTTTTGTTTTTTTTTTTTTTTTTTGTTAAGAAGTGCGAAAGAGAAAACTAAAATTAAGTTCCTTTCCTCACTCTCTTCCCAATGAACTAATAATTTTGCCAAGAGTTACCTTGTGCGAACACACGCCTATTAAACGAGCAACTAATTTTAATTTCGAATAGATGGTTGCACGTTAAAATTATTCAAGTTATTTAGTTCACATTTTTTTTATATAAAAAAATAAAAACATTATTTCAAACCATAAATTTAGGTTGAAGCTAAATTATACACATGTGAACACCTTGTAATGGCTTTTAGAAAAAATTTGTTAAAAAAAATATTTAATATTTAAATTTATAAATCGGAATTATTAAATAGGAAGATATAAAAATTTATAATTATTAAAAAAAAAAAACTGCATCCTTTATTATATAAGTTAAAACACTTAACACGTTTTTCGATTGCTTCACCTTTTTTTAAATACATATAAATTTGTTCTATTCTAAAACAATTTTTATTTTTTTATAAAAAAAATACTGAAAAAATTATTAAAAAAAAATCCATTGATAATAATACTCAAAATAAAAAAAAACCGGTTAAAAATTGATTTATTTTTATTTTAATATAGTTACCTATTGTTTATATTAAAATATTCCGCAAAAAAATTTATTCTCATTTATAAAATTTTGCTTAGATATTAATATATTTATTTAGACTAAAATTCACAATTTAGAACTATGAATAATAAAGAAATTCTGTTTTTTTTTAAGTATTTGCATTAATTTAAAGCAAAAAATTTAAATATTTATTTAATTCAAAACAAATTAAAAACATGTTTTTTTTCTTTTGTTAAAAAATATTGTGCATAACACGTTCCGGATTTACATTTTAGGGGTTTTCAAAATTTAAAGATTAGAATTTTATCATCATATTGTTATTATTATTACATACATATGTTGCAACATATTTATAATACGAGTATATTAGTTGTAATAAATAAATATGTACTATGTTTTTGATAACATTTGCTTATCGCTAGTGTTTGCATTATGCAGTGATAAGAACAATTTTTTTTGGTGAGTTTTTGGCATTTTTGTTCTATATTTAAAAATAAAATTTAGTTTTTTACAAGTGCTCTTTAAGTTATATTATAATACGGTATAATTTATGTGTTTACCAAAATGTTTACCAAATTTTAATATAAAACAACTAAAATAGGTTATGTTTAAATAAGAACTAAAAATAAATATCGTGTACTTAAATGAAAGAATAAACTAAATTTTAATTCTAATTACAAAAACCGCATATTCATTAATTTTATTCATTGACACAATGACGCGTTTTATGTATGGGATCATTAAAAGTATGTTTGTATATATTTTTTAATGTTCTTAATTTTTACTAATTTTACTAAGATTTTGTTATGTTGCATCATAAAATAATGAAATTTAATTAGTTAAAATTTCACAAGAATTTTTTTTTTTAGTAATTTTTATTAACAATAAATAAATAATTAATAAATAAATAAATACATGAATTAATAAAAAACAAATAAATTGAATAAAAAATTAATAGCAAATAAATAAATAAATAAATAAATAAAAAATAAATAGATAGATAAGTAAATGAATAAATGTAAATAATTAAATTAATAAAAAATTAAATTAATTAAATGATCGAAAAATAAATAAAAAATAAAAAACAAATACAAAAAAAAAATAAATAAATTAATAAAATAAATAAAAAAATTAATAAATAGAATATAAATAAATTAATAAAAAATTATAAATAAAAACTAATAAAAAATAAATTAATTAAATAAACAAATAAATAAATATATAAATATATAAATATATAAATAAATAAAAAATAAATAGATAGATAAGTAAATGAATAAATATAAATAAATAAATAAATTAATAAAAAAATAAATTAATTAAATGATCGAAAAATAAATAAATAATAAATAAATAGAAAAAAAATAAATTAATAAAATAAATAAAAAAAAAATTAATAAATAGGATATAAATAAATTAATAAAAAAATTATAAATAAAAATTAATAAAAAAATAAATTAATTAAATAAACAAATAAATAAATAAATAAAAAGTAAGTAAATGAATTAATATAAATAAATAAATTAATAAAAAAATAAATTAATTAAATGATCGAAAAATAAATAAATAATAAATAAATAGAAAAAAAAATAAATTAATAAAATAAATAAAAAAATTAATAAATAGAATATAAATAAATTAATAAAAAAATAAATTAATTAAACAAACAAATAAATAAATAAAAAATAAATATATAAATAAATAAATAAATAAAAAATAAATAGATAGATAAGTAAATAAATATAAATAAATAAATTAATAAAAAAAAATAATTAATTAAATAAACAAAAAATAAATTAATTCTTGTATACTTAAATAATTATAAAAACATTAATAAGATAAATAGATAGATAAATAAATAAATAAGTAAATGAATAAATATAAATAAATAAATAAAAAATAAATAGAAAAAATAAGTTAATAAAATAAATAAAAAAATGAATAGATAGATAAGTAAATGAATATAAATAAATAAATGAATGAATAAATTAATAAAAAATAAATTAATTAAATTAACAAAATATAAATAAACAAATAAATGAAAAATAAATAGAAAAAAAAAAAATAAATTAATAAAATAAACAAAAAAATTAATAAATAGATAGATAAGTAAATAAATAAATATAAATAAATAAATAAGTGAATTAATAAAAAATAAACAAATTAATAAAAAATAATAAATAAATTAAATATTATTAAAAATAAAATAAATAAATAAATAAATAAATAAAAAATAATTAGAAAAAAATTAATAAATTAAATTAAAATTACTAAATTAAAATAAATACAAATAAATAAATTAATTAGATAAACAAAAAATAAATAAATAAATAAAAACTAAATAAATAGAAAACAAATAAATTAATAAAATAAATAACAAAATGAATAAATAGATATATAAATAAATTAATAAAATTAAATAAATAAATAAATAAATACATGAATTAATAAAAAATAAATTAATTAAACAAAAAATAAATTGCAAATAAAAAATAAATAAAAAATAAATAGAAAAAAATTATTAAATTAAATTATTAAATTGAAATAAATATAAATAAATAAATTAATTAATAAAAAATTAAGTAGATAAACAAAAAATAAACATATAAATAAATATATAAATAAATAAAAAAATAAATAGAAAAAATAAATTAATAAAATAAATAAAAAAAATGAATAGAAGTAATTGAATATAAATAAATTAATAAATTAATAAAAAAAATAAATTAATTAATTAAATAAACAAATAAATAAATAAAAAATAAATAAATAGAAAAGAAATAAATTAATAAAATAAATAACAAAATTAATAAATAGATAGATATGTAAATGAATGAATATAAATAAATAAATAAATAAATAAATGCAACAAAATATAAAACATTAGAGTGATTTGTTTTGATTCAACATGTAACTAATTTAATTATGAAATTAATTTAAACCAATTTTAAACAATTTATGAACTGTTTAATTAAAAAATAGTAAATAACCATCATGTCTTCTTTTGTCTTCGATTGAAAATATTACAATATAAATTATTATTTTCATCTTAATAAAATTATTTAATATTTTAATATTTATTTAAATTTATATAAAATATTAATTATTATTTTATTTAAATTTTTTACTTAAATTAATGAGTAAAGTTAATATTTTTATATTCACCATTAATTATAATTGTTAAATATGAGAATGATAAAATGATAGCTTAAAAAAATATATTAATTATTTGAAATGCTATTGACAAGCTCTTAGCGGGATACTTCATGAAAAATTATCATACAAATATTTTAGAGGATCTAAACAAAAATCTATATACGTAATTTCTTTATGAGTAAAAAGTACTTAAGCGATAAGCAGGGCAACCAAATATATGCTCTAAAAAAAGTGTTTAAGCGCATAATAAATGATCTTAAAATCATAAAATATGGCATTAAAATTAAATATCTACTATTCATGCTCAAAATAAATTGATTTTTATTAACGACTGATAAAAAAATATTTTCTTCTTGCACTTAAAAATGTATGTGACAGTAAAAAAAATTCCCTAAAGGTAAATTATATAAAAATTTCTATTGGGTGCAAAATGTGCAAAATGTATCGCTTAAGTGTAAAATTTATTACATTTATTGCAGATATTGCACTAAAGTAATATATGCAAAGTTATGCTCTTAAATATAAAATATGCAAAAATATATAAATTGCTAAAAAATACTCCAAAAATATGCAAAAAATTAAAATAAATAAATAGATAGATATATAGATAGATAGATAGATATATATATAGATAGATAGATATATAGATAGATATATAGATAGATAGATATATAGATAGATAGATAGATAGATATATAGATAGATAGATAGATATATAGACAGATAGATAGACAGATAGATAGATAGATAGGTAGGTAGATAGATAGATAGATGGATAGATATATAGATAGATATATAGATAGATAGATAGATAGATAGATAGATGTATATATATATATATATATATATATAGATAGATAGGTAAGTGAATGAATAAATATAAATAAATAGATATATAGATATTCTTAAGTGCAAAATTCTCAAAACTGTTTGAAACGGATAAATAACTAACAGTTTGGTTCATTTGAATTCACGATTTTGCATATTTTTGGTTACCCTGGTTATAAAAATGTATCATTAAACTAAAGACCTTTAAAAGTTCTTTATATCCCACAGTGGGAATATTTTAGAAGTTGTAAGCTTTTATGACATTCAATTTGTAAATTAAAAAAGATTTAAAAGTTCTTTATATTTCACAATGTTGTACTTCATAAATATCTACTAAATGTGTAGGAATATTTTAGAAGACCTAGATATTCACGGTGTTAATCAAAAACTTACTTTAAAATGAGAAATGAGTTCTAAAAACATATATATATATATATATATATATATATATATATATATATATATATATATATTTATTTATTTATTTTTTGGTCTTTAAGAAATCATTTCGATATTTACCATGACTTTGAAATTATCTAGAGTGAAATTTTAGGAATAAAAATTATTCTAACATCAATAAACATTAATAAAAAGTTGACAATATTTTACGTATAAAATGTTTAAAAACAAAACTAATAAATTACATTTTTTTCCTTTTTAAGCTGTTTTTTTTTTCATTGTTTACTTTAACACTTGATGTTTGTAAACTTAAATAGTTTCTTGTTTAATAATAAATATATTTTTTTCTGATTTTAAGATAATAGATTCCCTTCCAATTATTTCATAGTTACACTTAGAATAGAGTTTAAGCAGATGTTTGTAAAATTTAATTTATTATATTACTTTAGCCTTTAAGAATATCAAACAATTGCCTGAAAATAACTTTTTGTGTCGATTTAACTATGTCGGTCCATTTGTCTGTTTAGGCATGAAATTTATAATTATAGATTGACTTATCTTAATGGGAAATCGTGGCCATGAATTAAAATAATAAGACGTAATTATATGGCTTTAGTACATTGCCATAAACTACCATAATATGTTTGTTATTCTATTCCTTATTATACTAATTTGTTTCATGAATATTAATAATTATGTTTTAATTGCGCACAACAATATTAAATTTCTATATTATCCAAATATAACTTCCCAGCAAAAACTTTTTGGTTTGGAGTTGGCTAGAGCGCCGGATTAACAACCAGAAGGTTGTTGGTTCAACCCCATTCTGAAGCTGTTAGTTTGTTATAACAAAATGTCTAAAAAGATATTTTAAACTAAATACAGTTTTTGTCGCTTAGGATGCTATGTGCGAGATGGTGTACTGAGTAAGACGTTAGTCAGTAAAAACGAATGATTAGTGTGTGTCCAAGTTCGAGTCTTACTGACGGCAAAATTTTTTTTGTTTTTTTTTTATTTTTGTTTTCGTTTAGGTACATATTTTTGAGTAGCCCTAGAGTCAAAAAATAACTACATGAATTTGTGGACAAGTCGAACAAAAATAACTAGTTATTCAGGCAAAAAATAAGTAGTTTATTTTTGTTTCCAATCATACCTGCTAGCTTACCAGGAAAGCAAAGTTTTTGCTGGGTATTACCGAAAATATCTGAAAAAAGTTTTTTTTTTTTTTTTTTTTTTTTTGTTGAATATTTTATATTTGTCAAGATTTTTTTTTATATTATTTTGTTAAAATCTATATAAATTTCTCAGATGTTAAAATTGAAGAAAAACTGTTAAAGTTGCTATTTTTCCAAAACATTATGACTAAGTTAAATTTTTAATTTACCCATTTTAACAAATTGAGTCTTCTTTTATTTGTAATTAAATAGACTTTTTAATAAAATTAACAAATTTATATAGTTTCTAATAAAATAATACAAAAAAAGTGTTGCCAAATGTAAGAAAAAAAGTTCAACAAAAAATTTAAATTTCCCGATAATTTCGGTAATAGTACCGTAAACTTTGGATTAATGTAATAACATTTATACATATTTTAAAATTTTAAACATTCGTCTCTTTAATCCTGTTTTAAAAATTGAAATTTATTTAAAAATAACTTTTTAAGAATATTTTGAATTCGTGAAGACTTAAAAAAAACGTTTTTTTTTTTGTGGAAAACTACAGATTTTTAAAATTCTAAAAATGGCAAAATAATCTACTCAATTAAGCCTACGGTAATTTTAAAAGTATATTTTCACTCTCACACCGTGTTATTTATAAATTTTTTTAATATATATATATATATATATATATATATATAAAGGGTGATCCAATTCGAGGTTCCCTACTTTTTTAAAGAAAAAAACACAGAAAATTCAAATTTAATGGGGAATGTTTATTATCATTTGAAAGAACATTCTTTGAAGATTATGTCTATCAAATATTGGCCGTTGCTACGTCGCAGCTGGTCCATCCGTTGAGTCCAATTTTCGATGACTCCTTAGAGCATTTCGACTGGTAACTGGCAAATGACACGAGTGATGTTTTCCTTCAAGGCCTGAGTCGAAGCGGGTTTGTCCGCATAAACTTTAGACTTTACATATCCAAACAGGAAAAAGTCTAACGGTGTGATATCACACGATCTATGTGCTCACCGAAGTGTTCTCTCAATAAATCCATTGATTGATGTGATGTGTGGGAAGTGGCGTCGTCTTGCTGAAACCAAATGTCGCCGAGATCACGAGCTTCAATTTCAGGCATCAAATAGTCGGTTATCATGGCACGATAACGGTCGCCATTGACGGTTACGTTCACACTGGCATCATTTTTAAAGAAATATGGAACGATGATTCCACCGGCCCACAAACCACACCAAACCGTTGTTTTTTCTGCATGAAGTGGTAGTTCTTGAATCTTCAGGTTACTCTTCATCCCAAATGCTGCAATTTTGTTTGTTTACATACCCATTGAGCCAGAAATGGGCCTCTTCGCTGAACAAAATTTTCCTCGAAAACGTCGGATCTTCTTGGAACTTTTTAAGAGCCCATAGAGCGAAGCGATGTCGCTTGGAAAGGTCGAGCGGCTTCAGTTGTTGCACAAGCTGTATTTTGTACGCTTTCAATTTAAGACCTCGACGTAAAATGCGCCAAGTCGTTCCATACGTCCGTCCGAGTTACTGCGGTCTTCGTGTACACTCTCAGCTACAGCCGCTATATTTTCTTCACAGCGTGCTGGACGTGGTCTATTCTGTCGAATATTATCTAATAATGAATGCTGGGTCTCAAAATGGGTGATAGTGTTGCGAATAGTACGCTCAGTAGGCCGATTATGTTGACCATAAGTTGAGCGAAGTGCACGAAACACATTCCTCTGTGAATTTTCGTAATAAAGTTGAACGATTTGTAAACGTTGTTCAGGCGTAAATCTTTCCATTATGAAATGCCAAACAATACTAAACAAAAATAACATGACAGCATGACACGACTCACACGTGATCTGTCAAAAAAAGGCTATTGAAAAAAGTATCTCTACTTGAATCACCCAATTGTATATTTTCCATTTAATAAATGATTATTAAATTCTTCTTTAAAAAATGGGAGGGACCGTTCTAGAGATAAAGGTAATTTTTTTTTTAATTGCTATATAAATATGCCAAAGATTACATTTGTCTATATCATTAAAATTGTTAGCAACATTAGTCATTTTATTAACTTTTTTTCCACATACACATATATATATATTTTATTAAATAAGCATTTTTTTTAAGTGATAAGTGGAATTTCCCCCCTAGTCCAAAATACTAAAACCGGACCTTAACAGACTACTTTAAAAACTACCAGACAGGAATCAAAGGAAAATCCCGATAACTAAATATAAACATTAATAGAAAAGAAATAAATAAAAAAAACGAATAAAAGTTATACCGGCTTTATGGTCTAATGAAATAGAAATCATAGACTTATAGACAACAGTTAAAACTTACACATACATATATATAATTTTTATTATAACGCACCCAGTTCAGCCTGAACAACTAGTGACTGAGACGTGTGCCAGAACTGAATAAATATCTGAATAAAGAGCAGTTAAATTGCTTAATTAATGGGGTGTTTTTTTTTTTTTTTTTTTTAGAGTTTATAGAGAGGAGGAGGGAGTGTGTCTGTATTAGTGTTCTTGTTTTGCTAACATTTATGTTTAGCTACTTAGCAGTGGCAGCGTAATAACGTAATGTAAAGAAACGATTTTGTTTTGCTGTTATTTACAGTGACTGACCGTTGTTTCTACTATGATTTTTTTTTAATATTATTGTTCTTGTTGTTGTTTATCAATCTGTTTTGTTTTTTATTGGACTTGAATGTGTATTTTGTGTATTAATTTTTTGCAGTTCTTAACATGAGATTTTTGCACATGTTTGAATGTATGAGTATATTATTAGTGTATGCGAGTTTAAGATATTGTTTGCGTATTGATTGAAGCTTGATTTAACACACAATCATAACAAAAAAAGAGATAAATTAAAATCTTACTTGGTCAGTTGGGGTTACTTCTAGGGGTTTATTCATAAGCGAACCACGCTAGCGAGCAGTTGTCTAAACGGTAAAAATAGAAAAAAAAGAAATAAAACTTAAAAAGAAAATATTTTAAGAAAACATAAGTAAAAATAAATATAAATAAAAAAAAAATTAAGAATAAAAGTGTTAAATAAATTTAAAAAAATTAAATTAAAAAATATCAATATTTTAAGAAAATTTTAATATTTAAAAAAAAAGTTAAAGAAAAAGTTTTTATTAATTTTGCATTAAAAAAAATCTTTTTATAATTTTTTTAAATAAATTTTATATGTAAAAGAAAAAAAAAACTAGAGAATATGAAAGAATTTACTAAATACTTTGCACGACGCTACAGTGCTGTAAATTGTAATGATGAACAAGTAACAGTTGTAGCTGGTTTACAAAATGTTACCTCAACCCCAGCCTTGGAAAGACATAAAAGTCTACAAGCTCAACGCTCTGTGAATCCTTCTGGCATTTTAAAATCATTTTTTAAAGAGCGGAAAAAGAATCATAGAGCACGATCACCTACTTGTAAGTATTTTTTTTTTAACTATCAACAAAAATAAATTTATTTTAATTAAACCTTAATATTCTATATGAACTTAAAAATAAATCAGAGTTTACAAATAAAAAAAATTAAAATAATTCCGCTTTTAAAAATGAATTTAGTGCTTTTCTTTATAATAAACAAAATAATTTGGTTTAAAATAAAATAAAAAAATTATTGACCTCGTTGTATAAATTGTCATATTAAATAAAAATCTAAAAAATTACGTTATAACGTGATGTTTTCAAATTTTCTCTGTTCTAAATAAAAAAAATATTTAAGTTGATCTTATATTAAATAAAAACAAAACTAAAGATTTTAAATAAATTTTATTACAAAAAAAGAACAAACAACAAAAAAAATCTGATAAAACAATATACAAACTAAACGTATGATTTACAATTATGATGATACTACAAAAAATTTTTGCAAATAAAAACAACATCTACTACTATTTGATTAAATTGCTGAAAATTTACTTAAAAAAACGAAAAAAAAACTAAATAAAACATGAAAAACATATCAAAAAATTCAACATATTTCAAGTTCAATATCATGGCTAAAAAAGGTATTTTGAAAACTTAAACATTATACAAATACTTTAACTAAAATGAGTGCAATTTATCAAAGTAAATTTTAAAAAAATCAAGGAATTGTAATTGAACAAAATATCCTGGATTTTTTGAAAATGTTTAAATAATTTATATAAAGTAAAGATATAACATTTTAAAACTTAAAAGTCTTAAGATTCTTTAACAGAAAACTTAAAAAAGTATATGAAATATATAAAACTACAGAAAAAAGAAACGCATTCACACTAGTTAACTGAAAAAAATTAAATGCTAAAAGTTTAACAAAAGAGCATTAAAAAAAACAAATAAGTTCTTAAATAGTTTAATAAAAGTCTTTAAATTTTAAAAAATATGTATAAAACCTTAGATTTAATATTAAAAATTTTTTTAAACATGCATTCACACTACATAACTAAGCGAAATTTGAATTTTAAAAGCTGATATTATAGAGATTTTTTTTAATAAAAATTAAGAAAGGAATAGGTAAGGAAAAATAAGTTTTAAAAGTGATAAATAAAAATATTATTTGTTTTAAAATGTGAGAAAAAAAATAAGTTCTTAAACTGCTAAATAAATTAAAAGGAAAAAGCTACTCAAAAATAATAATTTCTTTAAACTTTAATCAAATTTATTGAACTTTCATTAAGCTTATTTTAAAGCTCTTTTAAGAATGCTATAAATTTAAGAAAAAAAGAATCTAAAATCAAAATAAAGTATACCTTTCTAAAGTAGTTTGGTAAGCAGAAAATATCTCTCTATTTCAAATCTGTATTGTTTTCAAGTCAAGAGTTTTCGCTTGATATTAAAAAGTTTATATTTAAAAAAACATGCTTTAACTAAGCTGTTTGTTAAGTAGCTAATAAAAAACACTCTCATTAAAACTGCTTCCCAGAAAGCAGGACTTTTTGCTTACAAGTAAGCTAATGTCCGATTTCATTTAAAAGTTTTTTGAGAACTATTTTGTTTATTGCAAATATGAAGAGAAAATTTGCAGTTAGATTAAATTTTTAATAACCAAGCAAATTTAGCAATTATTTTTTAAATAAAAAAAAAACAGCGACTAGTGTTAAAGGAACTTTTATTTCTATTTAGAGTTTTTTTTTATTTTTTTTACTCTTGAAACTAATATTTTATTTTATTTTCAGTTAATAAGTGTCTAATAATTAAGAAAAATATTTACATTTTTTTATTTTAATAAATTAAAAGTTGCAAGTTTATTTAGTGACTAGTGTGAATGGTTCATTTATTTCTGTTTAAAATTTCTTTTTAATTTATTCTTCAAACAATTTGTTTATTTTATTTCAAGTATAAAGAAAATATTTTCAGTGAGAAAAGTACTTTTTGTAATGAAACAAACCTTGAAATTATTTTTTATTAAAAAACAATCACATGAAAATTTAAACATTAGTGTGAAGGCATCCTAAACTGTATTATATTGTTATTTAAAAATCATAAGAATTTAATCTTCCAAATTTTTATTTTTATTTTAATATAAAATAATTTTAATTTTTGTATTTTCAAAAATCTAACAATTTTAACAGTTAGAAGATTATTTCGCTTTATGAGTGTGTAGGAAAATTCTATTTAAATTTATTATTATTTTTTTCATTTACTCTCAAAACTAATGTTCTTTTATTTCAAGTAAATAAAGGTACTATTTCCTATTCTAATAATGAAGTTTTCTTATAATGAAACAAATCAAGTAATTATTATCTTTTATTAAAAAAAACCGTAGCATGAACATTAAACGACTTGTGTGAAGGGATCTTAAGTATTTTTCTATTTCTATTTGAGTTTATTTGTTTTTTTTTAACCATTTTTTTTTTAAATTGTTTTAAGTATGAAGGAAATATTTTCAGTTAGATAAGTATTTTTCATGATGAGTTAAATCTAGCAATAATTACTTTTTAAAATTCCCATTCAAATTTAGTGACTAGAGTGAAGGCATTCTTTTTTCTATTTATAATTTTTTTCTATTAAAAAAAAAAATTATTAGGAATTTTTATTTTATTTCAAATAAAGTTTCAAGAAAATTTTGCGACTAGTGTGAACGGATCTTTATCAGTATCCTCTTATTATTAAAAAAATAGAATTTAATCCTGCAAACAATTTTTTTTATTTTATTTCAAGTATGAAGAAACACTTATTTAGCGCATATTTAAAAATCATACAATTTATTATACAAAAAAAAGTTCCAAGAAACTTTAGCGACTAGTGTGAAGGCATTCTAAGCAGTGTTTCTATTTAAAAAATTATTAAGATTTATTTCTCCAAACAATTTTTTATTTTATTTTAAGCATGAAAGAATTAATTTTTCTTTTAAAACTTTTAAAAATTAAACAATTACAAAAAACAAACCAAAAAATTTTGTGATTTGTGTGAAGGGGTTTTAGGCAATATTCTTTTTCCAACTAAAACTTTATTAGTTTTATGCCTCCAAATAAATTGTTTATTATATTTGAAGTATGAAGGAAATATTTTAATTTATTTTTTCTTTTTTTATAAAAAAAAAAATGCTTTTTAAATTTAACGACTAGTGTGAAAGGATCATAAAGCTATATTAATTTTTTTTCGTAAGAAAATAATTTAAAAATTTATTAAAATTCTTCAAATATAAATTTTTTTAGTATGGTAAAGATTTCTAATAATGAAACAAATCTAAAAGAGTTTTTTTTTCTATTAAAATAACATTACCATAGACATTTAACGACTAGTTCGAAAGGGCCTTAAGGGTATATTTAATTTTTTCTTTAAGAAAAAATTTAAAAAATTGTTTTATTATTATTTTTTTAATAATACCAAATTTAATAGACAAATTAGTTTACTTTAAAAAGTGTGCAAAATGAAATACTTTTTAAATTAAAACTAAAAAAAAAAAATATAAATAAAATATATATATAAATAAAAAATCATATATAATAAAAAATCATATAATTTAAAATTTATTTAATTTGTGTCAAATTTTAAATGATATCAGCAAATATATTTTAATTTTGGTAAATATTTCTAAAAATGAAACGAATCTAATATAATTTTTAGAATTTTAATGACTAGTGTGAAAGGATCATAAGGCTATAATGTTTTTTTTTTTACTTTTGAAAATAATTTAAAAAAAATTATTAAAATTCTTTAAATATTAAATTTAATTGGGCATTAGTTTAATAAATTTTAATAAATTTTAAGAATAAAATACTATTCCTTGAAATTAAAAATAAAAATAACAAAAAAAACATCTCGTAACCTCAAATTCGTTTAAGACATTTTGTCTTCAATATGTAATCAAATATTTTAGCAAGTATGAAGCAAAATTAAAATTTTCATAAAAATTTCTATTAATAAAAGAAAACTTAATTTTTTAATAAAAAACATTCTAGTGCAAAATTAAAATTTTTATAAAAATTTCTAATAATAAAAGAAAACTTAATTTTTTAATAAAAAACATTCTACTGAAAATTTAACGTCTAGTGTGAAAGGACCATAAGATAATTTGTTTTCAAAAAAAAAATTAATAAAATGTTATTATTATTTTTTTTAATACAAAATTTAATTGAGAGTTTAGTTTCTTTTTAAAAAAACAATCCTAAAATAAAATCCTTTTTCTTATAATTAAAAATATAAATATTTAATAATTTTACCTTACCTAAAATTTATTTCAATTTTCTTGTTCTCTTCATGTAATCAATAATCAATCTCAGCTAATTTTTTTTAATTATTAAAATTTTAATTGTTTGCCTAATATTTCTATAACTTTAATTATTTCATTAAAATATTTTTGTATAATTTTTTTTCTAATATAATAAGTTAATAACAGTTTGTTTTTATATTATTTTCCTAATAAATTTATCTCTAAATAATTCCCTTAAACAAAATTGCCAATCACTATTTTTTGAAATTTTAAATGCCATAATAAAATAACAGTGATTAAGCTGTTTCTTCTTTTTTTTTTTTGTTAAGTTCTCTGCATAAAAATGTGAATGAATGACTAATGGAAACATTTTCAAGCTTTAGAGGATTTCAAAATTATTTATTGTTGAAAAAGTATATGCATTAAGTTAAATGTGAGAAATAAAACTGTTAAGCCCATAAAACATAATTTACAAAAATATTTTTTCTTAAAAGAAAAAAAAAAAAAAAATTAAATATTAATTTGCACAAAATATTTGCTAAAATAAATTACCTTTGTCTTTAATTTAATTTTGAAAAATGTTTTTGAAATTATCATAATATTTTTTTGCTATTAAGCAAATATTTATTTGAGGTTTTCTTAAATTTATTTATAGATTTCAACTTGTAAAGCAGTTTTTTTTCTTTTGCTTCTATTATTTGTCTTCAAGGTTAAATTTTAATTAATTTTTGTGACAACGAAAAATTTAAATGTTTTAGAAATTTAGTAAAAATTATGTGAATTTCTGGTTTAACAATTTTGCAAAAATATTTTATAAGCAATAGCATAAAATTATTTTGAGTTTTAAATGTTAAATATTTCGCCAGCTAATCATAAAAGGAACAAACAAAATATTCCCAAAATTTTATCTCTAAAAAAGTGGGTGCAAAAATGTTCTTTAAAGAAAATTGACTAAAATTTGTTTATATAAAAAAAAAAAAAAAAATCACAAAAATTTTCACTCAAGATTTGTTTATATCAAAAAAAAAAAAAAAAAATCCCAAAAATTTTCACTCAAAATTTTTCACTTAAAAATTTTCACTCAAAATTTTTCACTCAAAATTTTTCACCAAAATTTTTTTTCTAAATTTGAGATTTTAATAAATTTTTTATGACAATGACTATTTGTTGAATTTTCTTCAATAACTGTTTCAGAAGTTAAATAAAATCTCCTGCATTTTTTTGTTATACAATTTTTTTATAAATTAATTGTGAAATTAATAGCATAATGATTCACAAAAATAAATACATATTTAAATGTTAAGTATTTTGACACAAAATTATAAATAGAAATTTGCAAGATTTTGAAAGATTTTTTTTCCTAAAAACATATTAACCTTAAAGTTTAAGTTTTTATTAACTTTTTAATGAAAATAATTAATTTTCTTAAATAATTGTGTAAGGGATTAAGTAAAATCTAGTGCATTTTTTTAAAATTTTCAATTTTATTATGAAATTAATAGCATATTTTTTTAATATGCACAAGGGTATTTGCATTAAAAAAAAATTAAAAAGATCTTCTCATTAAATAAGTTACTTAAACAAAAACAAGATATTTCACTTATAATATTTCAATTAAAAATTTATTTATTTATTTTTATTTTTATATTATATGAAAATTATTAACATCTTTAACCCTGATATAATAAAAATTTTGTAACATTTTATTTTTTAACCAGTTTTAAAAAACTCAACATTTGTTTCATAGTTATTAAATATTTTTTTTTCTTCTCTAATTTGCTTTCCATTATTGTTGTTTTTTTTTTTTTATAAAATCCATAAAGTATTAAAAAAAAATTACATCTTAAACTTGACTTTGTAAATAATATCTGTATAAAATGACTAAAAAAAAAGAAAATTATTATAAAACATGCATGCGGAAAATATAATTGATAAAAAATATTGTGACCGCTAAAATCACTATTAACATATAAATACAATAACAAACAATTTATCTTTATATTTATTCATAAAATTATCTTTGAATATATATTTTTCTCACAATCATAAAATGTTTAATATTTTCTTATTAATTAACATTAATTAGTTATGGAAATCTATATAACAAAATTTTTATTTTTGTTAAGTTTAATAAAACAATTATTATAAAAATAATGAAAAATTTTTAAATTCCTTAAGGATTATATAAATTTCAATAAAATGTAATTATATTTACGTCCATCATTTTATGGTTCAAAATATAAGTTAAAATTGTAATTAAAATATGGTAATTTTTTTTCATTAATCAATGTGTATGGGAAAATAATTAGAGATTATTAAAGAAATACACTGGTGCATATTCCTATAAAAGCATATCAATTTTTTTTAAACAACTTACCAAAAATGGTGCTAAAAAATATTTAAAGTGCTAGAAATTGATTTTTTAAATTATTTATAGACTTTATTTAAAAAATTAAAAAAAAATCATTGTAATTTTAGTAGTTTAATACCATTTTTATGGAATTTTCCTTACTTAAACTAATGAACCTATTTAGCATTATTAATAATGTGTTGTTGAACCTTTGTTTTGGATAACTTCAAAAATTCGGTCTGGCATTAATTAGACTAATTTTTGAAGAAAATCACTGTCAATTTCTTCCCAGATGGTTACTTCTTTCATTTTATTAATTTGCTTTTTTGTTAATTTTTAATTACCTTTTGTTGATTTCCGCACCCCCTATTTCTGCCCTTCCCTAAGAAATCCTCAAATAACTCCTTTCGAACGCTTAAACTTTCGTCCAATTTCACTTTTAGAACAGTCTTGAATATGAAAAAATCTAATTTGAATTTTTTAATTAATTTTTAATTAAGAAAATTTTACTTAATTTAATTAAGAAAAAAATTAATTAATTTTTAATTAAGAAAATTTTACTTAAGAAAATTTCTTTTGCTTTAAGCTGATTAAATTACCACAAATAAAATTTTTATAAGAATATTCCACTGAAATGATCAGCAATATGATCTGATTGCTAAATTAAAGTAGAGTTATAACGCGAGTTCTTGTAACAATACAACATTGTTTTTGTTTAAGAGAAACTTATATATCTCAAAGAGAAACAAAAATTTTAAATGCGTTTATAGGAATATGCACCAGTGTATATTAAAAAAATACTTAACCCTAATTGCTTTTCAATTTATACCATAAATGACTAAAACAATAAAGAATATTAATAATAACCAAAGTTAATTAACTATCAAAACTTTTTTAATACCAGTTATGTGATTTGTCTAAAAGAATTTTTATTAGGTAGAATAGGGTGGTATAAAAAACTATAAATTAAAAACAATATTTAAAGAACATTATTATTTTTTAATTCTAAAGCAGAATGGCTTTTCATATAAATATTTAAATTAATTACTGGCACATTTTGTTGAGATTTTTATTTATTTTATTTTATTAAAATCTCTTAATTACTTTAGAAGTTATTAGCGCTTTAGCAAAATAAATCATAATTAATATTAATCATACGCCTAATCATATTTTATAATAAATGTTTTACTTTTGTTTTCAAAGTTTTCAAAGTATCAAAAAGCTTTTCTTTCATTAAACTAAAAACTTTATTCACAATAGTGAACCAAATAAAATAAATTTTATAAAAAATCAAATTTTGTTTTGTGATAAAAAAAAGTTTTACTTTTTTGTCTTACATTTCTTGTAATATATTTGGCTTTTAAACTTACAAATTTTAATTAGCCTTATTTCAAATAATAATGTGTTTTCATATAATTAAAAATTTTGCTGGTAAATTTTGTTCAGATTTTTATGCAATTCATTTCATTAAAATAACTTAATAATTTTTTTTAAGTTATAAGCGTTTATGCTAAATAAATCATAATTAATATTAATCATACACCTTACAAAAATTAATAAAATTATTTTTAAGTTTTAAAAAATAAGGAAAAAAATTATAATAATTTAATAAAAATTATTCGCAGTTTATATTTTAATGATTTTGCTGTAAAAGTAATTTAAATAAAATTAGGAATTTCTTAAAATTAATTTAAAAATCAATAATATAAAGAAAATTTAAGACAAATGAATTTTATTTTAATCATTAATTACTTAAAGAATTAAGATAATTTATAGATAATTATTTAAAATATCTTAATCTTAAAATAATTTCAAATTTTAATTGTTTTAATTTCAAACAAAAATATCTTTTTTATAATTTAATCAGGGAACTTTTGCTGGCGAATTTTGTGAAGATTGTTATATTATTTTATTTATTAAAAACCTTTAATTACTTTGGCAGTTATTAGTATTTTTGTTAAATAAGTCATAATTAATATTAATCATACGCCTAGTAAACTAAAATTAATAAAATTACTTTTAAGCTAAAAAATAGGGAAAATAGGGAAATATTACTATTTTTTTATTTTTGTTTTTAAATTTAACATAAATTATGTTTTAAGGATCTTTTGTTAAATAAGTCATAAATAATATTAATCATACGCCTGGTGGACTTAAATTAATAAAATTACTTTTTAAGCTAAAAAAAAAATAAGGAAAATAGGGAAATATTACTATTTTATTTTTTTTTAAATTTAACATAAATTATGTTTTAAAGATCTTATAAGATAAAATTTGCAATTTGATAATAATTATCTAAGAAAAATCATTTTGAAAAAAAGTGATTTTTTTTTTTATCAAAAATAAAATTCATTTAAAATTTTTGCATCTCTTCACGATTTGGTTTCAGTCTAATATTAAAACAAAGTTGTTACCTATTTAAATACCTTAACAATTTTGTGCAGAGATGTGATTAAAACACGTTTGACTCACGTTTTTTCAACACAAGTCACTTTTAATAAGCTGCCACTACCAAGAGCAAAAACATTAAATTTAATATAATAATTACTGCCACATATATTTTATAAATTAACAAATGTTTATTATATTTTATTAGAATTAAATTTGCGTTATATTTTTTTTAATATTTGCCATAAATTAATATAATATAATAATAAAAAAAAAAAAATACTTTAAATATTTTCTTTAGAAACCAGTATTTAATACAAAGGTACCGGTAGGTTTAAAAGTGTTAAAGTGTTAAAAATAGCGCTTTTTTTGCTCTTTCTCTCTCTTTCTAAAAATAAAATAGCAATATTTAATATTGCTGATATTAAATTTACAAATGGGTTATTCCATTGCTGCCTGTTCTAAAGCTGTTAATTTAAATATTTGTTTTTTATTTAACAATTTCTGCATAATCATCATTAGAAATTTGATTTTTTTTAACTAAAAAAAATTTTTCAAAATGATTCACAATTTGCCTTTTGGACTTTTTAGTTTCGGAAAAAAAGAGAATGAAATTGTTTTGGGCAAATTTTATTTTCATTTTATGGCAAATATTAAATAAAATTTTTGAAAAGTTATGATGTTTCGAAGTGTTTTGTTAAGCTTGAGTTTTCTTGTTTTCTTAGTGAGACAAAACAAAAGACTTAAGACAAATGCAGGTATTTTTTTAATAAATAATAATAATAATAATAAAATTTTATTATTTTTTCTTAAAAAATCATTCCTTTTTTACTTTTTTAATGAAATTTTTTAATTTTAAAATAATTATTAGTTTTACTCAATTTATGCATGAATTGTGAAATTATGCAAATTATATAAAAATTTATTTTTAGTTTTATTTTATTTATTTAAGCTAAAAATTAACAGCTCTTTAACTAAATAGTCTAAAGGGCTAAATAAAAAAACATTTTTTAAATAATATGTATTAAAATATTTTCATTCATTTATTTTAACATACAATATCTAGAATTAATTAATTTATTTTCCATGTGTCTTTAAAAAAAAAAATTCTCTCATTTGCTTTTGCAAATCCAATAAATTTGCTCTAAAAGAAAAAGCTTTTTGTTATAAAAAAATAGCAAAAATATTATCTACTATTTATTTTGATTTTTTTTTTAATGTTTTTTTTCTATTTATTTTTCATTTGTTTTATATTAACGTTCTTTGTTTCCTAGAGTAACATATTTTTAATTTCTTTTACTCTTTTTGCATATAAATGATAGTTAATTTATTTTAATGCTTTCAATATTATTCACCTTGTTTTCCAAGATTCTCATATTCTAAAGCTCCTTAGGAATAAAATAAATTAAATAGAATTTAGTTTTCTAAATAAATTCAATATAACAACATTAAAAAAAATTAACAAGATAATCTTTTACAAAAACGAAAAAGATTTTGTGTTAAAATTAGTTTCTTTAACAAAATAAAACATTAGAAAAATATATATATAAATATATAAATATATAAAATTATTAAAAACAAACAGAATAATAAATTCATTATGACTATAAGAAAACGTTTAAGACGTAATTCTTTAAAGGATTTTTTGGAAAATTTTTATTTTTCGCCGCGTCGTTTTTCCAAAGAATTAAAGATAAATCAACAGTTTAATAAAAAGTATAAATCAAAAAGTAAGCCTATTTTGATAAAGAAATAAATGTGTAACAATTAATCTGAATTATTAAATTTAATTTGTTTACTAATGTCAACAAATTGTTCTGAATTATTTAATTTGTTTACTAATGTTATATTATCATTTAAATTATGGAATATTTTTTTTTGTTTCATTCAACATAACAGATTATTTATGTGATTAATTCGTTTGTATGTATGAGTAATAATTTATATGGATATTATATCAAGTATCAAATAACATTCCTACTCTAATTGTCACTATAACACTTTTAAGAATGTTATTATTAACCCCTTAAAAACGAGTTAATTTTTTTAAATTTTAAATAATATAATCATATTATTTTGCATTAAATTATTTAATTTTGTTTTTAAAATTTTTATAAAATTTTGTTAAAATAGTTTAACAAGTTTTTCTTTATTTTCATTTTTCTAAAAAGCTAAAAAATCATTCACAATAGTAAGTCATATAAAATTAATTATATTTTGTTTTTTAATGCCTGCTTTATTTGTTTGTCTTAATAGATTAAAATAACAATATTTCAAACCAACATAAGGAAAAATCTACTATATATTAAATAAAAATTTTATTAGTTTTATAAATATTTAATCGTAGTTTTAATTTTACTTCTACAGCTTTCTTATGATTTCGTAATAGGGCATTCAGACCAACGCGAAATTACGTACTTTCGAAATTACGTAATTTCCCATACATTTTGACACTTGCGAAATTACATAATTTTGTATAATTTCGTCGAAATTACATTGAAATTACGATGCCCATTTCCGTGCAACTCTGTACATGGTTGGCTGTACATACTTTTTCTCAACTATGTACTGCATGTTTCAACCGTGAGAAGAAAAAGAAAACAATTGACAGCTGATCTTAAATTTAAACACAAATCTTAAAATTAATTATTAAAGTGATTTTGCAAAATGAAATCTATCCTTTTTACATTTTTAATTGTTGCAAATTAATAATTACAAATTTAGTAAGTAATTGTTTCTTATTTGTTTCCATTTCAAAATACTTTATTTACCCCTATAACAATTTAAAATGTAAACAATAAGTATCAGCTGTTCACGAAATTACATCAAATGTCATCTAGTCAGTATGAACACTCCAGATTTCATTCGTAATTTCGGCATGAAATTTCGTAATTTCGCGCCGTTCTGAACAAGGCTTAAGATAGTTTTTGCATTATTAATATGGCAACTTTATAAAACGAAATAAAAAAAATAATAAATAAAAAACATTCACAATAATGAGCAGTATAATTTCTCATATATAAATTAAAATAATTATTTTTTAAAAATAAAAAAATTAAAAGTAAATAAACAAAATAAAGTTTTAATTTTACTTCTACAGCTTTCTAATAATTTTTAAAAAAATTCCCTGTATTATTTATATGGAAAATTTGTAAAACAAAATAAAAAACATTCACAATAGTGAGTAGAATAATTACAGTTAAATAAATCAAAATAGTTTTTTTTTTTAATATTGCTAAAATCTTGAAACAAATTTAGACTAAATAAAAAAAATAAAAATATCAAATTCTCAGTTTCAAATTTTAAATAAGTAATTTTAATTGTTTTTATTTTCTTTATAAAATATAGAGGAAAGTTATATAATATGCTAGAAAAATCTCTTAATTAATTCTAAAAAAAATTAAAACATTTAAGACCTTGTTATCGATATTTAATATCCTGCTTTTATTATAAAATAAAAAATAAAAAAATCTTAATAATAATTTTTAAATTTTTTATATATGGCACCTTTCTAAAACATTAATAAGGGAACTCAACTGCAAGAATAAGCAATAAATATTAAATGATTTCAATATTTTAATACGAAATGATTTAATTTTCTTTAGTACAATTTGTTAATATTAAAAAAAAAAATTCTTTATTCTATAACTAATATAATATATAATTAATTAATCACAACCTTGGTCAAAATAATAATAAATTGTATGAAATACATAACATAAAGTGAAAGTAAATTTCTAGTATTTTTAAATTTCAAAATATTTAGGGTCTGATTCAGTACAACAAGAAAATTGTTTAGAATTAAAATTTGTATGAAAAATACTCAAAAAATATTTGAAGAAATGAGTAATTTTCATACAAATTTTAATTTCAAACAATTTGATTATCGTACTGAATCAGGCCATAACTTTTTTCATATTTATTAAGTTGCCAGTTTTGATTCCCATAATATGGGAAATTAGCAAGAATTTAATACGGTTTTCGAGACTTAAAAAAGCAAATATTTTTTCTGGCCTCTCTACGTTCCACAGAATTTAATAAAAAACCAAACATAAAAACAAAAATTAAGACAAATCATTCACAATAGTAAAGAAAAAAAATATATATAAGCTTTTTTATAATAATTTATAATTTTTTTATAATTAATTCTTACTCTATAAAAACCTAGAAGAAACATACACAAAGTTGATTCTATTCTATTCCAGCTTCCACAAAAAAATCCGCAAAAATTATTCACAATAGTGAATAAAAATATATCAATATTTTGAAATACACAGATTTTAATGAAGTTGAATTACTTCTCAAGCTTCCACAAGATTTCATAAAAACGGAAAAAGACACTTTCTGTTTTATAAAATAAAGAACAAAAAAAGTCATTCACAATAACTATCATAAAAATATACCAAATATTTAAAATAACATAGATTTTGTTGTAGCTTATTTGCTACTCCAGCTTTTACAGGATTTTATAAAAAATTACACTTTTTTATCTATAAAATAAAAAGCAGGATAACAATTGTGATTAAAAATATATCTATAATTTAAAATACCTTATATTTTTCTGAAGTTGAATTGCTTCTGCGGCTTACACATTATTTCATGAAACAAAATTAAATTTTCTTCTTTATAAAACAAAAATTGAGAAATATTATTCACAATAGTGGACAGAAATATATAAACTTTTTAAAATAAAATGAGATTTTATAAAAAAAAACAAAAACATTTCTTTTGTATAAAATAGTGATAAAAAATCATTCACAATAGTGAACAAAAATGTAATATAATTCCATAAATCGTTAGTAATTTTGTCCAACTTAACAGTTACTCATTTCTAGAATATGCTCTATTTCATATAATACAAAATTTCTTCTTCAACTGCCCAGCAAAAACTTTGCTTTTCTGGTAAGCTAGCAGGGGTATAATTGGAAACAAAAATAAACTACTTATTTTTTGCCGGAATAACTAGTTATTTTTGTTCGACTTGTCCACAAATTCATGTAGTTATTTTTTGACTCTAGGGGTACTCAAAAATATGTACCTAAACGAACAAAAAAAAAAAAAAAAAAAAAAAACAAATTTTGCCGTCAGTGAGACTCGAACTTGGACAAACAATAACCATTTGTTTTTACTGACTAACGTCTTACTCAGTACACCATCTCGCACATAGCATCTAAAGCGACAAAAACTCTATTTAGTTTAAAATAAGTTTTTAGACATTTTGTTATAAAAAACTAACAACTTCAGAATGGGGTTGAACCAACAACCCTCTGGTTGTTAATCCGGCACTCTAGCCAACTATTATACTATTGAGTACTTATTTATGTAATACCGAGTAGGCAAATAATAATGACGCCTCATTACCAAGAAACTACTTTAATAAGTAGTTGTTATTACCGAAAACCAAAAGGTTTTTGCGGGGATGTTGCTGCTTCTAATATTTTCGACTATCAAACAAGCCTGCTAATATAAATAAGGCATAAAATAAAAAAAAAATAATAAAAAAATTATTAAAAATATTGTGAAAAAAAAGGAAAACTGAAAAAATATATTAAAGAAAAATTTATTGAGAAAAGAAAATTGTATTGACAAATTTGTGCATTAAATCAAACTATGAATTAAGTATTTACAAAAAAATTTTATTTGTAAATAAGAACTACGTATCAACTAAATAATAGACGAATTTTATCAAATGGACTTCACTGCTTTACAATTACAATGTAATGCGAAATATGTGAAAATCTACGTAATGTAATGAATTATATGTAACAAATTTAACATGTGTAATGCATATATTATAATGGATATATATTGTGTATATACGGAAGTATGTTCTAAATATATTTACTTCTTATAATTAATTTGCGTCATTGCAGTATTAATGTAATACAGAGTAGGCAAATAATAATGACGCCTCATTACCAAGAAACTACTTTAATAAGTTTTTGCTGGGTGTTGTCTTATTTTGCAAATATTTATTTTTAATTAAATTTTAATCCCCGTACTTACAAGCCAATTTTAAATTTAAAATACATTTTACAGACAAAATTTATATGAAAATTTTCAATTTAAAAGACATTTTAAATTTAAAAGTTCTTTATGAATATGAAGGTAAAACGCTTTTTCCTTATTATAACTCTTGAATAATAGTTTTATTTTAAAAAATATAATTAATAAATTATTTAACTAAATTAACAAGTTAAAAGGGGGATTTTTTTTTTTTTTGCTTCTTCTCTAAAAGTTGTTTGCCAAATTATTTAGCATTAATCCAAAGGTTTGTTAAAGTGTTAAAGTGAGAATTTTGTTAAAGCAAAAAAATTAATAAATTAAATAATTGTGATATTTATAAAATCATATAAAATCTATAAAACAATGGAATATACATATTTATAGCATTTAATACTACTAAGTAGTTCAATAAACCAATATAGCTTAAATAATATAATTGGGTGTAAAATAATGACAATTACGGTTAATAAAATATAAATCAATTACAATTTAACAGTGAATTTTAAATAAGTAATTTTAATTGTTTCTTTATAAAATATAGAGGAAAGTTATATAATATGCTAGAAAAATCTCTTAATTAATTCTAAAAAAAAAAAATAATAAAACATTTAAGACCTTGTTATCGATATTTAATATCCTGCTTTTATTATAAAATAAAAAATAAAAAAAATCTTAATAATAATTGTAAATATATTTTGTAGTAAAATGATAGTTGGTTTTAATTATTAAAGGTATAAATAAAGTTTTGTTTTTAGATACGCGAGGCAAAATAAAATAAAATATTAAAAAGTAATTTGCATGCAAAATGTTTAATTATTATGGCCGTTAGTAAAAACTTTTCATTAGAAAAAAAAACAAGGAAATATTTTATTTTAAATGAATGAGTATTAAATGAATGATTGGATGACTAAACAATGATATTAAGAAAAAGTTGTTTTTATGTTTTTTTCTTTTCTTTTTTTTTATAAATATAAACATTTTCTTTAACTTAATTTAGCATAAACCTTTAATTTAAATATATGCTAAATTTTTCCATTGGCCAGTTTTTTATTTGTATCATTTTTAAAAGATTTAATAAAATGATAGTTTTACAGCACGTGAATATTTTATAAATAGACAAGAGAAAAAAATTCCATTCACAATGTTTTTTTTTTTTTTTAATTTGCAAAAAGAAAAAGTTCTAGCTTTTGTTCTCTTTGCTTTTTTTTATTTTTTTTTAACCGGTTGTATAAATTAAATATCTAGATAATATTGAAAAGGCTTTTAGGCTTTTTTTTGTTTTCTTTTTAGAAGATTTCAAAGTTTTTTTTTTTTTTAAGCAATGATTAGTCCGACTAGTTTCAACTTCTTTTTACTACGACATAAATGATTGTAAAATGATATTAATGTTACAAGAAATATAGCTACAAACATATACATACATACATACATACATACATACCTACATATACTTGCTCTTTTACAGGTATTTTCTAGAACCTTTTTGTGTGTGTGTATTTTTTAAGACCTTGACTTGTTAAAAATAAATCCTTTCTCTTTTCAAATATTATGCCTTGCATCTTCTACATCATTATTTGCAGCCAAGGTTGTGTTACTGCAATACTATACAGTCTATAAGATTCTTGTGGTTTTGTTACAATACGTTTTTTTTTTTTTTTTTTTTTTTTTTGTATGTTAAACCTTGACTTTCCTGTGGAAAATTCCTTTATAAAAAAAAGGAATCATAAAAAATAACAAAGATAGTCGTTATTTCAGCAAAGAAGCTAATTTGCTAGTGCTCAAAGTTTAATACCTGTTTGTAAGTATTCTTCCAGACTCGTTAAATTAGGTTATAAAATAACTCTTGAATAGTAAATTTTAATTACAATTTTAACCAAGTTTTAACGATTTTTTTGTCCATAAAAATAACAGTAATAAATAGTTCACATTAATTTTTATTAATAGATAATATTATTTTCAATAATTTTTCTTAAAAATTTAAGTATTTTTCAATATTTTTCATTAAAAACATTACTTTTTTTCACATTCCTAAGTAATTATCGAAATTCACCTCTAACTTATTTGTTTACTTTTTTTGCTGGGCTGCCATATTGTCAGTTTATAAATGGCAGCACCTTAAACTGCTTTAGGGCTGGCAATACTCGATACTACTCATTTCATTTGGGTACTCGATACTGAACGGAATTTTTAATTTCAAATATATTTTTTAATTAAAGTTCTTTTATTTAAAAATGGAACAAATATATTTAAACATTTAGTATGTAATTTTATAAATTTATTTATATAAAACATAAATAGAAACATTAATATTAAATTTAACCTTTACAAAAATCAACAAAATTATATTCATATATTTAAAAACTAATTTGTATCTTTATACCGAGATGTATATTAGCTGTTATATTTTGAATACCATATCATTAAAAAATCTCAAAGTATTGAGTAACTATTTTACAAGTACAATATTGAGTACCCAAAAAAAATGCCAAGTACTCGGCACCACTTTAAGGTGACCATTTTGGTAGCTAAATTTAGCATTTTTTATTCAGATTTAGACGCAAAATTTTCATTTAACATTTGGCATATTATTTAGCATTTTTCAAATAATTCATGAAGCATTTTTTTTATAAGGAGGAAATTCAAATATTACAACTTAACTTTTATATTAGATGAGCTTCAAAATATATTAAATAAATGTTTCCGAAGCTTTGAGCTTAATTATTCCAAATGCATGGGCTTTGTGTCCCGTTGAAGTAATGATAATGTTAGGATGAAACGATGAAGTTTAAGTATTACAATAATTATTATGAAACTGTCCGATTAGATCGAAATTAAGTAAATGGGACAAGGACACACCGAATCTTTGATTTAAATTGTTAGGGACGCAATAACATAACGAACTGGGTACTAAATATAACTGCAATCTTGAGAATATATATATATATATATATATATATATATATATATATATATATATATATATATATATAAATACACTATTTGTTTATTTGTAATAAATATTATAAATGATTTTGAAATAAATAAACTTAAAAAAAATCAGCGTTAATCTCGTTTGTAGACCTGGAATTGTTTTTTTTTTTTTTGATTTTTTTAATAGAAAATTATCAAGTAGACTTAAATTTATTGTTTAAAAGTTAATAAACTTTATAAATCTTTAAAATATACTGTTGTTTGTAATTTTCCATTAATGTTTGTAAATTTTATTTTTTATTTCTCTGTTTTATTTTTAAAATGTGTAATAACAAATAATTGTTAGTTAATTTGCCATAATTGATAAGCTTTTTATAATTTATAATTCAATTCATTTTCTTATTACATAATATTTTCATAAATTTATAATTAATGGAATATTTAATGGTATACTGTCGCTTGGAGGTGTTAAAACTGACATTATTATTGGATCAACGCAAGACCACACGTTCTTGACAAGGCTAGGACTCGCCGTACGGGGTGTGGTTCTTGGTCTGAGTTTATTCTATTAATGTACCAAAACAAAATAGTTGAACGTGCTTAATTAATATGAAGTTACTTATTTAGCAGAAATAAGAAGCAGACGGTTATAAAACAACTTGTACTACGGAATTTAATATTTTAATGAAATATTACTTTTTTCACATAACTTATAAGATCTTGTGATGTTAAAGATCCATGCCCTCACCAACCAACGTTCTTCAGGGTATTCCATTCTATTGTCTTTTGAAGAACCCCAATACATACACTAACTTTACAGCCACTTAATTTCGATTTTTAAACAAATCACTTCATTTTAAATCATATTTATTCTAACATTAAATTTCAGAACAAATATCTATATTAATATTGTATAGCAGGCGTATAAATTTATAATTAACAATAGAATTAATAAATGTATGATTTTGGTACAAATAAAATATTATTTAGAAACAATTACATTAGATTACACACTCAGGAATAATGTTGAGGCCTCTACACAGAAATATATTTATTGGGTTATTATATAAATTAAGAGTTTAAATATAATGCAAGATAAAAAAAAATTTAAGAGAGTTGATAAACGAAGAGAGTTTAAATAGTAATGAGTAAGATGCATTTATTATCATTCGTTGATCAGCTCTTTACAATTATTTAATGATGTTGTCTTACACTAAAACAACAACAACAACAACCGAATACACATTTAATATCCAGAGTTGGGATTTCTTAATAGAATAGATAATTAAATTAAGAGTTTAAATATAATGCAAGATACAAAAAAAAATTTAAGAGAGTTGATAAACGAAGAGAGTTTAAATAGTAATGAGTAAGATGCATTTATTATCATTCGTTGATCAGCTCTTTACAATTATTTAATGATGTTGTCTTACACTAAAACAACAACAACAACAACCGAATACACATTTAATATCCAGAGTTGGGATTTCTTAATAGAATAGAAAATTATGATTTGTTATGATTATGATGACTATGTAAGATATAGAGAAAATTATGTTTAATAATTTAATTTAGGGAATCTTAGAATCTAAAATTTAGTTATAAAATTTTTACAGATTTTTAACATAAAACAAAATATATAATACTCCAAATCTTATCTAATATTAATTAACGATTGGTTAATTTATAAGATCCTCATTTCTGGGTAAATAATTAATACGTAATATGATGTTTAGTAAACTTAAAAAGATCAGGTAGCTCCAATGAATATTTTATTTACTTCTAAGCAAAATTAAATTTGGAGTAATATAGGGATTTAATTGAATACCTGGGAAAATTGTGTTGGTAGTTCCGTTAGTTATCCTTATTCTTAATTTCAACTCTTCCATTGGTTTAGAATGTAGTGGCAGGTTCTAGAAGATTATCATACACGTGGAATTAACTAATGTGGCACTATCTTTAAAACAAAAGACTCTCGTTAATTTGGGATGTATCGTTCTCAATTAAAATCTTAAATTTTCCTCCGTTTTATAAATTAATTTTAATAGAAAAAAATTACTGGTATTTATAATACCGGAAAGCACCATGTGACTTTTAATTCTTATAGTATTTAAAAATCTTTTTTTTTTTGTTCTTTCCTCTTAACTATCCGTGGTTTGATCTTTTATTAATGACTTCTCAGTTCTAATTTGAATTTGTATACTCAATTACAAAGATTCCTCATCATTGTTTCGATTTCAATTTGTGGTCTATTGGAATTTACGCATATGTATTTATTGAGAATTAACTAGATCAATGAGAACTACTGTTAAATAATCAAATTGAAACTTTTAAGCTGAACTTAAATTGGAACAAAGAAGTGATAAATCAACCAAGAATGTGTAAAAAAAAAAAAAATTGGAGAATTTTGGTCATAAATGAAATCGAAATGTAATTAATTGAGACATTTACAAGAATTTATAATTGGAAGAAATTGAAACATTTAAACTGAACTTAATGTAACAATGAACATTAAAACAGTAATTTAAAAGAATGTATTTACAAATGTACCTACAGTAATTTTATTAACAAAAGAAAGCTACCATCACAAATATTATTAAAAAAAAAGGGGCAAAATATAAAACTTTAAAAGTAGAACTAAAAATGCATAATTTGCACTTTTTTGGAAGTTAATAAAAAAGTAAAAATAAATGTATTTTTAACAGGAAAATAATGTGAAAAATTTCTAAGAAAATAAAAATTTCACAAATTGAAAAATATTTTTATTAAAAAAAATTTGTGAAAATAATTTTAAGAAAAGAGCTTCAAAAAAAAAAAAAAAAAAAAATGAACAAGAAATATAAAAGAAGAACACCCTGCTAATGACAACCAAGGATTAAAAAAATAATTTCTGCAGCTCTTTTTCAGCACTAAGTACTTCCTTCCCGTGACAACACAATGTTAAAATCATGACTTTTTCAGCTCTTTTTCAGTTCTTTTTTTTTTTTGCTGGGTTAATAATATTTCTTTAAAAATTTTCTATATATTTTTTTCAATATTTAATTAATTCATGGATTAGACAAATTACTCTTTGTTTATAAAAAAAGAAATGTTAATATGTTTAGTTAATTTATGATGTTTTTTATTTTATTAAAGTTTAGAGAAATTTTATTTATATATTTATTATTATTTATTAATTTGTAATACATGCAGAAATTTCTTTAACAATTTTGTTTTTTTTTTATATAAAATTAGGTTTTTAACAAATATTGTTTTGATGTTTATTTTAAAAACATAATATCAACAACATTTGTAACTAAATATTTTGTTATTATTAAATTGTAGAAATTTTTTCATAGTAATTTTCCATTGGGTTAATAAACTTTAGATAATGTTCAAAATGTCTATAGTTTAACAACAGCTTTATTAAAAGAGTTCAAGGTAAATAAGTTGTATTTGTTAAACTGAAACTTGTCATAACTTTAAAGTTAGAATTTATTTTACAAATTTAAACATCATGTTTTTTTTTTAATGCTTATGTTTTTCTTATTTTTAATTACAGGTGCATTTCTGCTATTAGCTGTGGGTATTTTAGCAATATGTACAGCAGTTTTAGTAAAAATATTTCATCCTTATGATTTAATATTTAATTGGGTAAGAATTTTTTATAAACTATTAACTAAAAAAACTAATTTACTGCTAATTATTCCAGTAAAAAAAATTATAGTTTTGTTAAAATTTTTATTTAATTTAATTTGTTTTTTTTTTCTTTTATTAGAAATTGGTCATGGCGGAAAATGGTGAAATTTTTAATTTATGGGCTAGACCTCCAGTAGATTTATATATAAAAATCTATTTATTTAATATCACCAATGCCGAAGCTTTTATGGCTGGACGAGAGAAAATGCATGTTGAACAAGTGGGTCCTTATGTTTATAAGTAAGTAAATAATTTTTAGTTCTTTTAATATTTATCAGAGCTGTAAATGAATCATTCCTTTTTGATTTTAATTCGTTACGTATTAACTAAATTTTTAATTAATTCTTTTCACAACAAAAAAAAATTAATGAAATTTGAATTAATTCAAACGAATTAGGCAGAAATGAATTTCAATTCGTTTCCAATTCAAATGAATTTGTTAAAGTGAATTGCAATTCATTTCCAATTCGTTTGAATTGAATTGATTTTGAATTAAATTTTGCTTAAATTTTTTAAAGAAAGTTTTGTTTATTTTGTGTTGTTCTTCTCTCTCACTAGTGTGTTGAATTCACACAGAACTTGTATATGAGGAGAGAGACAAATGTTGTTGTAGGAAATTGAGCCAGTTTCTTTTCTTTGGTTTGTGTCTTAAGTTTTATTAATATACATATATATATAAATATATATATATATATATATATATATATATATATATATATATATATATATATATATATATATATATATATATAGAACTGGCTGAATTTCCTACAACAACATTTCTCTCTCTCCTCATATACAAGTTCTGTGTGAATTGAACACACTAGTGAGATATATATATATTAATTAAACTTAAGACACAAACCAATGAAAAGAAACTGGCTGAATTTCCTACAACAACATTTCTCTCTCTCCTCATATGCAAGTTCTGTGTGAATTCAACACACTAGTGAGATATATATATATTAATTAAACTTAAGACACAAACCAACGAAAAGAAACTGGCTCAATTTCCTACAACAACATTTCTCTCTCTCCTCATACACAAGTTCTGTGTGAATTCAACACACTAGTGAGAACAACACAAAATAAATAAAAAGAGAGAAGAACAACACAAAATAAATAAAACTTTCCTTAAAAAAGTTATTATTATTAAATTCATATATATATATATATATATATATATATATATATATATATATATATATATATATATATATATATATATATTTGAAATTAATAATTTTAATGATTTCGCAATTTGTTTTTAATTTAAATATTTTTATAAATTTCTCTATGAACATTTTAAAATGACTAACAGACTATTATCATTAAAATGTCTGAATATTTTCTTCTATTATGTTAAAAAATTTATAATAATTTATATTAGGTTTATATAAATTATATATAAATTATATAACCTTAATTCCGAGTCCCATGTTCTGGCTTATATATGGTTCACCTAACATACATTCATTACATTTAAAACAATTTTCGATTTCAATTTATTATTAAATTTCATTTTGAATGAACAATTTATATCAAATGAATTAAAACAATGAATTGCAATTCAAATGAATGAAATCAAAAATGAGTTGAAATCAATCGAATTCAAGAGCAGATCTAGGGGGAATGGAAAATGGAAATTTGATAAAAATAAAAATTTAAGTTTCTTTTAGCAAATAAACAAAATTTTTCCCATTTTGATAGGATTTTCGCCGATACCTAATAATTCAATTTCAATCAAATTCAATCATGGGAATTTAAAATCTAAGAATTTTTTGTCTTTGGACTATACTAGGTGATATACAAAACGACAGTAATGATTGCTGTCTTTTACATAAAAAATTAGTCGAATAATAAGACGACAGTGATGCTTACTGTAGATTTACTTACAAAATCAATTCAAATTTCAATCAATTCAATTCAAATGAGTTGGAAATGAATTGCTAATTCGTTTTTCTAATTAATTTGAATTAATTCAAAATCAATTCAATTCAAATGAATTGGAAATGAACTGCAATTCACTCTGACAAATTCAGTTGAATTAGAAACGAATTGCAATTCATTCTATAATTTCATTTGAATTGGAAATGAATTACAATTCATTTGAATTGGAAATGAATTACAATTCATTTGAATTGGAAATGAATTACAATTCATTTTTACCAAATTCATTTGAATTGACTCAAATTTCATTAAATTCATTTTTTTTTTGTGTGAAAAGAATTAATTCAAAATTTGCTAATTCAGTGCATAAATGATTCGCGAATTAATTCAAAAATAAATGATTCATTTATAGCTCTGATATTTATTCAAATTAATTATAAATTTAAATTATAAATCATATAAATGTTATAAACTCCTTCTTTTATTTGAAAATTCCTTATAACTTTTTTTTTTTAATTTTACACTCCTCCCTCATTTATTTCAATTGGTTTTTAATTTTTTTACGTTTGTTTTTTTTTCTCTCTATTTCTAGAGAACTTATGACGCATGAGAATATTACGTTTAACGACAACAATACCGTTTCTACCAATCCCAGTCATCCTTTGGTGTGGCAAGAACATTTGTCAGAAGGTAGACGTGAAGACGATGAAGTTGTTATGGTTAACATAGCCATGTTGGTAAGTTAAAAAAAAAATAAATAAAAACTCTTCTATGAAAAGAAAATTGATATGTGAATAACAGCAAGAATATAAAGTAGTTGAAAATATTTTCATTACAAACTTTTTAAAAATGTTCAATTATTTCCCAGTTAGAAATAAAGCCTAAGCTGCTAGTGCTTTTTGTCCAATTAATTATAATTTGAGTTGTAGTTAAATATAAATAAATAAAGTTTGAAAGCAACTTCGAATTTTCGAATATTTATTTAATTTTTTATTTTTTATGTTTAACTAAAATATTTTTAAAGTCTTAAGAAATGTGTTACAATTATTTATTTTCCTTAATTATTGTAGGTTATGTTTTGTTTATATTTGTTTTGTTTACATTTGTTTTGTTTACATTTCTCCCAAAAAATTCTCTTTTCTATTCTCGCCATACGAGAACTGGTGAGAATAGAGAAGAGAAATTTTGTTTATTTTCTTTTTTATATTGTTTATGTAAGTTTGTGTAAAAGTATACAAATAATGCAAGGCTAGTCAAATTGTATTTATATGTAGTAGTGCTGAAACTACTTTCATCACACATCATAAATACACATAGTTGCTCAAAATTGTATTCAAAAATTATTAAATGTAATTCATCACACTTATATACGCAGATTTTCATAAATTTACATCTTTAAATGCGAATACCATCCACAAATGATTTTTTGGCTTTTTGTTGATGAATATGAAAATAATTTAAAATTATTTAAAATTCTATTGTATTTTTAATACCAAAAGTAGCAACTTTGTTCGTTCAATTTAAATTTCAACATAGAAAAAAGGAATGTCAAAAATATATAAAAAAAATATATTTTTTTTCGGTTTATGGAAAATATTCATGTAACGGGAGTTGAAAAATATTGTGTACTAGTGAAAAAATGTGTCGCGGGAGTAATTTTCCTTAAAATTTTTAAGGAAAGTTTTGTTTATTTTTTGTTGTTCTTCTCTCTCACTAGTGTGTTGAATTCACACAGAACTTGTATATGAGGAGAGAGAGAGAGAAATGGTTGTTGTAGGAAATTAAGCCAGTTTCTTTTCTTTGTGTTCTTTGGTTTGTGTCTTAAGTTTTATTTAAAAAAAATATATATATATTTAAAATTAATAATTTTAATGATTTCGCAATTTGTTTTTAATTTTAATATTTTTATAAATTTCTCTATTAACATTTTAAAGTGACTAACAGACTATTATCATTAAAATGTCTGAATATTTTCTTTTATTATATTAAAAAAAATTAATAATAATTTATATTAGGTTAATATAAATTATTATTATATAACCTTAATTCAGAGTCTCATGTTCTGGTTTATATATGGTTCAGCTAACATACATTCATTACATTTAAACCAATTTTCAATTTCAATTTATTATTAAATTTCATTTTGAGTGAACAATTTATATTTTACTTAAAATAAATCGCGTGAGTTTCACATGTTTTTTGTATTTTTTTTTTTTTTTTAATAGTCACTTGTCACAATATAAATAACATTTAAATTTATACAATAAAGATACACTTACAAACATAGGAGTTTACACACAAATAAACAAAAGATAATAACATTTAAAAAAGTAAAAAATAACAATGTTTAGGTCAATAAACACTACTTTATAATATAAACAAATACAAATTTTATTTAAAGTTAGCTACATAGAAAACAACTAGAAGTCCAACTCTTTTAATTCGCTCAGTAAAAGAAAAAAAATACTCTCTTCACACTTATAAATTAGTACTGTAGAAAATTCTAACATATACAAAGAATTGTTTTTTTTTTTTTTGACAGCTGAGTTAGGTTTTTTTAAGAATAAGTTGGACTTCTAGTTGTTTTCTATGGTTAGCTATACATGCACATAAATATTGTTATATGTATGTAGGTATGTATTTTTCCATAACAAACAAATAAGTTTAACAGCACTCGGCTTTTAGACAAGCCTTCTTTTTTTTATTTATTTTTTTTTTTTTTTTTTGTAGCTAAAACGTTTTTGTTTCCCTAATAAATTATAAACAAGTGAGAATGTTATATTTGGCTTAGCGGAATCTATATAGCCACCATCACCTTATATTGCAGGTGGAAAGTAAAGTTGGCGGACTTCTTCCATTTTTGGTTTCCAAGTTTATATTAGTACTTGAACTGTTTGTGCAAAATTTCGTTGATTTTTTTTTTTTGCAAAAGATATCGGCCGAAAAGTATAAACTGGAGTTACAACGGATACTCTGTTTTTCCAGTGTTTGGGCCATAACTTTTTTATTTTTCAAACCGATTTTTCAACCTTAATAAATCTTATATAAGAAAAATATTTAAGAAAATTCCGTCCTCCCAGGATGTCCGCCCCGAGCTCTATCCTGCTTTTAACAGACTGACAAACATACGGTTATCGTTAGATCGTCTTAGATTTTCACAAGGACCCCAAATATATATATACTTTATGGGGTCTTAGATAATTATTTCGAATTGTTACACACGGAATGATAAACCCAATATACCCCCATGCTTTTTTGTTGGTAGGTATAATATAAAAAAAATAAATATATTCAATATTAACATTAATAAATATGGTATTATGTTTGTTTATTTGTTGTCCGAAGTTTTATTTAAATAACTTCCCCTATTATTTTTTTTTCGAGACATTATAAATTAGTTAAAACAATTTAAATATAGGTAATTATTTAAAAATGCATGCTGCTTAGTTAAATGTTTAGTTGAGATAAACATTTAATAAACAATTTATTAAGTTTAAATTAAATATTATAACAGCAACACTTAAATATTAAAGTTAAATACAAATGTCTCAAGTATACGTTATTTTATTTTTTGTTATATTTATTGCTGACAGCTACCAGCAAATCAAAAAAAAAATATACACTCAAAGAAAATAATTAAATGTTAAATGAATGGCATTAAGTGGTATAAAGCCTTTTGATGTTTTAATTAGTTTGGGTTTTTATTTTAAACAAAGAAGTGATGACAATAGGAAATAAAATAATGAAATTGAAAACTTAGAAAAGAAGTTAACTTTTATTAAAAAAAATATATAGTTTGAAAATTCGAAATTTATTAGGGAATAAGAATTTTATAAAAGCAGTTTTAGATAAATTTGTATGATAATTTACTATAAATTAAGTTAAACATAAGTAAAATGCAAAATAGATTTTAGTAATTTTTTTAATTTCTTTTAAAATTTACTAACATTTTATTTAATGCGTATTTTCTAAATCAGTTAATTTTGTTTTTATTTGTGTAGACTTGTCAAGCTATAAAAACAAGTAAATTAATTTTTTATCTTGATTTTTTTTTAATAGCAAACATAAATTTTAAGAAAATAAAACATAAAATAAACTAGTAACATTTCAATAAACTTGATCTTATATTAGAATATATAGTTAAACATAATGTTAAGATAGGTCTAAAAATATTATTATAATGTTTACAATAGCCAAAAGGAAGCTAAAATTTCTTTGTATTTTTAAATAAAACACAAATGAAATTGCGTTTTTTTATTGTATTTTTTATATAAAAATAAATCCATAAATTATTATTGTTTTAATTAAATATTTTGTTTTTTAAACAAAATAACAACTTTTGTCTGGTTTTTGTAAATACGTTTAATTAATAACTTAGCAAAATAAAGATGTTTTTATTTAAATTATATATAAAAATAATTATATATTGACGTCAGACATAACAATTAAAAATTTCCAAAAACAATATTAAAAACTTATATTTTGTATTGAAAATGAAAGGTTTGTTTATTTGTTTTTAAAAAAATATTTCCCCAAAAAATTCCTTTAATTAATAAATTTTATTGTATTTCAAATTTGTTTTTTAACAAAAAGGTTCTTAAAAATTTTCCTATAATTATAAAGAACTCACTAATATAATTATTAAAGAACTCACTTTTATACGCAATAAACTTTTTTAAAAAAGTATACTGGCTAAACAGGTGTAAAATTAATGATGTCTGCTAACATTTAAAATACTAATAATTATAAAAAAATAAAAAAAAAAATAATAATTAATATAGTTGTTTTTAGAAAAAGGGTAAACAAAGTAAAAAAAAAATACTTATTAGCTTTCTGTTTCATTATAAAAAACAATTGATCTTGTGTATTATTCTTAAACAAATTATAATGTCTTGTTTTAATCTTAAACAGTTAATATTATTATTAAATATAAAAATTTAATACTTTGTTTTCATTTCATTATTACTACACTTTGTTTTAACGAACAAATTGTTTTTAATACTAGCAAGTGATCAATCTTTTGTTAGCGTTGGATATAAAGGGCCATTATAAAATGTTTGAAAATTAATTTTTAATATTTATTCAGAAATATCTAATATATGACGTTAATAATTATTAAAATTTAATGGAAATTTAATTATTATTATTGTTTAGTATTGATTGAAAATATTCAGACATTTTAATCAAAGACTAATTAAAGGTTTATTAGAGAATTGTATAAAAATAAATTAAATTAGAAAAAAAATGTGAGAAATCTTTAAAATAATGTAATATTAAAATGTATTTTTTTTAGAAAAATAATTCTTATAAATTTATGAATAAATTTTTCTTTAAAAAAAAAAATACAGAAATCGTAAGACACAAACTTAGATAAACATTAAGAAAAAGGAGTTATATTTAATAAACTCTTATGAAAAATTTAACACAACTGCAAAATAAAAATAATAAAATTATTATCGAAAATATTTTTTTAAATTTGAAATACATATTTTTAAAATAAAAATATACACAATTTCGTAACACTTTTTATTTATTATTTTTTTATTTTCCTATTTTATTTCCAAAAATGTATAAATTTAATAAAAATTTCCTTTAAATAAAACAAAAGACTTAAGACACAACCATCATAAAAAAAACGACAAAAAATCTTGCTCTTCTTTCTTCTCACAAACGAGAACAAAAATGTCCTTAAATAAAACAAAAGACTTAAGACACAAACAGGACAAAAAACATATATCTTTTAGCTTAACACAAAAGAGAACGAAAAATTTCATTAAATAAAAATCAAGAGACTTAAGACACAAACTTTAATAAAACAAAAACAAAAACCATTTCTCTTCTCTCTTTTTCCAAACGAAAACAAAAATTTCCTTTAAAAACAAAAAAACATACGTGTCAAAAAAGTCTCTTCTCTCTTTCTACAATCGCGAACAAAAATTTCCTTTTAAAACAAAAGACTTAAGACACAAACCTTAATAATTAGATATTGAAAAAATTTCCTCTTCTCTTTACTGGCAAACGAGAAGAATTTCCTTTCATTAAACAACAGACTTAAGACACAAACATGCAAATAAAAATTCTTTTCTCACAAATGAAAAACACTTAAGACCTAAACCTTAATAAACAAATGAAATACATTTCGCTTTTTTCTCTAAGACGAGAATAAAAATTTCCTTAAATGAAACAATGGACTTAAGACACAAACATGGTAAAAAATCTTTTTCTTCTCTCTGCTAACAATCGAAAACAAAAATTTCCTTTAAAAACAATAGACTTAAAAACAAACATGACGAAAAAAACGTTTCTCTTCTCTCTTTCCCAAAAACGGAAACACAAAATATCCTTTAGTAAAACAAATGACTTAAGACACAAACAACAGAAAACATTCAACAAAAGTGAGAAAAATGTAAACAAAACAAACTTAGCCTCAAATTTTATTTAAAATTAAATGAAAATAAATTTTAATAGATTTTATTCTTAGCTACTAATACATACTTTCAAATTATTTTAATTAAATAAAAATAATAATTATTCGTAAAAGAAAAAAAATATGACAAAAAGAAATAGATTTTGTTGCATTTGAAATCAATTTCATATAAAGTTTAACTTTTCCTTCAGATCTAAGTCACGAAATTGTCAAATTTAGAGCAAAATTTTTGCTTCACAATTGATTTATTAATTTTATATTTGTGTATGCTTAAATGATAAATAAAATATATAATTGTGTTATTTTCCATTAAAAAAAAAGACTTAACTGAGTACAAGTCATTAAACAATTTATAAATAAACAATTTATAAATAAACAATTTAATAATATTGCAATATATTAAAAATGTTATTTTGTTCAAGAAATGTCTATAAATAATCAATATTATTAAAAGGGCATTTATAAAAAATATTATATATGCTTTTAAAATGATTGATCATTTAACTTTTACTCTTAGATATCAAACAAAACTACAAAACAAAGTACATATTTGTTTAATTCTTAAGAAATATCTAGAATAATTTGTTTAAATTGATATAATATCATAGATATTTTATAGCCCACAATTATTGCTTTAAAGTTTAAAATATATATGAACTTTATAACGTAATAACAATTAAACACTTATCATGTACATATAAATAAAATAATAATTGTTTATCAGATAAAAAAAAACCTAAGCATTAATTAAGAGAAAATACTTTTTATAGAATTTTCTATAAACAAAATTCTATAAAAGAATATATATAAATATAAATTAATTAATATTTTATTTAAATTCCTTTTAGGCCATATCTCACTTAACCGCAGATAAATCATTTTTTGTGCGCATAGGCTTAAATAGTTTATTTATGACACAAAACTCAAAGCCCATAGTGCGTATGACAGCCCGAGAATTTATGTTTGGTTATGCCACCACTTTAACAACATTGGGTAATAAATTTTTACCAAATTGGATACATTTTGATAAAGTGGGCTTAATAGATAGAGTAAGTAGAAATAAAAATGAAGTTTTAACTTTTTTTTTTAATTATGATATTTTTTTTTATTTTTATATTTTAGATGTATGATTTTGATAACGATTTTGAAACTTTTCATACCGGTATTCCTGATCCTAGTATTTCTGGTCTTTATGCCACCTATATGGGTAAAAAAGATTTACCTCATTGGAAGGGTGAACATTGCAGTAACATTGAAATGGCCTCGGATGGTGTTAAATTTCCCAGCTATATAAAACCCAATGATTCCTTAAAATTCTTTAGGAAAAGCATGTGCCGGCCCATGAATTTGGTAAGTTAGAAGAATAATTTTTAAATTTTAATTTCAACTAATTTTTTAGAAAATAATTTTAATTTAATTTTCTTTTCTTTTTTTTATTTTCTTAACACTTTTAGTTTAGAGGCCAAGAAGAACGCATTAGTGTAGGCAGTTTAAGTGGCTATAAATATATTTTTGAAGAAAATGCTTTAGATAATGGTCACATTAATCCCGAAAATAAATGTTTTTGTAGACATGGTAAGTTTATAAGATAAAGAACTTTAAACTTTAATTAAAATCCCTTTTAATAACCCTTCATCACCTTTATTATTTTATTTTTTCAAAACAAGCTTATAATTATTTTTATATAAAATTAATTATTAACTAACTCTGTAATGGAAAATTAGTTATTATTAAAATCTTAATCAAATTTAAATATTGCTAACATTATAAATTCATATTTTACAATACCCATTAAACCATAAAAACAATTAATAGAATGAAGTGTATGTGATTAAATCTATGATAAATTTAACTTTTACTAATCCCCATTATAACACAACTAATAGAAGGAAAATAATCTAAAGTAATTAAATCTATGATAAATTAATGGAGGTGGCATAAAAAAATATATTAAATTTCAAATTAAGCAATTTGTTTTAAAGTAATTAGTGTTATTAAAAATTTAAAGGAAATTATTAATGATTTTTTTATACATGACTAGGCGTAATTTTTTTTTAATAAATTTCCTAAGAAAATAATTAAATAAAATTTTGTGTTAAAAATCACTTGAATAAAAACAAAAATGATTTCATTATTAAATTATTTGTTTAAAGGGTTAATTTTAATACATATTCACTGTTTAATATATTTGTAAACTTTTAATAAACGTGATTTATATTTTGTTATTTTATCCCCAAAAAAATTCCATTTAACTTGTCGGCAAATGACGTCAAAATATTCAGCAAAAAATCATGTTTTTTCTTGTTAAAAAAAAAGTAAACGCAAACAAAGTCATTAAAAAAAAAAAACAAAACGGTATTTTGATCATGATAATGACACTGTAAATGAAAAGCAAAACAAAACGAACTACAAAAAAAAAAAAAAAAATCGCATGAACAGCAAAAGGGGCGTAATTGTAAAAAAAACTTCAATAAGTAAACAAAACCGTTAATAAAAATTTGCTACAGTAAGCAAAGATGAAAATTTAAAACCCTATTCAAAAACAAATTTAATAAAATTTATTTAATATAAGTATAGCACCTATTTCACCTATTCAGACTAGGTAAAAGAATGGAAAATTAAAATCACAGAATATTTTTTATAAATATAAAAATTTATGCTTTCGGACTAGGCAACCTTTTTTTAAGGCGATTTTAATTTTTTTCCTTTAAGCTTAAAAAGAAATACGAAAGAAACCTTATTCCACATATTTCTACAAACTCAAAATTTCGTTAAGAAAAAGTGTCTAGTGTGAATAACGAATAGAAAATTTAAAAACATTTTTTATATTTTATAAATAAACAAATTTAACTAAAATATTGTTAAATTCGTATATTTATTATTTCATTTAATTTTAATTTTTAAAGAATTAAAATATGAAAGAATTTCTTTTTCCTCTCTCTTCTAAGAACACAAAATATCGTGTGAACACACTAAAAATACTAGGAAACAATTTTACATATTAAAAATATAAAAATTTAAATAAAATTTTATATAAATAAATTTTAGTTTACACCTAATTAAAATACAAATTAATTATATGTCCCCCTCTCTTCTACAAACTCAAAATTTCGACATAAGCCTAGTGTGAATACACGAATAGAAAGCTAAAAACATGATAAAACATTTTTTATAAATTTAAAAATGTATCTAGAATTTTTAAAAAATAAAAAAAAAATTATCGAAGCCGAAAGTGTAAATAAAAATTATCTACACAAAGCTAAGAGTATTAAAAGTCCTATCAGCTAATATATGAAATGCATTCAAACTAGGCAATTATTTTTTTGGGAAATTTAAATTATTTTTTTTTTTGAAAATTTTTAAAAAATAAACAAAATTGTTTAAATCGAAAATGTAAATAAAAATTATCCACACAAAGCTAAGATGATTAAAAGTCCTATCAACTAATATATGAAATTTTTTTGGGAAATTTAAATTATTATTTTTTTTCTTTTTTTTTTTGAGAAAATATGAAAGAACTAGATTTTGCTCTCTCTTCCCTACGAAATACAAATTTCGTCGCAAGTACCTAGTGTGAATACACGAATAGAAATTTTAAAACATTTACATATTTTATAAATACAACAATTTAATTAAAATTTTGAAATAAAAATTAAGGTATGAAAGTATTCTCTTTTCTTTTCTTTTATGCGAACACAAAATTTTGACAACATAATGTGCCAAGTGTAAAAACTCTAAAAATATGACAGAACTTTTTTTTATAATTTTTTTTATTTTAATAGAAAATTTCTTAAATTTTTTTATAAAAAAAATTAATTAAAAAAAGTTTAATTACTTAAATGTAGATTTTTCAAAAAAATGTTTTGAAAATTTTGTATAAAAAAAATGTTTATCGAAAATTTCTATTAAAACAACAATTATCGAAATTTTTCTATAAAGAGAAAATTTATCGAAAATTTTCTATAAAGAGAAAATTTTTGGAAAATTTTCTATAAAAAAATTTATCGAAAATTTTCTATAAAAAAATTTATCGAAAATTTTCTATAATATAAAAGAAAATTTATCGAAAATTTTCTATAAATAAAAAAAACAATTTTATCTAAAATTTTCTATAAAAAGAAAATTTATCTAAACTTTTCTATAAAAAAAATGGTTATCGAAAATTTTCTATAAGAATAATTTTATCGAAAAATAATTTTAACGAAAATTTTCTATAAAAATAACTTTAACGAAAATTTTCTATAAAAATAACTTTAACGAAAATTTTCTATAAAAAAAATTTTATCGAATTTTCTATAAAAAATAATTTTATCGAAAATTTTCTATAAAAAAAAATTTTATCGAAAATTTTCTATAAAAAAAAATTTTATTGAAAATTTTCTATAAAAAAAAAATTTTATCGAAAATTTTCTATAAAAAAAAATTTATCGAAAATTTTCTATAAAAAAAAGATTTTATCGAAAATTTTCTATAAAAAAAATTTTATCGAAAATTTTCTATAAAAAAAAATTTTATCGAAAATTTTCTATAAAAAAAAATTTTATCGAAAATTTTCTATAAAAAAAAATTTATCGAAAATTTTCTATAAAAAAAAATTTCTATATAAAGAAAAAAAATTTCTATAAAAATTTCTTGAAAAATTTGTTTAAAAAGTAATTTTATGGAAATTTTTCTATTAAAAAAATTATAAAAAATTGCCTGTAAAAACTGAGTAAAACAAACAATTTCTATAAACAGGATTTTACTTTATTAATCGCGAAAAGAATTTATCAAAAATATCTTTCAAAAAAATGTTGCTTATCTCAAGCTCATTAAACCCTATAAAATGCTTACTAATCCTAACAAACTCTATTTAACTTTACCTACCTCAACACAATTTATTTTTCTTATTTATTTATCATCATTATTAACAAAAAAATTCCATTTCAACTCATGTGTTATGACTCATATGAATGCGCACAAGTTTATGTTAATACCTAGATTTCCTTTCACTTTAACTAATTAAGTCTCTAGTGTATTTATTAAGTTATAAATTTAGTTTATATTTAATTTTTTTTTATTTATTTTTCTTATTAAAAAAAGGCTACTGTCAACCTAGTGGCTTAATTGACGTCACCGATTGTTATTATGGTTTTCCTATATCATTGAGTTTCCCACATTTTATGGCTGGTGATCCTGGTCTACAAGAGAATATAACTGGTTTACAACCCGACAAGGAAAAACATTCATCAGAATTTATAGTACAACCGGTAAGTGAAAAAAAAATTAATGATCAAAATAAATAATAATAAATTTAATGGTTGAAGGGTTAAATGTAATAAGTGTGTTAAAGAATAATGGTAAATTTTATATAACAAAATTTTATTAGTCTTTCTCGAATATTAGATAGATAGAGAAGGTTGAAGTGATACCAGAAAGTACCACATCTCCACCCAGAGACCGATCTCGGTCCATTGTGAGTCCCTTCGTTGAAAGAGCTGTGAAATATAGAATACAGAAAATAGGAGAGTAGAAGTAGAAGAGAAAAGAGTAGGAATGAGAACGAATCATATAGGGGGATTAGCAATGTTACCAATCCCCCTAGGGATTGGTAACATTCTCCCTTAAACAGTCGATTCCCATGACGTCTACAAGATCTGCGTCCCGAACGTTACTTAGGCCACCGAGGAATTGGCTACCCAGCCATTTCATCCTACGATGCTGCAATCGTGGACAATGGCACACAATGTGTTCAATAGACTCGGTCTCGTCGACGTCTCCACACATTCTACAAAAATCGGAATTGCTAGCGTCCCATCTAGACCTCATCTTCCCTATCAAACAATGACCCGTTATGGCCCCTATCATAATTCTTAAGCTCTTCCTATTCAAGCCCAGTAGAGTGCTAGTGCCTGCATTGTCCAGTGCTGGCCATATCGCCCTCGACACTCTACAGTCCTCTCTACTCTCCCAAGACGAATTGGTTCTGACCAAGATCCAATCATTGATCTTCCATAGAAGAAACTTAGTGGTGGTTTCACATAGGTTTCCCTCTCCGAGACATTTTTTTGATGTGCCTTGCCTTGCCAGTTCATCAGCCAGTTCATCAGCCAGTTCATTGCCTGAAATATTGCAATGGCCAGGCACCCAGCAGATCTCACCATGTAGTCCTCCATCAGCTCTCTCAGTATCTTCAGCAACTAGCCTGGATTTCACCAAATGTGTCTCTAAGGCCTTCAGAGCCGCCTGACTGTCCATATAGAGAGTGACTTCGGTACTCCTCGCAACATTCTGCCTGATTATTTCTGTGGCTTTCAGGATGCCGAGTCTAAAAGAGCCTTTCAAATCCGTGCCCATAATATAGACCCCCGCACCAGTACCTGTGTTCATCTTTGATCCGTCCGTGAACACTGCACAACCTTCATATAGTCTCTCAGTGCCGGACCAGATCTCCCTATCAGGTATCACCACGACAGGATTTACCCCAAAGTCTGATTCAGCGGCCATGTAATCTGATGCCCCCATGGAGTTCAGATTAGCCTCACCGTAGCAGATCTCGTATATCACCCTGGAGTGACTTGCTCTTGATGAACCTAATAGTCCTAATACCTTAAGTCTCAGCTTCTCGAATATTAAAAAGTATCTAAATTGGTTTGTCAAAGAGTTGATTCTTTTGAGAGAGAACTGTGAAATAATTTATTAGAGAATGACTAATTAATTTTTTATACAAAAAAAAAAAAAAAAAAAATCTTTATTTTTTGGCTAACTTCATTCGTATAAGAATTAATCTCTTCGAGAACGTATAATGAAACATTTCCTTAGAGAATGAAAAATAAATTAAATAATTCATTTTATTTTTATTCAAATTTATTACAAATTCACTTGAGATATTTTTCCTTTTAAGATAAATTTTAATGTCATTAGGAATTAATTTAATAAAGAATTAATTATATTCAAATAATAAAAAATTAAATTTTTGTTAATAATTAAAATTACTTATTCAAAAATTTAATTTAACTTCCTTATAAAGAAGAAAATATTTAAACTTCTTAATTCACATTTTAAAACTTAGTCTGTTTTGCTTTATAATTATTACAAAAAATACTCTAGTATAACAAGTTTAATATTACAACAAAAAAAAAAAAAAAAAAAAACTACAACTAAACCAAAATGTTGTTGTGTAATTTTAATGACGTTACATGCGGAATTCTCTCACATCATCAATTCCAAAAAAAATGAATGCCAAGATCATTTTGCAATAAAACAAAAAAAAAAAAATAATAATAAATTTATATGTGGTGTTCACATGTAGTTACTTTTGAATATTTTAAAATATTTTAATAAGGGCTTGTGTCCGATTATTCTGCAAAATAACCTGTTGTAAAAACCTTTGATTTAAAGCTAAATTATAGAATAATTTAGCAAATAAAAGAGTTTAATTAAATTATTTACCATTCACTTTTTTTAAGACGGAAATGTAAGATATTTTAAAGCTCTAGGGAGTAAATACAGTAATAAAAAATAATTAAGAGTTTTTACAATATTCACACCCATAGTGTTGTGTACAGTGAACTAAGTCCTAAAGCTAATAATTATAATAATTATTCTTAATTGTATTTTCTATGGTTCTGTTAGGTAAATTGACTTGTTTGGTATATAAATCTAAAAACACATACATTTATACTTTAAATTAAGCAATTTTATATTAAAAACAGAACAATTTTCTTTCTTTTGACACAATTTTCCTTCGATTTTTGAGAAGTGCAAGTTTTGTAGTTTCTTAATTTTAAAAGTATAAAAAAAACAAAATATAAAAGTTTAATCCTTTAAAAAAAAAAAAAAAATCTATTTATGAACAAATTTGTTCTTTTCGCGAATTATAAATAAAAATTATTTTTAAACAAATTAGCTTTTATTTAATTTGAAATAAAAATTATTTCCATAATTCTTGTCGAAATAATTATATTTATTATATTTATATATTTATTTTGTCTATGGAAAATATTCCTTACAGACAATTAAAAATAATACATATTTTACAAAATATACAATTCATTATATAAATATAATTTTCACAAAAGTTTTGTACAGATCTTATGAGTTAAGAAAGAATAAAATATTGTTTTTAACATCTTTAGGGTTAAGTGAATAATCAATAAAATTATAATATGTATTAAACTCATTGCACATTCTTCTTAAAGGATCGGCATTGGCATAATTAGCTCTATAGAAATGAACTGTTAATGGTACAAAATAACGAGTAGGGCGTCGAGGAATTAAAAACTGAATATTATTTATTAAAAAGCCAGAACTCACATTACCATTAATTATATTCAGCATAAAAGTTATATTGAACATAGTTCTACGGCTTTTCAGAGTAGGCAGCTTTATAAGGGCAAGTCTAGAAGTATATGGTGGCATATTTAATGGGTTGAAATGAAGACTTCGAAGGCAAAACCTAAGAAACTGCTTTTGGACTGATTCAATGAGATCAATGTATTTTTAATAGATAGGATCCCATATTATAGATCCATACTCCAGAATAGGTCTTACAAGTGATGTGAACAAAGTTTTTGTCACGTAAGGGTCGTTGAACTCCTTTGCCCAGCGTTTAACAAAACCAAGAACTCCTCTAGCTTTATTTACAGTAACCGTGATATGTGAAATAAAATTAAGTTTAGAATCCAACAAAATTCCGAGGTCTAAAATAGTGTCAACTCTTTCTAGTTGATAGCCTCCTAGGACATAATATATCGGTAATCTACATTTTCTTACAAAACACATATATTTACATTTTTTAAGGTTAAGTGTCATGAGATTTATGTTACACCAGTTGTAAAATGAATTTAAGTCTTCTTGAAGATAATGATAATCATCTATTTGTTGATAACTTAGAAATACTTTCACATCATCTGCATACATCAAAATATTTAAGTAATGAATTACTTGTGGCAAATCATTTACACATAAGGAAAAAAGTAGTAGTCCAAGGTGGCTTCCTTGTGGTACTCCTGACAGAACGTTTATACATCTAGAGCATGAATTTTTGTAACGAACAGTTTGTTTTCTATTAGATAAATAAGATCAGTAAATCCCATTAAATAAAGTTTTCTTATCAGAAGCAAATGATTAACTTTATCAAATGCCTTGCTAAAGTCAGTGTAAATTACATCTGCCTGTTTTTGTTGGAGGAATGCACGATTTACAATAGTTGTGAGTTGAAGAAGATTTGTAATAGTAGTACAAAGAAATCTAAAAGTTTTAATCTTAAAAGAAAATCCATTTGTGAACAAACTTATTCTTTTCGCGAATGATACGAGGGCGGCTCAATAAATCCTTGAGCTTTCGAACTTCCCTCGTAGTTATATAAAATGCAACACTATTCCCATCTAGTACTAACTGTTAATAGACTACTGTCAAATTTTGAGCAAGTGTCGTCAATAGGATTATAGGATTTTTCGAGGTCCTTAAAATAGGCATTTGTTTGGTCAATAATTTCATCGTTGGAGCTGAATCTCTTTCCACCGAGACATTTCTTTAGGTTTGGAAATAGGAAGTAGTCACTAGGGGCTAAATCCGAAGAATATGGCAGATGAGGTACCAATTCGTAGCCCAATTTTGACAAAATTTAATCTATTAAAGTTTGTTAAAAAAATTTTATGTGATTTATTTAAAGCTTATTTGTTAAAAAAAAGACAATTTTAATTTACGAGGGAGGATCAATAAATCCGTGATTTTTAAAAATTCCCTCGTAGTTATATGAAATGCAACACTATTCCCATTCAACAAGTACCACCTGTTAACATAGTGTCTACATTAGACAATTTTATATCAAGATCAACGTCAAACTTAACACGAATTTATGGAAGGTGGCAGCAGCTGCACAAAAACAACTTCATTATTGTTTTTTGTATATGCATAATGTAGACACTAGGCAAGAGAAATACGCAAAATTTCAAAATCTAAGTGGAGTTTTTAATATCTCAAAATTTTGCTATTAAACTTCATTTTATTACTGGCACTTATGTTAGAAGAATTTCAATTTAAAATTTAGGTTAAAAATAAAAATTTAATGATTTCCATGATTTGTCATTGCGTGCGCATTCCAAATTTGAAAAAAATTTTTGCTTAAAACAAAAGAAGATCTTTTTTTTTATCTTTGAGACTGGAGTAATGTTATGAATTTTAAATTGAAATTTATTAGTTTAATAGTTGGGCAAAGCAAACAGTGTTACAAAAAAGTAAGAGATCTTAATTTATCATGTTATAAAGGGATTAATTCACTGAAAAAAAAAATTATTTATATAAAAATCAGTTGTAGCAAAACATTTGAAGAATTTTATAAAAAAAGTAAATAAAAAAATAGTTATTTTTTGCCTTAATCACGTATGAGCTGATTTATCAGTTTTTAGATTTTTTTTTAATGGTGGAAAGTTTTTGTGAGTTATTTTAAAGTAAAAAAATTAAATAATCAGGAAATACACTCCGTGCTACATGAATAGGATCCCCTAACACAATTTTTTCAAAAGGTTATTAAACAAGTTTGCAATCGTAAATTGTCTTGTTGTCTCTGTTTGGCAATTCTGTGCCGCTACACACTTCATCAGCATTCCTGGTGTCTTATCCATTTTGGTTGCGTTGAAACCTAAACATGGCGCCTGCCTTGCACTGGGTGCAATTTTGAAGCACTCACTTAACAACGCCAGGCGTTTGGGGTAAATAAAGAGAGATAGAGCCTAGCGTCGTAAACACTGTTATAGATGTGGTTACAATAGTGTCGCAAGCCGACACTACTTGTTTATGGTCCAGTTCGATATACCATAAACAAGTTTGCAATCGTAAATTGCTTTGTTGTCTCTGTTTGGCAGTACCAAAGCGGAGTTTGTGAACTATAATTAGACACCAGCAGAATGGAATACGTATTTTTTGTGCCGCTACACACTTCATTAGCATTCGTGGTGTCTTATCCATTTTGGTTTCGTTGAAACCTAAACATGGCGCCTGCCTTGCAGTGGGTGCAATTTTAAGGCACTTACTTAACAACGCCAGGCGTTTGAGGCAAGTAAAGAGATTAATCCTAGCGTCGTAAACGCTGTTATATATGTGGTTACAATAGCATCACAAGCCGGCATCCGGTTTGATGGACCATAAACAAGTTTGCAATCATAAATTGCCTTGTTGTCTCTGTTTGGCAGTACAAAAGCAGAGTTTGTGGACTATAATTAGACACCAGCAAAATGGAATACGTATTTTTTGTGACGCTATACACTTCATCAGCATTCGTGGTGTCTTATCCGTTTTGGTTTCGTTGAAACCTAAACAGTTATAGATTCTACAAAAAAAAATGAACTTTTTATTTCTATTTAAAGGTAATTTAAATGTTATTGAACACAACAAAAATTGGCTCAATATATATAAACAGGTTTTGTTTTTATAAAAAATTTTGCAAACCAAGTATAAAAAATACCTTCAAAATTTACTATAAAAAAAAACAGTTTATGTATGGTTTGCAATAAAAATTTTTCATTTTATTTACATTTTATAAATATTTTATATTTTAAAGCCTTTTCAATAATGCGTAGAGCTTCCATTTTCACAGATTGTTTCGTAAATTCGATTGGGAATAGAATCATACAATGACTTTATATGGTCGACCAAGCCATTTTTATGCTTTCAATAAGTTTCTCTTTGGTAGTATACTGCTTTCCAAAAGCATACACTTTACGAGCTAGCCATCCCCTAACATTTTCAATGATGTTAAAGTCGGGCGAGTAAGGAGGCCAATCGAGCACATTAACACGACTTTACCACCCGTGCAGTATGAATGGGTGCATTGTCATGCTGTAAGCTTCCAAAAATGTTCTGAAAGTGAGGAAACGCTTCTTGTAGCACTCTAATATAGCAACTAGCGTTCATGGTGCTGGGCAAAAATTTCAGCTCGCAGGTACCATAATAGGATATGGTTAACCACACCATAACCCCTCCCTTCACTCTGCTATGTAAATGATCCAATTGATGCTCCTCTTTTCGGAGATTGTGAAAATAATAATTGAAGTCATCAGGGCCTTCTAAATTAAAATTTTGTTTTTCATCTGCCACTCTTTATTTCACTTCATGTAAATTCGACAAAAACCCAAGACCATATTTTTCCGAGCACCGTTAAGTGGTGGTTTTTTCTTAAGTTTTAATCACTTCAAATGATCAGCCTTCGAAATTACACGCTGCACTGTTCTTACACTTGCCGAAACACCAGTTTTAGTTTTAATTTGTGCAGACAAGTCGTGAGAATTTGATGCCTCTCTGAGAATAGCAAGTTTATCAATTGTCGAAAGTACACTTTTAGTGCAGACTTTCATATTTTTCCCATAGTTTGACTTATTCTGTAAAAAAATTACATATCACATTTCGCCTTCTTTTGATTCGTTCAGCAATTTTATGGATAGATTCCTTATAAATTTTAATTTTTATTTTTTTAGCTTCTCTTAAGGATTTTCCTTGACCCATTTCAAAAAAAAAAAAAAAAAAAAAAAAAAAAAATCATTAAAATAACTCAATTTGCATTAAAACAATTTTTTTCTATTGCACTTGTTCACTTGCTTAAGAAAACTAAATTTAATGCGTGGGTTCCTAATAAAGTGATGCAAAAAATATAGACAATTTTGGTCAATCACAAAACAAAATATTTAAAAAATTATAACGGGACTTTTCCAGAACACAAATTTAATCTCATAGCAAGTCAACATAGATACCTTTAAAACACAAAACAAACCACCAATAATTGTTTGCAAATATCAGAGAGAATTACAGTTGTACAAAGTACAAAGGGGGGAGGGGAGGGGGGTCCCATTCATGTGGCAAGGAGTGTATGTGTCATCGTTTAAAAAATTTAAAAGCCTGTTTTTATAACACGAGCGCAAAAACAACTCGTCGTTTTGAAATTTTGTTTTTGTTTTAAATGTAAGTTACACAAGTCGTTTTTGCGCTCGTGTTATAAAAACAGGCACTAAGTTTTTAAAAATTATAACGGGACTTTTCTAGAACACAAATTTAATCTCAGAGCAAGTAAACATAGACACCTTTAAAACACAAAAACAAACCACCAATAATTGTTTGCAAATATCAGAGAGAATTGCAGTTGTACAAAGTACAAAGGGGAGAGGGAAAAGGGGTTCCATTCATGTGGCGAGGAGTGTATGTGTCATCGTTTACGTTTTTAAAAAATTGTCTTTTTAATTGAATAAATTTATATTTCAACATTTTAATAATAAATAAACTGTAATTATTTTAATATTCATTTAATATGGGAAATATTGCATGGAAAAGTTTTTTAATTTATAAAAAAGGAATTTTTATTATATAAAAAATGCAAGCAAACAACTAAACAAAAAAAGAGAACATGTGTTTTGTCATCATAAGAATTGTTATGCATAATAATTAGATAAGAATCATCAGTTGAAAAAACTCAAACAATTACTTTTTTTTATTTTTTTGCCTCCTCTACTTATCGAAATGCAGAACAGCAAAAATTATTACGAAAGGTTAGTCATGTCAATAACACTAAACAATTTTAGTTTAAATATACTATAAAAAAGTATAAAATATTTATTACTGGCCACATAACGCACGCAAAACCTTAAATCTTAAAACTTCAAAAGTTTTTTTTTTATTTTCGAAGGGTAACAAAAGCGGAAAAATATATTTTATTTTAAAATAATTGAAAGTTCCTTTGATTTAGAAAAGTTGGCACGTTTAACCTTTAATGGTATACTATTAAATTTTAAACTAAATTTTTAATAAATTTACATAAAATATACATTACGAAAAAGTAATATAATGCACTTTATAGTTCTATTTAGACTTATTAAGATTTCAATTAAACTTATTTTTTCCCAGAAATCAAAAGCGGAAGAAGATATTTTTTATTATAAAAACTTTTTTTTTATTGTTAATAATTTAATTTCAAATTTTAAAAATTTTGTTTTAATTTTACATAAAATTTACATTGAATTTTTGTAATAATTTATTTTATAGTTATATCCGTTTTTATATTTTAATTTAAATTGTTTTTTATTTGAATGAAATCTAACCCTTTTCAAAAGTTTAATTGGAAGAACAACTCTCTAATAATTTATGACTAATTATGAATATTTATATTATACTTTGGAATTGTCTATAATTGAAATAATAGCAATTAATAAATTTACATTTATTAATATAAATTAAAATACAAAACATTTGTAATTAAAAGAATTTTTAATGTAGTTCAATAAACAATTTTAAATATAATGATTAAGTTTAAACAAATAAATTATAAATCATATGAATAAATAGTGACACATGACTTAATTGCCATTTAAAATTAAAGCAAAGCGAGTGTATATTGGAGTAAAAACATAGAAAATATCTGAAATAAATTTCCAATTATTAAATAATTTGTCATACATTTAAATACTTAATAAAGATCGTTTAAATATTAAATTATTCGCGAATGAAAATTAAAATTCTTTTTTTTTAAGAAAGTAGCCCTGCGAGCAAATAATATCTCTTGCTAATTCGTATAGAAATAATGGTGTCTATTCTTGAAAACGCGTCGAAGAAGTGAAATTTTACATTAAAACAAAAACAAAGTTAAAAAAATTGTTTTTGTTTACCATATATTTTTAAAATGTAATAAGCGTGAGAACTTTAATGCGTTTCTCTCTCTTTTAAAAACGGTAAATTCCATTTTAGAAATATACAGCAAACAAAAACAATTTTTTAAACTTTGTTTTTGTTTTAATGGAAATTTTTACTTCTTCGACGCGTTTTCAAGAATAGACACCTATTACTTAAATCCTTTGCTAATATTTAAATAATTTGTCACATATTTAAATCCTAATTAAAATCTCAACGATATTAAATAATAAACAACTTATTTCTTTCGCGAATGAAAATTAAATTTCCTTTTTCAATAATCTAGCTCTTTGAGGTTATAAACTGTCATTATTTTTGAAATAAAGAGTGTGTTCCAAACGGTAGCAAAGTATGTAAAAGAGTGAATTTTTGACAGTAATATGAGTTGAATAAAATTTCATTACATACATTATTTTGACAATAATAAAATAAATAATAAATTAAAATATTTTAAAATTGTTTGTAGATTTTAATATTTAGTTTATAAAATTCTCATTCAAATTCTTCACATATTCAATTCTATTGTAACTACGTCGAAATTTCCAGATAGGTGGAAATGTGCAAAGGTAATTCCAATCCCAAAAAATGGAACAGATTATGGACTTGAAAACTTGAGACCAATAAGTATTTTGCCTGCTCTTTCGAGAGTTTTTGAGCATATTGTTAAGTTGCAAATTGAATTTATTTTTCAAAATTCATTACTTGATGACAGACAGACAGACTGGCTTCCAAAAGAATTGTAACACGTCTGCAGTGCTATTAGGTATAACTGAAGCAATTAGGGACAAGATTAATATAAACAATGCTTCTGTTTTGGTTTCCTTAGATCTATCCAAGACATTTGATAATTTATTCTTATTTAGGCGAACGTGAGCAGTTTGTATTTTTTAATGCTGCTCGATCCGAACAAAATCATACAACTTCGGGTGTGACTGTATCAATGTATCTAAATGATATATTCTGCTTGACCACCTTGAACTCTTATGAGATTTATTTATTTCGCTGATGATATACAAATTTTGTTTTTTTAATAAATGACACATTGCGTACAGTGGTAACGCGGATGGAAACAAATCGTCTTTCTATTAATTTCTCTAAGACTAAATTTATGAAGTTTGGTAGTTCGCTTCCTGATAATTTTCTAGTTCAGATAAATGGAGAACGTATTGAGCGTGTGGATAGCATGAAAGTCTTAGGAGTTGTTCTTGATGATAAACTTTCTTACACATCTCACATTGATAAAATTTGTACCAACATTAATTTTACACTATGTCGTTTGTATTCACTTAATATGTATTTGCCTTAACACATAAGATGTAGAAGTGGCTCACGCTTTGTTAATGTTTCAAATTTCTTATTGTTTAGAGGTTTTCTCATGTACATCTTACGGAAACTTAAGGAGAATTAAAACACAAAATTATTCTTTTCGCGAACGATAATTCAATTGTTCGAAATTCGTCTTATTGCTAGGAATACAATTGCGTCTTATGAAAGAAGCGAACTACATAGGTACGTTGTCAAATTAGAACTTATACATATTTAGTGAAAAGCGTTCAAATAGATTTAATTATAATTTTGTCATTTAAATAACAAAAATAAGAAGAAAAAAAAACAATTAAAATATTTTTGAAATTAAATTTTTTATTATTTGAAAAGAAAATTCTAACAAAATAAAGAAAACTTCACAGGTTGTTTAGTTTCTCCAATATTTATTTCAAACAAAAATTTTAAAATAAAACGCAAATACAACATAAATACGTTCATAGTTTCTAGCATAAAGTTCATTCATAAATAAAGATCTCTGCTACAAAATGATACTTTGTAATTTTTTAGAAAACAATCTAATGAGAGCTAATATATCTTTTTAAGGATAATCGCAAACAATTTTCTAAAATTCCAAAAAGGGGTTATTAAAAAAATCAGTTATTAATGATCTGGTAACTCCCTAAAATTTAAGTAATTATTAGTTTTTAAATTGATTTAGAAGCAAAAGAATTGAGCTGTTTTAAAAAAGAGAATATTTAAAATTAAAAGAAAATGAGAGAGAAAGCGAGGGAGAAGGGAAGAATTTTTGTAATTTAAAAACAAAAAACAAACAACATCGCTATTATACTTAAGTTGCCATATGCATTATTCAAGGTAATGTCATATATAAAATAGCGGTTTTTTATTTTACATGTGACAATACCCTAAAAAGCGCATATGGCAACTCACTCATAAAATATAAACAAATCGTATCATTAATATTTCTTCATAACATTTTTAAATATTTCTTTTTAAATTAAATAAAATAAATTAAAATTTGTTTTGAAATTGCACAATGGGTTTGTAAGCAAATCCGTGAATTTAAAAAGTTATCGTAAAATAAAAAAAATCATGCAGTTTATTTAAAATTCCTAAACTAAAACCTGTAGCTACTAGTATTAACGTTTACATTTATTATTAACTATAAACAAATTCATTCAAAATTTAATATAATAATATTAGTGTTATTAACTTATAATATAAATGTAGGTGTTAGTAGTAATGGTCGTTACAAGTGAAAGCAGTTGTTGCCTTTTTTAATAATATTTTTAAGATAAATTTAAATTTATGCATTTACAAACATTATTCTAATTAAATAAATGTAAACATCTAATACTAGTTTAAATGTTTAATATACTAAAATAATTTGTATATCTAATGTTGTTTTAAAAAGGAATATTGACATGTTTTTAGAAGTTTATTTCCGTAATGGATTTTTTTTTTTATTTCTTTAATCGCAATTTTTTTATTTTTTATAAATTAAAAAATAAACTAAAATGTTATGTTTTATTATTAGCTTAAAAAATAATTTATTTTCCGTTTAATTTGTTATTTTCCTATATTTTTTTTTATTAATTACTATTTTGCATTACAATAACAATAACACATTGCTTTCAATTAATTTTTTAATAATAGGTTAAAATATTTATTAAATAAACAGCTGCTCGAAACGTCAGATTGTTTAACTTTTAAATAATCAAATAAATAACTTAATATATTGAACAATGCGTGTTTAACTAATTCATAGCAATTATATTTGAAAAAAAAAACTAGGTAATTAAAATATATGAAGCTGCGTAGTTTTAAAATCAACAATGAACATTTTATGTTTTTTTCAATAGCGAAAATATTTTTAACATAAAAAAAACGTTACTTGAAATTTCTCAAATAAACTTGAAATTCTTATTTGATGTAAAAAATCTAATAAACTATTTTTCCGCTGACCTATATATTGTTTAAATAATACTTCTAAATTAGAGAAAAGGCTATTTATAGTATAAAAATATTGTATATAGTTAAAAAAAATTTATTTAAAAACAACAATAATTAAAATGTAAAACAACATTCACCACATTTAAATCTAGGAAAATTTAATAATTTAATATAACTTGTTGAAATTATAAAATTTTAAAATTTTTTTATAAAAATTAAATTTTTTTAGTAAATTTTATAATTAAATTTTTAATTCGAAAATGTGTCATTCTTTATTATTAATTTATAAATAATATCTATCTTAATAACTTTTCTTAAAAAAAAATAATAATATTTTTTTGTATAATTTTTATTAACAAAATTAAAATTTAAAACTTTTCATTAAACACATTTATTTATTGTTGATATTGTGTTGCCATATGTTGGTTACTTGGTATTGTTATGTATTTAACGATATTACATATGGCAATACTTAGAAAACACTGTATGACAACTCATTAACAAACATTTTTGTTATGAAATAAATTTTTGCTTTAATTTACTCTAGGAATTAAAGCAAACATTTATTTCTACATTAGACAAACTTTTATCAAGACAAACGTAAAAATCAATGCGAATCTATACAATATAATCTCTTTTTTGGTTGTTACAACTGACAAATTGTTTATATAAAAACATTAATGAATTCACCTTATTTTTGTTTTTGTGAAACTGTTGCCACCTTCCATAAATTCGCATTAATTTTGATGTTTGTCATTACAAAAAATTATCTATTATAAACTTTACCCAGTGTCTACATTAAGTAACTTTTTATCAAAACAAACGTCAAAATCAGTGCGAATATACACAAGGTACTCTTAGTTAAACAGCTGATTATTATTTTGATTGTTACAGTTGACAAATTGCATATATAAAAAACAACAATGAGTACGCCACATTGCTGTATCTTCAACAAATTCGCGTTAAGTTTGATGTATGTCTTTGCAAAAAATTATCTAATATAGACTCTATGTAACATAATATGTAAGACTTATCTGTCAGATAGTGTCAAATTCCCTCTCTGACATAGTGTCTACATTAGACAGTTTTTTATCAAAACAAACGTCAAACTTAGCGCGAATTCGTGGAAGGTGGCAAAAGTTTCACAAAAACAACAATATTTCGTATTCATTTTTATTTTTTATATATGCAGTGTGGCAACTGTAACACCCAAAATAATAATCAGCTGTTTAACTAAGGTTACCTTCTATATATTCGCACTGATTTTGACGTTTGTTTTGATAAAAATTTGCCTAATGTAGACACTATGTGAGAGAATTATTTCACTTGTAGATTGAAATATTTGTATTATAAGATGTATTATGAGACTGTTGTGATGAGATTTTTCTACATAACTATGTTACAAGATGAACTGTCAAAAAAGTACACACACGAAAATTTTTATGGGTGTGTGCTTGTATAATTTACTAAAAAAATTACTAAAAAAAATAATGTTTTTTATAAAATTGTTTTCTTTTAATGATTGTTTTACATTAAAAAAAATATTTTTATATGTTTACATGTTTATTCTGTGACTGACTGAAAATTAATATAAACATAATATATCAGCAAATAAAATATATATCAGCGTTAATCTCAGTTTTAGACCTGGGGTTACAAAAAAATAATAATTTTGCTTATAAAATTAATTAAAAATAATTATTTTTTAAACGAATTTATTAAAAACCTTAATATTTATGATTTCAAATATGATAAAGCTAAATTTATTAGCTTTAGAGTCTTAAATAAAAACTTTTAATTAAATTTTAAAATATTTCTAAAATATTCAATAAATATAATGTTTTTTTTTTAATTTAAACAAAATTGTTGTTAACAATTTATTATATAAATTAAATTTTTCATTACAATTTAAATTTTTAATAATTTTTCCTTTTTTTTAATTATTAAATTAAATTTTATTATTTTTATTTAAAATTTACTTATTACATTTTCTTTTTTTTTTTCATTTCCAGGAGTCCGGTTTACCTTTATCCTTGTCTGTTAAAGTACAAATCAATATGCATTTAAATGATTTATCTGCTTATGGTCGAGTTAGACGTTTTAGTCATTTAACCGTTCCCATGTTGTGGTTTGAAATTGTAAGTGTTTTTTTAAACTCCAAAATAAATTAATTTAAAATTATTTATCTTCTTATTTGTTTCATTCCTTAGGTGATGCCTAAATTACCCAATAATTTAGATAATAAATTCAACTTTTATCTCAACTATTTACCCTATATAGAACCTTTAGGTTTTTGGGGTGGTCTTATAGCCGGTTTAACCTTACTTATCTATGCTGTTGCACGAGCCACTTTAAAAATGTCTTCATTGGCTAAAAATTCAAATCTTTTGGAATTAAATTATGATCGTGCCAATCTTCTGCAAGTCAATCAAAATGGTGTTTATAAACCCTGTGAAATGAAACTCATAGAAAGCAATGAAAAAACCTCTTATAATGTTATTAAAAATAAAGGTCTCGAAAAGGAAAGCTTATATACAGAATTACAGCCTAATATAAATAAAGGCAAAAGAGGTTCTTTCGCTTTAGAATTAGAGCCAGCTTTAGAAAATAGCAGTGATTCTAGTAGTGATGAGGGTAATGAAAGTGATACTGCTACTTTGACTTTAAGTCGTAACTCTTCATCTTCATGTTGCCAAGACAATAGTAATTTTTGTATGGAGGGTCTTAAGACAGATGATAGTACAAATTCCAATACAACAACCGATGAAGATGATGATTATGATGAGGCGGAACAACAGGTAAGAAAATTAATTCATATTTATTTATACTAAGTAAATATTAGTTTTTTGAAAGTGTTTGAATTTTAATATCTTACTGTCTATTTGTTTGTTTGTTGTTTTGAGCGCTTTAATACTGAAAATGCAACCATGTGAACAATTTATAATTTTTTTTTTTTTTTTTTTTTGTAACTATGAATTATGTATTTATAACAGCCTGTCTAGATGTAACATAATATGTAAGATTTTTGTGTCAGAGAGTCTCAAATTCGCTCTCTGAGAGAATTATTTCACGTGTAGATTCAAATATTAGTATTATAAGATGTATTATGAGACTGTTGTAATGAGATTTCTCTACACAACCATCTTATAAGATGAACTGTCAAAAAAATACACATACACGAAAGTTTGCTTGTGTGTGTACATGTGTACTTTGGAAATAATTGAAAAACAATGTTATTTTGTAAAATTGTTTCCTTTTAGTGTTTGTTTTACATGTTAAAAATCATTTTTATAAAAATTGTGTTAAAAAAGTGTGAATTGCTTAAATAAAAAGGACATGTTTACTCTGTAACTGATTGAAAATAATAATATCTTATAGGATTTATTAGAATACGATTTATTATTTAAGATTTAACATAATATAAACAAAATGGTTACCCTCTTCTGCCGACGTTATCTCACATATTATATCAGCGTTAATCTCAGTTGTAGACCTGGGGTAAAGAATAGTTAATATCCCTTATAAATATTAGGCAGCCAGTCAATAACTACGAATATTAATATTGTTTAAATACTCATTTGGCACATCGAAATGTGAATAAATAATAAATATGTTATGCAAATGCAAATTATTTATTATTTTTTTAAGTGTTTAGCGTTAAAACATACTTAAGTTTAAAAATAGTTAATTATCTATAATAAGAATTAAGTTATTATTGGCAACCAAGAATATAAATAATAGTTTTGTTAACTGTCAAAGAACATTTCATTGATGAAATTTCTTTAACAAAGAATTGTTAAATATGCAAATTAATTTCTAAACAAATCAAATAAATCTAGTACCGAATTATTTATAATAAGAATAATTATAATTTCTTAAGTTTCTTTAATCTGAAAACTCAAATTAAAATAGTTTTGACAGCTAGCAAAGAAAATAACATTTCCTCAGTAGTTTTTTTTTTTTTAAGCAGTCAATTAAATTCTTTAATATTTTCAATATCTTATTACTAAAACTTTCCCTTTTAATTAGCTCAAGGTTTTGCTATTTTATTAAGCGTGATTTATAAAAATTTTCATATGTCAGTTAGCTAACAGAATTGATCTGGCGTTACATATTTATGGCTGACAGCACAGATGTGCCTTTTTTTTAGTAAAAATTAACTTATAACAATAAAACCTCTACACGAGTGCTTCAAATACGTTTTTTATTTTATATGCAAAACCTGTCTTAAAATCACAAATTTGCTTTTAATTTATATTAAAAATAAACAAAAGACATTACTTAAATAAATCATAAGTTAATAATACATATACTTGTAAAATTGTGACAATTAAAGGGTTTTGTAGAGGGAGAAAACAAACAAAATAATTTATTTATTATAAACAAATAATTCCTAATGATTAAATTAAATGCATGTATAACAAATACTCATAATGTAATTATAAAAACAACAATTGCTTGTATTTTATTAGTGTAAAACCACTGCACATAATGTCAAAATGCTATGAGCAAAAAATAAGAAAATGAGGAAAAAAAGAGTAAATAAAAAGAGTAAACATACAAATACAAAAACATGAAAAAAATTGTAAATCATCTTGGCTTACGAGGTCACTTTCTTAAGGCACTATGACAAATACTCTTTACCTAGTGTCTACATTAGGCAACTTTTTATCAAAACAAACAAACGTCAAAATCAGTGCGAATATATACAAGGTAACCTTAGTTAAACAGCTGATTTTTATTTTGGTTGTTACAGTTGTCAAACTACATATATAAAAACAAATAAGGAATACGCCATATTGTTGTTTTTGTGCAACTGTTGCCACCTTCCATAAATTCACGTTAAGTTTGACGTTTGTCTTGATAAAAAATTGTCTAATGTAGACACTATGTTAACTTTCTTTCTATACATTGACATTTTTATGTTGACAATTGTCAAATTCTATCTCTCTCCTCTCTCCCTTTACCTAGTGTACATAAATTCGTGTTAAGTTTGACGTTTGTCTTGATAAAAAATGTTCTAATGTAGACACTATGTTAGAATGTCCGCAATAAATGTTTAAATATAAAGTTGAGCAATAATGTTTAACATAAGCTGTCAAATTTATTGTTATTTTTTTTATATTTTGCTCTTTTTAACAAAAAATGAAATGAAAAAAATGCAAAATGAATTAATATTATTTTAAAAAGACAAATAAAAATAAAAACGGAAAAAATTAAAAATTTCGGTAAAAAAGCCAATTTAAAATTTAAATTTCTCGTTTATGCGTTCTCCACCCTTTAAAATAAATTTGGAAATAAAAATTTGCCTACGTTATTCTACCGATGTTATTTCTTACGTTAGGAAATAAAAGCCTCTTCGTGTAGAAGTAGAGTAACTGTTTCTTTGGTAAGCATTTTATGTTGCCATATTGCCTTCTTTTGATGTATATGCGGCCATACCATATGGCAACTTATTGCTCAAATGTAAACAAACATTTCATTTATGCATTCTTCACCCTTTAATATAAATTTGGAAATAAAAATTTGCTCCTGTTATTCTGCCGATGTTATTTCTTATGTTAGGAAATAAAAGTCTCTTCGTGTAGAAGTAGAGTAACTGTTTCTTTGGTAAGCATTTTATGTTGCCATATTGCCTTCCTTTGATGTATATGCGGCCATACCATATGGCAACTTATTGCTCAAATGTAAACAAACATTTTTACTTTTTTTTTATTAATAAATTAAAAAAAATATTAAAATTCTGACATCGACTTTAACCATTTTTGGCCAAGCTCGTGACAGTGTGCGTCACAAATACGATATAGAAAGCCCTAAAGCTATTTACGTCAATAACAAATCATAACAACAAACAAAATTTACAACTCAGCAAACATTTTACAAAAGAATTTCTTTTTAAACAAATTTATATAAAAATAATTTATTATATTTATAAAAATAAACTCATTATTAATAAATTATTTTTGTTTTTAATATTTACAGCTTGCTCTTAGCTTAAATAGTAGCGGATACAGAACTTCATTATCGGAATCTAATGACACAGTCAATACAACAGCAGGAAGAACAACAGCGCCTATAAAACTAACAGCCTTAAGTATTCAAAAATAAAAAAAAAAACAGTTTTAAAAATTTTAATTGAACAACCATATTTTGGCTCTCTAAACAAAATTATGGTTTAAAGGGAAATACTTATGTTTAAAAAAGCAAAAACAACAACGATATACTGTGATAAATTACAAAACATTCTTCACTTTATAATTTTTTGTTTTTATGGATTTTTTCATGAATTTATGGGTTCTTTTAAATTTTAAGTTTATATCTTAAAATACTTTTTGAAAATTTTGCAAACAAAAAATACAAAAATTCAAAAAAGCCTAAAAATAAGATAAAAGGGTTAGTTTTTCATTTACACTGCTAACTTCATCTATTTTAAATTGTTATATATTTTACTCGAATCATTCATTTTTATAACAATATGAAATGGTTTTCCATACATTTATCAATTCATTCATACATTCTATACCTCTGTGAGGTTTTAACCAAATGTTCATATTAAATTTATATATTTATATAAACTTTTTTTAACTTAATTTTAAACAATTCTAAATTAATTATAAAAGAAATCACAATAGATTTTTAATTATTTCATTTATAATTTATATAGAAATATTTATTAAAATAATGCTGTGATTTTGAGTTTTATTACCACCATTTTTATAATATTTTAAAATTTGTCAATTATTTTCTTAAAATAAATTGTATATTGTATGAAATATGTATAGGTACAATTGATGAAGTAAAATGTAGAAAATATTGTAAAATGTTTAACTAATTTAAGAGATTACTTTTTTGCGTGGAAAAAAGATAAAAAACTCTATATTGCTAATTTTGTATTGCTAATTATGTAATAGAATTTAATTAATTATAATTTTTTTATAAATAATTTAGCTTGTGGTAATAATGTTTATTATAATTTTTATAAAAAAAAAGAAAAAATATAAAAATAAATTAAAAAAAATATATACATAAAACAAAAGTGGTTTATTTTATCAAATACATTTAATAAATTGCCTCACAGCTCAGTTATTTTTTGCCCAATTATGCTTCTTTTAAATAGGAAAATTATTGATAGCATTTCCAATATATTGATGCATCGTACATGACCGTAAAATTTACACGGTGTTAAGAAAGTTAATTTCGACATAAGGACCAGTAATGCAAAATTGACTACAAGTACCTAGAACAAATATAATTTATGAGAATCCATTGCCTATTATTTCATACAAATGAAATTCAAAATTATTTTCCAAAAAATAATAAACCTTCCAACAAGCAATTAAAATAAAAAATATATTTAAAGAATAAAAGAACACTTTAAAAATGTATAACTGTTTGTTTTATAGAGATCCCAACATCAAAATATAATTAAATGTAATGAGATTATAATAAAAATAACTATATATTACTTTTACTTTTTTGCAATTTTGTTCACTTATCTACAAATTTAAAAACAACGGCAATTCCTATTCATAGCATTAAGCTTTTGTATATAACACAAATATCTGCTCTCTCCCTATAAACAGGTTTCTCTATGAATAATTTATATGATGTGGCAACACGATTTCTTTTAATGTCAACTTTATAAAATCTAAATTTGTGTCGTCTGTATTTTCTAGTTTTTTAAATTATTAAATATTAGATCATAACAGCAAATCGTTAAATAAAAATTAAAGAATTAAATTATTTTCATTTGACGTGTAAAAATTTATCACAGGTAAGGTATTAAATAATCCGGCGAAGTAAAAGTGCATATAAGAAATACATCATAATAGAATAACGATTAGAAGGGAAAGTGTCAGGCATAAATCAAGATTGCCGGCACAAATAATTTTGAAATAATTTTGATAATGATTCACAAATTAAAGTAATATAAAAAATGGCGCCCGTTCGCTCTTTTTTTACGAGTTTTAATACATTTTCTTGAATATCTTAAATTAAATTAATACTGTTTAAAAATGCATTCAAATATCTTTCTAATGATATATAACATGGCCATATTCACTAACTCCCTGGCAGAAAAATTGCATTTTTTTTATTGATATGTCAATACTTAACAAATTTTTTGATTTCCAAAAAAAGTTTATTCAGCGAAGCCGGTGTTCGACATACATAGAGAAGAAAGTCCTGGAGTCCGGCCAAAGTCCAGCTACACAGAAAAACCTTTATTAACGTTAAAAATATATTTAATTTCAACAGTACTGGTAATATTGATTTGTTCCAATCTTTAACCAATATGTTGTCAATAGTTCGATTTTGGGTATTAGACTTAAGATTTTTTACTATTAGTTTCCCTTCTAATTTATTCTATACTATGACCGCTTAATTAAGTGTACGAGTATTATAAACACAATGTTGGCGATGCGCCAAAATAAATAAATAATAATAATGATAGGTAATATATATTTTATTGAGACTTAACCCAACAACTTTAAGAAAATTTGTCCATTTTACGCAATACAATTTAAACATTCACGCTTTTCACATATTTTTTAATGAAAAATATTTTTAGTGAAGAAATGTTTGGCCAAAAATATTAAAAATCGCTAAAAATATAGAAAATTGTTTTAAAATAATAATATTAGACTTATTTAACAAATGAAATATTGCTCGTTAATTAAAAAATAGTTAGCAAAGGCAATAATAATAAAATTCCTATCAAAAATACGTATCCAAGAATACAATCTTTCAAATAAAATAAAATCTAATAAAAATTACTTAAATATATCGTGCATATTTCACCCAAAAATATTGAAACTGTTTAAACATATCGCTATCGCTTGAATTGTGTTTATTTTCACAACTTGTTGCTTCTCTATTGAAAGAGCAATAATTCTCTGAGAATTGTACAGTGTTGCCAGAAAAATGCTTTAACTCCTATTTTCCTAAAAAATCCCTACAAAGGAAAGTTTATCGAAAAATTTCGTATAAAAAATGTATCGAGTTTTCATAAAAAAGGAATTTTATCGAAGATTTTCATATAAAAAACATTTATCGAAAATTTTCATATAAAAAGAACATTTATCGAAAATTTTTGTATAAAAAGAAAATTTATTTGAAAAAAATTTTTTAAATAAAATTTATCGTAAATTTTCGATAAAAAAATTATCGAAATTTTTTTTAAAAGAAGATTAACGAAAATTTTTTTAAAAGAAAATTTATCGAAAACTTTCTATAACAAGAAAATTTATCGAAAATTTTCTATAAAAAGAAAATTTATCGAAAATTTTCTATAAAAAGAAAATTTATCGAAAATTTTCTATAAAAAGAAAATTTATCGAAAATTTTCTATAAAAAGAAAATTTATCGAAAATTTTCTATAAAAAGAAAATTTATCGAAAATTTTCTATAAAAAGAAAATTTAACGAAAATTTTCTATAAAAAGAAAATTTAATGAATTTTCTATAAAATGAAAATTTAATGAATTTTCTATAAAATGAAAATTTATTGAAAAATTTTTATAAAAATAAAATTTCTTCTTATAGGGAATTTTCAATAAATTTTCTTTGTATGGAAATTCTCAATAAATTTTCTTTGAGTATTGCACATTATTTAAAGAAAGTTTTCTATAAAATGAAAATTCATTGAGTTTTCGGTAAAAAAAAATTATCAAACATTTATGAAAAAAAAAAAAAAAAAATGAAACGATAATTGTCAGCAAAAACAGAATTAATCGACTTTTTTCTATAAAAACAAAATTAATCGATATTCTTCTGTAAATGGAAAATTGATAGAAAATTTTCTATAAAAGGAAAATTTATAGAAAATTTTCTATAAAGGAAAATTTATCGAAAATTATCTATAAAAAGAAAATTTATCGAAATTTTTCTATAAAAAGAAAATTTATCAAAAATTTTCTATAAAAAGAAATTTTATCTATAAAAGAAAATTATCTAAAATTTGTTAAATAAATAAAATTTATCGAAAATTTCATTAAAAAGAAAATTTATTAACAATTAATATTAACAGTAAATCTCCAAATTGGGAACAAATTTTTTATCTGGCAGCACTGGTAATTGAGAGAACTCAGGAGAGCATTAAGTTAAGCACTCTACACTTGGTGAAAAAGACTTGACTATCGAAATATCATATAGATATTTAAAATAGAAAATATTTTTATTAAATTATAAAATGGAATGACGTAAATTATATTTTTTTTTAATTACTTTCTACAGTTAAAAAATATAAACTCAAATACAATTCCAAATATTTAAAATTTTAAATGAAATATGAAAATTTTAACTAAAAATTTGTTAATTTTTAAGGTATGTATCTTACTAAAATCATATCTAAAAAATCAGACCTTTTAATCTTCAACTATTTCTTATTCAGACTCAAAATTTCAGGTATTGCCCAATTTTTGTAAATTCTTTATTATCATTAACTCAAGCTCAAATTAAAAATTTTTGCTGCAAAAAAAATGCTAAAAGTAAAAAACCCAAACAAAATCTTTTAAAATTTCCTGCCCTTAAACTTGAGGAAACTATACCGAAATTTTTAAAATCCGTACAACCCCTGCTAACTTGTGAAGAATTTGAAGAAGCCAAATGTTCGGCCACAGAATTTATGCAAGGCGAAGGAGCTGAATTGCAAAAACTTTTAGAGGCAGTAGCACAAAAAGAAGAAAATTGGTTGGCTCCCAGATGGCTAAAGGTGGCCTATTTGGGTTATCGTCAGCCGGTAACTGTATATTCAAGTCCGGGCATGACATTGCCCTTAACCAAATTTAAAAACAAGGATGAATATTTCTTATATACAGCCAAAATAATAATGGGTTTAATTAAATTTAAGAAGCTAGTTGATGAGGGAAAAATGCCTGTGGTAAAAATGGGAAAAAATGAATTAGATAATTCTCAGTTTGGGGCAGTATATGGTACCTGTCGCATACCCTTGCCCGATATAGATGGTTTGGAATATTATCCCAAGTCCCGGCATATTACAGTTATACATAAAAATTATGTTAAGTTTTAATATTTATTTCTTTAACTGCTTCTAAAATTATGTATTTTTTTAGTTTTACAAACTTCCTGTTTGCAATAAATCTGGTAAAATTTTAAAAGCTGAGATTTTGTCCAAACAATTAAAAGAAATTAGCAATTGTGATGAAGATTTTGGTCCGCCCATAGGCTTGTTGTCTACCGATAATCGTGATAATTGGGCCAAAGCTTATGATCAGTTGATAGAATGTCATGCTAATTGTAAAAATATTAAAATTATACAAAAATCATTGTTCACAGTGTCTTTAGATCAAGAAGTTACCTTTGATGAAAAAAATAAATATGAAATTATTGGAAAGCAATTAATACATGGTGGTGGCTACAAAGAGAATAGTGCTAATCGATGGATGGATAAAACAATACAAGTATGAAATTTTAGAAAATTTTTCATCTTTATTCTTTCTTCAAGCAAATTTATTTGTTGCGCGTAATTTGCAATCACTTCCAGGATTTGACTTTTGACTGAAAATCGTTATAGAATATTTGTTTTAAAATTATTCTCAAGCATTTAATGTTTGACTTTATGAAACATTCAATTTTTAATCTGAGAAGAACTATAGCAGATTTTTTAGATATTTTAATATTTTACATGTTTAGGTAATTGTCAATCCCAATGGTATGAGCGGATTTTGTTATGAACATTCTCCTGCTGAGGGCCAGCCTATTGCCATGATGACTGATTATATTACCAAGATTTTGTAAGTAATTTTCTCTTTAGGCGCTCTTCAAACAAAACAATAATAAATATTTATTTGAAACAGACCCAAAGATTCTGAATTTAAAGATGGTGTTTCGGATAACTATGAATGTTTTTCTAAAATTGAAATATCAGAAACCCCAAGTTTGAGTAAAAATTTCAAATTAGCGCAGCAAAATATTAATGAATTAACCAAAAACATGGAGCTATATGTGCACCATTATAAAACCTATGGCAAAGAATTTTTAAAGCAACAAAAATTAAGTCCCGATAGTTTTATACAAATGGCTTTACAATATGGTTACTACAAGTAAGCTGATCTGAAGATTCTCAGAATAAAAATCTTTTTTATTTTTTATTTGATTAAACTAGATTACACAAATCCCCTGCTGCCCAATATGAATCCGCCCACCTACGTATCTATTTTGGCGGACGTACTGAAACCATACGTTCTTGTTCTAATGAATCTTTAGCTTTTGCTCATGCCATGTTAAATCCTCAGGGTTGTGATGAAAATCGTTTACTCTTATTACGTGAAGCGGTCAATGGTCATCGTAATTATACAAATATGGCTTTACATGGTCAAGGAGTTGACCGCCATTTATTGGGTTTAAAACTAATGGCCATTGAGCATAAAAAACCCATACCAGAATTTTTCTCTTCTAAAGCTTTTGTTAAAAGTTCACATTTTCTTATATCTACCTCTCAAGTGGCCACGGGTAATAAAGCTTTTATGTGCTATGGTGCCCCAGTGAAAGATGGTTATGGTTGTTGCTATAATCCTAGAGCTAATGATATTTTTTTGGCTTGTTCTTGTTGGAAATCAAATAGAAAAACTAATGCCAAAGATTTTGCTGAATGTATAAGCTCAGCTTTAGATGATATGCAAGAATTGTTGAAAAAAGAAAAGGATAAGAAATGAGAAAAAGGGAAGATCGAAGAGCAAATATAAATTAAATTGTTAATTTGGATTTTACAGTTTTATATTACTGAAATAAAATAAGTAAATAAATAAATAAACAAATAAAATAATAAATAAATAAGTAAATAAATAAATTAAATTAATAAAATAAATAAAAAATATGAATAATAAAATAAGAATTAATAGAGAAAGAATGGAAGAAAGGAGAAGAAAAATAAATAAAGAAATAAGTAACAAAAATAAATAAAAAATGTGAATAATCAAATAATTTTATGGATTTCTAATATAATAAATTGTTTGCAACATTATTTATAATTTTTTGGTTTTAGGATTATCATCAAATATTTGCTTAATATGGCTATAGCAATATTCTTTATTTTAATTTATTTTTTATTAAAATCCTCTTTAGGGTATTGAAATTTCGTAGTCTATCTGTTATTTTAAATTAATTTAATATAATTATATTGCTATTTGTCTTTACTTTACCCACTCTCTTAAACACTCTCTTTCTCTCTCTCTCTCGTTTAGTTTTAAATTAAAGAGTATTTAAAGAGGATTTGATTGACTTTGGATCTTTCAAGTTGCATGCAGTTTATTTTGTTATTTTTAGAAAACTTACTTGTTAGACCATTATTGATACCAGTTCCCTAACTTGTTCAGTATATTTTGATTACGTGGTTAACTTTTATTTTCTTTCATTTCAATATTAACTTTAATTTCTTGTACCCAATCACACAGATATCACATACAATTTTTGAGGGAATTTGAAACCAAAAAAAAATTTCATTAATTAGTTTTGCACTAGGCTCTTAATAGAAATAAACTACTTTATTTTGAGAAATCAACACACAAACAAAAGTATATATTTAAAATAAAATATAAACAATAAAAAAATAATTGTTTTTGCTTATAATCTAAATTAGCGTTAAACGCTTAATAAAATATTTCTATATGATAATGTTTAAAAATAAAAGGTGAATTTTTGAAAAATGGTAATCATTTTTTAAATTTATACAAATTTTTTCTTTAAAAAAATTTAGTTACTTGGACAAAGATTTAAAGGAAAATATGCCCATTTTAACACGCCAAGTTTTAATTAATTTGGTAAGTATTTTAAATTATTTTAAACCAAGAAATGAATACAAAAATATTGAATTTTTTTTTATTTAAAAATCTTTTTTCTTTAACAGACCAAAAAAACTTCCTTCTACCCCTCAACCTCCAAGGCCTCAAGAGTCTTATGTGCCTCCTCAATGTCCTTGAAAACTCAAAACTATAGCACGGAACCCAAACATAGACAACAACTTTTAAAATTTCCCGCCTTAAAACTTGAAGAAACTCTTCCCAAATTCCTTAAATCCGTTGAACCTCATCTAACTAAAGAAGAATTGGCTGAAACTAAACGTATAACTGAAGAATTCCAACAAAAAGATGGTGCTGAATTGCAAAAGATTCTTGAAAAGGTGGCTGAATCAGAGGAAAATTGGTTGGCTTGTAGATGGTTAAAGTCAGCCTATTTAACTTATCGTGATCCTGTTACTGTATTCTCTAGTCCAGGCATGACATTTCCTGTGCAAAAATTTAATAGTTCCGAAGAATATTATATGTATACAGCCAAATTGATTCAAGGTCTAGTAAAATATAAAAAAGTGGTAGATGAGGGTAAAGTTCCTGTGGTAAAAATGGGTAAAAATGAATTGGATAATTCTCAATTTAGTGCTGTGTATGGTACTTGCCGTATACCTTTGCCCCAGCAAGATGCTTTGGAATATCATCCCAAATCGCAACACATAGCTGTCATATACAAAAATCATGTAATTTTTAATATCTTAAACTCGCTTAAATCAATTTAAATTAATTTATTTTGTTTATTGCAGTTCTTTAAATTACCAGTTTATGATAAAACTGGTAAAATTTTAAATGCCTTGGTATTGGCTAAACAATTACAACAAATTGCTCATTCTGAAAAGGAATTGGGTCTTCCAATTGGTTTACTATCCACTGATAGTCGAGACAATTGGGCTGCTGCTTATGCTGAACTAATGAAGTCTTCACAAAATGCCAATAGTGTTAAGGTTATACAACAATCATTATTCACGGTTTCTCTGGATGAATGTGTGCCCTATACCCAGGAAAATGTTTATAATGTTTTGGGTTTACAGTTGATACATGGTGGTGGTACTAGTAAGAATAGTGCCAATAGATGGATGGACAAAACAATACAGGTAATAGAGAGTTATTATAAAATAAAATATAAAGTCGTAATATTAAAATTTATTATTCATTTAAAAGGTTGTTGTCAATCCCAATGGCATGAGTGGTTTTTGCTATGAACATTCACCAGCCGAAGGTCAACCGATTGCTATGATGACTGATTATATTAACAAGATTTTGTAAGTATTTTTTTACTTATTAAAAAATTCAAACGAACATTATTTATTTACTTATTTATTTAATTAATTTTTATATTTATTTGCACAGAAAAAATTATTACCGAATATTTTTCACATAACACAGTTGTTTCATTTTGCATTTAAATTTAATAAATATATTCCAGTAAATATAAAATAAAAATAAAATTTAAGTAAAATTTTATATCTCACTTAGACTTTTAATTCATTTATTACTTGATTGATTTGATTAATATTTTAATTGAAAAAAATTTTCTGTTTTTCATTTTTTTAGTAATGGATATAATCATTTTGGTGAGAATTGTAAATTTGAAAATGTTTTTAATTGAATATATATATATATATATATATATATATATACATATATTTTGGTGACTTTTTTCTGTGTATTAAATATAATACTAATTTACTTATATATTAATTTTAATATTCATTAAATTATTTATTTATTTATGCAGTTTTTTATTTATTTATTTAAAAATAAAATTATTTATAATTTTGAATTTTATTTCTTCTAGCCCTGATCCCAAAGAATTTGAAGATGGTTCTAATGATAACTATGAACCCTTCTCTAAACTGTCTTTTGAAAAACCTTCCGAAACTTTGCAACAAAAATTTAATGAAGCTGCTCAGAATGTCAATAAATTGGCTGAAGATTTACAATTGGAAGTTTTGCAATACAAAGGGTATGGCAAAGATTTCTTAAAACAACAAAAACTAAGTCCTGATAGTTTTGTACAAATGGCTTTACAATATGCCTTCTATAAGTAAGTTCTCCATAAAAAGTATTTTCCATTAAAAAATTTAACAATTTGTTATATTGCAGATTACATCAAACTGCTGGTGCTCAATATGAAACTGCCCATTTGCGCATTTACTATGGTGGTCGTACTGAAACAATACGCTCTTGTTCTAATGAATCTATGGCTTTTGCCAAATCAATGATGGATCCAAAATGTTCCGATGAATTGCGTGTTGATCTTTTGAGAAAGGCAGTGAATGCTCATCGTGAATATACTACAATGGCTTTACAGGGTAAAGGTGTTGATCGCCATTTATTGGGTTTAAAACTCATGGCCATTGAGAATAATAAACCTATACCAAAATTCTATCAATCTCCTGGTTTTGTTAAGAGTGCCCATTATCGTGTGTCTACTTCACAAGTAGCGTCTCCTAATGAAGCTTTCATGTGTTATGGTCCTTTGACTCATGATGGCTATGGTTGTTGTTATAATCCTCGTAATTCGGATATTTTCTTGGCTTGCTCGGCTTGGCTTTCCAATGATCAAACCTGTGCCAAGAGATTTTCCAAAGCTATAAGTGAGGCCTTGACTAGTATGCGTGATTTATTGGAAAGATCGGGAGAAAAACCCAAATCCAAGTTGTAAAGATTATCAAAAACACAAATTTATACTCAAAAATATTATTACGATTATTATTTTGCAATTTTTAAAGTGATCCTTTTTTCTAAAACATCAGTAAATAAAAAATGTTTATAATGTACAGCGAAAATTTAGTATTTTATTTATCATATACATACATATACATATATATATATATATATATATATATATATATATATATATATACATGTGTATATAAATCTATTTTTTAAGGGCTCATCACAATATATTTTATTTTAAATAATTTTTTACATATATACACTTATTTTCATAATAATTAAATTTAAAAAAATTTAATCCTTTTTGCAATGATAACAACTACAGGATACAGCAGATTGAAAGGTAAAATTGCGCATGCCACCCATGCATAAAACACGTTTTTGTATCTAAATAAATTAAAATAAGTAAAAAAAAACTTCTTAAAATTTTCTAAATTTATTTAAACTTACCTCTTCCGATTCCATCATATTACAGCATTGTCCTACTGATACTACAGGCTTTGGTGGCTTAAACAGACCTCCCACCATGCCCCAAGGCATTGAAGGCACCGCATATGATTCACAAAAACCCCGACAGGCATTGGTGGTTATATGAAATTCCACACAATCGGGTATGGAAATTTTTCTTGTATTACCCACTTTATGACAGCCCGGTCTTAGCCAAGTCTCTTTGGCCCAACACATTAAGCAGAAAAATAATAACAACGACACAACTTTCAAAGGAAACATTTTTTTAAGTTAAATTTTTTTATATTTAAAAAGAAATGTTTGTATTGTTTTCTTCCGTTTCCTGTGTGCTGCTATTGTTAGCACATATCGTGTTTATAAAAGACTACTTGTTGGCTTAACTTGTACAGCGGTTTTTATGGGTTTTAATAAATAACTTAAAGAGCCATTACTACTCATTGGTAAAGATCCTGCGCAGTTTGTTTTAAACATTTCTTCTTTTAAGCAATAAAATGTTCCGGCGTGTTTAATTGATTAAAAGAGAAAATAGAATTTTTTAATATTTTTTAAATGTAAATGAAAATTTTTATTTCCTTTTCTTTTTCTTTTGGTAAATTTGCATAAAAAAACTTGTTTTATGCCCTGCAATTAAATTAAGCAAATGCCAAATTAAATATTAAACAAAAAATTTTATTCTTTTAATTAGGATTTCTTTTTTAAAGAAACATTTTTTTCTAAAAAGAAAATGTATTCAAAATTATCTATAAAAAGGAAATTTATCCAAAATTTTCTATAAAATAAAATTTATTAAAAATTTTCTGTAAAAAAATTTATTCAAAACTTTCTATAAAAGAACTTTATTCAAAATTTTATATAAAAATGAAATTTATCCAAAATTTTCCATAAAAAAAAAAATTATTTAAAATTTTCTGTAAAAAATTTATCCAAAAATTTATATAAAAAGAAAATTTATCCAAACTTCTATAAAAAATTTATTTAAAATTTTCTATAAAAAAAATTATCCAAAATTTTCTATAAAAAATTCATCTTAAATCTTCTATAAAAAAATTTATCCAAAATTTTCTATAAAAAAATTTATCCAAACATTTTCTATAAAAAAAATGTATTTAAAATTTTCTATAAAAAAATTTATCCAAAATTTTCCATAAAATATTTATCCAAAATTTTCTGCAAAAAGAAAATTTATAGAAAATTTTTTATAAAAGAAAATTTATAGAAAATTTTTTATAAAAGAAAATTTATAGAAAATTTTTTATAAAAAGAAAAGGTATCCAAAATCTTTTATAAAATGAAAATGTATCCAAAAATTTTTCAATATTCAAAATTTCTATAAAAAGAAAATTATCCAAAATTTTCTATAAAAAGAAAATTTATCCAATATTTTCTATGAAAAAAATATTATCCAAAATTTTCTATAGAAAAATTTATTCAAAATTTTCTATAGAAAAATTTATTCAAAATTTTCTATAAAAAAATTTATCCAAAATTTTCTATAAAAAAATTTATTCAAAATTTTTCTGTAAAAAGAAAATTTATAGAAAATTTTTTATAAAAAGAAAATGTACCCAAAATCTTTTATAAAAAGAAAATTAATCCAAAAATTTTTTTTTAAAAATATAATATTCAAAATTTCTATAAAAAGAAATTTATCCAAAACTTTCTATAAAAGAAGTTATTCAAAATTTTCTGTAAAAAAATTTATCCAAAATTTTCTATAAAAAAAAAAATTATTCAAAATTTTCTATAAAAAGGAAATTTATCCAAAATTTTCTATAAAAAGAAATTTATCCAAAATTTTCTATAAAAAGTAAATTTATCCAATATTTTCTATCAAAAAAATTATTTAAAATTTTCTACAAAAAAAATTTATCGAAAATTTTCTAAAAAAAAGAAAATTTATCCAAAATTTTCTGTAAAAAGGAAATTTATCCAAAATTTTTTATGAAAAGAAAATGTATCCAAAATCTTTTATAAAAAGAAAATTTATGCAAAAAATTTTCTTTAAAAATAAAATATTCAAAATTTCTATAAAAAGAAATTTATCCAAGACTTTCTATAAAAAGTTATTCAAAATTTTCTGTAAAAAAATTTATCCAAAATTTTCTATAAAAAAAATTATTCAAAATTTTCCACAAAAAGAAAATTTATCCAAAATTTTCTATAAAAAGAAAATTTATCCAAAATTTTCTATAAAAAGAAAATTTATCCAAAATTTTCTATGAAAAAAAAATTTATCCAAAATTTTCTATAAAAAGAAAATTTATCCAAAATTTTCTATAAAAAGAAAATTTATCGAAAATTTTCTATAAAAAGAAAATTTATCGAAAATTTTCTATAAAAAGAAAATTTATCGAAAATTTTCTATAAAAAGAAAATTTATCGAAAATTTTCTATAAATAGAAAATTTATCGAAAATTTTCTATAAAAAGAAAATTTATCGAAAATTTTCTATAAAAAGAAAATTTAACGAAAATTTTCTATAAAAAGAAAATTTAATGAATTTTCTATAAAATGAAAATTTAATGAATTTTCTATAAAATGAAAATTTATTGAAAAATTTTTATAAAAATAAAATTTCTTCTTATAGGGAATTTTCAATAAATTTTCTTTGTATGGAAATTCTCAATAAATTTTCTTTGAGTATTGCACATTATTTAAAGAAAGTTTTCTATAAAATGAAAATTCATTGAGTTTTCGGTAAAAAAAAATTATCAAACATTTATGAAAAAAAAAAAAAAAAAATGAAACGATAATTGTCAGCAAAAACAGAATTAATCGACTTTTTTCTATAAAAACAAAATTAATCGATATTCTTCTGTAAATGGAAAATTGATAGAAAATTTTCTATAAAAGGAAAATTTATAGAAAATTTTCTATAAAGGAAAATTTATCGAAAATTATCTATAAAAAGAAAATTTATCGAAATTTTTCTATAAAAAGAAAATTTATCAAAAATTTTCTATAAAAAGAAATTTTATCTATAAAAGAAAATTATCTAAAATTTGTTAAATAAATAAAATTTATCGAAAATTTCATTAAAAAGAAAATTTATTAACAATTAATATTAACAGTAAATCTCCAAATTGGGAACAAATTTTTTATCTGGCAGCACTGGTAATTGAGAGAACTCAGGAGAGCATTAAGTTAAGCACTCTACACTTGGTGAAAAAGACTTGACTATCGAAATATCATATAGATATTTAAAATAGAAAATATTTTTATTAAATTATAAAATGGAATGACGTAAATTATATTTTTTTTTAATTACTTTCTACAGTTAAAAAATATAAACTCAAATACAATTCCAAATATTTAAAATTTTAAATGAAATATGAAAATTTTAACTAAAAATTTGTTAATTTTTAAGGTATGTATCTTACTAAAATCATATCTAAAAAATCAGACCTTTTAATCTTCAACTATTTCTTATTCAGACTCAAAATTTCAGGTATTGCCCAATTTTTGTAAATTCTTTATTATCATTAACTCAAGCTCAAATTAAAAATTTTTGCTGCAAAAAAAATGCTAAAAGTAAAAAACCCAAACAAAATCTTTTAAAATTTCCTGCCCTTAAACTTGAGGAAACTATACCGAAATTTTTAAAATCCGTACAACCCCTGCTAACTTGTGAAGAATTTGAAGAAGCCAAATGTTCGGCCACAGAATTTATGCAAGGCGAAGGAGCTGAATTGCAAAAACTTTTAGAGGCAGTAGCACAAAAAGAAGAAAATTGGTTGGCTCCCAGATGGCTAAAGGTGGCCTATTTGGGTTATCGTCAGCCGGTAACTGTATATTCAAGTCCGGGCATGACATTGCCCTTAACCAAATTTAAAAACAAGGATGAATATTTCTTATATACAGCCAAAATAATAATGGGTTTAATTAAATTTAAGAAGCTAGTTGATGAGGGAAAAATGCCTGTGGTAAAAATGGGAAAAAATGAATTAGATAATTCTCAGTTTGGGGCAGTATATGGTACCTGTCGCATACCCTTGCCCGATATAGATGGTTTGGAATATTATCCCAAGTCCCGGCATATTACAGTTATACATAAAAATTATGTTAAGTTTTAATATTTATTTCTTTAACTGCTTCTAAAATTATGTATTTTTTTAGTTTTACAAACTTCCTGTTTGCAATAAATCTGGTAAAATTTTAAAAGCTGAGATTTTGTCCAAACAATTAAAAGAAATTAGCAATTGTGATGAAGATTTTGGTCCGCCCATAGGCTTGTTGTCTACCGATAATCGTGATAATTGGGCCAAAGCTTATGATCAGTTGATAGAATGTCATGCTAATTGTAAAAATATTAAAATTATACAAAAATCATTGTTCACAGTGTCTTTAGATCAAGAAGTTACCTTTGATGAAAAAAATAAATATGAAATTATTGGAAAGCAATTAATACATGGTGGTGGCTACAAAGAGAATAGTGCTAATCGATGGATGGATAAAACAATACAAGTATGAAATTTTAGAAAATTTTTCATCTTTATTCTTTCTTCAAGCAAATTTATTTGTTGCGCGTAATTTGCAATCACTTCCAGGATTTGACTTTTGACTGAAAATCGTTATAGAATATTTGTTTTAAAATTATTCTCAAGCATTTAATGTTTGACTTTATGAAACATTCAATTTTTAATCTGAGAAGAACTATAGCAGATTTTTTAGATATTTTAATATTTTACATGTTTAGGTAATTGTCAATCCCAATGGTATGAGCGGATTTTGTTATGAACATTCTCCTGCTGAGGGCCAGCCTATTGCCATGATGACTGATTATATTACCAAGATTTTGTAAGTAATTTTCTCTTTAGGCGCTCTTCAAACAAAACAATAATAAATATTTATTTGAAACAGACCCAAAGATTCTGAATTTAAAGATGGTGTTTCGGATAACTATGAATGTTTTTCTAAAATTGAAATATCAGAAACCCCAAGTTTGAGTAAAAATTTCAAATTAGCGCAGCAAAATATTAATGAATTAACCAAAAACATGGAGCTATATGTGCACCATTATAAAACCTATGGCAAAGAATTTTTAAAGCAACAAAAATTAAGTCCCGATAGTTTTATACAAATGGCTTTACAATATGGTTACTACAAGTAAGCTGATCTGAAGATTCTCAGAATAAAAATCTTTTTTATTTTTTATTTGATTAAACTAGATTACACAAATCCCCTGCTGCCCAATATGAATCCGCCCACCTACGTATCTATTTTGGCGGACGTACTGAAACCATACGTTCTTGTTCTAATGAATCTTTAGCTTTTGCTCATGCCATGTTAAATCCTCAGGGTTGTGATGAAAATCGTTTACTCTTATTACGTGAAGCGGTCAATGGTCATCGTAATTATACAAATATGGCTTTACATGGTCAAGGAGTTGACCGCCATTTATTGGGTTTAAAACTAATGGCCATTGAGCATAAAAAACCCATACCAGAATTTTTCTCTTCTAAAGCTTTTGTTAAAAGTTCACATTTTCTTATATCTACCTCTCAAGTGGCCACGGGTAATAAAGCTTTTATGTGCTATGGTGCCCCAGTGAAAGATGGTTATGGTTGTTGCTATAATCCTAGAGCTAATGATATTTTTTTGGCTTGTTCTTGTTGGAAATCAAATAGAAAAACTAATGCCAAAGATTTTGCTGAATGTATAAGCTCAGCTTTAGATGATATGCAAGAATTGTTGAAAAAAGAAAAGGATAAGAAATGAGAAAAAGGGAAGATCGAAGAGCAAATATAAATTAAATTGTTAATTTGGATTTTACAGTTTTATATTACTGAAATAAAATAAGTAAATAAATAAATAAACAAATAAAATAATAAATAAATAAGTAAATAAATAAATTAAATTAATAAAATAAATAAAAAATATGAATAATAAAATAAGAATTAATAGAGAAAGAATGGAAGAAAGGAGAAGAAAAATAAATAAAGAAATAAGTAACAAAAATAAATAAAAAATGTGAATAATCAAATAATTTTATGGATTTCTAATATAATAAATTGTTTGCAACATTATTTATAATTTTTTGGTTTTAGGATTATCATCAAATATTTGCTTAATATGGCTATAGCAATATTCTTTATTTTAATTTATTTTTTATTAAAATCCTCTTTAGGGTATTGAAATTTCGTAGTCTATCTGTTATTTTAAATTAATTTAATATAATTATATTGCTATTTGTCTTTACTTTACCCACTCTCTTAAACACTCTCTTTCTCTCTCTCTCTCGTTTAGTTTTAAATTAAAGAGTATTTAAAGAGGATTTGATTGACTTTGGATCTTTCAAGTTGCATGCAGTTTATTTTGTTATTTTTAGAAAACTTACTTGTTAGACCATTCTTGATACCAGTTCCCTAACTTGTTCAGTATATTTTGATTACGTGGTTAACTTTTATTTTCTTTCATTTCAATATTAACTTTAATTTCTTGTACCCAATCACACAGATATCACATACAATTTTTGAGGGAATTTGAAACCAAAAAAAAAATTTCATTAATTAGTTTTGCACTAGGCTCTTAATAGAAATAAACTACTTTATTTTGAGAAATCAACACACAAACAAAAGTATATATTTAAAATAAAATATAAACAATAAAAAAATAATTGTTTTTGCTTATAATCTAAATTAGCGTTAAACGCTTAATAAAATATTTCTATATGATAATGTTTAAAAATAAAAGGTGAATTTTTGAAAAATGGTAATCATTTTTTAAATTTATACAAATTTTTTCTTTAAAAAAATTTAGTTACTTGGACAAAGATTTAAAGGAAAATATGCCCATTTTAACACGCCAAGTTTTAATTAATTTGGTAAGTATTTTAAATTATTTTAAACCAAGAAATGAATACAAAAATATTGAATTTTTTTTTATTTAAAAATCTTTTTTCTTTAACAGACCAAAAAAACTTCCTTCTACCCCTCAACCTCCAAGGCCTCAAGAGTCTTATGTGCCTCCTCAATGTCCTTGAAAACTCAAAACTATAGCACGGAACCCAAACATAGACAACAACTTTTAAAATTTCCCGCCTTAAAACTTGAAGAAACTCTTCCCAAATTCCTTAAATCCGTTGAACCTCATCTAACTAAAGAAGAATTGGCTGAAACTAAACGTATAACTGAAGAATTCCAACAAAAAGATGGTGCTGAATTGCAAAAGATTCTTGAAAAGGTGGCTGAATCAGAGGAAAATTGGTTGGCTTGTAGATGGTTAAAGTCAGCCTATTTAACTTATCGTGATCCTGTTACTGTATTCTCTAGTCCAGGCATGACATTTCCTGTGCAAAAATTTAATAGTTCCGAAGAATATTATATGTATACAGCCAAATTGATTCAAGGTCTAGTAAAATATAAAAAAGTGGTAGATGAGGGTAAAGTTCCTGTGGTAAAAATGGGTAAAAATGAATTGGATAATTCTCAATTTAGTGCTGTGTATGGTACTTGCCGTATACCTTTGCCCCAGCAAGATGCTTTGGAATATCATCCCAAATCGCAACACATAGCTGTCATATACAAAAATCATGTAATTTTTAATATCTTAAACTCGCTTAAATCAATTTAAATTAATTTATTTTGTTTATTGCAGTTCTTTAAATTACCAGTTTATGATAAAACTGGTAAAATTTTAAATGCCTTGGTATTGGCTAAACAATTACAACAAATTGCTCATTCTGAAAAGGAATTGGGTCTTCCAATTGGTTTACTATCCACTGATAGTCGAGACAATTGGGCTGCTGCTTATGCTGAACTAATGAAGTCTTCACAAAATGCCAATAGTGTTAAGGTTATACAACAATCATTATTCACGGTTTCTCTGGATGAATGTGTGCCCTATACCCAGGAAAATGTTTATAATGTTTTGGGTTTACAGTTGATACATGGTGGTGGTACTAGTAAGAATAGTGCCAATAGATGGATGGACAAAACAATACAGGTAATAGAGAGTTATTATAAAATAAAATATAAAGTCGTAATATTAAAATTTATTATTCATTTAAAAGGTTGTTGTCAATCCCAATGGCATGAGTGGTTTTTGCTATGAACATTCACCAGCCGAAGGTCAACCGATTGCTATGATGACTGATTATATTAACAAGATTTTGTAAGTATTTTTTTACTTATTAAAAAATTCAAACGAACATTATTTATTTACTTATTTATTTAATTAATTTTTATATTTATTTGCACAGAAAAAATTATTACCGAATATTTTTCACATAACACAGTTGTTTCATTTTGCATTTAAATTTAATAAATATATTCCAGTAAATATAAAATAAAAATAAAATTTAAGTAAAATTTTATATCTCACTTAGACTTTTAATTCATTTATTACTTGATTGATTTGATTAATATTTTAATTGAAAAAAATTTTCTGTTTTTCATTTTTTTAGTAATGGATATAATCATTTTGGTGAGAATTGTAAATTTGAAAATGTTTTTAATTGAATATATATATATATATATATATATATATATACATATATTTTGGTGACTTTTTTCTGTGTATTAAATATAATACTAATTTACTTATATATTAATTTTAATATTCATTAAATTATTTATTTATTTATGCAGTTTTTTATTTATTTATTTAAAAATAAAATTATTTATAATTTTGAATTTTATTTCTTCTAGCCCTGATCCCAAAGAATTTGAAGATGGTTCTAATGATAACTATGAACCCTTCTCTAAACTGTCTTTTGAAAAACCTTCCGAAACTTTGCAACAAAAATTTAATGAAGCTGCTCAGAATGTCAATAAATTGGCTGAAGATTTACAATTGGAAGTTTTGCAATACAAAGGGTATGGCAAAGATTTCTTAAAACAACAAAAACTAAGTCCTGATAGTTTTGTACAAATGGCTTTACAATATGCCTTCTATAAGTAAGTTCTCCATAAAAAGTATTTTCCATTAAAAAATTTAACAATTTGTTATATTGCAGATTACATCAAACTGCTGGTGCTCAATATGAAACTGCCCATTTGCGCATTTACTATGGTGGTCGTACTGAAACAATACGCTCTTGTTCTAATGAATCTATGGCTTTTGCCAAATCAATGATGGATCCAAAATGTTCCGATGAATTGCGTGTTGATCTTTTGAGAAAGGCAGTGAATGCTCATCGTGAATATACTACAATGGCTTTACAGGGTAAAGGTGTTGATCGCCATTTATTGGGTTTAAAACTCATGGCCATTGAGAATAATAAACCTATACCAAAATTCTATCAATCTCCTGGTTTTGTTAAGAGTGCCCATTATCGTGTGTCTACTTCACAAGTAGCGTCTCCTAATGAAGCTTTCATGTGTTATGGTCCTTTGACTCATGATGGCTATGGTTGTTGTTATAATCCTCGTAATTCGGATATTTTCTTGGCTTGCTCGGCTTGGCTTTCCAATGATCAAACCTGTGCCAAGAGATTTTCCAAAGCTATAAGTGAGGCCTTGACTAGTATGCGTGATTTATTGGAAAGATCGGGAGAAAAACCCAAATCCAAGTTGTAAAGATTATCAAAAACACAAATTTATACTCAAAAATATTATTACGATTATTATTTTGCAATTTTTAAAGTGATCCTTTTTTCTAAAACATCAGTAAATAAAAAATGTTTATAATGTACAGCGAAAATTTAGTATTTTATTTATCATATACATACATATACATATATATATATATATATATATATATATATATATATATATATATATATATATATATATATATACATGTGTATATAAATCTATTTTTTAAGGGCTCATCACAATATATTTTATTTTAAATAATTTTTTACATATATACACTTATTTTCATAATAATTAAATTTAAAAAAATTTAATCCTTTTTGCAATGATAACAACTACAGGATACAGCAGATTGAAAGGTAAAATTGCGCATGCCACCCATGCATAAAACACGTTTTTGTATCTAAATAAATTAAAATAAGTAAAAAAAAACTTCTTAAAATTTTCTAAATTTATTTAAACTTACCTCTTCCGATTCCATCATATTACAGCATTGTCCTACTGATACTACAGGCTTTGGTGGCTTAAACAGACCTCCCACCATGCCCCAAGGCATTGAAGGCACCGCATATGATTCACAAAAACCCCGACAGGCATTGGTGGTTATATGAAATTCCACACAATCGGGTATGGAAATTTTTCTTGTATTACCCACTTTATGACAGCCCGGTCTTAGCCAAGTCTCTTTGGCCCAACACATTAAGCAGAAAAATAATAACAACGACACAACTTTCAAAGGAAACATTTTTTTAAGTTAAATTTTTTTATATTTAAAAAGAAATGTTTGTATTGTTTTCTTCCGTTTCCTGTGTGCTGCTATTGTTAGCACATATCGTGTTTATAAAAGACTACTTGTTGGCTTAACTTGTACAGCGGTTTTTATGGGTTTTAATAAATAACTTAAAGAGCCATTACTACTCATTGGTAAAGATCCTGCGCAGTTTGTTTTAAACATTTCTTCTTTTAAGCAATAAAATGTTCCGGCGTGTTTAATTGATTAAAAGAGAAAATAGAATTTTTTAATATTTTTTAAATGTAAATGAAAATTTTTATTTCCTTTTCTTTTTCTTTTGGTAAATTTGCATAAAAAAACTTGTTTTATGCCCTGCAATTAAATTAAGCAAATGCCAAATTAAATATTAAACAAAAAATTTTATTCTTTTAATTAGGATTTCTTTTTTAAAGAAACATTTTTTTCTAAAAAGAAAATGTATTCAAAATTATCTACAAAAAGGAAATTTATCCAAAATTTTCTATAAAATAAAATTTATTAAAAATTTTCTGTAAAAAAATTTATTCAAAACTTTCTATAAAAGAACTTTATTCAAAATTTTATATAAAAATGAAATTTATCCAAAATTTTCCATAAAAAAAAAAATTATTTAAAATTTTCTGTAAAAAATTTATCCAAAAATTTATATAAAAAGAAAATTTATCCAAACTTCTATAAAAAATTTATTTAAAATTTTCTATAAAAAAAATTATCCAAAATTTTCTATAAAAAATTCATCTTAAATCTTCTATAAAAAAATTTATCCAAAATTTTCTATAAAAAAATTTATCCAAACATTTTCTATAAAAAAAATGTATTTAAAATTTTCTATAAAAAAATTTATCCAAAATTTTCCATAAAATATTTATCCAAAATTTTCTGCAAAAAGAAAATTTATAGAAAATTTTTTATAAAAGAAAATTTATAGAAAATTTTTTATAAAAGAAAATTTATAGAAAATTTTTTATAAAAAGAAAAGGTATCCAAAATCTTTTATAAAATGAAAATGTATCCAAAAATTTTTCAATATTCAAAATTTCTATAAAAAGAAAATTATCCAAAATTTTCTATAAAAAGAAAATTTATCCAATATTTTCTATGAAAAAAATATTATCCAAAATTTTCTATAGAAAAATTTATTCAAAATTTTCTATAGAAAAATTTATTCAAAATTTTCTATAAAAAAATTTATCCAAAATTTTCTATAAAAAAATTTATTCAAAATTTTTCTGTAAAAAGAAAATTTATAGAAAATTTTTTATAAAAAGAAAATGTACCCAAAATCTTTTATAAAAAGAAAATTAATCCAAAAATTTTTTTTTAAAAATATAATATTCAAAATTTCTATAAAAAGAAATTTATCCAAAACTTTCTATAAAAGAAGTTATTCAAAATTTTCTGTAAAAAAATTTATCCAAAATTTTCTATAAAAAAAAAAATTATTCAAAATTTTCTATAAAAAGGAAATTTATCCAAAATTTTCTATAAAAAGAAATTTATCCAAAATTTTCTATAAAAAGTAAATTTATCCAATATTTTCTATCAAAAAAATTATTTAAAATTTTCTACAAAAAAAATTTATCGAAAATTTTCTAAAAAAAAGAAAATTTATCCAAAATTTTCTGTAAAAAGGAAATTTATCCAAAATTTTTTATGAAAAGAAAATGTATCCAAAATCTTTTATAAAAAGAAAATTTATGCAAAAAATTTTCTTTAAAAATAAAATATTCAAAATTTCTATAAAAAGAAATTTATCCAAGACTTTCTATAAAAAGTTATTCAAAATTTTCTGTAAAAAAATTTATCCAAAATTTTCTATAAAAAAAATTATTCAAAATTTTCCACAAAAAGAAAATTTATCCAAAATTTTCTATAAAAAGAAAATTTATCCAAAATTTTCTATGAAAAAAAAATTTATCCAAAATTTTCTATAAAAAGAAAATTTATCCAAAATTTTCTATAAAAAGAAAATTTATCCAAAATTTCCAATAAAAAGAAAATTTATCCAAAATTTTCTATAAAAAGAAATTTATCCAAAATTTTCTATAAAAAGGAAATTTATCCAATAATTTCTATAAAAAAAAATTATTTAAAATTTGGTATAAAAAAAATTTATTTAAAATTTTCTATAAAAAAAAATTATCCAAAATTTTCCATAAAATATTTACCCAAAATTTTCTAAAAAAAGAAAATTTATCCAAAATTTTCCATAAAATATTTATCCAAAATTTTCTATAATAAGAAATTTATCCAAAATTTTCTATAAAAAGGAAATTTATCCAATATTTTCTATAAAAAAAAATATTTAAAATTTTCTATAAAAAAAAATTTATTTAAAATTTTCTATAAAAAAAAAACAATTATCCAAAATTTTCCATAAAATATTTATCCAAAATTTTCTGTAAAAAGGAAATTTATCCAAAAATTTTTATGAAAAGAAAATGTATCCAAAATCTTTTATAAAAACAAAATTTATGCAAAAAATTTTCTTTAAAAATAAAATATTCAAAATTTCTATAAAAAGAAATTTATCCAAAACTTTCTATAAAAAGTTATTCAAAATTTTCTGTAAAAAAATCTATCCAAAATTTTCTATAAAAAGAAAATTTATCCAAAATTTTCTATAAAAAAAAATTTATCCAAAATTTTCCATAGAAAAATTTATTCAAAATTTTCTACAAAAAAATTTATTCAAAATTTTCTATAAAAAAATTTATTCAAAAGTTCAAATTCATCCTAAATCTTCTATAAAAAAATTTATCCAATTTTTTTTTAATTTATCCAAATTTTTCTATAAAAAAAATGTTTTTAAAATTTTCTATAAAAAAATTTATCCAAAATTTTCCATAAAATATTTCCAAAATTTTCTGTAAAAAGGAAATTTATCCAAAATTTTTTATGAAAAGAAAATGTATCCAAAATCTTTTATAAAAGGAAAATTTATGCAAAAACTTCTTTAAAAATAAAATATTCAAAATTTCTATAAAAAGAAATTTATCCAAAACTTTCTATAAAAAGTTATTCAAAATTTTCTGTAAAAAAATTTATCCAAAATTTTCTATAAAAAGAAAATTTATCCAAAATTTTCTATAAAAAGAAAATTTACCCAAAATTTTCTATAAAAAGAAAATTTACCCAAAATTTTCTATAAAAGAAAATTTATCCAAAATTTTCTGTGAAATAAAATTTATCCAAAATTTTCTGTAGAAGAATTTATTCAAATTTTTCTATAAAAAAATTTATTCAAAATTTTCTATAAAAAAAATTCATTCAAAATTTTCTATAAAAAATTTTTTCAAAATTTTCTATAAAAATTTGTTTCCAAAATTTTCTATAAAAGAACTTCTTAAAAATTTTCTATAAAAAAATTATTCAAAATTTTCTATAAAAAGAAAATTTATCCAAAATTTTCTATAAAAAGAAATTAATCCAAAATTTTCTATAAAAATAAAATTTATTCGAAATTTCTTTCTACAAATTTATCCAAAATTTTCTATAAAAGGAAAATTTACCAAAAAGTTTATTAAAAAATTAATTCTATAAAAAAAGCTAATGAAAACTTTATATAAAAAGAAATTTTTTTAAAATTTTCTATAAAAAGAAATTTTATTAAAATTTTCTATAGAAAAAATTTATTGAAAATTTTCTATAGAAAAAATTTTATGAAAATTTTCTATCAAGAGAAAATTTAATGAAAATTTTCTATCAAGAAAAAATTTAATGAAAATTTTCTATCAAGAGAAAATTTAATAAAAATTTTCTATCAAGAGAAAATTTGATCCAAAAATTTCTATAAAGAATGAATCAAAAATTGTCTGTAAGAGAAAATTTATCCAAAATTCTTTATGGACAATGTTGGATACATCTATCAAAAAATTCCATAAAAAAATAAAATTTAATGAAAATTTTCTTCTAGCCAAAATTTTCTATAAAAAGAAAATCTATCACCAATTTCTATAACAAAGAAAGTTTGATGAACACTTTCTTTTATCCAAAATTTTCTCTAAAGAGAACATTTATGCAAAATTTTTTATAACATTTATCCAAAATTTTTTTATAGAAAATTTTTTCAAAATTTTTCCCAAAATTTTCTATAAAAAAATTTGGCCAAAATGTTTATAATAAAAATAAAATTTTATGAAAATTTGCTATAAAATGAAAATTTAACAAAAATTTTCTATAAATACCAAATTTTCTATGAAAATAAATTTTATTAAAAATTTTTTACGAAAGAAAGTTTTTTGTTTTGGAAAGAATTTATAGAAAATTCTTTCCAAAACAAAAATTTATCAAAATCTGTCCACCCGTCTATTAATCAATTTAAGCGTTGTAACCAGAAATATAAAGTTTGAGGATAATTCGATGGAATTTGAGAAGGTTTTCCTCAGTTCAAAGAAAAAACAGTTCATGATTTGTACCAAACTTTACATAAACGTTCATTTGATGTAACGATGTCCGACCTTTCGTTTGGCAATCCATATGAACTTTTATTTTGAGGATAACTCGATGATTAAGACTATTTTGGTCCAAGAAGAAAATCTATTTAGAACGACTCATGATTTTACCCAAATTCTATACAATCGTTTACTGTATTAAACTGCTGAAAACCCCGTTCTCAGTTAATCTAACAGTGTCTGCCCATCTGTACGCTTGTCGAACCATTCAAACCTTGTAACAAAAATACCCATTTTAAGGATAATATAATGAAATTTAAGATTTAGACCTGAACTGAAAATCAATTTCTTATTTATTCTAGTGATATCAGTCCATCCGTCTGGTTGACTATGTAAACTTTGTAACTACAAAAAATTATTTTGAGAATAATTTCATAAAATTTAAGATTAAAGTCCCTTTCAATCGAGGGATAAACGACTCATGATTTTCCCTGAACTTATGATGCTCTAGTGATGTCTGTCCATCCGTCTAAACAATAACAATGTGACTGCAGTTGCCTTTTTTAGTACAGGACGATAAAATTTAGAACTTTGGCCCCTTCCTTTTAAAGAAAACTTACAGAAACTCTGTCATTTTCCAGTCTCCATTCAATTTTTTTGTACTTCATTTCATAAGTATTTTTTTTTTTTTTTTTCTAAACTTTTCAATAAGTATTTATTTTGTGTCATTGATATTTTCCTTTCTTTCGGAAAATTATAATAGTATTTTAGTTTTAATTTAATTCAATTTTTTCAATATATTTTACGAAAAAAAAACCTAAGCTCTTGCATTAACAGACAATTATATTGTACTAAAAGAATTAAGGTTTAAACAATTTTACTAAATTTTAAAAATTGAGATTTAAAAATCTCTCAATAAAAAAATCTCTTCATATTCATTAACAAAATTTAATTTAAATTAACAAAATTCCTTGTGTGTTTTAAATTTAAATATTTGTTTTGAAAATTTTGTTTATGAATTATTTAAAAATTTTGCAATAATGCGACGAGCAGCCGAATTTGATTTAAATCATGAAAATTTTGAAGAGAACCAGGATGAAGGAGTAGAAATACCTCAACTGGAATTAGAAATGCTGGAGAATAATGAAAACGATGTGGAAGTTGAGGAAAATGTTATAGCCTTAAAGAGTTTAAAAATTTCGGTAAGTGCTCAGGCTTTAAAGACATTACATGAGTTACGTTGCAACAATTTGTTGTGTGATGCTGTAATATCCGTTTCCGATGCCTGTTTTAATGTACATCGTGTCATAATGAGTTCATGTAGTTCTTATTTTAGGTAAGTTATTAAAGAAAAAGTAAATTTTTATTTTGTTTTAATATTTTTTGAGTAATTTTTTTTTCTCAAGAGCTCAATTTACTGGCTTTGATTCAACGGAAGTCAAGTGTTTGAAGGAGGAAACTCGTCTTGTCCACATACCTGGTATGAGTGGCAATATAATGGAGCAAATTATTCAATATGCTTATCTACGTAAATGCACTATAAATGCTGATAATGTGCATGAGCTTTTGGTATCAGCCGATTATGTTGGTATCATTGGTTTAGTTGAATTGTGCAAACAATATTTAGCACAAATGCTAACACCAGAGAATTGTGTCGGTATAATGGCTTTTGCCAGGTGGGTTTGTTTTTCTCCTTTTACTTCCATTTAGAAAACGCAAAAGCTTCTTGCAGATGCTAAAAGGCAAAACGGAAATTATTAAAAATAATCCTTTACTAATTGATTGTTATTTCTTCTGTAATACGATTTTGATTATTTTCCACGTATTGCTTTATTTTAGATTTCGCTTTTTAGATGATTTATATGCCAAGGCCAGGAATTATGTATTACGTTATTTTATTGAAGTGGCGGCTAAAAATAAAGACATCTATGAATTGAGCTTAAATGATTTCTATGACATCATAAGCGATGATGAGTTAAATACTCGAGAAGAAGATAATGTTTGGAAATTATGCATTAAATGGATAGACCATGATCCAGATAATAGAAAACAACATGTGGCTATATTAATGCAGGGTGTACGTTTGGGTTTAATGACACCGAAAGTAAGTGGTCGAGATATTAAACATAAGATTTCTAAAGAGAATTAAATGACCTTTAGTATAGTTAATTTGAGATCAATTTTATGACCTAGATGTCTTTTAATCCAAGGGCTAAAGCTATTTAAAATGGCTCATGATTTCACCTAAATTGTCTGTCAGACAATTTAAACCCTGTAACTAAAAACATCAATTTTAGTTATAATTAGATGAAATTTAAAGCGCATATCTTCCTCAGTCCAAAGAGAAAACTGTTCATGATTTATAGAATCAAAAATCTGAAAATCACTTTCTCATTTGATCTAGCAATGTCCGTCCATACGTCTGGCAATACAGGTGAACACCGTTTCTACAAAAACTATTTTGAGGATAATTAAATGATTAAGTCTATTTTGATCAAGAACGAAACCAATTTAAAACGGTTCACGATTTTACCTAAACTCCATACAAACCTGTAAAGAATCTAACGACTGAAAATCGCAATGTCCATCCTTCCGTCCTCTTATCAGACCATGAAAACCTAGTAACTAAAAATAGTAATTTTGAGGATAATACGGTGAAATTTAATTTTTAGTCCTCTCTTACTTGATGTAGAATTTAATTTTTAATCCTCTCTTACTTGAAGTAGAAAACCTAGTAACTAAAAATAGTAATTTTGAGGATAATACGGTGAAATTTAGTTTTTAGTCCTCTCTTAATTGAAGTTTAAAATGGCTCATGGTTTTACCTAAAACTCCACACAAACGTTTACTTTATCAAACTTAAAATCAGACTTATCAGATTTGAAATCTCTTTCTTACTTATTTTATGGATGTATGTTCAGTCAGTCAATTTAAACTTTGTAATTATAAATAGCAATTTTATTAAAATTGAGACTAAGGTCTTACGCTCTATTCTAGTCAGACAGTGTAAAGAGGAACTGCTAGGACTAAGTCGACTGTATGACATTACTATAGTCTGGGTTCCTGCGCATAGGGACTACTATGGTAATGAACAGGCAGACGAATTAGCCCGGGAAGGCTCTGCTATGAATGCCTCCTTATCGGTTTCTGTCGCAATCCCGTTAGGAACAGTCAAAAGCAGAATCCAAAAACACTTTCTAGAAAAGGCAAAAAATGCAACTCGTTGGCTACAAACGCAAAGACATCTCGAGACTAGTAGCATTGTTTACAGGTCACTGGACGATCGGAAAACATGCAAGCAGACTTGGTCTCCCTTACAATGAATATTGTCGTAGTTGTGGCAATCGCGGGAAGGAGGAGACAGTATTTCATCTTCTTTGCGAATGCTCAGCCTTGAACGCAAGCAGACATAAATTTCTGGGAGGGTACCAATTAGACAACTTCTGTGAGATATCTGACACTAGACTCAGTGACATCATTAAATATCTCAATACTACAGGTTGGATCTAATTAATTTATGTTCTCATTGTTCTTCCCTACACTTCTATCGCATTACAGACTCAATACAACTCATTCACCTGGCGAGTAGAATGGTTGTATCAAAACGGACTCTTAACGAGTCTAATTGATTGCCCGTAAGGTTACGGGCTACCACGTAAACCAACCAACCAGGTCTTACGCAGTCCAGAGAAGATCATGATTTGTCCTAAATTCCTTAAAAACGTTAATCTCACTTAATCTATCGATGTCTGTCGATCCGTCTGTCAGTCTGTCTGTCTGTCAGCCTGTCTGTCAATTTAAAAATTGCAACTAGAAATAGAAGTTTTTCAAATAATTCGATAAAATTTGAGACTAAGTCCTTCTCAGTCCAAAGAAAAAAAAACGGCTTATGATTTGTCCTAAATTCAATATAAATGTTTACTATATCAAACAATCGAAAATCACTTTCTCACTTCATTTGGGAATGTCCGTCCATCTGTCCGCTTGTCATTATTACAAATACAAATTTTGGAGATAACCAAGAAGAATTTTAGATTTAGGCCTCACTTGTTTCAAAGATAAAACTTATTTAAAATGGCTCATAATTTTACCTAAGCACCATACAAACGTTTACTACATTTAACGAACGAAAATTTCTTTCTTACTTATTCGACAGATGTCTGTCCATCAATCTGTTAGCCTATTTAAACCTTGTGACTGTAAATAGTTATTTTGAGGATAATACGATGGAAATTAAGTATTAGGCGTCTCTTAGTTCAAGTATAAAATTTATTTAAAATGGTTCTCAATTTTACCTAAACTCTATGGAAACGTTTACTAAATCAAACGACTGAAAATCACTGTCTCATTAATTCTAGCGATATCCGTCCATCCGTTTGGCTGTCCATGTAAACCTTGTAACTACAAAACCCATTTTGAGAATAATTCAATAAAATTGAAAACTTTCAGTTCAAGTAAAATTTTTTTATATAAAAAGTCTAAAAATTACTTTTTCACTTGCTCTAGTGACATTTCGAAGATAGCACAGTAAAATTGAAGATAACACAGTAAAATTTGGAACTTTGATCCTTTTCACTCCAAAAATAAAAACTATTTGAAATGGCTCATGATTTTCTTAACTAAACGTAAATGTTTAAAAAAGAAATCAAATGGCTGAAAATCATTTCCGCTCTTGATGTAGCGATAGCCGTCCGTCTGTCAGACCTTTTGATATACAATTAGTAAATTTTGGACCTATTTAAAATGGTTTATGAATTCAAATTGCCTAGAAATACTTCATATAAATAAAAACAACCTTCCCTTAATTTAAAATTTCCGATATTTCTCTTTTAGTGTTTCATGGAAGAAGTCAAAGAACATCCTTATGTACTCCAAAGCGAAGAAGCCAAACCCCTCATAGTGGAAACCTTTAAATTTATGTATGATTTGGATATAATGAATCCCTCTTCGGGTGAGGTAATTATCTATAAATAAGATTATCTCCCTTAGACCTCAGCTAATGTTGGCTTTTCGTTTGCCATTTTCTAAAAAGCTTATTACACCTCCCCTGGCCATGCCACGTTTACCACATGAGGTTATATTTGCCATAGGCGGTTGGAGTGGTGGTACTTCGAAGGGTTGTATAGAGACTTATGATACCAGAGCAGATCGTTGGGTCATTATACCAGCAGATGATCCAGCTGGTCCCAGAGCTTATCATGGTACTGCTGTTATAGGCTATAAAATCTATTCAATTGGAGGTTATGATGGTGTAGAATATTTTAACACTTGTCGGGTGTTTGATGCTGTTAAGAAGACTTGGAAGGAGGTTGAAAAAAATTAAATTTTTATTTCTTTGTTTTGTTAATGATTTTTCGTCTTTCTTTTCGTTTTAAGGTGGCTCCTATGCATTCACGTCGTTGTTATGTTAGTGTGGCTAAACTTAATGGTTTAATTTATGCCATTGGCGGCTATGATGGTCATAATCGTCTTAATACAGTGGAACGCTATAATCCAAAGACAAATCAATGGACCGTTATAACACCTATGAATATGCAGCGTTCTGACGCAAGCGCTTGTACACTCAAGGGAAAAATTTATGCAACGGGTAATAAAAAAAAGCAAGAAAAACAATAAATTAAAAAAATACTTAAAGGTTTAATTTCAGGAAAAGGAACACTTATTCATTTTTTTAATTAAATTTGTTTTTTATTTCCTTCTCTTTTCAGGTGGTTTTAATGGTCAAGAATGTCTTGATAGTGCCGAATTCTATGATCCCAATACCAATGTTTGGACTCGCATAACTAACATGAATCATCGTCGTTCAGGTGTCTCATGTGTAGCCTTTCGTGGCCAGGTTTATGTTATTGGAGGTTTCAATGGTACCGCTCGTCTATCCACCGGAGAACGTTATGATCCTGATACTCAAACCTGGTCATTTATACGTGAAATGAATCATTCCCGCAGTAATTTTGGTTTAGAAATAATTGATGATATGATATTTGCCATAGGAGGCTTTAATGGTGTATCAACCATTTCCCATACCGAATGTTATGTGGCTGAAACCGATGAATGGATGGAGGCTACCGATATGAATGTTGTACGTTCCGCTTTAACAGCCAATAATGTGGCTGATTTGCCCAACAAAAGGGATTATATACACAAAGAAAGAGATCGTCTAATGGAGGAAAGACGTCAGCGTTTATTAGCCAGTTCTATGGCGCGAGAAGAAAATGTTACTTCATTTATGTCGGTGGAAACACAAGATACCGCTATGGATGATTATGAAACACCCAATGAAGACGAGGATGCAGATGATGAAGAGGATGTCCTACAGGATTTACCTCAAATACAACATGGACCACAGGCCTTAAATGATGCGTTTAATAATAATAATAATGTTAATGAACAAAATAGACATTTTCAAATGAGAATTCAACGTCCAGGTTCTCATCATGAAATAAGAAGGCGTTAGACAGTATAAAATAAATGAAGACGAATTGGAGAGTTAAAGGGTTACAAGAAAGGAAAACGTGTTATTATTTTATTTTATTAAACAAAAAAAATTCTTATTTAGAGTTATGCTATTGATAAATTTATATTACATTCCTAAACCAAAAAATTAAAGTAAAATGTTTATAAAAATCGACAAATCAAAATTAATAAAATGAGCTAAATATAAATTTTTAAAGAATTTGAACACTTATTCTATAATTTGATTAAGTCTAAAGTTAAAACTGTAGTCTAGTCTATATTTAAATCTAAAGTATAGTCTAGTTAAAACTATAGTAATCTAGTCTATAGATTAGAATATAATCTAGTCTATAATTATGACTATAGTCCAGTCTATAGTTTAGACTATAGTCTAGTTTATAATTTGGACTATAGTCTTTTATAGTATAATTTAGATTATAGACTATAGTCTAATCTATAAACTAGACTTTAGTCTATATAGTTTAAATATATATATTACTATGGTTTAAAATGTAGTCTAGTCTATAATCTAATTTATAGTTTGGACTATATTCTAGTTTATAGACTAGACTATAGTTTATACTATAGTTTGGTCTATTTTTTAATCTGTAGTCTTGTATATAGTTTGAACTATAGTCTAGTCTATACATGAGACTATAGTCTAATCTATAATAAACTGGACTATAATCTAATCTATAAACTAGACTATATTCTAGTCAATACACTAGACTATAGTCCAGTTTATAGACTATACTATAGTCTACTTTATAGTTTAGACCATAGTTTAGTTTATAGTTTAGACTATAGTATATTCTGTAGTCTATTCTATAGTTTCGAGTATAGTCTAATCTGTAATTTAGTCTGTGTTTTCGACTATAGTCTAGTCTATAGTTGAGACTATAGTCTAGTCTGTTGTTTAGACTATAGTCTAGTTTTTAGTTTAGCCTATAGTCTGGTTTATAGAATAATTTAGATTATAGACTATAGTCTATATAGTTTAAATATATGTATTACTATAGTTTAAAATGTAGTCTAGTCTATAGTCTAGTTTATAGTTTGGACTATATTGTAGTTTATAGACTAGACTATACTTTTAGGCGGTAGTCTTGTCTATAGTTTGAACTATAGTCTAGTCTATACATTAGACTATAGTCTAATCTATAATAAACTTGACTATAGTCTAATCTATAAACTATACTATATTCTAGTCAATACACTAGACTATAGTCCAGTTTATAGACTATACTATAGTCTACTTTATAGTTTAGTCTATAGTTTAGTTTATAGTTTAGACTATAGTATATTCTGTAGTCTATTCTATAGTTTCGAGTATAGTCTAATCTGTAGTTTAGTCTGTGTTTTCTACTATAGTCTAGTCTATAGTTGAGACTATAGTCCAGTCTGTAGTTTAGACTATAGTCTAGTTTTTAGTTTAGACTATAGTCAGGTTTATAGTATAATTTAGATTATAGGCTATAGTCTATATAGTTTAAATATATGTATTACTATAGTTTAAAATGTAGTCTAGTCTATAGTCTAGTTTATAGTTTGGACTATATTGTAGTTTATAGACTAGACTATACTTTATACTATAGCCTGATCTATTTTTTAGGCGGTAGTCTTGTCTATAGTTTGAACTATAGTCTAGTCTATACATTAGACTATAGTCTATAGTTTATAGTTTATAGTTTAGACTATAGTCTGGTTTATAGTATAATTTAGAATATAGACTATAGTCTATATAGTTTAAATATATGTATTACTATAGTTTAAAATGTAGTCTAGTCTATAGTCTAGTTTACAGTTTGGACTATATTCTACTTTATAGACTAGACTATAGTTTATACTATAGTCTGGTAAATTTTTTAGGCGGTAGTCTTGTCTATAGTTGGGACTATAGTCTAGTCTATACATTAGACTATAGTCTAATCTATAATAAACTGGGCTATAGTCTAATCTATAAACTAGACTATATTCTAGTCAATAGACTAGACTATAGTCCAGTTTATATATTATTTTATAGTCTATTTTATAGTTTAGTCTATAGTTTAGTTTATAGTTTAGACTATAGTATATTCTGTAGTCTATTCTATAGTTTCGAGTATAGTCTAATCTGTAGTTTATTCTGTGTTTTCGAATATAGTTTAGTCTCTAGTTGATACTATAGTCGAGTCTGTAGTTTAGTTTAGACTAGTTTATAGTTTAGACTATAGTCTAGTCTATAATTTAGAGTATAGTCCAGTCTAAATTTTAGACTATAGTCTAGCCTATAGTTTAGACTATATTCTATAACTTAGACTATAGTCTATAGTTTAGACTATTAAAAACTAGTATCTTTCATTAAATTATTGAAACTGAATAAAAATAAATTTAACTTTTCTGCACCGAAAGTTTAGGTCAATTTAAAAAATAAGACCAAATTTAAAATTTCTTGCTAAACTCCTGAAGTTTTTGTACGTTAAATGTCATTTATTGTTATTTTTATATTAAAAGTAATTTTTATTGAATATAAATTTTAATAATTTATTATTTAGACTTTTATTTCATATTTCGTATATTATTTTCGCCAAACAAAGCAATAAGTTCATTCATGTTTTAATAAACAATAAAAAATAAAAAAATTGTAACACCAAAGTTAAACTTCTTAAATATTCATAGAAAAAACAAAGACAATATAAAAACACACCAACGCTTCGCAGCTACAAATAAGGGATAAGTAAATAAAACAAGAAAGAGTACTGTTAGAGGGATGTTTGCATAAAAAGCATATCCCCAATCCCCCATATCCCCAATACATTTGTGAAGTATGTTATCTATAAAAGCTTACAAATCAATGCTAACAAATCATAGCGTTGTTAAACGTTGAAGGAATAACATTCAAATCAAAACTCTTGCAACGGAATATGCGTTGTCTAAATTTGTGAGTATTAATATTGAGTTAAAATTTTAAAATATTATTTGTTATTGTATATTTATTTTTTATTTAGATTCTTTTTTGCCACATTATGCTGTGCTCCTTTAACACTGGCACAAGTCTTAGAGGTACAACCAATTAATAGCAGTCCTACGGCTGCTCCTTTGGGCTGTCATCGCCGCCTTTACACTTATCGTGTTACCCAGGCTGATTCGAAGGGACGCGAATGTTGGGATCTTGTTAGTGTGGCTGCTTGTTGGGGACGTTGTGATTCGAGTGAAATTTCAGATTGGAAATTCCCCTATAAACGTTCCTTCCATCCAGTTTGCGTTCATGCTACACGACAACCAGCCGTAGCTGTGCTACGTAATTGTCATCCTGAGGCCGATGAATTTGCTAGACGTTATGAATATTTAGAAGCAGTTAGTTGTCATTGTCATACTTGTTCAACTATGGATACCAGTTGTGAGGCACCAGCTAATAATATTTTAGATGAAAAATCGGGGGTTAAAGTATTGGCCATAACGGGTTCGGATTCAGTAAGTTTGGATTATTAATTCGAAAATAATCTGAATTTTTAGATTTTCATTTATTATATGTATAAAATACGAAATTCTTTATAAAATATAAAATATATTTTTTATGCAGTAGTGTAAATGATGATGATATCTATAGTTAATGTGATTTTATTGTAATATAAAAATATTTTACAGCGAAAATTTTGTTTTTAAATGAATAAAAAATAAATTAATTACTCAATAGAAAATGCAAATTAAATTGAAATATTTATTATTTAAAAATTTTAAAGGACGAACCAATTTGGTTCATCGGAAAATAGAGTATTCAAAACCGAAAACCGGTTAACCGATTTCCGATTTTTTCTAGTTTTCGGTTTCTTCAAAACCGCTATTTTAAAGGCGGTTAACCGGTTTTTTTTAACAACATTTTATTTTGCTTTTTATATAATTTTACTTAGAAAAAGAGTTCGAGACAAATTACGTGACTAAAAATAAGAAGTTTCATGTAGCTTGCTAAATGCTATAAAAAAAGCTTATTTAACTTTAACAATTCTCTTTAAATAGTTAATAAAATAAATTGAACTATTCCATGCTCACAAAAAAATTTAAACGTTTAAATTTTTGTATACACCCAGCAAAATCTTTTTGGTTATCGGTAATGGCAACTACTTATTAAAGTAGTTTCTTGGTAATGGGGCGTCATTATTATTTGCCTACTCTGTATTACATTAATAAGTACTCAATAGTATAATAGCACAATAATACTGCAATCACGTGGATGAGTTGGCTAGAGCGCCGGATTAACAACCAGAAGGTCGTTGGTTCAACCCCATTCTGAAGCTGTTAGTTTTTTATAACAAAATGTCTAAAAAGATATTTTGAACTAAATAGAGTTTTTGTCGCTTAGGATGCTATGTGCGAGATGATGTACTTAGTAAGACGTTAGTCAATAAAAACGAATGGTTTAGTGTGTGTCCAAGTTCGAGTCTCACTGACGGCAAAATTTTTTTGTTTTTTTTATTTTTGTTTTCTTTTAGGTACATCTTTTTAAGTACCCCTAGAGTCGAAAAATAACTACATGAATTTGTGGACAAGTCGAACAAAAATAACTAGTTATTCAGGCAAAAAATAAGTAGTTTATTTTTGTTTCCAATTATACCTGCTAGCTTACCAGGAAAGCAAAGTTTTAGTCATATATACAATAAATTGGAAATATAAAAGTTTAAAGGCGCATATTTCTGAAATGAGGCATGATATTGACTTGAATCTTTTTGCAAAAGATCGGAAATTATATATGCTAAAGGATAAGCTTGGAATACATATTTTTAAAATTTCTTTCGCTATTTAGAAATAAATCAAACAAAAGTCCCAATTTGGGGTTTTTGGAGAAAATAAAAATTTTTTAATTGTAATAACATATTTGTTTATAAAGATATCTTAATGAAATTTGCAACAAATGTGAATCTTATGAATGTAAATAAAAGCGCGTTAATCAAATTTCAATGAGGAGTAGGGTTTTCCTGAATTCCCAAAAAACCTAATGAAAATTTCCAAAAATGGGATTTTTTACATTTTTGGCTATAGAATCCACATTTTTCCGAAGTTCCGTAGATGTTGATTTAAAACTTTTAACAACATATTGAAGATTCTTAAAATACATTCCGCTTGTCGATTTGTGCTTTGGGATTTGAGAAAATATGATCTAAAGTCAAAACTTTCATATAAAATGGGTCGAATTCGAAAGGGTGTGTACCATGACCAATTGAGTTATTGGGCTTGTTTTTTATCTTAAAGTCATCTCTGTGAAGTTGCCTTTCAGAAAAGTATAAAATTATTACATGTTGCTAAAGAAAATTTTATTTTAGATAAAAAAGAGTGTAGATACTTTTTCGGCTAAAAAAAAAAACACAAAAAGTCGTCTTTTTTACAATTTTCAAATTCAAAATCGTTTATTTTTGGACTCGGTAAAGATATCGATCAAATTTTTTTTATTCAATACAGAATTTTGTTCTTTAACTAGTTAAGAAAACAACTAATAAAATCGGTAGGAAAAACTAGGATATATATGAAAAAAACTGGACCCAGAACATGCAAAATTATGGTGCTTAAAAATTCAAACGCAAATAACTCGAAAACTATAAGACATAAATAGGACATGCAAGCATATTTTTTATAGGTCTTATCAAGGTCTATAACAATATATAAAAATATTTGAAATCGGATGAGAAACAAAAATTTGACAAGTGATTAAATATTTTTTTATGTCAGAGGTACCTAACTTTGAGCCCCCTTAGCTCCGCCCCTGAGGAGTTTGTTGTGCCCCCCTTCCAAACTTAACATTGTACACTCCTCTGCTACGCCTATACCAATTCAACCAGCCGATCAGAAGTTACAGATTTATTTCCAAAAAATTTCGATTCTGCCCCACTGTGCACTGTGACATTAGTAGTTTCCTTATTTAAATATTTAGATTAAAATTAAAAACTTTCTTTTATATAAAATATAACAATAGATGGTTCTATAGATATAATTTTTATAATCAGAATTTTATGCACTAGTTTTTTTTTTTTTTCTTTTTTTGAACTTTAAAAATTTAATTAATTCTCGAAGGCCAAACAACAAAAATAATTACGGTGAAGCGATAATTGATTCCCAACCCAGAGCTTCTTTGCGAATGACACTAGTTTTTTCGTGTTTAATTATAAGTACAGCCTAACAGTGCGTTTTAAAAAATTTTACTATTTTTGAGATATGCGGTCATGTGTTAGTTATATCAAATAAAAATATCCCCTCAATACTAACTCCTTACACCTTATTTTTACATAATTTTAATTTTTTGTACAACTCGTTGGGACCGACAAATGTAATCCGTAATATATATATATATATATATATATATATATATACGTATTTCATTACGATACTAGTATTTGTAATTAAAACATATTTCTTTAATTTAAAAATGAGATGTATTTATCAGTTTTAAATATTAATGATTTTAATATATCATGATATTAATCAGTCATTTGACAAGATATTGAAATTAATTATATTATACCTTCGTTTAAATCCGGAAGCAGATCCAACATTTAAAATTATAGAGATATTGCTAAATAAAGTGCTATTCCAAAACTTTTCGAAAAGATAGTTACTGAAATCCTTACGCATCAAGTTGTATTTCAGCATGGATTTAAAAATAGATGTTTCACTATTACTGACCTTTTGGAGTTCGAAACCTCAGTTATAATCGCATTTGATTCCGGTTTACAGACAGACGCAATATACATAAATTTCAGTAAAGCTTTCGATAAAATAAATCACGATCTCCTATTGTTCAAATTGGATAAACTCGGATTTTCTCCTGATTTCTTTAAATGGATTTCCACATATCTTAAAAATAGATACCAATGTTTATTATTCAGAGGATGTACATCAAAAACCATTCCTGTTTTATCTGGTGTTCCACAAGGTAGTCATCTCGGCCCCATATTATTCTTAATATTTATAAATGATTTACCAGCTTGCATTAAGAATTCTAGAATTTTAATGTATGCTGATGATGTAAAGCTATTCCATAGCTTTAACTATTCCTATCAATGTTCCTTACTCCAATCAGATCTTGACAATCTTTATGATCTGAATTTAAGAAAGTGTAAACACATGATGTTCTACAGAAGAAGTCCAGTACTCTGTAGATACACAATAAATGAATATCAACTTGATCTAGTCGAAGAATTTCTTGTTTCGCAATAAGGCGAAAGGAGTACTAGATTTCCTCAAGCGCTGGGGAAGAGAGTTTAATGATCCTTACGTTTCCAAGCAATTATTCATATCTCTTGTGAGACCAATCCTGGAATAAAGAAAATTGAATCGGTCCAGAAACAATTTCTCTTATTTTGTCTTCGTAATCTTCCATGGAATCCTAATATTAATTTACCATCATATGAAAGTCGATTACAGCATATTGATCTCCCTACTCTTGAAAGTAGGCGAAAATATATGAATATTTCATTTGTAATTAATTTAGTAAACGGTTCAATTAATTCTGAGTTCCTGCTTCCTAAGATCGAATTCGTAATCCCAAATCGTCCAACTAGAAATTATACTCCTTTAATTAATTATGCCAACTTTGATCCCATGAGACGTATATGCAATCAATTCTACAGTTTATATCCATATATTGATTTCTCATTAAATCCAATCCGCATTAAGAGGAGTATTTTTAACTTAGTTAAATAATAAGTTTTTGTTATTGAATGATTATGAAAATATTTTATTGTAAATAGCTTTAAGAATAATATATATGCTAGCCTGTAAGAAATTGTAATTTCATTGGCTATTAAATAAATAAATAAATAAAATTATATTTTTTATATTCATTCAACGTTTTCTTTTACTTTTACTTTACACTTTGACGAATAGCGATTTTCTAATATTTGAATTTTTAATTCTTTTATAATTTCAGTTTTAGTTTTAGCTATTTTCGATAAATATGTTAAAAAGGTCAACAACCATAAAAATAAAAATTCCCCTTTTACTTGTCCGTTAATTTAAATTTAAATTAACGAAAATTATTTCGATTTATCCGATAACTTAAACTGAAATAAATAAGTTATTTCTGTCTGTTACATTTTCAAATACCAGGATTATAAATAAAATATTAAGGAAAGTTTATTAAATAGTATAAATCAAATAAATAAAAACAATTTTAAATTAAACAAAAAATAATAATAATTTCTCCAGTTATAATGTGAATAAAAAACTTTAATTTCGAAATTATGTGCATCAAAATTTATTATTTTTGCTCGTTTTACTTTTATCTAATTTGGAGATATTTTGTATAAACATGTTTTTCCATTTTAATATAGTTTCATGCCTTCATTGCAAACTTTGAAATAATATTTAAATTAAAAAATTGTTCAAGAATATTTTTCAGAATCTCTTCGCGACCCCCCACGAATGTCCTTACGGACCCCCTGTGGGTTGCGGACCCCTATTTGAGAACCGTTGTTTTAAATTTAAGGAATTTAATGAATTTACTAAAGGTTTTACATTAAATTTACTAAAAGTTTGACCAAACCATCGGCTATATTTAAGTCATGTTAAGCAGAAATTTTCACGGCGGCGGCTTTTAAAAATAATCGGCAGCTCGACTCAGCCACCTCAGCCGGCAATATATAAAATTTCAAGTTTTATAACAGTTTTTACACTTCCTTTCAGTTGGTAATTTATTATCATTTTGCTCTTTCAAACCCATCTGGCAACTTAATGCACATTGTTTACATGTTTGCAATTGTTGTTTTATTTAGTGCTAACTGAAAAAACAATAATATAAACAATTATGTTTAAATATAATTAATTCTGCACAAATTTATTATCCTTTACAAACAAAATACCATGGCTGGTCCCTGTAATCCCATTTGGAATTATTTTCATCGCAATGAAAGTACGGCCACCTGTGTGGTTTGTATGAAAGAATTATCTTTGGGCAGTAATTTACCAAAAAATCAAACAGTGAGTAGCATTAAAAAACATTTGGAAAAGGTGCATCCCCATGAGTATTCGGCCTTTCATACTATGGAAAAGGATTATGTACAGCACAAATCGGAAAATGTTAATTTAAAACGTCGGGCCAAACGTAAAAGACTTAAAGAACGCAAAGAGGCTATAGAGGGACCAAAAGAACGTAAAAAACCAGGTCGGAAAAGAAAAATAGATAAACAATCAGAGTCAGAAGATGTAGAGCACAAAAGTTTAAATATAGAAATAGTGGTAGATGATCCTTTGGTGGTAAATGAACAAGATGAACCCTTAATGGATATGACGAGGGTTGATATGGGTCAAATTAAAATCGAACACTATAAAAAATCTCCTTCCAAACCGGGAGATATAGCTTTAAATAGAAGAATAGATAAATCTATATTAGATCTCATGGTGGTGGATTTGCTGCCTTTTAATATTGTGGAAGGAGAAGCATTTAAGCGTTTAAACTTGACCGATCCTTGTAGACCCAGTAGATATGCTGTTAAATCGAAAGATTTTTACAAAAATGATCTTCTACCCGAAACTTATGATTCTGTAAGAAAAAAGGTTTTACAGTCATTAGAACAAGCCGAGTGGATAACATTGACTACTACCCAGTGGTGGCATCATATGAAATCTTGTTGCCTACAAGTTATTAGTGCACACTTTTTACAAGACAACCAAAAGCACATGGTGGTATTGGAGGCTTTGCCTATGGAAACGGCCCAAATAGTATCCACCAATCTTTTAGATTTAAGCCGTAAGTTTAACATAGTGGACAAGATCCATTTGAATATAGTGAAAAAGAATGATGATGTTGCCTCCGAATGGTTTACCACTTTAGAATGTTCCGAATATCTGTTACAAAAGGTTATACGAGAAGCTTTATTTTCTGCTGATATAATCGAGATAATTAAACAAAAATGCAATAGTATTGTAGATCATTTTGTAAGCAATAAACAAGCCAAACAAAATTTCAATGAATGCCAAGAATTATGTGGTCTAAATCAATACAATTTCTTTACTTCTCCCCAAAATACTTGGACCACCACTTATTTAATGTGGCAAACGTTACTGGAACAAAAACCTGCCTTAGAAATGTATATACAGCAATATGGCAATATACAAGTACCCTCAGAATATGAATGGCAACAGATGGAATATTTAGTGCTATTACTTAAAATATTTTATCAAGCCTGGTTAGATCTTAACTCTGAAGCTGCCTGCGTTTCGCTGATCATACCTTTGCTGACTATGTTAAATTCGAAATTAGAGTTAAAGTTAACTGATCCTCAAGATTTGCAGTATTACAAAAAATCTTTGAAAACCCAACTAAATCAATATTTTTCCTTTGCCCAACAATCTTCTTCACTGATCATAGCCACCTTACTGGATCCCCGCTTTAAAATGCGTTACCTGAATGAGCAGCAACTGTCAGCGTGCCATACAGAAATGACACATAATTTAAGACTTTCTTTAAATTTAGATGAAGATTCTACAAATCCTACATATAACACTATGCCCACCAATAACTATAACTATCACAACACCTCAGATCTTTGGGAAACCCACGATTCAACTACCATTACCGAAAACAATACTACAGATAGCGTTTTCCTGGCTTTTGAACAACAATTGAGTTTTTATCTTAAGGAGCCTTTAATAGCTAGAAATGGTAACATCTATCAATATTGGAATGTAACACCCTATGAATATTTACGTAAATTGGCGTATAAATATTTAACAGCACCTCCTACTCGTTTGGCGTGTAATGACACTATTTGTCAAGTGGGGACATTATATGCCGATCGAAGACTGGCTTTAAAAGATGAAAATGACGAAAAGTTGTTATTTATGTCATGTAATATAAAATTGTTTAATTTTGAATATTAAGAATGAAGTAAGTAGGACATTTATTACAAAACTATATAAGCGTGTAATTTTAACTGTTCTTGAAAGAGAGATTTCTTTTCGTTATTCAAATGGTGTTAATTTTCTCACATAAGTGAGGCAATCAGTTATTTTTTTTTAATAAATAAATCAAAAATTATAATTTGATGTTAAGATCTATGGCGAAAATTCTCAAGTCCAAATATAAATTTTAACATCTTTAAGAGAAAGTTTGTAGCAATCAATTTTTCCTCAATAAATAATAAAACAAAAATTATAATTTGATGTTAAGATCTATGGCGAAAATTCATAAATGCAGATATATATTTCAACAATTTATAAAGAAAGTGTTAAGCAACAAATTTCTATCTCAATAAAATAAATTCTCTCATATTCATCTAGAAAAAGTTCGAGGTAATAAATTTTTTTTTCTCAGTAAATTTAAAAAACGAAAGAACCCGTCCTTTTTTACACATTTAAGTTAACATGAAATAAAACTAAAAACTTATTTGGTATTTTTATTTAAATGTATATTTTGTAGAGCTAACTTATATCCAAAATAATCAATCGCAAAATAAAATATACCGAAAATTGTCAAGGACATTTCGTTTAACATTGTTTTTCTTTGTTCAAGCTAACAAAAACTGAATTAAAAAAAAAAAAAAAACAAAATCATAAACTAAAAACTATAAATGAAAAATGTACATGATATTATTACATACAAGTTTTACAGTGCAAAGTAGTATTTTTGTTTTGTTTTTATAAAGAATAAAGGAAGTAACTTATTCCTTAAGATTTGCTAAATAAAAAAAAGACCGTTTTATGTCCTTCAGACCAAAGGACTAATATTATTATTTATTAAAAAAACAGGGAGGAAGGAAAGTGGGTTTCAAAGCTGAAAAACCTTTTTTTAAAGGTATTTCATGCCGGAATTACCATTTGAGGCAGCATTCGCTCGCGCCAATTGGAAAAGACAATATAGACTGGTAACACCTAAACCAACAGCACCGCCCAAAGCACATTTTCTTAAACCAGCTGAAAAGTTTAGAGAATTAACAATAGAGTTTTTTGTATTTAAAAAAATTGCTTACCAGTTGATTTGTATAGAAAACCAGTAGCTGTGCCGGCTGCAACTGTATTTATATCATCATCTTCACCGCGGGCAAACTGTAAGAGAACACCAAATGCAGAGTACATCACAGCTAATACACCCAAAGTATTGGCGGTAGCGGAACCTTGTTTCATAACATGGTTAATCATTCTATATTAAAAAAAATAAAGAAATTATTAATATTAAATAATAAAAAAAATAAGCAAAATAAAGTTTTACATAAAAAAGGATCAAAAATAGATGTTTTTTTTATCAGAAAAACATTTGTAATAATACAAAGAAGTGAACCGAATTAACGAAAGCTATTTGAGTAAAATGACCTTTAATATAAATAAATAAAAAAAAAATACAAATAAAATGGACATTATTTATGCAAATTAAACAATAAATTGATTGAATATATACTCCAATTATAAATTAAATCAATTTCAGCCAGATTTTTAATGTATTTATATTATTGCTTTAAAAGTTTCTCACTAGTTAGCTTATTTACGAAATTGTATTAATACTTTTTGTTCCTTTAAAGTTTTTTAATTTAGCGTTTAAAATATATTTGGTAATAAAAATTCATGATCCTATACTTCAATAGAATCTTAATTTTTGATTTCGGTGAAAACTAAATTACTAAATTTACGCAAAAAAAAAACTTGATTTTCCTAACCCCTCTTTTAGTCCTTCAAAATGAAATATCTCAAAAACGAGCGCTAATTTTTAAAAATAGTTAATACCATTAAATTCAGCGTCGCCGACTTTGTGTCTCATTTTCGAGCACAGTAACTAGCAAGGCCAAAGAAAGTCTAAATATTAAATTCATTAAATGTTTTTACTGTAATATAGATTATTTAATTTTAAAGCAAATTGATCATAAATATCCTTCAGATAATCTCTGACCTTGCTGAACGAAGCGACTTTAAACCGTACCTTTGAAACTTCAGTATTATTTTTGAAGTCTTGGATTTTCAATTTACAAAATGTTTAAGACCGCTTAAATGCAATTTCTAATCATAGGGTTCTATATATATATTTTTCACCTCTTTTGACTATTTTTATTTGTCTTATAAAAACTTAATAAATATAAATATATTGGTAAATTATCAGACAGTCTATGCAATGAAAGTGCTGGTTATACATAAATATATTTTTTACGAGAGAATTTCCAGCAGATGATGTTGTAATAAAAACTGCTAAGAAACTATTCCCTTTAGCTTTTTTCGTCATTTCGACTATTTTCTACTTTTTAGGCTATTTACTGCTTTTCCGACTTTTCTACTTTTTCGATTATTTTCGACTAAATCAAGTATTTTAGATTTTTTCAACTATTTTCGACTATCTGGCAATAAGAAAGTCGATTTCTCGAACCAAATATTCGAAAGTCGACTTAGAGAACCTTAATCCATTGTAGGAAAATGTATTCAAGTTCTCAAAATACTCTTAACATTTAAATTTTGTTTACTAAAATTTTTAAAAACTTACTGTGTTCGCCATAACTTGCCGGTTTGCTGTAAAGCTTTTGTTGTTCTCAATCCATTGTAGAAACCAGCTACACCACCAATACTAGCTCCTACCATTACTGACGTACCAATCTGTGAAAATGAAAGCTCAAAACGGCCTCTTTGTTTTGTAGCACCCTCGGGAAATATAAATTCAGGTTGAGCTTGTTGCAAGAAACGCGGGTCATAATTCAAATATGGTGATATGGGAGTACCAAATGTTGTGGAAGCTGTTGTGCTATTTGTAGATCTTGCAGGTTTGGTGGCATCGTCAACTTAAATCCAAAAATATTTTATATTAAAACAAAAAATTTTACATACAAAAGCATGATGTAACAACGCATAAAGCACATAAGGGAGAATTGAATTTGATAGTTCGATATCTCAAACACTACAACCCCTGATACCCGTATGTGATTATGTATGCCTAGGAACATCATTTTAAAACTTACATAAAGTGGAACCAGATAACGATAAAGGTTTACTCAAATAATCATCACTCATGGTCGATGGCAGGAAATATTAAGCTTTTTATTAAAAAATTTCGTAATTTTATTTAATAATTTCTAAAATGTGGAATTTGTTAGGGTAAAAATCGAACAAATACACACGTGAGATTTATTCTTTCACACTTTTCACACACAACTTCACTCTATAACAAAAATGTCAAATATTTTTTTTTTTTTTTTTGCAAACAATGACATTTCAATACAGAGTTGCTTTTTTAACATAAAACTGTTATAAATTAACACTTTTATTTTGTATACTAGTGGCAGCACTTTTATTTATTTTTTCAATTGACAGTCGTTTTCTTCTTCTTTTTGTACGTTTTCTTTATTTCTTCTCAGTTTTATTATTTTGTTCGTTTAGTGTGGTATTGTTTGGTCTTTGGAGAGTGTATTAAAAAGCAAATATTAGAATAAAGTAGTGCATATAGAAACAAATATAAGTGACAAAATTCTTTTTAGAACAGCTAAAAAAAATAATTATTTGATAAAAACTCTTATTAACATAAAAAATAGCACAGATTTAAGATATCCGTACATAGGAGACGACACCACAATAAAAACAAAGAAACGCACAAACAAACATTTTTTTTAGTTAAAGCATTTCTTAATAAATTTTCTTTTAAGAAAACAGAAAATATAGGCAAGACGTTACCAATGTCGGGAGGCGATGTAAATGTAAAATTGTCACGTCTACTGCTAATGGCTCATAAATTTAATAATTTCTATTTAAATGGTGAGTGTAATTGCGATTAATATTTGATTAAAATATTTTTGAGAAGCTTTTTTTATATTACCACAATGCATTTTATTGATTTTTAATGAAATTCTTTTAAAAGGGTGTGTGCAGCGACTTATACTATAGAGGATGTGTTTATAATGTGTATGCAAAAGGAATTGGAAAAATAGAGAAAAAAATTGTTTTTGTAAGGGACATTTCTATTATTATATACACTTTATGTTATTACATGGTTTAAATATTTTGTTAGTTATTATTATTATTTTTTTTAATTATCCTGGCAGACAGCCGGCATTAATAAATGATAAAATGTTATCACCCCCACCCACCATGTTTACATATGTATATACGACACAGTGTTGTCAGATGGAGCGAATTTTCCCTTTTTGAGGGAATTTTTGAATAAAATTTAAGTCGAAGGAAAATTTTCAATATATTTAAATTTTTCTTAAAAAGCGAGAAAAAATTTGAACAAATAAAGAAAAAATGTTGTATTATCATAGAAGAATAGAAATCATTATTTGCCGAATGGATATTTTCGGTGTTCTTGTTTTTCGTTTAGAATATTTTTTTGTGTATTTTTGTTAACGTAGTATCTATATTAGAGAAATTTTTATCAAGACAAACATCAAAATAAGTGCGAATGTATGTATACAAGGTAACCTCAGTTAAACAGCTGATTATTATTTTTGGTTATTATAGCTGACAATATGCATGTATATATATAAAACATATATAATTTCGGCTTATTGTTGTTTTTGTGCAATTGCAACTGTTGCCACCTTCCAATAATTCGTTAATTTTGACGTTTGTCTTGATAAAGAAAATTGTCTAATATAGACACTACGTAAGAGTTGCTAACAGAACTGCTCAATAACATTGATTGTTAAAAATATATTTATCCCTTTAGCATTTCCATATTAAACTGTTATACTGTTACAATTATAATTATAAACTGTTATCTTTTACATGTTTATTGTGAAACACTGTACAACGAAACAAAATGATTCGTCGCGAACTATCAACACACAAATTCAAATCATATATTTTTCCATAAGCAAGTACGCGCAAAAATATCATGGTTTTGGTTCGCGGCGAACCAACATAGCGCCCATATGAAAAACATATGTGTTTGATGTGGTGGTTTGCGAAACATACATACATACAATACATACATACATAAATACATACATACATAAATACATACATACATAAATACATATATACATACATACATAAATACATACATAGGAAAGTAAAATTTTGACAAACATGAGGTGAATAAAATTTCACCAGCTCATAGGGCTTAGAATACAACTAGTTTATGTGAGGGGCACTTCAAACTAAATTTAAAAAAAATTACTAATTTTTTTTTAAACACAAAAACAAAATATATGTGACTACATGTATTTTTGTTGTTGCATGAATTAGGTTTTTGACAATTGAATCTGTTTTTTTCTCTCACATAAATATCTACTTATTAATCTATGTCATAAGGCTACATAAATTTTTGACAAACGATTACAAAATTTTGAGAATGAAAAAATAATAAAATAAAAACATCTAAAATATTTTAGTATTCTTTGGGAATTTCATTGTTTAATTTATTCAAAATTTTGTTTTCGTAATAAAGACTAATACGTAAGTGATTAAAAAAATATTTACTAAAATTGTTAATGATTTTGTCAGAATTTGTCATGTCAAAAAGTTTTCATTTGGCACAGCGAAACTGAACAATTTTTTCACCACAGGAAAATTTAAATTATCCACAGAATTTTGCTACCATTTGAAACACGCTCTTAATACATACATATGTAGTATGTAAGGAAAATTATTAAATGTTTAGTAAAAGCTGTAGTAAACTTGAGCGAGTGCAACTCTAAACAAATCAACATGATTTTGTAAATTTTGATAATAATCATTATTGGAAAAAATTTTGAAAACTATAATATTGTTAAATACCATTATTTTTTATTCTTACATATAGAGTAAAAGACATGAAATCTAAAGATAATATAATGAAATCTAAAGGTAATATAATTTCTATTAAATTTTGCTATTTTTGTACTATTTTTCAAATTATTCGACAAGATTGATATTTTTGAAATTATTTACTTATTTATTAATTTCAAATCTCACAAAAATTCTTTATGCAAAAGCGATCAAATATTTTTGATAGTTTGGCTTAACTTGATACTTCATACTTGTATAAGAACTTTTAAACAAAATAACCCGACCAGTTTCGGTCGTCATTCTGATGGAATCAACATCTAACTATAATTTTTTCGCAATGATATGATATTATTTAATGCCCGATAACGCAATAATGCCCGATAAATATCCCTTGACTTTGGTTATGGACCAAATTCTAACACAGAGAAAAATTATACCTTTTTTACACTGTTTCATACTATTGAAGATTAATATTTGGAAATGTGCCTACCTAGATAGTATAAATTCGAAATATATGGGTTTAGAGTCAAATAAATTCAATTTGTCGTAATAGGTCCTCATTTCCATTAAACAGTACTTGTTGAAATAATAAAGGACATGCCTCCAAAAGTAAACGTGCTAGTTTGATTTTAGAGTCTCTCGTTATCATATTAATATCATTAAATCAACGATTGGTGGCAGTAGTAGCTTTAAATGGCCACATGTGTTTATTCGGATAATTTCAAATATCTACTATTACATAACTTGTATCACTGTTTACAGACATGATCGTTTCAATATTTTGTCTCTAATATAATTTTTAAGAATCCAAATATTAGAACTACACATCAATGCTATTTCAGTACCATCATCATAATGTTATTCTAAAATATTCCTAAATTTTTTAAAAATAATGGAGAAAATAGTATTTTTTAATGTTAATTATATCCTTTGTAGTTAAAATGACCTTAAATGTATGTAATTAAATTATAATTTTCGCAATTTTTCAAAAATTATTTTTATCAATATTTAAAAAATTTAGAACGTTTAAAAAAAATTAATTTAGAACGTTTTAAAAAAAATTGGGTAATTATTCTTATGTGTAATAATTTGGGACAAAATGACATACAACTTTTGGCTAAGACCGCAAAAAATAAAACCACAACTGAATTGGCAAATTTAATAACATACTATCCCTAATCAATACGATAAAAAAAATTACACAGCCTAGCGTTGCATTTTTTATGCTCGCAGCTGTATTAATCAATGTTCAATTTCAATTGCTTACTAGTTAATATTTTCTTATTTCCTGAAAGTTATGGCAATTATTTCATCAGTTTATTAATAAAAATTTCCTTTGTTGAGAAAGATTTTTGAAGTGTTTTTAAGTACATTGGATTAATTTATTGTATGGTAATGATTTCTTTTTAAATTATACAGATTTTTGGAATTTTATTTTTAATTATTTATCCTGCGGAGCTCCACTACCCATATCTTATTGAAATGAAAAAGTTTAGTGTAAGTAAATTTTGATATACTATATTCTGCAGAACAAACTTAAAAAAAAAACGATTGTAGCTAATTAAATACTGAACCAATTGTAATATATAAAGTACATAAATGCCTTAATATATATATTTTTTTTACCAATTTATAAATATTATAGATACTAGTTTTTCTACAAAACAATTCAAAATCTTCAAAATACGTGATGAATAACATAACCAACATAATAATAACCTTTAAATACAAAAGCAAAACACTTCGAGTTTAAATGTATATTTAAATAACAACAATGACACTGTTTGGAATTGAAAGAGTTGTATGATATGCATGAGAAATAAAAGGAAAAAGGAGTGTTTAATAATTTGAATCGCTAATACACAATATAATACAATATATGAGAGTTTTATATAGGTATTAGTAGCAACTTTTACCACTTATAACTTCTAAAATAGTGAAAGGCTTTTAAAAGAATTTTTTCTAAATTCTTTTTGCAAAAGTTTAAGTTATTCAAAATAAACCACTTGGAACCAGTCAACAATAATTTAAAAATTAATTTAAAATAAACAATAATAAAAAAATTTGTTAAACATGTTTATACATTTGCCATTTCGATAACCAATTCCCGATGTTTATATTTTTTTATACAGATAACGATACTTTAATTAGTTTGAAATAAAAATCTACTAAAGTTATTAATAAATTTGTGAGTTACCTTTTTAAAGCGTAAACAAAAACAAACACAGCTCTAACAAATCGTATAAAAAACTTTCTGCAAAAAAAAAAAACAAAATAGAAATTATAAATAAATATATATTTGTTTATTTATTAAACTAATCTAAAGTTCATTTATATTCCCTATAATCATTATCAATAAGAAATTTTCCAATTATTTTTTATTTACTTGTTAAGCTATAAAGACTACATTTGTTTAAGGGAAAATTTATAATAATTTTCAAAATTTTCTAATTCGCTTTTTTTTAATTAAATTAAATGATTAACTATTATTTTACAATAATTTCAATTATTACAGCTTCAAGTCGTAATGTTGCTGATTCATTCAGTTCTCTTAAAAGATTTTTAAACATTTAAAATAAAAACTATACGGAAAATAAAAATTTGCTAAGAGATTTTTATAAATTAAAAACTAATTTATGTAAAATTTATCTAAGCGCCAAGGTTAAAAAAAAAATAAAAAAAGGAAATGAAAAAAACAAATTAATCAAGAATCACAACAAAAATACCAAAAAAGATAAAAATTCAAAAATATTTATATTTAAATGCATATCAATTTAATTAAATAAACAAGCAACATTGTCACCTGTATAATAAAAGCTTTTTAAAATTAAATTGTAACATTTTTTTAAATAATTGCAAAAATAATCTTAACAGAAAAAAAGAAAAAAAAAAACAAATTAATACTTGTGTTTCTGTATGGCTATAAAATATTCTTCAATGACCTTGAGGACTGAATATATAGGTACCAAAGTATATTATGTGCTATGTACATATGTATATATTTAAAGAATCGTAAAACAAAAACAAACCAGCAAAAAGAATATCTTCTCTATAGATCGAAAAAAAAAAAATTAATACTCATTGAATCGTTGTCAAACAACATTCCTCAAAAGATTGTGGATTTTGTTGTTTCTTTTTCTCTTTTTTTTAATTCTATTTTTTTATTATTATTATTTTATTTATTTTATTACTTTTTTTTTGGTTTTTCAAGATACATTGATCTTTTGTTAAAGTGGGTGTGTGTATGTGTTTTAACGACACTACTTCTACATAAAGCAAAAAAATAGTTTTTGTTCTTCCAAATGATGAAATAGTAACAACTAACAACTACAAAAAAAAAAAAAAAAAAAAAAAATATGCGGCTGTGCGGAATCTTATATACCCTGTTTTATCTTAGTGACCAGTAAGAACCAGATTGCATTGGTTGTATTTTATAGGAAGAAATATTGCTCAATTATTTAAAGGACTTAGAAACTCGCTGAGAAGATTTTATTACTTTAGCTGGTCCTCTATTTACAAAGATTTTTAGAATCTGTAATAGCTATTGTTTTATGGTGCTAAGGAAAAATTTGTGGTCTGTACTTAGAAACCAATAGAATAAATCAATTTTAAATAGTTCTGTAGCTTGTGATACGTTAAAGATATCTGAATAAAATTTGAAGGAGTGGGATCATCTTGGATGTGTATTTTTTCAAAAATCATTAATAATTTTATTGTATATTTTTTTCTTCTAAATATCCATTAGATGATCTATAAAATTCTAAATAATACTGCAACAAGAATTATATAAATAATTGTAAACCATAAAAAATTATTTTAATCTGAAGTTGAAAATTTGACATTTTTTTTACATCCTACACTACCTTAGTTGTATACCAACCGGCTTAGAATCATTTTCTGAGTCAATTTAACTATGTCCGTCCGTTCATGTAAACCTTGTTATAAAACTACAGATCGCAATTTTTAAAATAATTGAATGGAGTTTGGTACATATGTCTTTTATAGTGCCAAATTTCATGAAGATCGATCTATAATTGACCATAGCTCCCGTATAAACCCCACTTTCGAAAAATACTTAAAATGCATAAATTTCAAACAAATGTTAGCTTCAAGTTAATATTTGACACAAACAAGTTTTATATAAGTAAAAAAAAAGCATAGTGCCAAATTTCTTCACAATCGGCCTATAATTAAGCATAAGGGTGATTCCCCTTCCGGGAATCATCGGGTTATGGTGTGGAGAAATTTTACCGAATTTAATTTATTTTTATTAATTATAACTCTTCATATTTTAATCTCTCCTAAGATATCAAATAATATTTATATTTTAGTTTGAAAACTAAGAGAAACTTTATTTTCTTAAGACATTTTATGTGTTAGAAAATAAATTTTAAAATTTATAACCCTTAACACAAATCTGCTTAGTTAACAGAGTTCTGTTTTATCGGTAACATAGCTCTGTTAAGCATTATATTTATGCATATAAAATGGAGTTAGAACCACATTTTCTGATCAAATATATCCGAAAAATGGAACGAGTAGATAATTTACGTGTAAAGATAAATTCGAATTTAATTAGCAAAGACAAAATCAGAATTTTTTAGAGCGCTGTTAACTAATTAACAGAATTAAGATATCAAGAGTGCTATGAAATCCTAAAGGTTTTGTGCCAGTTTCTGGAATAAGGTGACACTAAATAGAAATGTTGGTCCTGGAGTCATTCTATGCAGCAGTATTAGTGGCATATCTAAAATAATTTTGGAATTTGAAAAAATTTGATTTTTATTAAAATTACAATCTGGGCAGGATACGCAATAGTATCAATGCCACATCTGGAATAAAAAATTTGATTTTTATTAAAATTATACAATCCTGTTCAGAGGATTGTTGGCTATTACTAGGCTCAGATATGGCACTAAATAGAACAGTTTCAGTGACATATCTGAAATAATTTTGAATTTGATGTTTAAGAAAATCTGATCATTATTAAATAAATAAAATAAAAATAAATTAATGAGCAAATAAATAAGTAAATAAATAAATAAATAAATAAACAAATAATAAATAAATAAATAAAATAAATAAATCTACACATCACATCTATAGTACAATCCAATCCCCAAAATTCAATTTGGATTTTATTTATTTATTTATTTGCAGCAATATACATAATAAGCCTCCTAATGCCAAAAGTTTAATTAACATTATAATTTATAATTCACTCCTTGCACCTACTAAAATAAAACGAATCACTTTATAGTTAAAAACTTGGTACACAATTCTGTTTTTAAAAGTTTACATTTTATTGACGTTTTTGCCTTTCTTGAACATAAAAATTATTTCGAATTCTTTGTATGTGTGTAAATTGATCTGCATTGTTTTTATAGATAAAGTTAAATTAGCTAGTTTTAATTCATTATCTTTAACAGAAAAAGAGTATGAAAATATAAAACTTACGAAAAACAATTTAAAATTAATAATGTGGTCATAATCAGTAAAATAAAATAATTAACTGATTATAAACTTTAAAAAGAAATTATTTTATTAACAAATGTTTATATAAAAAATGTATACATTTTTAAATTAAGTAAATATTTTAAGGTTACAAATTATTTAAGTTTATAAATTATTTGAGGTTAACATTTTTTAAGTTTAAATAAAACTAATTTTTAATAAATCTATTAACTATTTTTGAAAAATATTTAAAAATTTAATAAAATTAACTATTAATTATTTAATTTTGTTTTTAATTAATTGCTTCGTTTTTTTATTTAACTTGCCAATTTTATTGGAGGTTTCTTAGGCGCCTACTTCCCCTTAATAGTTTAATGTAATATATATAAGTTGAATGTACTATAGTCTGCTTATTTATTTTAATATGTTAATGTTCTCTTAAATCACACTTTTTAATTTTTTACAGCAGAAGCAAAAAACATTATGAACATGCAAAATTAATTTTTTGCTTTAAAATTAAGTAATTAAATAAAATTTCTTAATCGTTCACTTAAAGCAAAAATACATAAAGTATACAAAATTCTTCAAACCAAATTTTTCTTAAATGGAACAAATTTTACGACTGTTTCGTTTATGAAAGTGATGTTACGGCCTTTTAACTTTTATTAATATTGATATCATTTTTGAAGATATGAATGTGAAATTTTTTATGTAGGTGTAGTTTGGGTCAATACATTATAACCCAGTTAAAGACTAACATGCGATTATTGAGTGGTTACGGCACTTTTCAATTTTGGTTTCGATATATTTCATATACGTAGTCATTTTGATAATAGTGATGTAATATAAAACGTAAAATTTATAATAAAATACCGGACGGTCAAACAAAAATACCAACAACTATTATATATGTAGGTTTGTGCACCAAAGAAACAAAATATATATAAATATAAATAAAAACAAAGTTTGATATTTAAAAACAAAAAAAAAAAAAAAAAAACAAAAACGTAAATATTGAATGCTATCAAAACACTTATTTTTTCTTTAAATGTATTAAACGAATATGTGAATGTATACAGTATGCAAAATATGTATTCGTACAAGAGAATATATAAACTAAATTTGAAAGAAACTATGTATTATTCAATAAAAGTGCATTGCAATTCTTATAGAACCAAATAATTATTGAATTACCCCTGAAATATTGGAAAAAACTAAATCAGCAATGTCACCATATTCTTCGATTAAAAATATAAAACCATGAACTTAAAAATCTTCTAAAATTGCATGCAATATAAAGGGTAATTTAAGTAGAGATACTTTTTTTAATAGCCATTTTTTGGAAGATCACGTGTGTTTCGTGCACTTCGCTCAACTTATGGTCAACATAATCGGCCTACTGAGCGTACTATTCGCAACACCATCACCCATTTTGAGACCCAGCATTCATTATTGGATAATATTCGAACGAATAGACCACGTCCAGCACGTTGTGAAGAAAATATAGTGTACACGAAGATCGTGGAGAGTCGATTCGGCGCCGTTCGCAGCAACTCGGACTGACGTATGGAACGACTTGGCGCATTTTACGTCGAGATCTTAAATTAAAAGCGTACAAAATACAGTTTGTGCAACAACTGAAGCCGCTCGACCTTCCCAAGCGACATCGTTTCGCTCTATGGGCTCTTGAAAAGTTCCAAAAAGATCCGACGTTTTCGAGGCAAATTTTGTTCAGCGATGAGGTCCATTTCTGGCTCAATGAATATGTAAACAAACAAAATTACCGCATTTGGGACGAAGAGTAACCTGAAGAGATTCAAGAACTGCCACTTCATCCAGAGAAAACAACGGTTTGGTGTGGTTTGTGGGCCGGTGGAATCATCGGTCCATATTTCTTTAAAAACGATGCCGGTGCGAACGTAACCGTCAATGGCGAACGCTATCGTGCCATGATAACCGCCTATTTGATGCCTGAAATTGAAGTTCGTGATCTCGGAGACATTTGGTTTCAGCAAGACGACGCCACTTCCCGCAAATCGTATCAATCTATGGACTTATTAAACACTTCGGTGAGCACATAATTTCACGTTTTGGGCCGGTCGATTGGCCACCAAGATCGTGTGATATCACACCGTTAGACTTTTTGCTGTGGGGATAAGTAAAGTCTAAAGTTTATGCGAACAAACCCGCTTCGATTCAGGCCTTGGAGGAAAACATCACGCGTGTCATTCGCCAGTTACCAGTCGAAATGCTCGAACGAATCATCGAAAATTGGACTCAACGGATGGACCATCTGCGACATAGCAACGGCCAACATTTGATAGACATAATCTTCAAAAAATAAATGCCAAAGAATGTTCTTTCAAATGATAACAAACATTCCCCATTAATTAAATTTGAATTTTCTGTTTTTTTTTTAAAGTAGGGAACCTCGTAATGGATCATATATTATTTATAAAGATGTTGTTTATGGTGGCATATTAAGAATAATGTTTTGTTTTTCTTGTTTTCATAAAAGTATCTTAAAGATTAATAGATATATTAAAAAAACGCATACACAATTTTCAATAAATAATATTTAAAAATAAATCTTAAGCATCTATTGAAACTTATTTATTAAATGAATGCTAAATTTTGTTTATAATCTTTATTTTATATTTTTAGGTTTCCAAAAGGGTGATATACGTCCTTTTCTAGTCGAAGGTCAACAGGTAGGACTGATTAAATCTGATGTGATTAAACAGCTTAATAGATACCCAGAAGTATTTTTTATACGTGATTGTGAATATACTAAACAGGTACTAAAATGTACTCTAAATGCAAGAATTAAATACAAATATTAAATATATATTTTTGTCTTTTTTGTAACTTAGGGTATAGTTGAGCTAAATCCAGCATTTCGTGATTATTCAGAACGTACCGAAAAACTTGATAAGGTATTAAGAGAATTAAGATCCAAAGGCTTATTTTCAGCTTTAAAAGGATGGCGGGAAGAGGTATGTTTCTTCCTAAAAAAAATATTTTCTGGTTCCTTAATAATTAATTTATTTTTGCTTTCCCATTTTTAGTATTATGAAGTTAAAGCTGAACACAATAGCCTTTTAAAAATGGATCGTTCGGCTACACCTCTATTTGGTGTACGTAAATATGGTGTCGATATCAATGGCTATGTACGACATCCCACCCGGGGCCTTTGCATTTGGTTACAACAACGCTCCAATACCAAAGAAACTTGGCCTGGTAAATGGGATAATATGGTGGGTGGTGGCTTATCGGTTGGCTATGGTATTAAGGAGACAGCCATTAAAGAGGCAGCCGAAGAAGCCTCTATACCAAGTGATCTTGTTAAAAATCTCATTTCTGCAGGCTGTGTTTCATTCTTTTTCGAAAGCGAACAAGGACTCTTTCCAAACACTGAATATGTATTTGATTTAGAATTGCCTTTGGATTTTGTACCGCACAATGCTGATGGCGAGGTACAGGCATTTGAATTGTTACCGGCCCAGGAGTGTATTGAACGTATATTTACGCCTGATTTTAAGACTACCAGTTGTCCAGTAGTTATAGATTTTCTAATTCGTCATGGTTTTATAACGGCAGAAAATGGTAAGTATAAAAAGTTTCTTTTTTCTTTTATAAAAAAAAATAATAATAATAATAAAAAAGAAAGAAAATTTATCTAAAATTTATCGTAAAAAGAAATTTATAAAAAGAAAACAACGCAAATTTTCTATAAAAATAAAATTTAAGGAAATTTTCTATAAAAATAAAATTTAATGAAAATTTTCTATAAAGGAAAAATTTAACGAAAAATTTTTATAAAACAACGGAAATTTTCCATAAAAATAACGAAAATTTCTATAAAAATAAAACAACGAAAGTTTTGTATAAAAATAAAATTTAATAAAAAATTTCTATAAAAATAAAATTTTAAGAAAATTTTCTATAAAAATAAGATTAACGAAAATTTTCTATAAAAAGAAATTTAACGAAATTTTTTTTATAAAAAATTCAACAAAAAATTTCTATAAAAATAAAATTTTAAGAAAATTTTCTATAAAAATAAGATTTACAAAAATTTTCTATAAAAAAATTTAACGAAAATTTGCTATAAAAATAAAATTTAATGAAACTTTTCTATAAAAATAAAATTTAACGAAAAATTTCTATAAAAATGGAGTTTAACGAAAATTTTCTATAAAGATAAAATTTAACGAAAATTTTCTATAAAATTTAACGAAAATTTTCTATAAAATTTAACGAAAATTTTCTATAAAATTTAACGAAAATTTTCTATAAAATTTAACGAAAATTTTCTATAAATTTTATTTTTATAAAAATAAAATTAACGAAAAATTTAACTGAAAAAAATTTTAACAAAAATTTTCAATGAAACGAATGTTAAGAAATTTATTTAAAGATTTTTTAACGAAAATTTTCTATAAAAAGAAATTTTAGCGATAATTTTCCATAAAATGAAAATTTAATGATAAAATTTCGTAAAAAAACAAAATTTATCAGAAAGTTTCTATAAAAATAAAATTTAACGAAAAAAAATTAATGAAAATTTTTTATAAAAATAAAATTTAAGGCAATTTTGTTATAAAATTAAAATTTAACGAAAATTATCTATACAAAAATTAAAAAAAAAAAAATTATATAAAAAGAAAATTGATAAAAAATTTATATAAATATAAAATTTGACGATTTTTTTTAAAGAAAATTTAACCAAAATTTGCTATAAAAAAAATTAGCAAAAATTTTATGTAAAAGGAAAATTTTACGAAAATTTTTTATAGAAAAAAATTTTATTGAAACTTCTACAAAAACAAAATTTATATAAAATTTTCTATAAATTCAAAATTTAACCGAAATGTTCTATTAAAAACAAAAATAACAAAAATGTTCTATTAAAAAAAAGAAATTAAAAAAATGTTTAATAAAAAAAATTATTAAAATTTTTCTATGAAACTAAAATTATTTAATTTAAATTTGTTACAAAACGAAAATTTAATGAAATGGAGCAAAATTTAATTTAACATTTCTCCTCCTTTTTTCCAGAATTTTGGTTTACCCAAATTATTGAATTGCTTCATGTGCCCCTGCAATCTTTGTACACTTACAAACAGCGTTTTGAAGAATGCAAAAAACAAATACAACAACAACAAAATCAAGAACAGCTACAGTCCCCAAACGAAAAAGTTTTGAATAATAAAATTTTTGAAAACGGCCATAGCAATAATAAACCACCTTTAACAGAAGCTAATTAAAAAAATATCCACACACAATCGTCATTCATTGATAAAAAAAAAAAAAAATAAATAACAACGATTAAAATTTAGCATAATGCAGATTTCTCGTAATATATAAAAAAAAAACAAGACTGCATAAGAAATTTTAATTTTAGAGTTTTAAAACAACAATTTATTAATAAATTAAAAACAAAACAAACATAGATAAACAGCAGCTTCTCTATTTAATGAAAAAGCTAATAGAAACTATTTTACACTCCAGTTCTTAACAACACAAATTAAATATTTACTCTTATGTATTTCAGTTGCTGTGTATAGTTTTATATAAAGAAAAATATATATATTATTGCAATTTATATAAATAAACAATTAATAAACTATATTATATATTTAGTACTACAAGAAATTAAAATATTTATCTGTAACCCTACAATATAAAGCTTAACAAAACAAATTTATAAATACTTAAGGAAATATTTACTTGAAATTTATCATTGTAGTGCCTGTTTCTGAAATTCAGTTTAAAAATTCTATTATAAATAATTTGCCCTGTTCTAATTAAGTGTATATAATTTTATGTTTTATTATTACTTAATACCTATATAATTATTATTATATATAAATGTAGATATATTATGTTATTGTTTTTATAAATTTATAGAAAAAATTTTAATTTTCAATTATATAAGACAAACAAATCAGTTTAAGTTAATTTATTTAACTCTAATATAATTTGTAATCATTTTTTCCAATTTTTTAAATGTAGGTTTTATCTTCGGTAAGACATTTATTAAAAATACAAATTTTTGAAAATTACATTTTAAAATTTATTAAATATTTTTGCTTAATATTTACTACTGACTCTATACCTATGTGTATTTTTTTTTTTACTTACACTAAAATATTACTTACTTAATATTCATAAAAAAAATAATTAAATGTGTGTTGTATGTTTTATGTATTATAAAACCAAAGTGCTCAAATTATGTTCAGCTAAAATATTTATAATTTTTTTGTTGTTTTTTTATGGTAAAGAAAAAATAATAATTATAATAAAAATTAAATCTTAGATAATGTTTTGCTATAACATTATAAATTACAATATATCAATTAAAATATAGGCAATATATACTCGTAAAAATAAACTAAAAATGTGTTTTGAAATTTATTTAAGAAATGATTATAACTGGAAATATATTACGTATTTCTTCTTGTACCTAAATATGTAATATTTGCTTCAAAATCTTATATGCGTATTAAATATTTTTCCCACAATTTGCTAATTACTTTAATGATCAAAACATCTGTTGCATTTGTTATTGTTTTGCCAGTTGTTAGAATGTTTTTGCCACCAACCTGTTACCTGTTTGAAATGATATATTTCTGGGTATTGTTGCTCATTATTTACTTTCCCATAATTATTTCTATGAATGTACATTTAGCAAAATTACATATTCTTGTTAATGATGCAATAGAATTTAGAATTTAATAGTTTTTCATAACAAAAAATATTTGGTTTCTTTTATACCTCGGTAAATAAGCGTCCAAATGGAAAAAGAGTTTCAATTTGTGATCATTTCTTTTTCTCATAAAAAATTTATATTTTCTATGAAAATATAAATATTTTCTATGAAAATATAAAAAAATATAAATCAAATTCGTTATCTAACAAAAAAAATTCTATATTTTTTATGAAAATTCTAAATCCTAATATCTCGGAAATAAGCGTCCAAATGGTAAAAATGGACTTGATTCGTGGTCACTTATATTTCTCACTAAAAAAAACTACGTTTTCTATGAAAATCTTAAATCCTTACGGCGCTATGCATAACAGGCGAGTGCATGCTAACTTTCCCTTATGGAAATTTACACAATAAAAGAGTTAGCACACCCTCACTTGTTATGCATAGCGCAGTTAATATCTCGCTTCATAAGCGTCCAAATGGGAAAAGGGCCTCGATTCGTGATCACTTATTTTTCTCACAAAAGAAGCGTCCAAATGAAAAAAGGAACTCGATTCGTGATCAATTATATTTCTCTCAAAAAGTCGATATTTTCTATGAAGATCTTAAATGCTTAATATCTCTCCAAATGGAAAAAGGGCCACGATTCGTGATCACTTATATTTCTGACCAAAAATCGATATTTTCTATGACATTCTTAAAACTTTAATATCTCGATAAATAAGCGTCCGAATGGAAAAAGAGCCTTAATTTGTGGTCATTTATAATTCTCAATAAAAATTGATATTTTCTATGAAAATCTTAAATCCTTAATATCTCGGTAAATATGACTCCAAGTGAAAAAGAGGCTTAATTCTTGAGCATTTATTTTTCGCACTAAAAATCGATATTTTCTATGAAAATCTTATTTCCTTAATAACTCGGTAAATAAACGTCCAAATGTAAAAAGGGCCTTGATTTGTTATCACTTATTTTTCTCACTAAAAATCGACATTTTCTGCAAAATGTAAAAAGGGCGTCCAAATGGAAAATAGCCTTAATTTCTGTTCCTTATTTTTCTCATAAAAAATTGACACTTTCTATGAAAATCTTAAATCTTTAATATATCGGTAAATATGCCTCCAAGTGGAAAAAGGGCCTCGATTCGTGATCACTTATTTTTCGCACTAAAGATCGATATTTTCTATGAAAGCCTTAAATCCTTAATATCTCTGTAAAAAAGAGGGTCTTGATTTGTGATCACTTATATTTTCAACAAAAAAATTGATATTTTCTATGAATATCTTAAACCCCTAACATCTTAGTAAATAAGCGTCCAAATGGAAAAAGAGTTTCAATTTGTGATCATTTCTTTTTCTCATAAAAAATTTATATTTTCTATGAAAATATAAATCAAATGGAAAAAGATTCGTTATCTAACAAAAAAAATTCTATATTTTTTATGAAAATTCTAAATCCTAATATCTCGGAAATAAGCGTCCAAATGGTAAAAATGGACTTGATTCGTGGTCACTTATATTTCTCACTAAAAAAAACTACGTTTTCTATGAAAATCTTAAATCCTTACGGCGCTATGCATAACAGGCGAGTGCATGCTAACTTTCCCTTATGGAAATTTACACAATAAAAGAGTTAGCACACCCTCACTTGTTATGCATAGCGCAGTTAATATCTCGCTTCATATGCGTCCAAATGGGAAAAGGGCCTCGATTCGTGATCACTTATTTTTCTCACAAAAGAAGCGTCCAAATGAAAAAAGGAACTCGATTCGTGATCAATTATATTTCTCTCAAAAAGTCGATATTTTCTATGAAGATCTTAAATGCTTAATATCTCTCCAAATGGAAAAAGGGCCACGATTCGTGATCACTTATATTTCTGACCAAAAATCGATATTTTCTATGACATTCTTAAAACTTTAATATCTCGATAAATAAGCGTCCGAATGGAAAAAGAGCCTTAATTTGTGGTCATTTATAATTCTCAATAAAAATTGATATTTTCTATGAAAATCTTAAATCCTTAATATCTCGGTAAATATGACTCCAAGTGAAAAAGAGGCTTAATTCTTGAGCATTTATTTTTCGCACTAAAAATCGATATTTTCTATGAAAATCTTATTTCCTTAATAACTCGGTAAATAAACGTCCAAATGTAAAAAGGGCCTTGATTTGTTATCACTTATTTTTCTCACTAAAAATCGACATTTTCTGCAAAATGTAAAAAGGGCGTCCAAATGGAAAATAGCCTTAATTTCTGTTCCTTATTTTTCTCATAAAAAATTGACACTTTCTATGAAAATCTTAAATCTTTAATATATCGGTAAATATGCCTCCAAGTGGAAAAAGGGCCTCGATTCGTGATCACTTATTTTTCGCACTAAAGATCGATATTTTCTATGAAAGCCTTAAATCCTTAATATCTCTGTAAAAAAGAGGGTCTTGATTTGTGATCACTTATATTTTCAACAAAAAAATTGATATTTTCTATGAATATCTTAAACCCCTAACATCTTAGTAAATAAGCGTCCAAATGGAAAAAGAGTTTCAATTTGTGATCATTTCTTTTTCTCATAAAAAATTTATATTTTCTATGAAAATATAAATCAAATGGAAAAAGATTCGTTATCTAACAAAAAAAATTCTATATTTTTTATGAAAATTCTAAATCCTAATATCTCGGAAATAAGCGTCCAAATGGTAAAAATGGACTTGATTCGTGGTCACTTATATTTCTCACTAAAAAAAAACTACGTTTTCTATGAAAATCTTAAATCCTTACGGCGCTATGCATAACAGGCGAGTGCATGCTAACTTTCCCTTATGGAAATTTACACAATAAAAGAGTTAGCACACCCTCACTTGTTATGCATAGCGCAGTTAATATCTCGCTTCATATGCGTCCAAATGGGAAAAGGGCCTCGATTCGTGATCACTTATTTTTCTCACAAAAGAAGCGTCCAAATGAAAAAAAGGAACTCGATTCGTGATCAATTATATTTCTCTCAAAAAGTCGATATTTTCTATGAAGATCTTAAATGCTTAATATCTCTCCAAATGGAAAAAGGGCCACGATTCGTGATCACTTATATTTCTGACCAAAAATCGATATTTTCTATGACATTCTTAAAACTTTAATATCTCGATAAATAAGCGTCCGAATGGAAAAAGAGCCTTAATTTGTGGTCATTTATAATTCTCAATAAAAATTGATATTTTCTATGAAAATCTTAAATCCTTAATATCTCGGTAAATATGACTCCAAGTGAAAAAGAGGCTTAATTCTTGAGCATTTATTTTTCGCACTAAAAATCGATATTTTCTATGAAAATCTTATTTCCTTAATAACTCGGTAAATAAACGTCCAAATGTAAAAAGGGCCTTGATTTGTTATCACTTATTTTTCTCACTAAAAATCGACATTTTCTGCAAAATGTAAAAAGGGCGTCCAAATGGAAAATAGCCTTAATTTCTGTTCCTTATTTTTCTCATAAAAAATTGACACTTTCTATGAAAATCTTAAATCTTTAATATATCGGTAAATATGCCTCCAAGTGGAAAAAGGGCCTCGATTCGTGATCACTTATTTTTCGCACTAAAGATCGATATTTTCTATGAAAGCCTTAAATCCTTAATATCTCTGTAAATAAGAGGGCCTTGATTTGTGATCACTTATATTTTCAACAAAAAAATTGATATTTTCTATGAATATCTTAAACCCCTAACATCTTAGTAAATAAGCGTCCAAATGGAAAAAGGGCTTCGATTTGTGATGATCTTATATTTTTCACTAAAAATCAATATTTTCTATGAAAATCTTAAATCCTCGGTAAATAAGATTTACAACTTAATCTGGACCTTGTGGGATTTGTTGCCCCTCACAATCTTAAAAGTTTTTATGATCTTAAAATTTTGTTTTAGTCTTTCAGCATCTGAAGCCAAACGTTCCTAAGATTCTTAACTCATGTTTAAACTCATATTTAAATTAAGAGATTTCTGATTGTATTAATTCATGAGTTTTCAAATGTTTCTTTTTTGAAACTTTTAACACTTCTTTGTTGGCCCTAAATTGTGCGCAAATATGTATTAGCCACTTCAGCCGAAAGTGAGAGTATCTCAGACTCTAAATGGTAATATGTTCAACAAGTCGGGTGTTTTAAATGATTAACTGATGAAGTCCTTTAGAGTCTTGTTATTGGCGGTCTGTTGGTGTAAATCGCCCATGTATTAAGATGCATTTTTTAATCCGGATTTTAATCTCTGTTTCTTTAAATTGATCTACATGAGACTCGAGAACAACTATTTGACTCATTTTTATTTTAATCAACAGGTTTTGTTACTAAATTTCTCTACTATATTCACATTTGCGCAACCCATTAAACTTTATAAATAGAAAATATTTTAAACTGTTTAGGGGAAAAATTTTGTTTTCAAATTAAAATCAACTGGTTACTTGAAAACCCAATACATTCAAAAGTTCTATGCAAATAACTAGTACTTAAAAATCTTTGTGCCAACCCCCCAAAAAAGAAATTTATGTACGTCTTAACAATTGTTGAACATCTGCAAAAAGAAAAAATAACTATAAGAAAAAAATGCTAGAGTTCTCACGGTCTACTGCTTACAAAAATTGAAAACTATATGAATGAGTAACTTTAATTCTACAGCTACCCTTAAATAATAATTAAAATTGCTTTTCTGCATATAACTTTACATAAAACAAAATTTCGTCACCTTAAGTAAATAAGAACCCTCATCAAATTATTCGAATTTAAAGAATGAAAACAATGACCCGAAGAATTGAGGAATAATGATGATTGTCAAAAGGTCTTTTATAAATCTAGGAATTTGAACAAAGAATGATTTGTTTTATAAAAGAAACCGGATATGAGGAGTTCTTTTACATTTTGAAATTATTCTCACAAAAACTGCAATGATTTATAAAAGATATTTCTTAATATTGTAACAAATTATTTACTCTTCCCTAATCTTCTTTCAGTTATTTAATGTTGTGGGAATATCCTGCTTTAATCAATTTACATTTTCCTTTCTTTATGAAATAAAAATTTCTTTTTAAGTATTTATATTAGTTTGTTTTGCTTGTTTGTTTTATTTTTAAACCAAAATTGTTGTATATTATATAATTATAATATAATTAGTAAAAAAATAATTTAAATACAAAAAAGTTAGGAATGCTTACGAAGTATAGATCATTATCATAATTCGTATTTGTTTTGTATATATTTTTAATAATTTTATTATCTAAAAGATTTTTCCTTAAATATGAATTATGTCTACTTGTGGTTAAATAACTAAATATTCTAAAAAATAGTTAAGTATAAATAAACATAATTAACGTCTCTGGCTCGCTCTCTCTCTCTCTCTCTTTCTGATCTCCCACGCTTACTTTTAAACATTTCTCGCTTTTAGCACCTGCTTTTGAGGACTGGGTATATTTTCTTTGCCCGGAAACAAAACGGTTTTTTTGGGTGTGGTGCGTGGTGTATGTGTTGTATTCTTGGGGGTGCGTGGTGTTCGTGGGGTATTCACATTGTTGACCACTGCTTTGCCTCCCGAAGAACGTACAGGTGTTGTACAAGCACGGTTACCCTTGTTATTGGGAGTAGTGGGTTTTAAGAGTTCAGTAATTTCTTGTGAACTTTCATTTCGCACACTTTTATCATTGTTAGAGTTCAAGAACCAAGTAGCAATTTTATCACACTCGGCTCTTAAATCAGAATCAATTAAAAGACCTTCAATTTTTTCCATATCGGTACTATTCTTTTTGGCAGGTGTTGTGGCTACTTTCACGGAACTTTCATCAACCTTTGACTTGAGGGCTATATTTTCAAGCTTAAGTAGTTCACATTCTTCACGTACCTTAATCAAAGTGGTATCCTTATTGTCCAACTCTAGCTGAGCGAATTGCAAAACAGTGGCAAATTCATCTAGAGCCTTTTTCATATCTTGCATGTAAACTTCACGTGATTCATCCTTGTTTTTGAGCTCATTGTACATGTCCAGGTACTTGGCAGCATCACCATCGATGCGCTCCTGGAATGAAGAAGCAATTTTAGTGAATTTAGCCAAAGTTTCTTCTTCGGAAGTTAATATATCATTGAACATGCTTTCTTTAAGGGATACCTCTTTTTGTAATGTTTCCGTTGAAGCACGCACCGCCTGGAGGGCCGTTTCCGATTCTGATAACTGTTTCTTCACTGACTCCAGCTCAGCTTGCAGAGTAAGATAACTTTGTTCCAAAGCCCCTTTAGCCAGTTGTAAAGATTCTAATTCAGCCTTTAATTGTTCTACATCAGAATCAGATTTCTTTAAACGTTCCATGAGTATGTTAACAGTGGAGCGGGTATTGTTTAAAGTCAATTGATAGTTGTATTTTTCAGATATGGTTTTGGCTACTTCTTGTTTCAAATCCACCACTTGCTTTTGCAAATTATCGGTGAGTTGTATATAATAGTCTATGCCATTGCGCAATTGTTCTTCATATTTTTGTATCTTTTCATCACGTTCTCTTAACATATCATTGGTACTTTCCAGCAATACCATAACATCTTGTTTCTCCAACTCAATCTTAATAATTTCATTCTCAGCCATTTTTTGCCTTTTATCCAACTCGTTACGCCAATAAGCCTTTTCACGTTCCAAAGCATTTTCTAGATCAGACTCAAGTTTTTGCACTTTTTGTTCAGCTTGAACTTCAGCAAAGCGTACCTTTTCTTCGGCTGTATTCATAAGACGTTCCTTTTCTACATATTGTGCTTTCTCACGGCACAATTGACGTATGGTATCGCAATGAGCATCTATCTCACAGTTCTTATCTAGCAACTCATCTTGCAAAGCTTTAATGAAATCACATTTACTGGCCAAATCATTTTTCAATGTATTACGCTCATTTTTCAAACACTCCATTTCATTTTGTATGATTTTATTTTCTTGAGCAAACGACAAAGCATCCTGCTCAATTTGCTTCTTCAGCTTATCGACATCACCAATCAAAGATTCATTTATGTTTTTGAGATTTTCAATAAGCTCAAAGTTTTGTTGAGCCTTTTCAGCATCCAATGCCAAACGTTCATGGGCCTCTTTAATCTCCTGTTCAAATTTAGAGATTTCCGATTGCATTAATTCATGCTTGTCCAATTGCTTTTTATTGATAGCTTCCAATTCTTCATTATTAGCTCTAAGTTGTTCGCTAATATCCGATAATTTAGCCACTTCCGAGGAGTGTTTTTCATGAAGTAATCTAATTTCAGTTTCTAATTGGTTAATGTGTTCAGTAAGACGAGAATTTTCAATGGTTAACTGATCATTTAAGTCTTTAAGGCTCTTGTTTTCAGTGGTCATTTCATGGATCATGCCTTCGGTTTTAAGCTGTACACAAGCATGTTCCTCACGCATTTTAACTTCGGTCTCTTTCAGTTGATCCACATGACGCTTAAGAACTTCAATTTGGCTCATATAGTTTTCAATCAACTCATTTTTGTGGCGAATTTCTTGATGCAAGGCTTCCTTACCCTTCAAACGACTGGCTGATTTGGGCAGTTCTTTAACGGGGGTGTTTGCGGCAGAAGGCAATGGTGTAGAACTGGCTGTAGAGGAGCCCGCATTATTGTTATTATTAACAGCAGCTGTTGTTACATCAGAATTTTGACGAAAACGTAAACGATGTGGCAAAGAGGGTGTACGAAAAAGTCTTAAACCTTTAGACTTTTTATCCTTATCCTCTTTGAGACCGCCTTCTTTGGGTATGGCAAACTCTTTGGCGTCTTTAGAACTAGAAGCAAAACGTACAGCATCTTTAAAGAATTTTTCAATTTGTTCTTTACGCTCGGGATGTACAGAAGATGAAGAGGAAGATGTAGTAGTACCATTAGCGGCAGCAGCAGATGGAGTAGCAGTATTATCGACAACATTTAAATGGCGAGCAGGTGAACCACAAGCGGCCACATCAACATCATTAAATCGTTTAAGTTTAGCTTTGGAGAATGACATATTTATGGATTTATTTGAATTTAAATTAATACTGAAGAAAAAGCGAAATAATTATTTTTTTAATGTTTTGTTTTAATAAATGTTCTGTTTTAATTTCTTTTTTAGCGTTTTTCTCTTTTTGTTTCTTGTAATTTTATAATAATTTTTCCTTTTTCACATTTAAAACACTTTTCGGAATAACAATCAAAGGATAAATTAACAAAGTTCTTTTTAATATTTCTTTTTTTTTTAAGTTAATAACAATTTTATAAATAAAAATACAAAAAAATAAACAAAACAAAAATTTTCTTTTTCAAATTTAACAACTTCTTTTTCACAACTAACTACTTAATTTCGGAAGGATACTTTCTTCTTTAAACGGAAAAGTTCCTACACGTTTCACTGACAAAACCTAACTGATCATTTCAATATTTTTACTAAAGGTAACTCACAACTTTGCTACGTCACACTAGACTCTCATAAAAACACCCTTAACTCTAGGAAATACCAAATAAAACCCTAAGCTCCGTAAGCAGATGTATGTTAGTGTAGTACCAAAACATAATGGTGGTGGATTTGTCACAGTGGGAATTACGTCGTGAAAAACAAGTCCTATCGTCTTAGTGTAAGTAAGTACGAGAAGAAGAGAAAACCTTAAACAAAACAAAAACAATTTTAATGTTTATGTCTTAAGGTATTTATGTACATTACTACATACTCGAATATTTTCTTGTACTTTATGTATACAGAGAACTAACTGATCGTGTAGATTTTTAAAAATAATTGCGCGTAAATTTTTACATTGAATGGAACGTGCTAGCTTGTTGTTGTGTTCGTCGTAAGGAACGCGTACATCAACCGTAAATCCTATGCACACCTGGTGCTTTTACACAAAAGACAAAATTCTTCTTTTATTTCTTTAAAAAAATATCTTTAAAATAAAAAAAGAAGGAAAACAAAAACAAGAGAGAGAGGGAGAGAGAGACAAATAAGAAAACGTTATTATGGGTCCGTTTCATTAAATAAGTGTAAAAAGATTTTTGGTTATTACTAGTAAGTCCGTATTATGATTTGGGTTATAAAAATACAAGCAATAATTTTATTATTTAAATTACCATCTGATAAATATATATTACAGACTAATTAATATTTTACAATTAATACAAAATTTGACATAATAACTACAGTTATTTCAATATTTCCAAAAAAAAAAAAAGAAAAAAAAATTATACAAAAAATCAATTTTTAAATTAAATTAAATAAAAGCGATTCTTTTCCCTATTTGGAAAGAAAAAGCCATTTTTAAGTTTCCAACAATTTTATATGAAAAGTTGATTTTTGATGATAAATAAAAGTGATCACATTTTTTCATCCTTTTCCTTATTGGAGCTTTTTAAAAAACTTGTGACATTTTGATGAAAAATCAATTTTGTTGAAAAATAAAAGTGATCACAAATGTTCATCCATTTCTGAATTGGAGGCTTATTTAATAAACTACAGCTAATTTATTTTTTTAAGATCGATTTTTGAAGAAAAATAAACAATTTTATATGAAAATCTTATATTTGATTAAAAATAAAAGTGATCACAGTTTTTCATTCTTTTCCTAATTGAGAACTTTTTAAGAAACTTGAGCCATTTTGATGAAAAATCGATTTTTGACGAAAAATAAAAGTGATCACAAGTTTTCATCCTTTTCTCAATTACAGATAAAAAAAAGTTTGCACATAAATATAAAAATTTGTATTAATCGATTTCAATTCATAATATTTAAGAATAATTTCTTAAATATTTAAACTTCTTTTCTATTTTTTTCAAATCAAATAAAATCAAGAAGGCTCGAACAAAATTATTTCAATTTTCATTTACATTTTTAATTTGTAAAGAAAATGTTTGAAATTTTCTTTGAAAAATTTTATTTTTTTATGATTTTTTTATGTGAGTGCTCCTGAATGGCTGCAAAATAATGCAAATTTTCAAACAGTATTTTTAACATACATATTTTTCTTAGAATATTACCATTTTAAGACATTTATTTCTAAAATTATAAATATGTATAATTTAATAATACCTATGAAAAAAATTTATTTTTTATGAAAAAAAATTTGGGAAAAAGAATATTTATGAAAAAAAATTATATTTATGATTTTTTTTCGTCTGTGTAGAGGCTTATTTAAGAAATCAGAGCCAGTTTTAAATTTCTAAGAATTTTATATGAAAAATCGATTTTTGATGAAAACTTTTCTCAACTGGAGACTTATTTATTGGAGGTTTCAGCCTTTTCTCAACTGGAGACTTATTTAAGAAACTACAAACAATTTTAATGACTGTTACATATCCTTTTCTCAATTGTAGGCTTATTTAGGAAACTACAGTAATTTTTAAGTTTCTCAAAATTTTATATGAAAAATCGATTTTTGCTGACAAAAGTGGTCATATCAATGATCTTCGTCTTCTTTTTATACCTCACACCACCATACATGGTTGGGGTATTATGCGTTTATGCTGATGTTTATAACGCACAGAAGAAGTCATCCAGCATCCACCTAAAAGTATAAAAATCGACTCAGAATCACTTTTTGAGTCGATCTAACGATGTCCGTCCGTCCATCCGGCTGGCTGTCGATGTAAACCTTGTGTACAAAGTACAGGTCGCAATTTGAAGATAATTCAGTGAAATTTAGCACGTAGGACTTTCATGGCACAAGGACGAAGCCTATTGAAATTGGTTATTATCGGTCCATTATTTCACCTAGACCCCATACATATGTCCTCCCAGAATAGGGGTTTAAGAACCATAAATGCCTTAAATATAACAAAATTTTAATGAAATTCGATGTAAGGAAGTTTTGTGTAAGTATCAATCTTTGTGCCAAATTTCATGAAAATCGGTCCATAATTGACCATAGCTCCCATATAAGCCCACTATCGGGAGTCACCCTAAAGTGCATAAATTCATATAAATATTAGTATTAACGTAATATTCTATATTCGTATATTTTATTTCACACTTAGTAAAAGTATCGGTCCACCATTGTCCACATATGTAATATAAGACCCCTCCACGAATTTTGGTGGACATACACAATGGTGTGGGGTATCATATAGTCGGGCTTGACCGACTATATCTTTCTTACTTGTATTATAAAAAAAAATCTATCTTTGATGGAAAATAAAACTGATCACAGATTTTTATTATTATTGTATTTTCTCAATTTGAGGTTTTTTTAAGGAACTAGAATTTTTATGAAAAATCGATTTTTTAATAAAAATTAAAGTGATCACAGATTTTTATCATTTTCTTAATTGGAGGTTTATTTAAGAAAAATTAAATTTTGATGGAAAATAAGAGTGATCACAGATTTACATTTCTTTACACAGAGAAAAAGATCATACATATATTTCAATTTTTTTTCATAAATATTATAAATCGAACATGACTTTTTTTTCCAAACTTTTTCATAAAAAAATAAAATTTTGTTCATAGATATTATTAAATTGTACTTAATGATAATTTTACGAATTTGCAAAAATGCTGCTAAAATTTTAATTTAGGTTAGAAAAAAGGTTAAAAAAGCATTCACGCCTCTACCCATAGACCATCCGGCCCATTGTGATCCCTTTATAAATACCAGAGAAAATTGATAAAAGGAAGAAAGAGAAGATCCCTAGTAGAATAAGGCAGAAGAGTAGAGAGAAAGTAGAAAGAAAGGAAAAGAAAGGTGTGGAACCCAAGGACCATCAATCAACCCCGACTACCTCTAAGCCACTTTATTCCCATTACGAACCCTATAAGGTTGTCGAGTTCACTATCCGCAACTTCCTTCAATTCGTGTAGAATATAACTTCCAAACCACCTCAGTCTACTACGCTCAAGCCCTACGCAATGACAGATTATGTGTTCCACTGTCTCTAACTCCTTCACATCATTACACGTCCTACAAAAGTCTGTCGTGCCGGTGTCCCACTTACCGGTCACATTCCCTATAGCGAGGTGACCGGTAATCATACCAACAATGACCTTTAGATTCCCACAACTCATGCCTAAGAGATGCATCGAATCTTCTGGTTTAAGATTAGGCCATAACGCTTTAGATGCCTTGCAGTCCATTTTACTCCTCCAAGCATGATTCGTTCTTCCTAGAGTCCATTCCCTTATGGCCATAAAATATGACCCAATTGGAATTCTAACCGATACCTCCACAAAAGACCTGTCCAGCTCCGAGCCTTTACGAGCTACCTCATTGGCTATTTCATTGCCGAGAATATCGCAGTGACCAGGAACCCAACAGAGTCTTATTCTTTAGGCATCCATTAGCCTTTTTAATTCCTTCCTACACACAAGCACCAATCTGGACCTGACACAAAAACTTGTCATTGCCATTAGTGCTGCCTGACTATCCAAATAGATAGTCACCTCAGTGTCCCTCTCAACATTTTCCTCCAGTAGTACTAGGGCAATCTAAATACCTATAATTTCTACCTGGAAAATGCAGCAACTATCAGGCAATCTATCTGATGTCTGATATCTGTTCCCATGAAGTAAACACCCGCCCCTGTGTTCCATATTCGAGCCATCTGTGAAGATAACACACCCTCCATGGAGCTTTTCCGCTCCAGTCCAGAGGTCCCTACTAAGGATTTCAATAACGGGAGTAGCCTCGAAGTCAATTATAGTACCGACATAATCCGTTTGGGCGGCTGAGGATAATGTTCGACTATCAAACTTGACTTCATTAAGTATGTTAACATGCCCCGCTGTAAAGCTCCCTATTAATCCTAATTACTTCTGTCTAAATAAGCTCCGCACAGCCATTCCTTTCACGAACTCCTCAATTGGAAGAAAGTGGAGAATGAAGTCCAATGCTGCCTGAGGTGCACTTCTCATGGCACCCGTAATGCCAATTGAAGCACATCTCTGAACTTTAGAAAGAAGGTTCCTATACGTCCCAAAATTTTAATTTAGTTTTGTTAATACTTATGCATGAAAATATTGACAATAAATGGCAATTTTATAATAAAGTAGTGTTTAGAAATTTGCATAAATTTGCTGCCATTCTATAGCACATGCATCATTGTAATAAGAAGTACTTCTGTTATGATCTTCTGCTTCCAACATGTGTCTAAATATCATTAAAAACCGAAAATTCTCTAAAGAAAATTTCAAACATGCATTTACAAATTGAAAATATAAATGAAATTTTTTTTACAATTTGTTTAAGGCTTCTTCACTTTTGATTTATTTCAAAAAATGTAAAAAAAGTGTTAATATTTAAGACCAGGGTTGTCAGATTATTTTGAGCCTCTGTCGCCAAATTGTTAATCAGAAATCGCCAAAAATCACCAATTTGAAATTTTATTTGGTTTTTTAAAGAAATAATAAAAAAATTAACTAAAATATTAAAATATTATTAAAACTGGGCACCCTACTGGTAAAGCTAATTCGAGTACACAGTTAGTGTTCGTATTTGCGATATTTGGATTAAAACTTAATTATGAAAGCGGCGAATTAATTGAGAATTATTTATTAAATAATAAATCGACCGAATATATACAGTTTTGACCCAATTTTAAATGTTTTCATATTTTTGTTTGAAAAGTTGCTGAATTGAATTATAGTTGATTTATAGTAATAAATTTTTGCCAGTTTAAAGTTTTGTTTATTAGCGTTTAAAATATTTTTAATAATAAGAATTCATTATTATGCACTTCAATGGAATCTTAATTGTTTATATTGTTTAAATTCAACGGTTAACACCCTTAATCACAAACCAATTTTAAATTTAAAATACATTTTACAGACAAAAGTTTTATAAAAAAATTTGATTTAAAATGGATTTTAAATTTAAAATTTGTTTGTGAATACGGGGGTAAATTATTAAATTTAAGCTAAAAAAACTTAATTTTCCTAAAAAATTTTTAACCCAATGGGTACCCACAAAATTAGTCTCATTTTCGAGCACAGTGTAATTGAATTAAAGAAAAGCAAAAAATACAACTTAAAATACACTTTTCTTACATTTAGCCCCTTTTTAGGTTATCAACTTTTAAAATTTATTAGTCTTTATTATATTTTTTAAAAAAATAATTCTAAGATTATATAGCAACGTTAGTCCTATTATATTTATAAATTGTTTCAAAGAATTAATTTATTCATGAATGTTTATTTCATTGTGACCGAAATCATTAATATCCTTAATATATTTACAAGATGATGGATAACAAATTTTCAGACATTTAGTACATCATTATTACGAAATATATTTTTTGGGGATAAAATTTCATAAACTAAGTTGAAGCTATTTACAAATTAAGGCTCTTCATTTTGCTAGATAAGCAAATACTAAAAATAGTCGATTTCTAGCAAGAAAATGTAATAGCTTTTCTCCAAAATTGCCTAATTAATAAAATTTTAAAAATTAGCCAAATAAATCGCCACCATGTCATATATCGCCAAAAAATTCGCCATGTCGCCAAACGGAATATTCAGTCGCCAAAAGCAATTAGAAATCGCCAAATCTGACAGCCCTGTTTAAGACCATAAAATAGAATTAGAAGTTTATGTGAGAGGCACTTCGAACTAAATTTTCAAAAAAATTACTCAAAAACAAAATATATGTAACTATATGTATTTTTTTGTTGCATGAATTAAGTTTTTGACAACTGAATTAGGTTTTTGTCTCTCACATAAATAATAAATTTTTATATTTATGCACAAACTTTTTTTCTCTATGTGTCAATTGGAGCTTTATTTTAGAAACAATAATAAAGTAAAATATTTGTTGAATGAATTTTTTTGTTGCACCTTTTTCGAAGTGTTTTTTGTTGTACCCCCTGCCAATGGAAATTGCTTAAAAGGTTAATGGCATTCAAAATGTATCAACTGGATCTTTTTACCCGCATTTTATTTATTTCTTAATCACACATGTGAAATGCGCAATTGTTGTTATTGTTGTGTTTGTCAGTTGTTTTTTTTTTTTTTTTTTTTGTTTTTTTTTTTAATGTAACGTACAAATCTATGTACAAACATTTAATTGATATAGGGGCTTACATATGCGAATAGAAAATATTGTTATAAATCAGGGATGGAAAATTAAGATATTGAAATAAACAAAAAAAAACTACTTCTTGTTAAGCTCAAATAGAGTATTTTTTAAAACTGATTATTCAAATACATAATAAATTTTACGTTTTCCATCGCTGTTATATAAATACGCACACACAGTTTTCATTTCAAGTATTTATTTACCCGCAAAAGATAATATAAGGTATTCTTTATCTATCTGTATGTACTCACTCACCCAGTCAGTCACTGATATGTAACCAAACAAATAAGTTACCTACCATGCCATCTATTCCAGTCATTGTGTCTCCTGTCATTGTACATACTGCGATTAAATCACAATCTCAAAGGGAGGTTTTTCTTTCCTTATTTTGTTATTTAACTATCTTAAGATAATGACAAAGTATTGCGTTGTCTGTCCTTTGAAAGGTATTGTTTATTATCCTGTGTATTTTTTATATATATAAAAAGACAATTGCGTTTTAACTTGAAAACAAACATTTCCGTACAGCTGAGCTATAATTTCTCTATGATTTGTATGGTAGCAATCCCATAGTATTGTACAAAGCACTATGTGCGTTAAGAAAATTTCTTTAACATTTTTTTTTTTATTTTTTTTTTGCACACCTTGACGTTTTATTTTCCCATTATCCTTTTGTAACGTATAATTGTCGAGCGTAACTTTATGTAAAAAAATCTTTATATTTGACTTAAGATTACATATTTACAAAATGCATGTATCTAGCAACTGTAAGAAACCTTCAATTGAAATTGGAGTATATAACCGATTAGGGTGAAAGGGGCCCGGTGTTCAAGTTATAAATGTTGTAATAGTAAATTTTGTAATTTGCAGATGTGTTGGAGAAAGAGATTTTCCTTGTTAATTAATGGGTAATTTAAGAAGAATATTTAAATTGATGTAAAAGGAAGCAAGTATACATAAATTATAATTAATTAAAAAAATATATATTTAAATGTAACAGATAATCATTTAGAATTTGTTACATTCAGATGCCAAAAAAAAATAAATACGAAAATTTTGTTCACATAAAATTCTTATATAATTAAAAGAATGGAAAAGTCCGATATATTGCATTCCCAACTAATATTGCAAAAGTTGTACAACCTAACAGCCAATATATTTATCACAAATATCATCACACAGTGGTCCCAAAACTAATTTTTTTGGAAATAATTCTGTAACTTTAAAACTACGGGATGTATTTGAATGAAATTTTATATGATCTATGCTGAGGTATATTCCAATTTATATGGACGAACACAGGTTATTGCCGGGTCTGGGGGACAGCGATGAACTTCCAAATTTTGTCACCTCTGGTGTGATATACCTTTTATTTAGACCAAAGTAAAAAAAAAACATGTTCAAAAATGGGTCAAAACATTTTTGAACACGTTTTTTTAGATTATTTAACTTAACTGGCTCAATTAAAATAATATAAATAATAAACAATATAAATAAAAAGAAATAATTTTCGTGCAAGAATCTGGTGCTGATAAAAATATTAAAAAATTGCAATTTTGTGTGATTTTTGTCATAAAGCTGGTGACATTTTTTCACTTTAAAATCAATTATTTTTCTCTGGACCATAATTTTTTATGTTTATAAAAAATGCTTAACGCAATAATTTTTTTCTTTAATTATTTGTGGAACTCTAAAAGCTGATAGTCAAATTTAAAAACAAGTTTTCTCGAAACATGAATTTTGGGTATTTTAGAAAAAAAAAGTGGGAATCTATTTATGTCTTTGTTTTAAAGACAACTTTTCTATTTTATATTAAAATCTGATAAAGATAGCTTTATTTATATAGATTTTATTTAAGTTCAAATTATTTTTTTTACAAAATAATACTAAACATAAAAGTTTTAAGTTTTTTGATAAACTTAATGATCAAATTTAGTTCTAATACCTTTTTATTTATATATTATCATTTTTCAAGTTATAACCTTTCCAATGATACAAAATAAATAGTTTACACATTCGTTTAAAAACTAACTGAAACCTTACCCCCTTCAACAAAATTAAAAAAAAAAAAAAATATTTAAATGTAACAGATAATCATTTAGAATTTGTTACATTCAGATGCCAAAAAAAAAATAAATGCGAAAATTTTGTTCACATAAAATTCTTATATAATTAAAAGAATGGAAATCTGTGATCACTTTTATTTTTAATCATCGATTTTTCATGTAAAATTCGTAGAAACTTAAAAATTGCTAATGTATCTTAAATAAGCCTCTAATTGAGAAAAGGATGAAAATCTGTGATCACTTTTATTTTCCATCAAAAATGATTTTTCACATAAAATTATTAGAAATCTAAAATAGGCTGTAGTTTTTTAAATAAGCATCCCATTGTTAAAAGGATGAAAAAGCATCCAAATAAGAAAAGTATAAAAATCCGTGATCACTTCTATTTTTCATCAAAAATCAATTTTTCATATAAAATTGTTAGAAATCTAAAATAGGCTGTGGTTGCTTAAATAAGTCTCCTATTAAGAAAAGGAAAGGAAAATCTGTGATTACTTTTATTTTTCATCAAAAATCGATTTTTAATATGAAATTGTTGGAAATATAAAATTGGCTGTAGTTTCTTAAATAAGCCTCTACTTGACAAAAGGATCTGTGTAATCTGTGATCACTTTTATTTTCCATCAAAAATAGATTTTTCAAGTCGAATTTTGGTGGAAAATAAAAGTGATCACAGTGTTTTATTATTTTCCTAATTGGGAATTTTTTAAAAAACTTGTGCCATTTTTCTTAAATAAGCCTCTACTTGACAAAAGGATGAACATCTGTAAAATTCTCAAAAACTTAAAAATGGCCCTAGTTTCTTAAATATGCCTCCAATTGTGAAAAGGATAAAAATCTGTGATCACGTTTATTTCTCATCAAAAAATTATTTTCCATAAAAAATTCATGTAAAACCCTTAGAGATCTGAAAATGACTTCATTTATTTTAATTCTAAAAACTCATTAAAATATTGGATTACTTGTAGACAATTGTTCACCTAAATACTAGGAAACTAGGAAAAAATATAAAAATTATGCAAAGAAAAATGGTGGCTTATAGTTACTAAAGAAAGCCCAGCTTTTAGCTGGATTTCTTTGTTAATTAATATTTTTTATTGTTTACAGTGGTTTTATAAGAAAAGTGGAAATATGGGCTGAAACAAAATTTTGGGAATATGTATTTTGTTTATTAGTTAATATCAGGACAACCAAAAATATGCTCCAAAAAATTGTAAATTGGGAAAATATGCCCTTAAAATAAAAATAAAAAAAATACACCCAAAAATATTATTTTTCCTGACTAAATTTTAAATTATCTAATACTCATGTTAAAAATAACTTGATTTTTATGCAGAATATGCCATTTAGAAATTTGCCAATTAAATATGCTCTAAAATATGACAAAATATCGTTCTAAGCCCAAAAATATGCTGTTAGCGGATCATACCCATTTTTGGTTTCCAAGTTTACATGTTTATTTGAACTATTTTATTTCTTTTAGGAGATATCGGCGGAAAAGTATGAACTGGAGTTACTTCTAGTACTTTCTAGTATTTGTTTATTAACCGATTTTGTTCATTTTCAATACCAAACAAACCTTATGTAAGAGAAATATTTGAGCAAATATCGTGCGCCATGAGCCCTATCCGTCTTTCAACAGACACACAGACAGACGGACATAGCTAGATCGTCTTAGAATTTCACACTTTATGGAGTGTTGGACTATTATTTTGACATTACACACACGTGGAATTGTGGGTATAAAAATCACTCACTACAGCTTAACATCCTTTTCTCAAAAAACTATATATATTAAGCGAATTATGGCCAATTGAAGTTTTCTCATCAAAATTTTGATTTTTTTTTTTTAATGAAAATGTTATCTCAGAATTAAGTCATTTTTGCAAAAAACTCAATATTTTATAAAAATATTGATTTTTAAAATGAAAAATTTGTCACATATTAACGTCCTTTTTTCATAAAAATATCGATTTTTGAAAAATTTGTGATCACAGATAAACATCCTTTTCTCAAAAAAACTCAATATTAAGTGAATTATGGCTAATTTAAGTTTTCTCATAAAAATAACGATTTTTGGTATGAAAAAACCAGTGATCAAAAATTAAGTTCTTTCTTGGTAGCTTTTTTATATAGAAAAAACATAATGTGATACCAAAAGTGAAAAAATTCAAAAAATTAAACTATGACTCCCAACTCCCATAATATTGATGTCTTTAGAAAATGAATAACATACATCTCAATCGCAACTTCTAATATCTATACAACAATTTCTATAGAACATCGTGTCATATAAATGTTTTTTAAAAAATGAAATAAGAATGGTTCAGAAGATGCTTAGGGTATCAATAAAGTACCAGTTTTTTTTAAACGACCGAAAATTTGAAAGCAACCAAATTATTTACTAGAGAAGAACGTGTCTAATAGGGCTTGTGGATTCTCACCCACATTTATTTTTAATTTAATATTTCAAAAATTCAAAAAGTAATATTCGAAGAACGAAAAAGTTCTAAAAAAATCCCCTTATAAGGATTCTCATTCACTTAGGACCATATACTTTCAATTTTATATTTCTAGGCTTAACATAGCAGAAAATTTGAGAAATACTATTAGAAGAACGAAAAAGTACAACAAATTCCCATCTTGTGAATTCTTACCCACATAGGATCATGTATAGGAATTTTGAAGTTTCTTCCTTAAATATTATAGAAAATTCAAAAAGGATCGTTAGAAGAACGAACATTTGAGAATGTTATATTCGACTTTACCGAATCTATATACCACCACCTTTAACTTTTTAAAATTTTACCTTACATGGAAAATGGACGGTAAAGAGGGCAAACCACACCCATTTTTAGTTTACGAATTTAGATTGATTCTTGAACTATTTTGTGGTTCTTGAATTTCGTTAATGTACATGCTTTTTTGTAAAATATATCGGCCGAAAAGTATAAACTGGAGTTAAGAGGACATCCTGTTTTTCTAGTATTTGGTTCATAACTTTTTTGTTTATGAGTCGATATAAAACAAATATTTGAGCCTAGGATGTTCGTCCAGAGCCCTATCTTGCTTTCAACAGATGAACGGACATCTTTAGCTCGTTCTAGATTTTAACAAGTACCCATAATATATGGTGTCTTTGATGATTATGTTACACACGGAATGACTAACCCAATATATCCCCCATAAATTTTTAATGGTGATTATAAAAAGTACCTCATGTGGATTCTCACTCACTTAGAACTACATGTCTTTTATTTAATGTTTCAAACTTCAATACTATAGAAAATTCAAAAAATACCATTAGAAGAACAAAAAAATACCACATTGTTCATTCTTGTGAATTATTACCCACATAGTACCATAGATCTTTAATTTCATGGTTCTAGGTTAATTATTACAAAAAGTTCAAAAGGTACCATTTATGTATTCTCATTCACCCGGTTATGTATTCTCTTAGGAAGATATATCTTTAATTTAATGTTTTTAGGTTCAATATTATAGAAAATTAAAAAAGTGCCATTAGAAAAAGTACCAGAAAGTCCCCTTTCATGAATTCTTACCCACATAGGACCGACCTTATATCTTTAATTTCATGTTTTTGGATTCAATATTACAGAAAATTTAAAAAGTACCATTAGAAAATGAAAATGTACCAGAAAGTCCCTTCTTATGAATTCTTTCCCACATAGTACCATAAGTCTTTAATTTCAGAAATTTCAAAAAGTACCATTAGAAGAACGAAAAAGTATCACAAATTCCCCTCTTGTAAATTCTCAATCACTTAGGATTACTTATAAGTAAGTTCATGTCTCAAGTTTTAATATAATAGAAAATTCATTACTGAGTTTGAATAAAATGTAATTTCCCGCTTTTACACCCTATTTGGTACTTTTTATTCCCCCATGGATTTAACAAAAATTTTATTCCAATGAATTTCTAAATTATTGTGGGATCCCATATTCAAATTATACGTATTTTCTATTTATTGTATATGTCAATAAATAGAAAAAATGTTTTATGAAAAAAAATATCAAAAATATGTACAATTTGTATCCCTTAAACGTTTGAATTTCAAAAAAGTATCGAATTTATATTTCTCATTTTTCGATGTTACGAACGCGATATAAATATTATATACATAGGGTGCCAAAAAAGTACCAAAATACAGTTTTTACCCGTTTTCTCTTTAAAAGAATGGATTTCAAGAAAGTAACAGACATCTATTCGATGATTTTTTAAATGAATAACGATAACTATTAAACTTTTTTTGTATCTCTATTAGTTTAGCAGATATAAAGTTATAAAATTTACTCGTTTTTACCCTTTTTTACCTATTAAACATTAGAATTTCCAAAAATCCCGTCTTAGTGGATCTATTTGATGGGAGACCAACCTACGGCCCAAATTTTGTCTCTCTAGCTTCAGGTGTTAGCAACATTTTTTAAATTGCAATTTTGATTGTTCTGTAGTATTCGTAATCTAAGATCATGCATTACAGATTATTTCTCTACACTCATTTTAAAAATCGGTGTAAATCGGGGAAGTTAGGAACTTAATTGGCTCAAAATTTTTTGTAGCACTATTTCTCCTCTATAAGGCATAATTGACATATTTACTCTAGCTTTTACCTAGACAATTATATAACATAAAAACTCCTTCGTTGCTAATAAGAAATAAAAGTTTTTGAAGAAATATACTTACTATGTATTGAGAAACTCGAAAATGATACAGTGATATTCAAAATCAGTGTCTCAAATCCACATCGAAAATTAAACCGAGTTGTGTTTTGTACTAGATCACGTCGATCGCATATCCATGTAAGAATTAATTGTGAAATTTTTAAAATAAAATTAGTTATTACAAATAGGAAATTATTTTAGTCGTTGTAAAAGTACTATATTTTTAGACTTTTCAAGTTAAAAAAAAAACACAGGAAAGAATAAAAAAAATTGTGGTATAAAAACAAAGAAAACTGTTATTTGAGACTTTTCAATTTAAAAACATCAAAAAAATCCAAAATAAAATTGTTCACGTTTTAGAGCTTTCAAGTTTTGTTCACATTTTAGAATAGTCTGTGTAAAAATAAATTTGTTCATGTTTTAGGATCGTTCTCACTTTCACACGTGCACTGTATATATATATATATATATATATATATATATATATGTATAAGAATGATATTGTTTTCGCCATCATATTAAAAATATTAAATATTAAAATATTAAAATTAATAAAAAATAAAAACTTTTTTTTAACTATTATTACTTTATTAACTACTTTTTGTTATTATTTAATAAATTCCTTTTAAAATTTCCTTTAACAAATTAATACTTTAATGAAACACTTAAAACACTTTTTATAACGTTAACAAATTTTAAATCCACTTTGCTTGTTTGTGAGAAAAACATAATTTTCTGATTGGAAATGCTTGTTGCGTTGAAGCAGCGCATTTTGCCGCACAACTTTCAAATACCTTCAAATTGGCATTCATGTACATTTCAAGTGCATTTGACAGTATTTGACGACCTAGGGTATTCGATTTGTCAAACATATCCTACAAAATGCATATAAAACCGCCATGTTTGTTTGCCATCAAATAGCTACAAACGACGCCAACGGCGCAGCTCAACTACATTGAGACAACCTCATTTTATTAGAAAGAACATTTGAAATTTGTTATACTTTCCATTTAATCATAAGTATTTAAGTAACATTTGACAAAAGGTACACACAGGGCAGCGTGGCCGAGCGGTCTAAGGCGCTGGTTTTAGGCACCAGTCCGAAAGGGCGTGGGTTCGAATCCCACCGCTGTCAGAGTTTTTTTCTTAGTTCATATGTTTTTTTATTTCGTTAGATAAGGATAATTAAATTTTATATTATTTTATTTTTTTTTTCTTATTTTAATAAATTTAAAAGAAATATTTATAAATATTTTTCATTCATTCTTTTGTGTAAACATTTTTGACACTGCTTTAACGATTATAATTATATATACACAGGTATGGAAAATGGCTTATTTCATATTGTAAAAACCATACAAATAAAATGTACTTTTTCGACCATAAGAGTACCAATTTTGTAAATATTTTTCCTACAGATATATATAAACATATTTTTATTGAATAATGTTAGTAAAAATGTTATATATCACTTTAAAATTGCCGCAGCAAATTTGTTGAGTTCAAATCTAGAAATTTTTCCTTCTTCTATAAATATTACATTCTGGTAGAAATCTTTCGCAAAAATGCGAAATAAACAGAACTCCTACAATAACTCGAGATGTCTGGAAAAGCTCAATAAGCCCAGTTTTCATCCGCGATAATTTAGATCAGAAAAAGTAAATTTTTGAGTTTTAATTCCTATGCATCGTCTAGTGTTCTATATTGAATACCATTCATTTTATGAATGAACGCTAGAGTATCCAAAACCGAAAACCGATTAAACTGCGTTTATTTAACTTTTTATGTAATTTTACTTAGAAAAAGGGTTCAAAAAACAAAAATTACATGACTAAAAATTAAAAGTTTCATATAACTTTCTAAATGCAGTAAAAATGGCAGATAACTTATTTCACTTGGACAATTCTGTTTAATAGTTGAAACAAATCGAACTGCGCACAAAAAAATATAAACGTTTAGTTTTTTGCTTTATAACGTTTGTATATGTATACAATAAAAATGAAATGTATTTATCATCATTAATCATGATGATGTATATGTACCAAATGTACCCCATCAACCAAATTGTCTCAAACTCCGATCAGTTTTATTGATCAATGTATTGAGTCTTATTCAACAAATATTTAAAGGATATTAAAAGCTTAGAAGTACGTTCATTACAGCAAAAAAAGTTGCCAAATACATAGTAAAAGTTTTGCAGAAAAGCTTACAAGTTTTATAAGAACCAACAAGAAATTATTTAAAACTTAAAACTTACTAAAAAAAATATACCAATTGGTGTAACTTTTATAATCAGAATTTTATACACTAGTTTTTTCGTGCTCACTTATAAGTATTTCAATCAAAACATATATATATTTTATTTCGTAAAGACATATTTTTAAATACCAGGAATAGGAATAAAGAAATTTTATTAAATAAGATAAATAAAATATGTAAAAACAATTTCAAATTAAAAAGATATATTTTTTCTAAAGTTATAACATGAATAAAAAACTTTAATTTTGAAATTATGTATATCAAATTTATTATTATTATTATTATTTAAAAATATTACAAAAAAGTAATATTTTCTTTTTTCATGAGTCCAAAACTGGGCAACCGGTTTTCTAAAAAGGTCAGTTTTTTGGATGCTATAAAGAACGTCCAAAAATTTTCCTTAGGTCTTCGGATTTTTTCAATATTCGGCATACATATACCCTAAGGAGCTGTTTGAATTCACGATTTTCATTTTTTGAAAAGTCAAAAACAAAAAATTTAAACCAACATCTCTATTAGCTGTGAACAAATTTTAATGATTACACATAGAAGATGAATATGTCCTCTTTAAACACAATAATTTAAAAATAATTTTATCACAAAAATTTTCGGATACACTTTGGAAAATGTATCATAAATTATATATATATATATATATATATATATATATATATATATATATATATAATGATTTTTTGTGTTTTTTTATTTTTTGTAATTTTATTTTATAAATAACATTATTTATTACATTTCTTAACTAGTGGTGTAATACCTTCTTGTCCCAGAATAATTACAAATTTACTGCGTAATAAATTTTAAATAAACATTTTACCCTTAAGTTATTGCCTTTAAAGAGGTTTTAATTGACTTGCATTAGAGACATGAGTTAAAAAATTCCGTATATAACGTAAAGAGATATAAACGTATAAAGTTAAATACTTTGTCGGCGTTTTTTCACTTTTATACAAATTTAAATCGTGAATAAGGTCGATAATATTTCAAAATTTAAAAAAATAAGACTAAGAAAGACTAAATGGCTCCATAGGTTATATGCTTGCCAAATTTTAACAAAATTTGAGGACCCTTTTTCAAAAAATAGAATTTTTTTATAAATGATAGCAGTAATATGTACATGTATTTATCTATAATCTAATTACAAGTGAATGTATTTATATAATATTAAGTTTAACTTATGAAGGTGATTTTTAGGTACTAATGAAATATATTTTAACATTTAATTTTTAATTCAGTCTCAAAGCATAAATATGATCATATTAAATTGTACGAAATGAGTTGTGGTAGTAACACGATACCAAGTGATATAAAAATGTGCCAAAAAAGTACAATTGCACCATGTTTGCCATTCGTGATGTAAATTAAATATAACTGCTTAACCTAGAATATGTTTTATGTAATATAAAACTTCTTTAGGAGTGTCTTTGTTTGAAATACACTGCTTTACCTATAAGATTACTGCTTTATCTGAAAAATATTTCTATATTTAATAATGGCGCTTCAAGCAATGTTGGTAAATGCGTACATTTGACATTAAAAACGAAGTACTTATTTAATGACAAATGTGTCCCCGAGATTAATACGAGTTTTTAGTAAAAGCAAAATTTAGGGCCTGATTAAACTAATATTTAAATTAAATTCTTATACTTGAGATAATTAATATAAAAATATGTATATTAAATTAAATAATTTTATTTACTTTACATAAAATCAGTCTATAGTTTGGTAAAGTATAAAAGTACTTTTTACTCCCACCCTTTCATACCATCATTGCCAAACGTACCAACTATTTGACAATTGTGTTATTTAGATTTTTTTGTATCGATTCATTTTTTGGTGTGTATGTTTGCACTTTTTTATACGTGGTGTTTGATAAAAGCGGCAGCTGTGTTTTCAATGTAAAAAACTTTATAATAACAAAGCAAAATAAACTAGTTTGCAAAAACTATTATAAAATATAAATGGGAATGGCAAACTTTTAAATCAATTACTAAATTACACAATTTATAATATACATACAACTAAAATAGGAAAAAGGTAAATTGTGAAAAATAATGTGAACCAACCAACTTGACAAAAAAAGAAACATTTATTTACAACAACAATAAAAAACAAAAATTGTTTTGTTAGAATCTTTTAACCGTGAGCTGTTAAATGTGCTGTTATAAAAACTTTTAACAGAAAAATTAAAGTAAACAAACAAAAAAATAATTTTATTTTGTATAAATTGATAAGAAAAATAGTGAAATGAAAACAAAAATGAAATGTCTAGATAAAATATGAGAAAAAAGTGGTCTGATAAGACTGCTGATGAATGTTATATTTGTAAGAATGTTAAGTGTTCTTAAATTATCGTAATTTAGGTTTCCTGTTTTTGTTATCAGTTATCGATATGTATATGCAAAGTTGTTTAGCATTTAGCAATGATTCAAGGTTTATTGCTTTAGTTTTTGGTTGGGAATAGTACCGCAAATATGAAATTAAAACAAAAAATAATATATAGAAATACGAAATTAAGTTATAATTACTATATAATATAATAATATAATTCTATAATTTTTACTTGAAAATGTTAAATGTTTCAGAAACTAGAACTAAGCGATTTCTAATTTCTGAGATTCTAATGTAATTGAGTCGGAGGTTTTTTACTTCCAGTACCAGAAAATGTTTTTATCTTACGTTTGAAAATCGCCATCTCGGAATGCTTGGCACTGAATTCTTGAAATATATTTGGTTTCAACTTGAACTCTAGCAAAAATGATTATCGGGTAGTTAAAATAGATAAAAATTTCAGAAAAGCATGGCAGTGTTGAATAATTTTTTTTTTTTTTTTTAATATAAAGGTTTGAACTTGAATTGAAGTTAAATATGATTTTCAATGTACTTAAGTCCTAAAAAAACATAACACATTTTTTTTAACTCCCTATGATATCAATGTTGGTTAAATATTTTTATCTTAATCCAGAAATTTCAACCAGTTCGTTCTTTGGTATTATTACAAACGTAGAAGTTTAATTTTGGAAAATTTACTTCTAAACCACAATTTTTTAATAAATAACTTTTAAACAGAATAACCTGTTATTAATAATACCGTATAGCTAATTAACTATTCAGGGACATCAAGATTTTTTATTGCTAAAAAACTTCTTCATTCTTTACAAAGTCTGTTGAAAATAACCCAAAAGAAACAAAGAAAATAAAACAAGTCTAACTCCTTACCCTAAACAAATCTAGGCAATTGCATTTATATTAAACAGAACACAGAAAAAATAAATATTTAATAAAAACAGAAAAAACAACTACATGTTGTTGTAGGTTTAACACAAGTTGGCATACTACGAGACCTGTTGATATTTGAATTGTTTATTTACTTGGGCTCGTTTACGCCTGTACTACTCGCTTTGCTAAGAAAATACCCAAGAAAACAGAAACAAGCGACTTGTATACGTTTCAGTTTGAGCGCGCTTGTCAAAGCATACGGTTGTTTAATAGTCGTAAAATTTTATGAAATAAAACGCTAAGCAGCTACTTATTTTATAAAATTAAAAAAAACTATTCTTTTTACATAAATTTGATTAGACATGACTGATTACGCTGAATTGCACAAACGTTTGATTCAAGTTGGCCAAGAGCATTTGCTTAAATTTTGGGATGAATTATCAGACACAGAACGTGCCCAACTTCAACGTGATATAGCTGAATTAAATTTGAATGAATTAAAGTTATATTTTGATCGTGCTACAACTTCCCTTACACAAAATGGTTTAAAATTAGATGATCGTTTACAGCCCATACCCGAATCTCAAGTTATTAGTATTGCCCGTTCGACGGAAGAGACTTTGAATGGATATCGGGACGAAGGTTTAAAGCAAATTTCTTTGGGACATGTAGCCATTTTACTAATGGCTGGTGGACAAGGTAAGTTATTAATATTTAACTTATTTAATTAATATTTAAGATGATCTCTGGATTCATGTTGAATCCAGAGATCATTGAACTTTATTATTTATTAAATGCATCATGCATGTAGGTGTGTAATGTTTTAAATATCATTATGTTGTTCGGTACGAACCACATTCTAAAACATTTTTTTGGTTTCTTTCATAAAATCAACATATATTCAAATGCGTTTGATTTTATTAATATTATACTTTCAAGTCACGCCTCAATTGAGCCAAGCATTCCTTTGCTTAACGGTTGTTCAATTTTTTTAGTTAAGAAATCTTTAACTGGTATTTGTATACAACTTTAACTTAGTAAAATCTTATCTTAAAAAACCCTTTCTAAAAGCCTTGAACCTAGCGTTGCACTATATTATTACTTTAAGTGTTAAGCAATTACAAATGTTGATTATTATATTGTAATAAAATTAATTTCTTGCATTTGTGGCTGTATCTTTGATATGTCTTTGTTTTTTTTTTTTTTTTTTTTTTTTTTTTCTTATTTTCTTTTAAAGTTTTCATAATAATCTTACTCATTATTACTCATAACGCTAACCATTTGCTTATTTATACCAACCGTTTTTAACACTGGTTTGGTCGTTTACATTTTTGAAATTTTATTAATTTCTCTTTAAGTGTTAATAATTTATTGAACACAACGAAATACTTTAAGGTTTGTTTTGAAAAAGCTTGAAAGTACGAAACGAACACAAAAAATATCAACTGGTACTTTAACAAATTCAAATACTATATATATGAATTTCAAATAATTATTTTTAAATTCGGAAAAATATAACAATAATTTTTGGTCAAATTCGAATTTTAACTTTATAAAAAGAAAGTAATGTTTTCTCGTCAGTTAACTATTTTAACTATGTTTCCGAAGAATTATAACTTGATTCGAAATTTTCGAAAGATTAAAAAAAATTTTAATTCATTAAATTTTTAATTATTTTAATATTTTTTTCGAGTTTTCGAATTTAATTCAAATGTTTGGAATAATCTATAAATAATCCAAAAACGTTTTAAATTAAGTAAAATTTTCAAATGTTTGGAAGAATCTATAAATAGTCCAAAAACTTTTTAAATTAAGTAAACATTTTTATTATCTGAATATTTTCATGGTATTCGAAAAATTCGAAATTTTTGAATACTGCAAAAAATCTAAAAATTTAAAAAAAAATTTAATTATTTCAATATTTTTTTCATTTTTGAAACATTCGAACATAATTTCGAAATTAGAATTTTAAAGAAAATTTTAATTCCAAAAATAAGTATAAACAATTAGTCATTTTTAAATATTAATTATACAAAGAAATATAAATGAAAATTATGTATTTTTATTGTTCTTAAATATGTTCGAAAATTTGAAGTTGATTAAAACTTTTCAAACAGTCCAACAAAAATGGAATTTTTTTAAACACTAGTTAAAATTTTCATTGGTTTATTAATTTTTTCATGTTCAAAAAATTTCGAACTAAATATTACTAATTTCGAAAAATAAATATAAAATTTTTAAAATTAATATACAAAATAATATAAATGAGCAAAAACATAAATTTTTAAAAATTTTGCTATGTTCGAACACTCCAAAATAATCGAAAAATTATAAAAACCAACTAACAATTTAATTAATTTTTTTTTATTTTCAAAAAAATTTTCGATAAAAAATTAAATTTTATTTCTTAAATATAAAAATTTAAAAAAAATTTTTAAATATTAATCATACGGAACAATATAAATGAAAAATAAAATTAATTTTTATAATTTTTTTATAAGTTCGAAAATTTGAAGTTGATTAAAAATTTTCAAATACTAAAAAATCAAAAAATTATAAAAAATATCTAAAATTTTCAGTGTTCTAATAGTTTTTTCATGTTCTAAAAATTCGAACATAAATATTTTCAAATTTTCGAACTTAACAAAAAAGTTTAAATTTTAATAATAAATATAGAGAATTTTTTATATCAATTATTTGTTTATCAATTATATAAAACAGAGTTGAAAATTTACATTAATTTTTATTCCGAAGTTGATTGAAAATTTTCAAACACTAAAAAATCGAAGTTATAAAAAATTACTAATAATTTCATTAGTTTTTCATGTTCGAAAATTTCTAACATAATTTCGAATTTTCAAACTTTACAAAGAGTTCTTAATTTTGAAAATATATTTAAAAAATGAGATGTTTTTAAATATTAATTATACAGAGTAATACAAATGAAAAATACTATTATTTTTATAATTTTTTGTTCTGTTAGAAAATTCGAAGTTGATTAATGTTTTTCGAACACTCTAAAAATTATATAAACTAACTAAAATTTTCATTATTTGAAAAGTTAGAAAAATTTGAACATTATATCAAATTTTCGAACTTAACAAATATTTTTAAATTTTGAAATTAAATATAAAAAATTAAAGATATTTTTAAATATCAATTTACAAAGGAATTTTAATGAAAAATAACATTAATTTTTATATTTTTTGACAAGTCCAAAAATTCGAAGTTGATTAAAAATTTTCGAACACTAAAAAAAATCGTAAAAATTGTATTATTTTAACAGTTTTTTCATGTTTGAACGTAATTTTGAATTTTCGAAGTTAACAAAAATATTTTATTTTCGAAAAAAATAATGAATATCACATTTTTAAATATTAATTATACAAAACAATGTAAATGCACAATAACATTAATTTTTCAACATTTTATCTATGTTCGAAAATTCAAAATTTATTAAAATTTTCTAAAGACTTAATTTTTCAAAAAAGATTTTACGTGAAAACTTTAAACAAAATAAAATAATAATGTAATAAAGTAAAATGTCGGATATGTTTGAAAAATTCGAACTTAATTTAAAGTTTTTAAATATGGCAAAAATATTTAAATTTTTATTTTTTAAGAAAAATATACAAATTAAATAAAAATATATAGATTCGAATTACATTGAAAATTTCGTTAAGAATTTAGATATCATGAAAACTCTTAGGTGTCTTTAATTATTTGCCCCCTTAAATTATATATATTTTTAACTATATACGCATATATTCCCAAATTCAATTAATTTATCTATCTTTAAAGTGGCTATATAAAATATATACCAAAAATAAATTTCTTTTGGAGTTAAATTATACTTTAACAAAATGAAGAAATTTGTCATTAACTTATTAAATTTACCATTTATAAAAATACTTAAAATGTTTGTTGTTTATTTCTTTATTTTATTTTACTTTTTTAACTAAAACAAGTTTTTAAAGGTCAAATGAAACTGAAATCATACACAAAATTTAGCATTTTAATAAATTTTAAATTGATATTTAAAACCTGACAAACCAATACCTACATTTTTTATGAGCTTGGAAACATGTTCTCTTTCTTGTACATATACATATGTACATAACAATAAAGCATATTTAATTTATTTATATTTCATACTATTTCAGGAACCAGATTAGGTTTTGCTCATCCCAAAGGCATGTATGATGTAGGTTTACAATCTCACAAAACTCTATTTCGCCTACAAGCTGAACGTATTTTGAAATTGGAAGAATTGGCCTTTGAAGCTACCGGCAAAAAGGGTATTATAACTTGGTATATTATGACCTCTGAACACACCATACAACCTACTTATGACTATTTTATGACCAACAACTACTTTGGTTTGAAAAAGGAAAATGTTATATTATTTGAACAGGGATCCTTGCCTTGTTTTGAATATGATGGTAAAATTATATTGGATCAAAAGCATCGTGTTGCTAGAGCTCCTGATGGTAATGGTGGCATTTATCGGGCTATAAAACTACAAGGCATTTTGGATGACATGGAGAAAAGAGGAATTTTATATGTACATGCCCATAGTGTGGACAATATATTGATTAAGGTAGCCGACCCTATTTTTATTGGATATTGTGTTAAAGAAAATGCCGATTGTGCTGCCAAAGTTGTAGAAAAATCTTCACCCTCAGAAGCTGTGGGTGTAGTAGCCATTGTAGATGGTAAATATCAAGTGGTGGAATACAGTGAAATATCTGCCAAAACTGCCGAAATGCGTAATTCCGATGGTCGTCTTACTTTTAATGCGGGCAATATTTGCAATCACTTTTTCTCTACGGAATTTTTACAAAAAATCGCCAGTACTTATGAGCAGGAACTCAAATTGCATGTAGCCAAAAAGAAAATACCATTTATAGATAATTCCGGTAAACGTATTATTCCCGATAAGCCAAATGGCATTAAAATTGAAAAATTCGTGTTTGATGTCTTTGAATTTACACAAAAGTTTGTGGCTATGGAAGTGCCCAGAGATGAAGAGTTTAGTGCTTTGAAAAATGCCGATTCAGCGGGCAAAGACTGTCCTTCCACAGCCAAGGCTGATCTTTATCGTTTACATAAAAAATATATAGAGGCTGCTGGAGGTCTAGTGCATGGTGAAGAATGTGAAATTTCTCCTTTTGTTAGTTATGCTGGGGAAAATTTATCTTCCTTGGTACAAGGCAAATCTTTTACTACCCCACTATATTTGCGTAGTAACCGGGACAATGAAAGTGGTCATTTGTAAATCAAAACATGTGAATAATGGCTAACATGAAGCAATTTTTTATAAACATAAGTTACTTAAAATTCCATATACCAATTATATTATTAATTTGTTATTTGGTTAAACAAATGTAAAAAAAAAAAAAATTATGTAACAAAAATACTGAAACAAATTGTGCAATTTTTTTTAATAATTATATTACTTTTATTTGTTTGTTTATAACAAACAAACTAAATTGTTATAGTATATGTAATTAGATTTTAAATTAAAAATATATAAATATATCTGTAAAAGAAAAGAAAAATGCAAGAGCTCTTAAGCTAAAAACTATATATATATTTTTTTCCTAAATTAGCGAAAGATTTATTTTTATTAAATAAAAGAAATTTGTGGTATATTAACTTTTTTTTAATTGACCTATGTAAAACTATGTATGTTACTGTTTTTATTATTAAAGCATTTTTTGTTTCTTTGTATTGATAAATAAAATTATTTTGCGTTTCTAAAAATTAACAACAATTCACATTTATATTATTTTATTCTAAAACATATTTTGTCATCATTTAAGAATCCACTTTATAATGTCATGATTATTTCTTTTATTTGTTACACGAGATTGCATGTAAACATTAAAATTTTAAATGTATTTCTTTTGTAAATTGTGTATTTTTTTATAAATAGCAAAATATTGATAACAATATAAAACTTATAGTTTTTTTTTTTTTTTTTTTTTCTTATTAATTATTGACTAATGTACTTTATATTGAATGTTTAATTTCCCCTTTTAGTTTCATTCAGTCAAGATTATCTTTTTATATTAAATTAAACAAAGTTTTTCAAATGTATGTCAATGGAAAATTAAAGCGTATTTGTTAATTATATGATTAAAATGGAAAAATCTTGGTTTATATTAAAGAAAATTTTAAAGAAATTGGAAATAGTGTGTATATAATTAATAGACAAAATTTCCTGTAATCCCTTTTACGCTAATAGTAAATATACCAATAGAAATTTATTTTGTGCAGAATGCATTTCATTAAAATCCCTTCATAACTTTAGAAATTATAAGCGGTAAAAGTTACTACTAATTCAAACGAAAGAGTAACTAATATTATTAAACTTTCCTCTATTTTATTTCTCATGACCATCAAATAACTAACTCTCAATTCAAAGCAGTGTAATTTTAATTATTTCTTTATCTATAAAACAGCTATGTATAAAAACAATCAGTTACAGAGGAGAGATAAACAAAGAGAGGAGTGATAAAAAAAGATTTTAATAATTCAAATTGCTTTGTTTATTTTTTTGTTCGAGTCTTATGTATAATGAGTCACAGAGTAGAAAATTTAAACAATTTCAGTTGCTTTTTTAAAGGTGTTTTTAAAAGTCGGAGGATTATATTTTCATGTTTATATTTTTCAGCAAAAATAACACTTATTTTATGATTTGTATTTTTTGAGCAGAAATAAGTGTTAATTTGCGATTTTTATTTTTTCTAATATACAAAAAACACTAAAATAAAAATTTAAAAAAATGAAAAAAAAATTAAAAAAGGAATCAAATCACCATAACGAAAAATCGCGAAAATAAAAAAAATCTTAAAACCGAAAAAACGTCAAAAAGAAAAAACAAGCAGAAATAAAAGTTAACGAAAAGTAGGCAAAAATAAAAGAAACCGACAAACAAAAACTAGAAAAAAACCAAAATATAAAAAATCATCAAAATGAAAAATAATCGCTAAAATAAAAAAAGATCGCCAAAATAGAAAAAATTGACAAAACAAATTTGCAAAACTAAAAAAGTCGCCAAAATAAAAAAACCGCCAAAAGGTGAAAAAATCACTGATACGAAAAAAACACAAAACAAAAAATCGCCAAAACGGAAAAAAACGCTAAAACAAAAAAGTTAAAATAAAAAATAACCTCCAAGACTAAAACGAAAAAATTGCCCAAATAAGCGCCGAAACGAAAAAAACCGCCAAAACGCTGAATAAAAAAAGGACCTACAACATTTTTAAATTGCTAAAAACAAAAATGTTTGAAAGGTATTTATTTGCTTTACAGATTACAATTGGTTCAGTATTTGATTAGCTGTAGGTTGAAAAATTTAGAGCTTTTCAATAAAATTCTTATAGAATTTTTATTGTATAATGGGATTTCTCTAATGAACAATATTCTGAGGTAACGAATATGATATAAAATTTCAATTTTTTCCATACTTCCGTATTTGCTTTTTCATTTGGAATTAATACAAGGAATCAGACTACATAATCCTTCTACGATTAAAATTTACAAGTAAGACAAATACATAATCTTTACAATATTATTGCACAAATTGATCTGAAATTAAAGTAAAAATTAAAGTTTAAACTAATTTAATGTCCTGATTTTGTAAAACGAAACGAAATTTTGTTTCGCAATTTTATATTGAAAACAAGAAATAAAAATAAATTTTCGTTTCGTTTTACAAAATCAGCCACTAAATATTTCACGTTCTCTTTATTCATTCTCACCGTTGCCGGCCATCTATTCGTTCATGTAAACATTGTAATAAAACTACTGGTCACAGTTTTAAAGTTAATTCAATAAAAAAATATCCTATTATTTTCGCAAGCTCCGATACAATACTGTCCCCGGAAGAGGGCTTTAACATTCATAAATTTCTTAAATATGAAATCATTTTTTAGGAACCCTAATGCACTTTACCAAGTTTCATAGTAATCTATAATTGACCATAGTTTCCAAGTAAAGTCCTCTGCCTAGAATCATTAAAAAATACATAAATCGCATATAAATATAAAATATGAAGATACAATTTGACAAGAATAAATTCCATTTAAATATAAATCATATTATGGAACTTCAGATGGATCGGTATGTATTTAACTATAGCTCCATTGAAGAAACTCTCCTAAAAATCTCTTAAAAGTATGGACCCACATTTTTGATACAAATATGTAAGTTTTATTTTATTGTAAATTACTGTGAATTTGCTCTCACAAAAGGCCCTCTCTTAAAAATATTTTAGAGTTCCATAAAAATTTTTATGAAAAATTTCATTAACTTTAAAAGCAATATATTGTTTAAATTTAAAGATATTCTCCTACCTTAATAATATATTTAGTTTTCCTTACAAATATTCAGCCAAATCTTATTGCAATTATTTCCACTAAAACACAAAACTTTTTAATTTCCTTAAATACAAAAAACACATCACAAAATTGTAAACTTTTAATTTTTATTTCATACAATTAACGATATAAATATTTCGTAATCACTTTTTCATTAATTTTCTACATTTAATACAATTTTAATAAAATATACAATATATTTCACTTTGGCTTTATTATAACAAATTCCTGCCACATAATTAAAGGCGCGTTTATTTTAATCGATAACAAATACAACAAAGAGGTGACAACAGCAATAAACTTTAGAAGTAAATAAAGAGGATACGGTTATTTTGTCATTCCTAATATAAACAAACAAAAAGGTAGGTGGGCAGGTTCAGTAAAACAAAAAAAAAAAACAAAATAAAAGCAAATGAGAATGCTATATTCGGTTATGCTGCATTTAAAATACCCTCCACCAATCACACATTATTTTTTTAATTTTTTATTTAGAAATAGCTCTATGAAAAATAATGCTTTTCTGAATCAATTAATTTTTTTAACATCCACAATAGTATAATACTTTAACAAAAAGTGGAATTTTTAGTTCTAATAAAGGTTTCGAGTTATAACTCTTTTAATTTGATTGAAAAATGTTCCCCGCTTTTTGAAATTTATAAAACATAGTAATATACCTAACATACTAACAAATTTGTTAATTAGAATATTATAACGAAATTTTCGTTGAGCTTATTGTTTGCAACAATAATTTTTAAATAGTAGTAAAAACTCCACGTTTACTGTATTTCAGGAAACAAATACATATTTACAAAGATAAGTAATTCTGAAACCGCATTCCGTTTATTAATTACAGCTTTTTCTAAATAAATTTGCATTGTTTAATGTATTCATATATAAGAAGATGAAACTAAAATAAAATTTTATAAAATAAACTAGAGCAAAAATAACGAAAATTTGTGATGTCTTTTATTTCTCAATGTTTGAAGGAACAACTTAAATCGTAATCATATTTAATCATCTATATTTTTTTAGAAAAAATCGATTATTTAAGTCGAAAATTTATTTTTTTTATATAAGACAGGTAAACTTTTTTATCACTTATATTTCTCAAGAAATTTTTAGTTTTTACATGAAAACAAAATCAAGGACAAAAACTTGTGCTCACTTATATCTTTTACCAACAATCGATTTTTGAATGAAAATCTAAAAGTATATAAGTGCATTCAAGTGTGGACTAGTCGAATGAAATGTACAAAAGATGTTAATTTTATCTCATTGTGCAACAATCTTCATAGATCATTTAAATTTCAAATTTGTATTAAACGCACTCTCACCCCGGGTCTACGACTGATATTAACACTGATATAATATGTAAAATAACGCAAGCAGAAGAGAGTAACCATTTTGTTTATATCATGTTAAATCTTAAATAAGGGGTATCATTATTTTCAATCAGTCACAGAGTAAACATGTATTTTTTATTTAAAAAATTCGCACTTTTTTAAAACAATTTTTATAAAATTTTTTATAAAAAACAAACACTAAAATGAAACATTTTTACAAAAAACATTGTTTCATTTAGTAATTTTCAAATACACATGCACACACCCAAACAAACTTTCGTATATGTGTATTTTTTGACAGTTCATCTTATAAGATGGTTGTGTAGAGAAATCTCATCACAACAGTCTCATAATATATCTTATAATACTAATATTTAAATCTACACGTAAAATAATTCTCTCAGATAACGAATTTGACACTCTCTGACATAAAAATCTTACATATTATGTTACGTCTATATATTTATATTACAATTTTTTTGTAATACATTTTCGAATACTTTTTAAAAAATTTAACAAAAATTTGTACAGTTGATAAGATCTTTTATATACAAAACTCTAATATTTCTAATTTTAAATTATTCTAATTATTGCAAAAAAATTCTTTATTCCACGATTTATATTTCAGCAATTAAGTCTAAAATCTTAATATAATGAAGTATAATAATTATAAAATTAAATACTTTTTAAATATTATATCAAAAATCATTTAATTTCACTTAATCATTATTTAAAGACAACTTTCTAACGGTACTCTAGCTAACCATTCACCAGTGAATGAAACAAAAAATTAAAACGGAAAAAATTTTCCATATTTTGGCAGCACTCAAAAATGATCACGTGAACAAAAACGTGTAATAAGTATGTAAAACAAAGAAAGCTATTCTATTTCTAACAAGTGCCGCTTTCAAGCATACATTAAAAGAGCTAAACTGTAGTCTCAAACAAATAACGATTTGGCAGCACTTTGACACGAAGCATAAGTGCAGTTGAATTTATTGTACGAATTTTGTTCATTCAATTTTTAACGTCGGTACATTTCGCTTGCGTGTTCGAAGAGTTTTTTCCAGCCCAATTAAATAGTTGGGGGAATAAATTCACTTTCTATACGGACGTTTCAGTGGAAAGTATAATTAGGAATAATTTTTTTACATAGAAACATTTTAATTAAAATCACAGCAACTAACAATGGGAAGTAAGTAAACAAAATCAACGAAATTTTAATTATAAAAAACAAATAAAAAGTGCTTTAATATAATGAAAAAAAAATTAAGTTAAAAAGAAAGTATAACAAGAAGATGGATTAAACCCAAAAGAGTGTATGACGGAAAATGTAGCAAGTTGCTTTGCTTACGTATACATAGTTTCAAAATTATAGTTATATGCCGGTGTTTTTTTCTGTTTGTAATACCAAGATTTGTGTTTATTTTTTTGTACAATTTAATAAATAAAAATGATGCTTGAAAGTAAATAAATGTGGTGACGTGTTAAACTAATAATCATCTTTCTTGCTTTCCAGTTAAATTCCTTGAAGTCATAAAACCCTTCTGCAGTATATTGCCAGAAATAGCTAAACCAGAACGCAAGGTAAGTTAAAAAAAAATTGCTCTTTAGCATAAATGTCCAAAATTAAAGCAAGTTTAATTAATAATTTATTAGACAATTGGATAAATAATTGACAATTAAGTAAAGCCGCCTATTTTCCCCACACAAATTTTGATAGTTTAGAAAGAAAGGTTGCCATACACAACTTTCTAATTGTCATGTATAAGACTAAAGAAACAACAAAAACTTTTAAGGGAATGAAGGGAGAAGGAAAAGCCACGCAGGCATTTCACACCTTAGATATTTATTATTGATAGTATTTTTTATTAGATTTAAATATTAAACAAATATTTATGAAAGAGTAAATAATTTGAATTTAGAATATTTAATTTATTTGTTAATAAAGAAAAAAATTGAAATTGTTCTCTGTTTATCAATGGAATATGCATGTTTTTCTTTTATTTCTCTGTGTCTAATCTTCAGTTTGACATTTCTCTGTAGTAATTTTGACAGTTATAACAGCGAATACGACGTGTACAAAGTGGGCCGAATGCAAGTCGTTTTATTTCGTCATTATAATCGTTCATTTATAAATCTTTTGCTTTGATAAATTTTGGTAGAAAATAAACATAGAGGCATTCACTGTTGATTGTTGTTTATGTTATTTTGCTTACGTAGCTACAACAGACACGACAACAACTGTCATAATAACAATGATGTTCGAAATGATAATAATGAAGCTATAGATTATGAAAGTATATAATAATAAGACGTTTTAAATTAAACCAGTATTTAGGTCAATAAACTATTTCTAGGCAAGTTTTAGGAAGAAAAATATAAATTTGTAAAAAAAAGTATGGCATTTTTTAAATCATGTTTAGGCTTAGTTTATGACCTTGATCTTTATAAAATTAATTTTATACAAATATACATTTTCTTACAGATTCAATTCAGAGAGAAAGTGCTATGGACCGCCATAACGCTATTCATCTTCTTGGTTTGCTGTCAAATTCCTTTGTTCGGTATCATGAGTTCCGACTCAGCTGATCCCTTCTACTGGATTCGCGTAATTTTGGCCTCCAATCGTGGAACACTTATGGAATTGGGTATATCACCCATTGTAACCTCCGGTTTAATTATGCAATTATTGGCTGGTGCTAAAATTATCGAAGTCGGTGATACTCCCAAGGATCGTGCCTTGTTCAATGGCGCTCAAAAATTGTTTGGTATGGTTATAACTATTGGTCAGGCTATTGTGTACGTAATGACTGGCATGTATGGTGATCCCTCAGAAATTGGCGCTGGCGTTTGTCTGTTGATCATTATACAATTGTTTGCTGCCGGTTTGATTGTTTTGCTTTTGGATGAATTGTTGCAAAAAGGTTATGGTTTGGGTTCTGGTATCTCGCTCTTCATTGCCACCAACATTTGTGAAACCATTGTATGGAAGGCGTTCTCTCCCACTACTGTCACTACTGGACGTGGTACTGAATTCGAAGGTGCTGTCATTGCCTTGTTCCACTTGATGGCCACACGCAGCGATAAGGTTCGTGCTTTGCGTGAAGCTTTCTACCGTCAAAATTTGCCCAACTTGATGAACTTGTTAGCCACCGTACTTGTTTTCGCAGTTGTCATCTACTTCCAAGGATTCCGTGTTGATTTGCCCATCAAGTCGGCCCGTTATCGTGGTCAATACAGTAGCTATCCCATTAAGCTTTTCTATACCTCCAACATCCCCATTATCTTGCAATCTGCTTTGGTTTCCAATTTGTATGTTATTTCTCAAATGTTGGCTGTTAAATTCCAAGGAAACTTCTTCATTAATTTACTCGGTGTTTGGGCTGATGTTGGTGGTGGTGGCCCAGCTCGTTCTTATCCCATTGGTGGTCTCTGTTATTATTTGTCACCTCCAGAAAGTGTTGGTCACATCTTAACCGATCCCATTCACGCCATTCTCTACATTGTCTTTATGTTGGGTTCTTGTGCGTTCTTCTCCAAAACATGGATTGATGTGTCTGGAAGCTCTGCCAAGGATGTAAGTTTTTTGAAATCCAATTCACTAGTTAAAAAGTGTTTTTAATTATCATTTTAATTCTCTTCCCTATTTCAAGGTTGCTAAACAATTGAAAGAACAACACATGGTTATGCGTGGCCATCGTGAAAATTCTATGATCCATGAATTGAACCGTTATATTCCCACCGCCGCTGCCTTCGGTGGATTGTGCATTGGCGCTCTATCTGTGTTGGCCGATTTCTTGGGTGCCATAGGTTCTGGTACAGGTATCCTCTTGGCTGTCACAATTATCTATCAATACTTTGAAATCTTCGTTAAAGAACAATCTGAAATGGGCGGTATGGGCACACTGTTGTTCTAAGCTAAGCGTTAACGCATACAATCACTTAGTTAAGAGCGCGTGTCAAGTGTGTATATGTTTGTATTTTTAGGTACATAGTGAAACTCGAAACATTATATGTTTTGGGTTTCTAATTTTTTAATAAGATTTCTTTGTAATTACTTTTTTATTTAAAACAATATATGGTCCAGGGATATTGAAATGTTTGTTTCATATAAACTTTTTTTCTAAATTTTATTAGAAAAAGGTTGAAAATAAAATTTTCGTTTAAAAAACATTTTTCTTAAGCTCTTTACCATATATTGCTTTACTGGTTCCTATTCACCTCATAAAATTGCGAACCAACCGCCTGCAAAGGAGCAGAAAAAAATTAAGAAAATTCCACCTTTTAAATTAAAATGTTTATACAATTAAAAACTAAAAAAAGAAAACATCATCCTTCCATTTATTTTAAACATTGTTTCGATTTGTTTTTCTTTAAGCCCATTTCGAGGTTTACTCTAATTGTTTCATACTTCTAAAAAAAAAAAAAGATAATACTAGTTTTATGTTAAAATATTTTTTTTTACGAAAATTCTATAAAGAGATAAAAAATAACAAAAAACATCTAACACAAAAATGAGACTTTATTAACTTTAAAATTTTTAATATTATTTCTTTAAAAAACGAAAATATTAATTTTATTTCTTAGACTGGCTAAAAATAATACTTTTTTTCATTTTTGAAATTTTGTTTTTTTTACTATTTGTTTTAAATTAATAGTAATAATTTTTAGAAATAATATTAAAAATTACAAAAGTTGTAATTTATTTATATACAGAACGAATGATTGTGAAATTATTAAAAAAGTTATAGAATTAAAGAGAAAATGCAAAATAATTCAAAAAAAGAAACTTAATTCTAAATAATAATAAAAAACAAAACTTGTATAATAAAACAATAAAACAATAAAAAAAAACTGTAAAATTTTAAAATTTGTTTGTGAATTTTTAATTTGAGGAAGGCGTTAAAAAAACATTTTTTCTTCATTTATATACAAAATAAGTAATTTAAGAAGTTAAATCTTTCTAATTTTTAAACCGTAAATTGTCTGTATAAAACTTAAAATTATCGTTAATAATTCGACGAAGGGTAACCATTTCACCAGAGAAATAAGTGTTTTTGTTATATTTCAAAAGTTATACTTTTGTTTAAAAACTGGAATATTTTTTAATTTATACTTTGATTTTTAATTATACTTTGATTTGATAGTGTTGGCAGGAAGATACCACTTTGTTTTCGAATTTTTGGTAAAATTTTAAACATTTGGTGAAATTTAAATTTTTTGTGAAATTCGAATTTTTAATTTTTGGTTAATTTTAAATTTTTTTGGAATTTTCGAATTTTTAATGAAATATCGGATTTTTTGCGAATTTCAAATTTCTGAAGAATTTCTAAGTTTTTAGTAGAATTTTGGATTTTTGGTGAAATTCGAATTTTTGCTGAAATTTAATGAATATTCAAAATTTTTTGTAAAATTTTAGATTTTTGGTGAAATTTTCGCTATTTGAATTTTCCTCAACATAATTTGGTGAAAGACAAATTTAAAGCACTGAAATTTCACCAAAAAATCCTATCGATTTTTGGTTTTTTTTTTTTGTGAAATTTCGGATTTTGGATAAAATTTTGAATTTTTGGATTTTTGGCGAAATTTCTGAAATTTGGGTTTTTGTGCAATTTCGGATTTTTAGTGAATTGGCTTATATGCAATTTGTAGATCGATGTTGATGTATATCAATAAAAATACAGATTTTTGCAATAAATAATAAACAAGAATAAATAAATTTAAAAATATCATTTGTTTTACAAAAAATTATTTTAATAGAAGATCTTCCACCATCAAAATAGCATAAATCGTGACCAAATAAAAAATCTTCACTAAAAACAAATTATCCATAGAAACCAAATTAAAAATCGTCTGCATATACATATGAATATAATTCTTATCTGTTAATTGAATTTATTTTTTTTATTGACTATTCCCAGCAGATTATTAAAGCGTAAATTTTTTGTTGAGTATAAATTTCAAAAGCACTCGTATCTAGTTATGCATTGGCCAAGGGCTCACTTCCATCAGTTACCAATCATGCTATCATGGATAGCAATTGCCACTTAACTGATCCTATCGAAGAAGTCGGAAAGAAGATAACAAAAATGTTGAATAAAACCGAAAATTAGAAAAAAAAAAAAAAAACATAAACCGCCAGCGTTTGTAAAAAACCGGAAACCGGTTAATCGATTTTCGGTTTCAATTTTGGATACTGTATCTGAGACCTAAGGTATTTTTTCATATGTGATGTCTCATAAAATTTATGACATAAGAAATTATAATTAAAAAGTTAGGGAATATTAAAGGTATTCAGTCTTGTTATAATGAGTGTCGTTCTCGTGACAATTTTGTGACGAAAAATAGTCGTTTTCATTTAAAGGTATTATGTATGTCGAAAATTACAAAAATACGACTATGTATTATAATTTTCGGTGCCATGAGTCTCGTTATTCATTGCTAAATCTATCGAAAAACATCCTTAACAACATATAAGCATCACAACTTTGTTATTGTGTTATTTGTTAAAGTATTATATGAGGAAAAATCTGTGCATTTTTTGGTAAAAATTTGGATTTTTAGCATTTTTTAATTTCAGCAACTGCTGCAAGTATTGTGATATTCGCATTTTTAAAAAAAAATATCTAAAAGCTTCTTTTTTTAATCTAAAGTAGCTAAGAAACCTTTAAGAGAACGGAATTTAAAAAATAATCATTTAAACACATAAGCTTTTCCTATTGTCTTAATCGCCTTCGTATAATATTTAACTCACCATTTTTTTTTTTTTTTTTCTTCATCTTCAGAAGATGAAAATAAAGCCAAAGTCAATATTTTAATTATTCGAAATCTTTTAAAAGTACATGAAATACATTAATTTATGTTATAAATATTTTAAGAAATACTTATAAAGTCAAAGTCGTATATATTTACTTTTTGTTTTTAAATTTTTGAAAATTTGAAAAAGAATTGAAATATTGTTGTTATAAAATATTTTGAAAAAATGTTTTGTTGTTGCAATACCTAAATTATGTAGAGTTTATTGTGGTAATTTCTGATACAGTAGCTGTATTTATTTATTATATTAAAAGAAAAGTTCTTAAGCATTTTTCATTTCAAAAATATAAAAAATATTTGTAACATTTTTTATAATTCAAAATTATTTAGACAATCAATTATTTACGCATAACAGTATCAAAGATGGTCCATAATCTTATCTTTAAGATCTTGCGAGAAAAACTCAACTTTAGTAAATCGCAAAAATCTAAAAGTAAAATATGAAAAAATTTTCAGAGTCAAGCTGACATTTAAATGAAGGTTTAAAATGGTACATGGAATTTGGGAAAAGTCTGTCAGAAAAATTGAACATTGCTTAGAATATTTGCAAAATTCATATGTTCAGCGATAATGTATGATCCTTTGAAACGTTATGATGTTCGCGTTTTTCTGTATGCAATTCCCAAATATTAACAGACTAAATTGTTATTAACTAGCTGAACGGCCCTGCGTTTCATGGGATCTAAAGGGTTAATCAAAAAATATATATATAACGTGAAAAACAGCTTTGCTCTGAAATTTACAAATATCGATGTTTCCCGTAATGCTTTTTCATTAAAACTTCCAGTTATATTAAAAAGTAAATAAAAGTTTGAAGTGCAAAAAACTGCAATATTTTCGCTATTTTCATCAATTCAATTTTGATTTATATCCTATACTTCCTTCAAGCCTAAAGTTCATCTATATTTGAAATTTCATCAAAATTGGTTCAAACACACACACGCGTGATTTTATAAATTAAAATAAGTAAAATTTTTGTATTTAATTTTTTTTACTAAAATCGCGAATCTCATAGCGGAAAAACAATTATGGAACTAATTAATTGCATTTTTATATTTCTCGCTGAAGAAATACATGACTATTGAGAATTTTGCAAATATTTTAAACAATATTAAATGTTTATGCCAGATATTCGCTAATTTCTCTTTCAAAAGTTTCTATTTGCATATATAAGAGATTCTTTTTATCAAAAATTGTACGATTTTTTAATAATTTTCATACTTTTTTACAAATTTTAATGATGATGCACCATTTTATATCTTCATTTAAAATATCATTTTGACACAAAAGGTTTTCTTCATCATTTTTGCCAATATTTTCAAATTTTTGCGACTTATTAAAGTTGAATTTGTATTCTTAAAGATAAGATTTGGACAGTCGTTGGTATTGTTAAGGGTAAATAATTGATTTTTGAACATGTGTAAATAATTTTGAAATATAAAAAATGTGTGTACTTATTTTTGAAATGAAAAATGCTTAAAAACTTTTATTTTAATATCAAAAATAAATATTCTTTTAATATAAAAAAATTACCACAATCTACTCTAAATATTTTAGGCATTAAATTTTTTTTCAAAATATTTTATAACAACAATATTTGAATTCTTTTTTAAATTTTCAATAAATCTAAAAAAGTGTAAATATATATGACAATCATAGTATGACTGCATTTTATGTTCAAACAAATGGCCCCATACACGTAACGTCCCAGACTTGGACCCACATTTAGCAACCGTTGTTCTATAAGATGCGAAAACAAGGAAATAAAAAGTTCTTGTTTACTTCTCAGCCGGCTAACAGCCGATTTTGAACCGTCGCCGATAATTTTTACAAAAGCCGCCGCTGCCGTTAAAATTGTTCGGCGCAGGTCTCTGGCAGTAGCCACAAAAAGTGTTTTGACACCTCCAACTGGTGGAATTTCTGGAAGGAATTGCTGGTTAAAATCCAGACAATATACTATTAAAACAAGTGTTTTTTTTTTCATTTCAAAAACATACGTGAAGCACAAATAACGATTTATATGATAAATAAGAATACAAATTTCGAAAACAAACACCATCATCAAAAACGGCAGCGACAATGTCGGCCACAACACATATTCTAAACAGGAATATGCCCTATTTGAAACAGCAATTTTCGGCATTACTGCGTAATACTTCACCCGTTATTACCCTTATTTGTTTGGTAACCACGGTTGGTTATTTGCTATCGTTTAGTGAAACGGCGGTACTATTCTTAACGGTAACGCCTGGCTATATTTTGCCCAATGCAGAATTTTGGATATGGACTGCATTTACATTTTGCTTTATAGAGTTGCACTGGTGGGAAGTGCTAGTAGATGTAGTCACAGTGGGTTTATGTGGCAAAATGATAGAACCTTTATGGGGTCAAATGGAAATGTTTAAATTTTTTGCTTTGAGCAATTTTGGTGTATCTATATTGACCACCATTTACTATTTGTTCTATTATATGATCACTAAGAATCCGCAAATATTATTTGATGTACATATACATGGTTTGGCGGGTTATGTGGCAGGAATATGTGTAGCAGTGAGACAAATAATGCCGGATCATTTGATATTTAAGACACGTTGGGGTCGTTTGACTAATCGCAATGTTCCCTTGACCGTTTTGATTATGTCAATTATTTTGTGGGCAGTGAATTTGCTGGATGGTACTTATCCGGCCATGTTTGCTTCGGGTTTATTGGTTTCTTGGGTTTATCTACGTTTCTATCAACACCATCCCAATGGCAGGGGAGACAGTTCGGAAAGTTTTACTTTTGCCAGTTTCTTTCCCAATGTTATGCAGTCCATTATTGGTATGTTGGTCAATCCTATTTATGTGTGTTGTTTAAAGGTGGGTATCGTAAGGCCGCCAGCACCACCCAGAGTGGCATCGGCCGCCAGTTTATCGTCGGTATCAATCTCCATGCCAGGTGTGGATCCTCATGATGTCGAAAGAAGAAGGTAATTGATAGTATATACTATAAAAATAAATTATTATTTATTAATTTTTGTTTCTCTTCATTAGACAAATTGCTTTAAAAGCTTTGAGTGAACGTTTGAAATCTACTGAAACTTCTAGACACTCACAATTACCCAAATCATTTCCCACTGTGGCTGGTCACAGTCATACCCATGGTCATGGCCAGCATCAACATAAACATCATGGTCATCATGCTGGTCACAGTCATCATCATGGTAGTGGCTCACATGCTCATGGCGCACATGGTAGCAGTAATACCGGCCATAGTCATTCTCATGGTCATGCAATGGGAGGTCATGGTGAATTACAAACGCCTCCTTTCTTGGCGCAAGCTAATAACACTTCTGCCTCCCCCTCTCAACCCATTACCACGGCTCGTTCAGAGCCTCGTATGATTAGTACCATGAGTCAAATTGCAATACCTATGCCAGCGCCGCCTCCTAAAATGGAAAATTCCGTCATAGCCACTAGTGATTTCAAAGCAGATACCAGCACCAGCGATAAAGCGTTACTCATCGATATGGATAACGACAACACAACACAGTAATTGTAGTTTAGTAGCAAACAAATAAAAAATAATAACATTAATTAAAAATGGAACAAGAAATATTCATTTCATGATGAATGTTTGACGAGACGTTACTGCTGCAAAGGCCAAAAAAGCAGTGATCTTAATATATATATATATTTTTTGTTTTTTATTATTTAAATAATCATGTATGTATAATAAAATAGAAATTACATTATAAAGAAAATATAGTACGTACTTTCTTATTTTAAAAATTATAAATTGGCGTTATTTTATTTATAAAAAGTTTTTTTGCCTCTTTTTCTTTTATTTGATTAATTAATAAGATTTTCTTCTTTAAAATGTTGTTCAAATGCAATAAAATGCTTTTAGAATTAAAGAAAATAATTTAAACGGAGTTTAAATGTTCATAGACAATATGATTAGGGTTCAAGGGCATAGCTAGAGGTTTAAGGTGAAACATACAAATTATGCAGAAAATTTTATTAAGAACAAAAATTGTTTTGATTGCAATCAAGTAGAGTATATTTCTTGCTATATTTTTTACACAAATATCCGTCTTTTTCGTTTTATTTTTGTAGTTTTAAATGTTCATTTCATTGGTTATTTTATAATTTTTAGGAATTAATGGGATTACTTTTCTTTTTATTATTTTTATAAAACGGAAAAATGTTTTTTATTTTTGTTTGGGTGATAAAAATGTTTTAAAAGTAAAAATCACTTCTACTCTTTCCTTGTCTCTGTTATTAAGATTATTTTTTAAGCGAATTAAAAAAACATTTCCATAAGTTTTTACGCAATTCTCATCTATAATATTGTTGTTGCTGTTGCCAAGAACCAACACCCGACTGATTGTTAGCATTACCAGACGATGATTCGTAGGGAGGATTATTGCCTGAAGAGCTACCACCACCAGCACTGCCAAAAGAATTTAAAACACTACTGTAATAAGAAGCATCGGCAACAGATTCAGAGGGCTGATGATGGCTCTGACTAAGCGGTGTCTTTTTGAGCGATTGATGCAAAGCCACCTTACCTTGATGACAATCTTGAGCATTGGCATTGTTAATGCGAGCCAAATTGGCTTGTGTTAAAGAGGAATGAGAATTTGTAGGTTGCAAAGTTGCTGATCCAGGTGGAGCGATTGAGCCAATATTACTGGTAGATCGTAAGGGGGCACGTTGTGTCAGCAAAGTAGAGGGAGCTTGTATGGGTGTCACCGTAACAGAGGACTCGGATAATTTTCGTTGCATGCCAGGTTCTGGTTTAATTTCCGCTGTTGGTGGTATAGGTGCGGGAGGAGGAGGTGGTGGCGGTTGTGTCACATGACGATGATTAATGTGTGCCTGCAAATCTCTTTGTGACAAATAAGTTCTTCTGCACCCAGTATTGCCATATCTACTACCACTGTGGGTGCACATAAATACCGTTCCTAGGCCAGATTGTTCTACTCTAACTACCTTATCATTGCAACGAGGACATACCTTGACTGGTTCGGTACGTGCGCATTTCAAACAAAATACATGTTTACAGGGTATCATGCGACCATAGTGTAAAATGGGTTTGTCACATTGATCACAAATATGTATCATGGGATTCAAAACTTTCTCGCCAATTAAATTAACTTTATGATTCCATTTAAGACGCAACATAGGCTCGGGGGGACCTCTACAAATGGTTGTAAATGTTGGCGCCTCCAGCTGTGAAATATCAGCTTCCATATCAACTAAAAAAGAAACAAATCATTTAGAAAATCATTACATATTATCTTTTACTGAAGACTTACTTGTTTGTGGCACAATAATGCTTGTGGGCTGTGCAGCAGGTGGTTCGGCTTGCACCACAGTTGGTACCACACTTGTAGGATCCACTGCAGTTTGAATATTTGCTACATTAGCTGGAACTTCTAGCGCCTCATTTCCTTTTGTTAAATCATTCATGACTGCATCTTCACTTGTATCCAGCAACACATTGGCACCACTACCAGCTGAAACATCACCATCTTCCACAACCACACCTGAACTACCATCAAATGACTGATCTAATGATACTTCTTCATCACTAGACACCACTACAGCGGCTTTCTTGCCTCTACCACGACCGCGTCCGCGGCCACGACCGCGAGCTCTAGTACCACGTCCACGTCCTCGACCCCTTTTACTGACAACATCTTCACCGTCCATTTAAGCGCTTGGTATTTTTGACCAATTTAAATTAATTTATTTACTAACTTTTTATTTATTTCGTCTGAAGAAAAATTTATTTCGTCCACAAAAAATGCTGATTCTTCCTACAGTGTCATGCATTGTAAGCGGGTAGTTCGTGATGATTTTTACATAAACTCTTAATTCACTGTAAACGGGTAGCTCCGTCGTGTCTATACTAGACAAAATTTTATAAAAAAAACGCCAAAAATCAACGTAATTTTATGTAAGGTTGCAACAGTTGTATAAAAAGAATTCGAATTCATTATTGTTTTACATATGCAATTTGAATGCTGTAATAAATAAAAACTATAATCAGCTATCGAAATGAGGTCATCTTGTATAGATTTTCCCTGATTTTGACGTTTGTCTTTATAAAAGTTTATCTAGCACAGATACGACATAAAATGAAAAGTTTTTAGTGTTTGTTAACCCAGGTCTACAACTGAGATAAACGCTGAAATAATATGTGAGGTAACGCCGATATAAAATATCTAATAAATCATATATCATCATTTTTAATCAGTTACAGCGTACATATCCTTTTTATTTAGAAATTGTCACTTTTTTAGCACAATTTTTACAAAAATATTTTTTAAAATGTAAATCATTAAAACAAAACAATTAAAAAAAGAAATGTTTTTCATTACTAAAATACACATGTACACCCACAGAGAAATTTTCGTATATGTGTATTTTTTTGAAAGTTCATCTTATAAGATAGTTGTGTAGATAAAACTCATCACAACAGTCTCATAATAAATCGTGTGATACTAATATTTGAATCTACACTTGAAATAATTTACTCAGAGAGCAAGTTTGACACTCTCTGACAGAAAAATCTTACATATTACGTTACGTCTAAATGGGCTGTTAATATCTCAGTTGTAGACCTGGGATTACGTGTAGATGGGCTGTTACTCCAGGTCTACAACTGAGATAAACGCTGATAAAATATATGAGATAACGCCGGCAGAAGAGAGTAATATTGTTTCTCAATGTTTGTGGTCAACTGAGAGTTTATTTTGAAAATATTATGAAAAAGTGTTAGTAACTAAATGTAAAATCTTTTTATTTTATACATTAATTATTATGCTAATTGAAACCAAAAACAATTATTTTAAATATTACATTTTTATTTCATGAAATGAATTTTGATATTCTTTTGTTACTTTTGAATGTTATGTTTGAAGCAAAAATAAAATATAAAAAATATTTTGTTTTTATTGTGTACATGCGACCTTTCATGATTTTTTTCATTTCTTGCATTTTTCAGATGGGAATTATATATAATAAAACAATTTTTGTAAATTCCAGTTCTGTTGTTCATCGTTTATGTATAATTTGGTAATCACAATACTTTGACCTAACTGAAAGAAGATAACAAATATTTTTGTTCTTATATATGATATGCGGCACTTGCGTTTTTTAGAAAAATCTGAAAAAATCAAGATTACCAGCACTGTTGATATTAAAATATAAACTGCTGGCAATAGCCCGTCTAGACATAACATAATATGTAAGATTTTTGTGTCAGAGAGTGTCAAATTCGCTCTGAGAGAATTATTTCACGTATAGATTCAAATATTGGTATTATATGATGTATTATGAGACTGTTGTCATGAGATTTCTCTACACAACCATCTTATAAGATGAACTGTCAAAAAATACACATATACGAAATTTTGTTTCTGTGTGCATGTGTATTTTGAAAATTACTGAAAAACAATTTTTTTGTAAAATTGTTTTCTTTTAGTGTTTGTTTTAAAACATTTTTATAAAAATTGTGCTAAAAAATTGCGAATTTCTTACTGATTGAAAATAATGATATCTTATAGGATTTATTAGGATACGTGTACCCCTTATTTAAGATTTAACATAATATAAACAAAATTTTTACTCTCCTCTACCGGCGTTATTTCACATTTTATATCAGCGTTAATCTTAGTTGTAGACCTGGGATAAATGATTATAACGTAGTGTCTATACTAGATAAATTTTTATAAAGACAAACGTCAAAATCAGTGTGAATCTATACAAGGCAACCTCAGTTAAACAGTTGATTATTATTATTTTCGGTTGGCACTGTCAAACTGTATATAAAAAACATGAATGAATTCGCTCATTGTTGTTTTTGTGCAACTGTTGGTATTTTTCACATTTCGCGTTAATTTTGACGTTTGTCTTGATAAAAAATTGTCTAATATAGTCAAATAAAATTCTTTATGGAAATCTCAATTACTTATTAAGAGAAAATATAAAAGAAAAGGCAATGATATTAAAAAAATATATATTACAACAAAAAGTGATTTATTATAATAAAATTGTATCTACGTATTGTATCTATCTGGGATAGATACAATACGTAGATGCTGCTATAAACAAAAAAATTGCAGTGGATCTGTCGACTGTACTACAAAATACAACCCTAAAAGCAACGAGTAGTTAAATTTTGGTATTGAGTACTCAAGAAAATGGTCGGTATTGAGTACTCATTACCCAAATACTCAATACTTTAACATTAATTGTGGCAACATCTTTCTTTTTCTCGTAACGCCATCGCAGGCGTGTAGTGTTTTTTAAAGTTGCCCAAGAAAAAATCATTAAACATCCAAAATGGTATGTTAAATTAATTGAAGATTTTAAGAAAATCTTGAGAAAAATCAAACAAATTTTCCAATGGCATAAATATTTCGGAAGTGCATCAAAAACTTGCAAAAAATAATTAAATGATGAAATTAAAATTTGGCTACGTCAATCAAATGTGTGTGAAATGTATGATGGCGTTTTTTTTTTTTTTTTTTTTTTTTTTTTTTTTTAATTCCGAAGTCTGCAACAAAGACTTCGTATTAAGAGCAACGAGTGCAAAATGACGTATGCATTTTTCTAATAAAATGTCCCTATTTTTATTAAATAGCCTTGGAAAATTTGTGGAGGATTTTTTGTGATTTCTTGAAATTATTTCATATTGTGAAATTATGGCAATATATAATATATGTATATAAATTTATATGTATGGTTCATAGGTCAACTTCACCGTCGACGAAATCCGTGGCTTGATGGACAAGAAGCGGAACATCCGTAACATGTCCGTCATTGCTCACGTTGATCATGGTAAATCCACTTTGACCGATTCTTTGGTGAGTATATAATAGATAAAATATATAAGAGGGCATGACCCCACCCTATTGAAGTCACTGCTAATTTGTTGGATTTTTTTTTTGTGTTTGGGTTTTTAGGTTTCCAAGGCCGGTATTATTGCTGGTGCCAAGGCTGGTGAAACCCGTTTCACTGATACCCGTAAGGATGAACAGGAACGTTGTATTACCATCAAGTCAACGTAAGTTATTTTTTTTTTTTTTATAGAATATTTCTTAGTTTTAATTTTATTTGAGGGGGATATTTAACCTTATATTTCTTATTTGTTTGGTTTTTGCTTTTCCTATTGTTTAGTGCCATTTCTATGTACTTCGAAGTGGAAGATAAGGATTTAGTTTTCATTACCAATCCCGATTTATGCGAAAAGAATAGCAAGGGTTTCTTGATCAACTTGATCGATTCACCCGGTCACGTTGATTTCTCTTCTGAAGTAACTGCTGCTCTTCGTGTCACTGATGGTGCTTTAGTTGTCGTCGATTGTGTTTCTGGTGTCTGTGTACAAACCGAAACTGTATTGCGTCAAGCTATTGCTGAACGTATTAAGCCTATTTTGTTCATGAACAAGATGGACCGTGCTTTGTTGGAGTTGCAATTGGATGCCGAAGAATTGTATCAAACTTTCCAACGTATTGTAGAAAACGTCAACGTCATTATTGCCACCTACAATGACGATGGCGGTCCAATGGGTGAAGTACGTGTTGACCCCTCTAAGGGTTCCGTAGGTTTCGGTTCCGGCTTGCACGGTTGGGCTTTCACCCTCAAACAATTCTCTGAAATGTATGCCGAAAAATTCAAGATTGATGTTGTCAAGCTAATGAACCGGTAAGTTAAAAGTAATTTATGTATATTTGTATTTTTTTTTAAGTGACCTTACGCTTTTAGCACAATTCGTGTTGTTCATAAAGCGTAGAACATTTTGATTTTTAATCTAGTGTTGTGGGCTTAAGGACTGAGCAACAAGTGTATATAAAAGTAGAGCAAACGAATGGAAGTTTTCTTTATTTATCCATTTAGTGTTAAAAGAAGAGAACTTTGGTTCAAACTATTGGATTGTAACGCTGAGTAGTGACCTCTTTCTTAATGTCAAATCTACTTATGCTGAAGATTCGATAAAACATTTTTAATAAATGATAGTTTTTTTTTTTTTTTTTTTTTTTTTTTGTTGAAATTGTAATATGAGAGTTAAAAATCTTATTTTCCTTATATTTGCTTATTTTTACCTTTCTAGTCTCTGGGGTGAAAACTTCTTCAATGCCAAGACCAAGAAATGGCAAAAACAAAAGGAAGCTGATAACAAACGTTCCTTCTGTATGTACATTTTGGACCCCATATACAAGGTCTTCGATGCCATTATGAACTACAAGAAAGAAGAAATTCCCACTTTGTTGGAAAAGATTGGTGTTACCTTGAAGCACGAAGATAAGGATAAGGATGGCAAAGCCTTGTTGAAGGTTGTTATGCGTACCTGGTTGCCAGCTGGTGAAGCTTTGCTTCAGATGATTGCCATCCATTTGCCATCTCCCGTCGTTGCCCAAAAATATCGTATGGAAATGTTGTACGAAGGTCCTCATGATGATGAAGCTGCCATTGCTGTTAAGAACTGCGATCCTGAAGGTCCCTTGATGATGTACATCTCCAAGATGGTACCCACTTCCGATAAGGGTCGTTTCTATGCTTTCGGTCGTGTATTCTCCGGTAAAGTAGCCACCGGTCAAAAGTGCCGTATCATGGGCCCCAACTATGTTCCTGGCAAGAAGGAAGATTTGTACGAAAAGGCCATCCAACGTACAATTTTGATGATGGGTCGTTATGTTGAAGCCATCGAAGATGTACCTTCTGGTAACATTTGCGGTTTGGTTGGTGTTGATCAATTCTTGATTAAGACCGGTACCATTACTACCTTCAAGGACGCTCACAACATGAAGGTAAGTTTATCTTATAACAAGAAACTTTCAATGAAAGTTTTCATGTGATGATATTTAACAGACCTGTTCTGAATTCACACCCATCTTTGAAAGACAAAATGTTAACTGATCTTTTCTTAACATAAACTGATGTCTTCTTTTCTAGCTACAGTTTTAACATTATTTTCTTCTCTGCTTATTTTTTCTTAGGTCATGAAATTCTCCGTCTCACCCGTCGTGCGTGTTGCTGTTGAACCCAAAAATCCTGCTGATTTGCCCAAGTTGGTTGAAGGTCTTAAACGTTTGGCCAAATCCGATCCTATGGTACAATGTATCATTGAAGAATCTGGTGAACACATCATTGCTGGTGCCGGTGAATTGCATTTGGAAATTTGCTTAAAGGATTTGGAAGAAGATCACGCTTGCATTCCTTTGAAGAAATCCGATCCTGTCGTATCTTACCGTGAAACCGTTTTCGAAGAATCCAACCAAATGTGCCTCTCCAAGTCTCCCAACAAGCACAACCGTTTGCAAATGAAGGCTTGCCCCATGCCCGACGGTTTGCCCGAGGACATCGATAACGGTGAGGTCAGCTCTAAGGACGATTTCAAGGTTCGCGCTCGTTACTTGGCAGAGAAATACGATTATGATGTAACTGAAGCCCGTAAGATCTGGTGTTTCGGTCCCGACGGTACCGGCCCCAACTTCATTTTGGATTGTACTAAGTCTGTACAATACTTGAATGAAATCAAGGATTCCGTCGTTGCTGGTTTCCAATGGGCCACCAAGGAAGGTATCTTGGCTGATGAAAACATGCGTGGTGTCCGTTTCAATATCTATGATGTGACATTGCACGCTGATGCCATCCATCGTGGTGGTGGCCAAATCATTCCAACCACTCGTCGATGCTTGTATGCCTCAGCCATTACTGCTTCTCCTCGTTTAATGGAACCCGTATACTTGTGTGAAATCCAATGTCCCGAAGTTGCTGTCGGTGGTATCTATGGTGTGTTGAACAGACGTCGTGGTCATGTCTTTGAAGAATCCCAAGTTGTAGGTACTCCCATGTTCGTCGTCAAGGCTTACTTACCTGTCAACGAATCGTTCGGCTTCACTGCTGATTTACGTTCTAACACTGGTGGTCAAGCCTTCCCTCAATGTGTGTTCGATCACTGGCAAGTGTTGCCCGGTGACCCATGCGAGCCCTCTAGCAAACCTTATCAAATTGTCCAAGACACCCGTAAACGTAAGGGTCTTAAGGAAGGTCTTCCCGATCTTTCCCAATACCTCGACAAATTGTAAACACTTACTACTTTTTGTCATCCTTAATTAATTTACGAGAAATTATTCATTTGCTGTTGTGGCTACGAATGTTGGTGATCTCTTGGCCACTTTCAACTTATAACTCAAGCAGCAACAAACAACAATAAAATAGCACATGCATATTAAAACAAGTTTTAAGAAAAATTAAATTATAGAGAAAAAAATAAACAAAAACAATAATAAAAAATTACATGATAATATTACCATATTGAAATATGAACAAAAGAAAGAAAAACTCGTAACTAATTGTTGGTCTTTTTATTTATTTTAGTTATTGGGGGGTTTGTAAAATCGAAGATTTTAATGAAAATTTTAATTCAATTTAATTCTTAAGCAAAAATAAAACATTTCCTCTAAAAGGAAATCGAAAATTTCCTCAAAAGGAAATTTCCTATAAGAAATGAAATTAACTAAAAATGCCTATAAAAATGAAATTAAACATTTTCTGTCATAAGGAAATTAACGAACATTTTTTACAAAGGGAAATTAACTAAAATGTAAATTTATCAAAGCTTTTCTACAAAAGGAAATTAAAAATTTTCCATAATAAGCAAATTTAACGAAAATTTACTATAAAAACCTAGTTTAATTTAATTTGCTATATAAAGGAAATTTAACAAATATTTTCTAAAAAAAAATAATAAATTTAATGAAAATTTTAAATAAAAAGGAAACAACAAAATTTTCTTATAAAAAGGAAATTTAACAAAAATTTCCTATTAAAAAATTTCCAAATATTTTCTATAAAAAGGAAATTAAACTAAATTTTCTTATAAAAAGATAATCAATTAAAAATTTCTGTAAAATGGATATTTAACAAAAATTTCCTATAAAAAGAACATTTAACAAAAAATTACTATGAAAAGGAAATTTAAATTAAAATTAAATTTAAAGGAAATTTGAAGAAAATATTCTATAAAAAGAAAATTTAATAATAATTTCCTATAAAAAGGAAATTTAACAAAAATTTCTTATAAAAATGAAATTTAACAAAAATTTTCTTTAAAAAAAGATTAATGAAAATTTTCTAAAAAAAAGGAATATTACAAAAATTTTCTATGAAACGGAAAAAATTTTCTATAAAAATTTACAATTTTTTTTTTGTGAAATGGGAATTTAATTACAATTTTTTTAAAGGGACCTTAACGAAAATTTCTATAAAAAGAATTTAAATACAAAATTTCATTAAAAAATAATTAAAATTTCCTATACAATGGAAATTGACGAAAATTTTCTATAAAAATAAAATTTATTGAACACTATAAAATTAAAATTTACTAGTTTTCCTAAAAATAATTTATGGAAAATTTTCTAAAAAATATATTTTTTTTTCAAAATTTTCCTAAAAAATAGAATTAAAAAAAAATCCTAAAAAATAAATTTTATCGAAATTTTCCTATAAAAAAAAATCGAGTTTTCTAAAAAATTATTAATAGAAATGAAAAGAAGTTATCGAAAATTTCCTATAGAAAGAAAATTTATAAAAAGAAATTTTATCACAAATTTAATAAAAAAAAAATTCGAAAATTATCTATAAAAAATTTTCTAAAAGATTTTTTTTTGACCATTTCTTCTAAAAAGAAAATTTATCGAAATTTTTCCATAAATAGAAAATTTATAAAAAATGTTAATATCAAATTTTGAGTTAAAGTTAAAATTTAATTTTAAACAAAACAATTTTTCTACATTTGGCTTCTGTTTCAAAATTTCAAGTTTTTTACAAAAATACATCAAAAATTAAAATGCTGACCTCTAACACAATTAAGCTATCATCTTCAGTCGTCCCTAATAGTTTAATTCATAATGAAAATTCTCCCAAGATGCCTATGAAACATCAAGATTCTATCATTATACCCCCTAAAACACTTTCGAGCATTTATAGGGCAAAAGTAATAGATGCCTATAGAAATCGACGCATTTTTACTGTTATTGGCAATTACAATACCATCAGAAGATCTTTGCAGGTAAGAGGCTGGTTGGAAAAGTTGGCCCCTGATCGCCTTAACAAAATGCAAAGTCTTTCTGAAGAAGTTCTTCTGCAGCATGCCAGGCGCGGCAATGATTATGAAGCGGTGGCCATTAGCAAAATCATAAACCATTTACCAGCATTTTTTATGTGGCAACCAAAATCTCATAGGGATTTGTATATGGATGTACAGCCTTATCGCAACCGCATACGGCGGACCCAGACTATGGATTTTTCTACAAAAGTGGGACTAATTGGCTGCGCTGAACAACAACATTGGTTTCTTGAGGATGGTGTATCTGGAATGCTATATCCTCGTTTTTTCCGTTTGGGCTCCAATCAAGAAGAACAAATGGCTTTCATTAATGAATTTCGTATAACACAATGTTGCAGTATATTGCGTTATTTAATACGGGGCCAGGACAAACCAGAAGACCTAATCGATTATGAAACGGGTACTATTTGTCCCACAATTGTTCATTTTGCTTTGGGTCGTATTAAGAGACTGGATGATTGTGACAATTGTGATTTATTAGATGTAGAACAATCTGAGGTTCCCGAAGAAGAATGGCTAGATTTTTTGCACAATTCCAGTAAAGCTATAAATGAAAAGCAAAAAATTAGATGTACGTATCGAGAATTGTTGGAATTTGTCAAGACTTCAAAAAATCTATTAACAAAAATGGAAGAAAAGCATCCAGATTTAAAATGGGATGGCTATAAGAACTTGTGGATACTTAAACCAGGCTATCAGAGTCGTGGTCTAGGTATAGTTTTACGCAATAATTTGGATGAAATACTACAGTGGTGCACGATCCATGCAAATCGGCGTTATATAGTGCAGAAATATATAGGTAAGGAATTTGGGAAGAGTTATATTTTTCATTTATTTTAATCATTTTTTAATTTCCTTAGAACAACCTCTTTTGATATATCGCACCAAATTTGATATACGCCAATATATGCTGCTATTTATACGTGAATCTACTGTCCAAATTTGGCTATATACCAATTGCTATTTGCGCTTTAGCTCACAGGAATATAGCATAGATAATTTGAACGAGGCCATACATTTAACTAATAATTCAGTGCAGAAAAAATATAAAAACAATATTAATCGTGATTCTAGATTACCCAAACACAACATGTGGTCCTTAGAGCAATTCAAAGCGTATTTAAAAACTCAACAAATACCCGAAAACACTTGGGAGCAACGAGTTTTTTCAGGTTTTCGTGAAAATTTAACAGCAGTTGTGTTAGCTAGTTTGGATGAGACAAATTTAATTCAAAATTCCTTTGAATTACATGGTTGTGATTTTATGCTCGATGAACAATATAATCCCATACTAATCGAGATTAATTCCACACCCGATTTGTCACCTTCAACAGAAGTGACGGCTCGAATTGGTCCCAAGGTTTTACAGGATTGTATTAAAGTAATAGTGGATTTGCCACGTAATAGTAAAGCTTCAACGGGTCTTTTTAAAATGGTTTATGAGGTGAACTATAAATTTAAACAGAATTTTAATGCTAAGGAAGGTTTAAATGTCACTGGCAAATCTATTGAGTTAACTAAACGTCCTCGTGTACCCGAAACAACAAAATTTAATAAAAAACAAAAATTGGAAAATAAAAAGGACACAAAAAAGTTAACAGATTCTAAAGTAAGTAAAAGGATAATATATTTTTAAAAGTGAAATAAAATGAAATGGAATATTATTTAAAATAGCCTGCACGTGTTTCGGTTACGCCGTCAAATAAAACTAAAACCAGTGTAACAAATGTGACAACAAAAAGCTTAAAGGCTGCAGCAAAAGAAGCTTTAGCTTTACGTTATACTATGCCAAAATAATAAGAGAGAGAGAGAGAGGGAGAGAGATAAAAGTTATAAAGAACTATTTTGTAGTTAAAATGATTAAAACAGCAATTTTTATTTTTTCTTTTTAAGATTTTTTATTTTTAGGATTTTTAACAATTTCTTAAGCTAAATTAAATAATATAACAATTAACGGCTATAATGGCTCAATTCATATAGTAATTTAATTTAACGAAAAGTTCCTAATAAAAAGGGAGATTAACGAAAATTTTCTGTAAACAAGAAATCTAATGAAAATTTTTGTAAAAAAGAGATTTAAAGAAATTTTTCTATAAAAAGAATTTTTAAATTTAAATAAAAAAATTTTTCATAAAAAGGAAATTTAACAAAATTTTTCTATGAAAAGGAAACTTAATGAAAATTTTTTTATTAAAATTAAATTTAACGAAAATCTCTTCTTAAGGAAAATTTGTCAAAAATTTTCTATAAAAAGGAAATTTGACGAAAAATTTCTAAAAAAAGTAAATTTAACAAAAACTCTATAAAAAGGAAATTTAAAGAAAATTTTCTTTAAAAAGAAAATTTAACGAAAATTTTCTATAACAAGGAATTTTAATGAACATTTTCTAAAAAGGAAATTTAACGAAAATTTTCTATAAAAAGGAATATTAATGAAAATTTCCTATAATAAGGAAATTTAATGAAAATTTTCTATAACAAGGAAATTTAATGAACATTTTCTAAAAAAGAAATTTAACGAAAATTTTCTATGAAAAGGAATATTAATGAAAATTTCCTATAAAAAGGAATATGAATGAAAATTTCCTATAATAAGGAAAAATAATGAAAATTTTCTATGTAATTAAAAAAAAAAATATATATATATATATATAAGGAAAATTTAAAGAAAACTTCCTATCAGAGACTGGATTTTAATACTAAAAAAACAACTTTTTATTTTTATTTCAATCGAAAAATAATCTGTTTTATTCAAAAAATAATACAAATTCATCATATTTTTTTTATTTTTATCAATTGTTTTATTTTGTCATATATAAATTTCATTTGTAATATTTTTCACAAAAGTTGAAAATTATTTTAAATTTTTTTCATCGGGTGAAAAAGAAATTCTAAACAACAACAATTGCATTGAATAAAAAAGATATTTAAAATGTATTTACATAATACACACACATACAAAATTTAAATAAATAAAATAGTATCCTGTAATACGAAAATGATTCGAATTCGTATTGCTTAGAAGAAATAATTTATTGCCGCAATAATCATATTCATATTGCGAAAGTTTTCCACATCGTTAGAGATTGTGCGTCATAGGCGATACATCTAAGCAAAAGAAATCAATACATCTGGAAGAAAAATAAGCAATATTGCTAGATAATCATCTAGGTGAAAAAAAGAAAATACCGCCAAATAATCTTCTGGAAGATGTATTAATTATATAGAAAAATTATCACTAAATAAATCTTGAAATAATATAATAAAGAAATCTTTTACATCTTGTAAAGCATGCGTATGCATAAATTTTAACATTATAAAGCACGGAAACTGAAACGATCATATAAATATCCATTTTTTGCTAAAAGGCAAACAAATTTCTTCAATTTTTCGACAACTGAAAAAATTGTAACTGAAAAATAAAAGTATTGTATTAATTTCTTCCAGATGATCTCAATGGGAATCATCCATTTATTGCGGAGGTGATAATAACCTTACTGAAAAAGGGTGATATTTTGAGGATAAAAATAATAATAAAATTTAAAATTGTATATAGTGACTCATAGCTTATTTGATGCAGGTAATACTTTTTTAGAAAATCGAAAATGACTCGATGTTTATTAAATGCCATAAAAAAAATTATATTACATGTAATGAGATATGTATGTACTTTTTACCGTTGCCGAAAAAACAATGACAAAAACAAAGCTTGCTGAAAAAATATAGAAACAAATAATTTTCTCATAAAAATATGCTAACAGCTTAAATGATGCAGTGTATTCTATACTTTCTCTGAGAAAGAAATGACGGTGAAATGTATTTTATTCTGTTTAGCTTAGCGTCTTAAGTCATTCTCATAAAATTTTTGCTAAGAAAATTTGAAAAAATATAAATTTTTTGAAATTGGGAAAACGGACTTCATTTAAAAAAAGGGAAGACGTTATTCGTCATTATAAAGAGGGCAAAAGCCAACGAACAATTGCAGAAATTGTTATTATTAGTTCGTCAACTGTCCAGCACATTATAGAAAGGTTTCGCCGCGAAAATAGGATAGAAGACAATGGCAGATCTGCGCCAAATAAAATATTTAATAATGAGAGTTAAACAAAAACCTGATTTAAGCGCTCCAAAATTAACGAACGAAGTTGAAAAATACTTAGGCAAGGTCTGTAACCCTGAAACTGTTCGTAGAGTTCTGCGCGAAGAAACGGCGAAATAAGCCGTTGATTAATGCTCGTAATAGAAAACGAAGAATAGAGTTTTTCATATAACATATGAACAAAGACATTTCGTTCTGGAAGTCCGTTGTTGCACAGTGGGGTCAAACGCAAATTTTTTGGTAATAAATCTGAATCTCCTAAACTACTGGTCGGATCAAATTGAAATGTATGGAAGAGTTGTAGAGGAGGACCTAAGCTTTCAGAAAAATCATCTTGTAGTCACCCTCTGATAACACGAGATAAGCTACAGGGTGTCAAAGTTGACTACCTCGAGTATGTAAAAGTTAAAAAAAATCGTAACTTGTACAAATGAAGTCCGATTTTAAAGATTTTTAAATTTCTGGAAAGTGCTTGGCAAGATAAAGAAAAAATAAGCTTACTCATTTAAGTTATCTCTTACAGTTAAAAAGATATTTACGCTTGAATTTTGAATTTTTGATTTTTTGGTTCGAATTCCTTTCGTTTTGCGGGAATAAGTCCGGAGATATATGAGGTAAAAATTTTTTAAAAATATTCTGTAATTTGCTACATATTTCAAAATCATATGCTAAAAGAATTTTTGGATTATCTCAATTTGTCTAGACGTGAAAAATATTCAAAGTCAGCACTCTGAAATTGGCATGAAAAATTGCTATTTTTTTACAAAAATATAGTACAATTCATTCACTTTTTTCTCAAAGTTCCGTTAATAAAAAAAATGTTTCCTTATTAATTTCAAAAGATAAGGCGTCATAAATGGTTAATAAAGAAATTTTGAATTGATTTAATTTTGCACCCTACATCCAGCATTGGCCGAAAATTGTCAATTTTAAAAAATAGTTTCATTTTTATCGAACTGTCACGCCAGCTTTTTTAAATTTGGTACCCATATTTTTTATAGAAATAGATTTAGAATGATTTAACACTAAACTGCTTCCCGCCCGGCCAAAAACGAATGCAGGAGTGGAGATTTTATGTTAAAAGTCAGTTTTTTTAACGACTATTTTTAAAAGCATATTAAAAGCACATTAACATAATATTTTTAATATTATTTCTTATGTAGTGTATAAAACACAAATCAAGCTTTCATTCCTAAAAAAATCAATAAAATAGCTAAAATAACCTATTTTTGGTAATTTTTCAAAAAAAATTTTTTTTTTTAAATAGCTGAAAATCCAAAAAAAATTAATTTTTTTAATACAACTCCACTAATTTTGCAAATACTTTAAAAATGTTAAAAGAATATAAAAATAGACTTATTTACCAATTCAACGATATATAAAATGTTGATATAGGTCATTTAATAATAGTAATATAATGGCCTCAAAACTACCAAGTCACGTCAAAAGTTGCAAAATTCACTATTTTGTTCCGTATTTCCATATGTGTGAAATGAGTTGAATTGAATTGAAATGAATTGAAATGAAATGACTTGAAATGATTCGAAATGACTTGAAATGATTTGAAATAACTTGAAATGGTTTGAAATGACTTGAAATGACTTGAGATGACTTGAAATGACTTGAAATGATTTGAAATGACTTGAAATGATCTGAAATGACTTGAAATGATTTGAAATGACTTGAAATGACTTGAAATGATTTGAAATGATTTGAAATGACTTGAAATGACTTGAAATTACTTGAAATGACTTGAAATGACTTGAAATGAATTGAAATGACTTTAAATGACTTGAAATGACTCGAAATGATTTGAAATGACTTGAAATGACTTGAAATGACTTGAAATGACTTGAAATGATTTGAAATGACTTGAAATGACTTGAAATGATTCGAAATGACTTGAAATGACTTGAAATGACTTGAAATGACTTGAAATGATTTGAAATGACCTGAAATGATTTGAAATAACTTGAAATGACCTGAAATGACTTGAAATGACTTGAAATGATTTGAAATGACTTGAAATGACTTGAAATGACTTGAAATGACTTGAAATGATTTGAAATGACTTGAAATGATCTGAAATGACTTGAAATGACTTTAAATTACTTGAAATGACTTGAAATGACTTGAAATGATTTGAAATGACTTGAAATGATTTGAAATAACTTGAAATGACTTGAAATGACTTGAAATGACTTGAAATGACTTGAAATGACTTGAAATGATTTGAAATGACTTGAGATGACTTGAAGTGACTTGAAATGATTTGAAATGACTTGAAATGACTTGAAATGATTTGAAATGACTTGAAATGACTTGAGATGACTTGAAATGATTTGAAATGACTTGAAATGACTTGAAATGATTTTAAATAACTTGAAATGACTTGAAATGATTTGAAATGACATGAAATGACTTGAAATGACTTGAAATGACTTGAAATGACTTGAAATGATTTGAAATGACTTGAAATGATTTGAAATGACTTGAAATGACTTGAAATGACTTGAAATTACTTGAAATGATTTGAAATGACCTGAAATTATTTGAAATGACTTGAAATGACTTGAAATGATTTGAAATGACTTGAAATGATTTGAAATTACTTGAAATGACTTGAAATGATTTGAAATGACCTGAAATTATTTGAAATGACTTGAAATGACTTGAAATGATTTGAAATGACTTGAAATGATTTGAAATAACTGAAATGACTTGAAATGACTTGAAATGATTTGAAATGAGTTGAAATGACTTGAAATGATTTGAAATGACTTGAAATGACTTGAAATGACTTGAAATCACTTGAAATGACTTGAAATGATTTGAAATGACTTGAAATGACTTGAAATGATTCGAAATGACTTGAAATGACTTGAAATGACTTGAAGTGACTTGAAATGATTTGAAATGACTTGAAATGACTTGAAATGACTTAAAATGACTTGAAATGATTTGCAATGACTTGAAGTGACTTGAAATGACTTGAAATGATTTGAAATGACTTGAAATGACATGAAATGACTTAAAATGACTTGAAATGATTTGAAATGACTTGAAATGACTTGAAATGACTTAAAATGACTTGAAATGACTTGAAATGATTTGAAATGACTTGAAATAACTTGAAATGACTTGAAATGACTTGAAATGACTTTAGAGGACTTGAAATGATTTGAAAAGACTTGAAATGACTTAAAATGATTTGAATTGACTTGAAATGACTTGCAATGATTTGAAATGTCTTGAAATGACTTGAAATGATTTGAAATTACTTGAAATGACTTGAACTGACTTGAAACGACTTGAAATGATTTGAATTTAATTGAAATGACTTGAGATGAATTGAAATGACTTGAAATCACTTTAAATGACTTGAAATGACTTGATATGACTTGAAATGACTTGCAATGACTTGATATGAATTGAAATGACTTGAAATGACTTGAAATGACTTGAAATGATTTGAAATAACTTGAAATGACTTGAAATGACTTTAAATGACTTGAAATGACTTGAAATGACTTGAAATGACTTGAGATGACTTGAAATAACTTGAAATGACTTGAGATGACTTGAAATGACTTGAAATGACTTTAAATGACTTGAAATGATTTGAAATAGCTTGAAATGACTTGAAATGACTTAAAATGACTTGAAATGATTTGAAATGACTTGAAATGACTTGAAATGATTTGAAATTGACTTTAAATGACTTGGAATGACTTGAAATGACTTGAAATGACTTGAAATGATTTGAGATGACTTGAAATGACTTGAAATGATTTGAAATGACTTGAAATGACTTGAAATGACTTGAAATGACTTGAAATGACTTGAAATGATTTGAAATGACTTGAAATGACTCGAAATGACTTGAAATGATTTGAAATGACTTGAAATGATTTGAAATGATTTGAAATGACTTCAAATGACCTGAAATGACTTGAAATGACTTGAAATGACTTGAAATGACTTGAAATGACTTGAAATGACTTGAAATGATTTGAAATGACTTGAAATGACTTGAAATGACTTAAAATGACTTGAAATGACTTGAAATGACTTGAAATGATTTGAAATGACTTGAAATGACTTGAAATGACATGAAATGACTTAAAATGACTTGAAATGATTTGAAATGACTTGAAATGACTTGAAATGATTTGAAATGACTTGAAATGATTTGAAATGACTTGAAATGACTTGAAATGACTTGAAATGACTTGAAATGACTTGAAATGATTTGAAATGACTTGAAATGATTTGGAATAACTTGAAATGACTTGAAACGACTTGAAATGACTTGAAATAACTTGAAATCACTTGAAATGACTTGAAATGACTTGAGATGACTTGAAATGACTTGAAATGATTTGAAATGACTTGAAATGACTTGAAATGATTTGAAATGACTTGAAATGACTCGAAATGACTTGAAATGAGTTGAAATGACTTGAAATGATTTGAAATGACTTGAAATGATCTGAAATAACTTGAAATGGCTTGAAATGACTTGAAATGGCTTGAAATGACTAGAAATGACTTGAAATGAATTGAAATGACTTGAACTGACTTGAAATGATTTGAATTTAATCGAAATGACTTGAGATGAGTTGAAATGACTTGAAATGACTTGATATGACTTGAAATGACTTGCAATGACTTGATATGAATTGAAATGACTTGAAATGACTTGAAATGATTTGAAATAACTTGAAATGACTTGAAATGAATTTAAATGACTTGAAATGACTTGAAATGACTTGAGATGACTTGAAATGACTTGAAATGATTTGAAATAGCTTGAAATGACTTGAAATGATTTGAAATGACTTGAAATGACTTGAAATGATTTGAAATGACTTGAACTGACTCGAAATGACTTGAAATGATTTGAAATGACTTGAAATGATTTGAAATGATTTGAAATGACTTGAAATGACTTGAAATGACTTGAAATGACTTGAAATGACTTGAAATGACTTGAAATGACTTGAAATGACTTGAAATGACTTGAAATGATTTGAAATGACATGAAATGACTTGAAATGATTTGAAATGACTTGAAATGACTTGAAATGACTTGAGATGACTTGAAATGATTTGAAATTGACTTTAAATGACTTGGAATGACTTGAAATGATTTGAATTTAATTGAAATGACTTGAAATGAGTTGAAATGACTTGAAATCACTTTAAATGACTTGAAATGACTTGAAATGACTTGATATGACTTGAAATGACTTGCAATGACTTGATATGAATTGAAATGACTTCAAATGACTTGAAATGACTTGAAATGACTTGAAATGACTTGAAATCACTTGAAATGATTTGAAATAACTTGAAATGACTTGAAATGACTTTAAATGACTTGAAATGACTTGAAATTACTTGAAATGACTTGAAATGTCTTGAGATGACCTGAAATGATTTGAAATAGCTTGAAATGACTTGAAATGACTTGAAATGATTTGAAATAACTTGAAATGACTTGAAATGGCTTTAAATGACTTGAAATGACTTGAAATGACTTGAAATGACTTGAGATGACTTGAAATGTCTTGAAATGACTTGAAATGACTTGAAATGACTTGAAATGACTTGAAATGACTTGAAATGACTTGAAATGACTTGAAATGACTTGAAATGATTTGAAATGATTTGAAATGACTTGAAATGACTTGAAATGACTTGAAATGACTTGAAATGACTTGAGATGACTTGAAATGACTTGAAATGACTTGAAATGATTCGAAATGACTTTGAATGACTTGAAATGACTCGAAATGATTTGAAATGATTTGAAATGACTTGAAATGACTTGAAAAGATTTGAAATGATTTGAAATGACTTGAAATGACTTGAAATGACTTGAAATGATTTGAAATGACTTGAAATGAATTAAAATAACTTGAAATGACCTGAAATGACTTGAAATGACTTGAACTGACTTGAAATGACTTGAAACGACTTTAGAGGACTTGAAATGATTTGAAATGACTTGAAATGACTTGAAATGACTTGAAATGACTTAAAATGATTTGAAATGACTGGAAATGACTTGAAATGACTTGCAATGATTTGAAATGACTTGAAATGACTTGAAATGATTTGAATTTAATTGAAATGACTTGAAATGAGTTGAAATGACTTGAAATCACTTTAAATGACTTGAAATGACTTGAAATGACTTGATATGACTTCAAATGACTGGCAATGACTTGAAATGACTTGAAATGATTTGAAATAACTTGAAATGACTTGAAATGGCTTTAAATGACTTGAAATGACTTGAAATGACTTGAGATGACTTGAAATGACTTGAAATGACTTGAAATGATTTGAAATAGCTTAAAATGACTTGAAATGACTTGAAATGATTTGAAATGACTTGAAATGACTTGAAATGATTTGAAATTAACTTTAAATGACTTGGAATGACTTGAAATGGCTTGAAATGACCTGAGATGACTTGAAATGACTTGAAATGATTTGAAATGACTTGAAATGACTTGAAATGATTTGAAATGACTTGAAATGACTCGAAATGACTTGAAATGATTTGAAATGACTTGAAATGATTTGAAATGATTTGAAATGACTTGAAATGACTTGAAATGACTTGAAATGAATTGAAATGATTTGAAATGACTTGAAATGACTCGAAATGACTTGAAATGACTTGAAATGACTTGAAATGATTTTAAATGATTTGAAATGACTTGAAATTACTTGAAATGACTTGAAATGACTTGAAATGACTTGAAATGGTTTGAAATGACTTGAAATGATTTGAAATAGCTTGAAATAACTGAAATGACTTTAAATGACTTGAAATGACTTGAAATGACTTGAAATGATTTGAAATGATTTGAAATGATTTGAAATGACTTGAAATGACTTGAAATGATTTGAAATGACTTGAAATGATTTGAAATGACTTGAAATGACTTGAAATGACTTGAAATGATGTGGAATGACTTGAAATGATTTGAAATGACTTGAATTGACTTGAAATGACTTGAAATGACTTGAAATGATTTGAAATGACTTGAAATGACTTGAAATGACTTGAAATGATTCGAAATGACTTGAAATGACTTGAAATGACTTGAAATGATTTGAAATGACTTGAAATGATTTGAAATAACTTGAAATGACCTGAAATGACTTGAAATGACTTGAAATGATTTGAAATGACTTGAAATGACTTGAAATGACTTGAAATGACTTGAAATGACTTGAAATGACTTGAATTGACTTGAAATGACTTGAAATGACTTGAAATGATTTGAAATGACTTGAAATGACTTGAAATGACTTGAAATGATTTGAAATGACTTGAAATGATTTGAAATAACTTGAAATGACCTGAAATGACTTGAAATGACTTGAAATGACTTGAAATGACTTGAATTGACTTCAAATGACTTGAAATGACTTGAAATGACTTGAAATGACTTGAAATGACTTAAAATGATTTGAAATGACTGGAAATGACTTGAAATGACTTGCAATGATTTGAAATGACTTGAAATGACTTGAAATGATTTGAATTTAATTGAAATGACTTGAAATGAGTTGAAATGACTTGAAATCACTTTAAATGACTTGAAATGACTTGAAATGACTTGATATGACTTCAAATGACTGGCAATGACTTGAAATGACTTGAAATGATTTGAAATAACTTGAAATGACTTGAAATGGCTTTAAATGACTTGAAATGACTTGAAATGACTTGAAATGACTTGAAATGACTTGAAATGACTTGAGATGACTTGAAATGACTTGAAATGACTTGAAATGATTTGAAATAGCTTAAAATGACTTGAAATGACTTGAAATGATTTGAAATGACTTGAAATGACTTGAAATGACTTGAAATGATTTGAAATTAACTTTAAATGACTTGGAATGACTTGAAATGACTTGAAATGACCTGAGATGACTTGAAATGACTTGAAATGATTTGAAATGACTCGAAATGACTTGAAATGATTTGAAATGACTTGAAATGACTCGAAATGACTTGAAATGATTTGAAATGACTTGAAATGATTTGAAATGATTTGAAATGATTTGAAATGACTTGAAATGACTTGAAATGACTTGAAATGACTTGAAATGATTTGAAATGACTTGAAATGACTCGAAATGACTTGAAATGACTTAAAATGACTTGAAATGATTTAAAATGATTTGAAATGACTTGAAATTACTTGAAATGACTTGAAATGACTTGAAATGACTTGAAATGACTTGAAATGACTTGAAATGGTTTGAAATGACTTGAAATGACTTGAAATGACTTGAAATGATTTGAAATGACTTTAAATGACTTGAAATGACTTGAAATGACTTGAAATGATTTGAAATGATTTGAAATGACTTGAAATGACTTGAAATGACTTGAAATGACTTGAAATGATTTGAAATGACTTGAAATGACTTGAAATGATTTGGAATGACTTGAAATGATTTGAAATGACTTCAATTGACTTGGAATGACTTGAAATGACTTGAAATGATTTGAAATGACTTGAAATGACTTGAAATGACTTGAAATGATTCGAAATGACTTGAAATGACTTGAAATGACTTGAAATGATTTGAAATGACTTGAAATGATTTGAAATAACTTGAAATGACGTGAAATGACTTGAAATGACTTGAAATGATTTGAAATGACTTGAAATGACTTGAAATGACTTGAAATGACTTGAAATGACTTGAATTGACTTGAAATGACTTGAAATGACTTGAAATGATTTGAAATGACTTGAAATGACTTGAAATGATTTGAAATGACTTGAAATGATTTGAAATAACTTGAAATGACCTGAAATGACTTGAAATGACTTGAAATGACTTGAATTGACTTCAAATGACTTGAAATGACTTGAAATGACTTGAAATGACTTGAAATGACTTGAAATGATTCGAAATGACTTGAAATGACTTGAAATGACTTGAAATGATTTGAAATGACTTGAAATGATTTGAAATAACTTGAAATGACCTGAAATGACTTGAAATGATTTGAAATGACTTGAAATGACTTGAAATGACTTGAATTGACTTGAAATGACTTGAAATGATTTGAAATGACTTGAAATGACTTGAAATGATTCGAAATGACTTGAAATGACTTGAAATGACTTGAAATGATTTGAAGTGACTTGAAATGATTTGAAATAACTTGAAATGACCTGAAATGACTTGAAATGACTTGAAATGATTTGAAATGACTTGAAATGACTTGAAATGACTTGAATTGACTTGAAATGATTTGAAATGACTTGAAATGATCTGAAATGACTTGAAATGACTTGAAATGACTTGAAATGACTTGAAATGATTTGAAATGACTTGAAATGACTTGAAATGATTTGAAATGACTTGAAATTATTTGAAATGACTTGAAATGACTTGAAATGACTTGAAATGAATTGAAATGACTTGAAATGATTTGAAATAACTTGAAATGACTTGAAATGATTTGAAATGACTTGTGATGACTTGAAGTGACTTGAAATGATTTGAAATGACTTGAAATGACTTGAAATGATTTGAAATGACTTGAAATGACTTGAAATAACTTGAAATGACTTGAAATGACTTGAAATGACTTGAAATAACTTGAAATGACTTGAAATGATTTTAAATAACTTGAAATGACTTGAAATAACTTGAAATGACTTGAAATGATTTGAAATGACTTGAAATGACTTGAAATGTCTTGAAATGACTTGAAATGACTTGATATGACTTGAAATGACTTGAAATGATTTGAAATGACTTGAAATGACTTGAAATGACTTGAAATGACTTGAAATGTCTTGAAATGACTTGAAATGACTTGATATGATTTGAAATGACTTGAAATGATCTGAAATGACTTGAAATGACTTGAAATGACTTGAAATTACTTGAAATGACTTGTAGTGATTTGAAATGACTTGAAATGACTTGAAATGACTTGAAATGATTTGAAATGACTTGAAATGATTTGAAATGACTTGAAATGACTTGAAATGACTTGAAATGACTTGAAATGATTTGAAATGACTTGAAATGATTTGATATAACTTGAAATGACTTGAAATGACTTGAAATGATTTGAAATGAGTTGAAATGACTTGAAATGACTTGAAATGACTTGAAATGACTTGAAATGACTTGAAATGATTTGAAATGACTTGAAATGATTTGATATAACTTGAAATGACTTGAAATGATTTGAAATAACTTGAAATGACCTGAAATGACTTGAAATGACTTGAAATGATTTGAAATGACTTGAAATGACTTGAATTGACTTGAAATGATTTGAAGTGACTTGAAATGATCTGAAATGACTTGAAATGACTTGAAATGACTTGAAATGATTTGAAATGACTTGAAATGACTTGAAATGACTTGAAATGATTTGAAATGACTTGAAATGACTTGAAATGATTTGAAATGACTTGAAATGATTTGAAATAACTTGAAATGACTTGAAATGACTTGAAATGATTTGAAATGATTTGAAATGACTTGAAATGACTTGAAATGACTTGAAATGACTTGAAATGACTTGAAATGACTTGAAATGATTTGAAATGACTTGAAATGACTTGAAATGACTTGAAATGACTTGAAATGACTTGAAATGACTTGAAATGATTCGAAATGACTTGAAATGACTTGAAATGATTTGAAATGACTTGAAATGATTTGAAATAACTGGAAATGACCTGAAATGACTTGAAATGACTTGAAATGATGTGGAATGACTTGAAATGATTTGAAATGACTTGAATTGACTTGAAATGACTTGAAATGACTTGAAATGATTTGAAATGACTTGAAATGACTTGAAATGACTTGAAATGATTCGAAATGACTTGAAATGACTTGAAATGACTTGAAATGATTTGAAATGACTTGAAATGATTTGAAATAACTTGAAATGACCTGAAATGACTTGAAATGACTTGAAATGATTTGAAATGACTTGAAATGACTTGAAATGACTTGAAATGACTTGAAATGACTTGAAATGACTTGAATTGACTTGAAATGACTTGAAATGACTTGAAATGATTTGAAATGACTTGAAATGACTTGAAATGACTTGAAATGATTTGAAATGACTTGAAATGATTTGAAATAACTTGAAATGACCTGAAATGACTTGAAATGACTTGAAATGACTTGAAATGACTTGAATTGACTTCAAATGACTTGAAATGACTTGAAATGACTTGAAATGACTTGAAATGACTTGAAATGATTTGAAATGACTGGAAATGACTTGAAATGACTTGCAATGATTTGAAATGACTTGAAATGACTTGAAATGATTTGAATTTAATTGAAATGACTTGAAATGAGTTGAAATGACTTGAAATCACTTTAAATGACTTGAAATGACTTGAAATGACTTGATATGACTTCAAATGACTGGCAATGACTTGAAATGACTTGAAATGATTTGAAATAACTTGAAATGACTTGAAATGGCTTTAAATGACTTGAAATGACTTGAAATGACTTGAAATGACTTGAAATGACTTGAAATGACTTGAGATGACTTGAAATGACTTGAAATGACTTGAAATGATTTGAAATAGCTTAAAATGACTTGAAATGACTTGAAATGATTTGAAATGACTTGAAATGACTTGAAATGACTTGAAATGATTTGAAATTAACTTTAAATGACTTGGAATGACTTGAAATGACTTGAAATGACCTGAGATGACTTGAAATGACTTGAAATGATTTGAAATGACTCGAAATGACTTGAAATGATTTGAAATGACTTGAAATGACTCGAAATGACTTGAAATGATTTGAAATGACTTGAAATGATTTGAAATGATTTGAAATGATTTGAAATGACTTGAAATGACTTGAAATGACTTGAAATGACTTGAAATGATTTGAAATGACTTGAAATGACTCGAAATGACTTGAAATGACTTAAAATGACTTGAAATGATTTAAAATGATTTGAAATGACTTGAAATTACTTGAAATGACTTGAAATGACTTGAAATGACTTGAAATGACTTGAAATGACTTGAAATGGTTTGAAATGACTTGAAATGACTTGAAATGACTTGAAATGATTTGAAATGACTTTAAATGACTTGAAATGACTTGAAATGACTTGAAATGATTTGAAATGATTTGAAATGACTTGAAATGACTTGAAATGACTTGAAATGACTTGAAATGACTTGAAATGACTTGAAATGACTTGAAATGATTTGGAATGACTTGAAATGATTTGAAATGACTTCAATTGACTTGGAATGACTTGAAATGACTTGAAATGATTTGAAATGACTTGAAATGACTTGAAATGACTTGAAATGATTCGAAATGACTTGAAATGACTTGAAATGACTTGAAATGATTTGAAATGACTTGAAATGATTTGAAATAACTTGAAATGACGTGAAATGACTTGAAATGACTTGAAATGATTTGAAATGACTTGAAATGACTTGAAATGACTTGAAATGACTTGAAATGACTTGAATTGACTTGAAATGACTTGAAATGACTTGAAATGATTTGAAATGACTTGAAATGACTTGAAATGATTTGAAATGACTTGAAATGATTTGAAATAACTTGAAATGACCTGAAATGACTTGAAATGACTTGAAATGACTTGAATTGACTTCAAATGACTTGAAATGACTTGAAATGACTTGAAATGACTTGAAATGACTTGAAATGATTCGAAATGACTTGAAATGACTTGAAATGACTTGAAATGATTTGAAATGACTTGAAATGATTTGAAATAACTTGAAATGACCTGAAATGACTTGAAATGACTTGAAATGACTTGAAATGACTTGAAATGACTTGAATTGACTTGAAATGACTTGAAATGATTTGAAATGACTTGAAATGACTTGAAATGATTCGAAATGACTTGAAATGACTTGAAATGACTTGAAATGATTTGAAGTGACTTGAAATGATTTGAAATAACTTGAAATGACCTGAAATGACTTGAAATGACTTGAAATGATTTGAAATGACTTGAAATGACTTGAAATGACTTGAATTGACTTGAAATGATTTGAAATGACTTGAAATGATCTGAAATGACTTGAAATGACTTGAAATGACTTGAAATGACTTGAAATGATTTGAAATGACTTGAAATGACTTGAAATGATTTGAAATGACTTGAAATGATTTGAAATGACTTGAAATGACTTGAAATGACTTGAAATGAATTGAAATGACTTGAAATGATTTGAAATAACTTGAAATGACTTGAAATGATTTGAAATGACTTGTGATGACTTGAAGTGACTTGAAATGATTTGAAATGACTTGAAATGACTTGAAATGATTTGAAATGACTTGAAATGACTTGAAATGACTTGAAATGACTTGAAATGACTTGAAATGACTTGAAATGACTTGAAATGACTTGAAATGATTTTAAATAACTTGAAATGACTTGAAATAACTTGAAATGACTTGAAATGATTTGAAATGACTTGAAATGACTTGAAATGTCTTGAAATGACTTGAAATGACTTGATATGATTTGAAATGACTTGAAATGATCTGAAATGACTTGAAATGACTTGAAATGACTTGAAATGACTTGAAATGTCTTGAAATGACTTGAAATGACTTGATATGATTTGAAATGACTTGAAATGATCTGAAATGACTTGAAATGACTTGAAATGACTTGAAATTACTTGAAATGACTTGTAGTGATTTGAAATGACTTGAAATGACTTGAAATGACTTGAAATGATTTGAAATGACTTGAAATGATTTGAAATGACTTGAAATGACTTGAAATGACTTGAAATGACTTGAAATGATTTGAAATGACTTGAAATGATTTGATATAACTTGAAATGACTTGAAATGACTTGAAATGATTTGAAATGAGTTGAAATGACTTGAAATGACTTGAAATGACTTGAAATGACTTGAAATGACTTGAAATGATTTGAAATGACTTGAAATGATTTGATATAACTTGAAATGACTTGAAATGATTTGAAATAACTTGAAATGACCTGAAATGACTTGAAATGACTTGAAATGATTTGAAATGACTTGAAATGACTTGAATTGACTTGAAATGATTTGAAATGACTTGAAATGATCTGAAATGACTTGAAATGACTTGAAATGACTTGAAATGATTTGAAATGACTTGAAATGACTTGAAATGACTTGAAATGATTTGAAATGACTTGAAATGACTTGAAATGATTTGAAATGACTTGAAATGATTTGAAATAACTTGAAATGACTTGAAATGACTTGAAATGATTTGAAATGATTTGAAATGACTTGAAATGACTTGAAATGACTTGAAATGACTTGAAATGACTTGAAATGACTTGAAATGATTTGAAATGACTTGAAATGACTTGAAATGACTTGAAATGACTTGAAATGACTTGAAATGACTTGAAATGATTCGAAATGACTTGAAATGACTTGAAATGATTTGAAATGACTTGAAATGATTTGAAATAACTGGAAATGACCTGAAATGACTTGAAATGACTTGAAATGACTGGAAATGATTTGAAATGACTTGAAATGACTTGAAATGACTTGAAATGACTTGAAATGACTTGAATTGACTTGAAATGATTTGAAATGACTTGAAATGATCTGAAATGACTTGAAATGACTTGAAATGACTTGAAATGACTTGAAATGATTTGAAATGACTTGAAATGACTTGAAATGATTTGAAATGACTTGAAATGATTTGAAATGACTTGAAATGACTTGAAATGATTTGAAATGACTTGAAATGATTTGAAATAACTTGAAATGACTTGAAATGATTTGAAATGACTTGAGATGACTTGAAGTGACTTGAAATGATTTGAAATGACTTGAAATGACTTGAAATGATTTGAAATGACTTGAAATGATTTGAAATGACTTGAAATGACTTGAAATGTCTTGAAATGACTTGAAATGACTTGAAAAGATTTGAAATGCATTGAAATGATCTGAAATGACTTGAAATGACTTGAAATGACTTGAAATGACTTGAAATGACTTGAAATGACTTGAAATGACTTGAAATGACTTGAAATTACTTGAAATGACTTGAAATGATTTGAAATGACTTGAAATGACTTGAAATGATTTGAAATGACTTGAAATTATTTGAAATGACTTGAAATGACTTGAAATGACTTGAAATGATTTGAAATGACTTGAAATGAGTTGAAATGATTCGAAATGACTTGAAATGACTTGAAATGACTTGAAATGGTTTGAAATGACTTGAAATGATTTGAAATAACTTGAAATGACCTGAAATGATTTGAAATGACTTGAAATGACTTGAAATGATTTGAAATGACTTGAAATTATTTGAAATGACTTGAAATGACTTGAAATGACTTGAAATGACTTGAAATTACTTGAAATGACTTGAAATGATTTGAAATGACTTGAAATGATTTGAAATGATTTGAAATGACTTGAAATGACTTGAAATGACTTGAAATGACTTGAAATGACTTGAAATGATTTGAAATGACTTGAAATGACTTGAAATGATTCGAAATGACTTGAAATGACTTGAAATGATTTGAAATGACTTGAAATGATTTGAAATAACTTGAAATGACTTGAAATGACTTGAAATGACTTGAAATGATTCGAAATGACTTGAAATGACTTGAAATGACTTGAAATGACTTGAAATGACTTGAAATGATTTGAAATGACTTGAAATGATTTGAAATGATTTGAAATGACTTGAAATGACTTGAAATGACTTGAAATGACTTGAAATGATTTGAAATGACTTGAAATGACTTGAAATGATTTGAAATGACTTGAAATGACTTGAAATGACTTGAATTGACTTGAAGTGATTTGAAATGACTTGAAATGATCTGAAATGACTTGAAATGATTTGAAATGACTTGAAATGACTTGAAATAATTTGAAATGACTTGAAATGATTTGAAATGACTTGAAATGACTTGAAGTGATTTGAAATGACTTGAAATGATTTGAAATAACTTGAAATGACTTGAAATGACTTGAAATGATTTGAAATGACTTGAGATGATTTGAAATGACTTGAAATGACTTGAAATGACTTGAAATGACTTGAAATGATTTGAAATGACTTGAAATGACTTGAAATGACTTGAAATGATTTTAAATAACTTGAAATGACTTGAAATAACTTGAAATGACTTGAAATGATTTGAAATGACTTGAAATGACTTGAAATGTCTTGAAATGACTTGAAATGACTCGAAATGACTTGAAATGATTTGAAATGACTTGAAATGATCTGAAATGACTTAAAATGACTTGAAATGACTTGAAATGACTTGAAATTACTTGAAATGACTTGAAATGATTTGAAATGACTTGAAATGACTTGAAATGATTTGAAATGACTTGAAATGATTTGAAATGACTTGAAATGGTTTGAAATGACTTGAAATGATTTGATATAACTTGAAATGACTTGAAATGATTTGAAATGAGTTGAAATGACTTGAAATGACTTGAAATGATTTGAAATAACTTGAAATGACTTGAAATGACTTGAAATGGCTTAAAATGACTAGAAATGACTTGAAATGACTTGAAATGAATTGAAATGACTTGAAATGACTTGAAATGACTTGAAATGACTTGAAATGATTTGAAATGATTTGATATGACTTGAAATGACTTGAAATGACTTGAAATGACTTGAAATGATTTGAAATGACTTGAAATGACTCGAAATGACTTGAAATGACTTGAAATGACTTGAAATGACTTGAAATGATTTGAAATGACTTGAAATGATTTGAAATAACTTGAAATGACCTGAAATGACTTGAAATGATTTGAAATGACTTGAAATGACTTGAAATGACTTGAATTGACTTGAAATGACTTGAAATGACTTGAAATGACTTGAAATGATTTGAAATGATTTGAAATGACTTGAAATGATTCGAAATGACTTGAAATGACTTGAAATGACTTGAAATGATTTGAAGTGACTTGAAATGATTTGAAATAACTTGAAATGACCTGAAATGACTTGAAATGACTTGAAATGATTTGAAATGACTTGAAATGACTTGAAATGACTTGAAATGACTTGAATTGACTTGAAATGATTTGAAATGACTTGAAATGATCTGAAATGACTTGAAATGACTTGAAATGACTTGAAATGACTTGAAATGATTTGAAATGACTTGAAATGACTTGAAATAATTTGAAATGACTTGAAATGATTTGAAATGACTTGAAATGACTTGAAATGACTTGAAATGACTTGAAATGAATTGAAATGACTTGAAATGATTTGAAATAACTTGAAATGACTTGAAATGATTTGAAATGACTTGTGATGACTTGAAGTGACTTGAAATGATTTGAAATGACTTGAAATGACTTGAAATGATTTGAAATGACTTGAAATGACTTGAAATAACTTGAAATGACTTGAAATGACTTGAAATGATTTGAAATGACTTGAAATAACTTGAAATGACTTGAAATGATTTTAAATAACTTGAAATGACTTGAAATAACTTGAAATGACTTGAAATGATTTGAAATGACTTGAAATGACTTGAAATGTCTTGAAATGACTTGAAATGACTTGATATGATTTGAAATGACTTGAAATGATCTGAAATGACTTGAAATGACTTGAAATGACTTGAAATGACTTGAAATGTCTTGAAATGACTTGAAATGACTTGATATGATTTGAAATGACTTGAAATGATCTGAAATGACTTGAAATGACTTGAAATGACTTGAAATTACTTGAAATGACTTGTAGTGATTTGAAATGACTTGAAATGACTTGAAATGATTTGAAATGACTTGAAATGATTTGAAATGACTTGAAATGACTTGAAATGACTTGAAATGATTTGAAATGACTTGAAATGATTTGATATAACTTGAAATGACTTGAAATGCCTTGAAATGATTTGAAATGAGTTGAAATGACTTGAAATGACTTGAAATGACTTGAAATGATTTGAAATGACTTGAAATGATTTGATATAACTTGAAATGACTTGAAATGATTTGAAATAACTTGAAATGACCTGAAATGACTTGAAATGACTTGAAATGATTTGAAATGACTTGAAATGACTTGAATTGACTTGAAATGATTTGAAATGACTTGAAATGATCTGAAATGACTTGAAATGACTTGAAATGACTTGAAATGACTTGAAATGATTTGAAATGACTTGAAATGATTTGAAATGACTTGAAATGACTTGAAATGATTTGAAATGACTTGAAATGACTTGAAATGATTTGAAATGACTTGAAATGATTTGAAATAACTTGAAATGACTTGAAATGACTTGAAATGATTTGAAATGATTTGAAATGACTTGAAATGACTTGAAATGACTTGAAATGACTTGAAATGACTTGAAATGACTTGAAATGATTTGAAATGACTTGAAATGACTTGAAATGACTTGAAATGACTTGAAATGATTCGAAATGACTTGAAATGACTTGAAATGATTTGAAATGACTTGAAATGATTTGAAATAACTGGAAATGACCTGAAATGACTTGAAATGACTTGAAATGACTGGAAATGATTTGAAATGACTTGAAATGACTTGAAATGGCTTGAAATGACTTGAAATGACTTGAATTGACTTGAAATGATTTGAAATGACTTGAAATGATCTGAAATGACTTGAAATGACTTGAAATGACTTGAAATGACTTGAAATGATTTGAAATGACTTGAAATGACTTGAAATGATTTGAAATGACTTGAAATGATTTGAAATGACTTGAAATGACTTGAAATGATTTGAAATGACTTGAAATGATTTGAAATAACTTGAAATGACTTGAAATGATTTGAAATGACTTGAGATGACTTGAAGTGACTTGAAATGATTTGAAATGACTTGAAATGACTTGAAATGATTTGAAATGACTTGAAATGATTTGAAATGACTTGAAATGACTTGAAATGTCTTGAAATGACTTGAAATGACTTGAAAAGATTTGAAATGCATTGAAATGATCTGAAATGACTTGAAATGACTTGAAATGACTTGAAATGACTTGAAATGACTTGAAATTACTTGAAATGACTTGAAATGATTTGAAATGACTTGAAATGACTTGAAATGATTTGAAATGACTTGAAATTATTTGAAATGACTTGAAATGACTTGAAATGATTTGAAATGACTTGAAATGACTTGAAATGATTCGAAATGACTTGAAATGACTTGAAATGACTTGAAATGATTTGAAATGACTTGAAATGATTTGAAATAACTTGAAATGACCTGAAATGATTTGAAATGACTTGAAATGACTTGAAATGATTTGAAATGACTTGAAATTATTTGAAATGACTTGAAATGACTTGAAATGACTTGAAATGACTTGAAATTACTTGAAATGACTTGAAATGATTTGAAATGACTTGAAATGATTTGAAATAACTTGAAATGACTTGAAATGATTTGAAATGATTTGAAATGACTTGAAATGACTTGAAATGACTTGAAATGACTTGAAATGACTTGAAATGACTTGAAATGATTTGAAATGACTTGAAATGACTTGAAATGACTTGAAATGACTTGAAATGATTCGAAATGACTTGAAATGACTTGAAATGATTTGAAATGACTTGAAATGATTTGAAATAACTGGAAATGACCTGAAATGACTTGAAATGACTTGAAATGACTGGAAATGATTTGAAATGACTTGAAATGACTTGAAATGACTTGAAATGACTTGAAATGACTTGAATTGACTTGAAATGATTTGAAATGACTTGAAATGATCTGAAATGACTTGAAATGACTTGAAATGACTTGAAATGACTTGACATGATTTGAAATGACTTGAAATGACTTGAAATGATTTGAAATGACTTGAAATGATTTGAAATGACTTGAAATGACTTGAAATGATTTGAAATGACTTGAAATGATTTGAAATAACTTGAAATGACTTGAAATGATTTGAAATGACTTGAGATGACTTGAAGTGACTTGAAATGATTTGAAATGACTTGAAATGACTTGAAATGATTTGAAATGACTTGAAATGATTTGAAATGACTTGAAATGACTTGAAATGTCTTGAAATGACTTGAAATGTCTTGAAATGACTTGAAATGACTTGAAAAGATTTGAAATGCATTGAAATGATCTGAAATGACTTGAAATGACTTGAAATGACTTGAAATGACTTGAAATGACTTGAAATTACTTGAAATGACTTGAAATGATTTGAAATGACTTGAAATGACTTGAAATGATTTGAAATGACTTGAAATTATTTGAAATGACTTGAAATGACTTGAAATGACTTGAAATGATTTGAAATGACTTGAAATGACTTGAAATGATTCGAAATGACTTGAAATGACTTGAAATGACTTGAAATGATTTGAAATGACTTGAAATGATTTGAAATAACTTGAAATGACCTGAAATGATTTGAAATGACTTGAAATGATTTGAAATGACTTGAAATTATTTGAAATGACTTGAAATGACTTGAAATGACTTGAAATTACTTGAAATGACTTGAAATGATTTGAAATGACTTGAAATGATTTGAAATGATTTGAAATGACTTGAAATGACTTGAAATGACTTGAAATGACTTGAAATGATTTGAAATGACTTGAAATGACTTGAAATGATTCGAAATGACTTGAAATGACTTGAAATGATTTGAAATGACTTGAAATGATTTGAAATAACTTGAAATGACTTGAAATGACTTGAAATGACTTGAAATGATTCGAAATGACTTGAAATGACTTGAAATGACTTGAAATGACTTGAAATTACTTGAAATGACTTGAAATGATTTGAAATGACTTGAAATGATTTGAAATGATTTGAAATGACTTGAAATGACTTGAAATGACTTGAAATGACTTGAAATGATTTGAAATGACTTGAAATGACTTGAAATGATTTGAAATGACTTGAAATGACTTGAAATGACTTGAATTGACTTGAATTGACTTGAAATGATTTGAAATGACTTGAAATGATCTGAAATGACTTGAAATGATTTGAAATGACTTGAAATGACTTGAAATAATTTGAAATGACTTGAAATGATTTGAAATGACTTGAAATGACTTGAAGTGATTTGAAATGACTTGAAATGATTTGAAATAACTTGAAATGACTTGAAATGACTTGAAATGATTTGAAATGACTTGAGATGATTTGAAATGACTTGAAATGACTTGAAATGACTTGAAATGACTTGAAATGATTTGAAATGACTTGAAATGACTTGAAATGACTTGAAATGATTTTAAATAACTTGAAATGACTTGAAATAACTTGAAATGACTTGAAATGATTTGAAATGACTTGAAATGACTTGAAATGTCTTGAAATGACTTGAAATGACTCGAAATGACTTGAAATGATTTGAAATGACTTGAAATGATCTGAAATGACTTAAAATGACTTGAAATGACTTGAAATGACTTGAAATTACTTGAAATGACTTGAAATGATTTGAAATGACTTGAAATGACTTGAAATGATTTGAAATGACTTGAAATGATTTGAAATGACTTAAAATGATTTGAAATGACTTGAAATGATTTGATATAACTTGAAATGACTTGAAATGATTTGAAATGAGTTGAAATGACTTGAAATGACTTGAAATGATTTGAAATAACTTGAAATGACTTGAAATGACTTGAAATGGCTTAAAATGACTAGAAATGACTTGAAATGACTTGAAATGAATTGAAATGACTTGAAATGACTTGAAATGACTTGAAATGACTTGAAATGATTTGAAATGATTTGATATGACTTGAAATGACTTGAAATGACTTGAAATGACTTGAAATGATTTGAAATGACTTGAAATGACTCGAAATGACTTAAAATGATTTTAAATAACTTGAAATAACTTGAAATGCCTTGAAATGATTTGAAATGACTTGAAATGATTTGAAATGACTTGAAACGACTTGAAATGACTTTAAATGACTTGAAATGATTTGAAATGACTTGAAATGATCTGAAATGACTTGAAATGACTTCAAATAACTTGAAATGACTTGAAATGACTTGAGATGACTTGAAATGATTTGAAATAGCTTGAAATGACTGGAAATGACTTGAAATGATTTGAAATAACTTGAAATGACTTGAAATGGCTTTAAATGACTTGAAATGACTTGAAATGACTTGAAATGACATGAAATGACTTGAGATGACTTGAAATGTCTTGAAATGACTTGAAATGACTTGAAATGACTTGAAATGACTTGAAATGACTTGAAATGACTTGAAATGACTTGAAATGATTTGAAATGATTTGAAATGACTTGAAATGACTTGAAATGACTTGAAATGACTTGAAATGATTTGAAATGACTTGAAATGACTTGAAATGACTTGAAATGATTCGAAATGACTTTAAATGACTTGAAATGACTTGAAATGACTTGAAATGATTTGAAATGACTTGAAATGAATTAAAATAACTTGAAATGACTTGAAACGACTTTAGAGGACTTGAAATGATTTGAAATGACTTGAAATGACTTAAAATGGTTTGAAATGACTTGAAATGACTTGAAATGACTTGCAATGATTTGAAATGACTTGAAATGACTTGAAATGACTTGAAATGATTTGAAATTACTTGAAATGACTTGAAGTGACTTGAAATGACTTGAAATGATTTGAATTTAATTGAAACGACTTGAAATGAGTTGAAATGACTTGAAATCACTTTAAATGACTTGAAATGACTTGATATGACTTGAAATGACTTGCAATGACTTGAAATGAATTGAAATGACTTGAAATGACTTGAAATGACTTGAAATGATTTGAAATAACTTGAAATGACTTGAAATGGCTTTAAATGACTTGAAATGACTTGAGATGACTTGAAATGATTTGAAATAGCTTGAAATGACTTGAAATGACTTGAAATGATTTGAAATGACTTGAAATGGCTTGAAATGACTTGAAATGATTTGAAATTGACTTTAAATGACATGGAATGACTTGAAATGACTTGAAATGACTTGAGATGACTTGAAATGACGTGAAATGATTTGAAATGACTTGAAATGATTTGAAATGACTTGAAATGACTCGAAATGACTTGAAATGATCTGAAATGACTTGAAATGATTTGAAATGATTTGAAATAATTTGAAATGACTTGAAATGACTTGAAATGACTTGAAATGATTTGAAATGACTTGAAATGACTTGAAATGACTTGAAATGACTTGAAATGATTTGAAATGACTTGAAATGACTTGAAATGACTTGAAATGACATGAAATGACTTGAAATGACTTGAAATGATTTGAAATGACTTGAAATGATTTAAAATTTCTTGAAATGATTTGAAATGACTTGAAATGACTTGAAATGATTTGAAATGACTTGAAATCACTTGAATTTAAATGAATTGAAATGACTTGAAATGACTTGAAATGACTTGAAATGATTCGAAATGACTTTAAATGACTTGAAATGACTTGAAATGATTTGAAATGACTTGAAATGACTTGCAATGACTTGATATGAATTGAAATGACTTGAAATTATTTGAAATGACTTGAAATGATTTGAAATGATTTGAAATAACTTGAAATGACTTGAAATGACTTGAAATGACATGAAATGACTTGAAATGATTTGAAATGACTTGAAATGACTTGAAATGACTTGAAATGATTTGGAATAACTTGAAATGACTTGAAATGATTTGAAATGACATGAAATGACTTGAAATGACTTGAAATGACTTGAAATGATTTGAAATGACTTGAAATGATTTAAAATGACTTGAAATGATTTCAAATGACTTGAAATGACTTGAAATGACTTGAAATGATTTGAAATGACTTGAAATGACTTGAAATGATTTGGAATAACTTGAAATGACTTGAAACGACTTGAAATGACTTGAGATCACTTGAAATGACTTGAAATGACTTGAGATGACTTGAAATGACTTGAAATGATTTGAAATGACTTGAAATGACTTGAAATGACTTGAAATGATTTGAAATGACTTGAAATGACTTGAAATGACTCGAAATGACTTGAAATGACTTGAAATGACTTGAAATGACTTGAAATGATTTGAAATGACTTGAAATGACTTGAAATGACCTGAAATGACTTGAAATGACTTGAAATGACTTGAAATGACTTGAAATGACTTGAATTGACTTGAAATGATTTGAAATGATTTGAAATGACTTGAAATGACTTGAAATGACTTGAAATGACTTGAAATGATTCGAAATGACTTGAAATGACTTGAAATGATTTGAAATGACATGAAATGACTTGAAATGACTTGAAATGACTTGAAATGATTTGAAATGACTTGAAATGATTTAAAATTTCTTGAAATGATTTGAAATGACTTGAAATGACTTGAAATGATTTGAAATGACTTGAAATCACTTGAATTTAAATGAATTGAAATGACTTGAAATGACTTGAAATGACTTGAAATGATTCGAAATGACTTTAAATGACTTGAAATGACTTGAAATGATTTAAAATGCCTTGAAATGACTTGCAATGACTTGATATGAATTGAAATGACTTGAAATTATTTGAAATGACTTGAAATGATTTGAAATAACTTGAAATGACTTGAAATGACTTTAAATGACTTGAAGTGACTTGAAATGATTTGAAATGATTTGAAATTGACTTTAAATGACTTGGAATGACTTGAAATGACCTGAAATGATTTGAAATGACTTGAAATGACTCGAAATGACTTGAAATGATTTGAAATGACTTGAAATGATTTGAAATGATTTGAAATAACTTGAAATGACCTGAAATGACTTGAAATGACTTGATATAATTTGAAATGACTTGAAATGACTTGAAATGACTTGAAATGACTTGAAATGACATGAAATGACTTGAAATGATTTGAAATGACTTGAAATGACATGAAATGACATGAAATGACTTGAAATGACTTGAAATGACTTGAAATGATTTGAAATGACTTGAAATGATTTGGAATGATTTGAAATGATTTGAAATGACTTGAAATGACCTGAAATGACTTGAAATGATTTGAAATGACTTGAAATGACTTGAAATGATTTGGAATAACTTGAAATGACTTGAAACGACTTGAAATGACTTGAAATGACTTGAAATGACTTGAAATGACTTGAAATGAATTGAAATGACTTGAAATGACTTGAAATGATTTGAAATTACTTGAAATGATTTGAAATGACTTGAAATGACTCGAAATGACTTGAAATGATTTGAAATGACTTGAAGTGATTTGAAATGACTTGAAATGACTTGAAATGACTTGAAATGATTTGAAATGACTTGAAATGATTTGAAATGACTTGAAATGACTTGAAATGATTTGAAATGACTTGAAATGATTTGGAATAACTTGAAATGACTTGAAACGACTTGAAATGACTTGAAATGACTTGAAATCACTTGAAATGACTTGAAATGACTTGAGATGACTTGAAATGATTTGAAATGACTTGAAATGACTCGAAATGACTTGAAATGACTTGAAATGATTTGAAATGACTTGAAATGATTTGAAATGACTTGAAATGACTTGAAATGACTTGAAATGACTTGAAATGACTTGAAATGACTTGAAATGATTTGAAATGACTTGAAATGACTTGAAATGACTTGAAATGATTTGAAATGATTTGAAATGACTTGAAATGATTTGAAATGACTTGAAATGACTTGAAATGACTTGAAATTATTTGAAATGACTTGAAATGACTTGAAATGATTTGGAATAACTTGAAATGACTTGAAACGACTTGAAATGACTTGAAATGACTTGAAATCACTTGAAATGACTTGAAATGACTTGAAATCACTTGAAATGACTTGAAATGACTTGAAATGATTTGAAATGACTTGAAATGACTTGAAATGATTTGAAATGACTTGAAATGACTTGAAATGATTTGAAATGACTTGAAATGACTCGAAATGACTTGAAATGACTTGAAATGACTTGAAATGACTTGAAATGACTTGAAATGATTTGAAATGACTTGAAATGACTTGAAATTACTTGAAATGACTTGAAATGACTTGAAATGATTTGAAAAGACTTGAAATGACTTGAAATGATTTGAAATGACTTGAAATGATCTGAAATGACTTGAAATGACTTGAAATGACTTGAAATGACTTGAAATGATTTGAAATGACTTGAAATGACTTGAAATGATTCGAAATGACTTGAAATGACTTGAAATGATTTGAAATGACTTGAAATGATTTGAAATAACTTGAAATGACCTGAAATGACTTGAAATGACTTGAAATGATTTGGAATGACTTGAAATGACTTGAAGTGATTTGAAATTACTTGAAATGACTTGAAATGACTTGAAATGATTTGAAATGACTTGAAATGACTTGAAATGACTTGAAATGATTCGAAATGACTTGAAATGACTTGAAATGACTTGAAATGATTTGAAATGACTTGAAATGATTTGAAATAACTTGAAATGACCTGGAATGACTTGAAATGACTTGAAATGACTTGAAATGATTCGAAATGGCTTGAAATGACTTGAAATGATTTAAATTGATTTGAAATGACTTGAAATGATTTGAAATGACTTGAAATGACTTGAAATGACTTGAGTTGACTTGAAATGACTTGAAATGATTTGAAATGACTTGAAATGACTTGAAATGATTCGAAATGACTTGAAATGATTTGAAATGACTTGAAATGATTTGAAATAACTCGAAATGACCTGAAATGACTTGATATGACTTGAAATGATTTGAAATGACTTGAAATGACTTGAAATGACTTGAAATGATTCGAAATGACTTGAAATGACTTGAAATGACTTGAAATTACTTGAATTGACTTGAAATGACTTGAAATGACTTGAAATGACTTGAAATGATTTGAAATGACTTGAAATGACTTGAAATGACTTGAAATGATTCGAAATGACTTGAAATGACTTGAAATGACTTGAAATGATTTGAAATGACTTGAAATGATTTGAAATAACTTGAAATGACTTGAACTGACTTGAAATGATTTGAAATGACTTGAAATGAATTGAAATGACTTGAAATGACTTGAAATGATTCGAAATGACTTGAAATGATTTGAAATGACTTGAAATGATTTGAAATTATTTGAAATGATTTGAAATTACTTGAAATGACTTCAAATGACTTGAAATGATTTGAAATGACTTGAAATGACTTGAAATGACTTGAAATGACTCGAAATGACTTGAAATGACTTGAAATGACTTGAAATGATTTGAAATGATTTGAAATGACTTGAAATGACTTGAAATGACTAGAAATGACCTGAAATGACTTGAAATGACTTGAAATGATTTGAAATGACTTGAAATGACTTGAAATGACTTGAAGTGATTTGAAATTACTTGAAATGATTTGAAATTACTTGAAATGACTTGAAATGACTTGAAATGATTTGAAATGACTTGAGATGACTTGAAATGATTTGAAATGACTTGAAATGACTTGAAATGACTTGAAATGATTTGAAATGACTTGAAATGACTCGAAATGACTTGAAATGACTTGAAATGACTTGAAATGACTTGAAATGATTCGAAATGACTTGAAATGACTTGAAATGATTTGAAATAACTTGAAATGACCTGGAATGACTTGAAATGACTTGAAATGATTCGAAATGACTTGAAATGACTTGAAATGATTTGAAATGATCTGAAATGACTTGAAATGATTTGAAATGACTTGAAATGACTTGAAATGACTTGAATTGACTTGAAATGACTCGAAATGACTTGAAATGATTTGAAATGACTTGAAATGACTTGATATGATTCGAAATGACTTGAAATGACTTGAAATGATTTAATGACTTGAAATGACCTGAAATGACTTGAAATAACTTGAAATGATTTGAAATGACTTGAAATGACTTGAAATGATTCGAAATGACTTGAAATGATTTAAAATGATTTGAAATGACTTGAAATGATTTGAAATGACTTGAAATGACTTGATATGACTTGAAATGACTTGAAATGACTTGAATTGACTTGAAATGACTTGAAATGACTTGAAATGAATTGAAATGATTTGAAATGACTTGAAATGACTTGAAATGACTTGAAATGATTCGAAATGACTTGAAATGACTTGAAATGACTTGAAATGATTTGAAATGATTTGAAATGACTTGAAATGATTTGAAATAACTTGAAATGACTTGAAATGATTTGAAATGACTTGAAATGACTTGAAATGACTTGAAATGACTTGAGATGACTTGAAATGATTTGAAATGACTTGAAATGACTCGAAATGACTTGAAATGACTTGAAATGACTTGAAATGATTTGAAATGACTTGAAATGACTTGAAATGATTTGAAATGACTTGAAATGACTTGAAATGACTTGAAATGACTTCAAATGATTTGAAATGACTTGAAATGACTTCAAATGACTTGAAATGATTTGAAATGATTTGAAATGACTTGAAATGATTTGAAATGACTTGAAATGATTTGAAATGACTTGAAATGATTTGAAATGACTTGAAATGACTTGAAATGATTTGGAATAACTTGAAATGACTTGAAACGACTTGAAATGAGTTGAAATGACTTGAAATCAGTTGAAATGACTTGAAATGACTTGATATGACTCGAAATGACTTGAAATGACTTGAAATGATTTGAAATGACTTGAGATGACTTGAAATGATTTGAAATGACTTGAAATGACTTGAAATGACTTGAAATGATTTGAAATGACTTGAAATGACTCGAAATGACTTCAAATGACTTGAAATGACTTGAAATGACTTGAGTAGATTTTAAATGAATTGAAATTACTTGAAATGACTTGAAGTGACTTGAAATGACTTGAAATGATTTGAAAAGACTTGAAATGACTTGAAATGATTTGAAATGACTTGAAATGATCTGAAATGACTTGAAATAACTTGAAATGACTTGAAATGACTTGAAATGATTTGAAATGACTTGAAATGACTTGAAATGATTCGAAATGACTTGAAATGACTTGAAATGACTTGAAATGATTTGAAATGACTTGAAATGATTTGAAATAACTTTAAATGACCTGAAATGACTTGAAATGACTTGAAATGATTTGAAATGACTTGAAATGACTTGAAATGACTTGAAGTGATTTGAAATTACTTGAAATGACTTGAAATGACTTGAAATGACTTGAAATGATTTGAAATGACTTGAAATGACTTGAAATGATTTGAAATGACTTGAAATGACTTGAAATGACTTGAACTGATTTGAAATGACTTGAAATGACTCGAAATGACTTGAAATGACTTGAAATGACTTGAAATGACTTGAAATGACTTGAATAGATTTGAAATGACTTGAAATGACTTGAAATTACTTGAAATGACTTGAAATGACTTGAAATGACTTGAAATGACTTGAAATGATTTGAAAAGACTTGAAATGACTTGAAATGACTTGAAATGACTTGAAATGACTTGAAATGATTTGAAATAACTTGAAATGACTTGAAATGACTTGAAATGATTTGAAATGACTTGAGATGACTTGAAGTGACTAGAAATGATTTGAAATGACTTGAAATGACTTGAAATGACTTGAAATGATTTGAAATGACTTGAAATGACTTGAAATGACTTGAAATGATTTGAAATGACTTGAAATGACTTGAAATGATTTGAAATGACTTGAAATGACTTGAAATGATTCGAAATGACTTGAAATGACTTGAAATGATTTGAAATGACTTGAAATGATTTGAAATAACTTGAAATGACCTGAAATGACTTGAAATGACTTGAAATGATTTGAAATGTCTTGAAATGACTTGAAATGATTCGAAATGACTTGAAATGACTTGAAATGATTTGAAATGATTTGAAATGACTTGAAATGATTTGAAATGACTTGAAATGACTTGAAATGACTTAAAATGACTTGAAATGACTTGAAATGACTTGAAATGACTTGAATTGACTTGAAATGACTTGAAATGACTTGAAATGACTTGAAATGACTTGAAATGATTTGAAATGACTTGAAATGACTTGAAATGATTTGAAATGACTTGAATTGACTTGAAATGATTTGAAATGACTTGAAATGATCTGAAATGACTTGAAATGACCTGAAATGACTTGAAATGATTTGAAATGACTTGAAATGATTTGAAATGACTTGAAATGATTTGAAATGACTTGAAATGATTTGAAATGACTTGAAATGATTCGAAATGACTTGAAATGACTTGAAATGATTTGAAATGACTTGAAATGATTTGAAATAACTTGAAATGACCTGAAATGACTTGAAATGACTTGAAATGATTTGAAATGAGTTGAAATGACTTGAAATGACTTGAAATGATTTGAAATGACTTGAAATGACTTGATATAACTTGAAATGACTTGAAATGATTTGAAATGACTTGAAATGACTTGAATTGAAATGAATTGAAATGACTTGAAATGACTTGAAATGATTCGAAATGACTTGAAATGACTTGAAATGATTTGAAATGATTTGAAATGACTTGAAATGACTTGAAATGACTTGAAATGACTTGAAATGACTTGAAATGACTTGAAATGACTTGAAATGACTTGAAATGACTTGAAATGACTTGAAATGATTCGAAATGACTTGAAATGACTTGAAATGACTTGAAATGATTTGAAATGACTTGAAATGATTCGAAATGACTTGAAATGACTTGAAATGACTTGAAATGACTTGAAATGACTTGAAATGACTTGAAATGATTTGAAATGATTTGAAATAACTTGAAATGACCTGAAATGACTTGAAATGACTTGAAATGATTTGAAATGACTTGAAATGACTTGAAATGACTTGAATTGACTTGAAATGATTTGAAATGACTTGAAATGATCTGAAATGACTTGAAATGACTTGAAATGATTCGAAATGACTTGAAATGACTTGAAATGATTTGAAATGACTTGAAATGATTTGAAATAACTTGAAATGACCTGAAATGACTTGAAATGACTTGAAATGATTTGAAATGACTTGAAATGACCTGGAATGACTTGAAATGACTTGAAATGACTTGAAATGATTCGAAATGGCTTGAAATGACTTGAAATGATTTAAATTGATTTGAAATGACTTGAAATGATTTGAAATGACTTGAAATGACTTGAAATGACTTGAATTGACTTGAAATGACTTGAAATGATTTGAAATGACTTGAAATGACTTGAAATGATTCGAAATGACTTGAAATGATTTGAAATGATTTGAAATAACTCGAAATGACCTGAAATGACTTGATATGACTTGAAATGATTTGAAATGACTTGAAATGACTTGAAATGACTTGAAATGATTCGAAATGACTTGAAATGACTTGAAATGACTTGAAATTACTTGAATTGACTTGAAATGACTTGAAATGACTTGAAATGACTTGAAATGATTTGAAATGACTTGAAATGACTTGAAATGATTCGAAATGACTTGAAATGACTTGAAATGATTTGAAATGACTTGAAATGATTTGAAATAACTTGAAATGACTTGAAATGACTTGAAATGATTTGAAATGACTTGAAATGAATTGAAATGACTTGAAATGACTTGAAATGATTCGAAATGACTTGAAATGATTTGAAATGACTTGAAATGATTTGAAATTATTTGAAATGATTTGAAATTACTTGAAATGACTTCAAATGACTTGAAATGATTTGAAATGACTTGAAATGACTTGAAATGACTTGAAATGACTCGAAATGACTTGAAATGACTTGAAATGACTTGAAATGATTTGAAATGATTTGAAATGACTTGAAATGACTTGAAATGACTAGAAATGACCTGAAATGACTTGAAATGACTTGAAATGATTTGAAATGACTTGAAATGACTTGAAATGACTTGAAGTGATTTGAAATTACTTGAAATGATTTGAAATTACTTGAAATGACTTGAAATGACTTGAAATGATTTGAAATGACTTGAGATGACTTGAAATGATTTGAAATGACTTGAAATGACTTGAAATGACTTGAAATGATTTGAAATGACTTGAAATGACTTGAAATGACTTGAAATGATTCGAAATGACTTGAAATGACTTGAAATGATTTGAAATAACTTGAAATGACCTGGAATGACTTGAAATGACTTGAAATGATTCGAAATGACTTGAAATGACTTGAAATGATTTGAAATGATCTGAAATAACTTGAAATGATTTGAAATGACTTGAAATGACTTGAAATGACTTGAAATGACTTGAATTGACTTGAAATGACTCGAAATGACTTGAAATGATTTGAAATGACTTGAAATGACTTGATATGATTCGAAATGACTTGAAATGACTTGAAATGATTTAATGACTTGAAATGACCTGAAATGACTTGAAATAACTTGAAATGATTTGAAATGACTTGAAATGACTTGAAATGATTCGAAATGACTTGAAATGATTTAAAATGATTTGAAATGACTTGAAATGATTTGAAATGACTTGAAATGACTTGATATGACTTGAAATGACTTGAAATGACTTGAATTGACTTGAAATGACTTGAAATGACTTGAAATGAATTGAAATGATTTGAAATGACTTGAAATGACTTGAAATGACTTGAAATGATTCGAAATGACTTGAAATGACTTGAAATGACTTGAAATGATTTGAAATGATTTGAAATGACTTGAAATGATTTGAAATAACTTGAAATGACTTGAAATGATTTGAAATGACTTGAAATGACTTGAAATGACTTGAAATGACTTGAAATGACTTGAGGTGACTTGAAATGATTTGAAATGACTTGAAATGACTCGAAATGACTTGAAATGACTTGAAATGACTTGAAATGATTTGAAATGACTTGAAATGACTTGAAATGATTTGAAATGACTTGAAATGACTTGAAATGACTTGAAATGACTTCAAATGATTTGAAATGACTTGAAATGACTTCAAATGACTTGAAATGATTTGAAATGATTTGAAATGACTTGAAATGATTTGAAATGACTTGAAATGATTTGAAATGACTTGAAATGATTTGAAATGACTTGAAATGATTTGGAATAACTTGAAATGACTTGAAACGACTTGAAATGAGTTGAAATGACTTGAAATCAGTTGAAATGACTTGAAATGACTTGATATGACTCGAAATGACTTGAAATGACTTGAAATGATTTGAAATGACTTGAGATGACTTGAAATGATTTGAAATGACTTGAAATGACTTGAAATGACTTGAAATGATTTGAAATGACTTGAAATGACTCGAAATGACTTCAAATGACTTGAAATGACTTGAAATGACTTGAGTAGATTTTAAATGAATTGAAATTACTTGAAATGACTTGAAGTGACTTGAAATGATTTGAAAAGACTTGAAATGACTTGAAATGATTTGAAATGACTTGAAATGATCTGAAATGACTTGAAATAACTTGAAATGACTTGAAATGACTTGAAATGATTTGAAATGACTTGAAATGACTTGAAATGATTCGAAATGACTTGAAATGACTTGAAATGACTTGAAATGATTTGAAATGACTTGAAATGATTTGAAATAACTTTAAATGACCTGAAATGACTTGAAATGACTTGAAATGATTTGAAATGACTTGAAATGACTTGAAATGACTTGAAGTGATTTGAAATTACTTGAAATGACTTGAAATGACTTGAAATGACTTGAAATGATTTGAAATGACTTGAAATGACTTGAAATGATTCGAAATGACTTGAAATGACTTGAAATAATTTGAAATGACTTGAAATGATTTGAAATGACTTGAAATGACTTGAAATGATTTGAAATGACTTGAAATGATTTGAAATGACTTGAAATGACTTGAAATGATTTGAAATGACTTGAAATGACTTGAAATGACTTGAACTGATTTGAAATGACTTGAAATGACTCGAAATGACTTGAAATGACTTGAAATGACTTGAAATGACTTGAATAGATTTGAAATGACTTGAAATGACTTGAAATTACTTGAAATGACTTGAAATGACTTGAAATGACTTGAAATGATTTGAAAAGACTTGAAATGACTTGAAATGACTTGAAATGACTTGAAATGACTTGAAATGATTTGAAATAACTTGAAATGACTTGAAATGACTTGAAATGATTTGAAATGACTTGAGATGACTTGAAGTGACTAGAAATGATTTGAAATGACTTGAAATGACTTGAAATGATTTGAAATGACTTGAAATGACTTGAAATGACTTGAAATGATTTGAAATGACTTGAAATGACTTGAAATGACTTGAAATGATTTGAAATGACTTGAAATGACTTGAAATGATTCGAAATGACTTGAAATGACTTGAAATGATTTGAAATGACTTGAAATGATTTGAAATAACTTGAAATGACCTGAAATGACTTGAAATGACTTGAAATGATTTGAAATGTCTTGAAATGACTTGAAATGATTCGAAATGACTTGAAATGACTTGAAATGATTTGAAATGATTTGAAATGACTTGAAATGATTTGAAATGACTTGAAATGACTTGAAATGACTTGAAATGACTTGAAATGACTTGAATTGACTTGAAATGACTTGAAATGACTGAAATGACTTGAAATGACTTGAAATGACTTGAAATGACTTGAAATGACTTGAAATGACTTGAATTGACTTGAAATGACTTGAAATGACTTGAAATGACTTGAAATGACTTGAAATGATTTGAAATGACTTGAAATGACTTGAAATGACTTGAAATGATTTGAAATGACTTGAATTGACTTGAAATGATTTGAAATGACTTGAAATGATCTGAAATGACTTGAAATGACTTGAAATGACTTGAAATGATTTGAAATGACTTGAAATGATTTGAAATGACTTGAAATGATTTGAAATGACTTGAAATGATTTGAAATGACTTGAAATGATTCGAAATGACTTGAAATGACTTGAAATGATTTGAAATGACTTGAAATGATTTGAAATAACTTGAAATGACCTGAAATGACTTGAAATGACTTGAAATGATTTGAAATGAGTTGAAATGACTTGAAATGACTTGAAATGATTTGAAATGACTTGAAATGACTTGATATAACTTGAAATGACTTGAAATGATTTGAAATGACTTGAATTGAAATGAATTGAAATGACTTGAAATGACTTGAAATGATTCGAAATGACTTGAAATGACTTGAAATGATTTGAAATGATTTGAAATGACTTGAAATGACTTGAAATGACTTGAAATGACTTGAAATGACTTGAAATGACTTGAAATGACTTGAAATGACTTGAAATGACTTGAAATGACTTGAAATGATTCGAAATGACTTGAAATGACTTGAAATGACTTGAAATGACTTGAAATGACTTGAAATGACTTGAAATGATTTGAAATGACTTGAAATGACTTGAAATGACTTGAAATGACTTGAAATGACTTGAAATGACTTGAAATGACTTGAAATGACTTGAAATGATTTGAAATGATTTGAAATAACTTGAAATGACCTGAAATGACTTGAAATGACTTGAAATGATTTGAAATGACTTGAAATGACTTGAATTGACTTGAAATGATTTGAAATGACTTGAAATGATCTGAAATGACTTGAAATGACTTGAAATGATTCGAAATGACTTGAAATGACTTGAAATGATTTGAAATGACTTGAAATGATTTGAAATAACTTGAAATGACCTGAAATGACTTGAAATGACTTGAAATGATTTGAAATGACTTGAAATGATTCGAAATGACTTGAAATGACTTGAAATGATTTGAAATGACTTGAAATGATTTGAAATGACTTGAAATGACTTGAAATGACTTGAAATGACTTGAAATGACTTGAAATGACTTGAATTGACTTGAAATGACTTGAAATGACTTGAAATGACTTGAAATGATTTGAAATGACTTGAAATGACCTGAAATGATTTGAAATGATTCGAAATGACTTGAAATGACTTGAAATGACTTGAAATGATTTGAAATGACTTGAAATGATTTGAAATAACTTGAAATGACCTGAAATGACTTGAAATGACTTGAAATGATTTGAAATGACTTGAAATGACTTGAAATGACTTGAAATGATTTGAAATGATTTGAAATGACTTGAAATGACTTGAAATGATTTGAAATGACTTGAAATGATTTGAAATGACTTGAAATGACTTGAAATGATTTGAAATGACTTGAAATGATTCGAAATGACTTGAAATGACTTGAAATGACTTGAAATGATTTGAAATGACTTGAAATGATTTGAAATAACTTGAAATGACTTGAAATGATTTGAAATGACTTGAAATGACTTGATATAACTTGAAATGACTTGAAATGATTTGAAATGACTTGAAATGACTTGAATTGAAATGAATTGAAATGACTTGAAATGACTTGAAATGATTCGAAATGACTTGAAATGACTTGAAATGATTTGAAATGATTTGAAATGACTTGAAATGACTTGAAATGACTTGAAATGACTTGAAATGACTTGAAATGACTTGAAATGATTTGAAATGACTTGAAATGACTTGAAATGACTTGAAATGACTTGAAATGATTCGAAATGACTTGAAATGACTTGAGATGACTTGAAATGACTTGAAATGACTTGAAATGACTTGAAATGACTTGAAATGACTTGAAATGACTTGAAATGATTTGAAATGACTTGAAATGATTTGAAATGACTTGAAATGACTTGAAATGACTTGAAATGACTTGAAATGACTTGAAATGACTTGAATTGACTTGAAATGACTTGAAATGACTTGAAATGACTTGAAATGATTTGAAATGATTCGAAATGACTTGAAATGACTTGAAATGATTTGAAATGACTTGAAATGATTTGAAATAACTTGAAATGACCTCAAATGACTTGAAATGACTTGAAATGATTTGAAATGACTTGAAATGACTTGAAATGACTTGAAATGACTTGAAATGACTTGAATTGACTTGAAATGACTTGAAATGACTTGAAATGATTTGAAATGACTTGAAATGACTTGAAATAATTCGAAATGACTTGAAATGACTTGAAATGATTTGAAATGACTTGAAATGATTTGAAATGACTTGAAATGATTTGAAATGACTTGAAATGACTTGAAATGACTTGAATTGACTTGAAATGATTTGAAATGACTTGAAATGATCTGAAATGACTTGAAATGACTTGAAATGACTTGAAATGATTTGAAATGACTTGAAATGACTTGAAATGATTTGAAATGACTTGAAATGATTTGAAATGACTTGAAATGACTTGAAATGATTTGAAATGACTTGAAATGATTTTAAATAACTTGAAATGACTTGAAATGACTTGAAATGATTTGAAGTGACTTGAGATGACTTGAAGTGACTTGAAATGATTTGAAATGACTTGAAATGACTTGAAATGATTTGAAATGATTTGAAATGATTTGAAATAACTTGAAATGACCTGAAATGACTTGAAATGACTTGAAATGATTTGAAATGACTTGAAATGACTTGAAATGACTTGAATTGACTTGAAATGATTTGAAATGACTTGAAATGATCTGAAATGACTTGAAATGACTTGAAATGATTCGAAATGACTTGAAATGACTTGAAATGATTTGAAATGACTTGAAATGATTTGAAATAACTTGAAATGACCTGAAATGACTTGAAATGACTTGAAATGATTTGAAATGACTTGAAATGACTTGAAATGATTCAAAATGACTTGAAATGACTTGAAATGATTTGAAATGACTTGAAATGATTTGAAATGACTTGAAATGACTTGAAATGACTTGAAATGACTTGAAATGATTTGAAATGATTCGAAATGACTTGAAATGACTTGAAATGATTTGAAATGACTTGAAATGATTTGAAATAACTTGAAATGACCTCAAATGACTTGAAATGACTTGAAATGATTTGAAATGACTTGAAATGACTTGAAATGACTTGAAATGACTTGAAATGACTTGAAATGACTTGAATTGACTTGAAATGACTTGAAATGACTTGAAATGATTTGAAATGACTTGAAATGACTTGAAATAATTCGAAATGACTTGAAATGACTTGAAATGATTTGAAATGACTTGAAATGATTTGAAATGACTTGAAATGATTTGAAATGACTTGAAATGACTTGAAATGACTTGAATTGACTTGAAATGATTTGAAATGACTTGAAATGATCTGAAATGACTTGAAATGACTTGAAATGACTTGAAATGATTTGAAATGACTTGAAATGACTTGAAATGATTTGAAATGACTTGAAATGATTTGAAATGACTTGAAATGACTTGAAATGATTTGAAATGACTTGAAATGATTTTAAATAACTTGAAATGACTTGAAATGACTTGAAATGATTTGAAGTGACTTGAGATGACTTGAAGTGACTTGAAATGATTTGGAATGACTTGAAATGACTTGAAATGATTTGAAATGACTTGAAATGACTTGAAATGACTTGAAATGACTTGAAATTATTTGAAATGACTTGAAATGACTTGAAATGACTTGAAATGACTTGAAATGATTTGAAATGACTTGAAATGACTTGAAATGATTCGAAATGACTTGAAATGACTTGAAATGATTTGAAATGACTTGAAATGATTTGAAATAACTTGAAATGACCTGAAATGACTTGAAATGACTTGAAATGATTTGAAATGATTTGAAATGACTTGAAATGATTCGAAATGACTTGAAATGACTTGAAATGATTTGAAATGATTTGAAATGACTTGAAATGATTTGAAATGACTAGAAATGACTTGAAATGACTTGAAATGACTTGAAATGACTTGAAATGACTTGAATTGACTTGAAATGACTTGAAATGACTTGAAATGACTTGAAATGATTTGAAATGACTTGAAATGATTCGAAATGACTTGAAATTACTTGAAATGACTTGAAATGATTTGAAATGACTTGAATTGACTTGAAATGATTTGAAATGACTTGAAATGACTTGAAATGATTTGAAATGACTTGAAATGACTTGAAATGATTTGAAATGACTTGAAATGATTTGAAATGACTTGAAATGACTTGAAATGATTTGAAATGACTTGAAATGACTTGAAATGACTTGAAATGACTTGAAATGACTTGAAATGATTTGAAATGACTTGAAATGATTTGAAATAACTTGAAATGACCTGAAATGACTTGAAATGACTTGAAATGATTTGAAATGACCTGAAATGATTTGAAATGATTCGAAATGACTTGAAATGACTTGAAATGACTTGAAATGATTTGAAATGACTTGAAATGATTTGAAATAACTTGAAATGACCTGAAATGACTTGAAATGACTTGAAATGATTTGAAATGACTTGAAATGACTTGAAATGACTTGAAATGATTTGAAATGATTTGAAATGACTTGAAATGACTTGAAATGATTTGAAATGACTTGAAATGATTTGAAATGACTTGAAATGACTTGAAATGATTTGAAATGACTTGAAATGATTCGAAATGACTTGAAATGACTTGAAATGACTTGAAATGATTTGAAATGACTTGAAATGATTTCAAATAACTTGAAATGACCTGAAATGACTTGAAATGACTTGAAATGATTTGAAATGAGTTGAAATGACTTGAAATGACTTGAAATGATTTGAAATGACTTGAAATGACTTGATATAACTTGAAATGACTTGAAATGATTTGAAATGACTTGAAATGACTTGAATTGAAATGAATTGAAATGACTTGAAATGACTTGAAATGATTCGAAATGACTTGAAATGACTTGAAATGACTTGAAATGATTTGAAATGATTTGAAATGACTTGAAATGACTTGAAATGACTTGAAATGACTTGAAATGACTTGAAATGACTTGAAATGATTTGAAATGACTTGAAATGACTTGAAATGACTTGAAATGACTTGAAATGATTCGAAATGACTTGAAATGACTTGAGATGACTTGAAATGACTTGAAATGACTTGAAATGACTTGAAATGACTTGAAATGACTTGAAATGATTCGAAATGACTTGAAATGACTTGAAATGACTTGAAATGACTTGAAATGATTTGAAATGATTTGAAATAACTTGAAATGACCTGAAATGACTTGAAATGACTTGAAATGATTTGAAATGACTTGAAATGACTTGAAATGACTTGAATTGACTTGAAATGATTTGAAATGACTTGAAATGATCTGAAATGACTTGAAATGACTTGAAATGATTCGAAATGACTTGAAATGACTTGAAATGATTTGAAATGACTTGAAATGATTTGAAATAACTTGAAATGACCTGAAATGACTTGAAATGACTTGAAATGATTTGAAATGACTTGAAATGACTTGAAATGATTCGAAATGACTTGAAATGACTTGAAATGATTTGAAATGACTTGAAATGATTTGAAATGACTTGAAATGACTTGAAATGACTTGAAATGACTTGAAATGACTTGAAATGACTTGAAATGACTTGAATTGACTTGAAATGACTTGAAATGACTTGAAATGACTTGAAATGATTTGAAATGACTTGAAATGACTTGAAATGATTTGAAATGATTCGAAATGACTTGAAATGACTTGAAATGACTTGAAATGATTTGAAATGACTTGAAATGATTTGAAATAACTTGAAATGACCTCAAATGACTTGAAATGACTTGAAATGATTTGAAATGACTTGAAATGACTTGAAATGACTTGAAATGACTTGAAATGACTTGAAATGACTTGAATTGACTTGAAATGACTTGAAATGACTTGAAATGATTTGAAATGACTTGAAATGACTTGAAATAATTCGAAATGACTTGAAATGACTTGAAATGATTTGAAATGACTTGAAATGATTTGAAATGACTTGAAATGATTTGAAATGACTTGAAATGACTTGAAATGACTTGAATTGACTTGAAATGATTTGAAATGACTTGAAATGATCTGAAATGACTTGAGATGACTTGAAATGACTTGAAATGATTTGAAATGACTTGAAATGATTTGAAATGACTTGAAATGACTTGAAATGATTTGAAATGACTTGAAATGATTTTAAATAACTTGAAATGACTTGAAATGACTTGAAATGATTTGAAGTGACTTGAGATGACTTGAAGTGACTTGAAATGATTTGAAATGACTTGAAATGACTTGAAATGATTTGAAATGACTTGAAATGACTTGAAATGACTTGAAGTGACTTGAAATTATTTGAAATGACTTGAAATGACTTGAAATGACTTGAAATGACTTGAAATGATTTGAAATGACTTGAAATGACTTGAAATGATTCGAAATGACTTGAAATGACTTGAAATGATTTGAAATGACTTGAAATGATTTGAAATAACTTGAAATGACCTGAAATGACTTGAAATGACTTGAAATGATTTGAAATGATTTGAAATGACTTGAAATGATTCGAAATGACTTGAAATGACTTGAAATGATTTGAAATGATTTGAAATGACTTGAAATGATTTGAAATGACTTGAAATGACTTGAAATGACTTGAAATGACTTGAATTGACTTGAAATGACTTGAAATGACTTGAAATGACTTGAAATGACTTGAAATGATTTGAAATGACTTGAAATGACTTGAAATGATTCGAAATGACTTGAAATGACTTGAAATGACTTGAAATGATTTGAAATGACTTGAATTGACTTGAAATGATTTGAAATGACTTGAAATGACTTGAAATGATTTGAAATGACTTGAAATGACTTGAAATGATTTGAAATGACTTGAAATGATTTGAAATGACTTGAAATGACTTGAAATGATTTGAAATGACTTGAAATGACTTGAAATGACTTGAAATGACTTGAAATGATTTGAAATGACTTGAAATGATTTGAAATAACTTGAAATGACCTGAAATGACTTGAAATGACTGGAAATGATTTGAAATGACTTGAAATGACTTGAAATGACTTGAAATGACTTGAAATGATTCGAAATGACTTGAAATGACTTGAAATGACTTGAAATGATTTGAAATGACTTGAAATGATTTGAAATGACTTGAAATGATTTGAAATGACTTGAAATGACTTGAATTGACTTGAAATGATTTGAAATGACTTGAAATGATCTGAAATGACTTGAAATGACTTGAAATGATTTGAAATGACTTGAGATGATTTGAAATGACTTGAAATGATTTGAAATGACTTGAAATGACTTGAAATGACTTGAAATGATTTGAAATGACTTGAAATGACTTGAAATGATTTGAAATGACTTGAAATGATTTGAAATGACTTGAAATGACTTGAAATAACTTGAAATGACTTGAAATGACTTGAATTGACTTGAAATGATTTGAAATGACTTGAAATGATCTGAAATGACTTGAAATGACTTGAAATGACTTGAAATGATTTGAAATGATTTGAAATGACTTGAAATGATTTGAAATGACTTGAAATGATTTGAAATGACTTGAAATAACTTGAAATGATTTGAAATGACTTGAGATGACTTGAGATGACTTGAAGTGACTTGAAATGATTTGAAATGACTTGAAATGACTTGAAATGCTTTGAAATGACTTCAAATGACTTGAAATGACTTGAAATGATTTGAAATGACTTGAAATGACTTGAAATGACTTGAAATGATTTTAAATAACTTGAATTGACTTGAAATGACTTGAAATGACTTGAAATGATTTGAAATGACTTGAAATGACTTGAAATGATTCGAAATGACTTGAAATGACTTGAAATGACTTGAAATGATTTGAAATGACTTGAATTGACTTGAAATGATTTGAAATGACTTGAAATGATCTGAAATGACTTGAAATGACTTGAAATGATTTGAAATGACTTGAAATAACTTGAAATGATTTGAAATGACTTGAAATGATTTGAAATGACTTGAAATGACTTGAAATGATTTGAAATGACTTGAAATGATTCGAAATGACTTGAAATGACTTGAAATGATTTGAAATAACTTGAAATGACCTGAAATGACTTGAAATGACTTGAAATGATTTGAAATGACTTGAAATGATTTGAAATGACTTGAAATGACTTGAAATGACTTGAAATGACTTGAAATGACTTGAAATGACTTGAAATGACTTGAAATGATTCGAAATGACTTGAAATGACTTGAAATGACTTGAAATGATTTGAAATGACTTGAAATGATTTGAAATGACTTGAAATGATTTGAAATGACTTGAAATGACTTGAAATGACTTGAATTGACTTGAAATGATTTGAAATGACTTGAAATGATCTGAAATGACTTGAAATGACTTGAAATGACTTGAAATGATTTGAAATGACTTGAAATGACTTGAAATGATTTGAAATGACTTGAAATGATTTGAAATGACTTGAAATGACCTGAAATGATTTGAAATGACTTGAAATGATTTGAAATAACTTGAAATGACTTGAAATGACTTGAAATGATTTGAAATGACTTGAGATGACTTGAAGTGACTTGAAATGATTTGAAATGACTTGAAATGACCTGAAATGCTTTGAAATGACTTGAAATGACTTGAAATGACTTGAAATGATTTGAAATGACTTGAAATGACTTGAAATGATTTTAAATAACTTGAAATGACTTGAAATAACTTGAAATGACTTGAAATGATTTGAAATGACTTGAAATGACTTGAAATGTCTTGAAATGACTTGAAATGACTTGAAATGACTTGAAATGACTTGAAATGACTTGAAATTACTTGAAATGATTTGAAATGACTTGAAATGATTTGAAATGACTTGAAATGATTTGAAATGACTTGAAATGATTTGATATAACTTGAAATGACTTGAAATGACTTGAAATGATTTGAAATGAGTTGAAATGACTTGAAATGACTTGAAATGATTTGAAATGACTTGAAATGATTTGATATAACTTGAAATGACTTGAAATGATTTGAAATGACTTGAAATGACTTGAATTGAAATGAATTGAAATGACTTAAAATGACTTGAAATGACTTGAAATGATTCGAAAGAACTTGAAATGACTTGAAATGATTTGAAATGATTTGAAATGACTTGAAATGACTTGAAATGACTTGAAATGACTTGAAATGACTTGAAATGACTTGAAATGATTTTAAATGACTTGAAATGACTTGAAATGACTTGAAATGATTCGAAATGACTTGAAATGACTTGAAATGACTTGAAATGATTTGAAATGACTTGAAATGATTTGAAATAACTTGAAATGACCTGAAATGACTTGAAATGACTTGAAATAATTTGAAATGACTTGAAATGACTTGAAATGACTTGAATTGACTTGAAATGATTTGAAATGACTTGAAATGATCTGAAATGACTTGAAATGATTCGAAATGACTTGAAATGACTTGAAATGATTTGAAATGACTTGAAATGATTTGAAATGACTTGAAATGACTTGAAATGACTTGAAATGATTTGAAATGACTTGAAATGATTTGAAATAACTTGAAATGACTTGAAATGACTTGAAATGATTTGAAATGATTTGAAATGACTTGAAATGACTTGAAATGACTCGAAATGACTTGAAATGACTTGAAATGATTTGAAATGACTTGAAATGACTTGAAATGACTTGAAAAATGACTTGAAATGATTTGAAATGACTTGAAATGATTTGAAATAACTGGAAATGACCTGAAATGACTTGAAATGACTTGAAATGATTTGAAATGACTTGAAATGACTTGAAATGACTTGAAATGACTTGAATTGACTTGAAATGATTTGAAATGACTTGAAATGATCTGAAATGACTTGAAATGACTTGAAATGACTTGAAATGATTTGAAATGACTTGAAATGTCTTGAAATGATTTGAAATGACTTGAAATGATTTGAAATGACTTGAAATGACTTGAAATGACTTGAAATGATTTGAAATGACTTGAAATGATTTGAAATAACTTGAAATGACTTGAAATGACTTGAAATGACTTGAAATGACTTGAGATGACTTGAAGTGACTTGAAATGATTTGAAATGACTTGAAATGACTTGAAATGATTTGAAATGACTTGAAGTGACTTGAAATGACTTGAAATGACCTGAAATGTCTTGAAATGACTTGAAATGACTTGAAATGATTTGAAATGACTTGAAATGATCTGAAATGACTTGAAATGACTTGAAATGACTTGAAATTACTTGAAATGACTTGAAATGATTTGAAATGACTTGAAATGACTTGAAATGATTTGAAATGACTTGAAATGATTTGAAATGACTTAAAATGATTTGAAATGACTTGAAATGATTTGATATAACTTGAAATGACTTGAAATGACTTGAAATGATTTGAAATGAGTTGAAATGACTTGTAATGACTTGAAATGACTTGAAATGATTTGAAATGACTTGAAATGATTTGATATAACTTGAAATGATTTGGAATGACTTGAAATGACTTGAATTGAAATGAATTGAAATGACTTGAAATGACTTGAAATGACTTGAAATGATTCGAAATGACTTGAAATGACTTGAAATGATTTGAAATGATTTGAAATGACTTGAAATGATTCGAAATGACTTGAAATGACTTGAAATGACTTGAAATGACTTGAAATGACTTGAAATGACTTGAAATTACTTGAAATGACTTGAAATGATTCGAAATGATTTGAAATGACTTGAAATGACATGAAATGATTTGAAATGACTTGAAATGATTTGAAATGACTTGAAATGACTTGAAATGATTTGAAATGACTTGAAATGACTTGATGTAACTTGAAATGACTTGAAATGATTCGAAATGACTTGAAATGACTTGAAATGACTTGAAATGACTTGAAATGATTCGAAATGATTTGAAATGACTTGAAATGACATGAAATGATTTGAAATGACTTGAAATGATTTGAAATGACTTGAAATGACTTGAAATGATTTGAAATGACTTGAAATGACTTGATATAACTTGAAATGACTTGAAATGATCTGAAATGACTTGAAATGATTTGAAATGACTTGAAATGACTTGAAATGATTTGAAATGACTTGAAATGATTTGAAATGACTTGAAATGACTTGAAATGACTTGAAATGATTTGAAATGACTTGAAATGATTTGAAATAACTTGAAATGACTTGAAATGACTTGAAATGATTTGAAATGATTTGAAATGACTTGAAATGACTTGAAATGACTTGAAATGACTTGAAATGACTTGAGATGACTTGAAGTGACTTGAAATGATTTGAAATGACTTGAAATGACTTGAAATGATTTGAAATGACTTGAAATGATTTGAAATGACTTGAAATGACCTGAAATGTCTTGAAATGACTTGAAATGATTTGAAATGACTTGAAATGACTTGAAATGACTTGAAATGATTTGAAATGACTTGAAATGACTTGAAATGACTTGAAATGATTCGAAATGACTTGAAATGACTTGAAATGACTTGAAATGATTTGAAATGATTTGAAATAACTTGAAATGACCTGAAATGATTTGAAATGACTTGAAATGACTTGAAATGATTCGAAATGACTTGAAATGACTTGAAATGACTTGAAATGATTTGAAATGATTTGAAATAACTTGAAATGACCTGAAATGATTTCAAATGACTTGAAATGATTTGAAATGACTTGAAATGACTTGAAATGACTTGAAATGACTTGAAATGACTTGAATTGACTTGAAATGATTTGAAATGACTTGAAATGATCTGAAATGACTTGAAATGACTTGAAATGACTTGAAATGACTTGAAATGATTTGAAATGACTTGAAATGACTTGAAATGATTTGAAATGACTTGAAATGATTTGAAATGACTTGAAATGACTTGAAATGACTTGAAATGATTTGAAATGACTTGAAATGATTTGAAATAACTTGAAATGACTTGAAATGACTTGAAATGATTTGAAATGATTTGAAATGACTTGAAATGACTTGAAATGACTTGAAATGATTTGAAATGACTTGAAATGACTTGAAATGACTTGAAATGATTCGAAATGACTTGAAATGACTTGAAATTATTTGAAATGACTTGAAATGATTTGAAATAACTGGAAATGACTTGAAATGATTTGAAATAACTGGAAATGACCTGAAATGACTGGAAATGACTTGAAATGATTTGAAATGACTTGAAATGACTTGAAATGACTTGAAATGACTTGAATTGACTTGAAATGATTTGAAATGACTTGAAATGATCTGAAATGACTTGAAATGACTTGAAATGACTTGAAATGACTTGAAATGATTTGAAATGACTTGAAATGACTTGAAATGATTTGAAATGACTTGAAATGATTTGAAATGACTTGAAATTACTTGAAATGGCTTGAAATGATTTGAAATGACTTGAAATGATTTGAAATAACTTGAAATGACTTGAAATGACTTGAAATGACTTGAGATGACTTGAAGTGACTTGAAATGATTTGAAATGACTTGAAATGACTTGAAATGATTTGAAATGACTTGAAATGATTTGAAATGACTTGAAATGACTTGAAATGTCTTGAAATGACTTGAAATGACTTGAAATGATTTGAAATGACTTGAAATGATCTGAAATGACTTGAAATGACTTGAAATGACTTGAAATGATTTGAAATGACTTGAAATGACTTGAAATGACTTGAAATGATTCGAAATGACTTGAAATGACTTGAAATGATTTGAAATGACTTGAAATGATTTGAAATAACTGGAAATGACTTGAAATGATTTGAAATAACTGGAAATGACCTGAAATGATCTGAAATGACTTGAAATGACTTGAAATAATTTGAAGTGACTTGAAATGACTTGAAATGATTTGAAATGACTTGAAATGATTTGAAATGACTTGAAATGACTTGAAATGACTTGAAATGATTTGAAATGACTTGAAATGATTTGAAATAACTTGAAATGACTTGAAATGACTTGAAATGACTTGAGATGACTTGAAGTGACTTGAAATGATTTGAAATGACTTGAAATGACTTGAAATGATTTGAAATGACTTGAAATGATTTGAAATGACTTGAAATGACCTGAAACGTCTTGAAATGACTTGAAATTACTTGAAATGACTTGAAATGACATGAAATGATTTGAAATGACTTGAAATGATTTGAAATGACTTGAAATGACTTGAAATGATTTGAAATGACTTGAAATGACTTGATATAACTTGAAATGACTTGAAATGATTTGAAGTGACTTGAATTGAAATGAATTGAAATGACTTGAAATGACTTGAAATGGCTTGAAATGATTCGAAATGACTTGAAATGACTTGAAATGATTTGAAATGATTTGAAATGACTTGGAATGACTGGAAATGACTTGAAATGACTTGAAATGACTTGAAATGACTTGAAATAATTTGAAATGACTTGAAATGACTTGAAATGACTTGAAATGATTCAAAATGACTTGAAATGACTTGAAATGACTTGAAATGACTTGAAATGATTTGAAATGACTTGAAATGACTTGAAATGACTTGAAATGATTTGAAATAACTTGAAATGACTTGAAATGACTTGAAATGATTTGAAATGATTTGAAATAACTTGAAATGACCTGAAATGACTTGAAATGACTTGAAATGATTTGAAATGACTTGAAATGACTTGAAATGACTTGAATTGACTTGAAATGATTTGAAATGACTTGAAATGATCTGAAATGACTTGAAATGACTTGAAATGATTTGAAATGACTTGAAATGACTTGAAATGATTTGAAATGACTTGAAATGATTTGAAATGACTTGAAATGACTTGAAATGACTTGAAATGATTTGAAATGACTTGAAATGATTTGAAATGACTTGAAATGATTTGAAATAACTGGAAATTACTTGAAATGATTTGAAATAACTGGAAATGACCTGAAATGACTTGAAATGACTTGAAATGATTTGAAATGACTTGAAATGACTTGAAATGTCTTGAAATGACTTGAATTGACTTGAAATGATTTGAAATGACTTGAAATGATCTGAAACGACTTGAAATGACTTGAATTGAAATGAATTGAAATGACTTGAAATGATTCGAAATGACTTGAAATGATTTGAAATGATCTGAAATGACTTGAAATGACTTGAAATGATTTGAAATGATTTGAAATGATTTGAAATGACTTGAAATGACTTGAAATGACTTGAAATGACTTGAAATTACTTGAAATGACTTGAAATGATTTGAAATGACTTGAAATGACTTGAAATGATTTGAAATGACTTGGAATGATTTGAAATGACTTGAAATGACTTGAAATGACTTGAAATGATTTGAAATGACTTGAAATGATTTGATATAACTTGAAATGACTTGATATAACTTGAAATGACTTGAAATGATTTGAAATGACTTGAAATGACTTGAATTGAAATGAATTGAAATGACTTGAAATGACTTTAAATGACTTGAAATGATTCGAAATGACTTGAAATGACTTGAAATGATTTGAAATGATTTGCAATGACTTGAAATGACTTGAAATGACTTCAAATGACTTGAAATGATTTGAAATGACTTGAAATGACTTGAAGTGACTTGAAATGATTCGAAATGACTTGAAATGACTTGAAATGACTTGAAATGATTTGAAATGACTTGAAATGATTTGAAATAACTTGAAATGACCTGAAATGACTTGAAATGACTTGAAATGATTTGAAATGACTTGAAATGACTTGAAATGATTTGAAATGAATTGAAATGATCTGAAATGACTTGAAATGATCTGAAATGACTTGAAATGACTTGAAATGATTTGAAATGACTTGAAATGACTTGAAATGATTTGAAATGACTTGAAATGATTTGAAATGACTTGAAATGATTTGAAATGACTTGAAATGATTTGAAATAACTTGAAATGACTTGAAATGACTTGAAATGACTTGAAATGATTTGAAATGACTTGAGATGACTTGAAGTGACTTGAAATGATTTGAAATGACTTGAAATGACTTGAAATGACCTGAAATGACTTGAAATGACTTGAAATGATTTGAAATGGTTTAAAATGACTTGAAATGATTTGAAATGACTTGAAATGACTTGAAATGACTTGAATTGAAATGAATTGAAATGACTTGAAATGACTTGAAATGATTCGAAATGACTTGAAATGACTTGAAATGACTTGAAATGACTTGAAATGACTTGAAATGATTTGAAATTACTTGAAATGACTTGAAATGACTTGAAATGATTTGAAATGACTTGAAATGACTTGAAATGATTCGAAATGACTTGAAATGACTTGAAATGATTTGAAATGACTTGAAATGATTTGAAATAACTTGAAATGAACTGAAATGACTTGAAATGACTTGAAATGATTTAAAATGACTTGAAATGATTTGAAATGACTTGAAATGACTTGAAATGACTTGAAATGATTTGAAATGACTTGAAATGACTTGAATTGAAATGAATTGAAATGATTTGAAATGACTTGAAATGACTTGAAATGATTCGAAATGACTTGAAATGACTTGATATGATTTGAAATGATTTCAAATGACTTGAAATGACTTGAAATGACTTGAAATGATTTGAAATGACTTGAAATGACTTGAAATGATTCGAAATGACTTTAAATGACTTGAAATGACTTGAAATGATTTGAAATGACTTGAAATGATTTGAAATAACTTGAAATGACCTGAAATGACTTGAAATGACTTGAAATGACTTGAAATGATTTGAAATGACTTGAAATGACTTAAATTGACTTGAAATGATTTGAAATGACTTGAAATGATCTGAAATGACTTGAAATGACTTGAAATGACTTGAAATGACTTGAAATGACTTGAAATGATTTGAAATGACTTGAAATGACTTGAAATGATTTGAAATGACTTGAAATGATTTGAAATGACTTGAAATAATTTGAAATGACTTGAAATGACTTGAAATGATTTGAAATGATTTGAAATGACTTGAAATGACTTGAAATGACTTGAAATGATTTGAAATGATTTGAAATGACTTGAAATAACTTTAAAAGGCTTGAAATGACTTGAAATGATTTGAAATGATTTGAAATGACTTGAAATGACTTGAAATGACTTGAAATGACTTCAAATGACTTGAAATGATTTGAAATGACTTGAAATGATTTGAAATAACTTGAAATGACTTGAAATGATTTGAAATGACTTGAAATGATTTGAAATAACTTGAAATGACTTGAAATGACTTGAAATGATTTGAAACGACTTTAGAGGACTTGAAATGATTTGAAATGACTTGAAATGACTTGAGATGACTTGCAATGATTTGAAATGACTTGAAATGACTTGAAATGATTTGAAATTACTTGAAATGACTTGAACTGACTTGAAATGACTTGAAATGATTTGAAATTAATTGAAATGACTTGAAATGAGTTGAAATGACTTGAAATCACTCTAAATGACTTGAAATGACCTGAAATGACCTGATATGACTTGAAATGACTTGCAATAACTTGATATGAATTGAAATGACTTGAAATGACTTGAAATGATTTGAAATAACTTGAAATGACTTGAAATGACTTGAAATGACTTGAATTGAAATGAATTGAAATGACTTGAAATGACTTGAAATGACTCGAAATGATTTGAAATTACTTGAAATGACTTGAAATGATTTGAAATAGCTTGAAATGACTTGAAATGACTTGAGATGACTTGAAATGACTTGAAATGACTTGAAATGATTTGAAATGACTTGAAATGACTTGAAATGACTTGAAATGATTTGAAATGACTTGAAATGACTCGAAATGACTTGAAATGGTTTGAAATGACTTGAAATGATTTGAAATGATTTGAAATGACTTGAAATGACTTGAAATGACTTGAAATGACTTGAAATGACTTGAAATGATTTGAAATGACTTGAAATGACTTGAAATGACTCGAAATGACTTGAAATGATTTGAAATGACTTGAAATGATTTGAAATGACATGAAATGACTTGAATTGACTTGAAATGATTTGAAATGACTTGAAATGATCTGAAATGACTTGAAATGACTTGAAATGACTTGAAATGATTTGAAATGACTTGAAATGACTTGAAATGATTTGAAATGACTTGAAATGATTTGAAATGACTTGAAATAATTTGAAATGACTTGAAATGACTTGAAATGATTTGAAATGATTTGAAATGACTTGAAATGACTTGAAATGACTTGAAATGATTTGAAATGATTTGAAATGACTTGAAATAACTTTAAAAGGCTTGAAATGACTTGAAATGATTTGAAATGATTTGAAATGACTTGAAATGACTTGAAATGACTTGAAATGACTTGAAATGACTTGAAATGATTTGAAATGACTTGAAATGATTTGAAATAACTTGAAATGACTTGAAATGATTTGAAATGACTTGAAATGATTTGAAATAACTTGAAATGACTTGAAATGACTTGAAATGATTTGAAACGACTTTAGAGGACTTGAAATGATTTGAAATGACTTGAAATGACTTGAGATGACTTGCAATGATTTGAAATGACTTGAAATGATTTGAAATTACTTGAAATGACTTGAACTGACTTGAAATGACTTGAAATGATTTGAAATTAATTGAAATGACTTGAAATGAGTTGAAATGACTTGAAATCACTCTAAATGACTTGAAATGACCTGAAATGACCTGATATGACTTGAAATGACTTGCAATAACTTGATATGAATTGAAATGACTTGAAATGACTTGAAATGATTTGAAATAACTTGAAATGACTTGAAATGACTTGAAATGACTTGAATTGAAATGAATTGAAATGACTTGAAATGACTTGAAATGACTCGAAATGATTTGAAATTACTTGAAATGACTTGAAATGATTTGAAATAGCTTGAAATGACTTGAAATGACTTGAGATGACTTGAAATGACTTGAAATGACTTGAAATGATTTGAAATCACTTGAAATGACTTGAAATGACTTGAAATGATTTGAAATGACTTGAAATGACTCGAAATGACTTGAAATGGTTTGAAATGACTTGAAATGATTTGAAATGATTTGAAATGACTTGAAATGACTTGAAATGACTTGAAATGACTTGAAATGATTTGAAATGACTTGAAATGACTTGAAATGACTCGAAATGACTTGAAATGATTTGAAATGACTTGAAATGATTTGAAATGACATGAAATGACTTGAAGTGACTCGAAATGACCTGAAATGATTTGAAATGACTTGAAATGATTTGAAATGATTTGAAATGACTTGAAATCACTTGAAATGACTTGAAATGACTTGCAATTAGTTGAAATGACTTGAAATGACTTGAAATGACTTGAAATGATTTGAAATGACTTGAAATGACTTGAAATGACATGAAATGACTTGAAATGACTTGAAATGACTTGAAATGACTTGAAATGATTTGAAATGACTTGAGATGACTTGAAATGACTGGAAATGATTTGAAATGACTGGAAATGATTTGAAATGACTTGAAATGACTTGATATGACTTGAAATGACTTGAAATGATTTGGAATGATTTGAAATGACTTGAATTGACTTGAAATGACTTGAAATGACTGGAAATGATTTGAAATGACTTGAAATGACTTGATATGACTTGAAATGACTTGAAATGACTTGAAATGACTTGAAATTACTTGAAATGACTAGAAATGACTTGAAATGATTTGAAATGACTTGAAATGACTTGAAATGACTTGAAATTACTTGAAATGACTTAAAATGACTTGAAATGATTTGAAATGACTTGAAATGACTTGAAATGACTTGAAATGATTTAAAATGACTTGAAATGATTTGAAATGATTTGAAATGACTTGAAATGGTTTTAAATGACTTGAAATGACTTGAAATGACTTTAAATGACTTGAAATGACCTGAAATGACTTGATATGACTTGAAATGACTTGCAGTAACTTGATATGAATTGAAATGACTTGAAATGACTTGATATGATTTGAAATGACTTGATATGACTTGAAATGACTTTAAATGACTTGAAATGACTTGAAATGACTTGAAATCACTTTAAATGACTTGAAATGACTTGAAATTACCTGAAATGACTTGATATGACTTGAAATGACTTGCAGTAACTTGATATGAATTGAAATGACTTGAAATGACTTGAAATGATTTGAAATAACTTGAAATGACTTGAAATGACTTTAAATGACTTGAAATGACTTGAAATGACTCGAAATGATCTGAAATGACTTGAAATGACTTGAAATGATTTGAAATAGCTTGAAATGACTTGAAATGACTTGAGATGACTTGAAATGACTTGAAATGACTTGAAATGACTTGAAATGATTTGAAATGACTTGAAATGACTTGAAATGACTTGAAATGATTTGAAGTGACTTGAAATGACTCGAAATGACTTGAAATGGTTTGAAATGACTTGAAATGATTTGAAATGATTTGAAATGACTTGAAATGACTTGAAATGACTTGAAATGACTTGCAGTAACTTGATATGAATTGAAATGACTTGAAATGACTTGATATGATTTGAAATGACTTGATATGACTTGAAATGTCTTTAAATGACTTGAAATGACTTGAAATGACTTGAAATCACTTTAAATGACTTGAAATGACTTGAAATTACCTGAAATGACTTGATATGACTTGAAATGACTTGCAATAACTTGATATGAATTGAAATGACTTGAAATGACTTGAAATGATTTGAAATAACTTGAAATGACTTGAAATGACTTTAAATGACTTGAAATGACTTGAAATGACTTGAAATGACTTGAAATGACTCGAAATGATCTGAAATGACTTGAAATGACTTGAAATGATTTGAAATAGCTTGAAATGACTTGAAATGACTTGAAATGACTTGAGATGACTTGAAATGACTTGAAATGACTTGAAATGATTTGAAATGACTTGAAATGACTTGAAATGACTTGAAATGATTTGAAATGACTTGAAATGACTCGAAATGACTTGAAATGGTTCGAAATGACTTGAAATGATTTGAAATGATTTGAAATGACTTGAAATGACTTGAAATGACTTGAAATGACTTGAAATGACTTGAAATGATTTGAAATGACTTGAAATGACTTGAAATGACTCGAAATGACTTGAAATGATTTGAAATGACTTGAAATGATTTGAAATGACATGAAATGACTTGAAGTGACTCGAAATGACTTGAAATGATTTGAAATGACTTGAAATGATTTGAAATGATTTGAAATGACTTGAAATGACTTGAAATGATTTGAAATGACTTGAAATGACTTGAAATAACATGAAATGACTTGAAATGACTTGAAATGACTTGAAATGACTTGAAATGATTTGAAATGACTTGAAATGATTTGAAATGACTTGAAATGACTTGAGATAACTTAAAATGATTTGAAATGACTTGAAATGATTCGAAATGTCTTGAAATGACTTGAAATGATTTGGAATGACTTGAAATGACTTGAAATGATTTGAAATAACTTGAAATGACTTGAAATGGCATGAAATGACTTGAAATGACTTGAAATGACTTGAAATGACTTTAAATGACTGGAAATGATTTGAAATGGCTTGAAATGACTTGATATGACTTGAAATGACTTGAAATGACTTGAAATGACTTGAAATTACTTGAAATGACTAGAAATGACTTGAAATGATTTGAAATGACTTGAAATGACTTGAAATTACTTGAAATGACTTGAAATGACTTGAAATGATTTGAAATGACTTGAAATGACTTGAAATGACTTGAAATGATTTAAAATGACTTGAAATGATTTGAAATGATTTGAAATGACTTGAAATGGTTTGAAATGACTTGAAATGACTTGAGATGACTTGAAATGACTTGAAATGATTTGAAATGACTTGAAATGATCTGAAATGACTTGAAATGACTTGATATGACTTGATATGACTTGAAATGGCTTGAAATGACTTGAAATTACTTGAAATGACTAGAAATGACTTGAAATGATTTCAAATTACTTGAAATGACTTGAAATTACTTGAAATGACTTGAAATGACTTGAAATGACTTGAAATGATTTGAAATGACTTGAAATGACTTGAGATGACTTGAAATGATTTAAAATGACTTGAAATGATTTGAAATGACTTGAAATGACTTGAAATGACTTGAAATGATTTGAAATGACTTGAAATGATTTGAATTGAAATGAATTGAAATGACTTGAAATGACTTGAAATGATTTTAAATGACTTGAAATGACTTGAAATGACTTGAAATGACTTGAAATGACTTGAAATGATTTGAAATGACTTGAAATGACTTGAAATGACTTGAAATGATTCGAAATGACTTTAAATAACTTGAAATGACTTGAAATGATTTGAAATAACTTGAAATGACCTGAAATGACTTGAAATGACTTGAAATGATTTGAAATGACTTGAAATGAATTGAAATGACTTGAAATGGCTTGAAATGACTTGAAATGACTTGAAATGACTTGAAATGATTTGAAATGACTTGAAATGATCTGAAATGACTTGAAATGACTTGAAATGACTTGAAGTGACTTGAAATGATTTGAAATGACTTGAAATGACTTGAAATGATTTGAAATGACTTGAAATGATTTGAAATGACTTGAAATGACTTGAAATGGCTTGAAATGACTTGTAATGACTTGAAATGATTTGAAATGACTTGAAATGACTTGAAATGATTTGAAATGACTTGAAATGATTTGAAATGACTTGAAATGACTTGAAATGGCTTGAAATGACTTGTAATGACTTGAAATGACCTGAAATGACTTGAAATGACTTGAAATGATTTGAAATGACTTGAAATGACTTGAAATGACTTGAAATGGCTTGAAATGACTTGAAATGACTTGAAATGATTTGAAATGACTTGAAATGATCTGAAATGACTTGAAATGACTTGAAATGATTTGAAATGACGTGAAATGATTTGAAATAACTTGAAATGATTTGAAATGACTTGAAATGACTTGAAATGATTTGAAATGACTTGAAATGACTTGAAATGACTTGAAATGACTTGAAATGATTTGAAATAACTAGAAATGACTTGAAATAACTTGAAATGACTTGAAATGATTTGAAATGACTTGAAATGACTTGAAATGACTTGAAATGACTTGAAATGACTTGAAATGACTTGAAATGACTTGAAATGATTTGAAATGACTTGAAATGATCTGAAATGACTTGAAATGACTTGAAATGACTTGAAGTGACTTGAAATTACTTGAAATGACTTGAAATGATTTGAAATGACTTGAAATGATTTGAAATGACTTGAAATGATTTGAAGTGACTTGAAATGTCTTGAAATGACTTGAAATGACTTGAAATGATTTGAAATGACTTGAAATGATCTGAAATGACTTGAAATGACTTGAAATGACTTTAAATGACTTGAAATGACTTGAAATGGTTTGAAATGACTTGAAATGATTTGAAATGACTTGAAATGACTTGAAATGATTTGAAATGACTTGAAGTGATTTGAAATGACTTGAAATGACTTGAAATGACTTGAAATGATTTGAAATAACTTGAAATGACTTGAAATGACTTGAAATGATTTGAAATGAGTTGAAATGACTTGAAATGACTTGAAATGATTTGAAAGGACTTGAAATGACTTGAAATGACTTGAAATGAATTGAAATGAGTTGAATTGAATTGAAATGAATTGAAATGAGTTGAATTGAATTGAAATGAATTGAAATGGGTTGAATTAAATTGAAATGAATTGAAATGAATTGAAATGAGTTGAATTGAACTGAAATGAATTGAATTGAAATGAGCGAAAATGAATTGAAATGAATTGAAATGAGTTGAATTGAATTGAAATGAATTGAAATGAATTGAATGAATTCAAATGAATTGAAATGATTTGAAATGAAATGAATTGAATTGAATTGAATCGAATTGAAATGAATTGAAATGAATTGAATTGAAATGAATCGAATGAATCGAAATGAATTGAAATGAATCGAAATGAATTGAAATGAGTTGAATTGAATTAAAATGAATTGAAATGATTTGATATAACTTGAAATGACTTGAAATGACTTGAAATGACTTGAAATGATTTGAAATGACTTGAAATGATTTAAAATAACTTGAAATGACTTGAAATGACTTGAAATGATTTTAAATGAATTGAAATAACTTGAAATGACTTGAAATGACTTGAAATGATTTGAAATGACTTGAAATGACTTGAAATGAATTGAAATGAGTTGAATTGAATTGAAATGAATTGAAATGAGTTGAATTGAATTGAAATGAATTGAAATGGGTTGAATTAAATTGAAATGAATTGAAATGAATTGAACGAAAATGAATTGAAATGAATTGAAATGAGTTGAATTGAATTGAAATGAATTGAATGAATTGAAATGAATTGAAATGATTTGAAGTGAAATGAATTGAATTGAATTGAATCGAAATGAAATTAATTGAAATGAATTTAAATGAATTGAATTGAATTGAAATGAATTGAATTGAAATGAAATGAATTGAAATGAGTTGAATTGAATTAAAATGAATTGAAATGAATTGAAATGAATTGAAATGAATTGAAATGATTTGAAATGAATTGAAATGAGTTGAATTGAATTGAAGTGAATTGAAATGAATAGAATTGAATTGAAATGAATTGAAATGAATTGAAATGAATAGAATTGAATTGAAATGAATTGAAATGAATAGAATTGAATTGAAATGAATTGAAGTGAATTAAATTTAATTGAATTGAATTGAAATCAATTAAAATGAATTGAAATGAATTGAAATGAATTAAAATGAATTGAAATGAATTGAAATGAACTGAAATGAATTGAAATGAATTGAAATTAATTGAATTGAAATGAATTGAAATGAATTGAAATGAATTGAAGTGAATTGAAATGAACTGAAATGAATTGAATTTAATTGAAATGAATAGAAATGAATTGAAATGAGTTGAATTGAATTGAAATGAATTGAAATGAATTGAAATGAATTGAAATGAAATGAATTGAATTGAAATGAATTGAACTGAAATGAATTGAAATGAATTGAATTGAAATGAATTGAAATGAATTGAAATGAATTGAAATGAATTGAACTGAATTGAAATGAATTGAAATGGATTGAAATGAATTGAAATGAATTGAAATGAAATAATTTGAAATGAATTGGATTGAATTGAAATTAATTGAAATGAGTTGAATTGAATTGAAATGAATTGAAATGAAATGAGTTGAAATGAAATCAATTGAATTGAAATGAATTGAAATGGATTGAAATGAATTGAATTGAAATGAATTGAAAGTAATTGAAATGAGTTGAATGAATTGAAATGAATTGAAATGAATTGAAATTAATTGAAATGAATTGTAATGAATTGAATTGAAATGAATTGAATTGAAATGAGTTGAATGAATTGAAATGAATTAAATTGAATTGAAATGAATTAAATTGAATTGAAATGAATTGAAATGAATTGAAATGAATTTAAATGAATTGAAATGAACTGAAATGAATTGAAATGAATTAAAATGAATTGAAATGAATTGAAATGAATTCAAATGAATTGAAATGAGTTGAGCTAATTGAAATGAATTGAAATGAATTGAATTGAAATGAATTGAAATGAGTTGAATTGAATTGAAATGAATTGAAATGAATTGGAATGAATTGAAATGAATTGAAATGAATTGAAATGAGTTGAATTGAATTGAAATGAATTGAATTTAAATGAATTGAAATGAATCGAAATGAATTGAATTGAAATGAATTGAAATAAAATGAATTGAAATAAACTGAAATAAGTTGAATTGAAATAAACTGAAATGAGTTGAATTGAGATGAATGGAAATGAATTGAATTGAAATTAATTGAAATGAGTTGAAATGAATTGAATTAAATTGAAGGGAATTGAAATGAATTAAAATGAATTGAAATGAATTGAAATGAGTTGAATGAATTCGATTCTATTCGATTCTATTCGATTCAATTCAGCTCAATTCAGCTCAATTCAGCTCAATTCTATTCTATTCTATTCTATTCTATTCTATTCTATTCTATTCTATTCTATTCTATTCTATTCTATTCTTTTCTATTCTACTCTATCCTATTCTATTCTGTTCTATTCTATTCTATTCATTTCAATTCAATTCAATTCAATTCAATTCATTTCAATTCATTTCAATTCATTTCAATTCATTCAACTCATTTCAATTCATTTCAATTCATTTCAAGCATACATCTGGTATTGTAGCATACATCTGGTATTGTAAAAACTTGGATTATCTGGAACTGCCCACATGTAGTACTGACACCTATACAGAGTCCAGATCTCAACGTTATTGAGAATTTGTGGTCAGTGCTGGAAACTAAAAGGATATACCACAATATTTCTAATGCTTCTGATCTTAAACGGGCACTACAGGAGGAATGGGATAAAATTAGTCCCGATTATATCGATTAAAAGCTGTTCTGGATCAAAAGGGATACCCCAAGTATTAGCCGTAATTACGAAATCGCAATATTAATGTGTTTATGTTTTTTGAATACTTTTAATTTAGTACATCATTTAAGCTGTGACCTCAAAACTGTAACTGGCTTATTTAATTTACTATATCTTTCTCATGAAAAAACATTTTTTGTTAATTTTTGTTATTAAATAAAACATATAATTTAACAATATAATATATATATATATATATATATATATATATATATATATTTTTTTTTTTTTTTGTAATGTGAAATACCATAAAATATATTTGATATTTTAATATTTAATTTTGGCTGCAACAAATAAGCTGTGAGTCACTGCATATTTTTTTGTTTATTGACTAATTTTCTTTAAAGTGATAAAAATGCAATATTAGAAAAATATTGCTTTGATGATTTTCGTCCAAATAATAAGAAGAAAATATTGCGTAAATTTCTTACACGTAGATATCTTCCAGATGTTTATAGGGATAGTAGAGAACATAGAATATAACTAGAAGTTTATGTGAGAGGCACTTGGACATAAATTTTCACATAAATATCTACTCATAGATTAATCAGTAGATATTTATGTTTGCGAAAAAAACCTTATTCTATTGTTAAAACCTAATTCATGCAACAACAAAATATATGTAGTCACATATATTTTGTTTTTGTGTTTTGAAAAAATGAGTAATTGTTTTCAAAATTTAGTTTGAAGTGCCTCTCACATAAACTTCTAGTTGTATTCTATGTATCCACTTATTAATCTGTGGTAAAGAATATATTTTAAGAACAAAAGTATGAATAAAAAAACAATCATTTAAAAAATATTTCCATACTGATATTTATTTTTTCATCATGATGATGGGTATATATATTAAAAAATAAAAATCCCTCATATATTTTTGTCAACAAATAGAAAAGCATTTTGAACAGTAAAGATATTTATATTGATTGAAAAATAAAAATAAAAAGTTTTCGGTTGCTTGCTTCCTATAAAATGAAAATTAAATGAAAATTTCCTATAAAAAGAAAATTTAACAAAAATTTCCAATAAAAAGGATTTATCGAAATTTTCCTATAAAAATGGAATTTATCGAAAATTTTCTACAAATTATCAAAAATTTCCTTAAAAAAAATTCGATAAATTTTCTTTTTTTCATAAAATTTATTGAATTACTGCTTAGCTCTCCCGGATTCTTATATTTCTAAGCATTTTCCTTTAGACTGATTGGCTTCTTCACATTATTCCAGCAGAATATATTTTTCCCAATAGCATGTATCGTGTCAGCATTGTTTTCACCTTTAACATCTTTCGTTTTGAAACCTAAACTTGAATGCGTTTTCGAATTATGTGAGCATTTCTTGACTGGCATCATGGGACTTAAGCTTTTCGAGCCTTTCAATGTTTTCTTAAGGGGACTACATAATTCCTTTATATTATCGGCCGATTTACTTATAGTCAATACCGGTGTATCCAATAGATTATTCGTTTTTTTCACTCGTTTTATATTACGCGAAGAATGTAAGGCTTTCTGCTGATTATAGGAGGCTACAAAAAATTTCGATTTATAAGCATCTTTACAATCTGTTACACAATTTGTCGACAATCTGGGACCACAACTACGATGACGCTTGAGTGTAGAGCACATTGAAGAATAAACTGAAGATTTAGGACTGGAGATTTTAACTGTACCACGATTGACAGCTGACACCTTTAGATTGGTAAAGGATTTTCGGCGTTTGTCGGTGGGTATAATGTGAGTCCCCTTAAGAGAGGTAACACTTTTCAAGCGTGGACTGTTTGTGGCTCCCTCTACCAAACATTTTTCCACATATTCGGTGGCATTAAAAGCAGGCATGGGTTTGTGTACTTGAGAAACATTTGTTAGGGCTAGTGAGGTGCGTTGCTTATAAAATTGGCTAGTTTGCAGGGATCTTTCTTTGCGTTGATAACCCTGATAGGAATGGTGAGTATTTGAACGATTTGAAATTTGTTTGCCTTTAACTATTAAATTTAAACCCATATAGGCAGGTGTAGGTGGTATATTTTGGCGATAAATCAATTCGAAATTACCCACATCAGCTTTGGGATCATTACGACGGTCGATCATAACTGAAAATAAATCAAATATTACTTTAAAGTATAAAGATGTTTAAAACTGTACCTTTTATCACATCCTCCAGACACTGCGGACACATGCGTGCCGTTACACTTGTACTGGCTGCCAAATCTGGATTAGAATTAATTTCTATTAGCCAAGGATAGAAATTTTCGCAAATCATAAAGTCAGCACCAAACAATTCAAAGGTATTCGGAGTCCTTTCCATATGATCCTGAGAAACTAATACCGCCGCCACTATAGCTTTACGCATACCTGGATAGATACGTTCCATCCAAAATTCTTGTTTACCAATTTGTTTTAAATACGCCTGAAATGAATATGAATCCCACATATTTTCATTGGGCAAACGTTTGTCTCTTTTACCATTATTTGTATATTTCTTTTGTATGGCATGATTGGTTAAATGCACCGATTCGTGATGGTTAGTCAATGTGTATTCTTGAGAACTAAAACGTAAATAACACTCTTTGTACATCCAAACCATGAGAGGATGTATGCTAGAGATTAAAAACCATTGGCGTATATCGAATTTTGTTTGATGTATTATTAGGGGGCGTTCTGTAAGAAGAGGATGAAAAAATACTTTATTTCTAATCAGTTTTGTAGCTTCAAATATGTATTAAAAATTTCTTATAAAATTAAATTTATCGAATATTTTCTATAAAAGAAAAGATCAAAAATTTCATATAAAAAACAATTTATCGAAAATTTCCTATAAAAAAAATAATTTATTGAAAATTTTCTATAAAAAGAAAATTTATGAAAATTTTATATAAAAGGAAAATTTATAAAAATTTTATATAAAAAGAAAATTTGTCGAGAATTTCTATAAAAACAAAATTTATCGAAACTTTCTATAAAAATAAAATTTATCAAAAACTTCAAATAAAAAGAAAATTTATTGCAAATTTTCTGTAAAAAGAAAATTTTTCAAGAATTTCCTATAAAAATAATCCGTGTGGAGTCTTTTGCTGCATTTACTTCTATCGGACATGTCCTCAGGTGGCGGATAGGCCTAAAGGTCCCTAACTTGAGTGTTTATATCATGGGTATTATCTCTGATCCTAGAGTACCTTAGAGACTTTCGCGGACCAAATAAATGCAGTGCACCTTACGGTCAAGGTAGTTGGCAGCAGTGCGAGGACCTGAATGGTTAGTTAGTGCTTAAATAAACTAACAGGTAACAGCTCCCCTCCAACGCATATGGCACGGGTTGGTTGTAAACTTTAGCCTAGTCCGCGCACGCCATCACTGCGCGAGCTGGTCCTCCTTTTACTGGCATACTCGTGGGGCATAACAGATACTTCCAATTTAAATTCAATACGGACAGATGACGAATGGTCATAAGGCGACAAGACAGACACGAACGACGATTTAGTGTTGACGGGGGTCCAACGCGACATTCTAGCACAGGAAAGTCAGTTGTTGGGCCTAGTATCAGAGGTGGATGAATTTCTGGGTATCTAGCAGGATTCCTTTACTTTGACCAGTGCCACACAGATGCTCGGAGATCTTTCTCTTGGATCTGAAGATAAGCACGAGATCACTGTGATTTCAGCTCGCGCTCAGAGTCAAGAAAGGAACCGGAGCGTTAAGGCGGAGTCTGAGCGAGGGGATATTTCGAACTAAGGAGGAGAAGGCTCGAAGTGGCGCTAAAGCTTCCCTTATCTATCTGCATAGGATAGCTAAGAGAGACTCAACGCCACTTGCAGGCAAGGATAAGTACCTTATCAGAAAGCACAGAAGGAACATTAAAAGTTTCGAACGGATCTACGGGCCTGCCTGTGACTATCTGGGAATTTCTTATCCTGAAGGATTGGGTGAGAATGTGGACAGCACTCCAGAGGTGTGTCATGAAAACACAGGAGAAAAGTCAACATCCTCAATGATCCGTGCCGGAGCGAAGATAAGGGTAGTGGCGAACCAGCCAAACCTGGTAACTCGCAAAAAATTGTCAGGGATGATAGGCTTGGATATGATCAGCTATCAATAAGCAAGAAGGCAGTAGGTTAGAGGCCGACGAGCTCAACCAGTAGAAACCATAAGGGCACCACTGGTGGGGTGACTAAGATCTCTGGGATGCGACCTTCTTCTTCTAGCGCTGCTGGTCAAATCCCGCTTAAGCTGCGGTCATTGACAAGGTTGATTCGGATGGGAGGATCAGCGCTGAGCAATGGCGACAGATTGAACACAAGCTCATTGAAGAGATCGCCATTGTAAAAGGAGTTCCGAATGAGATATCCTTCAAAGACGCGGAGTGGATGAAGGGTGTTAAAATTATCAACTACGATAATGAGAAATCTTTTGAATTTCTTTAAAACGCAGTTGCTAAGTGCAATTCTCTCCATCCGGGGGCGAAACTTGAGGTGATACTGGTGTCTGAGTTATCTCTGCGTCCAATAGTGACGGCATGGTTTCCTCCACAGTATTGGTAAATCAGAATGAAGGTCTTGTTACAGGTCAATGGAAGATTGTGAACTCTCCATGACCTGCAAGGAGAACCAAGGCAGAGACTTCAGATTCGTTGTGGATCAGGAGTCTCTGAAGAAGCTGGAGTCACTGGTTGGAGTTGTCAATTTTGGCTTTGGGGTTATTAGAGGCTGTCAGTGGAGCAAATTAATTTGCATCACTGCGAAACAGCCTCAACTGAATTGACAAAGCTCCTCATCGACTCCAAAGTGGACTTGGCCCTTATCCAGGAACTCTGGATTAACACCACCAGGGCATGTGGTTTAAGGACCACGGGGTATAAACTGTTCATACCGTCCACATTGGAGAAGGTACGAACGTGTAAATTAGGTAGGAATGATCTGCATATTAATATTCTTCATTCTTTTATTAACTGGGACCTGACAGCTGTCCAATGAGAAGCTGCTGGAGGCTGAAGGCTTATACTGGCATCCGTGTACATGCCATACGAGGCCGCCGATCCACCATTCATCACTCTGCAGCTTTTGGCGCAGCGCTGCAGGATGAGAGGAATATACATGGACCAATAGGGAATCAGCGACATCAACAAGATGGGTGAGTTAGTATCTGAATTTGTAACTAGTTATAATATTTACATCTGCAATAGGGGTAATGATCCCATATTCAGAACGATAGGGAAACGGTTATAGATGTGACACTAGCGAACCAAGAGGGAGGGTGCATTTGTCAAGGACTGGAGGGTAGCTATGGATTATTCCTTTTCGGATTATAGCATGATATCCTTCAGTCTTGACGTTGTGAAACCGAGGGAAAGGCCTTATAGGAACAAAAGGGACAGATTGGAAGTCCTTAGGTGAGTTAGTTGATAGGGATTTCAGGGATACTGAGGGCTGGAGAAATTCAGGGAAAGCTTCACTAAGTATAAGAATCATATAAGAAAGGCGAAACGGACATCATGGATGAATTTCTGTGAATCCGTGGACTCAGTTAACGAGTTGTATAAATTTAGACGGGTATTATCTAAGGACCCGGTGGCACCTGGATTGCGGACAACTCGTGGACTTAGACTAGTGCGGAGTCCCTCAGCTTACTGATGGAGACTCACTTCCCTGGCTGTAAGGATGTAAAATCTGATGGGAGGACAGGTAGTGTCAGTGATAACCTACAGTCCGGACCAGAGAAGGGTGATATCGATGCGATAGAGGAGATGATCACTGGAGACAAGGTAAGATGGGCGGTAAACTCATTTGGGCCGTATAAATCACCGGACCCAGATAGCATTTTTCCGGCCATGTTACAGAATGTCAATGTATTCCTAATCGAGTGGATCATCCTGATGCTAATCAGCAGGGTTATCAACTCGGTGGGGGGGGGGGGGGGTTCTTTCTCCATTATTGCGATTTTTGGTAATGAACGTCATATTGAGACAGTTCGAGGCCATGCGAAGGAAGATCGTAGCCTACACTGACGATGTAGTATTGTTGGTCTCGGGTAAATTTCTACCCACGATCAGCGAGGTCATGCAATCTGGGCTGCGAGAAATTTTCCAATGGGCAAATAGTAATGGATTAGGAGTCAACCCTGAAAAGACTGAACTAGTTCTGTTTACCATGAGATATAAGGTTGAGACATTTAGTATACCAGTTCTGAATGGGAAGGAACTCAGTTTGTCGATGGAGGCCAAATACCTGGAGGAGAAATACCTAGGAAAGGGCCTGGAAGGGGCTTAATGCCTTCTACGCATGCAAGTACTCTATAGGGAAGAACTGGGGTCTAAAACCGGTAATTGTATATTGGATATACACATCGGCTGTGAGACCTATACTCACTTATAGATGTTCGGTATGGTAGGAGGTGTGGAGAAAAGGGACGTAAAGGAACTTTCTTTCTAAAGTTCAGAGATGTGCTTCAATTGGCATTACGGGTGCCACGAGAAGTACACCTCAGGCAGCACTATACATCATTCTCCAACTTCTTCCAACTGAGGAATTCGTGAGAGATATGGCTTATTTAGACGGAAGGAATTGGGATTAATAGGGAATTTCACAGCGGGATATGCTGATTTCATTAAGTATGAAGTCAGGCTGAATGGTCAAACATTATCCTCAGTCGCCAAAACGGATTATGTAGGTATTATAATTGACTTTGAACTCTCGTTATTGAAATCTCTAGTAGGAACCTTTGGATTGGAGCGGAGAAGGTCCATGGTGGGAGTGCTATCTTTACGGATGGCTCGAAGATGGAAGTAGGCACGGGGGCAGACGTTTACTTCATGGGAACAGATATCAAACGATCTTTTAGATTGTCTGATAGTTGCAGCGTTTCCCAAGCAGAAATTCTAGGCATTTACAAGGCCCTAGGATTACTGGAGGAGAATGTTGAGAGGAACACTGAGGTAACTATCTATGTGGATAGTTAGGCAGCACTGATAGCAATGACAATTTACAGTATCAGGTCCAGGTTAGCGCTGGAGGGTAGGAAAGAATTTAGAAGACTAATAGATGCCTACACAATAAGACTTTCTTGGGTTCCTGGTCACTGCGATATTCTCGGCAATAAAATAGCCGATGAGGTAGCTTGTAAGAGCTCGGAGTTGGAAAGGTCTTTTGTGGAGGTATCAGTTATGATTCCGATTGGGTCATAGTTCATGACTGAGGTATTTGGAGCCATATTTTGCGCGAACTAGAGGAGTTTGCGGGTGGGGAACTTCGCAACTTTATAGGGTTCGTAATGGGAATAAAGAGGCTTAGAGGTAGTCAGAGTTGATTTGATGGGTCTTAGGTTCCACACTTTTCTTATTTTTTCTTATATTTAGCTATCTTTCTTTCCAATCTTTTGCTTTGTTTTACTAGGATTTTAATCTTTCTTTATCTATCAGTTTGCTTTGTTATTTATAAAGGGATCACATTGGACCGAATGGTCTCTGGGTGGAGGTATGAAGACGTCAACCTTTTTGACCTAACCTAAACTTTCTATAAAAAGAAATTTTATCGAGAATATCCTATAAAAAGAAAATTTATCAAAAATTTCTTATAAAAAGGAAAATTATCGAAAATTTTCTATAAAAAGAAAATTTATGGAAAAAAAGAAAACCTATGGACAATTTCCTATAAAAAGTAAATTTTTCGAAAATTTCCTGTAAAAAGAAAATTTCCTGTAAAAAGAAAATTTTTGGAAAAAGAAAATTTTTTGAAAATTTTCTAAAAAATTGATCGTAAATTAAAAAAAGAAAATTTATCGTAAATTTTCTATAAAAGAAAATTTCCTCAAAAAATAAAATTTATCGAGAATTTCCTATAAAGCTAATTTATTGAAAATTTTCTATAAAAAGAAAATTTATAGAAAATTTTCTATAAAAGAAAATTTATAGACAATTTTCTATAAAAAGAAAATTTATCGAGAATTTATATAAAAATGAAATTTAACAAAAACATCTAATAAAAAGAAAATTTATCGCAAATTTTCTAAAAAAGAAAATTTTATCGAGAATATTCTATAAAAATAAAATTTATCGAAAATTTCATATTAAAAAAATTTATCAAAAATTTGGTATAAAAATAAAATTCATCGAAAATTACTTATAAAAGGGAAAATTATCGAAAATTTCCTATAAAAAGAAAATTTATCGAAAATTTCCTATATAAAGAAAATTTTCTGTAAAAAGAAAATTTATCGAAAATTTTTTATAAAAAGAAAATTTATCGAAAGTTTTCTATAAAAAGAAAATTTTTTGTAAATTTTCTATAAAAAAAATTAATAGTAAATTAAAAAAAAATAAAATTTAAGAAAAGAAAATTAATCGAAAATTTGCTCAAAATATAAAATTTATCGAGAATTTCCTGTAAAGCTAATTTATTGAACATTTTCTATAAAAAGAAAATTTTTTTAAAATTTTTTATAAAAAAAATAAATTATCGAAATTTCAGTGTAAAAGGGAATCTTAACGAAAATTAACTATAAAAAGTAATTTTACCGAAAATATTATATAAGAATAAATTTTATTTACAAATTTCCTATATATAAGAAAAATTTATTGAAAATTTTATATATTATCGAAAAATTCTATAAAAGTATATTTATCTAAAATTTCTAATAAAAGAAAATTTATCGAAATTTATTCTGCATTGAAAATGCCCTATAAAAAGAAATTGAAAATTTCCTATAAAAAGTAAACTTATGAATAATTTCTTATAAAAAGTAATTTTTTCAAAATTTTCCTGTAAAAGGAAATTGTCATCGAAAATTTCTTTTAGATATATAACAAAAAAATTTATAGAAATCCCCAATTCGGGGCAAATTCTCTCCATCTGGCTACACTTTTCTTACATTTAAATAAGAGGGAAAGAATTTAAATTAACTGCATAATTACTGAGTGTAACATTAACATTTTCAGAGCATAATTTTCAGAATAACAGTGAGAGTGAGTGTGTTTCCAAAAATCTTAACCACTTGTTGCTGTTGTATTGGAAATGTGACTGATTTGCGTGTACTTTATGTTGTTAAGATATTAAAGTAAATAAGTATTTATTTATGAATTTATGTATGTATTTGCTATTGTTGTTTTTTGTTGTAAATGATTTGCCTTCAAGTTCTTTTTGCCTCTGACAGTAAGAAAACTAGGTCTAACGTTCAATGTGCTATTTTTGGCATGACTTTTTTGTTTTATTTTTGGCAAATTGTTTAAGTCAAGTCAAAAACACACATGTCTACTCTTATAGACATCTGTTAATATCATAATAATTTTGATTATTGGCAAGAAAAATTTGTTTTGCAATTTGTAACAGGTAAAAATAATTTTATTTAATTGTGTAATATGAAAAAAAAAAATAATAATAATGATTACAAATATTTAAGAAATATTAAAGAGAGTTATATGCAATGTAATAAGTAATAATGAAACATTAAAATTAGGACTACATTTTTTTTTTTGTTAAAGGAATTTTATCCTACTCACCCATATACTTTTGCACTACAAAACGACTTTTTGTGGCTATCGAAGGATTAACTACATTCACAATTTTTTTGAGATTATTACTCAAGTGTATACCACGACCACGACATTTATTGGCCGGTTTTATAATCCAAAGATTACGATAACCGTCTATTCCATATTGAGGCCAATAATATTGTATATTTTCCAATATATGTACACCTCTAGTTATAACACTTTCCACTAATCTTTGGGGGTCAGCTATAATTTTAAAACCTTCATGTGTCAATTGATAATGCTGATGAAGAAAAGCATCCCAATCATGTTCCCAAATACGAGCAGGATCTTCTATATCAATATCATTATGCTGGCAATTATCCATAAATTCCAAACAACGTTTAAAAGCAAAATCTATAGAACCGTAAGGTATTTTACCACAAGCCGAAAATACGTTATCAAATCCACCCTCCTGGTATTTATCCACCAACCAATGTACAAAAGCTATGCAGGCGGTAAGTTTAAAATGATCTATGAATTCGCCCAATTCTTCAGGAGACCAAACATTAAAACAGCGTGGAAATTTAATATCGGCCACATCCTCTTCATAAAAGGCGCTGATATCACGTAAAAAAGCATTTAAATTTTCCTTATTGGTAAAGGGAGCACGATTGAATTTATTAATCAACATATTGGGATTTTTAGATTGTTCCACATAATCAGCCTTTTCCTTATGCGGAGTCCAGAGTAAATCACACATAACATTTTCTATATAACGAGACATTATATTACGTTCCACTTTGGCTATAAATTGTCGTTGAGTTTCTCCCATACGACGTTTGGGTAAGACTTGTGATAAATCACAGACATTAATTTGACTGGCAGGTAAAGGTCCCGATTTTCGATGGGTCTCCAGTTTTTCTACCCAACCTCTAGACTTAAGAGCATGGCGTACTGAATTGTAATTGCCTCTTATGGTAAAAATTTTATTATGTTTTACTGCTTCTTGAGCATGTTTGCGTAAATTATTAATTTGTTCATTATTCAGAATAGTATAAACACATTTGAGCTTTTTAAAGGGTCCTGTTACCGATAATTGTTTATCGATTATAACACTACCCTGGGAAGCTAATGAACAAGTATTCAACTCATTGGGATTAGGGACAAATTGTATAGGTTTCTCTTTAGTGCTTAATAAAGATTTCTTAGTAAGTTTTTTCAAGGCATCTGTTACCAGTATCTCTGAACTTTTTTGATCCTGTATAAAAGGTTTATGTTGTATTATTTTTAAACATTTTTCAGGATTTGTTTCATTAGCTAATTTCAGATTTAAATTATTTTTATTGCAACTAATATTTTTGTTTATTTCTTTGTTACTCACTAAAGTCTTAAATTTTTCCTTTTTATTATTATTATTATTATTATTATTATTATTATTACTGTTACTATTATTGCACAGATTTTCTTTAGCAATAATTTCTTTTAAATGTTCATTTAAATGTGATTTTATTGTTAGTTCTTCCTGTTTTGTTTTTAATTCACTTTCCATAGTTTCTTTTGGATTGTGTGAGACTACCTCAACAATAGTTTTTGTTATTTCTATTGCTGTCGTTATTTTTGCTAATTCTGTAGGCGTTTCATTGATTTTCTTTAATTTCTTTAACATATTAAAATATTTAAATCAAACTTTATATTTATCCTTCGTTAATGTTGGTTTTTTTATGTTTTAATATTTCCGCTAAAATCACGTAATATGTAACGAACTGGCAAACGTTTTACTGATAACTAATTCAATAAAATTCATTTACTATTTCGTGTTACTTTCCATTTTTTTATTTTATTTTATTTTATTTTTAGGCTTTAACATACAAAATATATACGTACATACTTTAACATATGCAAAACTTCTTAATCCTTGAAGAGAGTTTTGCAATAATGAGAACTTAATAATAAGATTGTTTATAAAATTTATAAAAAAAGCTTTAGTTATTAAAGGGTTAAATAAAAATGTGATAAAATGATATTAAAAAAAAAAATTAAGTAAAAAAACAAAGAAAAATAGTTACTATTAAAGTAATATGTAAAAGGAAATAATATAACATTAAATACTACAGTTATATAAATATTAAATGCCTTAATTATCCCTCAGGACCTAGAATGGAGTTAAATTTTATTTATGTAAAAAAACATCAGATGATAATTTATGAAATTTTAATTGTCTCCAACACATTTTTATGAAAACTACATTAGCACTGCTTCTTTTTACCCATTATCTAAATATTATTTCTAAAAATGTGAATTATGTCTTTTTTCTAATTTTCCTATTTAATGGGTTAATTTACTGTAAATTGTTGGCAACATAAAAACAACCTGAAAGGAAAACTATCAAGGTTTATCTAGGAACAGTAATTATTGTAATGGTAAATGCCTCATATATTTTGTATTCATTAGGGTGTCCCTTAAAAATATCAAAATAAGAATCAACTTGCAAAATAAATATTTTTTTTTTTACTTTTTTTTATTTTTCAAAATAGTATACAAAGAAAATATACTGATGCCTCGATCTACGTCGTTAATGGAAACCGGAGAATTGCGACGCGAACTGAAAAGACGCAAATCGAATCTTTATTTTCTATGTGTTTACACTGTTTTCTTAATAAGTGGTTCCAGAATAAAAATATTTGAACAGAAAAGAAGTTAAATTTTAATAAAAAGGAGCATTTTTCTTTTATGTTTTTCAGAAACTAAGGGGAAAACTGTCTTCAGGTATAGATAATATACCCAATATAATATTAAAAAAATATACCCGAATCGGTTATTACTGAATATTGTACGTTATTTAATAGTAAGTTAAATAACTCCTAATTTCCACATGCTTGGAAAACGGCAAAAGTAGCAATTTTACCTAAAAAAATAAAGATATTATGAACCCCAGAAATCTAAGAGCAATTAGTTAACTGCACACGTGTGCACCCGTGCATTATCTTGATGAAAATGAACTTTTTTCTTGGCCATATGGGGTCGTTTTCTTCTTAAATCCTCATTAAATCGGTCTAATAAGTTGGCAGAATATTCGCCGTTTATTGTTTTTCCCTTTTGAAGATAATCGATGTGGATTATCCCGCGTGCATCCCAAAAAACTATTGCCATCACCTTATTGACCGACAAACTTACCTTGGCCTTCTTTGGAGCAGGTTCACCCGGAGAAACACATTGTTAAGACTGCTGCTTGGTCTTCGGAGTACAGTAATCCATGTTTCATCCAAATTAATATCGAATAAACGATGTAATTATTGACCAAACAAATGCCTATTTTAAGGACTTCGAAAAATCCTATTTTTTAGGCAAAGTAAATGACGACACTAGCTCAAAATTTGACAGTAGTCTACTAACAGGTGGTACTTGATGGGAATAGTGTTGCATTTCATATAACTACGAGGGAAATTCGAAAAGTCACGGACTTATTGATCCGCCCTCGTAGTGTTGCAGAAATAATTTTATCATTCATTTAATTAGAAATCATATTATTAATTGATGAATTGCCCTTTTGTAGAATAGTTTTGATAAATATTCTTCTTATAGGACATTTTAGTTAAATTTCTTTTCATATAAAGTTCCTATAAAGTGCGTTTTTATAAGAAATTTAGGATGAATTTTGCTTTACAACAAAAGTTTTAAATATTTTTTTTCTTTTTTTTTTTTTTTTTGTAGAAAACTTCATTTAAAAAAATTGTTTTGTTTATTTTCTCTAAATTTATTGTTTATTGGGAATTTTCGTCAATTTTTTGGAAATTTTTGATGAACTTCCTTTTTATGGCAAATTTTTGATGAATTTCCTTTCTAAAGGAAATATTGGACAATTTTATTTTTAAGTTGAAATTTTCTATTTTTTTTTTTTTTTTTGGGAAGTGTTTAATAAATGTACTTTTGGATAGAACATTTCCAAAAATTTTTCCTTTTCATAAAAATTTATCTTTTTTTATAAGTAATTTTCTGTAAATTTCTTTTATAATAATTTTGATGGTTATTTTTGCAAAATATTTTTTGGAGTCAAAATTGGTGATTTTAATTTTAAAATAGGTATTTTTGAGGACATAGTGCTTTAGTTTGTATACATAAGGCACGATATTTATATCTGGCACTAATTGGTACAGAAGAGAGTCAAAACTCTATTGGCATATGAGAACAAAGTGGCATTCTAAATAAAAATAAAAAAAAAAAAACATATACAAATTTCGTGAAAATAATTTAATTATGGCTCCATACTATACATGTGATGAATATATATGTAAGACCCTACAAAGTGGCTATGTTTCTCCTGATCTTTTTATATACCTGAATAGTAAGCGTTATATTCAAAATAATGTTTTTTCTATGTTTACATTATGAAATTATAATATTTAAAAAAATTGTAAATATATTATTCAATATACTAGAGAGACTGACGTTGGGACAGTGTATAATATTAAGACATAAAAAAATTATTTATAGTGTAACTTTATAAATTACACTATAATAAAGTTACACTATAAATTATTTATCGAGTAACTTTATTTATAATGTAACTTTATAAATTTTTACTAAAAAGTAGTATTTTTTGTAAAAAAAAAAATAAAATTAAAATACTTCTAAAAAAGACATTTTAATCCATTTTTTCCATTAAAATTTTCTTCAATACCTTACATTATTATTAGGAATTATCGCAAATTGAAATCAAATTTCAAACAGCGAAGCAAATCGAAATGACTCAAATCGGGGCTGAGTGCATGTTAAATAAAAAAATAAATAAATTTCCTGAAACTATGACAAAAAAAAAAAAAAAACTAACTTCAAAAAAGTAGAAATTTAAGAAAAAACAAACTAAAATATTTCAAAAAAATTAAATATTTTCAAACAAAATTATAAGTTTTAATTTTGAAAAATTGCAATATTTTAAAAACATAAATTTTCCCAAAAATATTTTTTTTCGTCAAAATTTATTTATTGAATCTTCACAAAATTGGGTGGACTAACAATAAATATTCAAATCTTAACTCTAAATCTTAATTTATATTTAGTTCAACCACTGTCGAACGAAAAACTATATGTATTCAAAGGGTTTAGCTTAGGCAGAAGTCTGTTGTATTCCTTCTTCTAAAACGCTTCTCATTATGTTTCGAGCAAGTGGGTTAGGTTGTACTTCAAGCTTCCTCAAACGATTCTGCGTGTTTTCTTATTTCATCTTTGACAAGAGGAATATTAAGGTACTTGTGAATGTTTTCACTTTTCACATACCAGGGAGCTGCAGTTATCATTCGTAGTATTATATTTTGGAGTCTTTGAATTTTTTCAACATTTGAAGCTGAGGCCGTGCAACATAGTTGGATACCATAGCACCATATTGGCTTTATAATTGACTTATAAATCAATAGTTTGCAGTCTACACTTAATTTTGAATTTCAACCAATAAACCAGTTAATTTGAAGTGATTTTGGGTCAATTTTGTATCTATATGTGATTTCCATGTAAGCCGTCCATCTAGATGTATACCAAGATATTTTACTTCCCTTTTTTGGTGGTATAATCTGACTATTTATCGGGATTAGGGGGCCGCAACTTGAAGGTAATATGTATAAATTTCTGTTCATTCAAGAATTTAGATGCTTCTTCGGGGTTTTCATGAACGCCTAGAATAGCTGTGTCATCTGCAAACGTTGATATATGGGTTTGACTATCAGTTGGCATATCAGAAGTGTATATTAAATATAAAAAGGGACCCAGTATACTGCCTTGGGGTACACCAGCTTCAATGTCAAAAGTCTCCCTCTTGAAGAACAAACTTTCGATGAGTTAAATAGCTTTCTAGCAGCTTATGTGTATTTGTGGGTAAATATTGTTTAATTATAAATAATAATCCTTCGTGCCATACTTTATCGAAGGCTTGAGAAACGTCAATGAAGAGAGCAGAATAATATTTCTTTCCTTCATACGTCTTAGATATAACATTTATAAGTCTGTGATTTTGTTCTATGGTGCTATGTTTTTCTATAAAACCAAGTAGATGTGTTGGAATATAATCGAAACGATTCACTATTGGTTTCAACTTTTTCTTTAATAGCTTCTCAAACAGCTTTGATATATTAGACAACAGGCTAATAGGCCTATACGATTCTACTTTAGTGTGATCTTTTCCGGGCTTAGGTATCATTGTAACCAATGAAACCTTCCATTCTGTTGGATAATATTCAAGGCATAATATAGCATTAAAAATAAAAAGTATTATTCTTATTGCTATCTGGGGTAGCACCAAAAGTATCTTGTTACTGATTTTGTCAATACCAGGCGCTTTTTTGGAGTTTAAATCAACAATAGCCTTGTCGATCTCTCAAATCTCAAAACAAAGGGGTTCAACTGCTCTAAAAAGGGGTACAACAGGTGGCAACTTCATTATGTCATCTGATAAATTTGGGGAAAACACGTTCTTTAGATGACTAACAAACAAATTCCCTTTTTCGCTATCATTTCTTGTCCAGCCTCCATTTGTATTACGTAGAGGAGGCCTACCTGTAACTGATCTTTTGAACTTTTTCGTAGCTCGCCATAGTGAGTAATTCGAATACGGGGTAGCATCTAGATTCTCCAAATATTTATTCAGTGATACAGTTTTTTGATACTCTAGTAGCTTATTAAGGCGCTTTTGGCATTCTCTTAGCTTTGATCTGAGCTGAGGGGATCTGTGGAGTTGCTACTCTCTTCCAATTCATTTTTTTTTTCAGACAAGAGCCGTTCGACAAAACAGATTCTATTATATCTGTTTTGTCGGCAGCAAGTTTAAAACTTTTTTCAAAGTTATTGAGAGAGAGAGAGATCGATATCTTCTGGTGTTCTCAGCGATATGTTTTTCATGCAATGAGTACGAATATATTTTCTATATTTCAACCAGTTCATTCTTGTGTTAGATATCGCTGAGATACTAATGGGGTACAAAATTTCTCGGAGGTTCAATATAGTAACAAAATTAGGTGAATGATCTAAAGATAATTCTAATGAAGATTTAACATGAATTAATTCCCTTGGTAAATTCTTCATAACAGCGAAATCGATGACATACGGTATTTTATTTGGGTCAATAGGCCAATACGTTGGTTCTCCGCTCGAAATAACATTCAAACCAATTTTAGAAATTGTATTCAACAAAACGTGACCTTTAGGAGTTATAAGTCGTGATCTCCAGAATGTATGCTTAGCGTTATAATCGCCAGCTGCCAGGAAACGGGGTTCTAGTGATTTATAAAAATTTTCATATTGATTTTCTGAAATTGAAAACCTGGGAGTGATTATATCGATGAAATCACTAAGTTTCTGTAACAATCATCAATACAATTGTTGTAGCTTGAAGATAATCTTCACGAAGATCATATATATATATATATATATATATATATATATATATATATATTGGTTTTTAATGTATTGTAGGTGTGTAGGGATGGGTGGGCGTGTTTTTACCCTAAATGTTAAAATTTATAGAGTCTAGTTCTAATTATCATGGTATAATTAATTAAGAAGACATAGGTAGGGGGAGCTTTTAATCGTTTTGCCCTATTTTACGACCTAAATGTTGGAATTTCCAAAAAATGTATATCTTTAAATCCCTTTCACATCTCACAGTGTCTGCATGTAAAATTTTAAGAAAACCGGTTGATTACTTAAGAAGATATAGGGAGAGGGAGCTTTTGCCCCTCTTGTCCTATTTCCCGTCATAAATTATAAAAATTACAGGCTATAGTTCCTTCCTGATGTTACACTATTTTGCTGCCAAATTTCAAGAAAATCGATTGATTCGTTAAGAAGATATAGGGAGGGGGAGCTTTTACCCCTTTTTGCTTGTTTTACGCTCTCTAGCGATATGAAATATACTTTACGACCTATTCTCATACCTAAAAAATATACATACATAAAATTTCATAAAAATCATTCAAGCCATTTCGGAGGAGTTCAATTATAAACACCGTAGCACGAGAGTGGAGTGGAAAGTGGAGTATTGTGGCCAAATATTTGGTAAGTGTTTGCATTTCTAAAATAAAATATATTGAAAAAGTTTTTTAACTGTTGAAGTTTCTATGGAAGAAATCCAAATCAAAAGCATTTTTAAATCGGTGATTACAAAATTAAATATTCAAAAACGGTGGTCTCTACTTAAAGTAAAAATTATTGAACTGGAGTAATGTGGCAAAAATATATTAGGTTAAATTGGAATATATAAAATTCCATTTGTTACAATTTATTGTCAATTTGGTTTAATCACGAATGTCTTGAACATACATAAGAAAATTTAATAAAACAGATCAAAAGCAATAGAACATAGGAAAACTCCATAAAAATTCCTAGAACCAACATGAATCATTACATTAACTTATTAAAGGAAGAAAATCTGGATTTTAAAATCGCGAAAATAGTGGATTCTGTAAAAAACTCATGCAGCTGCTCTGTGCACTTAGAGTGTGCGAAAATTATAGCAATTTATTAAACCAATTAATTAGATATTTATACATTTTGTTTTATTAATTTCTATTAGTTTTTATCAGTTATTACCTATAAGTTTTCACCACTTACTTGAATTTTGATATTTGTTTGGTCTTGGAAATACAAAAGCCTTTTGAAAATTTTTAATAAACATTAAATATCTTTTAATACGCTCCACTTTACCCCAATATTTTCCATTTTACCCAAAGATAGCTGATTTGAAAAAACGCCGAAAAATAATTCCAAAAGATAAATGAATCTTACTTTTATTTTATGTAAAACTCTAGACAATAATTCATTATATAAAACATTTCCATTGCATGGTTCAAAAAATTATTTTATTAAAGTTAAATTAAGTTGCGCTCCACTTTAACCCATTCTCTTTTACTTTACATACCAATTTTGTAGATTTTCGTTAACAAAACCTAATTTTTAACACCCTAATATATATTTATACCTGTAATGGAAAATAAACATTGAAGAATGTATGAACTGATTATCATCTGTTAGTAATAAGAATAAAGAAAATCAACTAATTTATTGTTTTGTGTGCTTTTGGTGTAAGTGGATAAATATTAGACACGAAAACTACTTTCACCGAGGTTGTTGCATACACTTTCATATACTTTAGAGCAGGGGTTCTCACAAACATCAGTTTCACGAACCCCTTGAGACATTACAAGTCGAAAACGATCCACCACAATTTTTGTGTAATAATTTAACACCAAGTGAAAGTGTTTGATATCAAACATATTTTGCAAACAATGTTGCAACATAGACCAAAGTTTTTAAATTTAAGTTTGTATTCTAATTCTTACCTATTTAAGAAAAAGCATTAAATAAATGATAATTTCTTATTTTTATAACAAATGTTAATTAATCTCAAATCATTTTGAAATCTAAAAATAAATAAATATATTTTTTTGCAAAGGATTATGCATATTCGAAAAATGAAGTTTTCTCAATTTAATATCAAAAGTTATTTTTAAATCATTCATTTAAATTCATTCTAGAGAAAATATTAAAAAAAAATCCTACTTGATATTTTACATTATTCTTAAATCTAAGAACATAACTTAATTTTGGAAAATATACAATTTACACTCATAAAAATATGTATAAACTTAGATCTTAGATATAAGATCTGTTATAGTTTATTTAAATTTAATTTTTTTTAGTCAGAAAGTGTTTTCAGAATTGTTTTTGAATCTAACTAATACCGAAACAGTATTTTAAGTTTTAAGTTTGAGAGCCACATTATATATATTTAAGAATTATGTTTGAAACAATTTTGATAATGAATACATTTCTCAGTTTGTGAATAAATTTCTCTTTTTGTTTTTGGTTTTATTTATTATCAAACCTTTGTCATTTGAGAAGAACTTTAATTTTATATTATCTTCAATTTGAGATCAAGCTTTTGTATTGAAAAAAACTAAAATATAAAAATTGTGCTTTCAATTTGGCTAAGAATAAGTCACACTTTTTAAGGTAACTTGTCAAAAACGGAAAGCTTCATAAATGAAATGGAAGGTTTCCATAAAAGAGTGAAGAATGATCCATATTAATCTCTCAAATTGATATAATTACAATTATGTTTTTTTTTTACTATTTTATATTTTATGAGAACTTAAAAGTAAGTGAATGTGTGCTACTGACCTTTAAAAAATGCTTTAGAGGAAGTATATGTTAAATATATATATATATATATATATATATATATATATATATATATATATATTGAAGCTAATAAATTTTAAAAATAATGATAAATGATTTTAAAATATTAAAAAGAAAAAAAAACAATTTTAAATTTGATGAAATTTTTATAAAATACAAATTTTTGAAATTTTTTAACAAAAACTTATTTTGAGTATTTAAATATAAATATGTTTACCTATATTTTAAAAATATTTTGATTTTAATCAAGTTTTTTTTTAACATTATTTATTATGTTTATTTTTATTAACTCTTTGTTTTAATTAAAACAAATTTATTCAAAACTTAATCATATTTAATATTCACTACATGATCTACTTTCATTGAGTTATATGAAATAACATACATTCTTATTTATTGTATTTTCCAATTTTACATAAACTTCTAAGGAATTCACCTCTAAAGTTTTTCTTAAAAAAAAAATTATAAAACAAAACTTAACAATAAACCTTGAAAATACTTCATAATGATAAAGTTTCTTATTTAAGAAAGTGAAATATGTAGTATATTTAAAGGATTACTCAACGTATGAGTTATGTAGTAAAGACAGTTAAAAGAATACAAAAAATAAATAACTCATACGCAACATATGACATACATTAATTTTACATGTTTGTTTATTTACACCTAAATGCATACAAACACATTAGGAGAAACATAAGAAAGTGTGAGAGTGAAAACAGAAAGAGAGAGAGAGAGAGAGAGAGAGAAAATTAAATGAGAAAGAGACTATATTACGATAACAGTGCGTCTCTTATTATGTTTAAGGTAAATAAATGTATGCATACATATGGTGGGTTAATAAATATTTAATGATTTATTATGTATTTATATATAATTTTTACTTGTATTTTGTTATTTAAATTATTAATTACTGATTTGTTATTTATTTAATATATTTAATTAAATGGGCTATATGTAAGGTCAACGGAAATTATGATAAAAAATATTTTGATAATTTTTTTTTAACACAATTTAATTAAAAAAAAAATGAAATGTGTTAATTTTATTTATTTACACAAAAAAAAAAAAGGAAATCATTGTTTACAACAGAGAGTTTTCTTAAACCGGTATAAGAAAATGTCTCAATCCCATCGAGAGAGCTTATTTTATTAATTTTACCAATCGTTTTTAAAGCGAAATCGACAAATGAAAATTCGCCTTGAGGTTATTTGATTTTCATGGAAATGAGTGTATAAAATAAGTTTGCTTGGAAATTTTGAAAACATTTCATACACTTATCTCCTTGAGTTAACATTAACAGAAAATAAACTAAAAGCAACTAACAAAATTTAAACGCGCAAAAAAAGAAGAAAATTTATTCATATACTAAAGTAAATGATTTACGTTTTATTTTCATAAAATAAATTAAACCAAATAAATCTATAAATATTATTTGTTGATAGAATAAATAAATAAAACAAAAACGAACAAAAGGCAAAAATAGCTAATATAAAAATATTTACAAAACAACTATATTAAATAAAACAATATTTTTAAAGAAAACAAATTTTAAGGAATTCAGTATTTATTTAAAAAACAATATTTACAAAAAAAAAAAAAAAAAAAAAATTATATTTTGTGCCATAAAAAAAGCTCTTAAAAAAGGTGTTATAAACATTGTAAAAATTTGTGCCAAAAATATTTTTATTAAAAAATAAAAAGAAATTTTTTAATAAACAGTTTTTTTTCAATTAAAATTTAATTGAGTGCAAGACTAACATACTGCAGCTGTTTGTTGAGAAGCATAAAAAGTCATAATATTTTTTATTGCTGGAATTAAAACATTTGAAGAAATATTGGAGCACTTAGCATCAAAATATTGTAGCTTAACAAAATGGGAACTATTGGTAAGTAAAAATAGTATAAAAAATATTTAATATTCAAATTATGAAATAATTGTTGTATGATTTGAGAGAAATATATATAATTGAAATTTTTTTTCATAAATATTATGAATCGAACATGACTTTTTTTCCCAAACTTTTTTCATAAAAAATAGATAAATATTACTCATAGATATTATTAAATTGTTCATAATGTAAATTTTTGGAATTTGCAAAAATTTTGTTAAATCTTTAATTTAGTTTTATTAGATTTGATTGCAAATGGTAAATGAAAATAGTTATACGTGAACATATTAACAACTAATGCCTTAAAATGGCAAAATTCCCAGGAACATCTGTTAAAAAATAATGTTTAGAAATTTGCATAATTTTGCTCGCATTCTGCAGCATATTATTTTGATAAAAGAGCTTCTTTTCTTTTCTCAAAATGTAGCTAAAAATCATTAAAAACTTAAAATTTTCCAAAGAAAATTTCAAACGTTTTTTTCAAATTGAAAATATGAATGTAAATTTAAACAATTTGTTTAAGTCTTCTTGACTTTTGGTTCATTTGAAAAAATATAAAAAAAGGTTTTAATGATTAAGAAATTATGCTTAAATATTATGAACTGAAATCGAAGAAAGCAAATTTTTATATTTATGTACAAACTTTTTTCTGTGTAAATTTGGTGTTAAAATTTTTTAAATTTAAATAAATAAATTTTCAAAATATTATTTTTTAGATAAATAAAAATTTATTGAAAATAATTTTATTATTATATATTTATGGGCATTTCTTCAAACTCGTTTACATTTGGGGTTAAACAAATTTAATTTTTTTTTTAATGGCACATCAACGCCTTTCAGTATCAATATTAGCTGGAACGGTGTTAGTGTTATGGAGGTTTAAAATAAAAAGTTATAAAAGATTGCGAAAAAATTACTACCCCTATATAATCCACATCAATACGTCATCACCTAAAATACAAAAGGCCTTAATTACACTTTTTAACTTTTTACAGCAGAAGAAAAAAAAAACATTATGAAAATGCAAAAGGAAGCAACCACAATATTTAATTTTTTGCTTTAAAATTAAGCAATTAAGTAAAATGTTTTAATCGTTCACTTAAAGCAACACTCCTTAGACAAAATTTTTCTTAAATGGACAAATTTTACGAGTGCTTCGTTTATGAACGTGACATATAGTTTGGGTCAATATATTTTTTCTACGGCCTTTTGCATTTTATGTTACGATGTCTAAAATACAAATTATAAGTGATATGATATGATATGATATGATATGATATATAGATATTTGATATTGATGACACCGAAGATAATCGCGATCATAGTGATTTTTTTTACATTTCATTAAACAAATTTTAATCAACAATGATTTTAAAATATAATTTGGAAATCGATACTTTAGCTTCATTGAGTGTGCCTCGCGAAAAAGGCACCACTTAGAGCCATTAACGTTTTTTCTCTCTAAGTTTGGACACGAGATGTATCTCAAATGATTCGCAATTACAATAGTAATAAACCGTCATTCTTTATTTTGAAATACTCGCAACGGAGCAAATTTTCTATTCGAAAAACTGAAAAAGATTAAAATTTAAAAAATTTTTATTTTACCACTTGCACTCAATATAATTTAACACTGGTCAACACACACAGTGATTGAACACAAGTTGTTATAAATATGAAGTGACTCGAATGCATGTAGAATCAGTTTACATTAATCATTTCGTGCAGGGGGAACGAAAGTTATAGCGGTTTTAAGTTACATATAAAAATTTTTACAAACTAAAAGTTCATGTATAATTCTGGCAATATCAAAATCTACTGTGTTATTCAAATAAAAATTATGGTATTTGATGGTTTTAGTGTAACATTAGGTTTTTTATTATTAAAATTGCGATTTTTAAAAAATCTACCTAAAACAGAAAAAAATTTTACTTAAACACAGAAAAAAATATGGCCTATTAAATGACTTATCAAAGGTAAAAACTATTCTAATTAATTTTTTAATTGTATCAATTACTCAATTGATAAAAATTCAAACTTTGTAATATTTTTTATTAAAAATAATAGAATTTATTGACTTTAGATTATTTTTCTTATTATATCAATTAATAAATTAATCAAATATATAAAAAAATAAGTAACAATTTGAATAATTGTATATACAATTTTTTCATTAAAAAAAAAAAAAAAATTAATAAAATAATTGAATATATATTATTCTCAATTGAAATTGAATTTTAGATTTTTCTAAGTAAAATTTGAATTTGTTAGAATACTTTGATTTTGAGTAATTTATTTAATGATAAAAATAGTTAAAATCATTTCAAAATTCTAATTAATAATTTAATTGAATTTTTTTTCGAAAATATATCTTTCTGTAAAGAAATGTTATTTAATATTGTGATCCTTTTTTAACCCAAGTAAATTTTTTTTGGTTCAAAAAATGTTTATCTTTCACCTAATTATACCAATTAAGAATAAAATGTGTTTTGACAAAAGTGTCTGGTTTTCAACTATAAATGATATTTTATTTACATTTATGATCCAGATTAATTATAGTTATTATATCTATATATGTAAAATTTGTACAAATACAAAAAAAAAATGCAATTTTTGCGTATTTTCCAAAAAGTCCATAACATTTTTTTTATTAAATTTATTTTTAATGTAAAATAATATTATAAATAAATAATAAATACAAATAAAATACTAAGTTCACACAGTAAACCATGCAATTTCATTAGAAACTGTGAATGTGATCCGCGAAAAATTGATTTTTTAAAAAAAATTTCGGTCTTGTTTTCCAAACTTTAAGACTTTCTACTGTACTTCAACGAGATATAGCGCAGAATATGCACAATTACAACAAGTCTATTTCAAAATTTATATTCCAAACCAAAAACCAAAAAATTTTTAAAAATAAAAAGTTTTTCCATCAAAATTTGTCTACCCTGTATTTAACTATTTAAAGTCTTCAGAACAACAAAGAAGGTGTAGAACTTATTCACGAAATCCGATTAGTTTACATAACATCGCATGCGATCAAAAAGTAGCGAAAAAAAGGTATGGAAGAATGGAAAAAGTAAAGTAATTTTAAACCTTTTACTAAGTTTTTGAAATTTGAACAACAGTCATGATTATAAAATGAAACCTATGGTGCCAAATATTGTTCTTAAAAGCAGAAGGTATATTTAAAAAAATCGTTATTCAGAATTTGAAATTATTCGAACAAAGAATTTGTTCTTTTGAATGAGAGAAATGAAGAGAGAATGATTCAAATGTTTTTTGATTCTATAGGAAATTAATATTCTAACAAACACAGAAAAAAATATGATCAATTAATCGTTTAATTAATTAATTGGTTTTAATAAATTTTTTAATTGTATCAATAACTCGTGTGATCAAATTTTCAATTTTCTTATATTTCTATTTAAAAATAAAACCATTTATCAGTTTTCAATTATTTTTTTAATTGTATTAATTAATTAGCTAAACAAAAGTAACTTTTAGTTAATTCATTATCTGAACAGAACAAATATTTTCATAAAAATTTAAATTAAAATGATTTGAAATATGTTTATAATTAAATAAGTTACTTAAAATCAGTGTACCTTGATCTACATAAATTTAATTCAAATTTTACATTTAAAACCCTTAAATCTAATTTTAATTACGAATTATATATATTTTATTAATTGAAATTTAAGCTATTAAAAAATTTATATATTCAGTTACTTAGATGATTACTTAATTTTAATAAACTAATTAGTTAATATAGTTACATAAATAATCATAAGTTTATAAATGTCTTTATTTTAAATGGAAATATAAAAATAAATAAATTTAATCATTCGAATAATTGACACAATTAAAAAAGTTATTGAAACAAACAAAATTTTTGACAAATCGTGTAAATGAAAATACTTTTTCTGTGTGAGTAATTAGATATAGATTCTTTTAGTAGATTGAATTTCATTTAATAAAATAACTGAATATGTATCATTCGTAATTGAAATTGGAATTGGATTTATGATTTTTAGATGTAGAATTTGAATTTAATTTGTTAGAATATTTCGCTTAAATTATTTTAGAATTCTTATTAATAATCTGCTGTTATATAATGCTAATTGTTATTTTCACTCGAAAAACGATCTAATGCGAGTTGAAGACTTCCTTGAGGACATCATATAACAATTTAAAAAAAAATTTCAAAATACCACCTAATTTTTGAGATATTGCGAAAAAAAATGCTTTTAGGGTAGTTACTGCACTATAGATCTAGTAGATTTACAAATTTTAAATCAATTTAAAATTTTTAAATTAATTTTGAAAGCCGAAGGAAGTAGCTTTTTAACTATATTATCATCTTTTATATACACTCAAATTAAATAATGAATTATTCATCATTTTAAAAGATAAGGAAATCTTTTTCAAAATTTTGACTTTGAGTTAAAATTCTTTGATTTTTTCTAAAAGACCATATATATTTAATTACTAAGTTTGAAATGCTATTTTGTTAAGAATAAAATGAGATATCCCTATTTAAAATTGCTTAAAAACTTAAAAAGTTATTAAACATTTGCTAAACTTTATTAAAAAATTCTTCATATATTTTAAGACAAAATATTTTTTTTATATTTCTTACTTTTTGAGTATGAAATTAAAAATATATGGAAAGTTTTAATAAGTTATTACATATAAAATCAAACAAGTTCTACAGTTTTTGTATAATTTAAAAATGTAAAATTTGGTTATGCTCACAACAAAAATGGCCTTAAAAATTATTACATCGTTGTAATGGCTTTTATAGAAAAAATTTAAATAAATCGCAGTTTAACTCGAAAATTGTGGATTTTTTTCTTTTAGTTATTTGAAAATTTACTTTTAATATTTGACCAAAATAAATCAAATGCATACGGTTGAAAAGCGTGTTTCTTCTACTTTCCAAAGAAGTTAAAAAATAAACAAAAGATTAACAGAATTAGGAAATTTATTCTTAATTCTGTTAAAAGGGTGTAAAAGAGTCCAAATTTTTAAAACTAATTTATGATGTTCTCAAGAAGGTCCTAGCTATACCATATCATTTCTTGAGTGATTTTTCACTGTAACTGTAACAGCGTGTAATTTAATTTGATTTTTTTTCCAAAATTTTTTTTCTGTGCATGAAATGTGAACAAATTAAGGCAATAAATTAAAAGAATTTTCAGAATATTTAAGATACATTTGAATTTTATTTCTTAGAGAAAAGTGCATAAATATTAATTAATTCTTAGTGAGAGATTACAAAATTACTTAAAGTTGTTAATTAAGAACATAATTAAGAGCAATATTAATTCTTTTTTGATTTACAAATTTTTTGAAGATTATTTAATTTATATTCAATAATAAATTTTTAATTCTGTATAAAATGCTTTATTATATAATTTTCTTTACAGTTAAAAATATATAAATAAAGTTCCTAGGATTTTGTATTTGAACATTTTCATTTTAGTTTTTAAAAGGCTTTTAAAAATTGTCAATTCAAATTAAGTTGGAATATTTAATATTTTAAAATTTTAATATTCTTAAGTTATTTATAGCATCTAATTTCTTATATTTCCATTTATTTAGTATTGAAATTCTAAACTTAATCACTTGGGATAATTTTATACTGTATAATTTTTTTTTCCTTTTCATTTAGCAGCTGAATTATTTATGACATAAATATATGACAAATCTTTACTTAATACCAAACTAAACCACACACACATACACACCTATATAAATTCCTTATAAAATTGTTATTGTTCTTTTTTTTACTCTTTTAGCTCTTATAAAGCTTATGACGTCATTAACAAGGGTCGTCTACCTATTATTTTTTTTTGTATACATTTATCAATAATACATTTTGTTGCTGACAGTCAAAGAGTAAAATGTTTAAAAGTGTAAGAGTATGTGTGTGTCTGTATGTAAAAAAATCCTGTAACTGTGACGTCAATAGAATTTATATAATAAATAATTTCTTAAGAGATGAAACTAATAGTATTTATAATAAAACAAGTTAAAGTGCTATATTCAGCTGTGCCGAATCTTATATATCCTTCAGCTATTTTGAGATGTGTTATATGAAAATGAAATACGTTATATTGAATTTAATTACAAATATATTTATATAATTTGCATTATCATATAAAGAATCAAGATTTTATAAATCTATACTTATATATATATATATATATATGTATATAGAAGTATATATATTAGTAGTTTATTTATTTGTTTGTTTGTGTATCTATCACGTCTAAAGCGCTAAAATAATTTTCAAGAAATTTGTTAAATCTCGATTGGACATCACACCCACATTTTACGCCTACTTTAAAAAAGTCAATTTTACACGTTATTAATGAAACTATTTATATATTTGCACTGTAGAACGTTATAGATTATGTTGGACCTTGATCGGATGCTACGCCCATATTTTATTCCTACTTTTTTAAAACTCTCAAACGGATGAACCAAATTCCTTAACTGCTCCTAAAATCAAACATGATATTTCATTTTTCTATCGGAGTATTGGGAGTAGTTCCCTCCCATTACAGTGAGAGCCCACAAAATTTGTGGGAACCTTTATCTTAACATATTGCATTGAGGAAATGAAAATAGGACGGATGGGTTCAGGGGGAGAGGTAGCCACCAAACAAAAATTATATAAAGAATTCTTACAGTGAAAATCTTAAAAAGTTTTAAAAGTAGTTTTTATATCAAACTTCGAATGGGGGTGAATAGGTTCAAGAGAAGTAGTAGCTCCCATATAAAGTAAATATTAGTTATCACATCAAATAGGGTAGCGAAGCGCACCGTTAAAAGTTAGTAACTAACAAATTTAATACTTTGGAATTTTACAAAAGTTTGCACATATTTAAGGAAGATATAATCACTTCGGTACAAAATAAATATTTTATAGGTAAGGTTAGGTTAAAAAGGCGGCGTCTTCACGCCTCCACCCAGAGACCATTCGCTCAATTGTGATCCCTTTATAAATAACAGAGAAAGCTGATAGGTGAAGAAAGAGGAAAATCCTAGTAGAGTAAAGCAAAATATAAGAAAGAAAAGTGTGGAACCTAAGACCCATCAAATTAGCCCTGACTACCTCTAAGCCACTTTATTCCCATTACGAACCCTATAAGGTTGCCGAGTTCTCCACCCGCAACTTCCTTTAGTTCGTGCGGAATATGGCTCCCAAACTAAACCTCAGTCTACTTCGTTGAAGCTCTACACAATGAGAGAGTATATGCTCCACTGTCTCTATTTCTTCCACATCATGGCACGTCCTGCAAAAAGCTGACGCGCCAGTGTCCCACTTACTGGTCATATTCCCTATTGCGAGGTGATCAATAATCATGCCAACAATGATCCTTAGATTCCCGACTCATGCTTCGAATCTGCTGGTTTAAGACTAGGCCATAACGCTCTAGATACCCTGTAGTCCATTCTACTCCTCCAAGCATGATTCGTTCTACCTATAGTCCATTCCATTATGGCCATGAAATATGATCTAATCGGAATGCTAACCGATACCTCCACAAAAAATCTGTCCAACTGCGAGCCCTTACGAGTTAGCTCATCGGCTATTTCATTGCCGAGAATGCCGCAGTGACCAGGAACCCAACAAAGTCTTATGGTGTAGGCATCCATCAGCCTTCGAAATTCCTTCCTAAAGTCCAGCACACTGACTATAAATATTTTATAAATGTAAGACAATATAAAATTAAAAAAGATTGTGGTGGAAAATTTATAAACCGATTTGACTGATTTAAAAAATCGAAATTCGAAAAAAATATTTGTGATAGATATATGTAAGAACGAGGTCCATAACTTATATAGAAGCTTAAAAAAAATCTAATAACGAGTTTTGACGTATAACTCGGTTATTTCTTTAATACAGAAATTAAAAAAAAAATCCGATGTTTTGTCGCTTATGAACCGATTTGGTTGATTAAAAAAATCAAAATTATATAAGAACCAAGTCCGTAGCTTACTTAGGACTAGGATATCGGTCAAAAATGCATTTTGGCCGATATTTCTGTAACTAATGGACCGACTAAGTTCATGTCTTCAGCGGACAAATTCAGAAAAAATTTTTCGATTTTGTCTTGCAAAAACGAAGCCTTAGCTTATATAGGGGCTTCAGAAAATCGAAAATCGTTTTAAAGACCGATTTTCGACGGAAGGACAGTGGGACAGACAGCATCGTCGTATTGACATCATTTCTTTTAAGCAACCAGAAAATATAAACTTTTTTGCTCTCCGACGAAAATTGTGGAAATGACAAACCTATATATACCCTTTACACCTGTGGTGAAGGGTATAAAAAGGAGCATTGTTCTTTTTGCTGTTGTTATTTTTATGCCTTAAATTCTTTTACAATTTAACATTATCATACTCTATTATTATTTTTTGTTTGTTAGCTTTGGGACTTTTTTCTTTCCCTTTTTAGAATTTTTGTTTAGCATAACAATTTCCAAAATTTTGAACAGGTATGAGTTTCTAAAAATAGCTTATGGATAATAAAATTGTGTTGATTTTATTGTTGTTTTGAAAATGACTTGTATTATACTGAGGATTTAATGTTTTTTTTTTTAATTTACTGAGTGCGTTTTTTTGTGTGTGTTTTTGACAGTTTTTTTTTTATTTGTGTTGGTAACTAGAAGATTATGATTGACTGACTGCCTGTTTGAGGAGAGTAAAGAGAAAAAAGACATGATTATGAATAATGATTATAAGGACAAATTTGTTGTTAAGCCTAATGGAAATTTTTACGAATAAAATTATTTTCTAGGAAAATTTTTCTAAGGCAGTTGTAATTTAAAGGACAGTGGGCGTTTTAATTACCTTAGAAGTTTTCAATAGAAGGTCTTATATTTTACAAATCTTTTTATTTGAAAGAAACTCAATTTAGAGTTAAATTTATACAATTTTTCCTAACAAAATAATCTTTAAATATCAGTAAAATTTTTAAAAATAGACCTATTATATATATTTAATATAAAAATGTATTTAATATTAATGATATGCTAAGACCTGTCTGTTGTACAGTGGTACGGTTAGAGATATCTAAATAAAATTTCACATGATCAGAGCTGAGGAGTTTTCGAGTTTATTTGGTGGAGTACAGCTGGTCACGAGGGTTGAAACAACTGCTTTAATGCTTGAACTGGACCTCAGCCGAAACAAATATCAAATTTTAAGAAAAGCTCTGCTTGAAAAGGGACACTCAATTCTACCATCATACAAGAATATTCAAGAAAAAAAGCCAACTATTTTACCATCTATTTCGGTTACCGAAAAGGAAGCATGTGTAGTGCTATCTTTTTTGCTTGAGAATACAGCTACCAGGATAGTTGCAGATTTTTCTGCAAAGTTTCCAAAGTCGGTCAACTCGGGTATGAAAAATTCATTTGTAATCTGAATGTAAAAAACAGGTAGTCCTCTTAAAAGAGTCATAATTAGTGAAAATAAATTAAACGCTGTGAAACTTCTCCGGACCATGATACGAAAAACTCAAAATTTTTATTTTTAGCATATTTTTGAATAATAATATTAATATTTGGACCTAAATAAAATTTAAAGAAATAGAGGTATTCCAATAAAATTTTCGCACAATATAGATAAGGTAATTAAAAAAACCCACTTTTTCATATCAAAATACCCGAATTCCTAGTCCGGAGAAACTTGTTTCAAAAATTGACTTTATTTTTCATTAAATGATCACCCAGCCTTTATAGAAGGCGTGGCTCAGAAAATATTTTTTTGAGTGTTTAACTTTGGTTGATCTCGCCTTTGACATTTTAGAATTTTACAAAAAAATTAAAAAATTGTTTTCAAAATTGACAAAGTTTAGATAGGCTTTGGGGTGGAAACCGTTGACCCCAAAGAGAATACGATTTTGCTTTACACGCATTTACCTTAAGATTGCTTTTGAAACCTTTATAAAAATTCTCCAGAACAAATAAATATTTCAGAAGTGAAATAATATTACCATCTTTATGGAAAATGAACCCAATAATGTGAATTTTTTAAATTTCAACTTCAGATTAATAAAACTTTTTATCAGATAGATATATTTATATGATTGCTGCAACAATAATATTTAGAATTTTGTAAAAATTCTATTGATTATTTTCAAAGAATTAAGGCCCACAAGTTTGAAAAATTTTAAAAAAACGAGGCCAAAACTGAGGGCAAAAATTTGCTGCGATCAAATATCTGTTGAGCAGGAAGATATAACCTACATATGTAAAGATTAACTATATGTAAAACTATTTTATATTCAAGTCATAAATGAATTTTTGGCGAATTATTAAAAAATTACAAACCTGAGGTGATCAACTTTGGCGGTCTACACTCTACTCCCGTGACCCTCTAGAGGCCTGTACTCTCTAAGTCAACTGGAAAATATCTCAGATCTGATCATGTAGAACTTTATTTGGATATTTCCAACGGTTCACAAGTTACAGAATTATTTCCAAAGAAAAAAAAATAGATTTGGGACCACTGTGCATTGTAATAAAGCATTTAAAAAAGGGTTTTTATTAGCTTAAAATTAGCTTTAAAAAAAACCTTAAATTTTACATTAAAATTAACCTACATAGTTTGCTTCATTTTATATAATTCTCATTTAAAAATACATTTTTAAACAAAGAATTTTATTTTTTTCCTCATTCAAAAAAAAAAAAAAAAAAAAAAATACAACTTGTTTCAAATTTTATTACATATTCAAACAAAATGTATAATTTGCTAAAATTTCAACCTAATGCCAATAACAGAAACAATGTATGTAATATTTTTCTTAAAAAAATATTACAAAACAATATTAAAATACATTAAAAGAAAATATTAAATGAAACAAAATGAATATCTTTAAATTTAATGGATTTTTATTCTGTTAACAAATTTCTCTAACAAATTACAATTATTCTCTAAATATGTGAATAATTGTTTGTAATTGTAAATTCATCATTTTATAATTTATTTTTCCTTTGTTTTTTTTTTTTTTTTGGAAATTTTACAATTTGCGTTTTTAATAGCTTGCTGTGTGTTTTGTTTTTCTTATATGCTAAATTTATTTAAAAATTTTGAATTTTTAAATATTTATACAATTTTTCAAATATTGGTTGTTTGCAGCAAAAATCATCATTTGAAATGATTTGCCAAAATATTGAAAATATAGGGGAGGGAAGTAAAAAATTAAATATTAACGAAATGATTGAATTTAGTTTGTTTACTACACATAAATATTTCATTTTTTTTTTGAGTAAAATAACTGAAAACATTTAAAATCAACGTGACTATACTGAGAAAAGGAAAATTTTCAACAAAAAATTTTTTTTACAGAAAATTAATTTTTTTTATACAAAATTTTCCATAAAATTTCCTTTTAAATGAAAATTTTCATAAATTTTGTCTTTATAAAAAAAATTTTCATAAATTTTCGTAAAATTTTATTTTTATACAAAATTTTTCATAAATTTTTGAAAAATAAATTTTCAATAATTTTTTTTTTATTGAAAATTTTTGTAAAATTTTCTTTTCAATAAATTATCTTTTTTAAAAAAAATTCCATAAATTTTCTTTTTACAGAAAAATTTCGTTTAATCTTCTTTTTGTTGAAAACTTTCTTTGATTTTTTTAATAGATAATTTTCATTAAATTTCCTTTTTTTTGTAAAATTTACATTAAATTTTGTTTTATAGAAAATGTTCGTTAAATTTTGTTTTTATAGAAAATGTTGGTTAAATTTTGTTTCATAGAAAATATAGTAAAATTTTGTTTTTGTAGAAAATGTTTGTTAAATTTTGATTTCATAGAAAATTTTTGATTTTATAGAAAATTTTCGTTAAATTTTGGTTTTATAGAAAATGTGCGTTAAATTTTGTGTTTGCACAAAAATTTCTATAAAATTTCTTTTTATAGAACGAAATTTTTCAATAAATGTTCATTTTTAGCAAATTATTGTAAAATTTTCTTTAAATTGCTATAAATTTCACTTTAAGGAAAATTTTCATGAATTTTTTTAATAGAAAATTTACTATAAATTTTCTTTTATGGAAAATTTAATATTAATTTTATTTTCATAGAAAATAATCATTTTTATTCTATAAAAAATTTTCGTTAAATTTTGTTTTTATAGAAAATGTTCGTTAAATTTTCTTCTTATATAAAATTTTCGTTACTTTCTTTTAATTTTCGTTAAATATAATTTTTATACACAATTTTAGATTTTTTCTATAGAAAACTTGCTAGAAAATTTTTGTTAATTTTTTTATAGAAAATTTTCAATAAATTTCGAAAAATTTTCTTTATAGAAAATTTTTAATAAATTTCCTTTTTATAGATTTTCCATAAATTTTCTTTTTATAGAAAATTTTCAATACATTTCCTTTTGATAGGAAATTTTTCATAAATTTCCTTATTACAAGAAATTTTCCATAATTTTTTTTATAAGAAATTTTTAATAAATTTTCTTTTGATAAGAAAATTTTGATATTTTCTTTTTATGGAAAATTTTAAATAAATTTTCCTTTTGCAAAAAAAGTTTCATTAGTTTATTTTTAAAGAAAATTTTCGATAAATTTTTTTGTAGAAAAATTTCGCAAAATTTTATTTTATATTAAATTTTCGTTAAATTTTGTTAAATAGAATATTTTTGTTAAATATTCTTTTTATAGAAATTTTCAATAAATTTCTTTTTTATAGGAGATTTCCATAAATTTTCTCTTTTTTTATAAAAAATTTTCAATATATTTCCTCTTGATAGGAATTTTTCCTTAAATTTTCTTTTTACAAGAAATTTTCCATTTTTTTAAAGAAAGTTTTAATAAATTTTCTTTCTCTAAGAAAATTTTGATAAATTTTCTTTTTATGGAAAATTTTAAATAAATTTTCTTTTTGTAAAAAAAATTTCATTAGAGTTTGTTTTTAAAGAAAATTTTCGATAAATGTTCTTTATAGAAAAAATTCGTTAAATTTTATTTTTATATTAAATTTCCATTAAATTTTATTAAATAGAATATTTTCGTTAAATATTCTTTTTATATAAAATTTTCAATAAATTTCCTTTATATAGGAGATTTTCCATAAATTTTCTTTTTATATAATTTTTTAATAGAAAATTGTAAAATGTTTTTATAGAAAATTTTTGTAAAATGTTTTTATAGAAAATTTTCGTAAAATTTTTTTATAGAATATTTTCGTAGTTTTTTTTATAGAAAAGTGAATAATTTTTTTTTATAAAATATTTTCAATAAATCTTCTTTACGGAGAAAATTGTGTTAAATTTTTTTTTATAGAAAATTTCTTTTAAATTTCTTTTCACATAGAGATTTTTGACATTTTTCGTTAAATTTCATTTTATAGAAAATTTTCATTAAATTTTCTTTTTATAGAAAATTTTTAATAATAATTTTTTAAAAATAATTTTTGTTAAAATCTCTTTTTATAGTAAACTTTCGTTAAATTTTCTTTTCATAGAAAATTTTAGCCAAATGTTCTTTTTAAAGAAAATTTTCATTAAATTTCCTTTTTATAGAAAATTTCTCATAAATTTTCTTTTTATAGAAAATTTTCGTAAAATTTTTTTATAGAAAATTTTCGTAAAATTTTTTTATAGAAAATTTTGAATAATTTTTTTTATTAAATATTTTCAATAAATTTTTCACAGAGAATTTTTCACATTTTCCGTTAAATTTCATTTTATAGAAAATTTTCATTAAATTTTCTGTTTATAGAAAATTTTTAATAATAATTTTTTAAAATAATTTTTGTTAAATTTTCTTTTTATAGAAAATTTTCGTTAAATTTTCTTTTCATAGAAAATTTTAGCCAAATGTTCTTTTTAAAAAAATTTTCATTAAATTTCCTTTTTGAGGAAAATTTCTCATTAAATTTCCTTTTTATAGAAAATTTCTCATGAATTTTCTTCTTATAGAAAATTTTCGTAAAATTTTTTTATAGAAAATTTTGAATCATTTTTTTTTATAAAATATTTTCAATAAATTTTCTTTACGCAGAAAATTTTGTTAAATTTTTTTTATAGAAAATTTCTTTGAAATTTCTTTTCACAGAGAATTTTTGTAAATTTTTTATAGATATTTTTCGTTAAATTTTATTTTATAGAAAATTTTTAATAATAATTTTTTAAAAATAATTTTTGTTAAATTTTCTTTTTATAGAAAATTTTCGTTAAATTTTCTTTTCATAGAAAATTTTAGCCAAATGTTCTTTTAAAAAAAAATTTCTCATTAAATTTCCTTTTTATAGAAAATTTCTCATGAATTTTCTTTTTATAGAAAATTTTCGTTAAAATTTCCTTTTATAGAACATTTTAAATAAATTTTCTTTTCACAGAAAATTGTCGTTAATTTATTTTATAGGAAGTTGTTGTTAATTTTTCTTTTTACACGAAGTTTTATTAAAATATAAATATAAATCTTTCATTAAATTTTCTCTTTATGAAAAATTTCACTGAAGATTTTTATGAAAAAATTTCGTTAAATTTTCTTTTTATAAGAAATTTTTGTTCAATTTTCTTTTATAGAAATTTTTTTTATAAAAAGTTTTGGTTTATTTTTTTCTTCCTGTGTATTTACACTGATTTGTTTATTGTTTGTTTAAACTAATTACTGTCTTATTTCTTTAATTTAGTTTTTAGTTTATTTTTACTTGTGGACATTTCTAGCCCCATAAAAAAAAAGAAAAAAACCATAAAAACAAATACTCATAATACAGTGATTTATTTTGAAAGGGGAATAAAAATATTTTAACATTATTTTGCCAAGAAAATGATGGAAAATATAATAAATTGTGTAATAGCAAAAAAAAAAAAAAAAAAAGAAAAATAATACAAATTAAAAATGAATTTCATTAAAAAAAAAAATAATAATAATAATGATGGGTCAACAAGGCCTCTTTTTAAATTAAATAACTATAGAATCTTGTTAATGTCAACGTTTGTGGTTGATTTTCTTCATATTATTAATAATGTTAACGTTTTTGATGTTTTTGTTTTTGTTTTTGATATTGTCTGGTCTGACGTACAACTTAACATTGACACATAATAAAAAAAGAAAATTATAAAATAAAAATAAAAACAAAAACAAGCAAACAGACATATGGACTTAAGAAAATGAGAGAACAAATTATCACTTACACAATATAATAAATATTAATAACTACAAAAACATTAATAAGCAAGAGAAGATAATAAAATGTAATAATGATCATTTAAAGTACATACACTCGAACAAAAAAAAAATATATATATGAAAAATAATTGAAAAAATGAGAAAAAAAAAATAAAATTACTATGACAATTTGTTTTCAACACCCTCATGCTCAGGAGGTCATTGAAAAAAAAATGTACAGCAACAAAAAGACAAAGCATGAATTAATATTTGTCTATGGGAGGATTTCTCTCATTAATGTTAAACAGCAACAAGAAACATAAGAAAAAAATTGCTAAATGTCAGGGTACTGTTTATTTCTTTTTTATTTATTTAAAATTTTATATAAAAAATTATTTATTCATTCCACCTGATGCAGAGTTTTCAAATTATTTTTTTTCCTACTCTTAGAGAGTAGAACTGTTTATAGTATTTAATATATATAATTCATATGTGTGTGTGAAATTTACTCATGCATTTGTTAAATTGAGTGTGTTATTTTAATTTTTGTTGTTTGTTTGTTTACAAATGCATTTAAAAATAGTCACAAATACTACGCTTTTTTTAAGCACACATAAACAAAATTTTGATTTTCATATTTTTTTTATTTTTTATTTAAAATTAATTTTTATTAAAAACGTGGGTGTTTGGGAATTGCATAAAAAAAAGGAGACAAATATTGAGTATTTTTTATAAATTTAAAAATTTATTATTTATTTTATTTAAATTTTGTTGTTTTTTTCTATTTTTATAATATAGTTAAAAAAGAAATACATACTTATGTGTGTGTATAAATGTATATTTCTTATTTCTGCGACATCACATGAAAATTGTGAAAAAAATATGATTATTATTACTTTTTTCAACTGTCTGCTGTTTTTATTATTATTTTCACTTTCCATTTTCAAAGCATTTCCTTGGAAATAGATAAAAGAGAGAGAGAGAGAGAGGGAAAAAAACAAAATAATAAAAAAGGTGAGCTAAGGAAATTGTACTAGATTTAAACGAATTCAACAAACACCCTATAAACAAATTTTCTATAAAAAGAATGTTATCAAAATTTTCTATAAAAAGAAAATTATCAAACTTATAAACTACAAAAGGAAAATTTAACGAATATTTGCTATTATAAGATTAAACAAAAATTTTGTAAAAAAAAAAAAATTAACGAAAATTTTCTATAACAAAATGTTTATGAAAATTTATCAAAAATTTTCCATGAAACAAAATTTATAAAAATTTTTTTATAATTTTTCTTTTAATTTTTTACAAAAAGAAAATTTAACGAAAATTTTCTATAAAAGGTAAATTTTCTAAAAGAAAAAAATGTAACAAAAATTTTCTATAAAAAAAAATTATGAAACAATTTCTGTAAAAAGAAAATTTAACAAAAAATTTAATTTAAAGAAAATTTAACGAAAAATCTTATTCAAAGAAAATTTTTATTTTTAAGAAAATTTTCTATAAAAAATATTTATGAAAAGTTATCAAAAATTTTCCATGAAACGAAATTTATAAATAAACTTTTTATATTTGTTTTTAATCTTCTACAAAAAGAAAATTTCATGAAAAATTTCTATAAAAGGCAAATTTAATAAAAATTTTCCATAAAAAAATTTAACAAAATTTTCTAGAAAAAAATTTATGAAAAAATTTCAATAAAAAGCAAATTTAACGAACAATTTTATTTAAAGAAAATTTAACGAAAAATTTTATTTAAAGAAAATTTTTATTTGTAAGAAAATTTATGAGAAACTAAAAATAAATTAAATTTGACGATAATTTTCTATTAAAAAGTGTATTAAAAATTTTCGATTAAAAGAAAATTTACCAAAAATTTCAGAAAAAAAAAAAAATCTTTAAAAAGGAAATTTAGCGAAAAAGAAAATTTACCAAAAATTTTCTATAAGAGAAAATTTAAAGAAAATTTTACATATAAAGTAAATTTAACAAAAATTTTCTGTAAAAATTATATTTATCGAAAACTTTTCATAAAAAGAATATTTAACGAAAATTTTATATAAAAAGGACAACTTAATGAGAATTTTCTATAAAAAGAACAATTTAACGAACACTTTCTTTAAAAAGAACAATTTAATGAAAAGTTGCTTTAAAAAGAAAATTTAACGAAAATTATCGAAAACTTTTCATAAAAAGAAAATTTAATGAACATTTTCTATAAAAAGGATAACTTAACGACAATTATCTATAAAAAGAACAAATTCTTTAAAAAGAACAATTTAATGAAAACTTGCTTTAAAAAGAAAATTTAACGAAAATGTTCTGCAAAAAAAAAAAAAAAAAAAAAAAATTAACAAAAATGTTCTGTAAAACTAAAATTTATGAGAAATTTTCTATAAAAATAAATTTTATGAGAAATTTTCCATGAAAAAAATTTTATCGAAAATTTTCTAAAAGAAAGTTTTGAAGAATTTTTTATACAGAAAAAAAAATTATTAAAAAATTTCCATAAAAAGAAAATTTATGGAAAATTTTCTAAAGGAAGAAAATTTATTGAAAATGATCTATAGGAAAAATTTATTGAATATTTTTTATTTATTATCTCTTATATTTGTAGCATTCTTTCCGCTTAACTTATGATGAATCTTTGATTTGAATAATTTAAGAAAATAATATATTTACTTGGATTTTGTACCTTAAATAATATTTATGTTTATTTTGTTATTTACGCAGTATTTTGTTGATAAAAAATAACAAAACAAAAAATTTATTAAGAATACAATAAAGTCAACATGTCATTTATTGTATAGAAAAGTGTTTGATATAAAAAAGAACTCTATAGAAAATAAAATGTAAACAAAAGATCCTTTTTAAATAGGGTTAAAGCAAAATAATTAAGAAAAAAGTATAAATAAAAAAAATTCCTTTGAAAAGGACCTTAATAAAAATCCTAACAAAATTCTTATGAATAAGTCAAGTTATTAAATTATTTTATATGAAATTCTTTTTAAAGGATTTCAAAAATACTTTCATTTATTGTTTTAATTCACTCATCGTATTTTGCTTACTTTTTAATGTATACAAATGAAATCTCGGTACATTGATTTAATATAAATATTTATTGAATTATATTTATATTTTACGTATTTCCTTTCTATTTTAAATAGAAAAAAGTACAAAAAAAAAAAAAAAAAAACATTTTGTTATAGATTTGTTTTGATTATTGTCTAAAGTGAATCACACATATTACTTTCCAGGAAAAATCAAAATGTTTTTGCATTTTTTTGACGATTTAAAAATCAATAAATATTTGGTTTTTCAATAATAAAATGTTACATTTTTCAATTAAATTTTGTTTTATTTTAATTTTACTTATTTTAGTTGTTAGAGGTGGGTGTGTATTATAAATTTATTTTTTCTCATAAGAAATAAAAACGAATTTAAACATATTTTTTTGGGGGATAATTAATTAAACAAATACGTTAATATCAAAATAAAAGTTTTGCTTTTTTTTGGTTTTTCATATATTTGTTTATTTTAGATTAAAACAAATATTTTAAAAAGCACACGCTAATTTAAAACAAAAAAATAATATTAATATTTGTTTAAATTATTTCTTTTTAAGCAATTGATATGAGTATTTAGTGTTTCAAATTCAAAATTTAGCTATTGTTTATGTAAGGGGTGGAGGAAGGTTTTAGTATTGAAATGCTGGTCAGTGAATAATATTAATTTCATTATCGAAATAAAATAAATATTTACAATTTTTTTAAATTATTTGAAAAAATTAAAGCCAACAGCTTAAGGTGTTTTTAGAAAGAATAAATTATAAATGAAAAGAAAAACTTTATATAAAAAAGCTTTAATTCCTCCTATCTTTATATTCTTAGTTTTGAGGTTTTTTTAAGTTTACCAAAAAAATTAGATTGTGGACTTTTTTAAAGTCATATATAAGCTCTGGTCGAAAGGATTGAAAGAGCTTAAATATAAGCTTTCGATATAATTCCAGAAAAGCTTAATTCGTAGTTCCCTTTATAGTTATAAACTAGCTTTAATATAAGCTTTAGATATAATTCAAAATTTGCTTTAATTATAAGTCCTATTTAAGCTTCATTATAAGCTTTTGTTTTGCTTTAATGGTAGTGTTTCATTTTGGTTATAAACTAACATAACGTTATAAACTTTTGATAAATTCTTAGCTGGCTTTTATTTCACTGATTGTATAGTCCTAGAATAGCTTTAATATAAGTTTTTAATATAATCCAAAATTTACCTTTAATTTTCTTTGTTTATATAATCATAAACGAGCTTTTGATAAAATCTATTATTAGCCTTAATTTCAGGTGTTTATAAGATCCAAGATTAGTTATAATAAAAGCTTTTGTTTTAGTTTAGTTTTAGTCAGCTTTAATAGTAGGGGTTTACATAGTCTTATATTTGGTTTAATATAATCTTTTAAGTTAATTTTAATTTAGTTTTAATAAACGAATTTACTTTAATCCTAACTAATCTTAAATATCAGAGGTTTGTGGTGTTCTAGTTTAACTTTAATATAAGCTTTTGATATAATCCCTAATTAGCTTTAAATGTAAGCTTTTATATAGTTTTATATAGTTGGTTTTAATAAAATCTTTTAATATAGTTGTAGAGTAGCTTTTATTGAATGTTTTAAAAAAGTTAAAGAATTGCGGTATTAGAAGCTTTTGCTATTATCTTAAATTAGCTTTAAACTTTAACCTTAATAGAGTTTTAAATTATATTTACCAAAAGTTTTCTATGTTATCTTAGATTGGTTTAAGTAGAAGTTATTGTTTTAATCTTAAAATAGCTTTAATGGGTCTTTATAAAGTTCTAGTCAGCTTTGGTAGAAGCTTTTCATATTAACTTAAATTAAAATCAAGCTTAAAGTACGCCAATAATAAAGTTCTAAATTAGCTTTAATAAAAACACTTAATGTTATCATAATTAAACTTTATTGTTAGAAGATTGTACAGTTAAACATTAGGTTTAATATAAGCTTTTGAAATAATTCCTGATTAGCTTGTTAGTAGGGATTTATATAATTTCAGATTTTCTTTAATACAAGCTTATCACGTTGTCTTAAATCAACTTTAATCATTGGGATTTATTTACTCTTAAATTGACTTTAACATAAGCTTCAGTTATAGTCTTAGATTAGCTTCAATGATGAGACTTTATAAAGCTTAAAGTAAACTTTAATATAATCTTTTTATATAGTCCTAAATTGGCTTTAGCTATAATTTTAGATTAGCTTTAATGAAGGGACTTTATGTAGTTTAAAATAAACTTTAATATAAACTTTTTATATTGTCCTAAATTAGATTTTATATAAGCTTTAGATGTAGTCCTAAGTTAGCGGTAATCGTAGGTTTCTATAAAGTTTAACTTAGCTTCCATTAGCTTTAATATAATTGTTTAACATAATACAATATTAGGTTTTTGTTGTGATTTTTTGTAGTCCAAAATTAGCTTTAATAAAAGCATTTTATATAGTCCTATATTAGCTTTAATGTTGGGCCTTAATATTGTCCAAATTATGTCTCTTCATATAATCCTAAAATATGCTTTTATATAAGCTTTTGATATAGTCTTAAAATAGCATTATTCGTAGGTCTTTATAGAGTCCTAGATAAGCTTTAATATTTACTTTTGACATAATCTAACATTTGCTTTAATGACAGCCTTTTATATCCCAAAATTAGCTTTGATAAAACTTTTTTATATAGCCCTAAATAAGTTTAGTAAAAGCTTTTGTTAAAATCCTTAATTATCATTAATCATAGGTTCTTATAAAGCTTTTATATGGTTTAAAATTAGCTTTACTAAAAGTTTTTATTAGTTAACTAAAAGCTTTTGAGTTAGTCCCAAAATAAGCTTCAATCATAGGTCACTATAAAGTCTTTAAAAAGTTTTAATATAAGCTTTTGGCATAATCTAATATTAACTTGAATTGAAGGCCTTTATTTAGCTTGTATAAAGTTCTAAATAAGCTTTTCATATAATCCAACATTAGTTTTAATGATAGGTTCTTATATAGTTCAAAATTAGCTTTAATAAAAGCTTTTAATATAGCTGTTTATTAGTTAAGCTTTTGATAGAGCCTAATTTTATCTCCATAAAATCTTTAAAAAGCTTTAATACAAGCTGGTATAATCTAATATTAATTTGAATGACGTGTTTTTATATACATAGTTCTAAAAGAGCTTCTATGTAAACACTTGATGAAATCCTAGATATAGTCCTAGGTCTATACAAAAATCTAACAAATAAGTCCAGTTTCTTGGTCACATAAGTGGTAGTTTTAACGGATTTAAGGATAATTTGTTTTAATTCTAAACTTGAATCTGGGTAGGGGAGTCTTGGGGGTGAATATAAATGATCGTGATAAAGAGAGACCTTCTTCTTTATATAAAAATCTAAGGATAAATTCCCGACTTTTGGTTATATAAGGCGAAGTTTTAACGGATTTAAATGATCTCTTTATAGCTTCCTATTAACTAGAATAATTGGTTTCATTCTGAGCCTGAATCTGGGTAGGGTGATGAATATAATTATTGAGCAAATGATAGTGATAAAGAGAGACCTTCTTCTATATATAAAAATCTAAGGACTAATTTCCGACTTTTGGTTATATAAGGCGAAGTTTTAACGGATTTAAATTATCTCTTTATAGCTTCCTATTAACTAGGATAATTGGTTTCATTCTGAGCTTGAATCTGGGTAGGGTGATGAATATAATTATTGAGCAAATGATCGTGATAAAGAGAGACTTTCCTCTCTATCAATAATTAGTTTTGGAGCTGATCACTAGATTATTTCCTACGTTAATAAGTATTTAACTTTTAAAGAGTTGAAAGACTATATTCGCCGCTTTATTGAAGATTTTATTTAATCTTTTCATTGTGCACAAAATTATCTTTCAAGATTACAATTTCTCAAAAATTTTCTCACACGCGAAAAATCGATATATGCATCAAACTAGAGCCCATACAAAATAAAACAATGTGTTCAGTTTTGCTTTAGGACTTTAAAAAAATATATATAAAATATTTACAAATATTATATCAACCCAGTATGGATGCAAACGAAAGCTAAGAATCCCTGCGATATACCAAAAGTTTTTATTTAAATGTAGCAAAACAAAATGTTAAGAAAATATCATTTATATTAAGTATATAATTAACTAATAAATATAATAATAAAGAATTAAATTTTTAAAAATATGTTTCCTTAACTTTTTGTACTAAAATATTTAAATAAATTAAATTATTTTGTTGCAGAGATTCGTAGCTTTCATCTGACATCTATATTGGGTTGATATAATCTTCGTATTTTTTTATAATATTCTTAAAAATTGCTCATCTTCGAAATCGTGAATGGTCTGTAGTTTTATCCATATAACGATTCTTTCATGCAAGAGATTAATTGTTGCATGCGTGTATATATGTGACAATAAATAGTAAAAGGTAACATTTTCAAAAGGATATTTTCTTAAGTTTTTGTGCTGCAACATTTAAATAAAATATATTGTTATATTGTAGGATTCTTAGCTTTCATTTGACATCAATACTGGGTTGATATAATATTTGTAAATATTTTATATATATTTTTTTAATGTGTATCCTTCTAAACTTTGAAGACCTTTTAAGAGGAAATTTTACGTCTTGGAAAAAAACAAAGTATGTAGTTTTACTATGTATGGTTTCTAGTTTCAGGCATATATCGATTTTTTTATGTGTGTAAATGACTATCACATGGTGTTATCAATCACTACAATTTATTTTTGTTTTTTTTTATTTTTTTTTTATTTCAAACTTGTATACCTCTTGATAGTTTTTATTAATATGACTCTATGTTTTTTCCCATAACCCTCCCAATTTAAATATATTTTCTTTTTTTTTTCTGTATTTAAATCAATAAATATTTAAATATATTTTTGTTTAATATTATTACTTTTAAATTAATGAAGTGTTAATGTAAAGCTAATAATGTATTCAGATTTGTTTAGGGAAATAAATATAAAATAAGAATATTAAATATTAACAGACTTTAGAGAAATTCTAGAAAATTCTTTAAAAAAAAAAAATTAAAAATATCTTAAAAAAAATTAAAAATGAAAATCCTTTGCATTCAAGTTGACAGGAAGTGGTAACACATGTATGAAACATGACTACTACACACTTAAAAGTTTTTAAATACATAGGTATTAAATATACTCTATACTGTATAAAATATACTGTATAAAGCTATTACATACACATATAATGATATAAAGGACTAGCATGAATCCTCCCACATACATTAAATTAAAATAAAAATACTAAAAAGGAAAAATTGCGCTTTATACTCATGCTAACTAACTGAGTGAGTGACTGAATGACTGGCTGACTAACACACGTTTGCATACAAAATTTATACTGATTGTTTATATACGACTAAAAATCTCATAGCAGGATTTCCATCAATTTTCAATTGTTAAATGAACACCTACGTTTTATACACACACACACGCACACACACACAATCTTCTATTTTAGATACGCACACAAATAAACTTATAAATCATATAATATATTGAACTGACGACCTTGATTTGCTCATAATAATTTGAAAAAAGTGATGACAGTTTAGCTTAGTAGGGCGCCCTATTGGAAAATTTTCCTTATTAACAAACAAAACCCTGACCAAGAAAAAAGAATAATAATAAATAAAATTTAATTTGATTTTTTTTCAATAATTAAATAAAAATAAATAATAAAACGTAACAAAAATTAACTTGGAAATTAATTGTATGTACTCAATTACTCATTTAACAATTAAATTATATGTTTAACTAAATTGATTAAATTAAATTAATTGAAAACAAATATTCTTTTGAGATAAAAATTAAATTCTTTATGAGCAAATTTTAATAAAATTAAAAGAATTAAAAAAAAAAAATAAATAAAAAAATACTGATTTATATTTTTTAACACATCAAAATTGTACATTTAAAATAAGAATTACAATATTTCGTTAGACACCTAAACATCAGAAAGTTAAAAAACTCACGCACTTTTTGTTCAGGCCTTTAGCAAAGACACCCATAAAAGGGTTGCCAAGTTGTATGAAAAAAAAAATGTCCAAATATTTGTTTTTTTAAAGGAAATTTTTTGAAAAGTTGGTCTTAAAGGTATGTTTTTTAATTTTATTTGAAATTTTCAGAAAAATTTTGAACAATTTTTTTGACTTTTTAGCGATTTTTTTAATTTAATAATTAGGGAAATTTTCAGGGAAGTGTTATAAAAATGTATTCTAAAGAAATTTTTTAAAAATTTAATAAACGAAGTTTTCTCGAAAATTTGATTTAAGATTTTGATTTTAAGGGAAATTTTCTGAAAATTTATTTTTAAAAGAAATTTTTTGAAAATTTACGGTTTAAAGAATTTTTTTTTTGAAAATTTACGCTTTAAGGGATATTTATTGGAAAATTAATTTGTTTTTGGATTTTTTTTTGAAAATTTGTTTGCAAAGGATTTTTTTTTGAAAATTTGTTTGTAAAGGTAATTATCTGAAAATTTATATTTAAAAGCAAATATCTAAAAATTTATTTTTAAAGAAAATTTTGTAATTTTTTTTAAATTTCATTTGAAGGAAATTTTCTGAAAATATTTTTACGTGTTTGCGAAAATTTTTAAAAATTTAATAATTAGTGATACTTTCTAAAAATTTAATTTTTAGGAACATTTTTTTGAAAATGTACTTTAAGGGAAATTTTTTAAAAATTTATTATTAAAGGAAATTTTCTAGAAAATTTGATTTTAAGGAACATTTTTTTAAAAAATATTTTAAGGGAAATTTTCTGAAAATCTTTTTTAAAAAAAATTTTTGAAAATTTATGTTTTAAAGGAAATTTGAAAATTTATTTTTAAGGGAATTTTTCGTGACAATTTATTTGTAAAAAATATTTTTTGAAAATTTTATTAAAAAAATAATAATTTTAATCAGTTCTCAAAATTAACTTGGACAATTTTTAAGGAAATTTAAGTAATTTTTCATGAAAATTTATTGGAAAAAATTTTTTTAAAGAAAATTTGTTTCAAAATTAATTTTTAATGGCAAATATATGAAAATTTATTTATAAGGGAAATTTTTTTAAAATAAATTTTTAAATAGGATTTTTTAAAATTACTTTAAAGGGATTTTTTAAATTTATTTTTAGAGAATTTTCTGAAGATTTTGAAAAGCAGGGAAATTTTGTAAAAATTTCTCTTTAAAAGACGTTTATTTATAAAGAGAATTTTTTTAAATTTGTTCTTAAAGGAAATTTATAAAAACTTATTTCAAAAGGGAAATTTTTGAAAATATATTTTCCTTTAAAATTTTTAATGGAAATTTTCCTAAAATTGACTAGAAAATTTTTGTAAAAATTTATTTTTAAACGGAAATTTTATTATTAAAGGAAATTTTTTGAAAATTTATTTTTAAAGAAAAATTTTTGAAAATTTATTTAAAAAAATGAAAATTTATTTTAAAACGAAATTCTGTGAACATTTTTTTAAAAAATTTATTTTTAAAATTTTTATTTTTTTTTTAATTTATTTTAAAGTAGAAATTTTCTGAAAATTTAGTTTAAAGGGAATTTTACGAAAATTTTTTAAAGGAAATTTTCTTAAAATATATTTTTTAAAGGAAATTCTGTAAAAATTTAGTTTTTCAAGGATATTTACTGAAAATTTATTTTTAAAATTAATTTTTTTGAAATTCAATTTCAAAACAAATTTTTGAAAATTTATGGGAGAACTATATGAAAGTTTATGAAAATTTAGTTTTTAAACAAATTTTGTCAAAATTTATTTCTAAAGGAAATTTATTGGAAAATTTATTTTTAAAAGGATATTTTCTGAAATTTATTTTTTAAAGGAAATTTTCTTGAAAATTGATTTTTTTAATGAAATTTTTAAGAATTTTACAAAAAATAAATTTTTGAAAATTTGTTTTGAAATTGAATTTCAAAAAAATTAATTTTAAAAATAAATTAAATTAAATTAAAAATATATTATCAAAAGGAATTTTCTGAAAATTTATTTTTTAATAGAAATTTTGTAAAAGTAGTTTTTCAAGGATATCTACTGAATATTTATTTTGAAAATTAAATTTTTTTTAAATTCATTTTAAAGGAAATTTTTGAAAAATTTATAGGAACTTTTATATTAAATTTTTTTAAAATTTTGTCTTGAAACGTATTTTGAAAAAATTTATTTTTAAAGGGACTTTATTCGAAAATTTATTTCTAAAAGGATATTTTTAGAAATTTAATTTTTTAAGGAAACTTTCTTGAAAATATTAAAAAAAAATTTAAATTTTTAAGAATTCAAAAAAATTATTTTTTAAAGCGAATTTTCAAAAATTTATTTTTAAACGGAATTTTTTCTAAAAATATACTTTTAAGGGAAATTTTCTAAAAATTTACCTTTAAGAGAAACTTTCCGAAAATATACTTTTTATAAGAAATTTTTTAAAAATTTAAGGTTTAAAGAAATTTTAAGAAAATAATTTTAAAAGTACATTTTTGCAAAAATTTCTTTTTGAAAGAAATTTTCGAAAAAGATATTTTTTGAACGTTTTTGTTTTCTTTTTAGAGTAAATTTGTAAAAGATTATTCTTTAAAAGAAGTTTTGGAAAATTTACTCTTTAAGATAAATTAAAAAAATCTGCTTAATAGAAATTTTTAAACAATTTATTATTGAAAGGAAATTTTTCAGAAATTGGTTCTTTAAAATTTTTGAAAAATTATTTCATAACATTTTCATGTTTTTAATTTCGTTTTTCATAGGAAATAGTAGAGAAAATTTACTCTTTAAAATATATTAAAAATTTTTTCTCTTAAAATCAAATTTTCAAAAGTTTACTTTTTAAGGGAAATTTACTCTTTAAAGGAAATTTTTACAAAATATACTGTGTAAAATTTACTTTTTATAGGTGATTATTTTTTTATTCTTTAAAGAATTTTTCGAAAAATTAAGTTTTTTGGAAAATTTACTTTTCATACTGAGAAAATGTTTTAAAAAAATAATAAAATTTATCCTAAAGAAAATTTATAACAAATTTACTGCTTAAAAGAAATTTTCCAAAAATTTACTCTTAAAAGAAGATGAAAGGAAATTTTACAAAAAAAAAAAATACTCTAAAGAAAATTTACTCTTTAAAGCAATTTTTCAAAAAATGTATTCTTTGGTTTGGAAAAAAACAAAATAAAAATACTCTAAGGAAAATTTACTGTAAAGAAAATTTTTAAAAATTAATACTTTAGTTTTTGATTTTTTTTTAAGAAAATTTTCGATTTTTTTTTAAATTTTGAAAATTTACTCTTTAAAGGAAATTTTTCAAAAGTTTACTCTTTATAGAAAATTTGTTGAAATTTACTCTTTAAAGGGCTTTTTAAAATGTTTTGAAAAATATATATTTTATAGGAAAATCATTTTCTTGCTTTGGGGATAAAATTTTGGACAATTCGAAAGAAATTTTAAAAATTTACTCTTTAAAAAAGTCAACTATTGTTTTTAAGGGATATTTTTGAAAATTTTCTTTTTTTTTTTTTTAAGGAAACTCCAAATTTTCCAAAATTTTCCCTTTTATATCAAATCTTATAGCAACATTTTCCGAAAATTTACTCTAGGGCAATTCTTTTCCATTATCTCCAATACTTTTTTAAAAAAATTGATCTTTTTATGGGCGTATATTAGTGTGCGTATAAGATATCTACTAATGCGTTTGTTGTGTCTAGCCAACCGTGAGTGAGATCTTGTGGAAATGCTACAAACGTGAAAATGAAAATCCATAAAAAAATAAATACACAAAGACAGACAGACAGACAGCTGCAGGCAGATTTTGATCAATGTATTTTTTTTGCTTTTATATATTTTCTGTTCTGTTGCTCGAAAATGATGATTCCAATTGACGTCAGCAATGCCCCCAAAGTCGCTTAAATTAAGAAAAAAATATGTTTAAAAAAAAAGAAACAAAATAAAATAAAACAAGAGAAAAAAAATAAAAAAAAACATTTACAATAAGATTATTGCACTATTTTAAATACTAAGAAGAGGTGATGAAAATGTTAAGGTGGGAAGAGGAAAGAAAAAAAAATCATGAGGGCCAATACTTTTAGCTAAAGGTGCGTTATTAAAAGTTAATTATTTAATTAAATACAGGATAAAAAAGAGATTATAGAAAAGAGAGAAAGAGAGAGATAGATAGAAACATAAACAAAGTTTAAGAGTATTTAATAGGGAAGAAAAAAGTCATGTTTATTTTTGGTTAATTAAACAAAAAAATAGAATTTGCAATGCGTGTTCGTTTTTTTTATTCATAAACATCTTGTAGTTTATTTCCAAACAATATGTTTTATACCAAAAATAAATAGAAAAGAAATATTGACCAGACTCCCCTATAGAGAAATGTACTAAATTTAACTCTTACCCACATACACACACACCCTTATTAATATCAGTATAAATTCTTTAGAACGTCCATTTGTCTACCTTAAAAAAAGAAAGAAAAGCTAATTTTTTTTTATAATTTTTTTTTTATATCTTAAAAAAACTGATTTTGATTTTTATTTTATATGTATATATATTTTTTTTAATTAAATAAATAGATTTTATATTTATTGAATTTATTTCCCAGAAACTGAAACTATAATAAATTAGACAAGTATTAAATACAAGAAGAAAAACAAACTATAAAGAAATAATTTGACTGACATCATATTTAAACTTAAAATTGCTAAATAAGAAAAGAACAAATTTAGAAAAAAAAAACTGCTACAATTATAACTAAAATAACACAGTGCATCAAGAAAAAATTGCTTCAATAATTCCAATGCAAAATTAAAGTGTTTTTCAAACTTAGTTCAAATTTCTGTTCTATGACCACCTGAAGTTCGAATTTTTCAGAGCTCTTTTTTCAATATTATTGGAAATAAAAATCATTTAATTCAAATGTTATAATATGTTGTTATTTTATAGACTACTAGCATTATTATATTATATTTTTAGTAGCATCAATAATGAAACAAAATTTATTTTTATTGAAGGTGGGCTAAAAACTGGGCGTTACATCCAACTTGTATTATAGCTCGTAGTTTTCCCCAAAAAAATTCTTTATATATGTGAGAAATTTTATTAAAAAAAAAAAAACAAAAACTTACAAGAAGTGCACGTAACATTTTTATTAATTTCATATACTATACTTTCTTTCGGAGAATGCACGATATAAATATATGAAAAATATCAGTTAATTGAATAATATTGCATACAATCTTGTTATGAAAAGTGGTCGTAAAAAGGGAGAGACATTTAATAAAAATCTTACATAATATCTAAGAGAAGCTTAGTACTCTATAAAACAATAAATATCCTTCAATACATTGAAATTTACTGATTTAAATATATTTTATTTACACACATAATGAAAAAAGTGTTCCAAAATACGAATATACGAAGTTTAAGAGTCCATATAATCTAAATGCGTATTAGCCTTGAAAAACTCTTTGGAGATTTTATTAATCTGGTGCTATACTTTCATTTCGCGTTGGAATCATTGAGGCAATATTTGATGACACAAAATTTGTCGCATAGTGTAATAAAACATTTGTCAAAATAAACAGTAGATATTATTTATTGTTAATACAAAATGATCAAAACGAATGTACAATTCCTAGAACTCTAGGGACTTCTGGCTCTGTAAAATGTAAACAAACAACACGATCGCGTTTGTATTAAACTCACTTCTAACGTCCGACCCTCCGTTCATCCTCCTCTCAGTCAGTCTGACCATCACTGTTGGTTGATCTTTAATGCGGGGGTGTTTTTCTTTTCTTTCTCGCTCATTTCGAAAGCAATTGACGCATTGGTTAGACACTACGGCGTCTTTTATTATTATTTTATTTTTATTATTTTGCTTTAATTTTTTTCACAACATATTTTTTTAAATAATCTCTCTACTTTAAGTGGATCATTACTTTTTTTCCCCTGACAAAAGTGTTAATTTGTTCGTTTGTATTTTTTTTTTTTTAATTTTATGTTTGCTATAAATCATGAAAAAAAAATATAGATCAAAAGTAATAAATGCGTTTTTTAATTTTTAATGTTTTTCAAATTTAATTTGATTTTTTATGTTTATTATTCATATTTTTTCAAAAACAAAGAGTTTTATTTTCCTAAAAGATTATGATCATTAAGAAAGAACATTTGGGTCGAAGATCATTTTGTTTTAATAAATCATAAAAAAATAAAACAAAAATCAAATTCACTTAAGTTTGTTAAGTAACCAAGGACTACGTGGAGCTACGTGCCATTTAGCATTTTCTTTTATATTAATATTTTCAACGACATTAACAATTAATCTTTTCGATTAGAGTAATTAGTTAAGATTTGAGAGAAGAAAAAAAAACATAAATAAAAATAAAATATGTAACAAATAAAAAAGTGACAGTTTGAAAATTTTTATAGGAAATTTGAGAAATTACTTTTTTATAATTTTTAATTTTATAAAAACTCAAAAATTTAAATTTTCAGTAAATTTGAAAAAAAGTATCTTTATAAGAAATTTGTGAAAAAAATGTTTATTATAGGTTTTTTTCTAATCATTTTTTATAGAAAATTTTTTAAAGATGTTATTTTAAAGAAAATTTTCAGAAAACCAACTTTTTAAATAAAAATGTACAAAAATGTTTATTTTATAGCATGATTTTAAAAAAATTTTAAATTATAAAAAATTATTGAGAAATATTGATTTTATAGGAAATTTTTCTAAAACATTTTTAAACACTTTGTATTTCATAAAAATGTTTATTTTATAGCAAGATTAAAAAAAAATGTAAAATTATAGAAAATTATGGAGAAATATCGATTTTATAGGATTTTTTTTTTTAAATCTTCTTTTTAAAGCAACTTTTTAAAAATTTTGTATTTCAGAAAAATTTTCAAAAATACTTATTTTATAGGAAGATTTTAAAAATGTAAAATTATAGAAAATTATAGAGAAATATCGGTTTTATAGGATATTTTTTTTAAATATTTTTTTATAGCAAATTTTTAAACATTTTGCATTTCATAAAAATGTTCAAAAATATTTATTTTATAGCAAGATTTTAAAAAATGTAAAAATCATAGATAATTATTGAAAAATATCGATTTTATATGAAATTTTTCTAAAATCTTTTTTTATAGCAAATTTTTAAACATTTTGCATTTCATAAAAATGTTCAAAAATATTTATTTTATAGCAAGATTTTAAAAATTGTAAAATTATAGAAAATTATTGAGAAATATCGGTGTTATAGGATATTTTTTTTAAATATTTTTTTATAGCAAATTTTTAAACATTTTTCATTTCATAAAAATTTTAAAAAATATTTATTTTATAGCAAGATTTTAAAAAATTTAAAATCATAGAAAATTATTGAGAAATATCGGTTTTATAGGATATTTTTTTTAAATATTTTTTTATAGCAAATTTTTAAACATTTTTCATTTCATAAAAATGTTCAAAAATATTTATTTTATAACATGATTTTAAAAAATGTAAAATTATAGAAAATTATTGAGAAATATCGGTTTTTTAGGATATTTTTTTAAGAAGATAGATCAGGCCAAACAAATTAGAATTCATTGTGTTTTCTAACGATAGGTAGGAATCTTTTCTGACAGCACTAATGAATAAAGTGCTTTTTTCCCCACATGTACAAATCTTTTGTCAGATCAACAGTTGATTCAACAATTTAGATTTATTTACACGATATTCATCTGATACATTTTCCGTAATATTAGTAATTTGGAATTCATGACCAGGGTATTGTAAAAAACCGCCAATACCTACATTTTATTACCCTTTAGGTAGCACTCATATTTTTGAAAAAGATCCTATTACGATCTTACAGCCTGTAAAACATCTTTTTCTTCGGTTATCTTCTTATGACTCAAAAAACCAAATTTCTTAACTCAAATGCACTCCTAGAAATTGTTTTAATATTTTTTTATTAACAATTCCAGTTGTTATGCTAAATTATGTCCTAGAAAAAAATTGGGTTTATGACACATTTTTTTTTTTTGCTTAGATCTTAATGTTTTCTTAAGAGAAAAATAAAATAGAAAAATATGAGTTATAGTTTTTATTTCATGTTCGGGAAAAGTTATGTAGGTACTTTCAAAAGAAAACAAGCCATTTATTAAGTTTAAAAATAAATTTTCATAAAAAGAACATTTTTTATGGGAAAATGACACATCAACATCAAAGTTTTTAACAAGAATAAATCACCTTTAAATATGACAAGTTAGTGTGCTATATTCAGCTGTGCCGAATCTATATACCCTTCACACGTATTGACATGTTATATGAAAAATTAATATAATTTAAAATTGATGAAACGACAACAATATAAAATGACAACATTAATTAAAATGAAGACAACATTAATTAAAATGAAGAAAACATTAATTGAAAAAGGGTATTTTGAAAATTTATGGACCGATTAGATTGATTTAATAATTCGAAATTCCAGAAAAATATTTATGACAGATTTGCGCTAGAACGAAGTCCGTAACTTATATAGTTTTGGTCGATATCTCGTATACTAATGAACCGATTGAGTATATTTCTTCAGCACAAAAATTTTGAAAAAAATTCCCAATTTTCCGTGAAGGAACAAAGGGTGTATATAAGGGCTTCATAAAAGTGGAAAGCAGCCAAATATGATATAGTTTATTGTTGTTGTTTTTTTAGTGCCCATAAAAAATAAGATTTCCAAATAACTCGATTCTTTATAAACCGATTTGATTGATTCAAAAAAACCTACATTTTAAAAAAATATGTACTACCGAAGACCGTAGCTTGTATAGGAGCTTCAAAAAGTCTAAAAATGCATTTTTACCGATATCTCGGATACTAATGGACAGATTTTGTTTATTTCTTCAAAAAGAAAAAATCCAAGAAATAGTTCGAATTTTCTGTACAAGCACGGCTTCGCTAGGGGCTTAGAAAGGTCAAAAAAAGATATTTTTTTGAGTTTTTTATCTTGACTATTTATGGAACGATATTGCTCAGTTAATATAAGGGAAATTCTTTGTAAATTGATGTATAAAATATATATATCCGATATCTGGGGCTTTCTGAAAACTGATTTCAACAAACAGACAGACACACGGACTTTGTTTTATCGACTTCAATAAGAATCAATAAGAATCCTAGATGAATATTGTAAAAATTACAAATGGAATGACAAACTTTTACATCTGTGGTGAAGGGTATAAAAAGTTTAACAAACACTCCCTTCAGGTGGTTGAATAGAACAAAGAAATTTTCAAATTAATTTCATTTTATATTTTTTTTCGCGGCCTCATTCGATTTTATATAAATGATGATGATCACATTTGATTTCTTTTGTGTGTTAGAGAGGGGAGAAAAAACAAAACTAAATAAATTAGCTTTAAAAAGACTTGGCAACTAAAAAGAATATACACTTAATTTAAAAAAAATATAAATAAGTTTAACAAATTATGTCATTTATTAAAATTGATCTTACACAAAATTCGAAATAGATATTAATTTTTCTAATTTACACTCTTTTTCCCTTTTTTTTTTTAGAAAAACGTACATTTTCATTCCGTTTGAGAAGATCGCGTGCCGGTGATGGTGGCAGCACCAATTCTCGCAATAGCAACAACAATAGCAGCACTTGTACCAATAACAATCGCTGTAATTCACCTTTGACCCCCACCAGTGTTAGCATGAAATTGGAGGTACCAAATTCAAATGCCTCAGTGAGTCGTCGCAGCAGCATTTATAGAAAACCCGATAAGGATGATAGTGGTTTGATACATATCATTAGAGACGTTGAATTACCTTTAATGTCCTTTACCGATCAATATAATATAACCAAGATTTTAGCTGAGGGTTGTTTTGCCAAAGTCATGTTGGCTACCCATAGGCCTACACAAACCGAGGTGGTATTAAAGGCTGTACATGCTGAATTGACTACAATGCAAGAATTCCAAAAGGAATTTCATTTCAATTATGAATTATCACATCATCGTAATATATTGAGCGCTTATAATGTGGCTTTCCAAACAAAAGACTATTATGTATTTGCCATGGAACATGCTGAATATGGTGATTTGGCTTCGAATCTGGGACCCAATGGTTTACATGAAAATGCCTGTAAAATGATAACGGAACAATTAAGTTCTGCCTTGGGTTTTATGCATTCTAAAAATTTGGTCCATAGAGATTTAAAATTGGAAAATGTTTTGGTTTTTAAGCCCGATTTCAGTCGTGTTAAATTATGTGATTTTGGCGCTACCACAAAAAAGGGAGTATTGGTTCATAAGGTCAAACATACTTGGACTAGTTTTGTACCCCCGGAAGTTTTGGAAATAGTAAAGAATGAACGATTTACTTGTTTGCCTTCCAGTGATTCTTGGCAATTTGGTATTTTAATGTTTCACATATTAACAGGCAGTGCTCCCTGGAATGCTGCTGATTGGGTTAAGGATGTTAAATACTGCAATTTCATGAAATATGAACAGCGTAAGACTACCAAAATACCTGATAGTTTTAGAAGATTCTCTGCCAGACTAATGAGATGTTTTCGTAAATATTTGTCTCATGATCCCGAGGATAGATGCAAAATAACCGAGGTTTCTAAATACATGAAAGACAAATGGGTGGAATGCCGTATTTCTAGATCCAAATCAGCTACTTTAATTACGCCCTGTCCCGATCAAGATTCCTGCATTTATTTGAATCAAAGAGAGGGACGAAATTCCGGTGATGAGAATAAATCTCGACTTAAGAGAATGATGTCGAATTATGGTTTGGAAAATCCCCTTGATCAAAATGCTGTGCGTAAAAGGGTTTTAGATTGGTTGGCTACTTGTGATGATAATTTCGATAGAGAAATTGAGAGTCTAGTGATAGTGGATGTAGCCAATTAGATAGACTACTTAAAAAAAAAAAAATAATAAATAAATAAAAAAATGAGAAATGGTTCTGAAAATTGAACTTATTCTAAAAACTAAAAGTCAATTCCGACAATAATGTATTTACACGATATTTTAAAGTTTTTCTGGTTTAAATAAAAAAAGCTTAATTATGGAAAAACTGAATTTACTAAAAAAACACAAACTTTTAAAAGATGCTTTTTTTGTAAGAATTTAAAAAGAATACATTTTTGTAAAAAAGCTTTTAAAGCTTTTAAACATAAACGATTGTTAGTTATGGTAAACCGACTTTATTTTATAAAATTATATAGACGAAAACCAAAATATCAGTATATTTTTTATATGAATTTAGCCATAAAAAAATAAAATCAAAAATCGTCTAAATTTAAAAAAAAAAACAACAAACAGGATTTGTTGGTTTTTTTTTTTATTGGTAAAACTGTTTAAATATAGTTTTGGAAATTTATGTTTCTTCTTTTTTTTGTCTGAGTTCACGCACAGCAATTTTTCTTTCTGAAATTTTTTTAAACTTGAATTTGCGTTCACATACAAAATTTTACTTCAGCAGTTGTTACTATAATTGCCTAGATTTGTTTTTGTTTTGAAGTATAAAAATTGAAAAGAAAACAAATATCGAAACTCTGGCAAGTTTATTCCCTTTCATATTCCCTCTCGCTTTCTCTCACACGAAATCAGAATTTCAGCAAGAAAAATTGCCTTGTGTGAACTCAGACTTTCTTTTGAAACTAAAACAGAGCTGGCATCTATTATTTTATAAGAAAATAATATTAAAATTAGCTCTAATTTTTTAAGTATCATACATGGGAATTTTTCATTGCTTTTAATTTTCATTACCATTAATTGAAATAATGATAATGTAAAAAATTTAATTACCATTTAATGATAGTGATTTTTTTAAGTATAATTTTTTAATTAATGGCAATGAAATTACATGAAAAAAAATGCTCAAATAATAATTATAATTACTGATAAAATTATTGTTTGTATAAAAAACAATTTTTTTAATATGTTTCTAATACTTCTGGATTAGTTTAATATCGTTTTAATAAAGCTTTTTAAATCATTTAAATTAAATCGTCACTACAGCTAGTTTTGAGGAATATAAAATTTAATAGTTTTAAAAAATATGCAAAAATGTATATATCAACTATAAGTGTAAATTAGTACAAATTACATATAATTAAAATAATACTCGTAGTTTGAATTGTACGAAAAATTCCGCTAAATACTGATAATGGATTGAATCATTATTAATGATTTTATTTTTTAAATTAAATGTTAATAAAAAGATATCATTAAAAAGCATTACCATTATTAAAAATAATGGTTATGAAAAAAAAAAAAATATAAGTACCATTGTTTAATTTACTGGTAATAAAATCAGCAATTCACTAGTCGATTTAATTAATTACTCTCATGTATGTTAAATATAAAAAAAAAAAAAAAATTAAATTTACTTTCATTAATTACTAATAAGTTTAATTATAAGGACCCAATTTTGTAAATTTTCGTATTCGTTTCGAACTTTTTTCGTTTACAGTCAGGCTATAAATTTTATTATTTTAAAAAGGAAAATAATTATTTTTTATTAAAAAGATTTTAAAAGAAAAATATTTTATAAAAACGATTTTAGGTTTAAATAAATATTCATACGTTCAATCTTAAATAGTATTAATTAATTTTAAATATAGAAAAATTATATTTTTGTATATATGTATGTAAGAAAGTATGTATATATATATATAAATACATGTATAAATACATATATATATATGCATGTATGAATAAATGTATAACTATGAATTATTATAATTTACAAAAAAAAAATCGATTACACTAATTTATTAAATATAAACATTTGTATTTGTTAAATGTAAAAAAATAAATAAATAAAAATATGCCAAAATAAACATTAGAAATGAAATGAAATTAAATAAAAAAAATATTGAAACTTCTTTTTGATTTACTAAAATAAAGAAAATACATACAGTGAAATAAGATTTCTATTAAAAAAAATTGGTTGTGGATATTTTTTTGATAGAAACTTTGAAGGAAATTGAGTTGGAGAGATACGAATTTAAAGGTTAGCTGTTCTGTTCTGAACAGCTAAAGTATTTTGAGAAAAGTTTAATATGCGAGGTCATTCTAAGAAGTTGCACATTTTGAGTTAGAGAAAAAGTCTAATCAATAGTATAGTTATAGTCTAGTTTATAGTATAGTTCATAGTTTAGTCTGTATTATATTCAAGAGTTTAGACTATAGTCTATTCAATTATCTAGTCTATAGCCAAGTCAATAGTTCTAGTCTATTACATACATACAATAGCCTAATCTTCAATCTTTACTCTATAGTTAATTCAATAGTCTAGAGCCAAGCCAAAGCTAGAAAATAGTCTAGTCAATAGTATAAAATATAGCCTAATAAATAATCGAGACATTGGTCATAAAATCCATAGAGTGATCAACAGTCCAATCAATAGTCCAGCCGGTAGACTATTCTATAGTTAAGTCCATAGTGTTGTTAAACATCTAGGCCATAGTTTAATCTACAGACTAATCAATGGTTTATCCCAATACCCTAATTAGTAGTCCAGTATGTAGACTGATTTATCCAATAGCATGAACTACACTTAGTCATCTAATACCTAGTTAAAAGTCTATAGGCAATAGACAAAATAGTCAACAGACAATAGTCAATACAACCTATAGTCAGTAGTCATAACTAATAGTCTAATAACCCAGTATTCAATAGTCCAATAGTAAAGAATCAAGAGTCCAATAACCAATAGTTAATAATCGAATAGTCAATAGTCTAATCGTCAAAATAGTCAAGAACAAATAGTAAATATTCAATAATCTAATAGTCAACAGTCCAATAGTCAGTAGTCAATACACAAAATAGTCAATTGTCAATAGTAAATAGACAAAATAGTCAGAAGACAAAATAGTTAATTGTCAATAGTCAGTCGACAAAATAGTAAATAGACAAAAAGTCAATATTCAAAATAGTCCATAATTAATATTCTAATAGTCAAGAGTCCAATAGTCAAAATAGTCCAATAGCCAATAGACAAAATAGTCAATTGCCAATAGTTAGCAGATAAAATAGTCAATTGTTAATAGTCAGTAGACCAAATAGTCAATAGAAAAAATAGTCAAAAGAGAAAGAAAAAAAATATTAAAGGGTCAATATTCAATAATCTAATATTCAATAGTCAGTAGACAAAATAGTCAAAAGACAAAATAGTCAAAAGACAAAATAGTTAAAAGAAAAAATAGTCAAAAGTAAAATAGTCAATAGTCCATTAGTCAATAGACAAAATATTCAATTATCAACAGTCAGTATACAAAATAATTAAAAGACAAAATGGTCAATAATCGATATTCAATAATCCAATAGTCAATAGTCAAGAGACCCTTAGTCGAAATAGTCAATAGTCAGATAGTTAATAGTCTAATAGTCAATAGACAAAATGGTCAATTGCCAATAGTCAATAGAAAAAACAGTCAATATAGTCAATAGACAGTAGTCAAAATTTAATAGTCCAATAGTCAGTATTTAGTAGTCCATTAGCTCAATAGTCCAATAGTCAATAGCCAAATTGTCAGTAGACAAAATAGTAAATGGAAAATATATTCAATGGTTAATAGGCAAAATAATAAATAGCTATTAGTCCAATAGTCAACAGTCAATAGTTATTAGTTCCATAGCCAATAGTCCAAGAGTCAATAGACAAAATAGTCAAAAGAAAAAATAGTTAGGGGTCAGTAGTCAATATTCAATAAGCTAATATCCAATAGTCAATAATCCGTCCAGTAGTTAATAGTCAGTAGACAAAATAGTCAATAATATAATAGTTAATAGACAAAATAGACAATTATCAGTCGTGAGTATGCAAAATAATTAAAAGACAAAATAGTTAGTAGTCAATATTCAATAATCCAATAGTCAATAGTCCAATAGTCAAGAGTCACATAATCAAAATAGTCAGTAGTCAGATAGTTAATAGTCTAATAGTTAATAGAGAAAATAATCAATAGACAAAATGGTCAATTATCAATAGTCAATAGACAAAACAGTCAATATAGTCAATAGACAGTAGTCAATATTTAATAGTCCAATAGTCAGTATTTAGAAGTCCATTAGCTCAATAGTCCAATAGTCAATAGCCAAATTGTCAGTAGACAAAATAGTCAAAAGAGAAAATAGTTACGGGTCAGTAGTCAATATTCAATAAGCTAATATCCAATAGTCAATAGTCCGTTGAATAGTTAATAGTCAGTAGACAAAATAGTCAAAATACAAAATAGTTAATAATATAATAGTTAATAGACAAAATAGTCAATTATCAGTAGTGAGTATACAAAATAATTAAAAGACAAAATAGTCACCAGTCAATATTCAATAATCCAATAGTCAATAGTCCAATAGTCAAGAGTCACATAATCAAAATAGTCAATAGTCAGATAGTTAATAGTCTAATAGTCAATAGAGAAAATAGTCAATAGACAAAATGTTCAATTGTCAATAGACAAAACAGTCAATATAGTCAATAGACAGGAGTCAATAGTTAAAAGTCAAATAGTCAATAGTCAGTAATTAGTAGTCCATTAGCACAATAGTCCAATAGTCAATAGCTAAATTGTCAGTAGACAAAATAGTCAATGAACTATATATTGAATGGTTAATAGGCAAAATAATCAATTGTCAACAGTCAATAGTCTAGTCTGTAGATATTCCATAGTATAAACTATAGTATTGTTTATTTTAAAGTCAATAGTTTAGACTGTGGTCCACTTTGTAGTGTAGTCTTGACTATAGTCCATAGTCTAATCAATAGCTTAATCAATGGTATAATCAATATTATAGTCAATAGCCTAGTCTGTTGTCTAGTATGTAGTCTAGTCCACAGTCTGGTTTGTGGTCTAGTCTGTAATCTGGTCAATAGTATAAATAAGCGCCTTGTCTGCAGTTTACTCAGTCTGTAGCATATTCCATAATCTAGTCAAGTCTGTAGTACATTCCATATTATAAGCTATAATCTTGTCTATATTCTATAATCTTATCTATAATCTAGTTAATATAATAGGATTGGACTATTTTTTTATTATCAATATGTATTTTATTATTTTTTTTTTTTTTGACATGCCAACCTTCTTGGGGATTTATAAAAATTTTGCAGTAATATAAACAAAATAAAAATGGATAAATAATACATTTTAAAAATACTAACCCAATATATTTGAAACATTTTTCAATTAAAAATAAAATTGGAAAATATTGCAAAAATTAGAAAGGTAAACAAAGTTTAATAAATAAAATATATTTATATAAAATATTAATTGAAAACATTTGTACCCAAATATGTACGTGCAATTTTGCTTACCTCACAAATTGCAAAAAAAAAAAAAAAAAACGAAGGCAGTATTTCAAAAGAGTAAATTAAAAATATAAAAAATTAAATAAATTATAAAAAATGTTTATATATTAAAAATTATTAATAAGAAAAACAATATGGCTCCCCTATAATAAAAAAGTCATTTAATAAATAATAAAAATTAACACTTTCAAATCTCCAATGATTTTATTTTTTGTAATTAAAAAATAGAAAAATAATAAAAAAAAACAAAATTTATAACTTTATAGACATATGCCGTCTTCTTGGCAAAAAATTTAATTTCATTAAGCATATAATGCTTTTTATTGCTTAAAAAAATAATAAATATTGAAAAACATAAAAAAGCTTTAGCAAAAAGTAGTAAACATAATTATATGAATTTTCTTTAGCTGCTGTTTATATTGCTGGGAAAAGAAATCATAATGCGCGTGGCGTACATAAAAAACCTGTGTCTTCTTTAGTTACATAAATATAACGAAATCCTAAAAAATTTTTATAAAAACAAATAAAAATAAATAAATTAAAAAGTAGCTATTGAAAAATAAATGTATTGAAAACATTTAGTAATGTGTATAGGAAACAGTTTGCAGCTTTGCCATATTGTTTATTTCACGTCCTAAATTTTAAATAAATTAATTAAATTTGTTGTTTATTTTAAAATAAAGAAAATTATTTTAATTTGAGAAACATAAATTGTTGTTGACATTTAACATTTTGCTAATTATGCTGATTGAAAAAAAATTGTTTATTTTAGCTGTCATAGTTTGAAATATATTTCATAGACTAGTGTTTAGTCTCAACTAAATTTTAAAGTATAGTCTGGTCTACAGTCTGTTCTATAGTTTAGTTTAAAGTCTGTTCGTATAATTTAAAGTTGTCAATATTCGAATAATTAATAAATCGTATAATTTATGTCGAATAACCGATTAATCGAAATTTAGTTTTCTGGAGTTATAAATTTAAAACTCTTTTTATTTTTAAGATAAATTTATGTCAACCACATCTTTCTTAAAATATCTGTTATATCTCAACAAAATTAAATAAAAGTCATTTTTAGAAAAGTACTTTTTCATTACTTCCAAAGTATCAATAAGTGTACGTTCTTTTTGTAGAGTAATACCAACAACGTCCAAAGATATTATTAAAAAGACAATCAAAAGAAAAAAATATGCAAATACTTTTAACTAAAAAGAACTTTTATAAATAAATGAAAAATAATGTTATGTATAATTTTTTTTTTATTAAAAATATGTTGGTTTATGTTTAAACATTAAAACTAATTTCCCTGATAAAAAAGAATTTGGCTATTCATTGCAATTTTGCATGAAATCGTGAACATTAGTGCTTTCTCAGTAAATAGATGTTAAAAGAGAGATCAACTTCCAATGACAAGTCCATGTCAGGTTAGGTTAAAAACGATGGTGTCTTCACGCCTCAACCCAATCACCATTCGGTCCAATGGGATCCCTTTATAGATAATAGAGAAAGCTAAAAGATAAAGAAAGAGAAAAATAAGTAAATGTTAAATTCATTAAAAATTATCCGAATTTGCTCTACATCTATATCAGAAGCTCAGGATCTTATTGACTTCTTTGTATGTCCTGGTTGAAGGGATACATTAATCGGTTATTAACCTATCACCTTCTAACGTCGAACAAATATTGAATTAACCGATTAATAAGTAAATCCGAATAATTGAATACTCTAGTAAATAGTCTGTTTTATATTCTAGTTCATAGTCTGGTCTATAATCTGGTTTGTAATCTGGTCTATAGTCTACTTTATATTCTAGTTTATAATTAAATTATAGACCATAATCTATTTTATAGTCAGATCTACAGTCTACTTTATAGTCTGGTCTACAGTCTAGTTCATAATTTGTTCTCTAGCCTAGTTTAAAATCCTTTCTATAGTCTAGTTTATAGTCTATAGTCTAGTTAATGGTCTAATTTATAGTCTGGTCTATTTTTTTTTTCAGTTTATAGTCTGTCTAATATATAGTGTGGTCTGTAGTCTAGTTTACAATTTGTTTTATGGCTTAGCTTATAGTCTGTTCTATAGTAAAGTTTATAATCTGGTTTATAATCTAGTGTATAGTCTATTGTCTGTTTTATGACCTAGTTTATAGTCTGGTGTGCAGTCTAGTTTATAATTTGGTCTATAGTCTAGTTTATAGTCTGTCTAATATATAGTGTGGTCTATAGTCTAGTTCATAATTTGTTCTACGATCTAATACGGTTTACAGTTTGGTCTGTAGTCTAGTTTATAATATGGTCTATAGTCTAGTTTATAATCTGGTCTAAAGTTTAGTTTATGATCTAGTTTATTGTCAGGTCTATAGTCTGGTTTATAATTTTTGTATGGTCTAGTTTATAGTCTGGTCTATACTCAAGTTTATGGTTTGGTCTATATTCTGGTTTATAATTTGTTCTATAGTCTAGTTTATAGTCTGGTCTGTAGTCTAGTTTATAATATGGTTTATAGTCTAGTTTATAGTCGCCTTTATAATTTGGTATATAGTCTAGTTTATAGTATGGTCTATAGTCTAATTTACAATTTGTTCTCTAGTCTAGCTTATAGTCTAGAGTCTAGTTTATGGTCTACTTTATGGTCTGGTCTATAGTCTAGTTTATAGTTTGGTTTATAGTTATAGTCTGGTGTACAATCTAGTTCAAAATCTGTTCTATAATCTAGCTTATTGTTTGGTCTGTAGTCTACTTTATAATATAATCTATAGTCTAGTTCATAGTCTACTTTATAGCCTGTAGTGCGATTCAGTAACTTATTTTAACGATAATCGAATCGTTAAAATTAGTAAACAACAAAATTGTCGATTTAGTTATTCTCTAACACTTTTAACGATATTTGTTTGCGTTAACTTAAAGACAAAAATTTTTGTGTTGTTAATATATTGACAAAAATTAGCCAAAAAGTCAACCCAATGATTCAGTCGTTGTTTTGTGGTTGTAGTCTGTGCTTCCACGTTATAGATGGTGCTTCTACGTTTGCAAATCTTCTTTTAGGAGTAGTGGACATTTTAAAGAAAACCATTAACAGAAACACATCTTAATCAATATCAAATACATAATTTAATCAATCACGGTCTTAAAATTGTTAAACAAACTTCGATTTGTTTATTTGTTTTTCTTTTTTATTTGGTTTTGAACCTTACTTTTACTTCGGCATTTCCTAGTGGAGAGCTGCCACACGAAATAATAGTTATATATAATCGTTTAAGAGTACTTAGTGAATCACATAATCGTTACTGCAAACAACAATTGCTATTGACAAGTTTTGCAATTGTCGATTAGTTAAAAGTTACTGAATCGCAATACTGGTCTCTAGTTTAGTTTTTAGTCTGGTATATAATCTGATCTATGGTCTAGTATATAGTTTGATCTTAAGTCTGTTTACATTCTGGTCTATGGTCGAGTATATAATCTAGTCTATAGTCTAGTTTTGTAGTTTGGTCTATAGTCTAGTTTATAGTTATAGTCTGGTGTAGTTTATAACCTGTTCTATAACCTAGTTTATTGTCTGGTCTGTAGTCTAATTTATAATTTGTTCTATAGTATAGTTTATTCTTTACTTTATAGTCTGGTCTATTGGCTAGTTTGTAATTTGTTCTATAGTCGTGTTTATAGTCTGGTCTATAGTCTAGTTTATAATTTGTTCTATAGTCTAGTTTATAGTCTGATATACAATCTTGCCTATGGTTTAGTTTATAATTTGATATTTAATCAGTTTAGATTCTGGTCAATGGTCAAGTTTATAATCTGGTCTATAGTCTAATTTATAGTTTGTCTATAGTCTACTTCTTAGTACGGACTAGAGTCTATTTTATAGTCTACTTTATAGTTTGGTCTACAGTCTGGTTTATAGTCTGGTCTATAATCTAGTTTATAGTCTGTTCTATAATCCAGTTTTTCAACTAGTCTTCAGTCTAGTTTATAATTTGGTCTATAGTCAACTTTATAATCTAGTCTATAGTCTACGTTAAGGTACTGTCAGACTAGGGAAATATTTGACAGAAACTGACAAATATTTCTTTGCTGTAATGTGACCATAAAATATTTTTTTGTGGCAAACAACAAAGCAACTAATTTTGGGTAAATAAAATTATTTGATAACAAACAAAAATGTTTTTAATATGAACACACTTAACAGAAAATATTTTTACATTTTTTGTTCAAATAATTATTTGGTCTTACAAAATTTTTGTAAGAGAAAACAATATCAAATAACAGTTTTATTGAATCTCAATCATTAAATTCTAAAAAATATAAATAAACTAGCTGGACCCGGTCGGCTTTGCTGGCAGTTAATAAAAATTTTAAATTTTATAAAAGTTTTATTATACAAAATTGTGCGTGAAATTAATTAGTAACGTTTTATTGCAATGCTCTCTGGATTAATCATTTTCAATTGAAAATCCTCGCCACCAAAACAGTATTGGGTATTGAAACGCCTCATAAGAACCCGAACGATCGTTAGTTGGTTTTGCTTTGACATATTATTTTTTTAAGCTTAATAATATTGGTTTGAACGTATTTAATTGCTTTTCAAAACAAATATATGCAAAAGCTCCCATTAAAACCACAAATAAAAAAAAATTAAAAAATAGCGAAATTTATTGGACAAACACGACTCACGGTCCATAGAATATGTGCATGAATTTTATTTCAAAATCGGTGCAGTAGTTTTTGAGTTTAGCGGTTACATCAAACACATCTCTTTTATATATATATAGAGATGAGAAGTTTTAAGCAATAAATTCCGCTAATGGCTTTAATAATATCATTAAAATAAATAAAATAATAAAGCGGGGTATGTAATTATATTTTATATCCTTAGTTGATACTCCAGGCATTAGTTGGATATACCATCGTCTGTGTGTCTTATACATGCTGCTAAAAGTCACCGATAATCACTCGTTTGCTGGACGAGTTATTCGCGGTTATAAGTGCCATCATTTGTTTTGGAGTTACAGCATATTTTATATTAGATTTAATGTTTTTTAGTATCCGCTATATTTCGGGATGATGTAATCAAATTGTAAGAATAATTATACCAACAATCTTCTAAAGATATTCAACCATATTTTATACGTGCTAGACCAAAATGTGGTCCAATTGCTATGTACTATGTACCCGAAGTGAAATATTACCTTATTGAGAAGTTTACATTTGCAGATACCTTTATATGGACAAGGAAGAGATTTCTCGACAATTTATATAATAAAAACTAAGTATATATCTTTTGAAAATGGCTGATATAATTATCCTTACAATTTCTCTATATCGTCTTAAAATATAAAGTATACTAAACAACATTAAATGTAATGTAAAATGTGCAATAAGCATATAAAGATGGAGTTTTAAACCGTACTTTTTTTAAACAATTTTGCACAACACTCTTCCCCATTTCGTCTTTAAATCCACTTCCAAATTCATTGTCTTTTTCTTTACTTCTTATTTTTTTTCTTCCTCTTCTAAAAAAGTTATCGAAGCTGCTTTATATCATTAAAAGTAAAATTTGTGATCGTTTTTGTTTATTATATTTATTTGACTATATTTAATGTCTGTTTGAACAAACAGAAATGGGAAAATAAATGTGCGAAAAATTTTATGTACGTTTGGGTAAATAAATTCGAAACAAATATTTGCCTAATCTGATCGTACCTTTAGTTTTCATTTTAATAACATTTTTATGTGGTCGTGAATTACTTATATATTTTTTTTAATTTTATTTTCTTTTTTGTATTAGTTAGCTTTGAAATTTTTTTGTCATAATTAGTTTTCAAAATTGAAAATTCTTTTCATTCATAAATTTTCTTTAACTGTGAAGATAACAAAAAATTGTTTGAATCAATCATGGTAAAATAAGGTAAGAGCAACGCTAAATAAATACAATAAGGCAAAAACAACAGGAAATTTATTTATTTTTATAAACCACTAGTAATATCAAAATTACCTAGTAGCAATATCAAGATAAATCAATTAAAAACGAGAAAGACTATATGATACCCTACGCCATTCTGTACGAGCATAAAAATTCGGGAAGGGTACTCATATTACACCTGTGGCCAATTTTACTAAATGTAAAAGAAAATATACAAATACAAAATAATGCCTTGATACTAACATTTACGTGATTTTATGCACTTTAGGGCGATTCCTGGAAGTTGGTTTATATGGGAAAATTAAGTGATTTTCAGAAGAGTTGTATATATGGGAGCTATGGTCAATTGTAGACCGATCTTCATAAAATTTGCCACAAAGATTGATATTTGTACAAAACTTCCTTATACCGAATTTCATTAACATATTGCTATATTTAAGGCATTTATGATCGTTGAAACCCTATTCCGGTCGGACATTTGTATGGGGGCTGGGTGAAATATTTTCGTCTTCCAGGTGGTCCGCCCCGAGTTTAATTCTTTCAAGAGACACACAGAATATGTATACTTTATGATGTCTCGGATGATTATTTACACACGGAGTGACGAACCAAATATACTACTCCCCCCATCTTTTTTGATGGTCTGTATATTATATAATGTTAAGAATAAACACTTTTTTTAGAGCATATTTGTGGTTTCCCTAGTTAGAAGAATACGGCTTTTATTTAATATTGTTTTAATAAATTCATATAAAAATAACCAATTTCAATAGGCTTCGTCTCTGTGTCCTGAAAGTCTTACTTGCCAAATTTCATCGAATTATCTTCAAAATTGCGACCTGTACTTTGTGCACAAGGTTTACATGGACATCGTTAGATCGATTTGAAAAGTGATTCTGAGTCGATTGGTATACTTTAGGGTGGTTTTTGGATAACTTTTTCTATGCGTTACAAACATCAGCACAAAAACATAATACCCCAACCAACTATGGTGGTGTAGGGTATAATAATAAAAGCAAATTTTTCATAAAATATTAATTTGTTAATCTATGCGAGAAAAAGGTAAGAAAAATGTTCTTCTAATACTTATTGCGTTTTGCTTAAATACAATGGATGCTGAAGTAAAATAATAAAATTGCTGGTATGTAGTTTAAAAAAAAATTATAATGAAAAAGTTCAAGGAGATCACTAACCAAAGTAAAAAAATCAAAACATTCCTTTGAAAAGATTCTGATATTTTATATTTGACATTACTTATATGAACAAAAAGTGGCACACTGTCGATCAATATATTTTTCACAAAAGATGGATACACCAATTTAAGAAGGTATTTACATATATTCTTATACTTTTAAAGAAGTAAATTTTATTTTATTTTATTTTTAAATTTATATTTATTTTTAGCATTCATGAAATTATTAAAAATTCTGGTGCTATGTTGAATATGAAAAAAAATCAGAGAAAAAGAAATTGGCAAAATTTTCTTCCAAATGATGAATAAAAAAAAAAAACAAGTCAAAATGTTATATTCGGCCACCATCTGCTTTTTTAGAAGAGATATTGGCGGAAAAGTATGATGTGGACTTTCGGCGCACACTCTGTTTTTCTAGTGTTAGGCCTATTACCTTTTTCGTTTATGAAACGATTTTGCTCATTTTCAATACCAAACAAATATTATAGATGACAAATATTTGTGCGAAATTTCGTTTTCTAGATGGTCCGCCCCGAGTTCTATTCTTTCAACAGACACACAGAATATGCATGCTTTATGGGGTCTTAGATGATTATTTACACACGGAGTGACAAACCCAATATACTACTCCTCCCTCCCCCCCCCCATCTTTTTTGATGGTGGGTATATTATATATTGTTTGGCATAAAACACTTTCTTTAGAGTATATTTGTGGTTTCCCTGGCTATAACAATACGGCTTTTATTTAATATTGTTTTAATAAACTCATACAAAAATAATTAATTTTGTTTTTATTTTCTTTTTATAAATATTAATTGCACTTGTTGGAAATGTTTTTAAATGTTAGAATCAAATTATTTTTGTTTTCCATTTACTATAAAAATATAAAACGTCGGTGCGCTGAAGAAAAGTTATGTGATTTTTTACTTTTACATTTCAGGGGAATAAAAAACCCTTTTTTTTTGTAAATTCCCAGCCTTTTCTAGATTTTTGTATTTTTCGTTAGGATATTTTCGAATTTTATGTTAAAAAAAATATATTCCGCGAATGCACAGTGCTTCTAAAACGCTGTTTTTGGAAATAATTATGTAACTTGTGAACCGTTAGAAATATCTCAATAGATTTTCGGTTGGCCAGAAACGAGGTATTTTCGAGTTGATTTGAAGGAGTACAGATTCCTAGCGTATCAGGGGGTGAGTGGGTAGACCTCCAAAATTGGTCATATTGGGTATACAATTACAAAAAAATCTCCTAAAATTCATTTAAAATTTGACAGAAAAAAATTTACCGGAACAAATCAAGATTACCGTCACAGTTGATTTTTTAACAAATTTTATTTTCGACAAAAGCACTATTTTTGGTTAAAAAAAGTTACATAAAAATTTTTCTCCGCTCTCTCTTAGTTTTCGAGTTATGGGTACTTGAAGTTATAATATAAAATGCAATTTTCTCCTTCCTCCTGTAAGGAAAATGAACAATATGGGTATCATTGGAAAGGTCTTGAGAAGACCTTTCAATTGATATATAAAACGTTATACAACATAACCCATTGCGAGCCAAAATGTTATTTTATTATTTTATGTACTGACTTTTTTTTACAAAAGTACCGTTATCTCAAAAATATATCGATATAACGGTACTTTTCTATACATCAAATCATTTAGAGAACATTTCAAGCTTTCATATGATCCCCATATTACACTCCTAGCCCATTAAATAACAAAAATATAGCACTTTAAAAATTAATATTCAGAGAAATGAATCGATTTTTACTCATAATATATTTGTTAATACCATAATTTATGACTACATATGTAATATGGATATCATTAGAAAGGTCTTGAAAAAACCTATAGTCATATGGAACAAATCAAGGTTACCAGCACAGTTGGAATTAAAATGTATTTTTTTAATGTTAATAAAGGTTTTTCTGCGTAGCCGGCCTTCGGCCGGGCTAAAGGGCTTTCTCCTCTATGTATGTCGAACACCGGCTTCGCTGAATAAACTTTTTTTGGAAATCAAACAATTTTTGTAAATACCGGTATTCTTTTTAAATAATTTTTAATTTTTAACAAAGTTGTAAAAATGATAAGACTTATTATATATTTTTAAATTATGATATTAACAAATATATTACTAGCAAAAATCGATTAATTTTTCTAAATATTAATTTTTAAAGTGCTATACTTTTGTTATTTAATGGGCTAGGAGTGTGACATGGGGATCATATGAAAGCTTGAAATGTTCTCTAAATGATTTGATGTATAGGAGAGTACCGTTATATCGATATATTTTTGAGATAACGGTACTTTTGTAAAAAAAGTCAGTACATAAAATAATAAAATATCATTTTGGCTCGCAATGGGTTAATGTTGTATAACGTTTTACATATCAATCGAAAGATCTTCGCAAGACCTTTCCAATGATACCCATATTGTTCATATTCATTACAGGAGGAAGAAGAAAATTGCATTTTTATATTATAACTTCAAGTACCCATAACTCGTAAACTAAGAGCGAGCGGGCAAAATTTTTTACATTGCTTTAATCACAAATAAAAATGCTACTGAATCATTATCAAAATTATTTAAAAATCAAGTGTGATGGTAATCTTGATTTACGCCAATTTACCTATAGATAGTCCTTGTAAATCTCTACAAAAAATACGCACATTCTTTTAATTTAAAAGATATTTAGGTCAAAATAAATTTTTCACTCATTTTTAGCCTAATTTTTTTATTTATTTTTTTTTTTAACTTGGCGGGATTAATATTGGCCCTAATTTTTTTTTAAACATTCATTGGATTTCTTATAAAATTATAAATAATTTTACTGTAGATTCGGTAAAAAGTTATATTAATCTGAATTTGAAACTTTAAAGGAATTTCATATTTTTAGTTTTTTTTTCGAAAAAGGTGGCAATATTTTTTTACTTATAAAATTTGTTTTTCTGTTCTGTTCCACATATTTTTTTTAATATTTACAAAAGAAATCTTAATGTAGATACGTATAAAGTAAACCCGAAGGCGCTTGGGGTGACAGTCTCCCCACAAGCCCTATCCAAACTTTGTCAATTTTCAAAAATTTTATTTAAATTTTTTGTAAAAGTCTCAAATTGCAAAGCTGGGATCAAACAAAATATTAACATTATTTCCAAAAATATGCTTAGGCCCTTTTCTTATACTGCACACTTACTGGCGAAATTGTACTGAAGTCCTTAGAATTGTTTTATATTTAAAAACATAAGTATTCATTTTCCATCTCTTAAGTTTTTCCTAAATATGAAAATTGGCTGATGTCTTCAAAAATATTTTTTTAAAATAAACAGGAATAAATAAAAATAAAAAAATTTAATGAAATTATTTAAAATTTTAAAAAGATTTCAAATAACATTTTAAATTTATCTTTTCTGTGTGCTTATACATTTTGCACCAACACCAATACCTTTTTAATTTTATAGCCTTTGAGGTGCAGAATTCTATATATCTCCGAAATAATTTAAAATTTTTAAAAATTATTGTCCTTTTATTTATGTTTGATGCCACATTAGGAGAAATTTGATATCTTTAATGTTTTGTTCGGATTAGCATAAGCCAACAGTAATCTAAACAAAATATATTTAATAAAAAATTAACTTAATTAAAAACTTAATTAATAAAGCAAAAAAAAAAAAACGTTTTAGGCTAAATAATATAAGTATGATTTTAAGTTGAAGAAAATGTTTGTGGAAAGTTGAGACCACCCTATTCTAAATACATGTGGGATTTTTATATTATTAAATCCCTGCGATTTAAGCTTGATGGCTTTTAAATTAAACACAATTTATTTTGATTAATAAATTAAAGTGTATATTTTATTAATTAAAAAGCTTTAAATTATTTTAAGTTTTAATATATCGGAAGTCGCTGGTCAACTTTATTTACTCAACTTTTCAACTTGAATTCTACTCAAAAACTACTCTCCTCCATCTTTCAACACTACCTTTTATATTATGCTCCTACACTACTCGCTACATTTCAATGTACCAGAAAGTTCCCAGCGAGTTAACCCTATAACTATCCTTGTCTCGTCCATTAAAAGTCCGTTTATCAAAATATAAGTCCCCATCCAGAATGTTCGTCTTTCGTTATAAGATTTCTCGTCCATATTTTGTCTGTAGCCTACGTGACTAGTTACAATCTTATTCTCGAATATTCTGTCCGTTAGTAATATTAACCCCTTCGTTACCAACGTCTGCCAGATCTGGTTACGCGACCAGGCTCCAATCCCACATTCGGCCCTCCTGATGGGGTATTCGACTCGAATACTGGTGCCCATCTTTGCATATTCGCCGCCACAGTGACCCGTCTTCCTGGTCCTTCGCCCTCCGTATTCCTCCCGACCTCATATCGATCATATTCCACCCTACTTTTCACCCCGTATGGACCAAAACGTTTCCGCTTCCGTCCCACACAGTCTCCATCTTGTGTGCGTTTGTTATTCGTCGAATTGTGCAACCAAAAGTTTTCCGACCTGCGGTTTTCCTTAAAGCCCCTCTGATTTCCCTTCTTTAGACCACATAGGTTTACCTTAGCTCTTGGTTTCAATATACCCGATTTCCTTCCGGTTTCACGTATATTCTGATCATCATTTTCCTGCGCTAACACAGCCGACGACGAATCCTCGAAAACAGTGGCTTCTACAACTGTTTTCTCCAACTTGTCAACTACCAATTCATCTACCATTTCCTGATCCTTAGTTGAAATATTTCCCGTTCCCTGAGCTACTGGCACATCTCTTCCTATATGTGATCTTCTAACACTACCTCCTACAACGCAATCGATGGATTTGCTCATCAGTCCCGAAGTATTGATGTACTTCCGATGATCATCGATATTGTTCTTCCCAATATTAGTAGCAGTCTTGGGAACAAGTTCCACACCGTCTTCCCTTATCATTATGTCCACAAACTGTAATAGGTTAGTGCCCAAAACAGCCGGATAATCTAAATCCTCTGCGCGCACAACATAAAACAAAGTAACCCTGGGTATAAAATACGCCTGCACCTGCACCCTTCAAGCGTCGTTGCTCTACTATCAATTGGAACTCGTTGCGTACCCTGTCATAAACATCACCTCTTATTGTGCAAATGTTGCAGCCGGTATCGATGAGACCATAAAATTCAATATTCCCCAACGTGACCTTTTTAAACTTCATACCTGGCTCAAAAGGTTCCTTGTCATAACTGAACGTGTTGACATTACTGTGCTCCTCTTTGACTTCAGGTTTAATGACCTTACAATCAGCTGCGCGATGCCCTACACCGTTGCATTTAAAACATTTAAATTGTTGTTCACCGCAATCCTTAGCCAGATGATTTGAACTTCCGCATTTGAAACAATTCTTCTTCACACTACCTTCCTTCTCTTCCTTAGGGTGTTCATCATTCGGGGCATTAGTCCTCTTTGCATCCTTATTCGCCGAGCTACGAATTTTCTCATATATCTTGATCTGCTCTTTCATCTGTTCCACTGTCTTTGCCTGATATAAAATGGCTTTATTGAACCGAGAATCAGGTATACCCTCAACAAAATAATCCAAGAGACTTGGGACATCTAGATTAATTGGCTTACCGATCTCCATAAGTGCATACAAATACTCGCGGTAACTCTCAGTTTGATTTTTTCGACGATTTCTCAACATCTTGTGGATTTCTGAGGAAGACAACATTTCACCAAATTCATCAATTAAAGCATTCTTCAACGACTCCCAATTTCTTAAACCGGACTGACTTCTAACAAACGATTTTGCCGCACCTTTCAGAAGCTGTTTACCATAAATGAACTTCTGTATATCATTCCACCCCACTGTCTCGGCATTTTCCTCAAAATCTTCAACCCAATGCCTAACATCTAAAGAATCAGTTCCACTAAATACAGACAAACTATCAACAAGGGACAGGACCATTCAGATGGACCCCTGTAGACGCACTAGCACCCACATCTTGGTATTCAGAATTTATCGATTCTCCGTCGTCCCCATCAGTTTGATGACCGAAATGTCGTAGGAGCCTGTCTCTTAGTACTGGCTTCAACCCATATGTGTCCAACCCTAATTCCCTCAACTTATTGCGCAAAGATTCGCAATTCATGGACATAATACTTTCAATCTCCATCTTCTACCAAAATAAAGAAAACCAGCAACAACCTTACAAAGTAATACTTACAACTAAATTTTATGAAATAATATTAAACAAAATTCAATTCAAAATTAAAATAATTTAAAAATCAAAATGTAAATTAAAATTAAATATTCTGATAATCAATTAAAATTATTTAAATTCAATAAAATTTATAAATAAATAATTACAACATTAAAAAAAATGTAATGGCAACTACACAACTCTTAAAAAAAAACAAATAAAATATTCTTTCTCTAAATTAACATTAACATCAGCAAAAAAAATAAAAAGTAAAATGTTAAATGACAAAACTATGTTATTTCAACATAAAAGAATTTTAACTTCACTGTAAACAATCTTAAAATATACAACTTATCTTATTAGAATTGAAAAGTTCGTTCAGCACTCCAACTAGATTTCTACAGCTCACATCATTTGACTCGCCTGCTTTGCTTAACGGCCATGCATTTGAATCTCCAACTTACATTTATCCCTTTTCAACTTACACGTCGCTCTCTCGATCTTTCTTAGATTTTATTCGTTGATTAATATAGCATTCGTTACAACGTTTTTTTTCTTCAGCCTTGACTACTCTTTCTATTTTACTCTTTCTCACAGGTTAATGTTCACTAACGAATTATTGTGCGTTATTTATTTATTATTTTTTTTTTTTAAGTTCACAACTTATACACACACCAAAAAAAATGCATATACTTGTTTATATTTCTTTTATCTTCTACTTCACTGTTTATGCCTTAGTGTTATTTTTGTGTGTGTTTGTTTTTGTTTTTTATTTATTTGCGATCACTCTTTAACAACATATATAACAACCCTTATTTAACTTTATTGTTTTCTTTTCTTTTTGTGTCTTTATTTTGTTATTATTTTTTTTTTTTTTCAAATAAAACTACTTTGTTGTTTCTCACTTCAACATTTCTCTTTCGTCTTTTAAGAGTTTTTCAACATCTTTCTGTCTCTTAAGCTTATGTGCTCTTTATTTGCACTCGTTTCGTTTTTTTTCTATCACAATACTTTTTTTTTAAAAAAACTTTTATTTAAATTTTAGTTACAACTTATACTTTCACAACTTTAATAACATCTTAAGTTTTCTTTTTTCACTGTTTTTTCTATTTACTCAGCAGTTTTCTTTTTTAATCGTCAAACACAATTTCAACAACTATTATGATCATTTTTCCACTTTATACTACAGTTTTACACATTTTACACAGTTTTTCTCTTAACAACTTTTCAGATAATTTTTATGGTTTTCCATTTTTTTTTATCTTTCAACACTTTTCACTTCATTTCCAAACTTCAATTCCGGTCGAGTCCCCAATTTGTGGGATTTTTATATTATTAAATCCCTGCGATTTAAGCTTGATGGCTTTTAAATTAAACACAATTTATTTTGATTAATAAATTAAAGTGTATATTTTATTAATTAAAAAGCTTTAAATTATTTTAAGTTTTAATATATCGGAAGTCGCTGGTCAACTTTATTTACTCAACTTTTCAACTTGAATTCTACTCAAAAACTACTCTCCTCCATCTTTCAACACTACCTTTTATATTATGCTCCTACACTACTCGCTACATTTCAATGTACCAGAAAGTTCCCAGCGAGTTAACCCTATAACTATCCTTGTCTCGTCCATTAAAAGTCCGTTTATCAAAATATAAGTCCCCATCCAGAATGTTCGTCTTTCGTTATAAGATTTCTCGTCCATATTTTGTCTGTAGCCTACGTGACTAGTTACAATCTTATTCTCGAATATTCTGTCCGTTAGTAATATTAACCCCTTCGTTACCAACGTCTGCCAGATCTGGTTACGCGACCAGGCTCCAATCCCACATACATACAAGCTTAAAGCTTTTTGTTCATTTTCTTGTTAACTTAAGTTTTAAACTGTAAAACGAAATATTTCTCTAAGTGTGAGCTTTTACTTAAATATTTCTTATCTAAGTTTGCACTAAGGGAACAGTATAAAACCGGACTTTAAATTTAAAATCTTAGGTTTTTCAGGTCATGATTTGAAGAAATTTTTGTTTGATTCCAGCTCTGAGATTTGAGAATTTTACCAAGAAATTTTAAAAAATTTTGGAAAATTGACAAAGTTTGGAAATGGCTTGTGGGGTGACCGTTACCCCAAGCGTCTTCAGGTTTACTTTACATGCATCTACATTAAGATTTCTTTTGAAAATATTAAGCAAATTATATGGGCCAGAACAAAAACAAATTTTATATGTAAAAAAATATTGCCACCCTTTTTGAAAAAAAATATGAATTTTTTGTTTTAAGTTCTAATTTCAGTTTATTATAACTTTTTATCCAATCTATATATTTATATGTTTCTTACAGTAATATTATTTTGAATTTTGTAAGGATCCCATGAATATAAAAAAAAAAAAGAAAAAACAAGGCCAATATTGAGCCCGTCAAGATAAAAAACCCAAAAAAGGAGGCTAAAAGTGAGTGAAAAATTTATTTCGACCAGAATTACTCTACACATGTAAACGTATTTTTGTAGGGATTTACAAGGGCTATCTATATATGCAATCTTTTTCTATCAAATCGTAAATAAATTTGTGCCGATTTTTAAAAAATGCATACCCGAGATAACCGACTTTGTTGATCTACCCCTCCCCCTTGATTCGCTTGGAATCAGTGCTCCTTCAATTATACTAAGAAACACTTTGTCTCTGGTCAGGTGAAATTTTATTTAGATACTTCCAACGGTTTACAAGTTACAGAATTAATTCCAAAAACGCGTTTTGGGACCACTGTGCAGCTGTGGGCATTAGAACAAAATTTCGCACAGCTGAAATAATATCGGAAGGTAAAAAGCGGTCCATATGCACTAAAGGGTTTACAACAAGCCTCCCTCCACCTTTTACGTCTTCTTTCATCTTTGGGCATATTAAAAAATGTGCCTTTTCCGATTTCTTTCTTTTTTCTGCAAATAGCATTAATGGACATTGTTTTAAATTAATTAGAAAATAAAATTGTCAATTTTCTTAGATTTCAATCTTTTTAGATTTTTTTCTTTTTTATTTTGAAAACTCAGACTTGAGTTTAGCACACAATAGCTTTGTTCCCGTTGTCCAATCAAGTTGGACACTTAAATTATAATTTTTATATTAATTATAAGAAATTAATATAATATAATTGTTCTCAGTGTATGCTACTAAGAACAAAATAATCTGGTAATAAAGGGCGATTCAAGTAGAGATACTTTTTTCAATAGCCTTTTTTTGACAGATCACGTGTGATTCGTGTCATGCTGTCATGTTATTTTTGTTTAGTATTGCTTGGAAGTTCATAATGGAGAAACTTACGCCTGAAAAACGTTTACAAATCGTTCAAATTTATTACGAAAATTCACGTTCTCTGAGGAGTGTGTTTCGTGCACTTCGCTCAACTTATGGTCAACATATTCGGCCTACTGAGCTTACTATTTGCAACACCATCACCCATTTTGAGACCCATCATTTATTATTAGATAATATTCGACCGAATAGATCACGTCCAGCACGCTTTGAAAAAAATAAAGCAGCCGTAGCTGAGAGTGTACACGAAGATCGTGGAGAGTCGATTCGGCTCCGTTCGCAGCTTCTCGGACTGACGTATGGAATGACTTGGCACATTTTACGTCGAGATCTTAAATTGAAAGCGTACAAAATATAGCTTGTGCAAAAACTGAAACCGCTTGACCTTCCCAAGCGACCTTGCTTCGCTCTATGGGCTCATGAAAAGTTCCAAGAAGATCCGACGTTTTCGAGGCAAATTTTTTTCAGCGATGAGGCCCTTTTCTGGCTCAATGAGTATGTAAACAAACAAAATTGCCCCATTTGGGACGAAGAGTAACCTGAAGAGATTCAAGAACTGCTACTTAATTCCTAAAAAACAACGGTTTGGTGTGGTTTGTGGGCCGGTGGAATCAACGGTCCATATTTCTTTAAAAATGATGCCCGTGCGAACGTAACCGTCAATGGCGACCGTTATCGTGCCATGATAACCGACTATTTGATGCCTGAAATTGAAGCTCGTGATCTCAGCGACATTTGGTTTCAGCAAGACGATGCCACTTGCCGCAAATCGTATCAATCTTTTAATTTATTGAGAGAACACTTCGGTAAGCACATAATTTCACGTTTTGGGCCGGTCGATTGGCCACCAAGATCGTGTGATATCACACCGTTAGACTTTTTCCTGTGGGGATATGTAAAGTCTAAAGTTTATGCGGACAAACCCGCTTCGATTCAGAGGAAAACATCACGCGTGTCATTAGCCAGTTACCAGTCGAAATGCTCGAACGAGTCATTGAAAATTGGACTCAACGGATAGACATAATCTTCAAAAAATAAATGCCAAGGAATTTTCTTTCAAATGATAATAAACATTCCCCATTAAATTTGAATTTTCTGTGTTTTTTTCTTTAAAAAAGTAGGAACCTCGAAATGGATCACCCTTTACCATAAGTTAATTTTCTCCAAAAAAAAGTAATGTTATCGGTTTTCGTTAAAATGCCGATGGTTTGATGAAAACCCAAAAGAATAACGATTGGCCTTCACATTGTAAAAGTCACCTATCATCTTGCTGTCCTACACTTAACATTTTATCATCTTGCTGTCTTACACTTAGCATCTCAGCATCTTACCATCTTACACTTACCATCCTACCATCGAGCCGTTACTTGAATCATAAAGAATTAAAATACTCTACAATAATTGTTCCTAATACTTACCTTAAACTAAGTTACCTTAATCTAAGAAATCTTTTGTAATAAAGAACTGAAGTTGAACTGAAAACAAAAGAATACTTACCTCACTCATAGATTTTCCCTGAAAGAAAAGGTGAGATATTGTTGTAATAAGAACCAGCTACACCACTAATTGAACATCCCTATTTTTCTTTAATTCCAAAACCCCCTAAATTATAATTACTCTTATCAAAAGAGTAAATATAATTCATTCTCTATTATAGATTGATAACCCCCCTTTTTATCTTCAACAATCCCCTCATCGTCATCATCTATAAGGAGAATTTACATACAAGTAGATAATCCTACTTGTATTCACCCGTACTCTAAATTCAGAGCACGCGAGATCCCAATTTAGAGTACGAACAGGGCTGTCAGATATGGCGTTTTTTCGCCAAACATGGCGATTTTTAACTGCTTTTTGTGACTGAATTTTCAGTTTGGTGACATGGCGAATTTTTTGGCGTTATATAATATGGTGGCGATTTATTTGGCTAATTTTTTTAAATTTGATTAAATTAGCAATTGAGGGAAAAACTATTAAATTTTCTTACTAGAAATCGACTATTTTTAGTAATTGATTTAATTTGTAAACAGCTTCAACTTAGTTTAAGAAATTTTATTCCTAAAAATTATATTTTATAATCCTTATGAATTAAGAGTTTGATAATTTGTTTTTCATGATCTTTCAAATATATTAAGGGTGTTCATGATTTCGATCATAATGAAGTAAACGTTTGATAATAAATTAATTCTTTGAAACAATTTATAAGTTTAATAGGACCAATGTTGTTATGTAATGTTAGAATTATTCTTTTAAAAAATATAATAAAGTCCAATAAATTTTAAAAGTTGATAACCTAGAAAGGGGCTATATGTCGGAAAAGTGTATTTTAAGATGTATTTTTTTTATTCAATTACACTGTGCTCGAAAATTAGACTAATTTTTTTAACAATGTGGGCATCCATTGGGTTAAACTAAATCGACGATGCTTTTGAGATATTTCATTTAAAGCTGAACATTTACAAATTATACGAAATTTTAAATACTAAGACATTTAACATCTTAGTTAATTTTTTTTTAGTATTTCTTTAATAAACCAAATAAAATTTTAATTTGGTGATTTTTGGCGATTTCTGGTTAACAATTCGCTGACGGAGGCTTAAAAAAATCTGACAACCCTGAGTACGAAAACGAGAAAATGAGAGCAATTTTGAGAGAATAAAGTTCTCAAATATAAAAGATTTAAATGAAAATTAATAAAAATTTGTTATTTTTTTTACTAACAAGAAAGTTTTATTTAAAAAAATTAAAAACATTCAAATATTCAAAAATATAACAGTTTGATGTTTTCTTTCTGGTTAAACAATTTACATAATCCTTCAATTATCTCTAATCTACTTTACAGTCAAGTTTATAGCCTAGTTTATAGTCTACTTTATAGTCTGGTCTTTGATTTAGTTTATAATTTGTTTTTTAGTATAATAATAAATATATACAATTTTAGTGATTTCTAAAAACTTTTAATCGAAAAACCAATTATTTTTCAATGCAAAATTTTTACTTTATTTTATTTTATTTTATTTTATTTTATTTTATTTTATTTTATTTTATTTTACGTTGTGGATAGCGCATTACACCGAATATTAGCTTTGTAATATATAAATTTATTCAGACGTTATATAAATATATATTTAATAAACATGAATTTAACTTAAAACTAAATGTAATATATGAAATAAATAAATTTAAAAAAAACAGTCCCAATAATGCACTTTTAAGCCATATCTAAGGGAATATTTTTCTGTATAACCTAAAAATTTTAAAGAAAATTTAATTAGTATTTCATTAGCCAAAATTTCTTTAAACAAACTTTACCTCAGCACACATAGTTTTATAAATTTCATCTGTATCCCAAGGACCACGTTCTGGCAAAGCTATACCACGGCGACGTAATTCCTGAACGCAATCAGTCAAATCGAATATGGGCAAAGGATCGATTTTCGCTTTGGCCACTTTGGCCGTTAAGTACTCAACATAATGGGTGCTAAAGTGGATTGAAATTGCATAAAATATAATTACTTAAACATTTTATGAAGATTATAACCTACCGACACATGCCCGCATGTTTTTCGGGGACTTCACCATTACATCTTGTATCTACTAGACCAGTAGGAGTCTCCTTTTGTATGGGTATGGGACAGAATAATTCCTTCTTTTTCGATGTTCCTGGTTCATTATCATCAATATTATTTTCTTGTGGTTCTATGGGATCCACTTCAAATGATACAGCATTATTTTTGAGAAGTATCTGCAATTGTACCGGCAGTTTATCACGCAAGTAGAATAAACAATTACGCGGATGATGAGCATGTAAGCCCAATTTGGCACAATAGGGTGATATATTACACTTGGCACCCATCATAAAGGGTTTGGCACAGCCATAACAAAATTCATATTTGCACTGAGTACAAGTGAAATGCATACAGCCACCTCTGAAAGCAATGATATTTATATAAATATTCATTAAAATTTGGATTTGTTTAGGTATTTTTAATTTAAACTATTACCTAGCTAAAGAATATCTAAATTTACATTTGGGACAATCAATGCCATTTTGTTCTAAATGCTGTTGGACTCCTTTAGCTTGAACCTCAGGATCATTGGCTGCCTCCCATTGAGAAAATTGATCACAAGAAATGCCTTCATGTTGTTTTTGCCACTAGAGAAATTAAATGAAGTTATTACGAATTTATAAAAGAAAGTTATATATATATATATGCTCCTTACCGTTTTCCTACACTGAGCACAGGTAACCGAACCACAGTCGGGACAAATAAGACGTTTTTGTTTTGGTCTTGCAAAGAATCCCGAAGAACATTGTACACACCATTTGAAATTGGGATCTTTAAGCAAAGAACGATCTCTTAATTTACGCTGAAATAGTTCGTGAACCTCCGGCTCTAATATATTTTTCAAAAATATATCCAAATTGGAGAAATATTCCAAATTCTCATCCTCATGTTCAGTTTGATTATGTAATTCCGGTAATTTACAGAAGGGACAACTACAATCGTTAATACTGCGTTCGGTTATCTTTAGTTAAAAAAAGGATGATTATTTTGTTTTCTAATATCTTAATGAATAAAGACTATTTCTTCCTACCTGTACGGTGAAATAAGTTTTGGCGCATTGTTTACAACATTTGTGGGTACACTTGAGCATGGAGACAATTTGATTTAGAGCATAAGTGCCACTACAAAGTTCACATTCTTGTTTTAGTAAAGCTATGGCATGATCAAGATCACTACATTCTTTAGCTGCCCATAAGGAAACATCTTGTTGGAATTTCATGGACACCAAGGCAGCAGCAATTTGGGCTTCTGCTATGGTGGTTACCAATTCTTCTTTCATGAACTTTTGCATCAGTTCCTGCAAGAAAATGGAATATTAGTTATTTCTTTTAATTTTCATTTGAAATACCTACCTCCGGGTTAACTTCTTCTGGCTCTTTTACACTGGGATATGCTCTAAATACTGGAACACTTAATTTACGTAGCCTGATTTCTAAAGGTTCCATTTCTTCCTCTGATGATGAAGATTCATAATCATCATCGGAGAAACAAGTTTCATGATACTTTTTCTTAGGTATTCTAGGTTGAGTTCTTGATTTAAAGAGAGCACTTACTAGAGGCTTCTCCGTACTCGAAGAGGGTTTGGTAAATTTGTTTATGACCTCCACTATGGAGGACTTTCGGGTAACAGTGGGGAGTTTTTTGGGTGTTATAGGTTGTGTGGTATTTTGGGTGGGACTTATAAACTTTTGGCTTATAGTTTTAACCGATGCTATGCCAATTGGTGTGGGTGGTCCCGAAAATGATTTTGATCTTGTGTATAACTTCTTTTTGAACTCGTTATGTGGTTTTGAGGTCGTTGTGGAGTTCTCTTTGGGCTTGGATTCTTTAGGCATCTCTTTTGGTTTTGGTATTTTACTAGCGGCTAAAGGTTTTTTCACTGGAGATTTGATTTCTTCCTTTGATTTTTTCTTGGTTTCGGAGGTGCTGATACCTTTGCTGGTGGAAGGTATGTTGTCGTCATTAATTTCGAAAGCTTTAGGTTGGCTTTTATTTGAATCCTCCAAAGGTTTTCGCTGGGGAATAGCAGACATTTTGTTAGCATTACTAGTGGAGGGTAAATCGTCTTGAGATATTAAGGAATCTACTTTGGAAGTATTAACTGAATTCGTGTCTTGACTTGTAGAGGAAGAATCAGCTTCTGATGTTTTTGGTGTGGCACTGCTAAAGGTTGAAAGAACCTCTGTTTTTGACGCATTAACTGAGTTTTTATTTTGACTTGTAGAGGAAGAATCAGCAGCCTCTGATGCCCGTGGTATGGCGTTTTTTAGGGTTGGAATATCCTCTGTTTTTATTGCCGAGCTTTCTGGAAGCTTAGTTTCCTGAATTGACTTAGATGTTACTGGTAACTCATTTTCCATAGGCAATTCAGCTTCAGACTCTTGTATATCTTTACTTGGTTTAGTAATGCTGGAATCCTTAATATTTGTGCTATGTTCTGTTGCAACGTCAGCTACCACTACCTCTGCTGGCATTTCGGGTAAAGAATTTTCTGTTTCCAATTCATGGTTGATAGAAATAGAAGCTGAAAGTATATCTTTTAAACCACTAACTAAAGCCATTTTGTCTTCAGAATCTTGTGTATTAATCGAATGATCTTGTGCAACCGTTATGGTTTCTCTTACACCACTAACTAAAGGAGTAATATTTTCAGAATCTGGTGTTTTATTAAAATGATCTTGTGTACTTGTTATGGATTGATCTTGTGTTGGATTATGTACTGAAGTCAAAACAGTTTCAACTGGCAGTTCTGAAAGTCTATTTTCCGTTTCTAAAAATTGCATAGAGACGGGAGACTTTTCTACACTCTCTACAGTCACCGATTCAACTGTCATCTCTGGTAAACTATTTTCCGTTTCCACAAAAGCATTAAGAGTAGCTTCACTTGATTTATTTTGATTTTGTGTGCTATTAGATTCTGTTATCATGGACTCTTCCTGTTCTAAATGATCCGATAAAAATGCTTGTGAATGATCAGATGTTTCAATGATATTGGATAAAATCGAACTATTATGAAGTTCTCGTTGATCTTGAGATTCTTGTTGACTAAGATTTGATAATTGGCTTTTGTTAATTAAATCAACTTCCTCACTATAACCTTCAGTTTCATCTGTTATATCCTCTGTGACATTTTCCGTTTCTTCTTCTGTAATATCATCATAATCCCCATCATCTTCATCCTCCTCCTCTTCTTCCCAGTCTTCATCTTCTTCCTCCTCTTCTTCGCCCTCTTCTTCCTCCTCATCATAATCATCCGAATATTCATCAGTGTAATCATCATCTGTTGATGATTCAAAATCATCTATACTTATTTCATCTCTCATTTGTTTGATTAGTCTTTGAGTATCCTCCACTAATTCACTAAGATTTTGTTTTGAGGGATCTCCTGATGGTATAAATTCGGTGGGTGACTTTAATCCTGAAGATTGACTTATGATGGAGTGTAGGGTAGAACTACTTGTAGAGGGTGCAATAGTGCTATTAGTTTCAGTTCCTCCTTCTTGTTGTATTACCAAAAACATTTCATTAGTGGTGGAGGAAGATTGTAATTGATCTGCTCGAGAGGCCACATCAGTGGTGGAGGTTCCACTTTCTATACTATAAAGTTCTTCCTCTTCAGATTCTTCCTCGGTTAGAGAATTGTTAATGTTTTCTATTTCATTGGAAGATGGAGGAATTTTAATTTGATTTGTTTGTGGTGGATTTTGTTCAGATAATTCTGTCTCTTTGGTCTCATTTATTTCCATTTTAGTTGGAATATTATTGGAAATTATTAAACTTTTATTGCTGGATGTTCGTCGTACAGGAATTTTGGATATTTTTTTATTGGTAGAAGAATTTTGAGTTTCAGTTGTAGATGCTTTTGTTTCGTTTAGGGAAACTGTTTCGTTTGGTTCAAGTGATGATTGTGAGATACGAGATGTAACTTCCTTTGGTTGGAATAAGTCAATAGTTTTATTTTCATTGGCTTCTTTAGTTAGTTGTAAAAGATCACTTGAAGAATTTACTTTTTGGATAATAGTATCCGACTCAAGTTTTGACTGAGCTATGATGTTTTCGGTTAGATTTTCCAATTTTCTTTCCTGTTCATTATCGGTTACAGGTTCAGCTTCCGTTAAAGCCGTTGATTGTTGTACATTTTCAGAATCTTGGAAAACATTGGAAACTGTAGTTGCTACAACATTTGTGGATTCTTTTAAAACAGTATCCTTTGTTTGATCTTGACTAACACTTCTGGCCATTGCAATTTCAGCTTCGGCTTGTTCTAAATCATTAGAAAGATCTTTTAAAGTTGTTTTCTTGTAAAGATTCAGATTATTAGTTTGAATCTTTGATACCTGTTTTGATTTACGTCTTCGATTTGATGCATTTGCATTTTCATGTTTCTCTTTTGATTTGGAAAGTTTTCCCGACTCTTTCTTAGCGGTTGGAGGTTGGGAAGTAGGTGCTTGAGGAGTTGGGGTATTACTATCATTTTTTGAGGAAACAGCTAGAGGGATTTTGTTATTATTTGTAGGTGTGGCATCCGAAGATGAAATTAAAACGTTTTTATCTTCTTCAGCTGTTGATTCGGCAGTTTGTAGAGGAGAAGGTGCTTTAATATCTTCAGAAGAAGTTTTAGGTTCTTGTGGTAGTTGAGGAATTTCTACAATAGTTTTTAATTGGTCGGTAAGTGCTTCAATAGAAGCTGCTCTTGAATTATTAATTAATTCCGAAGTTACAGTTTGGGAAGCTGTAGGAATTTCCATAGTTCTCACTGAATCACGTTGAGTTTCATTTTGAGTTTCTTTGGAAGTTATTGGTTCGCTTGAGTTTTCAATTTCATTTATTCTTTCTGCTGGTAAAGCGGATTGGTAGCTAGAAGAAGCTGTTATTTGGATTTGAGAAGCACTTGGAATTTCCTTATCTTTTGCCAATAATTCCGAGGCAGTTTCATTAGAAGATGATGCAATTTGTAGATGAATATCTTTCTCAATAACTTCCTTAACAGTCTTAAAACTTTCATAGTTTGTAGTGAATACTTCGGAGGGAGTTTCTGTTGAATTTTCCGCCAAATTTGTATTTCCAGATGAGTTTGGAATATCACTATTTGCTGGAGAAGTTTCAGAGAGTGCTCCTGAAATATTTGTGATATTTGCATTTTGGATTGACTCATTCAGTGGTTCCGTCTGAGCTCCAGGTGAAACGGCTCCTTGAACTAAAGATTCCTTTGTATTACCTACATCGCCGGTAGTTACTTTCGACTGTACAGTTTTTTCTCTTGATGGAGGACTTTGAGTTACCTTATTTGTTGCTTTATTTAAAGCTTCTGATTGAATACCAAGAGGAGCTGATCTTTGAATTGGAGTTTGTTCTGCATTTATTATATCCCCATCTGTTTCTTGTGAATGCAAAGATTGTTCTCTTGGTGAACGACTTTGAGTTACATTATTTAAAGCTTCTGATTGATTAGCAAGAGGAGCAGATTCTTGAATTGAAGTTTGATCTGCATTTCTTGCACCCCCAAAAGCTTCTTTCGACTGTACAGATTCTTTAATCAATGATTGGATTTCGGGAGCTTCAGGAGCTTTTGCAGCTTTAAACATTTTATAAACTATCCTAGAAGCCTCTTTCAATGTTTCAAACTCAAACTCCTCTTCATGCTCCCTTTCCAAACCTTTATCGAAAGCCAACTGGAAAGTGGCTATTTCGGCGGTATAAACATACTGAGTAGGCAATTCCTCTCTTATAGAAGCATTTTTAATATTTGGTTTTATAACTTCTTCCATAAGGAATTCATCTTGATCTATGGGAGGTGGCGGTGGTGGAGCAGGTAGAGGAGCTACCTTTGGTTCCGTTTCAGTTAAAATTTCTCTCCTTCCCTCATCTACTTCTACTTCTTCCTTATTTTCCAACTTATCTTCTATATCTTCCATTAATTCCATTTCTACTTGTTGCACTAAATTGGGAACAATTTCCTGTATATGCTGCCAAACAAAATTCTTAACATCAGCTTCGTTTTCCGTGTTATGATCTTTAGTTGAAGACTTAAATCTAGGTGAATTTATGGGACTTTTAGTTAATATTCTCATAGTTTCGGAATCATAATCGTTTTCTGGTTTCGTATTTGTATTACTTATCATATCGTGTAAAGAGCGTAAAACTTGTTCGTTTGATGATGTTTGATGTTGTTGTTGATTGTGTTCCATATTACCAATCAGAGTCTCAAGATCTTTGAGAACATTTTTATTACTAAGTATTGAATCATCTAAGGGTAATGGACTGTTGATGAAGTCTTTGCTGTCGGCACTGTAACTGGAGGTATTATCGAGCATATGATTATTGTTGTTGTTGTGGTTTTCGTATGAAGGAGAATTTAATGGTCGATCAAATGGTGAAGGCAGCTGATTATTGTTAAGAAAAGCACCACCAGTAGCATTTGGTGTTTGCATGCATTCAGAAGCATTGGCACTGAGGAAATTATGAATGTCTACAATGAGAGAAAAAGGAAAAAGAAGGAGATTTAAAAAAAAATGTAGTAAAAGAGTCTATGAAATGATGAGCAGATTTTCTTTTTAATATTTTTGGTTATTTATAATTAAAGCTAACCTTTATCTATGTTATAATTTTGAGATAGAGTTTGAGGTGCAGGCTGAGAACCACTTTCATTTTCTACTCCTCCAGGAGAACCCCAAATTCTCATAAGAAAGGGTTTTAGTTGTGAACGATTCAAATCCATTAAAGCTAGTTCTAGATTGCCTTGATGTGTAGTAAGAGCAGTGACTATATCTTCACGAGAAAAATTGCCTTTTGAGGAAATTTCCCGATATTTACGTTGCCTTTGTTCTATACATTCTGAGACCGCTTGCCAAATATTACCCGTATGCAAACGTAAAGCTTCCCTGGCCTCCATTTGTGAAATGGTCCCAATGGTATTTTCGGCACGCTCTTGACCATATTTAGTGGCTAAACTTTGTACAGTTTGTATAAGTTTGGGCCAATTATCACGCAACCAAACTAAAGGATGCATATCAGGACCACAATATTTAAGAGCAGCATTTAACTCTTCGGTGGTATGTTTATAAATATCCGATTCCTAACAAAGAGAATTGAAATGGTTAAATAAGATATTTGCGTATTATTAAGGATTTTGGAAAATAGAAAAAATACTTTATGATTTTCCATATCATTGAGTCTTAAAGAAGATAGTTCACGATAGGGCAGATCATAGATACTGCCACCCAATGGGGAATGCATTTGTGAAGAAGTCTTGAAATGATATGAATAACAGAAATTAATGAAAATTTGGAAATGTTAAAATTATTTAGAATTACTTTCTGTAATAGCATTAATTCACTTATTGAGGGTTGACGTCGTCCCAAACCATTATAAGAATCAAAATCCATAGATGACATTGTATCATCCATACGTAAATCATTATTACTGCGATAACGTTGTCGTTCATTAAAAGAATACATGGAATGAGGTCCGTGACTATGATGATGTTGATACTGATTATACTGATGGTGTTGAGGTGAGGGAATATGACTTATATTATGAATTTTATTTAAAACTTCAGCTTCAAAAGATTTTAAATCCTGAATTTTGGGAGATGAGGGAAAAGTGTTGGTCTAACGAAAAATAAAATGAAATTAGGTAAAACATAAGGAAGTTTACGGAAAGCCTAGAGAATCGCCTACTTACTTGTATCATATCATTAAACAAATTCGGTTGAGTGGAAGTTTTATTATTAAGCTCATTTTTAGCTTCAGATTTTTGCACAGGTAAAGTATCATAAGTCTGGAGTTAAAGGGAAAATAATAGAGAATTAATTCTTTGAATTTTCTTTTTCTTTTTAAAATACAAGGAAAACCTACTTGTGTAGATATACTTTGAGGTGGTGGTGAAGTACCTATTTCCCGGGCCTGCGAGGATGTTCTAGCCTGTCTTTCAATACTTGAGGACTTGGATGAAGTACCACAAGCTGTGGATACTTTAGTTATATTTTTCGTTTCAGCTTTACGTGTTATCTCATGGGCTGTAGCCTGTATATTTTCATCCAATGCAGCCCAAATATCCTCCACAGATTCTATAAAAAAGTTGAAGGGGGAGTATTTTGATTAATAAAACAACATTTGCGTAGGGTTTCAATAGGTTTTTAATGTTAATTTTTAAGGATTTTATATTAAGTATAATTAAAGTAAAATGTTGTGAAATATTAAATAATTCTTATTATTAAGTTTATAAGTTAATGTTAAAAAATGTTTGATGTTTGTGAGGGTTCTGTTTTATTTTTGGTGTTTTTCTAAAATAATTTGGTGCCTTCCAAAAATGAAATTCTCCGGAGCCTACCTTTCTTTTTGAGCGTATTATTATTGGATGATTCCAGGCCTTCGTTTGTATTATGAGCAGAGCCTTGTTTCGTTGTTTGAATATGATTAGTGTTAACTTTTTCGGTTTCTTTGTTAGTTTCTAAGGAGTTTTGTATGCTTGATGCTTGTGTTTCCTTGGATGTTAACGGTTTTTTCTTGATCGTACCACTTTTATCCTTTTCCATAGATTTCTCTTTGTCTTTTGTCTCCTTCTCTTTTTTATTTGCATTTGCTTTAATTTGTCTTGGTGGCGATATAGCTTTTAAGGCCTTTTTGGGTTTTATACTAGGAGTTTTACAACAAATCGTGCATATTTTAATATTTGGTTCATTAACAAACGTACAAAATTCACATTCCCATTCGTGATCGGGTGTGGAGGGAGGAGGACCCAAATCATCTTCTTCAATTTCATTTTCTTTAACTTGTTCAGTTTCCTCTTCGGCTTCTGATTCCTCTTCACTTTCTTCTGTTTTTTCGGCTTCGGATGATTCTTCCTCTTTATCTTCTTCTTCTTTTATTACCTTTTTTTCATTTTTTTGTTCGACCTCTCCTTCAGATTCTGTTTCCTCCTCACTTTCTGTGTCTTTTTCTTTTACGGAAGGTTTTGGTTCTTCTTTAACTTTTTCTTTAGCTGATTCTGCTTTCACTGTTTGCTTTACCGAGGGCGTCTGTACTGCTGCACTTGTTTTCTGGGGAGGAGGAGATTGGCTCTGCCTTTTAGCTTTAGTTTGTTTAGTTTGCTTTAAAGATTCTTCTTTTAATTTTTGCTCAATTTTAGCTTGAACCAAGGCTCGAGTACCTGAACCTTCTGAATCCAAATCAGAGTATATACGAGAAGGTTTGAGAGGACTATTAAAACCTGAATCAGCAGAACGATTATTATTATTGGAGGAGGTTCTTTTACCCGGAGCCCAATCATTATGCACAGATTTGGCTATAGAATCACGACGCTGGTTACGAGTTCTATTACGATGTAATTTAGCTTGATTTATGTCCTCATTATCATCTAGTTGAAGCTGAGAGGCACTAGATAAGCGTCTTTGTCTTGAGCGGGAAATTCCCGAACGTGTTGAGGTTATAGAACGGCGATCATATTCATCGGAATCCTCATCATCGGTGGCCTCATCATCTATATAGTTAGAATGTTGTTTGCGCCTTAAGGTTACCGATTTGCGGCTCATGGCCGGAGAAGCCATACGAGAACCAGCTCTCGAAGCTGCTCTAGAAGTAGAGGGAGGCATACCCATTAAACCTGCCAAAGAACACAAGAAAAAGAGAAAGTTCAACTGCAGATTTTTTTTGTTTATTCAAAAACTTACCGGGATTCATGACCGGCATTCCTCCCATATAAGGTTGGGGATACATTTGTTGCATTAGTCCCCTTTGGTTCATGAAAGAGGGGGGTGGGTACATGCCATTCATTTGGGGTTGCATCATATATCCTGCAGGTATATTCAAGGACATATTCGATCTGTTGAAATGTTGTTGAGAAGATAACTGATTACTCCAGGGATCTTGTGGCATATGCATATGATGCTGCTGAGCACCATTCCATTGGTTTTGGTGCTGGGCACAATTAGCACAATTCAATTGAGCCATAGATTGAGCCTGAAGAAAAATTAAGAATATTATTATTAAATAAACTTTCTGAGAAGTTTATACTTCTCTTAATACCTGCTGGAGAGGATTATTCGCCCAACCATTATTTGCCACCGGTTGTTTACGATTTATCTGATTTAGATTAAACACTGAACTGGACATGGCTCTTTGACCTAATTGATTGGCCTTTTGGGCGGCCGTTTGATGATGCTGTAAGGCCATTTGACGCTGATGGAACAAATTGAAATTATTATCATCCATAAGATCTAGATGAGATGAGTTGATACCAGACGACATGCTGCCAGAACGAAAATGTGATGGCGATTGTGAAATGCTTGACCATTGATCGAACGCTGACAAATTCTGTTTACAGTGAGACGATACCAAACACCAACAAAGTTGTATGAGGAAGGATAACAAATGATATCAAAACATAAGGGAAGAGTTTAATTAAATGAGAGACAAAAAGAGAGAGAGAGAGGGAAAAATGGAGGTAAACATGGGAGACATAAAGCACGAGATAATTTTTCTTAAAACAACATGAAATTTAAATGAGTTAAAAATGTTTAGGAGAGAAATGAGAGAAAGAGTTTAGGTAATAAATGCATTAAAATATTTAAGAGCGTAAAATATTGGGAGTAACTCTTTCTCTCAGTTTTCTTTTAGATGTTCTAATTTATTGATTTTTTATTTATTTATTTAATTATTTATTCATTTATTTATTATTTTTTTATTTTCATTTATTTGTTTATTTATTCATTTATTTATTTATATATTTATTTATTAATTTATTTATATATATATTTATTTACTTATTTATATATTTTCTTACTTATTTATTTATATATTTATTTTCTTAATTATTTATTTTTTTATTTATAAAATTTTTTATATAGTTTTACCTGATCTGTTACCGAATCACTGCGTTCTCTTTCCATTTGTTCTTTCTGTTGTCTATAGCGTTGCTGCAACAATTGCATACGATCCAAAGTAGCATTTGCCTTAGTTTTTATCTTCTCCAATGCCACCGAAGGAGGTCTTTGTATATTATCGAATACTGATTTAGGCGTAGTGGAACGTGATGACTCACTGGGCGTTTTGGGTGTCTCAGGCAAGGGACGATTTAATAAATTTAAACCCCTGGGCAAAGAACCAAATCGTTCTTGCCAAGATGATTGCTTCATTGAAGGTGTGGGTGATTGTGGTACAGGAGGATATGATGCATTACCCTGAGATTAAGTTATTATTATAAAAATAATATGGCGATCGTAGGTAGATAACATTTAAAGTATAATAATAAAAAAAATATTCAAGTTCAATTTTTGTTTTGGTTTTAAGGTTGTTTTCAACAAATGTTATTTATTTCTGAATATATTTAAAAAAAATAGTTTATAAACTTCAAGATAATAAAAATAATTTAGCTAGTTTTTAGAATAAAAATTTAGCTTAGTAATATAAAAGCAAGCGTTTATAAATTTAAAACAAAATTTTATTTACGATTTTCTCAAAAATATATTTTTTGTTTAATTTTTGTATATTAAAATAAACGCTAAATCAAAGGGAATTTTCTTTATAAAATCGTGCAGTAGCGTACCTGATCCTTGCGTTGCATTAAAGGGGTCATTAAACCACGTTTGTTGCGCCTAGGAGGAGCTACTGGCGGTGTGGGACCAGGTTGACCGGGCAAAACCTTTGGTGGCAAAGGAGGCCGAGATTTTTCCAATGTCTAAATTTGAGAAAAGAAATATTAAGATTTAAAAACAAATTTATATAATGTTAAGTGATCTTTACCTTTCTTTGATGATCCTTACGTTTGGGATGCTTGTGAAACATATCATCACATGAGGCACAAAATATTTGCTGAGAACATTGTTCACATGTAACCCAAGGATTACCCGAACCACATAAAGTACATTTTAATTTATTATCTAGAAATTTAAAGGATTTAAGATAAATTATTTAATTTTTCTTTAAGAGAAAATAGAGTGTAAATATTACCTGGCGTCTTGGAACCCGAATTGGCAGAATTTGGTCGTAGAGGAGCATTTGAATATTGTTGATTGGAAAATTCAATAACTTCATAATCTGGTTCTGGTTGGGTTTTAGTTTTTGGAGGCAAGCTTGGCTGCTTGGGAGCAGCATGACCATTTTCTGGGGTCAAAGGTGGCGGTGGAGGTCTAGGGCCAATACGATCACTTTGTTCTGTCTTTAAAAAAAGAAACATAAAATAAAATTTAATATTAAATTTAAGGAAAAATAAAATTGTTATTCTAAAATTATTTTAAGGATTTTTTATACAAAATAAAGAAAAAAATGCAACACTTTTTTGGGGGGATTTAAAATTAAATATTTGTTATATATTTCAAAATATTTTTTTAATATTTTATTAAAATTTCTTGTCAACATTTTTACACTTTAATTAATTTTTTATTTATATCTTCATTACTTACCACCCATTTTGGCATCGAATGTTCATTTCGAGTGATTAACAGCCCTCCATTTCTATTATTTGCAAGTGAGCTCATATTTTATCGTCTAAAAAATATTTGAAATTAAATTTTTTATAATATTTTCATCTTCCGCCACACAATATTTTATAACGATTTGTGCTCAATAAATTTTACTCGTACAACTAAAAACGATGAACACCAAAAACTACTAACAACCAAGAAAAGAAAATTTTTTAATTTTTCAATTCAATACTCATCTTTTAAATAATAAAAAATAATTAATACCCAAATGTGATTCTCATTAAAGGTAATTGTAACTATTAATCAGAAATTAAATTTACAGGGAGAGAGGAATAAATTAAAAAAAAGATCTCCAGCAGAGAGTTAAAATATTAAAATGCTTCCACATTTAAGTAACAAAAAACAAACTTAAAGACTTTTTTTTTATTTAAAAAATAATAATAAAAAAAATTTAAACAACTTTAACTTAAAAATTTAAGAATTATAATAACTTTTGTAAATCTTTAAAAGATTTTAAATTTATATTTATTAAATATTTTCTAATATACGAGAATCTCTTGTTTTAGTTTAACAAATTGTTTTTTAAATATTTATATAAAATTTTATACAAAATTTTTTAAAATATCAAGGATAAACCTACACATAAACCTAAATTATATATACATAGTAATAGAATTCAATTTTAAATAATAAAATATTTTATTGAAATTGACAATATTTTTCAATAAATAAATTTCTCTTTAATCTCTCTAAAATTTTGCAAATCAGAGTATACTTTGCTAAATAGAGAACTGCAGAGAGCACATAATTTATCTAGTTTTTCTCTCTTTTCATCAAAGGTGATTAATGTATCTATTTTGTTTATCTTAAATTTTTGCGTGCCTTTGAACCACATGTTGACTGCTCCTCGTAAAATGTTTGTTTTTCTTCCATTTTTGTTTTTATCATGTTTATTTATTCTGGCCATTCGTTTTTTATGGCCTAAAAAGTGTGTGTAGTTTGTTCTGTTATGTATTTTTTTGGTTTTTTGATTTCATTTATCTTTGTCATTGTTTATTACTCTCTTTTTGTGTTCTCTTTGTTAAATGAAAATGAGAGTGTTTTTGTTTTCGTTATGAGAAGAACAGGAAATAAGTTTATGGTTTTTGTGTTTGTGTTTTTTTTAATTTGACTATATTGAGCAGAGTTTCCCAAATCAATAATTGGAATCTTAAAGAACATTAGACAAGAAAAATGCACAAATTTTCACAACTGATTAAAAAAAAAAAAATTAAAAACAAAAAAAAAAAAAAAAGAATAAAAACTGTAAAATTCAAGAAAATATATTTTTTTTTAATTTGATTACAAAATTTATCTTTTTGATTGAAAGTGTAGTTTTAATGGAATCAATTTTTTGGTTTAACTCCTCATTCTAAAAAAAATAATATCATCAAATATTACTTTTATTTTTTTTAATTTAAATATTAAACAAATAATTTAAATTACAGCAAAAGTGTAAATAATTATAAAACGATAAATGGTGAAAATCGCATTTTAAATTCAAAATTTTATTTTAGTGGAAAATCAAATTTTTTGATAAAAATTTAATTTTTGGAAACAAATCGAATTTTGGAAGGAAAATGGAAATTTTGTAATATACTTGAAATTTTGCTAACAAAATCAGATTTTTTTGTAAATAATTGTGAAAAATTAATTTATTGTGAAAATATTGAATTTTTTAAAATTTTGATAAAAGTATTCTTCTGGTGAAATAGAATTTTTTGTAAAAAATGGGATTTTAAATAGAAAAATATGGCGTTTTCTTCTCTGTCTAAAGTTTTGCCCCTTTTGAATTCTATACTGAAAACATGTAATAGTGAAATTGGGCTACTTGTTATTATCTAATACTTATGTTACCCAAGGCGAATTCAAACAGGTGATCTCACTTAATCTGCTCATTATTTTCTTCTTTAGTACTTAGGTCAGTCAAACTCCATATAAGCACAATTTTTACTTACCCGCTGATGTGTCAAACTCCATGTATAAAAAAATTAACGAATTCGTTTTATTGTTGCTTTTGTGTAACTGCTACCTGTTTCATTTCGTCTTCAATTAACAACCCAGCAAAAACTTTGATTGTCAAGTAATGAGTTAAGAAGCTAATATAATGACTCTTCACTATTTACACATTAGCTGAATAATCCATTATTTTAACAAGGTGATGACATTAGAGGCAACTATTTATCTCATATTATTACAAGTAGGTAATTTAGAAAGTCTTTACTGAGATGTCATTACAAGAACAAATTACTCCAAAGCTATTTAATAACTCATTGATTTTAAAGTATCACAGAAGTTGTTATTAGAGAAAATAATGGAGACTAATTACATTTTAAGTTACAAATAACTAATTTGAAATTTCAGAATATAAAAAGCTGCTTTTTCATTTATTTATAAACGTAAAAAGAAAATTTTTGTAAACTTAAATTACAGATTTTAAAAACAACAACATATCATTTTTGGCATAGCAATTAAAGTTATTAAGTTGCAATTGTGAATATACATACATACGTGCATACGTACATACTTCTTCTTTAAATATATGAATTGGAAAATTGAATTATCAATAAAAAGTAGCATTTTCAAAAATTTGATCATAAATAAGTAATTACATATCGGGTTATAAATAAGTAATTACTAAAATACTTATATGTAATGCAGACGGTATGTTGTTGTCATTGAAAAGTAACTACATCGTAACTACATGATATTACCAATTTTTTTTGCTAGGAAGTACGAAAATTTTTAAATTTCATAAAATTTCAAACCAAAATTTTTTTTAAAAGAATCGGATAATTTACAAGAAAAAAAAGCAAAAACAAATGAAAATTTCACAAAAAATCCAAATTTTACCATATTCAAAATTTTGCAAAAAAAAAAAAAAAAATCGGGAAGATTCACAAAACAAAAAAATCAAAATTTCTTAAAAAATTCAAAAATTAATTAAAACATTAAAATTTCGCAAAAAAACCAAAATTTCACAAAAAATTCAAAATTTCATTAAAAATGCAAAAAATTCACAAAACAAAAAAAAGATCACCAAAAATTCAAAATTTAACAAAAAATGCGAAAATCTAAATTTCCAAAAAATAAAAAAATGCCGAAAATGCACTAAAAAATTTAAATTTCGCCAAAAATGAAAAAAAATTTACAAAAAAAAAAAAAAATCGGAAGATTCACAAAACAAAAAAAGCAAAATTTCGTAAAAAATTAATTAAAACATTAAAATTTCGCAAAAAATCCAAAATTTCACCAAAAATTGATAATTTCATTAAAAATGCAAAAAATTCACAAAACAAAAAAAAAAAATCACCAAAAATTCAAAATTTACCAAAAAATGCGAAAATCTAAATTTCCAAAAAATAAAAAAATGCCGAAAATGCACTAAAAAATTTAAATTTCGCCAAAAATACGAAAATTGCTCACATAAATTAAAATTTTACAAAAAAAAAAATTTCATAAAAAATTCAAAATTTTATTAAAAATGCACTAAAAAAATTTAAATTTCGCCAAAAATGCGAAAATTGCCTAGATAAATCAAAACTTTAGTAATTCAAAATTAAAAAAAAAAAAAAATCGGAAGATTTCCGAAACAAAAAAATTAAATTTTTTTAAAAAAATTAATTGGAACATTGAAATTTTACAAAAAATCTAAAATTTCATAAAAAATTCAAAATTTTATTAAAAATGCGAAAAATTCACAAATATATAAAATTTCACCAAAAATTCGAAACTTAACAAAAAATACGAAAATTTAAATTTCCAAAAAATAAAAAAATGCCGAAAATGCACTAAAAAATTTAAATTTCGCCAAAAATACGAAAATTGCTTACATAAATTAAAATTTTACAAAAAAAAAATTCATAAAAAATTCAAAATTTTATTAAAAATGCACTAAAAAATTTAAATTTCGCCAAAAATGCGAAAATTGCCTAGATAAATCAAAACTTTAGTAATTCAAAATTTTACAAAAAAAAAAAAAAAAAAAAAAAAAATCGGAAGATTTCCGAAACTAAAAAATTAAATTTTTTTAAAAAAATTAATTGGAACATTGAAATTTTACAAAAAATCTAAAATTTAATAAAAAATTCAAAATTTTATTAAAAATGCGAAAAATTTACAAATATATAAAATTTCACCAAAAATTCAAAACTTAACAAAAAATGCGTAAATTTAAATTTCAAAAAGAAAAAAAAAGAAAATGCACCAAAAATGCAATAATTGCCTAAATAAATCAAAATTTTACTAAGAAGCCAAAGATTAAAAATTTTACAAAAAAAAAAAAAAAAAAAAAAAAATCGGAAGATTTCCGAAACAAAAAAAAAAAAAAAAAAATAATTTTTTTAAAAAAATTTATTGGAACATTGAAATTTCGCAAAAAATATAAAATTTCATAAAAAATTCAAAATTTCATTAAAAAAGCAAAAAAATTCACAAATAAATAAAATTTAGCCAAAAATTCAAAACAATCAAAAATGTGAAAATTTAAATATCAAAAAAATTTTAAATTTCCAAAAGAAAAAAAAAAACAAAAAAGTACTAAAGAATTAAAATTTCACCAAAAATGAAATCACAATTATTATATTTTATGTATTTAATTAAATTAAATTTCTTCTCAAATCTCAAAGGTTTGATAAATGAATAAAATCGTTGTAGACAGAGAAATTTGAGAAATATGTTCCTTATACAGGGCGACAAAATGAAAGCTTTTTTTGCGGCACTGGGTTTCTTAGTCAGTTTGAATACACATGACCATGCAGTTCTAAGCCTATAAAGTACTTTTTTGAAAAAACTTTTTTAAGATTTGTTAAAAATTTGATTTTTTTTCGACCAAATTTTTATAGCAAATTAAAAAATATAGAGGAGTTATCCCTGAAGAAGATATTCTAAATTAAAATTTTGGTATTTTATTAAACCAAAATTTGTTTATATATTCTTTTTTAATATTCTATTGCAATTTTTCCTGGCATTGGCAGCCTTATACGCTGCACAGTGGGGCAGAATAGAAATTTTTGGAAATAAATCTGTAACTTCTGATCAGAGGAGTATACAATGCTAAGTTTGGAAGGGGGGCACAACAAACCCCTCAGGAGCGGAGCTAAGGGAGCTCAAAGTTAGATACCTCTGACATAAAAAATGTTGAATCTATAAAAAACATGTCCTATTTATCAACTTACAGTTTTCGAGTTATTTGCGTTTGAATTTTTAAGCACCATAATTTTGCATGTTTGTTGGTCCAGTTTTTTCATATATATCCTAGTATATCCGACCGATTTTATTAGTTTTTTTCTTAACTAGTTAAAGAACAAAATTTTGAATTTGAAAATTGCAAAAAAGACGACTTTTTGTGTTTTTTTAGCCAAAAAAGTATCTACACTCTTTTTTATCTAAAATAAAATTTTCTTTAGCAACATATAATAATTTTACATTTTTCTGAAAGGTAACTTCACTTCACAAGTAAAATAACTCAATTGGTCATGGTACACACCCTCCCGAATTCGACCCATTTTATATGAAAGTTTTGATTTTAGACCATATTTTATGAAATCCCAAAGCACGAATCGACAAGAGGAATATATTTTAAGAATCTTAAATATGTTGTTAAAAGTTTTTTAAATTAAAATGTACGGGACTTCGGAAAAATGTGGATTCTATAGCCATAAATGTAAAAAATCCCATTTTTGGGAATTTTTATTAGTTTTTTTGGGAATTCAGGAAAACCCTACCCCTGTTTGAAATTTGATTAACGAGTAAAATTGCGTGAGACTGTTGATGCCATAGGCATTTCATATGGCAGTGTGGTTTCGATTTTAAATGATCAGCTGGGTTTAAGAAAGTTGTCTGCAAGATGGGTGCCGCATTTGCTCTCAATTGACCATAAACGTAAACGTGTAACAACTTCAAAGGATTGTTTGGAGTTGTTTAACTGCAATTCGAATGAGTTTTTGCGGCGTTTTGTAACTGCGGATAAAACATGGATCCATTACTGTACTCCGGAAACCAAGCAGCAGTCTAAACAATAGGTTTCTCCGAAGAAGGCCAAAGTAAGTTTGTCGGCCAATAAGGTGATGGCAACAGTTTTTTGGGATGTACGCGGGATAATCCACATCGATTGCCTTCAAAAGGGAAAAACAATAAACGGCGAATATTATGCCAACTTATTAGACCGACTTAATGAGGATTTAAAAAGAAAACGACCCCATATGGCCAAAAAAAAAGTTCTTTTTCATCAAGATAATGCATGGGTGCACACGTGTGCAGTCTCAATGGCAAAACTCTATGAATTGGGCTACGAATTGGTACTTCATCCGCCATATTCTCCGGATTTAGCCCCTAGTGACTACATCCTGTTTCCAAACCTAAAGAAATGGCTCGGTAGAAAAAGATTCAGCTCCAACGATGAAATTATTGTCCAAACAAATGTCTATTTGAAGGACCTCGAAAAATCCTATTTTTTACACAAAGTAAATGACGACACTTGCTCAAAATTTGACAGTAGTCTATTAACAGGTGGTACTTGATGGGAATAGTGTTGCATTTCATATAACTACGAGGGAATTTCGAAAAGTCATGGACTTATTGATCCACTCTCGTATGTTGCAATATGTGATGCAACTTCAGGTGTATCCAAATTGACTGAGAAATCTCGCGCTGTTCTGATAACATATTTAAGAATTATGTTGTTTGCAACATAATTCTTAAATATATTTCAAATATGTCTCACAAAATATAGATTTGAAAATAATTTTTGATATTAAAATGGAGAAAACAAAATTTTTCGAATACTCTTCTTTGCAATAAAATGTATCCATGTATGCTTGACATCAAACATTAAAATCATATTTCAAACAAACAAAAAACTGGCCCACACAGTTCATGAGTTGTAATATCTTAAGGGGGACGAGAAGCTGATGCTTGTTCGGACCTCTGCTCTATTGAAACCTTCAATACATTTTTAATGTCCGTCCCAAAAAGTATGCCCCATATAAAACATAAAATGGTTTGTCCTAAAATATAAGTACGAATAATTTTTTAATAAACTTTAGAGAAGTTGTAATAATCAAGGACCGAAAATTCATGCAAAAGCATGTTTTTTTCCTTTACTCCTCGAATAGTGAAAACTAAATATCTTTCCGAATCAGAGAATTTGCTTTAAAATTGCTGCGATTTTTAATGCATATTTCTGCATATTGTATTGAAAATGCATTTTTTTGCATATTTTGCCATAAAAGCATATTTTTGTATTATAAAAAATATAATGGCAATTTAAAATAATTTTTTTGTGTAGAAAAAAAAATAATTCTGTGAACTTTCGAAAAAGCAACTTAAATCAATTCAAAAATACTATATAAGAGTTGATTTTTGATAAGCTATATATGGAAAAGTAACAATCACAGAAGGACATTGATTATTGTGAGCAATGTGCCATCAAAGTTATCGAGTTAAGACGTCAAAATTCCACAAAATAAATAATTACGTTATCTCTTATTTATTAAAACTTTTGGTATAAATTTATTGCAATTTTAACATTGAAGGTGATATACACATAATTGTCAATTAAGAACATATGTATTTTTAATGAAAATGTCAAACACGTTCATATATGCATATGAAACATTTGTTTCCGAGGTCGTCTGTTTTTATAAAACATCCATGCCTTGACTAATTTTTTAAAGAAACTACCAATGAGAATATTCTGTCTCAGAGAACAATAAACTGTACAGAATTTAATATTATTTTAGAAAAATCCAACTATCATGGAGACAACAGTCATCGAAATAAGTTTGTTGCCAATACACACAAAATAAACGCTTCCCACAATATAATCAAAATCTTTTAAAAATGCAATCATAACATCTATAAATGTCGAATGGGTTAAATTTTATATTTCAAAATATAGAGCAGACTCTCTCTATCTATGTATGTAAATAAAAATATTTATTAATACTCAGTAAAAAAAGAAAAATGAAAGAGCTGAAAAAGTAATGATTTTAACATTATGTTGTCATTGGGAGGACGTTCTTCTGCCATGCTTCTTGTTCATTGCCTTTGAAGTACTTTTCTTAAAACTATGTTTATAAAATTGTTTAATATAACTTCTGTTATTATTTAAAAATATTAAAAATACTTTTAAATTTGTGAAATTTTGATTTTCTTAGAAATTATTAACCTTTTTTCGTACAAAAAATTTGTTTCTTTTCACTTTTTAGGAAGTAATTGTTCATAACTTCCAAAAAAGCCAAAAATAAGCTCTTAGTTCTATTTTTGAAGTGGTGAATATATATATATATATATATATCTATATATATATATATATATATATATATATATATATATATATATATATATACATATATATTCGAATGAGTTTTATATATATATGTATTATATATATATTATATATATATGTATATACATATATATATATAAGTATATATATTTATATATATTATGTATATATATATATATATATATATATATATATATGTACTAAATAAGTGTTAAAAAATAAGTGCATATTTTATTGGCTTTTTCAGGCATATTTTAGCATTTTTAATACATGTTATAAGCGCCTAAACATACATTTTAAATTCATAGACTTCCTGTCCCTGGTAATAACTTTTTTTTTTTTTGACGGATTTTAGAGAGAAATATTTATGTGTAAAAAATTCAAATATTTAATTTTTTTGTGAAAAATTGCAAAATTTCGGACTTATTTGGACCTTATTCCAAATGTTTCTTATGTGAATAAATGCGCGTCCCAAAAGCTTTTTTTTCGATACCAAATTCTTATATGAATAAAAATTGAAAAACCCAAAAAAATTAAACTTTTTTCATTTTGTTCAGCTCAGGAAAGGATAAGGACGAAAATTTTGAAAAACAGTATCTTAGAATGAAGTAAATTTTCATTTTAACTGGGAACATCGATATCTTATTTTCTCTCCATACAAACGGTGACACCCTAATGTATATATATGAAAGACTTTAAAATGCATATTAAAAAGTTAGGTTTATCTGCTTTCTGAAGTAGTTTTAATATCAAAAATTATTTTACAATGTAGGGAATTACGAAAGCAATAAACTGAATAAATTCATCCCATATAATAATCTTCAAAACTTCGAACTGCAGCTTTATTATAATGTTTATATGGATATGAATGATTTGAAAGTAACTGAATACAAATTTACTAATCACTATATTCGTCTGTGCCGAATCTTTTATACTCTTCACCGCCTTAGCAACAAATAATAAAAATTACGCCTTAGTGTATGCTTTCATATTTTCACATTTATACTTACAAAAATAATCTAAATTTTTTCTAAACGACAAAAATGTAAACACAAAAGCAAGCGTTGCTTCCTTAAAAAACAACAACAACACTGAGTCATTGCAATGCTTCTATTGCCAACTAAAGAACGTCCAAAAGGCATAAAAAATGATTGTGTGGATCAACAACTACTGCTTGCTTATAAAAAAAAAACAACAACACTGAAAGTCATTGCAATGCTTTTATATATATATGTTTGTGTGTGCACAAAATTTTAAAAAACTATTAGTGTCTAATCTATATAAAAACAAAATCCGTAAATTAAACAATGGCTTAAAAAAGTCAAAAATGCGTCTTGCCCAATATCTTGGTTGCTATTGGACCGATTTAGTTCATTTCATTTTATTTCTCTGCCTCATATCGAGGCTTTAGAAAATCGAAAACCCGTTTTGAAAATCGGCTTTTTGACATATCTCCGCCAACCGATCTTGCTGAATAAGAAAATTCTCGAAAGGATATCCGATCGTATATATTATATATGGCAGTTATCGGTGGGCTTAATAAACGCCATTTCAACCGATAAACAGACGATCATCGTACTATCGACATCATTTCTTACAAGGGTCCAGAAAATATAAACTTTTTTGCTCTCTGATGAAAATTGTGGAAATTACAAACGGAATGACAAATTTTTATATACCCTTTATATCTGTGGTGAAGGGTGTAACAAGTAAGAAAGATATAGCCGTTCATGCCCGATCATATTATATATACCCTACACCATTATGTATGTGCATCAAAATTCTGGGAAGGGATCTTATATGAAACCTGTGGCCAATTATGCAACGATATTTGTATTAAGAATAGTGAATATTTCTATGAAACATATGTATGCACATATTATGTTATTTATGCACTTTAGGGTGTTTCCCGGAAGTGGGCCTTATATGGGAGCTATGATCAATTATTGGCCCATCTTCATAAAATTTGGCACTGTAATTTCTACTTATATAAAACTTATATCTGTCAAATGTTGAAACTAACATTCCTATGGGATTTATGCACTTTAAATTGATTTTCTGGAGAAGGGTTTATATTGGAGCTATGGTCAATTATGGACCGAACTTCTTGAAATTTTGCACATAGATTTAAGCTTATATAAATCTTATATGTGTCAAGTTTCATTAAATTGCTGCTATATTTAAGGCATTTATGATAGTAAAACCCCTATTACGAGAGGACATTTGTATGGGGGCTAGGTGACAGACGGACGGACGGACATATTTAAATCGACTCAATAAGTGATTCTAAGCCAATTGGTATACATTAAGGTGGGCCTAAGATCAATATTTTTGTATGTTACAAACATCAGCCCACCTATGGTGATGTTGGGTATAATAAATGTTAGATTTTGATAGTGTTTTTGAATTTTTTAAAAATTAGTAAATTAGTAATTTTCCATATTTTAATTTTTTTTTTTATTTTTTTGATTTGGAAAAGTTATTATATTCTAGATCCCAATAGGTATAAGAGTAAAAGTAAGGATGCCCCAACAGTTTAAGTTTGAACCCATATAACCTTTATTTCCTTTATACTTATTACAAAGTAGCAATCAAAATTAATTTATGTGATTTTTATATTGACTAAATGTATAATTAATATTTCAATTTGTGTTAATAAAAAATTTATTTTTTATATTCTTGCTCCAAATAGAATAATTTAATAGTCAAAGTAATAAAAAGCAATATTGCAAATTTCATTACAAACAAATTAAAGCAGCAGTTATTAATGCGTTACAAAGTTAACTAAAACATTCGCCCTAAATTAAAATATACAATTTTTAATTTGAGAATCTCTGTTTGCTGTTAAGATTGTCTCTATAAGAGTAAGAGAGAGAGAGAGAGAGATAGCAGTCTAGTAGTCATTTTTTGCACCATTTACCAACAAAATAATTGCATATTTTTCGATAAAAATAAAAATAGTTTTCAAAGCTCCAAATTTCATTATTTTTTTACGTTTTTAAATTTTCTATAGGAGGGAAATCTAAAATAATCATAATGCAAAAAAGTAATAAAAAAAATATTTGTGCTATATTAAAAGCATCTTTTAAAAATTAATTTTAAACAAGTGAGAAAAATATAGTCGGTCAAACCAGACTATACGATGTCCTACACTATTCTGTTCGTCGTGGACTATAAAATTTCATGCAATTATTTTAATTTATTATTATTTAATTTTTTGATTACAAAATTTACATGGAAGGACGACATCATTAAATTGACTCAGAAAATGATTCTAAGCCATTTGATATACATTAAGGCGGATAGTAGACCAATATTTTTGGAAGCTACAAACATCAGCACAAATGCATAATACCGCAATTACCTATGGTGGTTTAGGGTATAAAAAATGTTTGTATATGTTGCTGCATATAAATACAAAAAGAACAGTTATTAAATATTTGTATATGTGTTTGTTAATATGATGTTGTATAGTATTTTGGCCAAAAATAATATTGCCAGCGTAAATAAAGTAAAATTAAAAAAAAAAAAAAAAAATGCGATTCACTTCGTCATTTTCTGCTTCGGCTAAAAGTTGTTGGTGCTCAAGAAAAGTGTTGATGTCGTACGAATTTATTGCTGCTAGAAATAATAAAGAAATGCTATTGCTTTAATAATGTTGTTGCTGATGTTTTTTTTTTTTTTTTGTTGGTTTGTTGATGCTGATGTTTTTTATGATGCTATTGATGTGTATGTAAGTAAGCCCAGGGAGACGCTGTTGTGTTATTTTTGAAAATTTCGACAACTATTTTTAAATGCCGCAAAGCACTTTTTTGTCTTTTCGTTTAGTTCTTTCGTTTGTATATGTGTTTTGCTTAATTTTTAGTGCTTATAAAGGCAACATTTTTATTTATTTTTAGAATATTTTTATTATTTTATTA